>JAQNBH010000015.1:20600310-21939950 GCA_028752905.1 Cladorhizidae sp. MBARI D1340-BT2 | reverse complement strand
TCAGTCACTCAGTCAAGTATTCAATCTCTCAGGCTGCTGTAGAAGTGTTCTCAGTCACTCAGTCAAGTATTCAATCTCTCAGGGCTGCTGTAGAAGTGTTCTCAGTCACTCAGTCAAGTATTCAATCTCTCAGGGCTGCTGTAGAAGTGTTCTCAGTCACTCAGTCAAGTATTCAATCTCTCAGGGCTGCTGTAGAAGTGTTCTCAGTCACTCAGTCAAGTATTCAATCTCTCAGGGCTGCTGTAGAAGTGTTCTCAGTCACTCAGTCAAGTATTCAATCTCTCAGGGCTGCTGTAGAAGTGTAACAGTCACTCAGTCAAGTATTCAATCTCTCAGGGCTGCTGTAGAAGTGTTCTCAGTCACTCAGTCAAGTATTCAATCTCTCAGGGCTGCTGTAGAAGTGTTCTCAGTCACTCAGTCAAGTATTCAATCTCTCAGGGCTGCTGTAGGAGTGTTCTCAGTCACTCAGTCAAGTATTCAATCTCTCAGGGCTGCTGTAGAAGTGTTCTCAGTCACTCAGTCAAGTATTCAATCTCTCAGGGCTGCTGTAGAAGTGTTCTCAGTCACTCAGTCAAGTATTCAATCTCTCAGGGCTGCTGTAGAAGTGTTCTCAGTCACTCAGTCAAGTATTCAATCTCTCAGGGCTGCTGTAGAAGTGTTCTCAGTCACTCAGTCAAGTATTCAATCTCTCAGGGCTGCTGTAGGAAGTGTTCTCAGTCACTCAGTCAAGTATTCAATCTCTCAGGGCTGCTGTAGAAGTGTTCTCAGTCACTCAGTCAAGTATTCAATCTCTCAGGGCTGCTGTAGAAGTGTTCTCAGTCACTCAGTCAAGTATTCAATCTCTCAGGGCTGCTGTAGAAGTGTTCTCAGTCACTCAGTCAAGTGTTCAATCTCTCAGGGCTGCTGTAGAAGTGTTCTCAGTCACTCAGTCAAGTATTCAATCTCTCAGGGCTGCTGTAGAAGTGTTCTCAGTCACTCAGTCAAGTATTCAATCTCTCAGGGCTGCTGTAGAAGTGTTCTCAGTCACTCAGTCAAGTATTCAATCTCTCAGGGCTGCTGTAGAAGTGTTCTCAGTCACTCAGTCAAGTAGTTCAATCTCTCAGGGCTGCTGTAGAAGTGTTCTCAGTCACTCAGTCAAGTATTCAATCTCTCAGGGCTGCTGTAGAAGTGTTCTCAGTCACTCAGTCAAGTGTTCAATCTCTCAGGGCTGCTGTAGAAGTGTTCTCAGTCACTCAGTCAAGTATTCAATCTCTCAGGGCTGCTGTAGAAGTGTTCTCAGTCACTCAGTCAAGTGTTCAATCTCTCAGGGCTGCTGTAGAAGTGTTCTCAGTCACTCAGTCAAGTATTCAATCTCTCAGGGCTGCTGTAGAAGTGTTCTCAGTCACTCAGTCAAGTATTCAATCTCTCAGGGCTGCTGTAGAAGTGTTCTCAGTCACTCAGTCAAGTATTCAATCTCTCAGGGCTGCTGTAGAAGTGTTCTCAGTCACTCAGTCAAGTATTCAATCTCTCAGGGCTGCTGTAGAAGTGTTCTCAGTCACTCAGTCAAGTATTCAATCTCTCAGGGCTGCTGTAGAAGTGTTCTCAGTCACTCAGTCAAGTATTCAATCTCTCAGGGCTGCTGTAGAAGTGTTCTCAGTCACTCAGTCAAGTATTCAATCTCTCAGGGCTGCTGTAGAAGTGTTCTCAGTCACTCAGTCAAGTATTCAATCTCTCAGGGCTGCTGTAGAAGTGTTCTCAGTCACTCAGTCAAGTGATTCAATCTCTCAGGGCTGCTGTAGAAGTGTTCTCAGTCACTCAGTCAAGTGTTGAATCTCTCAGGGCTGCTGTAGAAGTGTTCTCAGTCACTCAGTCAAGTGTTCAATCTCTCAGGGCTGCTGTAGAAGTGTTCTCAGTCACTCAGTCAAGTATTCAATCTCTCAGGGCTGCTGTAGAAGTGTTCTCAGTCACTCAGTCAAGTATTCAATCTCTCAGGGCTGCTGTAGAAGTGTTCTCAGTCACTCAGTCAAGTGTTCAATCTCTCAGGGCTGCTGTAGAAGTGTTCTCAGTCACTCAGTCAAGTATTCAATCTCTCAGGGCTGCTGTAGAAGTGTTCTCAGTCACTCAGTCAAGTATTCAATCTCTCAGGGCTGCTGTAGAAGTGTTCTCAGTCACTCAGTCAAGTATTCAATCTCTCAGGGCTGCTGTAGAAGTGTTCTCAGTCACTCAGTCAAGTATTCAATCTCTCAGGGCTGCTGTAGAAGTGTTCTCAGTCACTCAGTCAAGTATTCAATCTCTCAGGGCTGCTGTAGAAGTGTTCTCAGTCACTCAGTCAAGTATTCAATCTCTCAGGGCTGCTGTAGAAGTGTTCTCAGTCACTCAGTCAAGTATTCAATCTCTCAGGGCTGCTGTAGAAGTGTTCTCAGTCACTCAGTCAAGTATTCAATCTCTCAGGGCTGCTGTAGAAGTGTTCTCAGTCACTCAGTCAAGTATTCAATCTCTCAGGGCTGCTGTAGGAGTGTTCTCAGTCACTCAGTCAAGTATTCAATCTCTCAGGGCTGCTGTAGAAGTGTTCTCAGTCACTCAGTCAAGTATTCAATCTCTCAGGGCTGCTGTAGAAGTGTTCTCAGTCACTCAGTCAAGTATTCAATCTCTCAGGGCTGCTGTAGAAGTGTTCTCAGTCACTCAGTCAAGTATTCAATCTCTCAGGGCTGCTGTAGAAGTGTTCTCAGTCACTCAGTCAAGTATTCAATCTCTCAGGGCTGCTGTAGAAGTGTTCTCAGTCACTCAGTCAAGTATTCAATCTCTCAGGGCTGCTGTAGAAGTGTTCTCAGTCACTCAGTCAAGTATTCAATCTCTCAGGGCTGCTGTAGAAGTGTTCTCAGTCACTCAGTCAAGTATTCAATCTCTCAGGGCTGCTGTAGAAGTGTTCTCAGTCACTCAGTCAAGTATTCAATCTCTCAGGGCTGCTGTAGAAGTGTTCTCAGTCACTCAGTCAAGTATTCAATCTCTCAGGGCTGCTGTAGAAGTGTTCTCAGTCACTCAGTCAAGTATTCAATCTCTCAGGGCTGCTGTAGAAGTGTTCTCAGTCACTCAGTCAAGTATTCAATCTCTCAGGGCTGCTGTAGGAGTGTTCTCAGTCACTCAGCAAGTATTCAATCTCTCAGGGCTGCTGTAGAAGTGTTCTCAGTCACTCAGTCAAGTATTCAATCTCTCAGGGCTGCTGTAGAAGTGTTCTCAGTCACTCAGTCAAGTATTCAATCTCTCAGGGCTGCTGTAGAAGTGTTCTCAGTCACTCAGTCAAGTATTCAATCTCTCAGGGCTGCTGTAGAAGTGTTCTCAGTCACTCAGTCAAGTATTCAATCTCTCAGGGCTGCTGTAGAAGTGTTCTCAGTCACTCAGTCAAGTATTCAATCTCTCAGGGCTGCTGTAGAAGTGTTCTCAGTCACTCAGTCAAGTATTCAATCTCTCAGGGCTGGTGTAGGAGTGTTCTCAGTCACTCAGTCAAGTGTTCAATCTCTCAGGGCTGCTGTAGAAGTGTTCTCAGTCACTCAGTCAAGTATTCAATCTCTCAGGGCTGCTGTAGAAGTGTTCTCAGTCACTCAGTCAAGTATTCAATCTCTCAGGGCTGCTGTAGAAGTGTTCTCAGTCACTCAGTCAAGTATTCAATCTCTCAGGGCTGCTGTAGAAGTGTTCTCAGTCACTCAGTCAAGTATTCAATCTCTCAGGGCTGCTGTAGAAGTGTTCTCAGTCACTCAGTCAAGTATTCAATCTCTCAGGGCTGCTGTAGAAGTGTTCTCAGTCACTCAGTCAAGTGTTCAATCTCTCAGGGCTGCTGTAGAAGTGTTCTCAGTCACTCAGTCAAGTATTCAATCTCTCAGGGCTGCTGTAGAAGTGTTCTCAGTCACTCAGTCAAGTGTTCAATCTCTCAGGGCTGCTGTAGAAGTGTTCTCAGTCACTCAGTCAAGTATTCAATCTCTCAGGGCTGCTGTAGAAGTGTTCTCAGTCACTCAGTCAAGTATTCAATCTCTCAGGGCTGCTGTAGAAGTGTTCTCAGTCACTCAGTCAAGTATTCAATCTCTCAGGGCTGCTGTAGAAGTGTTCTCAGTCACTCAGTCAAGTATTCAATCTCTCAGGGCTGCTGTAGAAGTGTTCTCAGTCACTCAGTCAAGTATTCAATCTCTCAGGGCTGCTGTAGAAGTGTTCTCAGTCACTCAGTCAAGTGTTCAATCTCTCAGGGCTGCTGTAGAAGTGTTCTCAGTCACTCAGTCAAGTATTCAATCTCTCAGGGCTGCTGTAGAAGTGTTCTCAGTCACTCAGTCAAGTATTCAATCTCTCAGGGCTGCTGTAGAAGTGTTCTCAGTCACTCAGTCAAGTGTTCAATCTCTCAGGGCTGGTGTAGGAGTGTTCTCAGTCACTCAGTCAAGTATTCAATCTCTCAGGGCTGCTGTAGGAGTGTTCTCAGTCACTCAGTCAAGTATTCAATCTCTCAGGGCTGCTGTAGAAGTGTTCTCAGTCACTCAGTCAAGTATTCAATCTCTCAGGGCTGCTGTAGAAGTGTTCTCAGTCACTCAGTCAAGTATTCAATCTCTCAGGGCTGGTGTAGGAGTGTTCTCAGTCACTCAGTCAAGTGTTCAATCTCTCAGGGCTGGTGTAGGAGTGTTCTCAGTCACTCAGTCAAGTATTCAATCTCTCAGGGCTGCTGTAGAAGTGTTCTCAGTCACTCAGTCAAGTATTCAATCTCTCAGGGCTGCTGTAGAAGTGTTCTCAGTCACTCAGTCAAGTATTCAATCTCTCAGGGCTGCTGTAGAAGTGTTCTCAGTCACTCAGTCAAGTGTTCAATCTCTCAGGGCTGCTGTAGAAGTGTTCTCAGTCACTCAGTCAAGTATTCAATCTCTCAGGGCTGCTGTAGAAGTGTTCTCAGTCACTCAGTCAAGTATTCAATCTCTCAGGGCTGCTGTAGGAGTGTTCTCAGTCACTCAGTCAAGTATTCAATCTCTCAGGCTGCTGTAGAAGTGTTCTCAGTCACTCAGTCAAGTATTCAATCTCTCAGGGCTGCTGTAGGAGTGTTCTCAGTCACTCAGTCAAGTATTCAATCTCTCAGGGCTGCTGTAGAAGTGTTCTCAGTCACTCAGTCAAGTATTCAATCTCTCAGGGCTGCTGTAGAAGTGTTCTCAGTCACTCAGTCAAGTATTCAATCTCTCAGGGCTGCTGTAGAAGTGTTCTCAGTCACTCAGTCAAGTATTCAATCTCTCAGGGCTGCTGTAGAAGTGTTCTCAGTCACTCAGTCAAGTATTCAATCTCTCAGGGCTGCTGTAGAAGTGTTCTCAGTCACTCAGTCAAGTGTTCAATCTCTCAGGGCTGCTGTAGAAGTGTTCTCAGTCACTCAGTCAAGTATTCAATCTCTCAGGGCTGCTGTAGGAGTGTTCTCAGTCACTCAGTCAAGTATTCAATCTCTCAGGGCTTCTGTGGAAGTGTTCTCAGTCACTCAGTCAAGTATTCAATCTCTCAGGGCTGCTGTAGAAGTGTTCTCAGTCACTCAGTCAAGTATTCAATCTCTCAGGGCTGCTGTAGAAGTGTTCTCAGTCACTCAGTCAAGTATTCAATCTCTCAGGGCTGCTGTAGAAGTGTTCTCAGTCACTCAGTCAAGTATTCAATCTCTCAGGGCTGCTGTAGAAGTGTTCTCAGTCACTCAGTCAAGTATTCAATCTCTCAGGGCTGCTGTAGAAGTGTTCTCAGTCACTCAGTCAAGTATTCAATCTCTCAGGGCTGCTGTAGAAGTGTTCTCAGTCACTCAGTCAAGTGTTCAATCTCTCAGGGCTGCTGTAGAAGTGTTCTCAGTCACTCAGTCAAGTATTCAATCTCTCAGGGCTGCTGTAGAAGTGTTCTCAGTCACTCAGTCAAGTATTCAATCTCTCAGGGCTGCTGTAGAAGTGTTCTCAGTCACTCAGTCAAGTGTTCAATCTCTCAGGGCTGCTGTAGAAGTGTTCTCAGTCACTCAGTCAAGTATTCAATCTCTCAGGGCTGCTGTAGAAGTGTTCTCAGTCACTCAGTCAAGTATTCAATCTCTCAGGGCTGCTGTAGAAGTGTTCTCAGTCACTCAGTCAAGTGTTCAATCTCTCAGGGCTGCTGTAGAAGTGTTCTCAGTCACTCAGTCAAGTATTCAATCTCTCAGGGCTGCTGTAGAAGTGTTCTCAGTCACTCAGTCAAGTATTCAATCTCTCAGGGCTGCTGTAGAAGTGTTCTCAGTCACTCAGTCAAGTGTTCAATCTCTCAGGGCTGCTGTAGAAGTGTTCTCAGTCACTCAGTCAAGTATTCAATCTCTCAGGGCTGCTGTAGAAGTGTTCTCAGTCACTCAGTCAAGTATTCAATCTCTCAGGGCTGCTGTAGAAGTGTTCTCAGTCACTCAGTCAAGTATTCAATCTCTCAGGGCTGCTGTAGAAGTGTTCTCAGTCACTCAGTCAAGTATTCAATCTCTCAGGGCTGCTGTAGAAGTGTTCTCAGTCACTCAGTCAAGTGTTGAATCTCTCAGGGCTGCTGTAGAAGTGTTCTCAGTCACTCAGTCAAGTGTTCAATCTCTCAGGGCTGCTGTAGAAGTGTTCTCAGTCACTCAGTCAAGTATTCAATCTCTCAGGGCTGCTGTAGAAGTGTTCTCAGTCACTCAGTCAAGTATTCAATCTCTCAGGGCTGCTGTAGAAGTGTTCTCAGTCACTCAGTCAAGTATTCAATCTCTCAGGGCTGCTGTAGAAGTGTTCTCAGTCACTCAGTCAAGTATTCAATCTCTCAGGGCTGCTGTAGAAGTGTTCTCAGTCACTCAGTCAAGTATTCAATCTCTCAGGGCTGCTGTAGAAGTGTTCTCAGTCACTCAGTCAAGTATTCAATCTCTCAGGGCTGCTGTAGAAGTGTTCTCAGTCACTCAGTCAAGTATTCAATCTCTCAGGGCTGCTGTAGAAGTGTTCTCAGTCACTCAGTCAAGTATTCAATCTCTCAGGGCTGCTGTAGAAGTGTTCTCAGTCACTCAGTCAAGTATTCAATCTCTCAGGGCTGCTGTAGAAGTGTTCTCAGTCACTCAGTCAAGTATTCAATCTCTCAGGGCTGCTGTAGAAGTGTTCTCAGTCACTCAGTCAAGTATTCAATCTCTCAGGGCTGCTGTAGAAGTGTTCTCAGTCACTCAGTCAAGTATTCAATCTCTCAGGGCTGCTGTAGAAGTGTTCTCAGTCACTCAGTCAAGTATTCAATCTCTCAGGGCTGCTGTAGAAGTGTTCTCAGTCACTCAGTCAAGTATTCAATCTCTCAGGGCTGCTGTAGAAGTGTTCTCAGTCACTCAGTCAAGTATTCAATCTCTCAGGGCTGCTGTAGAAGTGTTCTCAGTCACTCAGTCAAGTATTCAATCTCTCAGGGCTGCTGTAGAAGTGTTCTCAGTCACTCAGTCAAGTATTCAATCTCTCAGGGCTGCTGTAGAAGTGTTCTCAGTCACTCAGTCAAGTATTCAATCTCTCAGGGCTGCTGTAGAAGTGTTCTCAGTCACTCAGTCAAGTATTCAATCTCTCAGGGCTGCTGTAGAAGTGTTCTCAGTCACTCAGTCAAGTATTCAATCTCTCAGGGCTGCTGTAGAAGTGTTCTCAGTCACTCAGTCAAGTGCTCAATCTCTCAGGGCTGCTGTAGAAGTGTTCTCAGTCACTCAGTCAAGTATTCAATCTCTCAGGGCTGCTGTAGAAGTGTTCTCAGTCACTCAGTCAAGTATTCAATCTCTCAGGGCTGCTGTAGAAGTGTTCTCAGTCACTCAGTCAAGTATTCAATCTCTCAGGGCTGCTGTAGAAGTGTTCTCAGTCACTCAGTCAAGTATTCAATCTCTCAGGGCTGCTGTAGAAGTGTTCTCAGTCACTCAGTCAAGTATTCAATCTCTCAGGGCTGCTGTAGAAGTGTTCTCAGTCACTCAGTCAAGTATTCAATCTCTCAGGGCTGCTGTAGAAGTGTTCTCAGTCACTCAGTCAAGTATTCAATCTCTCAGGGCTGCTGTAGAAGTGTTCTCAGTCACTCAGTCAAGTATTCAATCTCTCAGGGCTGGTGTGGAAGTGTTCTCAGTCACTCAGTCAAGTATTCAATCTCTCAGGGCTGCTGTAGAAGTGTTCTCAGTCACTCAGTCAAGTATTCAATCTCTCAGGGCTGCTGTAGAAGTGTTCTCAGTCACTCAGTCAAGTATTCAATCTCTCAGGGCTGCTGTAGAAGTGTTCTCAGTCACTCAGTCAAGTATTCAATCTCTCAGGGCTGGTGTGGAAGTGTTCTCAGTCACTCAGTCAAGTATTCAATCTCTCAGGGCTGCTGTAGAAGTGTTCTCAGTCACTCAGTCAAGTATTCAATCTCTCAGGGCTGCTGTAGAAGTGTTCTCAGTCACTCAGTCAAGTATTCAATCTCTCAGGGCTGCTGTAGAAGTGTTCTCAGTCACTCAGTCAAGTATTCAATCTCTCGGCTGCTGTAGAAGTGTTCTCAGTCACTCAGTCAAGTATTCAATCTCTCAGGGCTGCTGTGGAAGTGTTCTCAGTCACTCAGTCAAGTATTCAATCTCTCAGGGCTGCTGTAGAAGTGTTCTCAGTCACTCAGTCAAGTGTTCAATCTCTCAGGGCTGCTGTAGAAGTGTTCTCAGTCACTCAGTCAAGTGTTCAATCTCTCAGGGCTGCTGTAGAAGTGTTCTCAGTCACTCAGTCAAGTGTTGAATCTCTCAGGGCTGCTGTAGAAGTGTTCTCAGTCACTCAGTCAAGTATTCAATCTCTCAGGGCTGCTGTAGAAGTGTTCTCAGTCACTCAGTCAAGTATTCAATCTCTCAGGGCTGCTGTAGAAGTGTTCTCAGTCACTCAGTCAAGTGTTCAATCTCTCAGGGCTGCTGTAGAAGTGTTCTCAGTCACTCAGTCAAGTGTTCAATCTCTCAGGGCTGCTGTAGAAGTGTTCTCAGTCACTCAGTCAAGTATTCAATCTCTCAGGGCTGCTGTAGAAGTGTTCTCAGTCACTCAGTCAAGTATTCAATCTCTCAGGGCTGCTGTAGAAGTGTTCTCAGTCACTCAGTCAAGTATTCAATCTCTCAGGGCTGCTGTAGAAGTGTTCTCAGTCACTCAGTCAAGTATTCAATCTCTCAGGGCTGCTGTAGAAGTGTTCTCAGTCACTCAGTCAAGTATTCAATCTCTCAGGGCTGCTGTAGAAGTGTTCTCAGTCACTCAGTCAAGTATTCAATCTCTCAGGGCTGCTGTAGAAGTGTTCTCAGTCACTCAGTCAAGTATTCAATCTCTCAGGGCTGCTGTAGAAGTGTTCTCAGTCACTCAGTCAAGTATTCAATCTCTCAGGGCTGCTGTAGAAGTGTTCTCAGTCACTCAGTCAAGTATTCAATCTCTCAGGGCTGCTGTAGAAGTGTTCTCAGTCACTCAGTCAAGTATTCAATCTCTCAGGGCTGCTGTAGAAGTGTTCTCAGTCACTCAGTCAAGTATTCAATCTCTCAGGGCTGCTGTAGAAGTGTTCTCAGTCACTCAGTCAAGTGTTCAATCTCTCAGGGCTGCTGTAGAAGTGTTCTCAGTCACTCAGTCAAGTATTCAATCTCTCAGGGCTGCTGTAGAAGTGTTCTCAGTCACTCAGTCAAGTATTCAATCTCTCAGGGCTGCTGTAGAAGTGTTCTCAGTCACTCAGTCAAGTATTCAATCTCTCAGGACCAGTGCTGCTAATGTTCAGTGATCTTAAGTCTACCTCTACCAAACCTGATCGGAATTAATGCCGGTGATGGTTGTTTTCTATAGTTCTTTGTCCACAACTCTTCTGCACTGTGGTCACCCAGGAGATAGGAGATACCTTTCTCCAAGATCAATTATAGACCTACTTTCAAAATACACCTAGTGAGAGTTGTACGAAGACCCAAGTATTTCGGTTGAACTATTGGCTGCACTAAAACAAAACAAGCTGATTGAAAGAGAAACCTTGAAGTATTTTATGTCAGCTGAGAATAGTCGTACAAGTGAGAATTGTATTGTTATGTTGTGGCACAGTATGGAACACTTACAGTATAACATCGGGAATAGTTTTACAGGAGCTGAACAAAATCTAAGCATTGCACGTAGTACAAGGCCATTTTTCTTCCTTGGGACACTGCCAACCCCCACACATTTCAAATGGTGTCCATCACAATCATCACAGGCAACCATGTTGTAAGTCTTTGACATCAAGCTGGTACAATAAAAGTTCAATCTATCAAATAAAGGATTTGTGACCCCATGATGAGCTGGCAACCTTTGTGTGTGGCCCTCCATGATGAGCTGGCTCTCTTGGGATAGCAGCAACCTTTGTGTGTGGCCCTCCATGATGAGCTAGCTCTCTTGGGATGGCAGCAACCTTTGTGTGTGGCCCTCCATGATGAGCTAGCTCTCTTGGGATGGCAGCAACCTTTGTGTGTGGCCCTCCATGATGAGCTGGCTCTCTTGGGCTAGCACTAACCTTTGTGTGTGGTCCTCCATGATGAGCTGGCTCTCTTTGGATAGTAGCAACCTTTGTGTGTGGCCCTCCATGATGAGCTGGCTCTCTTGGGCTAGCAGCAACCTTTGTGTGTGGCCTTCCATGATGAGCTGGCTCTCTTGGGATAGCAGCAACCTTTGTGTGTGGCCCTCCATGATGAGCTGGCTCTCTTGGGATAGCAGCAACCTTTGTGTGTGGCCCTCCATGATGAGCTAGCTCTCTTGGGATAGCAGCAACCTTTGTGTGTGGCCCTCCATGATGAGTTAGCTCTCTTGGGATGGTAGCAACCTTTGTGTGTGGCCCACCATGATGAGCTGGCTCTCTTGGGATAGCAGCAACCTTTGTGTGTGGCCCTCCATGATGAGCTGGCTCTCTTGGGATGGTAGCAACCTTTGCGTGTGGCCCTCCATGATGAGTTAGCTCTCTTGGGCTAGCAGCAACCTTTGTGTGTGGCCCTCCATGATGAGTTGGCTCTCTTGGGATAGCAGCAACCTTTGTGTGTGGCCCTCCATGATGAGCTGGCTCTCTTGGGATGGCAGCAACCTTTGTGTGTGGCCCTCCATGATGAGCTGGCTCTCTTAGGCTAGCAGCAACCTTTGTGTGGGGCCCTCCATGATGAGCTGGCTCTCTTGGGATGGTAGCAACCTTTGTGTGTGGCCCTCCATGATGAGCTAGCTCTCTTGGGATAGCAGCAACCTTTGTGTGTGGCCTCCATGATGAGTTGGCTCTCTTGGAACTATACTGTGTCCCGTATGTCTCTCCCTCCTCTCTCTCCCCCCCCCTCGCTTCCTCATGCCTTCCTTACAAATGCTTGTACAAATTTTTTAAGCGCACAATTTCTTTCTTTTCCGCAGGTAAATGCCTACGAGCGAAAAATTGCGAACCTCAAGGAGTCCTTGAAGATGGAAAATTTCAACCTAGATGACTTGAAAGATTTGGACAATCTCATCCTCCTCTCTCCCAAGTCCAAACCATCTACAGCATTTCCTCCTCCAAATGAACTGCAGAATCCTCCTTCTTCTCCCAGTAAACCACAGAATCCTCCTCTTCTTCCTCCTCTCCGTAAACTGCAGGACCCTCCTCCTCCTCCCCCTCCTCCCCCCCCTCCTGGTATAAACCACCGTAATCTACGCAGTTGAAATTAAATTAATTTTATTTTTTATTTTGTTTTCTTTCAGGTGTTCCATGCCCGCCGTCGCTTGCAACTTTCTCTCCCCCTTCGTCAATATTTATGCCTCGCAATAATCTTCCTCAGCCTTCCCAGCCCCTGAAGTCCTTCAACTGGAATAAGATACCAGAGAGCAACATCAGCAAGGATAGCATCTGGGCCACCATTGACGAGTCCACGGTGGGTGAAGGGTTGAATGTGATGGGTGAAGTCGTTGAACCTGATTTAAAATAGTCTCCTTTCCTGCTTCACATTTCTCCTTCTTCATCCTTTTGCTTCTCTCTCTTCTTCCTACTACTCTCCTTCACATCCTCGCTTTATATTTGCATCTCCTCTCCTTCCTCTCTCCCTCCTTCCTCCCCTTCCTCCTCTTTCTCTCCTTCCTCTCTCCCTCCTCCTCTCCTTTCTCCTACCTCCTCTCTCCCTTCCTCCTTCTCCTTCTTCTTCTCTCCCTCATCTTTCCCTTCTCCTCTCTCCCTCTTCCTCCCCTCCCTATTGCATCTCTCCCTCTCTATGTCTTCATCCCATTGCCCACCCCCACTCCCCCCATACAGATCCATGCATGCATAAACATGCTTGACTTTGAGCAAACCTTCTCCGCCTACCAACACAAAGAAGGAGTTGGTGTTAATAGTGGCGGCATCAGTACTCAGCACGACACACTCAGACGACGCTCAAAAGCACAACTAAATATAGAGCGTCCAAAAGAGCTCTCCCTTATCGACGGCCGAAGGGCCCAAAATCTCAACATACTTCTCTCCCGGTACAAACTATCAGGGGAGGACATCCGGACCACTGTGATGAGCATGGACCCTGAGGGGAGGCTGGACAAGGATATGGTGGAGCAGCTCATCAAATACGTGCCAACCTTCACTGAGAAGGAGCTGCTGGAGAGTCACGTTGACGAGACCGCCAACTTTGCCAGAGCAGATCGCTTCATGCTCGTCACTAGCAGGTACGTAACTCAATACCACATAAGAACAAGTGACAGTGATGACCATTTCCTCTCATTCACGCTTGCATGGCAGTCCATATGTTCAACTCTCCAAGATGTTGTACATATACATAGTGTACTATGCTACATAATAATATTATATACAAGCATGGGGGCGTCCTGTCCGTGGTGATGATATACATATACATAGTGTACTATGCTACATAATAATATTATATACAAGCATGGGGGCGTCCTGTCCGTGGTGATGATGTACATATACATAGTGTACTATGCTACATAATAATATTATATACAAGCATGGGGGCGTCCTGTCCGTGGTGATGATGTACATATACATAGTGTACTATGCTACATAATAATATTATATAAAAGCATGGGGGCGTCCTGTCCGTGGTGATGTTGTACATATACATAGTGTACTATGCTACATAATAATATTATATACAAGCATGGGGGCGTCCTGTCCGTGGTGATGATATACATATACATAGTGTACTATGCTACATAATAATATTATATACAAGCATGGGGGCGTCCTGTCCGTGGTGATGATATACATATACATAGTGTACTATGCTACATAATAATATTATATACAAGCATGGGGGCGTCCTGTCCGTGGTGATGATGTACATATACATAGTGTACTATGCTACATAATAATATTATATACAAGCATGGGGGCGTCCTGTCCGTGGTGATGATATACATATACATAGTGTACTATGCTACATAATAATATTATATACAAGCATGGGGGCGTCCTGTCCGTGGTGATGATGTACATATACATAGACTAGTGTACTATGCTACATAATAATATTATATACAAGCATGGGGGCGTCCTGTCCGTGGTGATGATATACATATACATAGTGTACTATGCTACATAATAATATTATATACAAGCATGGGGGCGTCCTGTCCGTGGTGATGATATACATATACATAGTGTACTATGCTACATAATAATATTATATACAAGCATGGGGGCGTCCTGTCCGTGGTGATGATATACATATACATAGTGCTACATAATAATATTATATACAAGCATGGGGGCGTCCTGTCCGTGGTGATGATGTACATATACATAGTGTACTATGCTACATAATAATATTATATACAAGCATGGGGGCATCCTGTCCATGGTGATGATGTACATATACATAGTGTACTATGCTACATAATAATATTATATACAAGCATGGGGGTGTCCTGTCCGTGGTCCACCGGGCATTCTTCAAACACTCAACAAGACAGTTAGAAAGGGGTGTGGCTACACAACTGAATGCATGCACCTTGTGCTTCATTACTGTATATACCTGCAGTAGGCGGAGCTATGATTGGATGCGACTAGATGACCGTTTTTTATAGACATAACCCACTTAGGTTGACCTTTTATCGATAAAACCCACTTAGATTGACCTTTTTATTGCACTTAGGTTGACCTCTTTTTATAGAGATAACTCGCTCAGAGATAACCCACTGGATTGTGAGTGCTAAGCAGCTGCTGTGATGGCAACTAGACCCATCAAGATGTCCCTGAAGATGCCCCTGATGTTTTTAGTAGCAACACAAAGCTTGGCCTAGAGTAGCTCTCAATATTGTCAACTCTCTAACAAACGTTTATAGGACCCTTTACCTAATCATAATAACATCAAATATAGATTTTTAAGATTTTAAAAAGCAGTATAATTATTTACATTGACTTTCTCAATAGTCAACTGTTTGATGCTCAAGCCTCATCAGGAATTATTATTTGATGTAGTCAACAGCCTCATTCAAGAAGTTGGTCTGAATAGCCGTAGAAGTAAGTAATCATAGCATGTGCTATTCTTTACCATATTTCTGACTGAGATATGCCACGTAGTTACAGGTATTTGCACATGTAAGCATCACAGCAACCAGACATGGCACAAGGGGTCTGTGCCATTAGCTATCAGCACAAGAACAAGCTTCTCGGGGAACTGCTGGTCACTTCCTTGCAGCAAAAGTGTGCAGCAGCTGCTGAACCAGTTCCAGTTAGGCGCAATATTGCACGACACCCTCAAGAGTGTTTATTGTATTGATGATCTTTTACACCCTCCTGTGCAACTATTTGGGAGGAAGCTGTGGCCAACCTACGTGGGGTACAGTACAATAGCAGCAAGACATGGTATGTGCTGATTCTTGTGTACTGGACAATATGGCGTATTTGGGTACAGTCAACAATAGCAACAAGACATGACATGGTTATATGTGTAGTGTAACAATGTTTATCAGAATAAGTGCTGGGACCTTGAAGCTCACACACACTCCTCCACCACTCAACTATAGCACACAGAAACAACAACAACATACAGAAACAACAACAGACAACAACAAACAACTTGAAATAAGACGACAATTTATTTTTTATCAAACATTGGGGACAACACCACAACCACTTTTGGTGACCCTTTACCATTTAATTTCATGTACACCAACATTGTAATCTTAATGTTTCTAGAAGCTTTTCTTGCTGAGGAACAGGCTCCTGCACCTACTGGGAAATGCTCTGGATCTTTTTGCCTTGTTCCTGGATAGATTTCTTTGCTGACAGCTTTGCTCTGGACCTAGTGAGAGCTTTTGCTTGCTCAATTCAATGCAGCCAATTTCAGCTCGTTGTATTTGCATTTTTAATGAAAAGAGTCGAAGCTGATTTGATGGCTGACACGGCCTCGTCACTCCATCCTCCGAGGGACTCCATGACTAGGGGAGTGAAGGAGATACCGGCAGCTTGACAGGCTTGGCTGTGAGCAGCACGTTTCCGATCTTCTCCTATGGACAGAGCGTAGCCAGTCTTGCTACCATGGCGCTATAGGTCACAGCTTGAAGTGCAGTTATCATTGGAGGGGTGGTGTTTATAATCAATTGACACTAAGCTAAGGATTACGATTGGAGGGGTGGTTTCTATATAGCCAGTTTGTTCTTCCCACCTCCCCCTCCCCACAATTTTGTGCCGCTTCCCCCCCCCCCCCCCCCCCCCTACACACACACACATACTCACATCCTCTCCCTGCTATCCTCTAAATTCACCTCTGCTTCTGGCTCACATGCATGCATGTATATATATATATGCACTATAATCATAGTTTGAAAGGCATTCATAATGTGCACACTTTTCTCCATCAGAATATCACGCTACAGCCAGAGACTAAGAACACTATATTTTATCAAGACCAGAGATGAGAGAATTGCAGAGATTCGGCCTCAGATTGAGGACCTTCTCTTTGCTTGCGATGAGCTGATCAATAGCAAGAAATTGAAGAAAGTCTTGGAAGTTGTGCTAGCATTTGGTAACATCATGAACCGTGGGAATCGAGGTAACGCATATGCCTTCAAGTTGAGCAGTTTGAACAGAGTGGTGGACACCAAGTCGAGTGCGGACAGAGACGTGACTCTACTTCATTATGTCATCAAGACCTTGGAAGCTCAGGTATGTGCACTCCGAGTATACAGGTTCTTGTGCATGTACAAGTTGAGTATGCAAGTCTTGTGTGCCTGGGCATGTGGAGTATGCAAGTCTTGAGTGCCTGGGCATGTTCAGTATGCAAGTCTTGTGTGCCTGGGCATGTTGAGTATGCAAGTCTTGTGTGCCTGGGCATGTTGAGTATGCAAGTCTCTTGTGTGCCTGGGCATGTTGAGTATGCAAGTCTCGTGTGCCTGGGCATGTTGAGTATGCAAGTCTTGTGTGCCTGGGCATGTTGAATATGCAAGTCTCGTGTGCCTGGGCATGTTGAGTATGCAAGTCTTGTGTGCCTGGGCATGTTGAGTATGCAAGTCTTGTATGCCTGGGCATGTTGAGTATGCAAGTCTTGTGTGCCTGGGCATGTTGAGTATGCAAGTCTTGTGTGCCTGGGCATGTTGAGTATGCAAGTCTTGTGTGTGCCTGGGCATGTTGAGTATGCAAGTCTTGTGTGCCTGGGCATGTTGAATATGCAAGTCTTGTGTGCCTGGATATGTTGAGTATGCAAGTCTTGTGTGCCTGGGTATGTTGAGTATGCAAGTCTTGTATGCCTGGGCATGTGGAGTATGCAAGTCTTGTGTGCCTGGGCATGTGGAGTATGCAAGTCTTGTGTGCCTGGGCATGTTGAGTATGCAAGTCTTGTGTGCCTGGGCATGTTGGGTATGCAAGTCTTGTGTGCCTGGGCATGTTGAGTATGCAAGTCTTGTGTGCCTGGGCATGTTGAGTATGCAAGTCTTGTGTGCCTGGGAATGTGGAGTATGCAAGTCTTGTGTGCCTGGGCATGTGGAGTATGCAAGTCTTGTATGCCTGGGCATGTTGAGTATGCAAGTCTTGTGTGCCTGGGCATGTTGAGTATGCAAGTCTTGTGTGCCTGGGCATGTTGAGTATGCAAGTCTTGTGTGCCTGGGCATGTTGAGTATGCAAGTCTTGTGTGCCTGGGCATGTTGAGTATGCAAGTCTTGTGTGCCTGGGTATGTTGAGTATGCAAGTCTTGAGTGTCTGGGCATGTTGAGTATGCAAGTCTTGTGTGCCTGGGCATGTTGGGTATGCAAGTCTTGTGTGCCTGGGCATGTTGAGTATGCAAGTCTTGTGTGCCTGGGCATGTTGAGTATGCAAGTCTTGTGTGCCTGGGCATGTTGGGTATGCAAGTCTTGTGTGCCTGGGCATGTTGAGTATGCAAGTCTTGTGTGCCTGGGCATGTTGAGTATGCAAGTCTTGTGTGCCTGGGCATGTTGAGTATGCAAGTCTTGTGTGCCTGGGCATGTTGGGTATGCAAGTCTTGTGTGCCTGGGCATGTTGAGTATGCAAGTCTTGTGTGCCTGGGCATGTTGAGTATGCAAGTCTTGTGTGCCTGGGCATGTTGAGTATGCAAGTCTTGTGTGCCTGGGCATGTTGAGTATGCAAGTCTTGTGTGCCTGGGCATGTTGAGTATGCAAGTCTTGTGTGCCTGGGCATGTTGAGTATGCAAGTCTTGTGTGCCTGGGCATGTTGAGTATGCAAGTCTTGTGTGCCTGGGCATGTTGAGTATGCAAGTCTTGTGTGCCTGGGTATGTTGAGTATGCAAGTCTTGTGTGCCTGGGCATGTTGAGTATGCAAGTCTTGTGTGCCTGGATATGTTGAGTATGCAAGTCTTGTGTGCCTGGGCATGTTGAGTATGCAAGTCTTGTGTGCCTGGATATGTTGAGTATGCAAGTCTTATGTGCCTGGGTATGTTGAGTATGCAAGTCTTGTATGCCTGGGCATGTTGAGTATGCAAGTCTTGTGTGCCTGGGCGCATGTTGAGTATGCAAGTCTCGTGTGCCTGGGCATGTTGAGTATGCAAGTCTTGTGTGCCTGGGCATGTTGAGTATGCAAGTCTTGTGTGCCTGGGCATGTTGAGTATGCAAGTCTTGTGTGCCTGGGCATGTTGAGTATGCAAGTCTTGTGTGCCTGGGCATGTTGAGTATGCAAGTCTTGTGTGCCTGGGCATGTTGAGTATGCAAGTCTTGTGTGCCTGGGCATGTTGAGTATGCAAGAGGGTCTACTAGTTAGGTGTTCAAGTAGGTATGCAAGTCTTGTATGCAAGTTGGGTTTACAATAATTGGTACTGCAATGAAATCCAGCCACAGCTCTTGATTAAATATGTTGTTGTTTTTATATGATAGTTCAAAGATGTCCTTTCACTGGAGAGCGAACTCCCCCACATCAAGAAAGCATCAAAAGTCGAGTAAGTTCCTCCCTCTTCATAGAATTGAAGTAAGTCTTGCATAAAATAAAAAACTCAAACAAGATTGTACTTTTTTCCAGCATTAAGGATGTGGAGAAGGACATTGAGGACTTGCAAACCGAGATGAAAGAGCTGCAGAAGGAGATAGAACTTCATCACCGCGAGGGCAAGCACGATCAAGATGACCTCTTCCTGCCTACCACCGAGGGGTTTGTGGCAGACACCATGATCTCCTTCGAGGAGCTGATTAAGTTACTGAGGAAGATGAGGAAGTGCTTTAAGGCTGTCCTCGTGTACTTTGCCGAGGAGACCGCAGATGGCAAACCCTTCGCTTCGACCGATGAATTCTTTGGAAACTTTTCGACTTTCTTGCAATCCTTTTCGGTACGAGTGAAAGGGAGAGAAGGGGGGGGGGGGGGGAGAAAGAGAATTCTGCCATGTACATGCATGTCAATAACAGTTCGGTTCTCTACGTGTTCTTCATCTGTGTTGTATCATGCACAGGAGGCACATGTGGAAATCATTGCTCTTCGCAAGAGGAAGGAAGAAGAACAGAAAAGAAGAGAGGACATGGTATACCAAAATGAACTTATTAATTTACATGACATTTAGAATGGAGCAGTGCCCCACTTATTATAACTTCTCTGCTATTTCTGTTTTCTGTACTTGCAAATACTCTGTGCAGATATCCACATGTGCTTTAAGTAAAAGTCGATTTTAAATGTGCATGGCACGAGTATGACGACCACCTCTCCCTCTCATTTTCTTCTCGCCGTCTTCCCCTTCCTTTATTTCGCCTCTTTCTCCTCCCTCCCTCCCCCTCTCTCCTCTACAGGAGAAACAGAAAGAGTTGACTTTACAACGAAGAAGGAGCAGGCTGAAGCTAGAGGCATCATCTTCGACAATGGGGATTGCAATGCCAGATGGAAGTGGCATAGAATTCCCAGAGACCGCTGAATTTGACGAACTTATCTCTTCACTTAAGACAGGGGATTTCTTTGCCAGACGTAGGAAATCCTTGAATCCAGCTGCTTCTCGGAGATTAGAGTACAGTAGGGAACGACTGGGGTCTGTTGTTGGGCTAGAATCACCTAAACAATTGTGATTTAAAAAAACCTCTTTTTTTCAAATTGTTCTTATTACTTTTTATACAAACATAGTGTGACAAAATCTCTACTATATCATGTTCTCTGTATAATTATGTGTAAATTGTATGCAGACAAAAAGAAAAAATGTTTTTGTTCAATTTAATAAAGTTAACAATGTATATAGTCATCGAGGCCATGCCAATATGCGTGTATATATGTGCTACATGTATAAGAAATAAATACTACCTCCTATAATTTATTAAAACTGTATTGCTTGATCCCAACAATCTCCTACCCACTCTCATGTGCTGACTCCAACTTCTTCGAAGCATGTCCTCCTATCCACCACACTTGGGCTGCATACTGAAGCTCCTACACCATTCTTCCCATCTACTTCCACCTGCCCATTCACCGAACTCATCCACTCTTCTGTCTTCTTTGCCATCTTCTCTAACTGAGCATTACCTCTTCTCTATCAAACCACACACACAAGTACTTGAATTCTTTATCCTGTTACAATATCTCCTCACTAATCCTCCAACTCACTCCTGCTTCCCTCTTCCCGGCTACCATGACCTTGCTCTTCTTTAGAGATCATCTTGCACCTTAACACACATGCCTGTACCAACATCAACATAGCTTGCAGCTCCACCCATCATCTGCATACGTAAGTGCCCCACACTAACACCCTTCAACCTAACTCCTAGCTCAGCTCTCTCCAACTCGGTTTCCATCCCCATCAAATAAATATTGAAAAGTGGAGACAAAGGATTTCCCTGCCCGAGTCCATTCTCCACAGCGAACTATCTTCCGTTCAATATCACCTTCCGTCTCCATCCCCACAATCCTACACATATCCTCACAAATTGAGGCAGAAATTTGTGCCACAATCCCTCCACACAGTCATAAGCCTTGCTTATATCCAGGAAGGCCAGATATGCACTCTTCTTCTACCTTCTCACTTCGCAAACACCTCTTACACCACCACTTTACATCTCCGACCCCCCCCCCCCCCCAGCGCTTCGTCAAAATTCTATTATCCTCAGAAATTAAAATGTTCTAGTTAGCACCGTTTTAGATATTCCTTGCTAATATATTCCGAGAGAAGGAGCAGCTAACAAGCCAAACACGCTTAGGATAAACTTTGACGTCAGATTTCGGCCACTTAGGCTTGTCCGCTGCTTCAGAAAATTTTCTAATTCATTGTGCATGGTGCCAGCCGTCCAGGGTCTTCCTGGACAGTCCAGGATTTGTCACTCTGTCCAGGAGACCACTGCTCCATTGTTGTGTCCAGGAAGAAGCCAGACTTTAAGCCTCGACTTCTTTTCATAGAAAATGGTGGTCATCGGTTCTGTGGTTTCATTATTTACAAACCACTAACCACTTGTGGCATGTGGTGGCATTGCAGCCGTGCCTCCAACCTAGCATGCCAACAATTGAACCTCACACACATCGAAGTGCAAAAGCAGAGTCTTGAATCTTCTTGAGTTTTATTATTATTATTATTATTATTGAACTTATAGTTGCTTACTATGAAGTGTGAGAAGACAAAACCAAAGAAACATAGTTTCAGCTGAAGTTGACAGACTCTGCCAAGGGCTGATATGATGTCTGTCTCTGAATCAGAAACACCCTCCTAAACAGAAGGCAGTGTCACTTCAATCAAAAGTGGGTGCAAGAGTTTCAAGGAATTGGTAGAAGTTCAAAAGGTTAGTTAGTTATAGCTTAATAGAATTGGAATCATCCTGTTGTGGTTGTTTCAACCAGGTGAGATGTTTGCAAGATGTTCTATTTGCTCATCTGACTTTAACATAGCTGGTGGAAGCCGAAGTGATGAAAATGGAAAACACCATAGAGATATGGCAAGTGCTAGTACTTCATCAAGGTCAGTAACAGCAACCTCACAGAGTGTTATCAAAGCCGAGGCTTTGTGGTTTTCATTTGTTGTTGAGCACAACCTTGCCTTCAATGCCAGTGACCATGCAACCAAGCTTCTTCGCAAAATGTTCCCAGACTCTGAAGTAGCAAAAAGGTTTGCTTGTGGCCGTATATACTAAGACTGCAGCAATCATCAAGGGAACATTAGCACCTCACTATTCTGATAGGATGTTAGAAAACATGAAAAAGAGTGGTCCATTTTCAGTGCTGATGGATGAATCCAATGATAAAACGGATAAATCTTGTATAATCCTAATCAGATTCCTTGATCATGATGTTGGAGATGCCAGAACAAGATTTTTAGACTATTGTCACTGCTAGGAATCTGTTTGATGCTTTGAAGTCTTCTTTGTCTAAGAAAGTGTTAAATTTTGAGAAGTGCATTGCCTTTATGTCCGATACCACCAACATTATGAAAGGGGTGAAATTTGGTGTCCAAAAGTTGATAAAAAGTGAGTGTCCAAAGCTATTTGATGTTGGTTGCATTTGTCACTTGACTGATTTAACCATTAAAGCTGGCATGAACACTCTTCCCGTTGACATTGATCAACTTTTTGTCGATGACATTTTTTCATTTTTTCCATAGCAGCAAACGAAAGCAAGAATTCGTTGACAACTGGCATTCTTTCTTTTCTACTGAGCCTGAAACAATCCTTTTAAGCATTGTACTACCAGGTGGTTGAGTCTTCTTCGCTGTGTATATAGATAGGTACATCTCTCAGTTTGATGGTTTAAGGTCATATTTTTTGTCTATGTGATGAGTCTGAAACAGGCAAAGTACAAAGCATTATAGATTCATTGGAAAACCCTTTCACTAAACCTATTCTTTCTTTCTTATTGTACATTCTTCCTTACATTCTTCCTTCTATGGATAAATTCAACAGAATATTTCAAGTCTACTGAAAACACTACCTGTCAATTGCATAGTGAAATGAGCAAGTTAGTTGGTCTGTATTCGTCAAATCTGTTGAAAGCTGATGTAATCAAAGCAGCCGAAGATAACCTCAGCACTTTTAATCTAGCAAAGAGTGGTCAGCTTTCTGATGAAAATTTAGGGGTTGGTGATGGTACTTGGGCTCTTATCGCACAGATGGAAGAGGAGCATGACATCAAGCCCTACTATACATCTGTACGTAACTTTTATGTAGCAACAATTCAAAAGATGTTAAAAAAATTCCCTTTGGAGATTCTCTTTTCAAGGATTTGGGGATTATTAATCCTGAATCCACATGCACTTATGAATTCAGCATAGTGAGAACTCTAGCACTTTCCTCAACTTGGCTTAGCAGAGTCTTCTTCCTTAGACAAACTTGGGGAGGAGTTTATGGATTTGTGCTTATCACCAGGTGAACACCCATCTGTCCAAAAGTACAAAGCAGCAGATAAAACATGGCAACCTCGGGCAGGAATGTTTTGGTGGGAAGTGGGGAAAATGAAAACTCTTGATGGAAATGAGAGATTTCCCTTGTTGACAAAGCTAATGGCTGGACTCCTGTCCATACCTGTTTCAAATGCAGATTCTGAGAGTGGTTTTTCAATTTTGAGAAAGATCCATACGGATCAGAGGCCTAGCTTGATGCAGGAAACCCTGATAGCTTTGATGACCATAAAGTTCAATGCCAACAATGACTGCTACGAGTTTTGCTTCAGTGATGAACTTCTTACAAAATGCAAGAAGGCAACATGCTTAGCTGTCAAGGACTCTCAGAAGCCTGCTGATGCTGATGATAACCTTGAAGGTGAACAACTAAAAGATGAACAGTTGTAACTGCACAGCACTGAGCTAGCACTGTATTGTTTGTTACTATTTTAGCTAAAATGGCGTCATTTTGGGTGTGGTCTTTGTCCAGGAAAAAAATTGTGAAAGGTTGGATTGTGTCTTACTTGACAGCATCTCAAAGATATTTCATCTCCGTTATCTTTTAAAAGCGAACAATCTACTTTACAAAGCCGTCTCTACCAAGCTAGACAATAAAATCCGTCCAACTCCTAGCACAGTGATTTCTTCTTGGGAGTCATTACGATTGGTTTTCAGATTGAGAGCTCTCTCTGCAGTCACTGAGAGCGAGCTTCAGGACAGCGCAAACATTTGGATTATAAGACCCAGAAAGTTCCGAGCATCCAGCAACAGAGCTATATAATTATATATAGCATATTTGCTGAGACTGCTCAACCTCCATCCAAATTGATGGCAAACTTGAATCTTGTGCTCTTAGCTCTCTGTATTGTTAAGGCTAGACCTATCTACCAGGCTCTTTTTAAAGCCAAATCTTCAGCCTGCTCCCTCCAGTGTAAGGCATCAGCTCTTGTTTGCCTGACTAGCCCTTCGCATCTGTCTCACTCGCTACTGAATCTTCATGCCCAATTCTTCTCCAATGTCGTCATCTCCGTTCAAAAAGTGTTTCCGCCCTATCTTCAGTCGGGTGCCTTCTACTAATCCTTGCTGGAGACGTACTAAACAAACCCAGGCCCTGGAATGGCTTCGAATAATAAGGTCGCTGGGAAGAAGCCAAGGGAAGTGTTATTTTGCCCCATCTGTGATGATGAAATTAAGGATGCAGTAGGCAAACTAACAGCAAGATGAAGACTGTTCAGTGCGAGGGAAGCTGCGCTACATGGATCCATCGTCGTTGTGGTGGGTTATCTAAGAATGCCTTCGAAAGGGTCTGCAAATCAGCAAACCCCTTTCTCTGTCCCCCAAAAAATTGATACAGTTGACTTCTGTGAAGAGTATGCTTCTAGACCTCTCTAACAAGTTTGAAGCCATGAAAAATTCTGGCAAACAATTACCTAGCTTCACTTCTGTTGTCAGCGACTCGGCTGTATCAGTATCACCACCCTCCTCTACAGTAAGCTCTCCCTCTTCTCTGTTGACAGTTCTTCCAGTGCACTCATCTGGAAGTAGAACTACCTTCTCGACTCCTACAAATGGGCATTCAGAGCACTCTAACGAAAGAAAGTTTAACATTGTCATATTCAGAGTTGATGTGGTTCGTCTAGATTCTTCAAGCAGCAGAGTGATCTTAGCAATGTGTCATCCATTATCTCGGATATCGATCCGTCTATCGAGACTAGTTCAATTAGGGATCATCACAGGCTAGGAAAGTTCAATCAAGAGTCTACTCGCCCAAGACCCATCTTAGTAAAGTTTAATCGGACCTCTGAAGTTGCAAGTTTACTCTACAAAAGAAAGAAATTGAAGCCCCCCTACTACTACATCAATCAAAGCAGACCTCACTCCACCTGAAAGGTGTAGAGAAGCAGCTCTGCTTAAGGAACGATGGTCCCTCATCACTAAAGGTTCGAGTAAGGATAGTAAAAAAAAAAAGAGGTAAAATTATATTCTGCACACTTTAAGAAGAAAATATAATCTTATCAGAGTGGAAATCTCCTGCACAAAATACACCAGTCAAAAGTAGTTCTAGACAAACAATTATCTGAAGTTATGGCAAATTTTGAGAACAAACTTATTATGGAATATGCATTTGCACACAAGGCAAAAAAATTCGATTACATTTTAAGAGTATGACCAGAGGAAATTACTATACACCAAAACTCCATTTCAAATCCAACAGCTCTGTATCGGATAAGGGTAAAGCCGGCATGTTCAATGAATACTTCCTCTCGGTTTTTAATACAAGTTCAACATCGCCTCCATCCTCGGAGGACATGCCCCTCACTAAATTCTACCCTCGGCAGTTATTGTCATTGAGGAGGGCGTCGTGTGGGAAACCTTGCGTGCCTTGGACCCGAACAAAGCTCAAGGTATAGATAGCACAGGACCTAAAATCCTTAGATCATGTGCCGATGCTCTCTCTACTCCACTTCATCATCTTTTCTAGCTGACCCTTGATAACCACATCTTGCCCAGGGAGTGGAAAATCATACCATTACTCTAATATACCAGTCTGGGGATAGAAACCTTGCTAGCAATTATAGGCCTATTTCTCTGCTTTGTTCAGCATCGAAAGTCCTGGAGCGTATTATCCACAGTAAGTGCATTGATTTTGTTTTAAGTAATATTTCAACAAACTTTCCTGCCAACAGGTCTTGTCTACAACAATTGCTCATCCTAGTGGACAATGTTTACAAAGTAGACAGAAGAACTCAAGTGGACACATATACATGGACTTCCAAAAGGCTTTAGTGTACCTCATACAGAATTGTTGATGAAGCTATGGGCATCAGGTATAACAGGTGACTTGTGGTTATGGTATAAGGCATACCTCACAGGCAGACAGCAGTGTGTCTCCATTAATGGCCAGCACTCTAACCTATTACCCGTGTAATCTGGAGTGCCACAAGGAAGTATACTAGGACCCATGCTCTTTCTTATCTATGTAAATGACCTTCCCCAATCTTTAATGCATTCCCATCTATTAATGTTTGCTGATGACCACTAAATGCTTCCTACCAATCACATCTTGTCAGGACAGCAAAAATCTACAGAATGACCTTGGAAGCAATTGAACATTGGAGTGATCGGTGGAAACTATCTTTCAATCTCAATAAATTTGTTCACCTTACCTTCTCGTGTGGTTTGACCCCAATTAACACTTCCTATATAACAATGAATTACACCATCGCCAGAAGTTCTACCCTTGGTATTATAATTTCTTCTGATTTGAACTGGAAGAAATCGCTATACATCTCACTCATTCCTTCAAGAATAATCTATTGCTCATCGATTTGGCGCCCAATGCTGAACAAAATTCATTCTGAATGACTTCAATACAGCCTCAAACTACTGCCATTGATGTTGGAATACGAAATATACGACATCATGTTTCTGGTTAGAACACTGAAGATGGAGGATCCCAACCATATCATCTACGATTATAATATAGACTGTCCTACTAGATCTGGTATATAGTCAGATCAAGGTAAAGCATAAATACGCTCGGTCTAACCAACGCGGACACTCGTACTTTTGTAGGATGCCCAAGCTTTGGAACTCACTCTCATCCATTGATGTGGAACAATCGCAGCATATAATAAAGAAAAAGCTCAAGACATTCTTCTGGGATTCCTTTCTAGTGAGATTTGATTCTGCCACTTTCCACCTTCGTTGTCCTTATATATACTAAATGTTCCCTCCTACCCCACCCCCAATATACTCTAACTTATAATTACAGGCTGCATGAAGTTGCAGACCTTCAGAACCTCCTATAATGTTGTTTTCATCACTGCACATTGCTAATTCTATCTATTTGCAGACCCTTTACCTATTAGTAAATGAAAGCAACATTTTTGTATTTAGGTAAAAGGTCCTGTAAATGTTTATTGGTAAATTCTCGTTGTTCCCGTTTCCTTTTTTACCACTTATTATTTTATTTTTGCCAGTTTTATTTTTACCAGTTTTAGTTTTGTCTTGTTTCTATTTTTATAGACAAGCAAGCACTTACAGGAAGAAACCTGAATGGCTATTAAAAAACCACAAATCTCCTCCCCCCTAATTATGTCATAGTGACGCAATTGTCACAATAGTAATTTATTGTAAGTCGGTGTTTGTTGCAGGACAAGTCATATTAGCTATTTTTGTATTGTACTGGAGGCAGTCACAAAGAACTCGTTTATTATTAAGAAAATTGCTGCAGGCTTCCAAGATTCATCAATTGCTTCCATTAGGAATCAAGGAGAGATCTCTCTTTATATTTCTTCTCTTTTTTTCTTTTTATTCAATTCTTGTTCTCTGGACGTCTCTGGGAGTCACAATGCACTGGAAGGATTTTATGTTTCCTCTAGAGAATTTGTATCATTTCAACCTTCCAATAATATTCATCTTTTCTTGCAGAAATGCTTCTTTTAAATTACTTCGTTTATTGGAATCCTCCTTCAGTTTCTTCCCCGCCAATGCTACTTGCGAGTTTTCCATGGCATATTATTATATATTTTTTAATCTCTCCCTATTGGCAATCAGCTATCTTTCCTCTCTAACTGGCTGAATGAAGACAAGTGACTGGAGATTTACAATGCCATCTATAGTTTCCCTTACAGGCCACTAACCAAAGTGAGAGTGAGAAGTTCAACTCTGGATTGGCTCAGCAGACGATGCCACGTGAACAAAGCAGTGAGGTAGTTTTGGTTGACCCTCTGCCCCAGCTTTTTGTCTGTCCATTCAAGTACAATCCCGTGGATGTGGAGTGGCAGCAAAGATCGCGGGCTCTTAGATGGCTGCACAGGACGGTTAATAGCTAAACTGGAAATGGTCGCCACTAAAATTGTTAATCCGGAAATGGTCGTCACTGTAAAACGTCACTGCCAGGTGGGCCCTCGCTGCGCCACAGTCCTGGGCCTTCAGGAACTAAATACAGTAGATCACAGCTACAAGACCTGCCTATGTGGCTTGAAGCTGTCATTGTTACTAATTTTACACAGTAGAACCGCAGAACCATATAATTGTGCAAGGAGAAGTGGAAGTACACGATTTAACTTGGGACTCTGTAGTAGACAGGGATATCTTTCAAGCCAGGAAACATTGAACTTACGGTTGCTACCACGAGATAGAGTGGATGGTAAAACATAGTTCTATATGATGATAAAGAAATGTGTATTTCTCGTCATTGGAGAGGTTACTCACTACTTGACAAATTCTTTCAATTACATTGGTTCCAATGAGCAATATCATTGAAGGTGGCCCCAGAAGTAATGAAGCTTGGCTTGAAGCTGGACTTGTGAGGTCAGGCTGAACATTACATTCACCTTCGTCAACATCTAATGATGTTACGAAAAGTAACCACTGTTGGAATAGTTGGAATAACGGGGGAGGTGAGCTTTCCGCTAATACAAATCTGATACCCAAGTATTCCACAGGCTAACTGTACTGGACGGCACTACTCCACAAGCTAGAGGTATGCCATGTTTTGAGCAAGTGACTGAAGGGAAGAAAGATGGCGGGACAATCTTGTGAATGAGAGCAGTAGGTGTTTGCTCCATTTTTAATTGTTAGTGCACCACCTTTGCAGAGTGATTGCAAGTGAAGACAATATTATATTTGTTCACAACATATTTTTACTGCCAGCTGTACCAACATAATATATATATCACAATGTTTTGTAAGCCTAGGAATGTTGTCCTTTTTTTCTTCTTTGCTTCTCTCGGACTACACTGTACAAGTGTTTGGGTGGATGCACCATGCAATCGTCCTGAACTAAGTGAACAGGTCGAAGCTACTATCTGAGAGCAACTGCTTACTCCCTTTGGCCTTGAGAAATCTTGACCCACACATGTAGCTGAGAACTCATAGTCTGTTTCAAGTGGGACATTTACGGATATTTAGCATGGGTTAGCGGTTTCTGGTTTGTTCATGAATATATTCATGATAGGTTGTAAATGATAGGTTGTAAAGTTCTGAGAAGTGTTTCAGTTCTTCTTGTAAGTCAATAGCCCATAGGTTGAAGCAGATGCTTCCTATTCAAACTGGGCAGCTATAGCTGTTGGGTGCTTCAATTGGTTTCTGCCAGCCTCCTTTACAACCCTTCTGTCTACTCACAATGGACACTCCAGGAAGTGCTTTGGCCTCAGGACACCTCGGGTGTCTGTTATCATAAAGGCAAGCAACATAATATCAGATGTCAATTTTCTGGAGCGAAATACAAATTATTCAACCAGAAATGGCTGCTCATTAAGACATGATTCTAAACTACATTCATAAAATAATAACCTTGAACTTGTTTACAATAATAGCAGATGAGGTCACTGACTTAGCGAATAGAGATGCTTTTTATGGCATTGAGATGAATTCGAATGGTTTTAGAAAGCCATTGAAATTAAAACAATTAGGGTTTCGAGTTTAGTATATAGGTTGCTTTTTATGGCTTTGAGACGAATGCAGCCGAGTCTGTCATTAGGTATGTTCATACTGATGAAACCTTGTGAGGGAAGACTTCCCCACATTCCTTGAATGCGCCACACTGGTGTAACCAATGCTGAGAATATTTTGGCGTTCTTGAGACATTGCAATTTAGATCTCAATTCAATAACTGATGCCAGAACACTTTTGCTAGCAATTAGCACAATAGATTTCCATAGTGCATTAGCTATTGTCGATGCTGGTTTTAAGTATATCCAAGCCTTAACCTCTAGTCTTCAGGCTGAAGCTAAGGATATAGTGGAAGCAGGAGGTGAGATTGGTAATGTGACTGCCACTCTGAAGGATGTTAGGAGAAATATAGACACACATCACTCTCAATGGTTCAACACTATTGAGAAACTGTGTCAGAGTATTGGTGTGTGGTTGCCAGTGTCACAGAGACAATGTTCCTGCCAATTTGAATTTTACTTTCGTAGTATCTCTATTCCTCTTGTTGACCAGCCATTTTAGCATTCATCATCAAAGAGCCTTACAGGGTATGTACTCAGTACCATCCATATTGGTTACCATCAGTGCTGAAGAGCGCAGCACTAAACAACGTCTATGAAGATGATCTTCTACCCCCTGCCAATTTCCAGAGTGAGTTGCGCTGTTAGCACATGAAATGACAGGAATCGAAGATTTCTTATGGCTGCTTACCTGTGACACCTTCAGCTGCTCTTTTTCATGTTAGTTGAATGTTTTCAAGCATCAGAGTATTGCTGGCTATTTTATGCACCTTGCAGCTGTTCTTCTGAATGTTCTTTGGACTGAAACAAATAAAAACTCCCATTCATACAACCATGGGTAGTACTCAGCTCAATGGGCTGACATTACTCCACATCCAGCAAAACATTCCTATTGACATTTAACCAGTCATTGACAAATTTGCTCAGCGCCATCCCCCAGGCAACATTAAATGATAAACATTCTTGCAGATTAACTAAAGCTGCAGCTAACTCATCTCAATCATTATCATTCGAACACTGTCATTCGAACACTGTCATAAGTAATAATAATTGTTGTAAATGGGTGTGGCTAGGATCAAGATGCTACTTTAGCACCCCTCACCCCCCCACCCCTGCTCAAAATTCTGGCTACTCCCCTGAGAGGTACCAGAACATTGCCTGGGTTCTCGGTCGTGTGTGGGTGTGTATTGGAGGGGGGGAGGGGGGTCCTAAACTGGAGCATGTGTGAATGGACAGTCAAGAGTCGTGAGTGTCATGTGAGCTGTTGCTTGCCTAGTGACAGTAAAAGTTAACACAACATGTTTCTCTAATCTTCTAGCATTTAGGCCAAGGACCATATATAGAGGCTTTTAGCTAGCCAGGTCCTCTCTCGCCACTAAGCTCTAGTGGCAGGCAATGAAGTGCCTCACTCTACTAAGCTCTAGTATGGCAGGCAATGAAGTGCCTCACTCCACTAAGCAATGAAGTGCCTCACTCCACTAAGCAATGAAGTGCCTCACTCCACTAAGCTCTAGTATGGCAGGCAATGAAGTGTCTCACTCCACTAAGCTCTACAGGCAATGAAGTGCCTCACTCCACTAAGCTCTAGTATGGCAGGCAATGAAGTGCCTCACTACTAAGCTGCTCTAGTAGGCAGGCAATGAAGTGCTTCACTCCACTAAGCTCTACAGGCAATGAAGTGCCTCACTCCACTAAGCTCTAGTAGGGCAGGCAATGAAGTGCCTCACTCCACTAAGCTCTAGTATGGCAGGCAATGAAGTGCTTTACTCCACTAAGCTCTAGTATGTGTCGGGAAACTGAACTGATTTATTGCATATTTAGTAATGGTCACGTGACCTCACGAATGTTTTGTGAATCTTGAAAAAGAAAGAATTCGGTGTCTCGAAAATTAACTTATTGCAATCGTGTGAGTGCGAGTAGTTAGCGCTGACGAAGACGAGAACAATTGAGACAGATTCTAATATCTTACAGTATGGCAGACAATGAAGTGCCTCACTCCACTAAGCTCTAATGGCAGACAATGGAGTGCCTCACTCCACTAAGCTCTAGTATGAAGTGCCTCACCACTAAGCTCTAGTATGGCAGGCAATGAAGTGCCTCACTCCACTAAGCTCTAGACTCTAGTATGGCAGACAATGAAGTGCTTCACTCCACTGGCGGGCAATGAAGTGCTTCACTTCCACTAAGCTCTTGTATGGCAGGCAATGAAGTGCCTCACTCCACACTAAGCTATGGCAGGCAATGAAGTGCTTCACTCCACTAAGCTCTAGTATGGCAGGCAATGAAGTGCTTTACTCCACTAAGCTCTAGTATGTGTCGGGAAACTGAACTGATTTATTGCATATTTAGTAATGGTCACGTGACCTCACGAATGTTTTGTGAATCTTGAAAAAGAAAGAATTCGGTGTCTCGAAAATTAACTTATTGCAATCGTGTGAGTGTGAGTAGTTAGCGCTGACGAAGACGAGAACAATTGAGACAGATTCTAATATCTTACAGTATGGCAGACAATGAAGTGCCTCACTCCACTAAGCTCTAATGGCAGACAATGGAGTGCCTCACTCCACTAAGCTCTAGTATGAAGTGCCTCACCACTAAGCTCTAGTATGGCAGGCAATGAAGTGCCTCACTCCACTAAGCTCTAGACTCTAGTATGGCAGACAATGAAGTGCTTCACTCCACTGGCGGGCAATGAAGTGCCTCACTCCACACTAAGCTATGGCAGGCAATGAAGTGCTTCACTCCACTAAGCTCTAGTATGGCAGGCAATGAAGTGCCTCACTCCACTAAGCTCTAGTATGGCAGACAATGAAGTGCTTCACTTCCACTAAGCTCTTGTATGGCAGGCAATGAAGTGCCTCACTCCACACTAAGCTATGGCAGGCAATGAAGTGCTTCACTCCACTAAGCTCTAGTATGGCAGGCAATGAAGTGCCTCACTCCACTAAGCTCTAGTATGGCAGCCAATAAAGTGCCTCACTCCACTAAGCGCTATTATGGCGGGCAATGAAGTGCTTCACTCCGCTAAGCTCCAGTATGGCAGACAATGAAGTTTGTGTCCATCTCAACATTTGCTGCCTTCAAACTTCAGTCTATATAATTATATGTATTATATATGTATGCATATATGTATATATACATGCAAAATATATATGTATATATGTATTATTATATGTATGTTATATATAATTATGTATATATGTGATTATGTATGTATATGTATGTATGTCTATTATATATGTATGTATATGTATATTATGTATGTATGTATATGTATGTATATAATGTCTATTATATATGTTATTGTATATATGTATGTATGTATATGTCTATATTATATATGTATGTATATATGTATGTATATGTCAATGTCTATATATGTATATGTATATTTATATGGCTACTCACTTCTTTTATTTTTTGTCAAAGCTGTCAATGACTGCTGTCCTCTGCCATTGTGTGAGCTCTAGCGTGTGTGTTTTGTGTGTGTGATGGTTGCCAATTCGCGAGTGCTATAGTCAGGAACATTAAAAAAACACTTGCACAGATATATTCATTATTAACCACACAGAAAATAGCAATGCTCTTTTAGATGATGGTAGCTTCCAGTGAACTTGGAATCCAAAGTCACCTAGCCGAGAGATCTCTGTGGAAATATTCAGACAGATCAAAGGTTTATATGACACATACACCTACAAGCATACATACACATGTGCATGCATACATGCATAAACACATACATACATACACAATATATACATACACATAAAATTACAAACATGTCACACATTATATAGCTATATACACACTTACATGCACACACCATATCTCCATACACACATATAGTAACACATATGTTACACACGTGCACATAGAAATACACACACATACACATTGCAATCCATATGCATACATATACACATGTGTATACCTACGTACACGTACACACACATCATATCTCCAATACACGCATATACCTAGCCTATGCACACATACATGCATACATACAAGCTTCATAACCACATATATACATACACCATATGCACATACAATGCACACAAAGTATATATCTATTTATGGTATTATATATAGGAAGTCAGTTATGCGAACACTTGAGACTGGAGGGTGCTGGATGGGTTCAGTGTAGATCTTCAGCTTGTTCTTGCTCCTCACAAAAGTGTGGACAGTCAACTTTTCAACATCCAATTCTACTGCTACTCTAGCAAAATTTCCTCTCCTCTTCACAATATCCAGATCTCGAGTTTACCTCGGTATTAAGAGCAATAATTCTTATTCTCTTTTGAATAGATCTAGACGTGCTCTCTGCTTTGACCCGGAGTGATGCTGGAGAGGTTCCATGTTTGGTGAACAGTTCATTTGGCATTCACAAGCATTGGTGGGTGTGATTTCTTCAGAATTTGGTTATTGCCGTATTTAAATACTGATTAGGATAACTGACGTATGTGTGCCAAAGATGTTTTATTTGCAAATAAAATATATTGAATTGACCTGTCAAGAAAGGAAACATTTATAGACCACAGCATTAAGATCCCTTTACTTTAAACTATGTGGACCTTTAAAAGGTAAAGGGTTGTCTCGGTAAATTCTTCTTCCTTGTTTTTCCAGATTTAAAAACATTTTTTGTTTTTATTTTGTTTCCAAATATAGCCCAGCAGCCTCCTTCAGTAACTTTGTAATAGTTGTTAAAATATAGCTCCAGAGCTAACCAATCAGCAGATGTCATTTTTTTGGCCATGTTGACTAATTCCTGAAGTGCATGCACACGCGCACATGTGCATGAGGATCACAAGTATTTGACCCAGATTTTTCTGCACTGGGAGAAAGAGTTTCACGCCTCAATTTTGTTTTTGTTATAAAGTAAATATCTGTTTACGGTTGGACTTGTGCAACGTAATCTGATGCTCTACTTCTTGTAATCAATATTGTCTAGTGTAATTTTCCTGGATATCCTCCTCCAACATGTCCAAGGAATCATGTGACACCAACAGTCAGATATGAAATATTGTTATAATGTAACATGTTTTAAAATTCAAGGACATGCATTAAAACAATCTAAGTATCATAATTATTGTCTTATTTTGTCATAGAAGGCCAAGCAAGGTTGACTGCTATTGGCGCATGTGGGCCTAACCTTCCACCTTCCACTTGAATTTTGCGCTGAAACAAAGAGAGCAAGTTCCCGCCATCCTACTTTAATAGTTTGAACGATCTTAATTATACCACATCCGACCCTTCTTATGCATCTCGAGGTAATCGGGGGTTCCTAGTGCTCGCTCCCTCCGTCAAAGGAGTGAGCAATAAGAATCCCTGATTACCTCTGGATGTTCTCATGGAGATCAATCTGAAATGAGAGAGCCATAATATCATATACCGTAATTGGAAATTACTATAAATTGGAAAAACAGGCCCAACCCAAAACCCAAATAGGTTAATTAAGCGAATAGGCCAAGGCAGCACCCCCACAAGAAAACCAGATGCCTGATTTCTCACAAGTACACTACAGAACGAAGTTCTATCATTTTACGATTATTTCCAACTAAGCGCCCCATAATATAAGATGCTTGGCAGGTGGTGGTGTAGCAAAAATTTCATTTCATTTGGTGAAAACACTACCACTCTGAACCAAACATCACAAGAGCACGCAGATCCTAAAAACACGCAACACCTGCGATGCCTATGGGATCGGTAAAACGCGCAGGATAGCGCAGATCGGCAAATCGTGCGGAACACAAGCACACTAGAGAAAAGGCTTTAAAAAACAAAACAAACATGTTTTATAAGTTGATTCAAGTTCATAAGTTCATATGAAATTATAAAATACAAACATTAACGCAGCCTTGTGGTTACGACTTTAGAGCTCCGCTCAAAATGTAGGTCTCTCTGTGTGCTCTGCAGAGGTGCAACCATGCAGTTACCTTAATATTTGATGAAACAGATCAGTCGCTGCAATGTATGGTAAAATGTCAAGCTTTTTGGTACTAAAATTGTAACGAAAGAAACTATTGCATGAGTGATGTGGTGGAAAACTAGATAATGATAGAAGAAAGAATTTCATTTAAATATATTATATATATATATATAATATAATACATATATTGACATGGTTTACTACCTAACAAGATATTGGAGGCATGGTGGAAGTAGATAAGATCCACGATCTATTTGTTCCCCGATTTAACAAGATGTAAAAGTAGTATCACCAGAAAACAAGCACGAAATAATGATCTATATTATTGTGAGCATGCGCGTACATGTAGGTATTGGCGTGTGGGTAAAGGGTCCTTGTTCATTAGGTAAAGGGTCTCTGATCCCATAATTAGCTATCTCCCCCAGGCGGATTAGTCCTTGTAATTCGGCCGATTGTTGGTCACGCAATGCCTTTTGGATCGGCGTACTTTCGTCTGTGGGCGTGAAGGTGCTGGAGTGGTGTGGCGGGCTGGTGTAGAGGGAGGTTCGGGTGGCAGAGGCGTCTCGAACGTGTCCTGTGTGGGCCGAAGTGGCGGTTCGGGAGGTGCCGGTAGGGTCGGTATAGGATCGGGCACGACTGAGGGAAGGCCCTGGTCGGCTGAGTACGGTAAGTGGTGGATAACGGGAGTGTCCACTAGTTGGGTTGGAGGGTGAGGCGGAGGTGAGGGCAGTCGCTCCATGGGGGTGTCTGAATGCGTGGGCACGGCGCATCTTCGGAGGAATTTCCTGTTCCTTAGAGTAGCACGTCCAGATCCAGACATTCGTATCCAGTACTGATGAAATTGTTTCACCTCGATCACGACTCCAAGTTTGTCCCATCGACGAGGGAATGGGCCAGTTTGGTTCTGGACCCGTACTTGGTCGCCGACTCTGAGGGGCGTGAGTGGATGAGAGTGCTCTGCCCACTTGTCCTGTTCGTTGGCACCTCGTCTGGCCATTGTGGCTTCCCGCTTGTCGAGTAGGCGATCCCAGTAGGCATGGACTTTGAGTTTGCCAGGGATGACGGGTAGCAGGTCCTTGATGGGCCTGGCGAATATAGCTATGGCCGGTGAGATCTTTGTGACTGGGTCCGGGGTGTTGCGGTAGGTCAGCATGGCTCTCTGGAAGCGGTCGGTGTCGAGGTTGCCGTCGTCTCGCGTGTTGCCGGCTAGGACACGCTTGACAGTCTTGACCCCGATCTCCGCGCGAGCGTTGCTGTGGGGGAACGCCACTGAGCAGAGTCGATGGTGAACGCCCCAGTCGGAGAGGAATTGACGTGTTACTGAAGCAGTAAATTCAGGACCCCCGTCCGTGGTGATATCGTCGGGTATCCCGAATGTGACAAATATTGACCGTAGGTTAGAGGTGAGGCCGGTGGCGCCGTTGGTGGAGCGTTCCACGATGGGCCAGCCCGAAAAACGGTCAACAATCACCACATAGGTGTGTCCCTTGTGGTGAAAATAATCGGCGCAGATGCTCTGAAATGGCCGTGTTGGCAGGGCAGGCTGCGTCGGTGGTAGAGATGCTTGGGAGGGCGACATCGTGTTGCACATGGTGCAAGTTGTCCTGTGGGCAGAGATGTCCGCTGCGATGCCCGGCCAGAAGATGGAGGCATCGGCTTTTGCCATCATGAGGGTCGTCCCTTGATGGGCAGAGTGTAGGGCGTGTAGACAGTCGCTTCTCAGGGAGGAGGGTATAATCACACGGTCTTTGTATACAGCGACGCCGTCGGCAGAGTACAGGTGCGACCTGTGGACATGGAACATGCGAATTTCCTTGGGCACGTCGGCCTGCTTGTCTGGGAATCCTTCCTCGATGGCCGTAAGCAGGAGCTGCATGGTGTCATCAGAGGTAGTCTCCTCTTTGAGGCGTTGCCAGGTGATGGGCAGAGTTGAATGGAGTGTCGAGCACAGGGTGCTGATTAGCTTCTCCTCGTCCGCGTCCCCGGACTGATCGACCGGCCATCAGTGTGAGGGGAATTCTTGGGGGTGGTGCCGAAACCGGGTCTGGTAGGGACATCCTGTGGGGTTTGTGTGAACCAGTTGGATACCGTGATAGGGCGTCAGATGTGCGGTTTCGCACACCGGGGATGTAAAGCATTGTGAATGCGAATTGGAGGGTTTTCTCCTTGAGATTTCTGAGTCGCGAGTTTGTTATGTCGGCCAGAGCTCTATCCCCGAATATCTTTACTAGGGGTTTGTGGTCGACGGCAACGTAGAGGTCGGTGCAGCCGAGGACAAAATGTCTGCATTTGTCCAGAGCTTCGGCCACAGCAAGGGCTTCGCCCTCGATGGCCGCGTATCGGGATTCCGCGTCATGCGTGAACCAACGAGGGTGATTCTCCAGCCGTCTTTGCAGCAGAATAGCTCCCCCTGTGGACATGTGCAGTACTTTTGGAACATCCAATAGCCTATCCCTGTCTTGCTCCAGTCTGTTGCGATGCATGTTGGTCTGTCCCTTTCGAATCTTTCGCCATCCCCGGATTTGTAGCTTTGCCTGTACCTGCCACCACTCGATTTGTGGCCACTGCTGCTAGCTACCTTTCCATAATACGTGAGACGTATGTCGCAACCAAGCTTGCTGACTCACAGTTCTCAAAGACTGTTTCACTGAGTATGTTTACATACTACTGTGTTCAGTTGTATTGGGCCAAGGTTTGCAGGATCAGAGGATGCTATGGAGACGCAGACTTTGAAGAAGAACAATTCGCCACCTTGTGTGAGCGTTTTCCCGCCCCCGGTCCCATCCACGAGTTTCTCGTCGGTATGGGTGAGTTCACAGATGTTGAACGAAATAAGTGCGAGTTCCGATTCCCAACTGAATGGATGCCCACGGCAGACCATCCCATCAACTTGAACTTTGGTGGTTTTGTTGGTAGAGTCAACGTTGGATCCCATTTCCAAATGAGAACTTCCCTTACCCCGGTGTGTGCCTTCTTTCAATCCTGCATGATTATGACACATACAACCATCCTGCCAATCCCCGAGACTGGGACCTCCCGAATGCTCTGCAACACTGCAGCTTGTGGACTTCCGACTCCCAACCTTCTCGGCTGGATCAGAGCCACTCGGTTGTCTCGTGAGCAGTACGCCAGCGTTGATTCGCTTGGTGTTGCTGTCCCTGCCAGGCAGCTTTGGCATCCGGTGTCCGGCATGCCTTCAATGGAGCATTGAGTGCGCCGTGGTCGCTGATGGATCCTCAGCATGGCGTAATCGCTCGGGTGTAGTTTGGCCATCAGTTGCCTCGTGGGCTGGGGAAGGGATTGTCTCTTCACCCATCTGCCAGAAGTGCTGTCAAAAACGTGGTGGTCCAGGGTTTTATCTCCTATTGCCTCATGGGTGGAGATGTCGGCTCACAAGCAGAAAGCAAAGGATAGTGCTGAATGGTCAGTGCTCGGAGTGGACAAGTGTCACCAGTGGGGTCCCACAAGGGTCGGTTCTCGGGCCATTGCTCTTTCTCCTCTACGTCAATGACATCTGCGATGGTGTCTCAAGCTTTGCCTTTCTTTTTGCTGATGACCTCAAGCTACTGAGGGCGATGGTAAACAGTGAGGAGGATCATGGATCTCTCTCAAATGATTTGAAAATTCTAGAGCAGTGGGGCCATTCTTGGCAAATGAGCTTCAATGTGGCTAAATGTAAAGTCATGCACATCGGAGCAAAGAACTCAAGAAGAAGTTATTCTGTGAATGGCCATGACTTAGCAATAACAGTGAAAGAGCGAGATCTGGGAATAATTGTTGACTCCAAGGCCAGGTTCAGGGACCAGATACAGAAGGCGGCAGCAACTGCAAACTGCATCATCGGACAAATCAAGAGGAGCTTCGTTCTGAGGGATAAGGACGTCCTGCTCCGACTCTACAAAATCTACGTGCGGCCACATCTGGACTACTGTGTCCAAGCATACAACCCTCACCTCCAGAAAGACATCTACACACTCGAAAAAGTTCAGAGAAGAATGGTGCGTCTGATCAACGGCCTTGAAGGAGCCCACTATGAAGACAAATTGATTGAACTTAATCTAACCACATTGGTTGAGAGGCGTCGGAGATTTGACCTTACTGAAGTGTATAAAATATTGAGTGGGCACACTAATATTGAAGTAGAGAGCCTTTTCTCATATGTGACCGATAAGCATAGTGTCAACACCCGATGTGCTCAGAGTGGACACCTCACTGTACCTAGATCGAGATTAGACTTAAGAAAATACTTTTTCAATTGTAGAGTAATCTCTGACTGGAACTCCTTACCAAACTTGATCAGGAGTTCAACCTCTTTGAAATCTTTTAAGTATAAATTGTATCGTCACCTTGCCATCCAGCAGTAACAATATAATGTTGTGTCTCCATCCTATATTCTATACATACATATATTCTATACATACACATGTGAAAGTGTCTCTAGAATTATATCTCAATATCAATATCACATACATTGTTAAAATTGTTAAAAATTGCGTTCTCAGTTACCTGAGTAGGTGTTGACTTAGACTTACATACCCTCTCAGAGTGATTGAGTTTTCCGCATTTTCCACACCTATGCCCGAATGCTTTGCATTTGGCGCTCCTTGTTGGGGGCGGAGGGTACTTGCCGTGTCCGGTCCTGCCGCAAAAATAGCACTTCTCGTCGCCTTCTTCCAGATCGGGCTGGGGTCTCCCTTGTCGTGGCAGCTTCTTGTATTTGCTTTTGAGGGCATTTACTGAGCTGTTCGGGTCCAGTTGTGTCACCGATGCCTTTGCTGCCTCCTTCGACTCGACGAATAGCATGGCTCTCTCCATGCTCAGGGGTTGGTTTGGCTCCCCGAGGAGGCCCTGCTTGATCTCGAGGTCTGCTAGCCCTGTAATGAGGGCGTCTGCGACGTTTTCTTCGGTGTAGTCGACGATCAGGCGGCAAGTGCATGGCTTGCTGTATTGGCAAGTTGCTGCCTGTCCCCTCAACCGTGCTCCGAATGCACGCACGCTTTCCTCTCGGTCCTGTGACATGTTGTGAAGCCTGTCCCTGGCCACAGTAGGGTTTTCAATCCTGACGGCAAGTACCTTGATGGCCTTCATGATGTCACCGATCGGTAGCCCCGATAGGACCACGCCCCCATTGTTTCTTTGTAGGCCCTTCCTCAGGTCCTGGTCACAACATTCTAAGAGCTGGATTGCTCTGTCATCTCCTTCCACTCTCGTGGCCTTGATGTAGTCCCCCCATCGTGACACGAAGTATAGCCAGTCCTGGCTGGTCCCTGCCGCCGATATCGTGGGTCTCCTAACAGCCTCGACCTTTGATCGGTCTTTATTCCGGCCTTCGTGGTTGAGGTGACCTTGCAGATGAGCAGCAGCCAGTACAGGGTTGGCCATCGCTCCCTCGGGTATCTGGTACCCGCAACCATCGACAGGGCACTGTCTTTCACCTTTCACCCATGCCTCGCGGAGGTGGGCGATAATTGGAGAATCGCTTGGCTTGACAGATACTAGACTCAGGTCGCCAGGTACTATACAACTAGACTACAAATGATCTAGATAGACGATTATTTCGTGCATAGATAAGATCCACGATTTATTTGTTCCCCGATTTAACAAGATGTAAAAGTAGTATCACCAGAAAACAATGCACGAAATAATGATCTATATTATTGTGAGCATGCGCGTACATGTAGGTATTGGCGTGTGGGTAAAGGGTCCTTGTTCATTAGGTAAAGGGTCTCTGATCCCATAATTAGCTAGGAAGTGCATTAAAAACTCCTTTAGGATGCTGAAGTGAGTTTAAAATGAGATTTGAGCTTTGTTTATTTTTGTGTGTATCTGGCATCGGCCATTTTGAATGGGTCAAACCAATATAAGGAGTGCACTAATTCCATGTTAGGATGATCAAAAGAATCACCTCATCAGGGCCTGCATTACCACGAAAGACACCCAGGACACCTTTATGCAGCCGTGATAAGTCTCCAATCCACCAGTAGCAGGTTTGGTATATTTAAATCCTAGAGCTCTAGAGTAGATTATGTTCCTTCATGAGCAAATGTTTCTAATTACTGGTTCAAGATTCTGAGACACACTTCGGAGACAAAAAACAAACATTTACAGGACCCTTTACCTATTAACTCCAAATTATTAAATAGGTAAAGGGTCCTGTAAATCTTTATTGTCTATCATTCCTTTTTTGACTAGTCAATCCAACAAAATAATAAACATAATAGTATACATGTATATATATTTAATAAAACATTTTTGACTTTTCTATTCAGTATATATAACACCAGAACTATATATAACCTTAATGTTTGTGCCCACATAAGTATATAGTTATCTAGATGTCTGAGATACACTATTTTCAACTTCTGAGGAAACCAACTGATCAAATCTTTGTAGCTGTTGGTGACTGTGCTGTTAACTATTGTCACAAGAATAAGCTTCTGAGGAAGCCAACTGATACAAATGCATTGTGGCTACCTGGTTTTGTTGAAAGGTTGTGCTCTTACTATTGTCACAAGAGTCAAGTTCTGAGGAAACAAAACTGACCACTTCATGGAACAAAAACTTGCAGCTGCATGCTGATTCAGACTCAATAGTGCATGTGCACAAGCGGGTTTACGGCACTGACGACCCTGTAAATCTCTAGGTAGATCACCTTATATGGAGAGCTGGATATAAAAGGGATGATACATCATCAGATGTACTGAAGGCATACCAGTAATAAATACTGGCATCCTTGTGTGTAATAGTTTTGTTGTGGTGTGAATGATAAGCCTTAATTATATGGAAGTGGTGTGAATGGTCAGAATGGAAGTGGGGCAAGCATTTGGAACATGACAAGTAATGGAGAGCCACAAAATTCTAAATTACTAAACATCAGATTACGAACAACGTCTTATTATTATTCTTGAGCTGAATGCTGTCCTGTTGTTAGTTGTTGTTTTTAATACAAGGAAGCAACTTCCCACTTCAATATCAATGACTGTATAAGAACCACCATCCTTATCCACCAAACTGAAACATGTTCTATTATAAATATCAGCACTTCTATTTCAACTGCTTATATACCACGATTATGAAAATCTTTTCCTTTGAATAATCTATGCCAGTTAAAATGCCAGCTAAAGAAAATTCTGTTTAACCACACTCACACCATTTTTGTCATAGTGGTGCAGAAACTGTTATCAATCTGAGGTGAAGCATATGTGCTGGTGCTCTCTATGGACAGAGAGAACTGGCTACATGGTTGGCATAATTAGGAAGGGTAACTGATGTATATAGTCAGTAGAAAGGAGAGATGTGCAATGATGGAGAGCATACTGAACCTAAATGGTGTCAGGAGTGCAAAGATATCACTTGAAGCTTCTGGAAGGTCTTCATTCCATAGAAAGCACTGCTGATTACCTCCTCTTGGCGTAGGTTGCCATAGTGTTGGATTTTATCCAAACTGTTTGGATTTTTGACCCTTAAATTTTCTGCTTGGATTTTATCAATAAATGTTTGGATTTTTCATCATTAGAAAATTGTTTGACATTTCATGCATATCAGACCATGTGTAGCCTATTTCAAAACCACTCTCTGTGGTATTAGCTGAGTGTCGTCATTTTGTGGTCACCTGGTCTGTGAGTATTCCTGCACAGTCCTGTGTTATTATATGGTCACCTGGTCCTGTGCGCAGGAATATGCCTGTAGAGCCAGAACCCTTTGATCTATGTGCTATCTGGTTGGGTATTTAAAGCCTGATTTGTGCAAGAGATAGAATCTTTCACAGTGAGTGTCAGAGAGAGTTAGCTATGGAATCTTCAGAACCCAGTACTTCAAGGTTACCAGAAGAAGATTCTTCAGATATGGATTCTGACTCTGATAATGAGGTTTTACAAATTGACAAATCTCTACATCTATCAAGTCTGCAAAAAAAAGCGATTGTGTGTCTATCGTAGACAGTATGCAAAGATTTTCCCATGGGCCACAACTTCGAGAAAGGGATCTTCTTTTGCCTCCTGTATGAAATGCTTTCGTGATATAAACAAGAGGTGGTACTAGAGATCTCAGGAAATGAAACTACACAAACACTCAGAAAAAGATGGTGTGGGTGTACTGCCTCTACAGTCCTACTTTGGGCCAATAAGAGAGGAGTCTGTAATCCGTGCAGAAGTACTCTTCGCATATTTCCTTAGAGAGCACCATCTTGCCTTTCAATTGGGAGATCATTGTACCAAACTATTCAAGTTGATGTTTCCTGATTCTTCTATTGCTAAAGACTTTAAGTGCAGTCGTACTAAAGCATTTTCAAGAATCTACTACCCTCTTTTATGATAATCTTGTTGGATTAGGTACAGATGGGGCCAATGTAATGTTGGGAGCACGAAATTCAGTGATGTCACGGTTACGATGTAAGCAGCCAGCTTTAGTTGCTTCATTGTCATTGTCACATAGCAGCACTAATAGCAAATGAGGCCTGCAAAGTGTTGCCTGATGAATTGGAAGATCTGACAACTGATGTATGGTATTATTTCCAGAAGAGCGCAAGGAGGCTGCGACAGTTTGAAGAGTTTCACAGGAATTCAAGCCACACAAGTTGTTAAAAGCATGCCAAATACGATGGCTCAGCCTTGAGGCTTGTGTAAATTGTCTTATCGAGCAATATGAAGCCTTACTTTCGAAGTACTGAGGATAAGCAGGCAGTAGTGAGAAGAGTAAAAATTGTACTTGAAAAACCGAAAAAAGCTCTATTTTGCTCCAATTGGGATTTTTTTTGATCATTTCGAGGAAAAACTGTCTGAAATCGTTAAAATGGGCACATTAGCTTCCTTTTCAACATTATGGAACTGTTTTTCTCTTTCTATGTTCTGCATTACCAATTGTTAATAATTTCAACAGGTACATGCAGCAGCAATCTCCAATTCTTCATGTTCTCTACCAAGAGCTCGATGGCTTTATATGAAAATTTCTATTCTGAGTACGTGTGTGCTGCTGAACATGTTTCACAAGTGTGTATTGATAACTCAGAAGAGTATCTCCCTTTACACGAAGTTTTCGTAGGTCACAACACACTATCATACCTTGAAGAAGAGGATGGATTATCATCTGAAGATGTGAGAAAATTTAGGCAGACTATCCAAGCTTGGTGGATTGCTGCAGCCAAGGGAGCTGTCAAACGATTACTTAGTCATAAGTTACTCTCCAATCTCAAATGGCTTCAACCAGGCTTACAATACAGTATGGCTGGTCTTGCAGCAGAGTGTGTTCCTCAGCCTAACTAGCTAACTTGAGCTAATATATATATATACTTCAGCAATCTCTTTTCAGTTCGTTATGAATAATGTGCTGTAACTTCAAAGAAGACTGATACTGTGATAATGTACCCTGAATTAAATTTGGGAATGAAGTGATCACAGGCAGATATTGTTCAGACTTGATGAGAGACCAAAGAGAGTTCACATCAGAAAAGAAGAGGGTACGATAAGCTTTCAGAGTCAGCTTTGAAATAAGGAAGTGCTAAGTATAACAGTGGTGATTAGTACGACAGTATAGAAATAAGATGATGGTCAGATTTCTCAGAACAGATAGAGAATTATACAGTAGAATGTATACTATTAGAGATTACTAAATCCAGGATATTGATCTTTCAGCAAGCAGAATGATTGAACTAGAGGAACTAGAGGAAAGTGTTACAAAAATATAACTAAACATGGTGGGGGAATGACAAGGTGGACCATTTTACATTGGGAAGGTTGAAGTCGCCAACTAAGATAAGATGTGCATTTTTTTAGCACTAGGTGCTGACAGGATCTGTTAGAGTTATGCCTTACTTCAGGTACCAAGGAAAATACTATGATAAGAAGGAGGGCGCAGCAATTGGCTCCCCAGTATCTGTAGTATCCAACCTTTCATGGAGTTCTCTGAGGAATTAGCACTCACAACTTCCCTCCTGGAGCGCAGGTTTTGGAAGAGATATGTGGATGATACCCTTCTGCAGAATTTCCCCTCTCTACGGCTACGGACCATCTTAGAATTTTTAATATGTCCTCGTCTTTTGTTGTTGTTTGTCCTTGTCCTGGCCAGGTTCCTGCTGGCTATTTGGTGTAGAACTTTGGAAGTGAGTGCTGTCAAAGTCATGTTTGTGAAATGTATGTTTAGTAGCTGTTCCTATGGTGGGTGTGGTGACAGCAACTCGTTATTTATACAGAGGAGACGTTATTGTTCCAATTCCTCCTGCAGAGGCTCTCAGTGGTGACTCAGAGCAGTAATGCTGCCTCGATGTGTCTGATGGAACTTCCGGACAATTTTTAATCACTAATAATAATAGCATTGGGCAGTAAACAAAGACAAGAGGTGGTGGGGAATGATTAAAATGTGAAGGCAAGATTTGAAGATGGCCATGAGTCACTGTTGCGTGCATTAAAAATTATCTTCTATCTTTGATAATTTCAACAGCAGATTTGAGTGTATTTCTTGATTTGGTTTTGAATGTTATACACATGTCACAGAAACATTTGTTGGGGGGGAAGAGAAGATTTCTACAGCAGAGATAAATAAGCTGGAAAGGGACAAAGCCAATATGACATTGCCTGCATGAGAATCCCAAGATTTTGTGGGTAGAATTTCAGAGTTGCTCGTGTTGGAGCTAGGTCAGGTTTCAGTTAGAACTAAGATATTGGGAGATCTACTATGACTGAAAAAAGTAAGTTTGTTTTAGAGTTTCCATACATAGACTCAGTCATTTGCGTGATGGGGTCAGTGGGTGAGAGGGATAAAGTGGGAGCTGAAAGGCAAAAAAGATGGGGCCTGGGTCAAGTTACTGGCTGTTTGAAATGAGAAGATACTTGATCAGCAGCTTCAGAGGTAAGGTAACAAGGCACTTTCTAACTTGACTATATTGAAAACAGTACAACGACTTAAAAGCAGGTCATTAAATAACTTTTTTGAAATCTTTCCTATAACCTGTGATGTTTTTAATTCATATTGTCTTTCAGAATGGGTTAAGAAGGGCTTGATTGATATCTTGGGATTGTTAGCAAGTTAGAGAGTATGTTATTTACATCACATTATCTTGTGAGTTGAACTATGAGTGGTCGATTGTACTCGGGAGAGTTGTTGCTCAGCCTAATGCAATCCTCTGACTATTATAGGATGTCTGAAGTGGGAACAGCATTGAGAAAACTGCAGCGAAGTCATTTTCAGCCCTCTTATGATGAGGTAGTGTAGCTCTGAAATTCTCTTCAACTCTCTAGAGTACAAGGATATATTTATAGTCATCAGCTGTTTCTGAGGTGGTATGAGGTGAATTGTCAGGATCAAGCTCCTTGAGGACTTCCTCAGGTATATATACATTATGGACTGATTTGTCAGCTGAAGCAGAACCCTCCTTTACACTCTGCTGTGTTCTATTGGTCTTTAGGAGTTCAACTTCCTGACTTGCCAACATGATGTATGCTTTTGCAGGATAAATCGTGTTTTGCAGGGTTTTGGTAGCTTTTGCAGGATCTACACCCCCCCCCCCCCCCACACACACACTCAAACATCCCTAATCCTCCCTTCCACTTCCAAATATTCTAAGATAGAATCTGATCAATACTTTTTTATTTTTATTTTTTTATTTAAAAAATTAATTAATTATTTTTATGGCTAATATGAATAATATGAAGAGCACACAATGCATACACAACATATGAACATGAATATTAAGAAATGGCAGTTGTAAATAATATAAGTGTGGTGGCGAGGAATGACCATTCCACGTGGTGCCGCCTCCTGCATTTTGCGTCTCGCTGTTTTAGGCTGGCGCCGAGAGGAGGGAAGAGGTAGAATTTAGCGTCAGCCGTAAACAACCTTGTAAGGGAGGAAGCTGATGCTGATGTTACATCAGGGAAGCCTAGCCATTGCTCCAGAAGACAGAAGTCTCGTGATCCCCTAGAGCTCTTGTCTTCAAAGGTGACATCCAAGCTGGAAGAGGGCGATGTCAAGGGCGCTGTCAGGCTTGCATGTGCTGAGGATGTTTTAGCTGATCACTCACTTGACACTCTGGAAGCCTTGAAGCAGAAGCACCCTGCGGATTCTTCCATAATGATATCCCGACCCTTCCTCATTCTCTTTCTCAAGGCCATCATCACTCAAGCCATACGTTCCTTCCCAAATGGATCTGCAGGTGGCCAGGATAGCCTCAGACCACAACATCTCAAAGACCTCACAGGTCCGTCCGCTGGTGAAGGTGGCCATTCACTACTGAGGGCGTTCACTTCTTTGGTATCTCTAATTCTAAGAGGTGACACACCTGTATCCATCCGTCCTCATTTCTTTGGTGCCTCACTGGTAGCTCTGCGTAAGAAGGATGGTGGGGTTCGCCCTATCACTGTGGGCTGTACCCTGCGCAGACTTGCTGCTTGCATTCATGCCATGCAAAAAGTTCCTGATTTCCTGGCCCCTCGGCAGTTAGGTTTTGGAGTGACGCGGGGGGTTGAAGAGGCAGTGCATGCTGCTCGCATCTACCTCCAGAACCTCAAGGAAGACCAAGTGATCATGAAAGTGGACTTCAGAAATGCCTTCAACAGTATTCGCCGGGACAAGATGTTGGGTGCTGTTGAGGAGTACATTCCCGAGCTTCTCCCTTTTGTCCACTCAGTATACTGCTCGCCATCTTTGCTCTCATGAGTTACTCTCATGAGGTGATGAAGTGGTGCTGTCTTCAGAAGGGGTTCGGCAAGGCGACCCGCTGGGACCCCTCCTCTTTTGCCTGACTATTCAGAAACTGTGTGCAAAGCCGAGGTCAGAATTCTGTGTTTTTTATCTGGATGATGGAACTCTGGGAGGCAACCGGGAAGATGTAATTTGTGATCTCAAGACCATTGAGGTTGAAGCAGGTGCTCAGGGCCTTGAGCTAAACAGAGGAAAGACAGAATTGATCTGTAAGGATCCTACCTCTTGAGGGATTGTCCTCATTGCTCTTCCAGGAGTTAGCATCATTAATCCAGAGAATGCCAATCTCCGAGGGTTACAATCAGTGGATGCATGTGTAAGGAAGAAGACAGAGCTGCTGCAGTTGATGGGTGATAGACTTTGTCATTTGCAATCACATGATGCTATCACATTGTTGCGTCACTCATTTGCGATCCGTAAGATGATGCACATTCTCCGCTCTGCTCCCTGTTTCTCTTCCAGTCATCTCCCAGCCTATGACCACCTTCTCAAGTCGATCCTCAGCAATATCACTAATATAGATTTTCAGAACAATGACCCTTCTTGGCTACATGCCACCCTTCCAGTGAACCATGGGGGAATTCGAATTAGGAGTGCGGTTCATCTTGCTCCCTCTGCCTTTTTGGCTTCTGCTGATGGATCGTCCAATCTTATTCGCCATATCCTCCCCCTCGGTTTAGTGCTGTCCAGTATCCTGAGATTGAGGTTGCCCTTTCACTCTGTGGTGATAACCTTGTCTTGCCTCCTCCAGCCCCGCCTGCTTCCCATCAGCAGAAATCGTGGGACATCCCTCGTATTTTGGAAAGGGCAGAGTCACTTTTGTGGAATGCTAGTGACCCCAAAACAAGAGCTCGTCTCCTCGCCGTGTCTGCATGTGAGTCAGGTGCCTGGCTTAATGCCCTGCCAATCTCCTCACTGGGTCAACGGATTTCTGTGGCTGTGCAGCATGGGAATGCAGCCTCAGTAATGGGATCTTTGCCATCAGGGTTGGGGACGAGCCATTTCCCTAGTCATCACTTGAACTTTTAAACTTTTTAACTTGAGGGGAAGGGGGTTCTATAAACTATATGAATAAGAAAGGAAAAAAAGAAAAAAGAAGGAAAAAAAAGTATATATATAAGAGAATGGAATTCCTTGATGTTGAGCTATGAGAAAGAATTATGAAATCTCCGGAGAAGTTTTCTTCAGGCTTTTTTTAGTAGCTGACTTTAGCATTTAATAACATGAAAAATGGCGGTGAACCTGATACACGATGCGTGCGTGGTATGTTCTAAGGATGAAGAATCCTCGGAGGAAGGCTCAAGGTGGATTGGATGTGAAGGGTCTTGCGGGGGATGGTTTCACCAAAGATGTGTTGGCATGTCTGAGGAGGATATTAAGAGTTTAGGTGAGAAAAAATGGGCTTGTAGTCAATGTTGTGGGAGTTTGGATGGAGCAAGTGTGGGGAAGGGAGAAGTTCATGCTGAAGGTAAAGGAAAAGAAGTGCAGTGTGCTGATACGAAGAACCGGAAAGAGGCACGAGAAAGAGTAATGAATAGTGTAGTAAGTTGTTTCAGTGAAAAGGTTATGATAAGGAAGCAGGAGATAATAGAGAAAATTAAGGAGGAGTATCGGGACGAGAGAGATGGTGGTGGGTTAGTAGATACCAATGCCACCAACACTGTTCATATATTGACGAGGGAGGTGATAAAGAAGTTGGAACATAGAGAGAGTGGTGATGTATGGATCAATATGAAACTTATGGAAAATCTTCAAATGGGTGATGTGCTGGTTAATGTCTTGTTGAGGGTGGAAGAACTAGAAAAGCAGGTAGAGCATAAAAACAGAAGAATTGAAGTCTTAGGGAGGAAGTTAGAGCAGGTGATGGCGGAAGAAGGAGGGAACAGGAAGCAGGCCAAGAGGGTGGTAGAGGAAGTGGGTAAGAAAGATAAAGCTGAGAAGGTGGTAAAGGAAACAGGACAAGTAAAGCTGGTGAAGGACGGAGAAGGATGGAGGAATATAGATCAGGATATTAAGAAGAGGGACGAAGAAAATTTTCACGAGGTCTTGAACAAACTGGTGGGAAGGCCATTTATTATGAGAAAGACAGGAAGATACAAGAGGAGGAAAGAGAGTCTGGGGGGAAATGGAGTGTATATGGCGCAAGGGATGTATCAGCATCGGCATATGAAGAATCGCCAGCAAGCGAAACATCAGGAGAAGGCACGCAGGGAAAGAAGTCTGATTGCAAAAGGGTGGTGGAGCGAGGGGGGAGAGTGTATGGAGGCCAGGAGGAAAAATCAAGGGGAACGTATCTACTGCGATCTGGTACATGTGGGTTGTCAGGGGGAGAATCGCTGGTGGACAACAACACAGAGAGGGATCGAGAGAGGCAAGAACCGTCAGGTGGGGGAGCACCGGGAGGGGATTCATACAGGGAAGGAGCACCTGCTGGCCAAAGCAAAGATGTCAATGAGCATGAACAAACCCAAGCAAAGAGTATGTTGAGGAGGGTGGGGGTTGGGAGAGGGACCAAAGATAGGGAAACTGGGCGGTTGAGAGTGGCATTTGTTAATTGTAGAGGATGGTGGTCAAGGGAGGTGGATTTGAAGGTAGTGTTGGGAACGAAGAAGTTTGATGTGCTGGGATTAGCGGAGACATTTTTGCAGAAGGAGGATGAGGTGAGTGTGGCAGGATATGAGTGGTATGGCAGGAATAGAGAGGGTGGCAGGCGGGCGAGTGGAGGTGTGGGAGTTCTGGTGCACGAGAGATTGGAATCTAGGGTGAGGAAGTCAAGAGAAGGTTTGCTGTGGGTGGAGTTAAGCGGAGCGGGGAGAAGAAAAACCATGGTAGGGGTAGTGTATGTGAACCCAGAAGGAGTGAGAGTGAGTGAGACGGAGGTATTGTTTGAGGTATTGCAGGAGGATGTGGTGAAGTATGAAGAGAAAGGGTTCGATGTTGTTATGATGGGGGACTTCAATGCAAAGATTGGATTAGGAGTGGAGGACAACCCTAACAGTAATGGAAGGCGGTTGTTGGAGTTGGTTAGGGTTGGAGGTCTGATTGTGGGGAACGAGTTGCAGTGCTGTGAGGGCAGGTGGACGTGGGAATGTGGGGAGAGAAAGTCGGTCATAGACTATATGTTGTTTAGTGAGAACATGGATGTAGCTAGGGTGGTAGTTGAGGACTCAGGCAAGCTGGATGTGGGGTCGGACCATAACATTATTTGGGGAGAAATTACGTGGGGTACGAGAGAGGTACAAGTGAGAAGAGAGCGACAAAAATGGAGAGTTGACAATAGGCTAGACTGGATGGAGTATCAGGAGGCAGTGGAGGAAATGTTCATGGGGTGGGAAGAGGAGGTGAGAGAGCTTGAGCAAGAGTTGGGAGGAAACATAGTTGAAGAGGTGTGGGGTAGGTGGAAGGAGAAAGTTTTGGCTGCAGCGGAGAAAGGAATTGGAAGGAAGAAGATTACAGACAGGTCAGAGGGATGGTGGTCAGGGAATGTGGAGTGGTTGATTGGTGTCAGGAAGGAGAAATGTAAGAGGCTAAAGGAAGCCAGGAAGAGAGGGGAGAGAGAGGCTACATTAAGACAACTATGGGATGACTATAGAGAAGCAAGAAAGGAAGTGAAAAAGACTATTAGGATAGAGAAGAAGGAATTGAGGAAGAGAACTATAAAGAAGATTAGAGAGCAGGGTGGGACTAGTTGTAAGCTTTTTTGGAATGATTTAAGAGCAAAGAGGAAGGAGAGAAAGATAAAAGGAGTGAGAGATGAAGAGGGAAGGATGGTAGAGGAGGAAGTCGAGGTGTTGGAGGTGATGGCAAAACACTGGGAAGAGCTGGGGAGGAAAAAAGAGGATGCCACAGCACAAGAAGTAGAGATGGGAGAAGTGGGTGGGCATGAGCTGGGTATGTGTGAAGAAGTAAGCTGGGAAGAAGTAGTAGAGGTATTAAAGTGTTTGAAGAGAGGAAAGGCACCAGGCCCTGATGGAATGTTGAATGAGATGCTGATGTATGGAGGTAGAAGGTTGGTGGAAGTGATGGTGCAGGTGATGAATGTGGTGATGAGGATTGAGTGCTGCCCAGTGGACTGGAAGAGGAGTTTACTAGTACCTCTCCACAAGGATGGTGACGAGGATGAAGTAGGGGAATTTCATTGTGTTGTAATGTGGTGAAGGTGTTTGCGAGAGTGTTGGCAAGGAGGTTGGGAGTGTTCGCTGAGGATAAGATTTGGACGGAAGCACAAGGAGGATTTAGGAGACAGAGGAGATGTTCAGACCAGTGGTTGGTGTTAAGAGGAGTTTGTGAAGTGAGGAAGAGCGAGAAAAAAGCTTCATATCTGGCTTTCCTGGATATAAGTAAGGCATATGACAGTGTGTGGAGGGAGGGACTGTGGCAGAAGTTGAGGCAGTATGGAGTAGAAGAGAAGCTTGTGAGGACATGTGTAGGATTGTATAGTGGGGTGGAGACGACGGTGGTATTGAATGGAAGGAGGTCAAGGTGGTTCACTGTGGAGAATGGACTTAGGCAGGGATGTCCTTTGTCTCCACTTCTTTTCAATATATATCTGATGGGAATGGCGGAGGAATTGGAGAGAGCTGAGCTAGGAGTCAAAGTGGAAGGCTGCTGGTGTGGGGCACTCATGTATGCAGATGATGTAGTTCTTCTGGCTGACTCAGGGGTGGAACTGCAAGCTATGTTGGATGTGGTACAGGCGTATGTGTTAAGGTGGAAGATGAAATTTAATAGCAAGAAGAGCAAGGTCATGGTAGTAGGGAAGAAGGAATCAGAAGTGCATTGGAGGATTGGTGAGGAGATATTGGAAGAGGTCAAAGAATTCAAGTACTTAGGAATATGGTTTGATAGGAAGCTAAGGGGTAATGTTCAGTTAGAGAAGATGGCAAAGAAGGCAGAAGAGTGGGTTGGAAAGGTAATATGGATGAGTAGAGTGAATGGGCAGGTGGAAGTAGACAGAGGAAGAATGGTGTGGGAGTTTCTAGCGAGACCCAGTATGGAGCATGCAGCCGAAGTGTGGTGGACAGGAGGACGGAATGCTCGCAAGAAGTTGGAGTCAGCACAGATGAGAGTGGGTAGGAGACTGTTGGGGGCAAGTGCTACAGTAGCAGGAGTGGCAATACGGGGAGATATGGGGTGGAGGAAGCTAGAGGAGAGGAGGGAAGAGATGAAGGTTTTGTTTGGCAAGAGATTAGAGGTGTTGGAACAGAGCAGATTGGTTAAAGTTGTTGTAAATAAACTACGAGAGGATGGAGGAATTGGATGGTGGGAAGAATATGATATATTGAGGAGAAAGTACAAGATAAACAACGAGGCTGGGTCAGTGCGCAAGTGGAAGGGGAAAGTGAAGGTGAGAAATGAGAAGGACTGGGAGGAGGAAGTAGACGGGAAAAGTACGCTGAATTATTATAAATTGGCAAAGAATGGTGCAGGGGTGGAGAGGTATGTGAGGGCCATGCATGGTCAGGAAGGTGTGCGGCTGCAATTTCGACTGAGGACTGCATCAGCTGGTTTGTTAGAGGATAAGAAGAGATGTGGGATAGTTAGGGATGAGAGGTGTATAATGTGTGATAGTGGAGCAGGGGAGGATGTGGAACATTTCTTGGTGACATGCGGGGAATTTGAGAGGGATCGGCTGGTTCTGATAGATGAGGTACGCAGAATTGCAGGGGCAAGACAGTGGCTGGATGAATTAAGAAGAGTGAGTAAGGATGGAAAGGTGGCATTGCTTTTGGGGAAAGATGTGGAGGGAGTAAGTGATGCAGTGATGGAGGAGGTGGGCGAGTGTGTTATGTTTTGGGTAGGGAAGTGGTGGCAGAGGAGAAAGGAATTGTTGTATGGTCAGCTGAGGAATGATCTTTGGTCCACTCCTGTCCCCCCCTTCCTGAGCAGCGGGACACTCGTAACTTAATATTGTGGATAATTGTATTAATTAAGTACTGTTGACTTCTTTTTAAAATATAGATTGTTATTAGGTTAGTTACTAAATAGTTTCACACTGTGCTGTATTATATATGTGATGGCCTTAACAGGCTCAGCAATAGCAACATTAAATCATAACATGGTGTCATTAATAAGTGTGAATTTGAGTAACATGGCTTATCATAACACTTATATAGGAGGTCACACACCGTGGATCTAGTTGCCGTCTTTCTTCAGTCTCTATCTTCCTAACCTCACTAAAGAGGCGTTCTGGATCTGCATTTGAATGAGGCAATACCAGAAAAACTTGTGCAAAGTTGAACAAAGCACCGAAACGGATTACTTTCAAATCTATGACTGAGTGAACTTTAGCCCAGAAATGATCAATCTCTCCTGATTCATCAGCATCATATTTAGGAAGTTGATGTGATGGTGTAGAACGATAATCCTGAAACTCCATGCTCAAAAGGTCCAATTCATCAAAAGTAAGATACTTCATCTCTCGCCACTCAATTCCTTGTGTATGGTTTTAATTAGGTTTCTTCCACAGCTGGTTTTAATTAGGTTTCTTCCACAGCAATTCAGGCGGGACCAAATTTGCAATTCGGCAAAGGATCTTGCACGCGCTTCGTCATTAGCCCACCATTGACTACATGTACAAATTACAAATGGTCACAGCTAGGCTTCCTTCTCTTGACACAACAACCAGAACATACTAAATATTTGGCCAATAATTGTAAGTCCCCACAAGGGTCGAAAAAATCACGCGTGTTTTTAATTACGCGAGCGGTACAAAAAGGTGTGGAATCGCTAGGTGGCTGGAGCGCCATTACCATCTCCAGAATTGGCCATCAGTTGGGACAGCGCTCAAGATCAGCTCCGGCAGAAACAACCCGCCACCTCTACCAGCGTCTGGCCCTATGTCTGTGGAAGGGAAATGCTGCCATGTGGTCACGCAGGCTACCACCATGTTCTGCGTGGGTTGATGGCAGTATTTAACTTCCTCCCCCATCATCAACTATTAACTTTACAATCTCACTTTGAATGTGATGTATGTAGTACTAGTATAATAAATATATTATATAAGTTGAGAAAAAAGAAAATAAAAAAAAGGTGTCGAATTGGGTTCAATAAACAACTACTTTTACTTTTTGAGCGCCAAAAAAGGTGTCGATGAACAACTTATAATTTCATTTTTTCTTATATAGTTTTTACCAAAATGTATTATCGATGCATTATCGAATTTATTTAATTATTTAAAATACAGGTATTGTATAGTTATTTATTTAAAATTGGCAGTTATGATGTTCTTGTACGCCGCCTCCTCCGTTGTCCGTCCTTTATGCTCCCTCCACATGAATTCATCTATATAGGATGGTAGCTGGTGACGATGGACACCCTTCATCGATTTCATCTTTATCTTTGCTTATGTATTATTAAATACCAGTTATATATATATTTACCCTATTCCAATACGATTCTATGTGCTGAGTGTGCACCCCCGTTGTATGGTTGACAAATTCAATCGAGTGGTTGACCATAGCATGGCTAGCCACACCAGGCACAGCTGCCACCCTCCTGTATGCGGCCCACTGGTCAGAGTGCACAATCGTTCCTTGTGCAACATGCGCTTGTATTATTGGCAGGAGTGTTGCTGCATCCTGTTGGGCCATAATCTGCATGATCTGCATGAAACCTTGGAAAATATTGCAATAATAATTGACTATCGTGGCAAACACAAGTGGTCATGATTACCAAGAGCTGGTGTGTGGTTAGTATCCACCATCCCAAACACCCAAACTTCTTGGCTGGAGGGCGTCCTCTGTGATGCTATTCATTGACCGTTTATCTCTTGTTCAATATGATATACGACAGCCTTGAAATACCTTTGGTTTATGTGTGAACTGGGACTCATCGATTTGCACAACCACGCCAGACCCACCTAACACAATAGGTTGTGCACACAGCTCTGTGGAGCGTACCTCCCGCAGCCACTGGTATACATTGACTGCAGTATCTTTGTTACAACCGCACTCACATGCAGCATCTGTTACCCGGTATTCCCTGGACCACCAATAAATAAGGATGATCCAGCTTTGCAGCGGAAGCCGTGATTTAGAAAAAAAACTCCCTGTTAATATAATAGTCAATGGTAGTCAATGGTATTCAATCTGTATACCATGGCGAATTGATTTAGTATATTTGCATGTTGGACATGCCCAAGTCCAACCATCGTTCAATGAAGCCTTTCTTCTCATAGTCATATTTATACTGCATCTATTATACACAGGTATAACATACAACAGTGAATCACAAAATCCCTGTCCCAACTATCTGTTTTACCTTCCACATGTGACAGAATTTGTCAATAAACCCTGGGTCTTCAGATAATCTATAACCTCCTCATTTGTGCCAAAAGCAGCAGAAGCAATGCTTCTTAATGTTCTTGAAGCAGCCATTGACAGTTCACCAGCAAAATTGTGGAAACTTGGACAGAAAATGTGCAGTTCACCAGCAATGTGCACAGTAAGAACGTGCAGTTCACCAGCAACGTGCACAGTAAGAACGTGCACAGTTCAGTGAGTTTTATGTTGTTCATTATAAGTTGTCTGGCGTAATTAAAAACGCGCATGATTTTTTCGACCCTTGGGGGCTATATTCCAATATTTGTGGGTGTATGCTTTCTTTAAAAATAAATACTAACCCAAGATTTTTTTTCTAGCAGATTATATAAACTGGTAAATGGTCGATGAATTTAGTTCTCGGCTGAAAGATTTTGTGAAAAAGCGAAAATGACAGACGGACGCATGGAGCTTACCTCCGCCAGTGCCAGAGCCCAGAAGAAATTGCTTCTAGGAGAAGATGACGCTACTAAAATATTTGAGACTAGCAAGGAGGTATCTGTCATCAATACATTCGACCAAATGCAGATTAAAGAAGTTTTGCTGAGAGGGATATACGCTTACGGTAGGAAAAGCTTTTTCTCGCTATGTGGTACGTATTACAACCACTTTCTTTGATGCTGCAGGATTTGAGAAACCATCAGCTATACAGCAGAGAGCCATAATTCCTATAATCAAAGGCAGGGATGTCATAGCTCAGTAAGTGATTCAAGTTGGCATAAGGGGTAGACATACTTGGTGTGCTCTATTTAGATTTGTTTGTTTTTCTTCCCTAGAGCTCAATCGGGTACAGGTAAAACAGCTACCTTCTCCATAGCAATGCTGCAGAAAGTGGATATCCAACTTCGAGAGACCCAGATGTTGGTGCTCTCCCCTACAAGGGAGTTGGCCTGTCAGATACAGAAGGTATAAAAACTTTCGCTAGTGTTGTACATGTACTGTTTCTAAGTGTAACCATGGCATTGGGTATGGAATATCTGGCTTGTGTTATTCTCAGTTATTGTGCCTACTCTTAGTGAACCAAGTTCACGTCACAATAATACTACACTAACAATGCAACAAACAAAACAAAAATAACACCTCAAGTTCAATCTCCAAAACACTGATAGTGTCCTCAGTCTGCACAGTGATCAAAATACAGTACAGGAGCTTTGTGTTGGAATTTGGTTCTCCAGTTGCTTGCTGTATGTACCCTCGAGTTCTTAGAAGGAAGATGGATGACTTCCTAGGGATTATCTGTCAACTTTTTTATTTTTTATTTTTTTAAAATTTTTCACTCTCTGTTGACTGCTAACTCAGTAACACTGGCACCTTGGTGGTGCATGGAAGGGCCAATGTGTCCCCAGGCACGTGGCATCCCACGGAGGGTGTTGAAGCTGGACATCACTCCTGACACTTTCCATCACACTTCACTAGAAGTGTTTTTTTTGCTGGGTTCCATGATGGGTTAGTAAAAACGTTGTCTCCACTTCCCAATGCTGCAGTGTGCTTTTCGTTTGGAACATCAGAGTAAGAAATTCGTCAATCGGTGGGTGGAGTTTATAATTCAATCACATTGAAGACTTATTGAACATGAATCAATGCTGATATTGTGGACAACTTAAGGCAACGGGATAGAACAGGATGCTTGTATATTCTCAACTGGCTCTAGGCTACTCTCATTGCTTCCAGATCCAGTACATGAATCTGTTGACATTTCTGGCCTACCAACTCTCTAGTTAAATAAGACGAATATGCAATTCCTCCTTTTGGTAAATGTGTTCTCTAATAGGAACTGCGGTTGCTAGGTAGTCCAATCCACATGCGATTATGAGGTTGACTTTTTGTTGTTGTTGTTGAAACAATCGTCACTGCCATCTTCCACGGTCTCTTTCTTGCCAGTCTTGATTTTTCTGGGAGCTTGTTGGACTGTACAGGTACCAATGCCTACTGCGGAAAACAATTTGAATTCATTCGCCCATGAGAAAGAAGGTGCTCATGGTTGGATTTCTTTTCTTTTCTATAAGTTTTTATTGTAGGCCTAGTCTGATGATTGCTTACTTTTTTAATGGAGCCGATTCTTGACTGCTGCTTATTACATTTGCATTCTAATATATCGATACATCTGTTTATAAAGAAGTTAAGTTGGCAAGGTTACAACCAAAGGGGATGAGTGGCGGTTCTTATGGCTAATTGAGGCTTACAGTTGGAGCTACATGGATGGGTGGGTCTCTCTTAGAGGATATATAGTAGATCTATATTACCTGAACCATGCATGAGCTCTCTACATCGCCTGTGCACTAGAAGATTTGGTGCAGAAAGTGACAGTTCTTCCAAATGAGCATAGGTTTCCTCTTGGATATATATATTTTTGCTTCATCTTGCCCTGCTGTCGATAAGAAAGAGCCGTCCCTATGAGCTCTGTAACAATACCCTGTTCATTTGCATTGGCATGTTCTTGTGTGCATCATAGAAGATCAAGGATCATCTAGCTGATAGACCCTTGATTAATTTGTTTATTTTTCAACCATTGTATTTGCAGTGCATTAAAACATGCCGACAATTAGACTGCGCTCTATTTGCTATCTTGAATGAAATAGTACGTGCCCTCGATTAGACCATGCACCAATAGGAAGTATGAAACCTCCTGAGAAAGTGCTCTTGTCTGGAGCAGATGGAGAAAGCTTGGCATCTGTCACCACTGAAGTAATAATCAAAAGTTGTGCCATTTCAGTGGAGACAAATAGGTCACATGATGACAACATTCACTGTTTAAAGCCTGGGCAAGTAGTGGAGAGTGTTGCAGGAAATATCGCCAGCGAGACGGCCCAACTCCACAGAAAAGAAGTGGGGAGACTGGCGATGGCGAACCCTTTACAAGCGACAAAGCTGACTACGAAGAAGATGAAACTCAAATAGAGGATAATAGCTGGACGAACACTGCTGTTGTCAGTACTTGTCACCAGTTAGAACTGGTAATGGTGCACGTGCCTGTTAATCATGTTCAAACAATAGAGCGTCCTCGAATAGTACGCACAGTCAGGCAGAAATAGCAGTAAAGGCCTGGAAGATATGGTCAGCCATTATATAGCATGGAAAGGACAGGACCCCAAGGCCTCACACTTGCTTTTCTAAGACGCAAGAGTAGGTAAGCAAGTGTGAACCTTATCAGCAAGACCGCTGGCAAATATGGTTGGGGAAAACTCTTAATTAATATAAAAACATTGTTGTAGGTTTTTTATAGTCATTCACACCTGTCAAACCAGAAGTACGGGTTCATGACGATTTTATAATGATTCAGTAGGCCTCTAGAAGGAGAAAAATTAGCACAGTTAAAAAAAATAGCTCGTGAATTTCCTCATGAATTATGGAGCAAACAAGGTTCTGATCCTCTATATCGGTGATGGATCACTAGCTAATGAATTTCCTCATGAATTATGGAGCTAACAATTCTATCCACTATATCAGTGATGGTTCACTAGCTAATGAATTTCCTCATGAATTATGGAGCTAACAAGGTTCTGATCCACTATATATATCAGTGATGGATCACTGGCTGATGAATTTCCTCATGAATTATGGAGCTGACAAGGTTCTGATCCACTATATCAGTGATGGATCACTAGCTAATGAATTTTCTCATGAATTATGGAGCTAACAAGGTTCTGATCCACTATATCAGTGATGCTAATGAATTTCCTCGTGAATTATGGAGCTAACGGTTCTGATCCACTATATCTGATCCACTATATCGGTGATGGATAACTAGCTAATGAATTTCCCTCATGAATTATGGAGCTAACAAGGTTCTGATCCACTATATCAGTGATGGATCACTAGCTAATGAATTTTCTCATGAATTATGGAGCTAACAAGGTTCTGATCCACTATATCAGTGATGGTTCACTAGCTAATGAATTTCCTCATGAATTATGGAGCTAACGAGGTTCTGATCCACTATATCAGTGATGGATCACTAGCTAATGAATTTCCTCATGAATTATGGAGCTAAAATTATTTTTATATTTTGAAAATGTGAACAATCATTTTTTGGGGAACGTAATCCAAGTTGGCGCTAATGTGGTCAATAGTAAATTAGATGTCTTGCACTGATTATGATGTGCTAAATGCTGAGAGATCTGCATTTTGTAGGCTTGTCCTAGCATCACAGGTATTTTGTGCAGCTCAGCCTCTATCTCACTCTATATTCACTTGGAAGTGTTGCTGAAATGGCTCCTTCTCTCTCATTGTAGGTGGTGTTGGCCCTGGGGGACTATATGAGTGTGCAGTGCCACTCCTGCATTGGCGGCACAAACGTGGGGGAAGACATACGCAAGCTGGACCATGGCCAGCACATTGTCTCAGGCACGCCAGGGCGAGTGTTTGGTAAGTAGACTGCTAGACAGCAGACAGTGGATGGAGAGAGAGAGATATATTTACAGTTCCACGGCGGCTTGGGGAAATTGCTGTAAGGTCACCTGACTCAAGAGAAACAAAGTTACAGCTTCGAAGAGTGTTTGGGAACAATGGGGTCTGAGAGAACCCGAGGTGGAGGGAGAAGGGACTACACCTGACATGACTTTATAAGTGTCTGTCAATCAGAGAGTATATCCCTATTTCAAAATAGCAGATGCCACACACACACAGTACACGTACACACACATGCAGGCTTGTACACGTACACACACACCCCACACACACACACACACATGCAGGCTTGTACATGTACACACACACCACACCACACACACCACACACACACACACATGCAGACTTGTACACATACACACACCACACACACTAAAAAGGCTCATATCTCAGCTAAAACTCACTTTACCACACACACACACACACATGCAGCCTTGTACACACCACACACACCACACACACATGCAGGCTTGTACACGTACACACACACCACACACACGCATGCATGCACACACACACACACACACACACTAAAAAGGTTCATATCTCAGCTAAAACTCACTTTGGCATCTTCTTGGTGTATCCTCAATGTGGTTTCATCCAAGGTTGTCTTGAGTCCTTACTAAGGTAGTAGACCGGCAGTCAGAGGGGGAAAGCAAGCCATTAAAAACCTTGAACTTATCTTTCAGGATTAATCACCTTATTTCTCCCAGCCACCCCCATAACTGGAGTGCCAGTAAAATAATATGCAACAAGTATAGTGCATGCTTTTATGCTTGGCATTGTGTTTCGTGCATTAGTTTAAAAGCTAAAGAGTGCTCTAAATATACATTGGTAAATTTTTCCCGTTGTTTTACTCCTCTGTATATGCCGTAAAGTACACAGTAAATGCCCTCCATATAGCAAGCACTCTGTATCTAGATTATGTCAAGATAGTACATCAAGCCGATGAGAAGGTAGCGATGATGATGCAATTGCAATCTTGGGTAGACCCGAAGTTGATTGATGTGGAAGCTCTTAGAGAACCCGAAGATCAAGTGCCACTAGCTAACGCAGAGGCAGAAACCAGAAAATTGTCACGTGATCAGACATTTAGAAAATATGTTTATTTTTAAGGACCTGAAATTTATAATTTTTTGGGGTTAATTTATTGGCAAAAAGACGGCAAAAAAGATAGCTTTTTAACAGTTTCCAATTATCTACTTTATGATGCGTACATTTGCTTCAAAACTCCCCCCCCCCGATCACCTTAAAATCCTCTAAAATCACAGAGTGCCTGTAACCACTTCCCATTCAACAGGTGGTGTACGAGAGCAATGTCAGCATACCGCCATCAGCGGGAATTTAAGGGAAATTGGAGGACAATAAAGATTAATTTAATTTATATTATTATTACTTGAAAGCAAGAACCAGTGGCAAACATTGATGATAACTTTTCACTGGTATAAAAATTAAAAAAATCTCGCTCATAACGGGATATTTTACACAACCCCGAATGAAAAGTGGTTACTGGCACACTGTGATTTTTTGAGGTTTTTAAAGTGACCAGGAACAGTTTTGAAGCGAGTGTACACCACATCCTCACTGTAAAGACTTACTAACCTTCATAAAGTAGTGCCCATAACTTTTTTTAAAATTGTTTTGTGTAGATAATTTTATGCTCAAATTGTTGCTTGTTCTATGTGCTTTCCAATGATATATAAAATATCTCTAGAGGCATGTTTTGTCAGAAGATGCATGCAGAAACATCCAAGGCAGGACCCTCCTCGGTTTGGCAGACCCCCACAACTCATTAAAAAAAATCAAAAGCTGTAAATTGGTTAGTAGCTTGTCATAGCTAACAGCTGTGAGATTGGAGCGAAACCATATTGCAATAACTAAAGTGGTTGTTGAATGGCACGTGCTATGCGCTTAAAAATTGCCATTCTCAACAACCACTTTAGTTATTGCAATATGGTTTCCTCCAATCACAGCTGTTAGCTATGACAAGCCACAAACCAATTTACAGCTTTTGATTTTTAAAAATGAGTTGTGGGGGTCTGCCAAACGGAGGAGGGTCCCTGCCTTGGATGTTTCTGCATGCATCTTCTGACAAAACATGCCTCTAGAGATATTTTATATATCATTGGAAAGCACATAGAACAAGCAACAATTTGAGCATAAAATTATCTACACAAAACAATTATAAAAAAAGTTATGGGCAGTCAAAAGTCAACAACGTTTTTAGCCAGTCTTGGGTGAAGCCCCCCCTTAAAGGGGGAACTACAGTTTTTTTAAATTCTTAAAAAATCTTGTGTTTACGACTTTGGAGCTCCATAGATTCTGCATACTTTACTGTATAACTTAATGTATACCTCAAAAGATAAGTCTCTCTGTGTGCTCGCCTTTGATACTAAAAAAAATTTGTTATAACCATGCCAAAGTTAGCTGCAGCCAAAGTGGGGTACCGCAACTTCGGGAAGGCCCGAGTTTGCTGCAGGTGTGGCTCCTAATTGGAAAGTGCTAGCCAGTTGAGGTATCTGTGGCTAGAGAAAGCTCTTCTCTACACAGGACGAGAGTTTTCATTACCCTTAGAACCCTATGCTCCCTAATATGGGCATGCCTCCCACCCTGTGGTACTGGGGGGAAAAATGACTCAAAAGTTCAAAGATGATTATATTTATTGATAATGCAACAAAAAAAAAGGGAAAAAAGAGAAATCCCCAGCCGGAAAATCGGCCACTCGGGTATATACGCCTCTACGTATTGGCCGAAAAACAGGCCGCTCGGGTTCTAAGAGTTAAGCCCTAAAACGTAAGTGGTCAAGCAAGTGGGTTGGGAAAAAAGTGGAATTTTTTCCAGCACATGCACTTGACCACTTACTCACGTCTTAGTGCTTTAACCCTTTCGCTGCCAATGGCGACATCGGAAATTTTCTGTTGCTTGCCAATGCCTTTCTCGCCAGATGGAACTACAGTAGCAAGCTCTGTGGCAATCTTCAGTAGCGTGGATCGGGTTATACACGTCAATTCTGCGTAGGTTTCGGGCCTGTTCATTGGCGAATTGGGCTGGAATCGAGCGTGGTTAGGGCATGTAGCAGATCAGCTGAGCCGGGACTTTCAAAAATGGCGGCCGGGATTTTTAAAAATGGCAGTCCGCAGGAAGAAGTACATGGCGAAGGAGGCAAGACAGGCCGATTTGGAAAGTGATGACGAATGTGATAGTGATAATAATGATGAACAAAGTGATGGTGAAAATGAATATGATCCTGATTTTGACTTTGATAACGATGGTGGCTCAGAATCGGAGAATGATGAGCTGGATGATGGTTTCTTTTGCAAATTTGGCCCAGGCCCAATGAGTGTCGATGACAGTGTACATGATGTAGGCAGTGCTGATGATACTGGTGATTCAGAGACTGATGAACCAGGCCCTGATGAACCAGGCACTGCTAAAAGCCTAGAGAAGACATGAAACGTACTGGGTGTGTGTGACATGTGCTGATCGTCCACACATTCATCCAGGAAAGTGCTATGTCCGCTACCACGCACAAAGGGACTACAAATTGAGACCCAACTAGACAGTTCTGTGGTAGGTAGGGCCCTATTTCATATTCCTAATTCACATTTTGCTTTTCAGAACAAGATTTAGGGCCTCCATATAATATCTTGTACATATTATCTCCAACCCCCTCTGCTCCCCCTGGGAGGGGGTGGGGCTATTGCATTTTTACTTGTCAGTGGGATCCATCATGTAACTGTGTTCACTAGGCATACAATAGGCTTTGTGGCAGACATTGCTTTGGAATTTTGTATTTATCTCGAGTTCTCTATAGAAAAAGGGGGTTGGGCCAAAAAGGGCCACATGCCCCCCAAACAGTTCAAAAGGGCCGATTTTCCCCCCTGGCACTCTCTACCTACAGGGTCATAACATATTGGAAGCACAGCTAATTGCAAGTGCTACTTTTCTATTTCTAGGGGCTAATAGGTACAAAAATTGCTAATTTTGTGGACATTTTTGCCTTTTTGACCCTCTAAAACCTCTCCCCTGCTGGACCCCAGCGATGAAAAAAATTCAACAACAACATGTGTTTGTAGCTTTGTATGTTTACTGACAAGAAAAGTTCACTTAATTAATAACAATTGACTTTTCTCTCCTCCATGACATTTTTATGTAGAAGTACCAATTTACCAAAATTGGCCAAATTAATTTGGCAAAATCGACTGCATTTGGAAGGAAAAAATTCGGCAGCGAAAGGGTTAAAAAGACTAGCAAACCTTCACCTAGAGCTACAGTAACCTAGAGCTACAATAACTTACCAACCTCATTGCAAATGGTCACACGATTGCTAATGCCCCACAGTGCAAGTTACTTGATGCAAATGCACACTACGCACAGCAAGCATCTACACATTTGATATTGAAGGGGAAAGGTTAAGCGCAAGCCCCCACGGACCCTGGCCACATACTTGACGGCATATCCAAGTCCAGTGTATGAGCTTCACCAAATGCTTGTCATGTTGTTGTGGATAGGATGCTGTGTGGCTCTGCACAGCTCACCTTTAGTGGACCCCCTTTCTCTGACTAAGCCAAATGACTCGAGCTAGGCCAACTTTCTAGAACGTTAAGTTAATTAATGAAGGCTGTAATTGGTATTAGCACTTTGCATGCCAACAATCAGCCCCTGAGAGTCAGTAATGCAGCACCTATCATGGCAATGTGTTTCTACAACTGTGGAACCTGTATAAGGTAGCTTAGTTGAAGCTCTACCAGAGTAGAGTGCCTTGTAGTAAATTTCTTAAGTTGCAGGCAGGTTCTGGATTGCTGGGCATCCCTTGGTCCCAAGCTGCTCAGGATAAGGGAGGTTCCACTGAGTGGAACCTCCCCTCACTTGTCTGGCCACTTTCTGATGAATATCTGAGGTTGGGTGACTGTGATGTTTTGAAGCCTGAAAGTCTTGGACTGTTCTGACATAGCGAGGGCACTATAAAGAGCCCGAGAGTTTGTCAATGCCATGGATCCCATTGTTCAATAGTAGACACCTGGATGCTGGTGACTGAAACCTGAAGGTCCTGGACTGTTGTGACGTAGCGAGGGCACTATAAAGAGCCCCAGAGTTTGTCAATGCCATGGATCCCATTGATCAAGGAATCTAACTTGTTTAGTCTCTAGTCCTTCACTCAGAACAATTGCAACTTGGATTAGTAACCATATTCAGCACAGCTTTAACTGGTAAACTCCAGTTCCGTACAGCCGTAAACAGCAGTGACAATAACTTTAGAGCAACATTTCTCGGAGAGAGTACATTGCTGACTTCCATGCACAAACTACCTGAGGTGGTACCTGATAGGTGTTTAGCTGCGCTGGATGGAGCCTTCATTGGATGCAGCTACCTCATCAGTTCTTCTCACTAAAGCAGTGGTTTGCTAAGTCTACGACAGCTGCTGAAGTCACCGAACAATATCACAACTCAACGGGAAATATACGGAGCATGCACATCTGAGCAAGAGTAAGGAATTACAGATGAACAGAAAGTGAGCAACACGAACATTTATAATCACCTTCTCAATAATCAACTTCAAATTGAACATTTGTCTGGTCTATTGTCTCTGAAGCAGAGACACTCCAAGTGGCCCCTCTATTGCCCTTGATCCAGTCAGTGAGTCAGTCAGTCAGTGAGTGAGTCAGTCAGTCAGTCAGTGAGTCAGTCAGTGAGTCAGTCAGTCAGTGAGTCAGTCAGTCAGTAACAAGTCAGCAACTCGCCAGTCAGTCAGTAACAAGTCACAACTCATGATTCACCCAGAAAACGTGCAGGAATGTTTGCCTCCCTTGAACAATTGCACTGGCATGAAGATCAACTTCATTAGTTCAGCAGCAACTTGATAGCTCAACACTAATTATCAGTGTACTTACTTGTGTTCATTCGTAGCTGGCACAGCATGCAACTGGCCAATCAATGCTCCACAAAGAGTCGTAAGTCGGTCATCAATCAGAGCCAAAAAATGTATATTGGCATCAGTTATAGTCTTAGGCCAATTGGCACTTTGCTGTCTCAAATGAATTGGTTCCCAAACTCATTTGTGCACCTGGGAAGGAGTATTTACAATTAACATTAAGTACAACTAGAGTAAGCTCTAGGTTGCAGAGTTTTAAGCTGTAACAGCGTGGGCAGTGGAGGTGTTTTTGACTGCCTAAGTGTACTGTTTCTGGTCTGCAAGAGAACGAGTCTTGCATATCAGCTAGTGACAATCCACCTTTCTTAATGAAAAGATGTATTGTTAAAGATACTTATTTTGACAAGGCTTGCTACATCTCCATGATGGTTTATGGTACACCTACATGCATGTATTAATACGACAAAAAAAGTAGACAATTTCTGAGTTGGAGGGGGAGGGGGTGGGGGTGGGGGGGGGGGGGGGGAATCCATCAGAAATGCAAACTAGAAAATCTGGGCAGGGCAGAGATGGTTTGTCCCACCTTAGAGCTCCGTAACTTTCGCAAGATTCATGGCTAACTTAAACAGCTCTATCTTGTGTGCTTTCTTTTGGCACCAGATTTGATCTACTGTACCATACCAACGACACGTGCACCCAAAGTCAAGACTAATCTCACGAATCTGCAGGTGACTAGATTCTGGCTGTCCTAAGTGGACATGAGATGGGCATGGAGACTTGGAATTTTATAGTGTGGCTCTCTGTTGCTATAAGTGAGCTAAATATATGTGCCCTGAAGCAGGTAAGTGGGTGGAAAATGATCAATTTTCCACCCGCTTGCTTGACCGCGTACTTACATTTTAACACCTAATGAAAACGGTCATTGAATAGCCTAGGGCTTCCTCTAGCCACTGGTACCAATTTCAAATCTTTAGCACTTAGTAATCTGGAGTTATTTATGTGGAGGTTGCAGGCATTCAGTTTTTGAGGTCCCTCTACTTTAGGGTCTAGTAACTTGCCTATAGTTATACCTATGAAACATATTTTAGTATCAAAAGAGAGCACACAGAGAGACCTATCTTTTGAGCTATATATCAAGTCCATACCATGAAGTTTGCAGAATCTACGGAGCTCTAAAGTTGTAACCACAAGTTTAAAAAAGTTTAAAAAAAATGCAACTGTCTCCCCTGAAGCAGCTAAGTATATGCGACCTGAAGCAGCTAAATATATGTGCCCTGAAGTGCGAGCTTCGAACCTCATGTATTTCCCTGCACATTATTAGCTGAATTATGGCTTGTGTGGCTGACATTGAAAGCAACATGAGCCATCAAGTATTCATGACCATCTCAAGGGTGATCAAATCTAGGGGCCTAGCAAATTTGTGAGATTCAGGTCCCCGACTTGGGATGCACTATGTACGGTGATGCCTGTACCATCAGTGTCAAATGTCAAAAGGAAGTCGATTGAGCTGTGAGGTATTTGGCGAGCTCAGTGGAGAGTGTAAATAGTGTATGTATGTATGTATGTCAGTGTTCTCCCCAGGCTTTTTGTAACATGTCATCGGTGGAGTAGCAGAAGATGACCATGAGGAGTAGCAGACTAGATGACCATGAGGAGTAGCAGACTAGATGACCATGAGGAGTAGCGGACTAGATGACCATGAGGAGTAGCAGACTAGATGGCCATGAGGAGTAGCAGACTAGATGACCATGAGGAGTAGCAGACTAGATGACCATGAGGAGTAGCAGACTAGATGACCATGAGGAGTAGCAGACTAGATGACCTTGAGGAGTAGCAGACTAGATGACCATGAGGAGTAGCAGACTAGATGACCATGGTGGTCTGTGTTTTTTTGGTCTTGCGTTCATTATTGTGTTTACGGGTTGCAGGAGGTGCACTGGACTAGATATAATAATGTTATATGTAAAAGAGCTATGAATCAGTACAGTATCATGCAACAAGCAGTACATAATACGATTGACATACATATTCTACAAATTATACTGAAGCCTGAATGCTCATATCTTAATAGTGAATATAATTTTCTTGAAATATTTGATGGGAGAAGTAGCTATTGTGTACTGTTTACAAGATGATTCTTGAAGAAATGTTTCATAAACACCACGTGAGGAGGAAGAAAAAGGAGACTATTTAGGTGGAAAGTGAGGGCTAAGCTATAATCTCTCCTAGGCACTGCATCGCCCCAAATCCAAGTCAGCCTGCTGTGATGTAGCACTCACTCTTTGCATGCTTCACTACGCTCGGCCTAGGATCATGCGAGCAAGTTGATCCATGTCACCGGCCAATGGTGACCTTCCTAGGCTATGATTATGTTATCAGCAGAGCGAACATGCCACCCTGCCCATCCTCCAAATCTAACAGTCAGGGAAAGCTTAACTTTCAATACCAGCCTTCCTGTGCTTGTTTGAGCTCTGCTAGGAACACACTCGACCAGACTTCTATCTTCGGTAAGTCTCACTCGTGAGACGTGAGCTACTGCAATTTTTCACTAACCACACCCACAATACGTATAAGTGAATTTTTATTGCATCATCAGTTTATGTAAATGCATTTAGAACTGTACTAGTACAACTGTGAGCGTATTGGCTGATACGTCTTCGATTTTGAAGTGATATCATCAGAGGCTGATACGCTTAAACACTCGGGGGGGGGGGAGCACTGTGTGTATGTGTCTATCTATCTATGCACTGTTTGTTCACCCATAAAAAATATGAATGGGTCACCCACTGTAAATAATGCGGGCTTATGTAAATGGGGAATGATCGTCATGCTGAAGAGACCGATTAAGAGAATGCCAGGCAGCAGATTCAAAACTCTAGACTGGCCTGGCGGCACTGTGCAAGTGAGAATGGTCTGCATGGTTGCCAGGAAAAGATGCTGGACATGTCACTAGGTTCATCAACATGCTCTAGCTGTTTCCTTTGCTCACCACTCAATGCCGAGCATCCATTACTAGTTTATTAAATAAATGTTCAGCCATGAACCTTGTGGAAGTTATGGAGCTCAAGACTAGGACTTTCTCCCTAGATTTCCAGATTTTGCACTTTTTGCCTGCGGGGGGAGTAGGGGAGGAGGAGGAGGAGAATAAGTATATTGTGTGGGTGACCCCTCAACCACTAAGTAAGGCAGTGTCTACTGAACTGAACAGTCGTCTACTTGAGTCCCTCAAGTATGGGGGGGGGGGGGGGGGGGACAGGGGAGGAGGAGGAGGAGAATAAGTATATTCTGTGGGTGACCCCTCAACCACTAAGTAAGGCAGTGTCTACTGAACTGAACAGTCGTCTACTTGAGTCCCTCAAGTATGGGGGGGGGGGACACTTACTTGTAATATAAGGAGACCAGCTGACACTTTTTTTTTTTTACAAGCCAATGCAATGCTCTTTGGGTATACCCCACAACAACAATACTATAATACTAGGCTCTGCCCCTGTAGCCTCTCCAGAGAGTTTAGAAACCCTCCATTTTGTATACACACATATACATGGCATTTACAAGTAGCAGCGAGCATGTGTGAGTGTGTGTGTGTTGTGTGTGTGTGTGTGTGGTTATGTGTGTGTGTGTGCCCTGTGCAGACACAGCACAGATTATGATGAAGGTTCAGGCTATTTCCTAAGTGTAATAGCCTGAACCATCCTCACTTGTACTGCTATTATTGTTCCCATTCCTACTTTCTGCTATAGACATGATTAAACGACGGAATCTTCGTACTCGAAACATCAAGATATTGGTCTTGGACGAGGCAGATGAGATGCTGACCAAAGGTGCAGTAAGGTTACTCTGTTGTTGTAGTTGGTGTGTGATAGTTTTCATTACGTGCTGGCAGGGTTCAAGGAGCAGATCTACGACATCTATCGCTTCCTGCCTCCCTCCACTCAGGTGAGTCAGTCGGATAAACATGTCCAGAGCTGCCACAACCTTTTGCAGGATGTCCCAGGGGGGTTATTCTGGGAAGTCTGTCCCTCGTGAGGGTGACTGACTAATGGATCCGTGAATTTACAGTAGGGCTGCTAGGTGTGGGTATTCTAGGGTGTTTTATGGCTAGGGAGGCAGGGGTGTTTTATGGCTAGGGAGGCAGGGGTGTTTTCTGCTAGGGAGATAGGGGTGTTTTAGGGCTAGGGAGGCAGGGGTGCACGGGTGTTTTATGGCTAGGGAGGCAGGGGTGTTTTCTGCTAGGGAGATAGGGGTGTTTTATGGCTAGGGAGGCAGGGGTGTTTTCTGCTAGGGAGATAGGGGTGTTTTAGGGCTGGGAGGTAGGGGAATTATGGGGCTAAGGATTGTCCCAAGCGACAGGAAACAAGGTATTCCTGGGATGTACCGGTAAAGTCTCGGGTATCTAAGGACGTGACAGGATGCCCACTAGGTGGTAGCCATCTGGCAATCCATCAAGCGGGTGCTGCAACTTGACCTACAGGACGTGTCGAGTTTGCGAGCTCGATAGACCTCTGCAGCATGAATGGCACAATGCTATGGGTATAGAACAAGTCAAGCAACAGAATCTGGAGGAGTCCGGAGTTGGTTGAAATTGAGCTTGTCCTACGAGGGTTGCTGGCTCTGGAGTGACGAGGGATTCATTTCCCCTCTACTTTTGCCTGTGTTTAGGTGGTGCTGGTGAGTGCCACGTTGCCTCATGAGATCCTGGAGATGACCAAGAAGTTCATGACCGATCCTATCCGCATCTTGGTGAAGCGGTGAGTGTGAGAGGTGATGCGTGTGACTGGGGCAGTGTGAGTGTGTGACTTGTGGTTGTGGTGGGAGAGAGAGAGTGAGTGCAATCAGTGTGTTTTGAGTGTGATGTGGGAAATGTGTGTGTGTGAAGTGTGAACTGGTGTGGTGGTATGTGGGAGGGTAAGTGCGAGTAGTTAGGTAAGTGTGAGATGTGAGGGCCCATATGTCGGGCTACTGTCGAGGAGTTTAATATTCGCTGTTTTCATGGCTAGAATCCAATCTGTTAATAGGCACGAGCAAGTGCAGCAGAGCACAGCGTGGCTGCACTATGCAGTCCACGAATGTTCCCCTGCGGCATTAAGGGGGAAAGAAGGCTGCGTATCGCGTAGTCTCATATAAAGTACCATATCTTTGCTCGCATTCACTCTAGTTTCCCAATTTATATATCAAATTATAGCTTGCAGTCTGTGCTTTCTAATGGTAAGTCTCTTTTGTCATTTAGTTTCGCCATAATTTTTTCCTGGCTCATTATAGGCTCTTCCAGTGCGGACCGTAAGCCGTTTAGTAAACCACGTTGCAGTAACGACCTTTGCGAGGCTCTTATTCGGTCTATTAGTCAATCATAATGAGCACTACAAACTGCGCGTCTTGAAATTTCGAAAAAAAGTTTTTTTGTTGCATTTTCTGAACATAGATTTATGACATCACGTTAAATTTCCATCTATAGGTATTTTTTAGTAATCCTATCAAACAAAAACTCTCGCGCAAGTTGTAGAATATAAAATTTGCTTTTGCCAAGCAAGGCAGTGGTTTAAAAACCATGCATTAGAAAGCAGCCTCTCTGTTCAAATGAAATATTTTTTTTTATGAAAGGATAAAAAATATTCAAGTTATCATTTGAACGGTTTTTCAAAAATCACTTCAGAGATATTGAGCCTTGAAGTCCAAGCAGTTTGTAATCACATCCCAGCTGCCCCTGCTTCACTAGAATACATCCCCTCATTACTAGAATTGTGTGTGTACAAACAAAATGTTGAAAGCAACCAATTGACTTTCACAGTCCTTTATTTTTTCAACAACAGCAGTATCCTACATCCTAACTACAACTTCAAAACCAACAATAATTATATATATATACATACACATAAATTAAAGACGCATCAGACTTGTTACGTTGCTTTGCTAATATTGAATTAGCAAACATAAACACGTCATCATTTGCAGGGCTCCCATGCCCAGGTCCATCCATCGTCGCCCTCCACACATGTCTTCCGACACCCTCCAGTAATCCCTGAAAAACAATAGAACACAAACAAAAGTCATCCTCCAGTAATTTCTAAGCTTGACAAAAATACACATAAACAAAAGTATCTTCCATTAATCTTTGTTTGAAATCTCTGTTTGACAATAGAAAGCAAGACACAAACAAAATAAAAATGTTACAGGTCCCCCTTGCCAGGACCATACAATGCTCCGCCCTCCATTGAAACTCTGCTGCCTCTCGATGGCAAGCTCGACACTTGTTGCACTCCCGTTTATGTGCATTTGTATACCCATCACTAATTAATGTGTGTGTACCTAAGCTTCAGTCTCTCCACTGAACGCTAAACAAGTTTTTGTGTTCCTATAACTTCCATAGAAACCGAAGAGCCTTCAAAATTGGCTTCACAATTTACCTTGTGACCCTCAAACCATTCTGTGTAACTTGCTTCTGTTTCATCTTCAGGTCTTCGCGCACAAGCTTGAAATTAGACATAAGATAATAATCTAAAACCTCTCCAGTGTCCCAAGACATCACCGCAACCAAGCCATAATTTGATTTGTGGCCCTGTCTAAGCCATGTGCCGTCAACAGTAATACTAACATCAATGATGTCTTCATGCCTAACCCTATAAAAATCATGTAACCTATGAGCGGCATCCAACATAATACTCTGTTACTGCCTTTGCGTCACTCCCTATTGACCTAGTATATTTTAAAAAAATAAGTGGAACTAAGAGGGGGCAACATATCCATGACTGCAGTGATGTCTTCCAGACCAGAATGACTAATTCCAGCAATGCGAGCACCCAGTACCGACTGGATGTTCAAAGAATGCTTCTACAGATACAGGGTTTGAGATGTCTCGAGTGTTACTACAATTTGAACAAAAAGGAAACCATGCCTGCCCTACGGGCTTCAGTTGCAAGGGAGCTCAGTTACCAACTTATTACACCTTTCTATGACCTCTCTAAGCTTATCTAAGTTTATTATACGATTACCCTTACCTAGTTCTCCAACACCACCCGAGTCCAAAGAGGTAGAGCCAGTAGATCCAGTAGCAACAGCCACAGAAGCAGCTGAACTATCCATGAGAGCCAACTTCTTCATGGTCATAGTCACTTGTCATAGTCACCAATGGAACTGGCCTCTCTTCAGACATTTGCAATTGATTGCAAGGTAAGTGAAGGTTCACAGAAGGCGCTACCCCACCCACAGGATCCAAGAGACTCACTAACAAAGGAAAGGAAACAGCTAGTAACTTTTTAGTATGGAGATAAACATTAAAACTTGCCTTGCGCGGCTACTGTGACAGGCTCAACAACAGCCGCCTGTAGGGCTTTCTTCTTCTTGTCTTCACTCTTCTTGAATCCTTGGCCTTTCTGTTTAAAATGCTTCTCTGTTCTCTTCCCCATAACTCAACAGTGTAAAAGTTTCAAGTGAACCTTGACCTAAAAAAACGTGCTCATCTTAGCGGTTGCGCACTACCCCCCCACCTGGCCAATTCATTGCGCAAACGACTGGTAAGGGTCTCCATGAAATTGGCAACATTTTGATATATAAAAACTGTATTTTGGGTAGGCGATCATCGCCGCCCGCCCGATTGTAGCCAGGTAAGACTGGGAGAGAACCTCTTCCAATGTGAAGTGAAATGAAATGAAATGGAATAATAATGCACTGTATAAAAATGGCTATATCTTCTGATGCAAGTATTCACTTGCTCTGAAACTTGAAACTCAAACTCCAGACATATTATGAACCCTTTTGGGCCCATAAAAAAAAATTTGAAAAAATATGTGTTTTCAGCCCTCTTCCCCCCTTAAGTCCATATCTGTGAATCTCTAACCCCCCCCCCCCCCCCCTGAGTATAACCCTCTAATGCAGGGATTCTCAACCAGGGGTAACTGGGGGTAAAAAATGACTTGGCATGGGGTAAATAATTGCCGTACCTGATAATTGAATAAGGAAAAGGGAATATAAGGCTTATAGACCTCTAAGCAGGTTGGTATGCCTGAGGTTACTATTATTATTATTATTATTCAGACTATTGCCTTTGGTCTGTGATTGTTTTCATTGTTTTACTACTATGTAATGGACTATTTATCAACTATATTTTATGCAAAACCTAAATAATAATCTTATCTTCTTACTGTTCTGTGTCTTTATGATGGCTGTGCATTTTTTGCATGGGAGTAAGGGGATAAATGTCGAAATACATCAGGCTGAGGGGGTAAATGATGGAGGAACGGTTGAGAATCTTTGCTCTAATGCATGTAGATGTATTCCCAACCTCTAAACACACACATCACACACACATGCCTCTCTCTCACACACGTACACCTTGCACACCCTCACATGCACACACACACCACACACATCACACACACATGCCTCTCTCTCACACACGTACACCTTGCACACCCTCACATGCACACACACACCACACACACATGCCTTCAACAGTGACGAGCTCACACTGGAAGGAATCAAGCAGTTCTTTGTGGCAGTTGAGAAGGAGGAGTGGAAGTTTGACACGCTCTGTGACCTCTACGACACTCTCACCATCACGCAAGCTGTCATCTTCTGCAACACCAAGAGGAAGGTGGAATGGCTGACGGAGAAGATGAGAGAAGCCAACTTCACTGTCTCGTCCATGCATGGAGATATGCCTCAGAAGGAAAGGGAGACCATCATGAAGGAGTTCAGGGGAGGAGACAGGTACAGGATGCTCCATGCATACAGTAGTATGTTGGGGGAGACAGTCATGCATACAGTAGCATGTTAGGGGGGCAGGTACGGGATGCTCCATGCATACAGTAGTATGTTAGGGGGGCAGGTACAGGATGCTCCATGCATACAGTAGCATGTTAGGGGGGCAGGTACAGGATGCTCCATGCATACAGTAGCATGTTAGGGGGGCAGGTACAGGATGCTCCATGCATACAGTAGTATGTTAGGGGGGCAGGTACAGGATGCTCCATGCATACAGTAGCATGTTAGGGGGGCAGGTACAGGATGCTCCATGCATACAGTAGTATGTTAGGGGGGCAGGTACAGGATGCTCCATGCATACAGTAGTATGTTAGGGGGGCAGGTACAGGATGCTCCATGCATACAGTAGCATGTTGGGGGAGACAGTCATGCATACAGTAGCAGGTTAGGGGGGCAGGTACAGGATGCTTCATATAGACAATAAAGCGGAGATTATATTTGGCTTAGTTCTAGCCTGTGTGTCCTATAGGACGACTTGAAGCCATAGGATTGTACCGTTAGTCTGGAGTTTGTTGGCTAAATACTTGTAGTCGCAAACACACATGAACCCCCGAATATCTCTCACAATGTTAACTAGAATGGATTTAATCTTACATCGGTATGAATATGGTAGGGGAAGAATGAGCTTGTAGCTTTGAGGACTGGATCGTATTAGCTTTCCTTGTTTCTCCTTGGCCTGACTTACTGGATTGGGAGGTATTAGAACGGAGGACTATAGAATATATTTCATTACGAAATATAAGGATACAAAGTGACATCATACAGATTGTTTTAGACACGAAGCACGAAGTAGTGCAGATGAGCAGTACCTCTGTGCACCTGCAAGTGGCTTTGTAAAGTATATATTTGAAGTTCCACTGTTGTGTCACTTAGGAACTTTTTACTCTCTAAAAACTGGATTTTTTAATGAAGGATCATCAGATACGTGCATGATGTGCTAATTCATGGGAGGCGGGGCTACTCTGGCTGGTACAGCTTTGGTTGGACCACTTTTTTAAAAGAAATAAGGCTGCACCCATGGTCTTAACACGTGGGTATTGAACCACACTGACGGTCGACCCTCTCGTGCATGTCAAGGCTGGCACTAGTTTTTACTCTCCTTCTTGCACCTCTCCAGGACGTGGGTGGGTTCTCTTCCCTACCAAGTAAGCCTCGCCATCAAAGTTCATTTTCCAGAGGAGGCTTTTTGAGGAGAGAGTATGCACAAGGTAGTGTTAAGAAGTTGACTCAGTTCTTTTTGTTGGGGTGGCTTGTGCGTCTTTGCTTGGGGAGGCTTGTGTGCTGTCATCTTTGCTTTGCACGGTCATCTTTGCTTGGGATGGCTTGTGTGGCTGCCATCTTTGCTTGGGATGGCTTGTGTGGCTGCCATCTTTGCTTGGGATGGCTTGTGTGGCTGCCATCTTTGCTTGGGATGGCTTGTGGCTGTCATCTTTGCTTGGGATGGCTTGTGCGCTGTCATCTTTGCTTGGGATGGCTTGTGTGGCTGCCATCTTTGCTTGGGATGGCTTGTGTGGCTGCCATCTTTGCTTGGGATGGCTTGTGTGGCTGTCATCTCTGCTTGAGAGTTGTGACAGAAGAATGGAGACTGTAACTTCTGATGCTGCATTTGTAAGTGTGGATGGTAACAACTGCTTTTTATAATACACGGTCAGCTTTATTCTAGCTCTCATTTCTGCACATACACTTATGTGTTAGGCCTGTCCACACTGCACACTGAATAGCATTAGTTCTCTCTCAACGATTGTGCATATGCTGCATCCACACCGAATCAAATTAAAATAATGCGTGCTACACGCATCGCTCCGCTTCATCCCGATAAGAAGTTCGTCGAATCAAATACACAACTATGCGAGTGCATTAAAAATAATTATTTCATGGAGAAGATTAGGACACTTATCAGCTCCGCATTAGCTTAATGCTAGCTACAAATATACTGTCAGTGACTTGCGGTCAAATAGCTAGCTTGACTAGCTACATAGCTAGAGAACTGTAGCTTGTAACTCCTGCGTCTGAAGATCGTGCAGTCGCAACCTTCGTTGGTACTGCCTTTCCCCCAGCTCTCTCTCCCCTTTCTTCTCTGCATTGTTTCCTGCGCATCTAAGGGTAGCCGAATAGCAAGAGAAGGACGCCAGCAACAAATGCCATCTCAACTACAGGATGTATGATTTTTTTACATGGATTATCTCATGACATTGAGAGGCGGTTGATTGATGATTTCTGCTCCACATGGTTTATTTCAGTGCTAGTGTGGACGCAACGAGTGTGCATCGACTTAGAGTACAGCCAATTGATTTTCTCCCAGGAGCCACGCACATTAATGCTCATCAGTGTTAGTGTAGTATGGACAGGGCTTTAGGCAAGGTCACCGTCATGCGTGTTACATTTTTTCAACTCCCCCCCACCCCGACTTTGCTTGGCCATTATTTTACTACACATCAAATATATGATACCAAATTCCCTAGTGAAAACCAGCAGCTTAAGGGGGAAAGAAGGCTGCGTATCGCGTAGTCTCATATAAAGTACCATATCTTTGCTCGCATTCACTCTAGTTTCCCGATTTATATATCAAATTATAGCTTGCAGTCTGTGCTTTCTAATGGTAAGTCTCTTTTGTTATTTTGTTTCGCCATAATTTTTTCCTAGCTCATTATAGGCTCTTCCAGTGCGGACCGTAAGCTGTTAAGTAAACCACATTGCAGTAACGACCTTTGCGAGGCTCTTATTCGGTCTATTAGTCAATCATAATGAGCACTACAAACTGCGCGTCTCGAAATTTTGAAAAAATGTTTTTTTTGTCTCATTTTCTGAACATAGCTTTATGACATCACGTTACATTTTCATCTATAGGTCTTTTTTAGTAATGCTATCAAACAAAAACTCTCGCGCAAGTTGTAGAATATAAAAATTGCTTTCAAATGATATATTTTTTTTTATGAAAGGATAAAAAATATTCAAGTTATCATTTGAACGGTTTTTCAAAAATCACTTCAGAGATATTGAGCCTTGAAGTCCAAGCAGTTTGTAATCACATCCCAGCTGCCAGAAACACCCCCTGTTCACCAGAATACATCCCCCCATTACTAGAATTGTGTGTGTACAAACAAAATGTTTGACTTTTCAGTCCTTTATTTTTTCAACAACAGCAGTATCCTACATCCTAACTACAACCTGAAAACCAACAATATATATATATATATATATATATATACACATAAATTAAAGACGCATCAGACTTGCTACATGTATGTTGCTTTGCTAATATTGAATTAGCAAACATAAACACGTCATCATTTGCAGGGCTCCCATGCCCAGGTCCATCCATCGTCACCCTCCACACATGTCTTCCGACACCCTCCAGTAATCCCTGAAAAACAATAGAACACAAACAAAAGTCATCCTCCACTAATTCCTAAGCTTGACAAAAAGACACATAAACAAAAGTATCTTCCAGTAATCTCTGTTTGACAATAGAAAGCAAAAGACACATAACAAAATAAAATGTTACAGGTCCCCCATGCCAGGACCATACAATGCTCCGCCCTCCATTGAACTCTGCTGCCTCTCGACAGAAAGCCTGACACTTGTTGCACTCATATGTTCTGTCTTACCCGCTCTACTCCACACAACAGAATTAAACTCATTTTGGTTGTGTATAACCACCTAAACATTTGCACAAAAGATCCTCGGACATTAATTTATCAAAAACCTCCTAACATACACATAGCCTTGTCCAGAGGAATCATAGGCCTATCGGTACTGGTGGTACCTCACCTTTAGCACAAGCTGGATTAAACTTACACCAACTCAAAACTCCTGTAGGACAATACTCGTGTTGGGATGTTCCATAGTTGACTAAGAGTGATAAAAAATCGCTTTCACATCGCAAATCATCCCCTCTAGGTTGTCCTTTCTAATTGCTCCCCTATAATAGGTTTGCATTTTAACTATAGACACACGACTAACTCCCCTAGCACCACCCAAAGACACTAGGACCGTAAGGCTCGACTTCCAACAACCGTTTATGTGCATTTGTATACCCATCACTAATTTATGTGTGTGTACCTAAGCATCAGTCTCTCCACTGAACGCTAAAAAAGTTTGTGTTCCTACAACTTCCATAGAACCCGAAGAGCCTTCAAAATTGGCTTCACAATTTTTACCTTGTGACCCTCAAACCATTCTGTGTAACTTGCTTCTGTTTCATCTTCAGGTCTTCGCGCACAAGCTTGACAGAACTTAGACATAAGATAATAATCTAAAACTTCTCCAGTGTCCCAAGACATCACCGCAACCAAGCCATAATTTGATTTGTGGCCCTGTCTAAGCCATGTGCCGTCAACAGTAATACTAACATCAATGATGTCTTCATGCCTAACCCTATAAAAATCATGTAACCTATGAGCGGCATCCAACATAATACTCTGTTACTGCATTTGCGTCACTCCCTATTGACCTAGTATATTTAAAAAAACAAGTGGAACCAAGAGGGGGCAACATATCCATGACTGCAGTGATATCTTCCAGACCAGAATGACTAATTCCAGCAATGCGAGCACCCAGTATACTGACTGGATGTTCAAAGAATGCTTCTACAGATACAGGGTTTGAGATGTCTCGAGTGTTACTACAATTTGAACAAAAAGTAAAAATGAGACACCATGCCTGCCCTACGGGCTTCAGTTGCAAGGGAGCTCAGTTACCACATTGAATACACTTATTACACCTTTCTATGACCTCTCTAAGCTTATCTAAGTTTATTATAAGATTACCCTTACCTAGTTCTCCAACACCACCCGAGTCCAAAGAGGTAGAGCCAGTAGATCCAGTAGCAACAGCCACAGAAGCAGCTGAACGATCCATGAGAGCCAACTTCTTCCTGGTAATAGTCACTGGTCATAGTCACAAATGGAACTGGCCTCTCTTCAGACATTTGCAATTGATTGCAAGGTAAGTGAAGGTTCATAGAAGGCGCTACCCCACCCACAGGATCCAAGAGACTCACTAACAAAGGAAGGAAACAGCTAGTAACTTTTTAGTACGGAGATAAACATTAAAACTTGCCTGGCGCGGCTACTGTGATAGGCTCAACAACAGCCGCCTGTAGGTCTTTCTTCTTGTCGTCACTCTTCTTGAATCCTTGGCCTTTCTGTTTAAAATGCTTCTCTGTTCTCTTCCCCATAACTCAACAGTGTGAAAGTTTCAAGCGAACTGACTCGTGACCTAAAAAAATGTGCTCGGCTTAGAGGTTGCGCACTACCCCCCCCCGCCTGGCCAATTCATTGCGCAAACGACTGGTAAGGGTCTCCATGAAATTGGCAACATTTTGATATATAAAAACTGTATTTTGGGTAGGCGATCATCGCCGACCCCCCGATTGTAGCCAGATAAGACTGGGAGAGAACCTCTTCCAATGTGAAGTGAAATGAAATGAAATGGAATAATAATGCACTGTATAAAAATGGCTATATCTTCTGATGCAAGTATTCACTTGCTCTGAAACTTGAAACTCAAACTCCAGACATACTATGAACCCTTTTGGGCCAAAAAAAATTTTTTTTTTGAAAAAATATGTGTTTTCAGCCCTCTTCCCCCCTTAATCTGTTCACCAATTTTCATTCTGTAGGTAGGAGATATGTAGAGCTCTGATTGTGATGAGTGTTGCAAAATTCTGGCCACAAAATTTCTTAACTTGATTTGTACCCAAGTGTCTACAAAAACTGCTCCTTCATGATTCCTATTTTCAATTTAGTTGGTTCCTGTCTTCACTCCTATATATATATATATATTACATATCTTCAGTAGGACTGTGTGGACTTAAAATCCTCCAAATTTGATTTTTCAAAACTTGACCGATGTGCGTTGGGGCCGATCGGGGTCTAGTTTTGTCTGGTGATGTGTGTTACAAAAAAAAATTCGACATAAATATCTACACCCCCCTTTGTTTATAAAGTGTACTGAGTCTTGGGGGGGGGGGGGGGGGGGGGGGATGCAGATATTGGCAGGCTTTGGCATCTCCATGAGTGATATATAGATATAGGCAGCCTTTGAAGTATAGCCTTTGCTGTATTGCCTTTGATGTATTGCCTTTGATGTATTGCCTTGGATGTATATAACTACACCACCTCCTGTGATAATATTACAAACTTGGAATCAAAAATCGGTAGGCAGGATGGGCCTATATTAGGTAAAGGGACTACAAGATTTTATCAACATAAGCTCTGAAGGCAGCGCAAACTTATTGATGTTTTCCGTGATGCAAGTTACATGCTTGGTTTATGGAGTTGCTGCTCCTGGGCAACTGCTACCAAGTTCAAAGGAAGCTGTAGCTGTTCTTCTCAGAAAGATAGTTGGTGGAGTTCTCCTGTGTAACTGTTACTAAGTCCTTGAAGGAGGAGGTAGCTGGCCCTGCATGGGTACAGCCAAACAAGACATGGCATGTGCTGATATGTGTCGTGTCCAAAGACAATAAAGTTCTGAATTAGAACTTTGCGTAGTCCTCCACCGCACAACTATAATATACAGAACAGAAACAACAGCACAAACAAACAAACAAACAACCTGAAACAAGAGCAAATGTGTTGTTTTTGTTTGACACACAATTATTGGATCTGACCTGTTTAAGACCCTACCGTGTGTGGACCACAACCAGTTTGGTGACCCTTTACCATTTAAAATCATGTACAGTATATAATTTTAGATGGTAAAGGGTCATCGAGTGGTCAACATGGGTTGTGTCCTTCCTTGTTTGTTTCTTGTAGAATCTGCATGTGAACAGATTCCCAATCTGTGAACAAATTGCCTTACCTTATAAGGAGTCTGTGTACCTGGCCTTGCACATGTATAATTTTAGGTCTGCAATTGGAGAAATTTTATTTCCTAATCTGACACAGCTGAGGGCCACCAACCAGTTGGAACGCCTTGAGCATTGTGTGGACTGACACAGCTGAGGGCCACCAACCAGTTGAAGCACCTTGAGCATTGTGTGGACTGACACAGCTGAGGGCCACCAACCAGTTGAAGCACCTTGAGCATTGTGTGGACTGACACAGCTGAGGGCCACCAACCAGTTGAAGCACCTTGAGCATTGTGTGGACTGGCACAGCTGAGGGCCACCAACCAGTTGAAGCACCTTGAGCATTGTGTGGACTGACACAGCTGAGGGCCACCAACCAGTTGAAGCACCTTGAGCATTGTGTGGACTGACAGCTGAGGGCCACCAACCAGTTGAAGCACCTTGAGCATTGTGTGGACTGGCACAGCTGAGGGCCACCAACCAGTTGAAGCACCTTGAGCATTGTGTGGACTGACACAGCTGAGGGCCACCAACCAGTTGAAGCACCTTGAGCATTGTGTGGACTGACACAGCTGAGGGCCACCAACCAGTTGAAGCACCTTGAGCATTGTGTGGACTGACACAGCTGAGGGCCACCAACCAGTTGAAGCACCTTGAGCATTGTGTGGACTGACACAGCTGAGGCCACCAACCAGTTGAAGCACCTTGAGCATTGTGTGGCTGAGGCCCACCAACCAGTTGAAACGCCTTGAGCATTGTGTGGACTGACACAGCTGAGGGCCACCAACCAGTTGAAGCACCTTGAGCATTGTGTGGACTGACACAGCTGAGGGCCACCAACCAGTTGAAGCACCTTGAGCATTGTGTGGACTGACACAGCTGAGGGCCACCAACCAGTTGAAGCACCTTGAGCATTGTGTGGACTGACACAGCTGAGGGCCACCAACCAGTTGAAGCACCTTGAGCATTGTGTGGACTGACACAGCTGAGGGCCACCAACCAGTTGAAGCACCTTGAGCATTGTGTGGACTGGCGCAGCTGAGGGCCACCAACCAGTTGAAGCACCTTGAGCATTGTGTGGACTGGCACAGCTGAGGGCCACCAACCAGTTGAAGCACCTTGAGCATTGTGTGGACTGACACAGCTGAGGGCCACCAACCAGTTGAAGCACCTTGAGCATTGTGTGGACTGACACAGCTGAGGGCCACCAACCAGTTGAAGCACCTTGAGCATTGTGTGGACTGACACAGCTGAGGGCCACCAACCAGTTGAAGCACCTTGAGCATTGTGTGGACTGACACAGCTGAGGGCCACCAACCAGTTGAAGCACCTTGAGCATTGTGTGGACTGGCACAGCTGAGGGCCACCAACCAGTTGAAGCACCTTGAGCATTGTGTGGACTGACACAGCTGAGGGCCACCAACCAGTTGAAGCACCTTGAGCATTGTGTGGACTGACACAGCTGAGGGCCACCAACCAGTTGAAGCACCTTGAGCATTGTGTGGACTGACACAGCTGAGGGCCACCAACCAGTTGAAGCACCTTGAGCATTGTGTGGACTGGCACAGCTGAGGGCCACCAACCAGTTGAAGCACCTTGAGCATTGTGTGGACTGACACAGCTGAGGGCCACCAACCAGTTGAAGCACCTTGAGCATTGTGTGGACTGACACAGCTGAGGGCCACCAACCAGTTGAAGCACCTTGAGCATTGTGTGGACTGACACAGCTGAGGGCCACCAACCAGTTGAAGCACCTTGAGCATTGTGTGGACTGGCGCAGCTGAGGGCCACCAACCAGTTGAAGCACCTTGAGCATTGTGTGGACTGGCACAGCTGAGGGCCACCAACCAGTTGAAGCACCTTGAGCATTGTGTGGACTGACACAGCTGAGGGCCACCAACCAGTTGAAGCACCTTGAGCATTGTGTGGACTGGCACAGCTGAGGGCCACCAACCAGTTGAAGCACCTTGAGCATTGTGTGGACTGACACAGCTGAGGGCCACCAACCAGTTGAAACACCTTGAGCATTGTGTGGACTGACACAGCTGAGGGCCACCAACCAGTTGAAGCACCTTGAGCATTGTGTGGACTGACACAGCTGTGGGCCACCAACCAGTTGAAGCACCTTGAGCATTGTGTGGACTGACACAGCTGTGGGCCACCAACCAGTTGAAGCACCTTGAGCATTGTGTGGACTGACACAGCTGAGGGACACCAACCAGTTGAAGCACCTTGAGCATTGTGTGGACTGACACAGCTGAGGGACACCAACCAGTTGAAGCACCTTGAGCATTGTGTGGACTGGCACAGATGAGGGCCACCAACCAGTTGAAGCACCTTGAGCATTGTGTGGACTGACACAGCTGAGGGCCACCAACCAGTTGAAGCACCTTGAGCATTGTGTGGACTGGCACAGCTGAGGGCCACCAACCAGTTGAAGCACCTTGAGCATTGTGTGGACTGACACAGCTGAGGGCCACCAACCAGTTGAAACACCTTGAGCATTGTGTGGACTGACACAGCTGAGGGCCACCAACCAGTTGAAGCACCTTGAGCATTGTGTGGACTGACACAGCTGTGGGCCACCAACCAGTTGAAGCACCTTGAGCATTGTGTGGACTGACACAGCTGTGGGCCACCAACCAGTTGAAGCACCTTGAGCATTGTGTGGACTGACACAGCTGAGGGACACCAACCAGTTGAAGCACCTTGAGCATTGTGTGGACTGGCACAGCTGAGGGCCACCAACCAGTTGAAGCACCTTGAGCATTGTGTGGAGCATGTTAGTATGAAGTAACTGTGAGAGTGACTTTTTCATGGCTCTCCACGGGGAATACCAAGTCATCTGGAAACTCGCAAGTTCTATTCTGCACAGTTCATTGAAGTCACGTCGAGTACCATGTGCCCGGCTCACAACGTGGGGATTGGAAGATCCAGCGTCGAGCATCATGTGCCCGGCTCACAACGTGGGGATTGGAAGATCCAGCGTCGAGTACCATGTGCCCGGCTCACAACGTGGAGATTGGAAGATCCAGCGTCGAGCATCATATGCCCAGCTCACAATGTGGGGATTGGAAGATTCAGCATCGAGTACCATGTGCCCGGCTCACAACGTGGGCTTTGGAATATTGAATGGGTGTAAGAAGTTGAGTGAAAGCCCGAGCAGCTTTTGGCAAATAAAACTACCATCCCCTGAAAGGAAGTGCTCGCTGGGAAAATGTTTGCTGGGGAAGTAGGTGGTTGACAGTTTTGGACACAGGCTTTTGTTGAAGCAATTTCCAGACATTTATGGGCTGCAGAATACTTGCCTCTGCCTGGCAGACCAAAATGGGGCAACTTCACTGTCTACGCATCAAAGTGTGGATCATGTTTTGCACATGTAGTTCTGTGTGTGTAGTGGTAGCAGCTAGCTGATGGCTACTTCTGTGTGTTCCTTTCCAGCAACAAGGCTAGTTTGTTTTGCTTGAGGAGAATTAACTAAGATAGGAGACAGGTGAATTTTCAGAAGAGGCTCTTGGAAAGTCACTCTTCTTTGGAAAGGCGCTATTAAGAAGGAGCTTGTAAAGAGGAAGAAAAGCAAATTGACTTGTATAACCTCTTTATATGTAGGGAATGTTACAATTCCTACAATAAATTTCTTTAGGATAGCAAGGCACATCTCACCTATCAATGAGTAAGCTCACAGGTAGACTCAGCACTAGCAATACTTGGACTCCCTCACTCCATAAGCTCACAGGCAGACTCAGCACTAGCAATACTTGGACTCCCTCACTCCATAAGCTCACAGGTAGACTCAGCACTAGGACTCCCTCACTCCATAAGCTCACAGGCAGACTCAGCACTAGCAATACTTGGACTCCCTCACTCCACAAGCTCACAGGTAGACTCAGCACTAGCAATACTTGCACTCCCTCACTCCATAAGCTCACAGGCAGACTCAGCACTAGCAATACTTGGACTCCCTTACTCCACAAGCTCACAGGTAGACTCAGCACTAGCAATACTTGGACTGCCTCACTCCACAAGCTCACAGGTAGACTCAGCACTAGCAATACTTGGACTCCCTCACTCCATAAGCTCACAGGTAGACTCAGCACTAGCAATACTTGGACTCCCTCACTCCATAAGCTCACAGGCAGACTCAGCACTAGCAATACTTGGACTCCCTCACTTCACAAGCTCACAGGTAGACTCAGCACTAGCAATACTTGGACTCCCTCACTCCACAAGCTCACAGGTAGACTCAGCACTAGCAATACTTGCACTCCCTCACTCCATAAGCTCACAGGCAGACTCAGCACTAGCAATACTTGGACTCCCTCACTCCATAAGCTCACAGGTAGACTCAGCACTAGCAATACTTGGACTCCCTCAGTCCATAAGCTCACAGGTAGACTCAGCACTAGCAATACTTGGACTCCCTCACTCCACAAGCTCACAGGCAGACTCAGCACTAGCAATACTTGGACTCCCTCACTCCACAAGCTCACAGGTAGACTCAGCACTAGCAATACTTGGACTCCCTCACTCCATAAGCTCACAGGCAGACTCAGCACTAGCAATACTTGGACTCCCACACTCCATAAGCTCACAGGTAGACTCAGCACTAGCAATACTTGGACTCCCTCACTCCACAAGCTCACAGACAGACTCAGCACTAGCAATACTTGGACTCCCTCACTCCACAAGCTCACAGGTAGACTCAGCACTAGCAATACTTGGACTCCCTCACTCCATAAGCTCACAGGTAGACTCAGCACTAGCAATACTTGGACTCCCTCACTCCATAAGCTCACAGGTAGACTCAGCACTAGCAATACTTGGACTCCCTCACTCCACAAGCTCACAGGCAGACTCAGCACTAGCAATACTTGGACTCCCTCACTCCATAAGCTCACAGGTAGACTCAGCACTAGCAATACTTGGACTCCCTCACTCCATAAGCTCACAGGTAGACTCAGCACTAGCAATACTTGGACTCCCTCACTCCATAAGCTCACAGGCAGACTCAGCACTAGCAATACTTGGACTCCCTCACTCCATAAGCTCACAGGTAGACTCAGCACTAGCAATACTTGGACTCCCTCACTCCACAAGCTCACAGGTAGACTCAGCACTAGCAATACTTGGACTCCCTCACTCCATAAGCTCACAGGCAGACTCAGCACTAGCAATACTTGGACTCCCTCACTCCATAAGCTCACAGGTAGACTCAGCACTAGCAATACTTGGACTCCCTCACTCCATAAGCTCACAGGCAGACTCAGCACTAGCAATACTTGGACTCCCTCACTCCATAAGCTCACAGGCAGACTCAGCACTAGCAATACTTGGACTCCCTCACTCCACAAGCTCACAGGTAGACTCAGCACTAGCAATACTTGGACTCCCTCACTCCATAAGCTCACAGCCAGACTCAGCACTAGCAAAACTTGGACTCCCTCACTCCATAAGCTCACAGGCAGACTCAGCACTAGCAATACTTGGACTCCCTCACTCCATAAGCTCACAGGCAGACTCAGCACTAGCAATACTTGGACTCCCTCACTCCATAAGCTCACAGGTAGACTGAGCACTAGCAATACTTGGACTCCCTCACTCCATGCTTCCACGTGCATGAAATGCAAGTAGTAGGAATACTGCAATCTGATTGTCCCACTAGTCATATATGCTAGAGATACCAGACCCTTTCCTTACCCAAGCCCAAAGATAAGGAAGGTAAAGGGTCGGCTATGCCTCGACTAGCTACTGCCCTGGCCCTAACCCTGTCTATTGCCCTAACCCTAGCTACTGCCAAGACCTTACCCTTGCCCTGTGCCCTGGTCCTAAGCTTGGCTACTACTGCCAAGGTCCTAACCCCAGCTACTACTGCCCTGGCCCCACTAACCCTAGCTACTGCCCTGGTCCCTACTAACCCTAGCTACTGCCCTGGTCCTAAGCTTGGCTACTACTGCCCTGGCCCCACTAACCCTAGCTACTGCCCTGGCCCCACTAACCCTAGCTACTGCCCTGGCCCCACTAACCCTAGCTACTGCCCTGGTCCTAAGCTTGGCTACTACTGCCCTGGCCCCACTAACCCTAGCTACTGCCCTGGTCCTAGCCCCAGCTGAAACCTAATCCTAGCTAAAGCCTAATCCAGTACAGTATTCATGACAATGTCATGATTAGCCACAGCAGTGTGTCCCTTTGTGGACTCATCAGTGACTGCGGGAAGGGGGGTAGGGGGGACAGTCAGCTTTGAGAAGCCTTTGAGAAGGGGAAAATATCACCCATTATCTGGAGGGAAATGCCTCAGCCTAATGGCAGCAAGCAGAGCTGTGGAAGCTGTACAAGTCAATGTTTATTGCTAGTGCAAACCACCAATTGGGTAGGAGGCATATGAGGCTTGTTTTCCAGGAGGAGGGAGGGAGGGAGGGAGGGGGAAGAGAGTCAAACTTGTTGACATTGTTAGATGAATGCCATCCATGCAAGCAAGAAGCTATAACATTTTCTGTAGGTATATAATAACAATAAATTATTAAATCTGCCAAATTGTACACCAAAAATCAAAGGTGAGTAGACCCACAGACTCAGATTTAAAAAAATTGGTTAAATTTTTTGTAGTCTCTGTAATGGTGAGGAGCAGTCATTTTATGTGGTCACTAAATGCAGTACCATTTCCATGGTATTCTCCACTAGGCTATAGCTGTGGTTTGTGACTATCATGTACACAGCACTGGTGCTGGCTTTCCTCTTTAGCAGTTGCATACCTAGGGGTAGCTAATTGGGAATCGCTGTAGAGCCATGTACGTAGTTGTTTAGACTTGCAATTGCATGTAGCAAGTCTTGAATCTTCCTTGTTAGTGGGGCCATAATGGACCCTCCAGCATTCAGAGGGAAGAAGGAAGTGGCGGATTCAGTCCCTCGAAGAGCCAAGAAGGCCAAGAGAAGTGCACCTTTCAGCCATGTACCAGCAGAGGAATGTGCCAAGCATTTCAAGGAAGACACTCTGCACCTTTTGCATTCATTTTTGTACTTCTTTTCACAAAGAACATTTTCTAAAGGTTGAGGATGAAACGGAATTATGTAAAGCCTGAAACTGAAAATGGCCTCCTCTATATATAAGTTCATGAACTGGGCAACACAATCTTCGATCGAAATCCTGGACAGATCCTGGACAGGCCTGCCTGGTTTCTAAAATTGAGCAGGAATTATTCTGTTAAGAGCTGTATACATGTAATGGTAGCCGCCAGGGTTCATTCCTGCAAAATTGAAAATTGGCACAGTCTTGGTGAAAATTCACACCCAGAGTTGGGGTAGACATTTTGCTCAGGTTGAAACCCAACAGATATAGTAGACGTATTATCACGCTTTAAATATTTTTCCAAATACGTGAATTTGTTGGGCTCCATTTAGAGTGTGCTACTTGAGTACCCTTTCAAGGCATGTATCTCATGACTTTGTTGTTGTTGTTGTTGTTGTTGTTGTGTACTTCATGTGCTGCAGTCGTGTTTTGATCACCACTGACGTGTGGGCTAGAGGTATTGACGTGCAGCAGGTGTCTCTAGTGATCAACTATGACCTCCCTAACAACCGCGAGCTCTACATCCACAGGTAGGTGGTGTATAGTTAACCATTTATCTGTGGGGGCGAGATGAAATGGCAGGTGAGGCACTGGAAATACCTTGTGTCCACATTGTTGTAGCTTATGCATTCTCCTTGGCCTTCAGCCATTGCTCTAGCTGCTGTGGACTTCTCAATGTCTCCTCAGTCATGCTTCTCATAATTCTCTGGGTGGGTTAGCTCATTGGATCCAATAAATTGGAACCAACTTCTCCATATGGTTGATAATTAAAATCTTAATTAAAGGTTCTCCCTTTTTAGAAGGGCTGAGACATAGAGCAGATGTCTGGTGCTGGCTTATCACACGAAACAGCGCAGGAAGAATCTGGTGCCGGCTTATCACACGAGACAGCGCAGGAAGAATCTGGTGCCGGCTTATCACACGAGACAGCGCAGGAAGAATCTGGTGCCAGCTTATCACACGAGACAGCGCGGGAAGAATCTGGTGCCAGCTTATCACACGAGACAGCGCTGGAAGAATCTGGTGCCGGCTTATCACACGAGACAGCGCAGGAAGAATCTGGTGCCGGCTTATCACACGAGACAGCGCGGGAAGAATCTGGTGCCGGCTTATCACATGAGAGAGCGCAGGAAGAATCTGGTGCCGGCTTATCACACGAGACAGCGCTGGAAGAATCTGGTGCCGGCTTATCACACGAGACAGCGCAGGAAGAATCTGGTGCCGGCTTATCACACGAGAAAGCGCTGGAAGAATCTGGTGCCAGCTTATCACACGAGACAGCGCTGGAAGAATCTGGTGCCGGCTTATCACACGAGACAGCGCTGGAAGAATCTGGTGCCGGCTTATCACACGAGACAGCGCGGGAAGAATCTGGTGCTGGCTTATCACACGAGACAGCACGGGAAGAATCTGGTGCCGGCTTATCACACAAGACAGCGCGGGAAGAATCTGGTGCCAGCTTATCACACGAGACAGCGCTGGAAGAATCTGGTGCTGGCTTATCACACGAGACAGCGCGGGAAGAATCTGGTGCCGGCTTATCACACAAGACAGCGCGGGAAGAATCTGGTGCCGGCTTATCACACGAGACAGCGCTGGAAGAATCTGGTGCCGGCTTATCACACGAGACAGCGCGGGAAGAATCTGGTGCCGGCTTATCACACGAGACAGCGCTGAAGAGTTTGATGACAGTATATCACACGAGGCACAGCTAAAACATTGCCATGGCGGCTTACCACACATGCACTGCTAACACTCTTGACATGGAAGCAAAGCCTAAAATCATGAGAAACAGATTGAGGAGAGGGCCAAGACGATCGAGAGCAAAGGCTGATGACGGGAGCATGGCATGATCAGTGCCACTCAAGACATCGATAGATTACAGACAGAGGTGGAGCAGGGTGTCTGAGCAAGGTGCTCCAGGGGTGCACTGAACAACCAAGGCACTGTCGAGGTCACAGGTGGTCAAAATGAAGGTGCCAGGGGAGAGTTGGAAGACCCTGGGCAACCAACAGCAACATCATGTCAGAAAGGCAGTATGAGCAGCCAGTAGAAAGACTCAAAGGTAGCTTAAGAAGAAGCAGCGAGTACGAGCACCACAACACAGTGAGCCTGCTCAAGAGTTGCATACCGACAGATCAAGCACAACTTCCTGGCCTGCAGGAAATTCCAGTGACACAGATCCTGTCCCCTGTCATTTGATGTACTAATAATGTGTGTTGGGGCAAGTGCCGAGGCCAATGGGTGCTTGTGTAGTCTGTACCAAGTCGTGTGCCTGAACCAACGGAGGCACCTGCTCTGCGTGGTGATAGAACATCCAAAATTGGGCTGAATGGATGAGGGGACAATGCCGCCATTTGTAGGGCACACCCACATGTGTATATCACTAGCACTGCAGCAGCGAATTCAATGGAAAATACGATGAATGGCTCTGAGGTGAACTCTGGCTTTGAGTTATTTTCAGTGCTTTGGGAATAAGATACAGTGATAGGAGGGTGAGGTGTGTGAGGGGATGGGAGGAGTGGTGAGGTGTGGGGTGTGTGAGGGGATGGGAGGAGTGGTGAGGTGAGGGGATGGGAAGAGATATGAGAGAGGAGGGGATGAGTGGGGAGGTATCTGAAGGGATGAGAAGAATGGTAAGGTGTGAAAGAGGAGTGGAGGTGCGAGAGGAGGGGACAGACAATATGTTACTGTTGAGAAGGAGGCAAGTATGTGTCTGCTAATATGCAGCATGTCTCTATTGGAAGGTTGGAAGTTACTGTTGAGAAGGAGGCAAGTATGTGTCTGCTAATATGCAGCATGTCTCTATTGGAAGGTTGGAAGTTACTGTTGAGAAGGAGGCAGGTATGTGTCTGCTAATATGCAGCATGTTTCTATTGGAAGGTTGGAAGTTACTGTTGAGAAGGAGGCAAGTATGTGTCTGCTAATATGCAGCATGTCTCTAATGGAAGGTTGGAAGTTACTGTTGAGAAGGAGGCAAGTATGTGTCTGCTAATATGCAGCATGTCTCTAATGGAAGGTTGGAAGTTACTGTTGAGAAGGAGGCAAGTATGTGTCTGCTAATATGCAGCATGTCTCTATTGGAAGGTTGGAAGTTGCCTTTTTTTTGTTGCTGTTCTCTACTTCCAAGTTCTCCCCAAGTATTAAGTGTAGTGGTGCACTAGCCTTTCGAAATCGAAGACACAGCACCCGCTAGTCCTACTGTTGCATAATGTAGTTCAAAGTTCCTTTTTGTCAAAATTGGTGCAATATAATTTCATTTATACGTATTATGGGTGTGGTTAGTGAAACATTTGCAGCAGTTCCAGTTGTCCAGTTGCTTTAGTCTGGTGAGCCAGACGTGCTGAAGCTTGGACTTCCAGAGGTGTTCTTAGAGCTCCAACAAGCACAGGAAGGCTGGCATTGATCAAAAATGGAAATTGGACTTTTTGTGGATGTTCGATTTGGAGGATGGGCAGGAATGGCATGTTTGCTCTGCCGAAAACATAATTGCAGGTCTAGAAGGTTGCCATTGGCCGAGAGAGCTGGATCGACTTGCCTTGTACGACTCGAACAAGGCGGAGCTTAGTGAAGCATGCGAAGAGCGGGTGCCACCTCACAGCAGTTAAGATGAAGGCTGGCTTGGGCTTGTGGAGATTGGGCAGTGTCTAGGAGAGGTTGTAGCCTACTAGGAGAGGTTGTAGCCTAGCTCTCACTAGCTCTCACTGTTCACCTACAGACAGAGTCTCCTCTTTGTCTCTTTCTCTCTGTGTTGATGAGACCATTTCTACCAGAATCTTCATGGAATACAGTAACACAGCAGCTACTTCTACCATGAACTTCTTCAAGAAAATTATATTCACTACAAGTGTAATACTGTATGCACAATATGTATGTCAATCATATTATGCACTGCTCATTATTGCATGATACTGCATTGATTCACAGCTCCTCTACATGCAACAAGATTATGTCTAGTCCAGCGCACCTCCTGCAACATGTAAACACAATAAAGAATATAGGACCCAAAACACACAGACCATCATGGTTGATTAATCCCTAGTCCACCGATGACATGCCCATATCCCGTACAGAAACCCTGGTGAGAATACTGATGCATTCATGCTAGAATAGCATGAGGCCTCGCCAATGCCTTGGTATGAATCAGCGTGAAGTACGAGACAATCTATTCCCTCCTACTCCCCCCCCCCCTCTCTCCCTGTACAGAATTGGTCGCTCAGGCAGATATGGCAGGAGAGGTGTAGCCATCAACTTTGTGAAGAACGACGACATCAGAATCCTGCGTGACATTGAGCAGTACTACAGTACACAGATAGATGAGATGCCTATGAACAGTAAGCCTCTTTGTAGTGCACTGTACAGTATGTCATATTTCCTGGTGTGTTGATGGGCAGAACTCCTCCTTGATAGAAAGGCCTGCTATATGCAAAGCAAAACCCAGAGCATGGTATACTTGCATTCCAGTTAGGGTCTATGATCCCCTCCCCCCTTAAAAACAAATATCATGTTAATAAAAAAATATTGTTGTCTTGTGCACTGTGCAGTTGTGCGTAGACAATATCAAATTTTGAATTGTGAACGACAAATAAAAGATTCTGTCGTGTATATAGCAAGCAGTACATTAGAAGTTGAAGTTTCAGATAAATGTTATTATCTTTGATTTAGGCTAAATACTTACTTGAGTTTCTCTTGCATCAGTTGAAGTTTCAGATAAAAATATTATCTTTGATTTAGGCTAAATACTTACTTTGAGTTTCTCTCGCATCAGCATAAAGAAATGATCCCAGTAATTCACTGGGAAGAAGGCTGAAGCAAGTTTGGTTGAATAGTAGGCTTCTATAATCATTAAAAAAAATAATTAAAGCCCCTTCAACTTGTACAAGAGATATTTAAGTGTTAATGCACCATTTCGGCAGCTGATAAATCGTCATTAAAGTTCAGTTCCAGGGTGTGTGATTTGAACTCCTAATTTAATTTAAGTTATAAACAATGGATGCTTTAAAGTAGATATAGACTCTTCTCTGACCTGGCTGGGTTTATATCATTAATTGCAGTCGTAGGTATGTTTTGTATTTTTTACATCTGAGTTCCACGTCTGTATCAGTAAGTGAAAGCGTATAACATTTTCATTGGACACGTCTGGAAACACATGGCAGACATTCCCTTGTATTGTACCGGGTCAGGAGTTGCACGTTGTCTGCTTGTATATCCTGTCCTGCTGCCATTGACTGATTGGCCATGTAAGTGTCTAAAACCAAGGTCGTCGGATATCATTCGCAAATGTAATTATAGAAAATGAACTGTACCTGCAAAAATAATCCCCCCCCCCTCCATTTCCCCCCCTCCCTGCACATGCCCAGTAGTCTGCTCTACCATAATCATAAAACTTCATTCCAGTTTTCACAGTGGGAGGAAGAAAAATGAAATAAATGAGACTGACGATCACGACCGCCATCATGAACGGTCTCTTCCCGGCCTCCATTGGTGTTTTTGGAAGCTTATCTGTGGAGCAAAGCCTTTGCTCCATAGACACACCTACCATAATTATGCTTGCCTGGAATGGCGCAGAATCCCTTCTTATAAAGGAGGCATTCCTGGATGGTTTCTTAGCTGTAGGCTTTGTTGTGGACATAGAGCGATGTGGCGGTGCATAGTTATTGTTTTTTGTATGCTTACATCATTGGAACGTATTTCTATTTCAAATTACAGCTTGTTATGCTTGCAGAAGCATTCTAATGATAAGAAGCATTCTAATGATAGAAGCCTTCTAATGATAGAAGCATTCTAATGATAGAAGCATTCTAATGATAGAAGCATTCTAATGATAGAAGCATTCTAATGATAGAAGCATTCTAATGATAGAAGCATTCTAATGATAGAAGCATTCTAATGATAGAAGCATTCTAATGACAGAAGGGAAGGAGAAGAAGGAAAAAAAGAAGAAAAAGCATGTTTGTTTACAAAGGAAACAAGACGTACCCATGTAGAGTAACAAAACGTTTGACGACCCTTTACCATTTAAAATCATGTGCCCCGCAATGATCATAACAGCAGGATCATGTTGGAGTATATGGTGAAGGGTCATCAAGGTTGTGGTCTAAATGGGTACGTGATTGTTTCCCTTCAGGTCAATCCAATATAGTCAGTGGGAGGGTACATCCGAACATGTGAGACCAGGAGGGTGCCACATATCCGAACATGTTGAGGCCAGGAGGGTGCCACATATCCGAACATGTTGAGGCCAGGAGGGTGCCACATATCCGAACATGTTGAGACCAGGAGGGTGCCACATATCCAAACATGTGAGACCAGGAGGGTGCCACATATATCCGAACATGTTGAGACCACGAGGCTGCCACATATCCGAACATGTTGAGACCAGGAGGGTGCCACATATCCGAACAAGTTGAGACCAGGAGGGTGCCACATATCCGAACATGTTGTGACCACGAGGCTGCCACATATCCGAACATGTTGAGACCAGGAGGGTGCCACATATCCGAACATGTTGAAACCAGGAGGGTGCCACATATCTGAACATGATGAGACTAGTTCAGATAACTGCAGTTAATTAAGCTTAACCCTTTCACTGCTGCAGGTAAATAACCCCCCTGTGCTGGGCCTTTTTTTGAGGAAAAAAGGTGATTTTGAAATCAATGCCAAAAAAATACTAAGAGGTTATTTTGAAATTCTTTTTGTGTGTTTGGGTGGGCAAGAGGTTGGCCTATGGGGGAAAAATTGAAATTTGGTATTTTGCATAATTAGGTGGTCATGTGACCTCATGGCGGCCATATTGGATTTCCCTTTTTTCATCAAATCAGTGATAAAAACTACTTTTTCTCCAAGAAATTCTTATGGGATGCCGTTTTTTCCTACTGGATAATGATAAAATGAATAAAAACATGATCATTTTATTCAAAAACAGACAAAAATCAACGTTTGTCGGCAGAATCGTGAAAAAACATGAAATTTTCAAACCAATCACTGTAACACGTGTTTTTCCCAACAATTAGTCATTTATACTCCACACAACCTTCTGGGATCATGGAATGCAGGTATTTGAAGTTCACATGCATATTTTCTAATGTGTTTTGAACATTTATCTGGTTATGTAACCCTTAGCAGCCATATATTTTGGTCACATTGATGTCGTTTCAATCTACAGACAGCATTGTCACCTTGGCCCTGTGCAGGGCCTCCCAAGTCGAGCAAATCATCGGTCTCGTCCATGGAATACTCCCAATCACTGTCGGCATTATCATAGTCAACTGTTGGAAACGAATTACCTGTTATCATCCAAATCAGAGTTGTCCTTGCTGTCTGGTCCACAACTGCTGTGAGGCCGCGTTCGCGCCATTTTGCTGCCTACCGCTGGGAAACACGACTTTCCACGTGGAAATCACCTCTAGTTCATAGGAAAAAAACGATAGATGGCACGTGCAGTACAGGTGAATTTTTAAAAAGGATTATTTTCACATACCCGGTACTACCGGGTACGCGCAATTCAACGACATTTTTTTCTACCCGGTACTACCGGGTATGCGCAGTGAAAAGGTTAAAGGGGTGCCGATCATAAAATACAAATGCTTACAAAAACTTGTGATCACGACTTAGGAGCTCATAGATTCTGCACACTTCCACTCTATTAAGTAAGGGGGGACAAGTCTGAGCATGTCTGGAAAGTGTGATTTGTTGTTAGGACTTTGGAGCTGCATAGATTCTGCACACTTCACTGTATGAACATGATATATAGCTCAAAAGATAGATCTCTCTGTGTGCTCTCTTTTGGCATTAAAAAATGTTGCATTGATAGGTATATATAACTATGGCTAAAGTTACATGCAGCCAAAGTGGGGGTACCTCAAAACCCAAACCCCCCGAGTGCCTGAATACTTCTGGTTCCCGATTGGAAAGTGCTAGCCAGTTGAAATCAATTGTTATCTGCGGCTAGAGGACTACAACTTGACGTGTTGATTTAGGCGCTAAAAGTAACCAATTAGGCAAGCGTGGGGTGCAGGAAAAAAGAAGAAATTTTTTCCTTCGAAACCCCCCCCCCCCCATCACCTGGTGCTTGCCTAATTAGTCTTAGTCTGGTTTAGTGCCTAATGAATACGCCTGTTTTGTAGAGTAGGGAAACGGAATTAGGTCAAACATGAAACGGAAAATAGCATTTTTGGAAACATAAAAAAATGATTCCATCTACCTGTTGTATGCTTGTATGCAAATTATGTGATTGGGGAAGAAGAAGGGGGTGAAGATGAGTTTTAGGGTTTCCCCCCACTTTTATATGGTTTCTTGGTCGGCTGGTTTCTGGTTTACTATCTCAAAGAAAGGATTCAAGGTCTCTGGGAGTGTCTTGATGGAGCTAATGGTGGCTGATACGGAGGTAGCAAAAAGCTCTCATGCTCATGTTAAGATGTTATTGGGTTTGGGTGGGTTTTGGGGGTTTGTTTTGTTTTTCCAGCCTCCATTTTATCAGACCAGTTGAGGGTGTACCACCACACACACTCCCAGTAAAAACATGAAGTCGGTAGTCAGTTGGTTAACCCTTGAACGGATGTAAGCTCCATAATGGAGGATTAGGTCGCTATAAACCACTCGTTGGTTGTAGAGCAATAATTTTTATAGCATTAAATAGCTACATTCATACTCCGAATATTAAAAACAAAAATAAATTGTGTTCATAATCGCCAAAAGTTCGAGAAGAAAAAAAAGCTATTTTTAGGATTGGGGGGGGGGGCTATAATATAGGTATCTCTACAAAACAAGAGTATTCATTAGGTGCTAATATGTGATGAAGTAGGGGTGCTGAAGATTTTCCCCCTTTTTTCCTTCCTCTAGCCACAGATAACAATGGCTATATAGCACTTTCTAATCAGGAACCACAATGACTACCAGTTCAGGCACTCGGATTTGAAGGCCTCCCCACTTAGGCTGCATTTAACTTTAGCATAGTTATTATAACTTTGTAATTAAACTTAAATTTATAGACCACACAGAGATTTGGGTTATATATCTAGTTCATACAGTGAAGTGTGCAGAATCTATGCAGCTCCAAAGTCTTAACCATATAACGTTGTATTTTATAATTTAGACCCCAACATAAGTCCACTTTAAAATTATATATTAAAAAATCTCTTGGCTTCAATATGAAGTGTTTGTACAGCTCTATCAATCAGTCATTCAAGACTTGATGCTGGAAAGTAGTTGCTCAAGGAGCTTGAGGGGGTGATTTCACTTCACATTCCAACCAGCAGTTCCAAAAGATAAACATGTAATGACAAAACAAAAACTGCCATTAGAAAGCATACTACTACATTGGCTACATTTTGGTGTGTAAACCAGGACCATAGCATGAATGTGTGCAAAGATATGGTACTTTATAGACCACAGTTTTCAGAAGGTGTACCCCCTTACCGTAATCTTGTTGACTGTACGTATTCCAAGTGATGGGCCTTCATATTACTCTGAACTTCCTCTCTGATGATCTAATATTAGTCATGTTTGTTATTTGTATATATGTGATGTAAAAGAAATTAAAAAAATTCTTGTGCTTATCGACAAAATCTCTTTAATGATGACATCCACATTTGTGGTTACACATGTGGTTTACAACTTGACCACATTGTTTATCAACAATGTTGCTATCTTGTCCTACATTCCTGATTTTAATAGATTTTTAACCGATCTGGGTGATTTATTTTTTATTCTTCATTTGGTGGAATAAATCAAAAGAGGGGGTGCTTTTGATGGGGTCAAATATTTGCAGATGGTGGCTGTGTTGACCGAGTTCTCATTGTGTATATATATATTACTCCCATCACAATGTAATGGCCTTTCAAACTGTTTATGCGAGATAGTGGATGTATCTGCCTGCATGCTGGTTTCACTTACCGATGATAGCGGATATATTTGCACAAAGATCGCAACTAGGTTGCATTACCAAAAAGCTTTGCTAGAGCTTGCATGGTGAAATCCAACTCAAGCTGTTGGCTTACAAGGCTGCTACTCTACTAGAATAACACCACAGTTGCTGGAATAGAGGTTTGTGGTGGCAAGCGTCGCCAATGAAATGGCAAGATTTAGTTGTAAGTGGCATCGTCTTTGACAGAAAGTGAAAGGCTTAAAAATATTAAGAAGAAAAAAAGGATAGTCGGGGCTGTATACAGAAATTTTGCCAGGGAGGGCAAACTTGGGGTTTGGAAAAAGGAGGGGGGGCCTGACCCAGTATCACATGGCTATTTAAATCTCAATTTTTTGGGGGGCGACGCTAAATACACCCCTGATTGGCTAGCTCCAGCTGAATGATTTCATATATATATAACACGTAAGTGTTCTGAGTTGGAGAATCATTGCCTCCCACACCAGAGCCGAGTTGCCAGCCAGCTAAGAGCTAAAATAACTGCTATGGTCATTGGCAATGTTGACAAATAACTATTCTAAGTGTTTCGTTTGCTCTAATTGTTGTTAGGCTAGCTAGCGTAACAAAAGTACTTACCCGATAGAGCCCTCAAGCCTCGAAGAAGGCTCCCTTGACGCAACTGCTAATACGTCGCATGACTTTAAAATATAACTCGGGCATTTTCATGCATCACATTATCTTAATTTTCGGCTAATTGTTAATTGTTTGTACATTGAAACCATTTTCTCTTGCAGTCAATGAGCTTATCTGAAACCTTCCTCCAACCAACTGTGATTCCTCATCGTTCTTCTATTGAAATGAACGCTATTGCTACTACACGTGCACTGTAAACTCACTCTGTTACACAGTTCTTGGTTGTTCACATACTTCTCTGCATTGCCATGTCTTTGTAAAGTTATTTATCATGTTCTTGTCAATAATTACCCTTTTTGTTAATGAGATTTACAGAAGTCGAGATATTTTGCATGTGGCTATATATATAATGTATGGTGTAAGTAAAGATTAACCCTACCTTTAATTGCAATTATATACAGAGAGAGAGAGCCTACATAAATCGCTGCATTGTTGTTTTTGTATAATAACAATCATGACTGGATTCTGTGTGTGCGTGCATTGAACAATAAATTTGAAGAACAGGAATGTAATCTCGAGAAGAAATGAAGAAAACCAAAAAGGAACTTCAACAAGAGCAAAAATTTGAGAAGAAATTTAAAGAAAAGTTTCCTTGCATGTTTACACTCAGTTCTTCTCTCCCCATGCTATTAGTGTATAGTACTGTTGCATAAACTACAAGAGTGGGATGAGCAAGAGAAGTCGGATACATAAAGTAAGGTTTGCCCCAGCCACTCTAATTGCACCACCATAATTGGGCTATTGTTTCTTGGTCACTTTCATGAAAGGCATCATCAACTGCAAGGCCAGGTAGCTTCAGGAGAGAAAGCCTATATATGTATACCAGTGTGTGTGTACACATATGGTATATATACACCTGCAGGAGCTTTGTGTGGCTCAACCAGTGGAGTGTCTTGATCGTGTATGTTGGAATTAGTCATTGTTACATATTTATTTTTAAAGATGTATTTGTGTAGTATTGGGCATAGATGGGTGGGGGGGGGGGGGGGGGGTGTTATTGCTGCTTATTTTTTTAAATTATTTGCATATATGTACATGAAGTATATTATATAGACACGGGGGGGGGGGGAGGAACAGTTTTTTACCTTTATTCTAAATTATTTGTTTAATTAAGGTAATCTTGTTAAAGGTAATCACTTATTAGATTTATCTGCTAGTATATATGAGCTGCCACGTGGGAGTTTTTTATGATTGACATAGATAGTCTTATGTTTCTTTGTGTATATAATGTAGACAACACAAGATGACATCAGATTCCAAATGACATATTTGCTTGCAATCAGATGCATGGCAGATAGACAAATCCATGAGAATTTTCAAGTGTTGGTCTTGTGATTCTTATAAGACCAAGACATATACATGCATTTTGAAGCCAAGCTCAGATCTAGTTAGATGACACTGCACTAGTCTGCATAACAATATTACATACACAATCTCTTGCATTTGGTCATAAACAGATGCCACCAACACTCGACACAAAATAATTCAATAAAGAAGTACTCTCAACAAAAGTTGACATAATATACATAATTATGATGTTCTCGATCAACTTAAATTTGCTAACTTCTCGAAAGCTTTTAATCACAATATTATGTATGGCATAATCTATTGTTTTCAAAAAAAAATCACCCAAAAAAATTCACAAGAAATATCTCAGAAGTGATAATGCATCGAAACCAGAAGTAGAGACGTGTAGATATCATTGCAAAACGGAACCCATAAGTCCTACAATAACCTTGCTTTACTAGCTAAACTCAAATGATTTAGTCTCTACTGTACATTTCAAAAAGGATACCCTGGAGTGGCTAACAATTAACTGATTGTATATATATACACAATGTAGTTGTTAGCATTAAATATACAATCGTCCTAAATACCCAAGTAAGAGCAATTGTCCCTGCCTGCTGATAACAAGCCGAGAGTGGAAATTCTGCAAATTGCTGACAAATATCGAATGGCTATATCTGTAGGAGTTACTGCACATGTTCCAAAATCCCTTGCTTGATGAGATGTTCACACTGATACCTTAGCAAGTAGTGTTGGCTGTTTTTCTTCAGCTGAACAACGAGTCCATCCTCCATCTCAAATTCTCCATAGTCCTCTAGTGAACGCACATAAATATACAAACTCTTGGGAGGCTGGGTGTGCTGGGTCAAGTCTAACCCACCATCACCTACGCTGCGCATGTAGTTTGCAAGCGAGCGATTGTAATGGCCGAACCATTGAATTTCTTGCTCGCACAAATTGAGTTTTGCCTCTGGTGGTAACACGCTACCTACAGACCAACGGTAATCTTTAATCTTGCTCAGCCTGCTGTAGACATAAGCCAATAGGCACCTCTGGTTCCTTTCAAGACACGCATGGCGCAGCTGGATCCCCGCAAAGAGCCCAGACTTGCCTTCAGTGGTTTCGCGTACTTCCAGGCGATTCTGTTCAAAGAGAGCGTTCATTTCCTCTAGAACAAGCCTCACAGTGTCTACATTGTAAGAAGGGAGGTTGCCTTCCTGAGCCCGTTTTAACTCTCTCAAAAGTTCCAACACTTTCTCTCCAAACATGTTCTCGGATCGAGTCCGGTGCGCTTATTTTAGAGATTATAAGATGGTTTTGTAGGCGTTGCCTAAGCGTAGTCTTTTTGTGAAGCGAGTATTATTTCGAGTTAGAGAAGACGAGGCTGAAAACCCAACATTGGAAAGAGAGGAAGGGAAGGGGGAAAAAAGATTCGTTCTCTGACAGTCAGCCTCGTTACAATTTCTGGCTTTTAGTGGTCTGGGTATTGTGGCAAACTTTCATCTAACCTGGTCGAGTGGAAACTTCCAATGGATGTAACCCAGGCCAAATCCATAACGCCTCAGGTATTGCAACAAACTTTTCCCTTTGTTATGTGTCTTTCCTGTATTCTGGAAAGACAAAGAAGACATATTGGGTAGCTAACACTATGTAATTGACATGCCATAGATAGGATGGGTAAAGTTATAAAGGGTTTGGTGCCTTCACAGAAAGATACTTTTTTTATGCCAGTATCTTCAGTAGATCCCTCTGTGTATAGAATTAGTGGTGATAAATTGACGCAGGTGCATTTTCTATCTGGTCAGTACACATCCACTTGTTAAGCAGAGTGTTTAGCATTCCTGTGTGGCTTACTCTTTGGTATAGCCACTCCTACATGCATTGTTAAGCTTCTGTGTCCAAGTGAGCAGAGGTAAAAGGAGGTGGAGGTAAAAGGAGGTGGAAGAGATAAATTTCAATTCGAGTATTATACAATTTTTATTTCGTTAGCGATATGACGGCCATTGGGTATGAGTGGTCTGGTGAAGATGTGCACGTAATTCCCCCATGTTGCTCCACAATGCTTGGATGCTCAATAATTCACAGTTTGAATATTCTACTGGCACTAACACCTGCTAAAGCTGTGTCTTTAATTGGTTAACCAATTGGCGTCATGCGCATGCAAGCTTTGAACGGCGGTTGGCATCAATAGCAGTGACCAGTCCACTAAAAGAAGAACTAAAACTTGTTTATTAGGCAGTATTGCTCTTCTAGGACGCTGCTTATAATAATCCATTACTAGCATGCATAAGCCCTATAGCTCTATCTAAGAAGATAGCTACACATTGAAAATTATTTGCACACTAAATTATAGTTGGCTTTTTCCTACCTTCATGCTAGTGCTTGGCATCATCCACCATCTAGGAGCTTCCTCAGGTAAAGCTTCCACACTCCATCTCTGCATGTTTCTATAGGAGAAGGAGTGTCACAAAAGTCAATCGTTAGCTAAATATTGCCTCAACATCGAAGATAGCCTTTGAGATCGAGAAGCACTAACTTCAAACGGGAAAGTGTGGCTGACTAGATTGTTTCCTAAATCTGGTGGCCAAGACACCGCTTTGCTTTAGGGCAGATGATGTTGAAGTTTTTCAAACTCTAGTCCAAGCTTCGGGTTTTTCTCTCATTGAGGCGATCAATTGAAAATAACTCCGTCTCACGCGTTATAATATAATTTTTTAATGACACGGTATCGGTTAATAGCAATTGGATGTGGTGACTTCTGGAGGTTTGTTGGGGAGTATTGTGGCAAGTCTGAGTTTGGACATTTTCCCCCCTATGGCTTGCTATGTAGTTAGTGCTATAATGATGACTCTGGCATTTTGACACATTCCTAGTTATATATATATATATATATAAAGATTGTGTGCCAGCTGGTTGCCATTAGTTACTTCATCGCCATTTCTATTATTTCATGTTTTTGATCTTGTTTTTTGTTGTTACTTCAGGTGTTGTTGTCTTTGTCAGTTTTTTTTTGTGTGTGTGTGTGTGTTTTGTATATTCTTAGGAGTCTTGCACCTTCCTTCTAGAGCTCTGCAGAGCTGCACCCACCTTTCACGTGTGCCTGTTTTCACCATGGCAACAATGACTCATTAGAGAAATATGAAATCCCCATACACATGTACAATAATTGAGCATTCTACTCTTATAGCATGGCCAAGATTATGGGAGTTCTCCATGTGCAAGGCCTTGGCTACCTAGCTCACTTTAGATTGCCTCTGGAGTACAAGCTTTTGACTAGCTCTCTCTCAAAGGACAAAAGCTACAAATCAGACTGCTCTCTCTGCCTTATGCACTTATCTGGGACTGCCACTTTTATTCCCCCCCTTCCACTCTTTATTATCTTTTATTGACCCCCATGATCTTTCATTACCCATCCTCACCACCCCTAGCAGCTTGTTTATTGCCTCCTTATTTCACCCAGGGCCATGCAAGAAGAAAGGCCAATAAATTGAGGGGCCAACCTCTCCAAAAACATTATTATATGTAAAAGGCACGCTCAGTTCTTGCCACGAAATCCTCAACAATTACAGTCCTATACTTATTAGCAGGTCATAGTGCCAACCCGATTAATTAGCATACCTCCTAATGGCCTGGTGTATCAAGTTTGCTGTAGAAAAGGAAGCATGTGTGGGCGGGAAGCTCTTTCAGGTTGGTGTACTTAGATGTGCACCGGCTGAGGCCACGGCCAAAGTGGTGCTAATGAAGTGCGAAGGTATGAGTTTTGGTTGTTTAATTCCACCCCCTCCTCCACACTCTCTCTCTGTGATGGGGCTCTCACCAGAGAACTTGAATTGGAATGGAGTCACACTTTTAAGTTGCCTTAGGCATGGAATAACAATAAAGAGGAGTGGGCACGTCTCTGGGGCACACACTTTTGACTGTCGGGGGCACAAGCTTTAGACTATCTCTGGAGCACAAGCTTTAACTGTTTCTGGAGCACAAGTTTTATACTATCTCTGGAGCACAATGTTTTGGCTGTCCTTGGAATACAAGCTTTATACTATCTCTGGAGCACAATGTTTTGACTGTCTCTGGAGCACAAAGTTTTTGACTCTGGAGCACAAGCTTTTGACTGTCGGGGGCACAAGCTTTAGACTATCTCTGGAGCACAAGCTTTAACTGTTTCGGGAGCACAAGTTTTATACTATCTCTGGAGCACAATGTTTTGGCTGTCCTTGGAATACAAGCTTTATACTATCTCTGGAGCACAATGTTTTGACTGTCTCTGGAGCACAAAGTTTTTGACTCTCTGGAGCACAAGCTTTTGACTGTCGGGGGCACAAGCTTTAGACTATCTCTGGAGCACAAGCTTTAACTGTTTCTGGAGCACAAGTTTTATACTATCTCTGGAGCACAATGTTTTGGCTGTCCTTGGAATACAAGCTTTATACTATCTCTGGAGCACAATGTTTTGACTGTCTCTGGAGCACAAAGTTTTTGACTCTGGAGCACAAGCTTTTGACTGTCGGGGGCACAAGCTTTAGACTATCTCTGGAGCACAAGCTTTAACTGTTTCTGGAGCACAAGTTTTATACTATCTCTGGAGCACAATGTTTTGGCTGTCCTTGGAATACAAGCTTTATACTATCTCTGGAGCACAATGTTTTGACTGTCTCTGGAGCACAAAGTTTTTGACTCTGGAGCACAAGCTTTTGACTGTCGGGGGCACAAGCTTTAGACTATCTCTGGAGCACAAGCTTTAACTGTTTCTGGAGCACAAGTTTTATACTATCTCTGAAGCACAATATTTTGGCTGTCCTTGGAATACAAGCTTTATACACTCTGGAGCACAATGTTTTGACTGTCTCTGGACACAAGCTTTAGACTGTCTCTGGAACACAAGCTTTAGACTGTCTCTAGAACACAAGCTTTGGACTGTCTCTGGAGCACAAGCTTTAAACTGTTTCTGGAACACAAGCTTTAGATTGTCTCTGGAACACAAGCTTTAGACTGTCTCTGGAACATAAGCTTTAGACTGTCTCTGGAGCATAAGCTTTGGACTGTCTCTGGAACACAAGTTTTAGACTGTCTCTGGAACACAAACTTTGGACCGTCTCTGGAACACAAGCTTTAGACTGTTTCTGGAACACAAGCTTTGGACTGTCTCTGGAACACAAGCTTTAGACTGTCTCTGGAATACAAGCTTTAGATTGTCTCTGGAGCAAAGCTTTAGACTGTCTCTGGAACACAAGCTTTGGACTGTCTCTGGAACACAAGCTTTAGACTGTCTCTGGAATACAAGCTTTAGATTGTCTCTGGAGCAAAGCTTTAGACTGTGTCTGGAGCACAAGCTTTAGACTGTCTCTGGAGCATAAGCTTTGGACTGTCTCTGGAGCACAAGCTTTAACTGTTTCTGGAGCACAAGCTTTATGCTATCTCTGGAGCACGATGTTTTGACTGTCTCTGAATACAGCTTTATACTATCTCTGGAGCACAATGTTTTGACTGTCTCTGGAACACAAGCTTTAGCCTGTCTCTGAACACAGCTTTAGACTGTCTCTGGAACACAAGCTTTAGACTGTCTCTGGAGCACAAGCTTTAGACTGTCTCTGGAGCACAAGCTTTAGACTGTCTCTGGAGTACAAGCTTTAGACTGTCTCTGGAACACAAACTTTGAACTGTCTTTTGAGTACAAGCTTTTGACTGTCTCTGGAGCACAAGCTTTGGACTGCTCTGGAGCGCAAGCTTTAGACTGTCTCTGGAACACAAGCTTTAGCCTGTCTCTGAACACAGCTTTAGACTGTCTCTGGAACACAAGCTTTAGACTGTCTCTGGAGCACAAGCTTTAGACTGTCTCTGGAGCACAAGCTTTAGACTGTCTCTGGAGTACAAGCTTTAGACTGTCTCTGGAACACAAACTTTGAACTGTCTCTGGAGCACAAGCTTTTGACTGTCTCTGGAGCACAAGCTTTTGTCTGTCTTTTAAGTACAAGCTTTTGACTGTCTCTGGAGCACAAACTTTTGACTGTCTCTGGAGCACAAGCTTTTGTCTGTCTCTTGAGTACAAGCCTTTGACTATCTCTGGAACACAAGGTTACTGTCTCTGGAGCACAAGCTTTTGACTGTCTCTGGAGCACAAGCTTTTGTCTGTCTCTCGAGTAAAGCTTTTGACTATCTCTGGAGTACAAGCTTTTGACTTTCTGGAACACAAGCTTTTAACTGTCTCTGGAACACAAGCTTTTCTCTGTCTCTTTTCTCTGTCTCTGGAGCACAAGCTTTTGACTGTCTCTTGAGCACAAGCTTTAGACTGTTTCTACAGTACATCATCATCGAGGTGACAGCAAGAGTCAAAAGCTTGCGCTAGTATAAAAACTGTGTAAGCATATACACAAGCTAACCGTAGTCCTTGAACCAGAATCAATGGCTCTGAATTCAATCTTCTGTAACTCATGTTTGGGTCGGCATAAATGCAACCTGGCTAAAACTTCTCGCATGGCACGCTCACATGCATGTGCACACAGTTCACTGGACTCAACCGCTCCAGGAAATGCCTCCAGACAAGCGGAGCATGTCGATATTTGCACAGCAGCCATGTGTGAAATCAGGCCTTTGATATCCTTTTGCTTAGACAGCTGGCAACTGGAGTGAGGGAGGTCTGATTCCCGCGTGTGGCATACGGATGCATAAGTACTTGGGCCGCTGGTTCGCTCGGGCACTCATTCAGATACTATAATTGTGTGCCAACCCCAGTTACACACGAGCCTTTTGCATTGCCATAGCTATTGAATCTTGTGAGTAATGCCCGCTAGAGACATTCACAGCGATTCTTAAAGATATGTTTTCTCCCCCCCTCGTAAAATTGTATAGCTCAATCACATGCCTTCATAAAGTTGTCCAATGCATTTGCACTAAAATCACACAGGGACAGCCTCCTCCGGTTCCCATGGGTCAACCCCCCAGGTACCCTCCATCTCGCCCTGGGCAGCGTCTGACCATGCCCAATCCAGTCTCTCCCCTGGTGAACACCAGCAGCACAGGCGTGAACAACGCTGGAGGCCCGTCGGCACACTTGGGACAGTTGTCCGTTCCCGACCCCTTCATAAGGAAAGTCTCAAGATTGCCCAAGAAGCTATTCACGCAGTCGTCCTCGCGGTTCGCTACTCAGAAGCCACCTCCAGATTTCAAGCCTCTGCCGTTGTTGAAAGGTGAGCTTTGCACGTTCTCATAGAAGGCCCTGCACATACGCCCACCCCCAGTGGGGGCAGATGGTGCCAGGTTTGTGACTAGGTTGTGTTGGAATGTGCAGAACAAGCACAAATCTGTCCTAGTTTTTATTGTTTTAGCATCACAAGAGGCACTTTTGGTTTTGATGTTGCCATTGTTGACGAGTTGCTAGTCAGCACTACAACTCAGTCTTGCTGGTGAGGGTTTGCCGAAGGTTGAAGGTGAAAATCCTCATTCTCAGAGGAATCGAAACCTTTTGTGCATGTTTGCACAGAAGCGAGGTTTCGTGTTGGACATAAATCCAAGTTTCTCATTTAAAAAAGATTCCTTTAAAAAGAAAAGAAAAGATGACCCGGCACATTTACGATATGTTGAGATGTTACGACGATCTTTGTTTGATTGGTGTGTGTACATTTTGTATCCAGACTCCTCCCCTGAGGAACGCAATGGTCTGTTCATGAAGAAGATCGAACAGTGCTGCTACATCTTTGAGTTTTCTGACCCCATGCTGGATTTGCGGGCCAAAGAGGTCAAGAGAGCGGCTCTTAATGAGGTGTTGGACTACATCAGCAGCTACAAGGGTGTGCTCACCGACCCAGTCTACCCAGAGGTGGTGCGCATGGTCAAGGCTAATGCATTTCGCACTCTGCCCCCGGTCACCAATCCAGATTACGACCCAGACGAGGATGAACCACCACTTGAAGCCTCCTGGCCTCATTTAGAGGTGTGTGATGGGTGGTGTGTGTGTGTGTGTGTGTGTGTGTGTGCGACCAGTGGGTGTATGTGTTGTGTGTAGGAGAGGTGAGAGTTGGTGAGTGTATGTGTGACAAATGGTGTTGTTTGGTGTGTAGGGGTGGGGTGTGAGAGTTTGTGAATGCATGTGTGTGTGATGTGTCAAGGGAGAGTGTGTGAGTGTGTATGTTTTGCGAGTGCTGGATGCGTGCCACATGCAAGGCTAGAGAACACACTCACACATGCATACTCATACATGTACACATACCCACACACATCATACCCTCACACATGCACACCAGACATCCATTCATGCACATCCTTACACTTGCACACACATGCACAAACACACGTACACACACACAATTAACTCCAACCATTTATTTATTTTCCAGTAAGTATTGTTTGGTTTGTAGGGGTGACAGATCTGTGTGCGTGTGGTGTGTGTGTGCGTGTGGTGTGTGTGTGCATGTGTGTGTGATGCATGTGTGTGTGTGTGCATCTGCGTGTGGTGTGTATGTGTGTGTGTGCGTGTGGTTGATCTCTCCGGATAAAAATTCACTGATGTTCATATCAAAAGCCTAACACTGCAAGAGTCACCTGATGAATAATGAACTTCTTGCAACCTGGATGAAAGCTCATTAGGTGTGGTTCTGTGGGAGTTGCAGTCCTGCACACAGCATGCTGTTCACTGGTGTGCACATGTGCACATGCATACAAGCACACAGACAGCTCCTCCAGCTCTGAGTGCTTGGATGGGAGGTGGTGTGAGCTTGCTCCAGATAGCTCCTCCAGCTCCGAGTGCTTGGATGGGAGGTGGTGCGAGCTTGCTCCAGACAGCTCCTCCAGCTCCGAGTGCTTGGATGGGAGGTGGTGTGAGCTTGCTTCCTCCAGCTCTGAGTGCTTGGATGGGAGGTGGTGTGAGCTTGCTCCAGACAGCTCCTCCAGCTCTGAGTGCTTGGATGGGAGGTGGTGCGAGCTTGCTCCAGACAGCTCCTCCAGCTCTGAGTGCTTGGATGGGAGGTGGTGTGAGCTTGCTCCAGACAGCTCCTCCAGCTCTGAGTGCTTGGATGGGAGGTGGTGTGAGCTTGCTCCAGACAGCTCCTCCAGCTCTGAGTGCTTGGATGGGAGGTGGTGTGAGCTTGCTCTAGACAGCTCCTCCAGCTCTGAGTGCTTGGATGGGAGGTGGTGTGAGCTTGCTCCAGACAGCTCCTCCAGCTCTGAGTGCTTGGATGGGAGGTGGTGTGAGCTTGCTCCAGACAGCTCCTCCAGCTCTGAGTGCTTGGATGGGAGGTGGTGTGAGCTTGCTCCAGACAGCTCCTCCAGCTCTGAGTGCTTGGATGGGAGGTGGTGTGAGCTTGCTCCAGACAGCTCCTCCAGCTCTGAGTGCTTGGATGGGAGGTGGTGTGAGCTTGCTCTAGACAGCTCCTCCAGCTCTGAGTGCTTGGATGGGAGGTGGTGTGAGCTTGCTCCAGACAGCTCCTCCAGCTCTGAGTGCTTGGATGGGAGGTGGTGTGAGCTTGCTCCAGACAGCTCCTCCAGCTCTGAGTGCTTGGATGGGAGGTGGTGTGAGCTCACATCCTCCAGCTTGGATGGGAGGTGGTGTAATGTGACCTCCTCAGACCCGTGGTGGACATGTTTCACTTCTACAAGAGCTAGCCACACTTGTTTGGCATAACTCCCAACTCATGAAGAAGCTAGACATGTTTGTAAATGGTGATGTTGCCATGTGTGCAGTATGTGTGTGTTTTGTGAATATGTATATTCTTGGTGTGTATAATGTGTGTGGTGTTAGCGTTTTGCGTCGTAATACTAGTGTTTGTGATGCTTGTGTATATGTGTGTAGGATGTGGTGTGTGTGTGTAAGGTGTGTATATATATAATTATGTGTAGTGTGTATGCATACATGTGTTTATCGTTCGTATGTATAATATCCGGTCATTGCCGACGAAGACGACCCCTGACTTGGTGGGTTGAACTGGAATGCTTGTATTGCCGTGTGCAGCATGTGTCTGGCTCATAAAAACATCGGGTCACCCGTCTTAAATGAAACGGGCTTACATAAACTGGAAATGGATGTCATAATAAAAGATTGTGAGGGAGGGAACAGCAGGTCTAGGAATCTGCACACGAGTGATAATGGGCCCCGTGGTTAACAGTTGCCAGGCCAAGGCAGCTGGAGTTTAATTATGACATAGCTCTTCAATTCCTCAGCATAGAGATGTCGATACATCATTTGTTATCAGGATGTAGAAACTCTATCAAGCTTGTCAAAGTATTGCACAGTTCCTTGCATGTACTGCCACCTGGTACTGCCGCTTCCTCAGATCGAGAGGACCGATGACATAATTGGCGTAGAGAGGAAAGATAACCGAGGCATATTTTCCATCGAGATGTGCTAATGATGAAGAGCATGCTGAACACATACACAGCATCAAGAGGGCACACTATCTGATGTCTGGCGTTCTTGGCAGCCTCTGAGTGTGGTCTCTCCTCCAGTACTCGGATAATATTTTCAGCCAGCAAGCATTGGCCGATTGGCTTCTCTTTTAAATGTGCTTCCCGTCTTCAGGGGAGGCTGTTTCCGAGTGTAGTGATATTAGAAAGACCCTCATCTCTCAGCCAAAATTCCACAAGCACATTTATTTCCGTTTCAGAATGCGTCAGTTCATTGTGTTTTCTGGACATCAGATTGTGCAGCCTCGCGCCCGTTATTAACCCTCTCACCGTCGGTTTGCCGGGAGAGTTCTAAAGACATCTAATTAAACATCTACTACCAGCACTATTGTTGATAAACATTGTGGTCAGGGTTTGTTTGTTTTACCACAGACTGATTACAAAATAAGAATATCATTATCTATATTTAACCAACATGGTTCTTATTGCATATATTGCAGAATCTATTGCTTATAACATTTCAGCCGTCATTTGTTAATACATACAAACATAGGCTGTAAGTAGGTAAGTTATAGACAAAGGAAGCGTATTACTTTCACTATAACAATGTGCATAGCAACATTGTTGTTGGCTTACATGCGCTCTATCCTCTTTCAACAAAACATAGACCAGGCCTTTCTCTTTGCCACCATGTGCCACACATATGCATGTGATTATTCTGCTACACACTGTTTATAAGGGAGTGTGAGAGGAGATGGAGAATGAGGAGGCATAAGAGAGGCTAGCTCTCCAGCATCGTCAGCCATAATCAAATCTATAAATATGAAGCACAAAAAAAAAAGTGCCCGGATGTCCTTAGGAAGCTAGAGCTAGGCTTTACCCGCATTTTACCCGGGATAATAAAATGCTATGCCTGGACAACAAACAGCCTAATACTACAGTAGATGCCGTTCACAAGCCTGAGAAGTCTTCTTGTCCATGCTTTCCTCGTCAGGGACTAAAGGCTGGGACAATACGACGCAAAGAGCGAACGTCTCGTTGCACTGTGTCCTAAAGCGTCTTGTGAACCGTGCGCGTCCGTACGCATTCTAAAAAGAAAGTGAATACTCCAAGATGTTCGGATAGCCTCAAGTTCTATTTCTGCATATAGGTGCGAAGCATCCTCATCCAGATCTAGCAATCATGTTTCTTCATCCCACATGATTTTGTCGACCTTCATATTATTTAGAAAGCTATACTAAGCAGAGTTTCTAAGCAATGGATGTGGTGTGTCGTAGTCATCATCGCTCTCAGAGCTGTCGTCAAAGTTGGACTCCCAAGTATTTGCTATCTTCAATAAAGAGGTCAAAGGTCGGAATTCAGTAAACATCGTTCACACCGCGCGTCTTGGAACAACGTTGTGAACCATGACAACGCGGTAGAATGCTACTTTTGAGAACGCTTGAGGACGCTTCCCACAGCGACTAATTGTGAACCAGCCTTAAGCCATCATCTTCTACTGTAGCACTTGCTCGTCCGCCCGCGTTCCAAGAGTTCCTACTGTTGTGCTTATCCAAGGCATCTGGAAGAAGGCTCACCCAAGTAAGAAAGGATGCCACAATCTTCTCCCTCGCTAGTGTCATCGTCAGACGAGGCAAGAGTGCTGCCCATCATGAGAAAAATAGCTTCTGCTCGACTTGGTTACTCAATCATATTTTGGGTCGTCAAAACCGTAGATGGTCTTTGTTTCATCATTTTTATACCTTGGTTACCGGTTGGTTACCTTGGTTACCTTGGTTACTGGGTAGTGACACACTTGAAATTAGGTTGGATATGTAGAGCTGGTAATGAGCTATTTTATGATATAAGAATTATGGCTCATAAATGGTTGCGCAACATGTTTTTTCGAACGACAAATCCCGGAGCTCCATATGATCTTGTGACAGTGAGTGGATTAATATGTGTTCAATTCTCAGCTACTTCCCTATAACACATTAGCTTACATCATCATGATGACATCTTCAATAATGTTACGGCCTGGGCGTAGCTAATGTTAGGGCCTGGACGTAGCTAATGTTAGGGCCTGGGAGTGGCTAGTGTTAGGGCCTGGGAGTGGCTAGTGTTAGGGCCTGGGAGTAGCTAGTGTTAGGGCCTGGGAGTGGCTAGTGTTAGGGCCTGGGAGTGGCTAGTGTTAGGGCCTGGGAGTGGCTAGTGTTAGGGCCTGGGAGTGGCTAGTGTTAGGGCCTGGGAGTGGCTAGTGTTAGGGCCTGGGAGTGGCTAGTGTTAGGGCCTGGGAGTGGCTAGTGTTAGGGCCTGGGTGTAGCTAGTGTTAGGGCCTGGTGTTAGGGCCTGGGAGTAGCTAGTGTTAGGGCCTGGGAGTGGCTAGTGTTAGGGCCTGGGAGTGGCTAGTGTTAGGGCCTGGGAGTAGCTAGTGTTAGGGCCTGGGAGTGGCTAGTGTTAGGGCCTGGGAGTGGCTAGTGTTAGGGCCTGGGTGTAGCTAGTGTTAGGGCCTGGGGCCTGGGAGTGGCTAGTGTTAGGGCCTGGGTGTAGCTAGTGTTAGGGCCTGGGTGTAGCTGGGGCTAGAGCAATGCCATCTAACAATGTTAGCAACTTGGCATGGTTGCTTCAGCTTGTCACACAATGCCTTACATTCATTTCTAGTACACATGTGCATGTACGTTTCATTACCTTACCAGGTATTGCATGCATGCATGTGTCCTGCCTACACTTGCATGCATGCATGTTTCTCTACCTTACCACCAGGTATTGCATGCATGTGTGTATTCTCAAGTTTGGATTGCTGTAAAACACAAGAATTGGTTCTAATTCATGCACACCCATATTATCCACGTTCACGTGGTTCGAGATAAACCAGTTCTAGGAGGACTTGCTGTTGCTTCAATATCCAGCCGCTGCCTTTACTCGAACTATTGTTGTTCTTGATTGTCTAGTTCCCTAAAACTTCCTGTCTGATTCCCTAAAACTTCCTGTCTGGTTCCCTAAAACTTCCTGTCTGGTTCCCTAAAACTTCCTGTCTGGTTCCCTAAAACTTCCTGTCTGGTTCCCTAAAACTTCCTGTCTGGTTCCCTAAAACTTCCTGTCTGGTTCCCTAGAACTTCCTGTCTGGTTCCCTAAAACTTCCTGTCTGGTTCCCTAAAACTTCCTGTCTGGTTCCCTAAAACTTCCTGTCTGGTTCCCTAAAACTTCCTGTCTGGTTCCCTAAAACTTCCTGTCTGGTCCTAAAACTTCCTGTCTGGTTCCCTAAAACTTCCTGTCTGGTTCCCTAAAACTTCCTGTCTGGTTCCCTAAAGCTTCCTGTCTGGTTCCCTAAAACTTCCTGTCTGTTTCCCTAAAACTTCCTGTCTGGTTCCCTAAAACTTCCTGTCTGGTCCCCTAAAATTCCTGTCTGGTTCCCTAAAACTTCCTGTCTGGTTCCCTAAAACTTCCTGTCTGGTTCCCTAAAACTTCCTGTCTGGTTCCCTAAAACTTCCTGTCTGGTTCCCTAAAACTTCCTGTCTGGTTCCCTAAAACTTCCTGTCTGGTTCCCTAAAACTTCCTGTCTGGTTCCCTAAAACTTCCTGTCTGGTTCCCTAAAACTTCCTGTCTGGTTCCCTAAAACTTCCTGTCTGGTTCCCTAAAGCTTCCTGTCTGGTTCCCTAAAGCTTCCTGTCTGGTTCCCTAAAACTTCCTGTCTGTTTCCCTAAAACTTCCTGTCTGGTTCCCTAAAACTTCCTGTCTGGTCCCCTAAAATTCCTGTCTGGTTCCCTAAAACTTCCAGTCTGGTTCCCTAAAACTTCCTGTCTGGTTCCCTAAAACTTCCTGTCTGGTTCCCTAAAACTTCCTGTCTGGTTCCCTAAAACTTCCTGTCTGGTTCCCTAAAACTTCCTGTCTGGTTCCCTAAAACTTCCTGTCTGGTTCCCTAAAACTTCCTGTCTGGTTCCCTAAAACTTCCTGTCTGGTTCCCTAAAACTTCCTGTCTGGTTCCCTAAAACTTCCTGTCTGGTTCCCTAAAACTTCCTGTCTGGTTCCCTAAAACTTCCTGTCTGGTTCCCTAAAACTTCCTGTCTGGTTCCCTAAAACTTCCTGTCTGGTTCCCTAAAACTTCCTGTCTGGTTCCCTAAAACTTCCTGCCTGGTTCCCTAAAACTTCTTGTCTGGTTCCCTAAAACTTCCTGTCTGGTTCCCTAAAACTTCCTGTCTGGTTCCCTAAAACTTCCGAGTTGTCGACCGGCTCTGCAAGAAAAGCTTTTCATGAGTTTTGGTGATCTTCCTATGCAAATGTCAAGATGCTTTGTTTTTAAGCATCCAACATCCAACATACGACTATCTCAGTCTGCAAATGGATGGCCATTGTGATGGCTACCCTTCTTGTTGGCTTTGCATACAGACCTGCATACTTGTGCACTTGCTGCTTGGCTCACCTGATGCTGCTAGATGGCTGCAAATACCATCATGTTTATGCTCACTTGTGGGGGGGGGGGGGGGGGAGGGGGGAACTCTGAGGTGCGTGAGAAAGGCATGAGCTGGCGTGAAGGAGTCACAGGACATCGGAATGTGTGAGGCTCATGCCCATGTGCCAGGCTTGACAGGTCTGGTGTGTATGTGTGTGTGATGTGTGGCATGCGTGCGTGTGTGTGTGTATGATGTATGTTGTGAGTGTGGCGTGTGTGTGTGTTTGTGGAAGTCGACAAGTAAGTAAGAAACAGAAGCTAATAAGTTATGAACAGAAGCTAACAAGAACAAGGTGCTCCTGGGCCTGCACAGGATTTCCTCGTTAGCCATCTGGCCGCCCATGGCTCATGGACCACCACACTCTTGGGCCACCCATGGCTCATGGACCACCACACTCTTGGGCCACCCATGGCTCATGGACCACCACACTCTTGGGCCACCCATGGCTCATGGACCACCACACTCTTGGGCCGGCCATGGCTCATGGACCACCACACTCTTGGGCCACCCATGGCTCATGGACCACCACACTCTTGGGCCACCCATGGCTCATGGACCACCACACTCTTGGGCCACCCATGGCTCATGGACCACCACACTCTTGGGCCACCCATGGCTCATGGACCACCACACTCTTGGGCCACCCATGGCTCATGGACCACCACACTCTTGGGCCACCCATGGCTCATGGACCACCACACTCTTGGGCCGCCCATGGCTCATGGACCACCACACTCTTGGGCCGCCCATGGCTCATGGACCACCACACTCTTGGGCCGGCCATGGCTCATGGACCACCACACTCTTGGGCCACCCATGGCTCATGGACCACCACACTCTTGGAAAGTCTTAAGATAAAGCAGTGACTAAACGTCTGTCGGCGGATCTGTTTGTTAGTGCCAGATAAGGACCCATACATGCCTGCACCTGAGGCTGGCTGTGGTTGCCTATGGGCTGGGGTGAGAGGACTAGCTCTAGCCTGGCCTGCTGGGGTGAGAGGACTAGATCTAGCCTGCTGGGGTGAGAGGACTAGATCTAGCCTGCTGGAGTGAGAGGACTAGATCTAGCCTGCTGGAGTGAGAGGACTAGATCTAGCCTGCTGGAGTGAGAGGACTAGATCTAGCCTGCTGGAGTGAGAGGACTAGATCTAGCCTGCTGGAGTGAGAGGACTAGATCTAGCCTGCTGGAGTGAGAAGACCAGATCTAGCCTGCTGGAGTGAGAGGACTAGATCTGACTAGATCTAGCCTGCTGGAGTGAGAGGACTAGATCTAGCCTGCTGGAGTGAGAGGACTAGATCTAGCCTGCTGGAGTGAGAGGACTAGATCTAGCCTGCTGGAGTGAGAGGACTAGATCTAGCCTGCTGGAGTGAGAGGACTAGATCTAGCCTGCTGGGGTGAGAGGACTAGATCTAGCCTGCTGGAGTGAGAGGACTAGATCTAGCCTGCTGGAGTGAGAGGACTAGATCTAGCCTGCTGGAGTGAGAGGACTAGATCTAGCCTGCTGGAGTGAGAGGACTAGATCTAGCCTGCTGGAGTGAGAGGACTAGATCTAGCCTGCTGGAGTGAGAGGACTAGATCTAGCCTGCTGGAGTGAGAGGACTAGATCTAGCCTGCTGGAGTGAGAGGACTAGATCTAGCCTGCTGGAGTGAGAGGACTAGATCTAGCCTGCTGGAGTGAGAGGACTAGATCTAGCCTGCTGGAGTGAGAGGACTAGATCTAGCCTGCTGGGGTGAGAGGACTAGATCTAGCCTGCTGGGGTGAGAGGACTAGATCTAGCCTGCTGGAGTGAGAGGACTAGATCTAGCCTGCTGGGGTGAGAGGACTAGATCTAGCCTGCTGGAGTGAGAGGACTAGATCTAGCCTGCTGGGGTGAGAGGACTAGATCTAGCCTGCTGGAGTGAGAGGACTAGATCTAGCCTGCTGGAGTGAGAGGACTAGATCTAGCCTGCTGGAGTGAGAGGACTAGATCTAGCCTGCTGGAGTGAGAGGGCTAGATCTAGCCTGCTGGGGTGAGAGGACTAGATCTAGCCTGCTGGGGTGAGAGGACTAGATCTAGCCTGCTGGGGTGAGAGGACTAGATCTAGCCTGCTGGGGTGAGAGGACTAGATCTAGCCTGCTGGAGTGAGAGGACTAGATCTAGCCTGCTGGGGTGAGAGGACTAGATCTAGCCTGCTGGAGTGAGAGGACTAGATCTAGACTGCTGGAGTGAGAGGACTAGATCTAGCCTGCTGGAGTGAGAGGACTAGATCTAGCCTGCTGGAGTGAGAGGACTAGATCTAGCCTGCTGGGGTGAGATGACGGAGTCACTTTCCAGCTCATGTACATATTTCCTCAATCACTTTGCACCTCGATCAGTTCGGCCCTCGAATATCGATGCCTCCCTAGTGCCACTGATATACCCCACCCTAAGTTGAAGATAAATTGTGCACCTGGCAAGTGGAGTGAAAAGTGTGCATTTGTGTTGTCTGGTGTGTGGTCTGTCTTGCAGTTCAGTCCACTAGAAATCCTGGTATGTTGACTCGTGGCGTACATGTAGGTGTCCATTCTTTTCAGGTGTGCAGCACTGATACTCGGGTAATGGCTGATTCACTGCCTGAAGCTGGTGGAGTAGTCTACAGTCCTATAGAGGCCCATTGCCCCAGAGACTGTTCGCCTCAACCACTGAGGTGGTGGTGATGCTCCGTTCACCAGAAGTGGGAGGCAGATTTCGATGGATGACGACTGACTGGCTAACAGAACTATTACAATAGCTCTCTTTGTTTGTTTTGCTTGAAGTAACTGCTAATAAGTGACTCTGCTCCAATAACTTGAACGGAGGGCGTGTCACGAAACCTAAGGCCCATGCCTAGCGCCCGCCCCAGTTCCCCAATCAGATTTAGGTTGGCCCGGCCAGCTTTTCATCCAATCAGAGTGAGGATGCGCCCTTTTCACTCTGCTGACATTCAGTGAAATAGGGTGCATCCTCGTACAGTATGCGATGGTTCACGGTGTTCAGTGCTGCATTGGGGGCCATCTTAGTGACTGCCATGCCTGGAGGCCATCTTAGTGCTGCGCTGCCATGCCTGGAGTGGCGCTGCATTGGAGGCCATCTTAGTGCGGCACTATGCCTGGAGCATGCAACACTCTTGAGATAAGACCCCTAATATGGGAGGGAGGGTAGCTAGCGTAACTGTATGGAGAGTTAGACACAACAGGACCGGGTCAGGACAGACTGACGGGGGGTGAGCAAGGATGTGCACTAGACCGTTAGTCTGGGCTCAGTGCACACCAAGTGTCTTGAGGAAGTGATTACAGGACAGTGAGGACATAATTACCACACCATTGGTAATCTATCTAGTTGAAAATGTCTGTCTCTCTGTCTGCATGCATATGGCTTATGCCTGGCCAAATGCCTGAACCAGTTTAAACCAAACTTGGTGACTAGGTCGAGGGGAGATCAGTGTGTGTGTGTGTGTGTGTGTGTGTGTTGTTTTTAAATAAAGAGTTTCAAATGCATTGGGGGGGGGGGGAAATGATTTAATTTTTAGGGAAAAAATCACTAATAAATCCCAACCAGTTTTCATTTCTCAGATAATTCTATGATGTCAAAAAAATACTTGCAACAAAAAATTAATTGATATGAGTCTGATGGCGTGTGCTGACAGATGGCGTGTGCTGACAGCTGGGCTGGTCAACTGAATAATCTTTAAATCATCACTTTCAGTTTTCATACAGCCTGATGCTTCCTTTCTACATCTGCGGATAACAGAGTGTGGATGTCTAAGCTAGTATATAATATGTATATAATATATATATAATATATAGCACTCCCACAACAAGTGTGGGTGTCTAAGCTAGTATATAATATGTATATTATATATATATATATATATATATATATATATATATAGCACTCCCACAACAAGTGTGGGTGTCTAAGCTAGTAGTATATAATATATATATAGCACTCCCACAACAAGTGTGGATGTCTAAGCTAGTATATAATATGTATATAATATATATATATATATATATATATATAGTACTCCCACAACAAGTGTGGGTGTCTAAGCTAATATATATAATATATATATATATATAATATATATATATATATAGCACTCCCACAACAAGTGTGGGTATCTAAGCTAGTATATATAATATATATATATATATATATATATATATAGCACTCCCACAACAAGTGTGGGTGTCTAAGCTAGTATATAATATACATATATATATTATATATATATATATAGCACTCCCACAACAAGTGTGGGTATCTAAGCTAGTATATATAATATATATATATATATATAGCACTCCCACAACAAGTGTGGATGTCTAAGCTAGTATATATATATATAGCTCTCCCACAACAGCGTGTGGGTATCTAACTAGTATATATATATATGTATGTGGCAGTCCCAAGTAGAAATCAAATATTATTCCAAATTCAATTTTATCGAGAAAAACACACTTGAAATGGAGCGACTATAAATCCACACACAGCACTCCTTCTTTATCATAAGTCTCGGGAGGTGTCAAGCGAGTGCAGGTCAATAATGACCACCATTCAAGTTTGCATGGGAACACATCGTTACAATGCGCTGCAAGCACAAAAAAAAGTGATCTAGCCATCTTGCCAATAGCTGCTACAGAACAGCTCAGAATATCTGCTATTTCTTCTTCTGTGGAGTCCATTTCCAATACTAGGAAACGAGCGCAGCCTGAGAATACAGCTCCGGCAAAGCCAGAAGCGTCCCACAGGTTTCAAGAATAGCCTGAACAAAGTTTACGGAAGAAAACTCCTCCTCTTTCAGTTCCACCCCTGCCCCAGTCCCACTTGGAAGGTCCGGATGTAAGTGCTATTGCATCCACACTCTCCAGCAATTGAATGTTATCTTTGCTGCTATCAGCAAGCATCCAGCACAGACCCTCCCCCCAAAAAGATAGCCAGCTATCCCCCTCCCAAGAAACAGAAGATAGCACACCAGAATTTCACAGGTATTGAATGTTGTATGCATATAGTAATAAAAAAATGACATCCTTCTTCTTTCATCGGCTCAGACTCGGTGGCGAATGTACTGAATGCAGTAACTTCCTCTTCTGCCAGGAATCCATCACAGCCTCTGTTGGTGTCCACGGCCAGTGTTTGCACCTACAGAGAGTGACCAAACAAAAGCAGGAAGTGTCAACCATTGTTACACTTAGGTGATAGATGTCGAGAGGGGAGAATTGGAGACCTTTGTGTTGTACGATGATGAAGAAGTACAGAGAATGGTGGAAGGCTTTGGCAATGGACAAAGAAAAGTGCAGTCTCCACATGAAAGACACGTGCTGGCTGGCAGGTTCATGTGTGGAGCAATTGTGGGAAGGCTTGAAGAGACTGCAAGCTTTATTGCAATTACGATTAGGGTGTCCCACCATGCCAAGAGTGACATCATGGGCAGATTTCTTGGATTTCTTGGGCCGCAATTCTCGACCAAATGGTCGGCAATCTGGAAGCTGCAGTGTCAGTTATTTTTCCATCAGATGTTCACCATCACCCAGTGAGGAAGAAAAAAATTCTGATGAAAAATGCCACACCTCTCTCGTTTCTGAGTTTTGCAGGGCACAGACTGGAACAGGCCAAGGGATCTGCAGTGCATCACCTCATTGGCTCAAGACATGCAGGCCAAAAAAGTTGTCTTTCATCCTAGCATGACCGACTATTGCGACAATTGTGAACACCTGAGGGAGGAGCTGCCGATAGTCCAGGCCATTATCAACCATCTACATCCACCTGGAAGTTCACTTGGAAGAGAAATAAAGAGAGGAAGCTACAGTTCGAGGAAGAGAGGAGTCAACAAGAAGAGGAAGCTGCGAAGGCCAGGGAGTTTTGCAAGTCATGTCAAGACCAATGCCTGCAAGATTGGAGGGAAACCACAGTGCTTAGCTGATTTGGAGGGAAATCACAGTGCTTAGCAGATTTGGAGGAAAATCATAGTGCTTAGCAGATTTGGAGGGAAATCACAGTGCTTAGATTTGGAGAGAAACCACAGTGCTTAGCAGATTTGGAAGGAAATCACAGATCTTAGCGGGAAATCACAGTGCTTAGCCGATTTGGAGAGAAATCACAGTGCTTAGCCGATTTGGAGGGAAATCACAGTGCTTGGAGGGAAATCACAGTGCTAGGGAAATCACAGTGCTTAGCCGATTTGGAGAGAAATCACAGTGCTTAGCCGATTTGGAGGGAAATCACAGTGCTTGGAGGGAAATCACAGTGCTTAGCAGATTTGGAGGGAAATCACAGTGCTTAGCAGATTTGGAGGGCAATCACAGTGTTTAGCAGATTTGGAGGGAAATCACGGTGCTTAGCAGATTTGGAGGGAAATCACGGTGCTTAGCAGATTTGGAGGGAAATCACGGTGCTTAGCAGATTTGGAGGGAAATCACAGTGCTTAGCAGATTTGGAGGGAAATCACAGTGCTTAGCCGATTTGGAGGGAAATCACAGTGCTTAGCGGGAAATCACAGTGCTTAGCAGATTTGGAGGGAAATCACAGTGCTTAGCAGATTTGGAGGGAAATCACAGTGCTTAGCAAAATCACAGTGCTTAGCAGATTTGGAGGGAAATCACAGTGCTTAGCAGATTTGGAGGGAAATCACAGTGCTTAGATTTGGAGAGAAACCACGGTGCTTAGCAGATTTGGAAGGAAATCACAGATCTTAGCGGGAAATCACAGTGCTTAGCCGATTTGGAGGGAAATCACAGTGCTTAGCAGATTTGGAGGGAAATCACAGTGCTTAGCAGATTTGGAGCAATCACAGTGCTTAGCAGATTTGGATGGAAATACGGTGCTTAGCAGATTTGGAGGGAAATCACAGTGCTTAGAGGGAAATCACAGTGCTTAGCAGATTTTGAGGGAAATCACAGTGCTTAGCAGATTTGGAGGGAAATCACAGTGCTTAGCAGCAACTCTGCACTGCCACCACCTGAGAAAGAAGAAACTGAGGGTTGTGACACGTTGTTTCACCATAACCATTTCTGCTGATTACCCAACAAGCAAAGTTAATTCCACCCTGGGGCAAGACTGAGCAGCCATCAGGTTCCACATACTACTACATCCAACAACATCTTGCGAATAGTGGATCATCGCGATCAAAAGAGGCTTCTGTATATCATTGACGAGACATGGTCCAAAGAATACCGACTGAGCAGCCATCAGGTTCCACATACTACTACATCCAACAACATCTTGCGAATAGTGGATCATCGCGATCAAAAGAGGCTTCTGTATATCATTGACGAGACATGGTCCAAAGAATACCGACTGAGCAGCCATCAGGTTCCACATACTACTACATCCAACAACATCTTGCGAATAGTGGATCATCGCGATCAAAAGAGGCTTCTGTATATCATTGACGAGACATGGTCCAAAGAATACCGACCACACCATCTCATTCCGGATGCAGTACTGGGGGGTGGAGTGTTACTGAACACCCATGGATTCAGGGATTTGCCGTCTTCCTGGATAATGCAAATAAAAATGAGTACCTTTTTCCTGGGCCATGGAGATGGTGAGGTCAGCCACATTCACATCAGCTTTGTGATTGCTGGACACACCAAATTTGCTCCGGATCACTTTCCTCGCTACAATTGGGAGTGCCGTCCATGTCGCTGACATCTTGACTATTGAAGAACTCCAGATACTGTGCTGTTCTTCTGCGGCAGAAACCTTCGTTGAGGATGGTCAGAACGTGCTGTCGTGGCGGGATGTATTAATATTCAGACTTACCAGTTGTGAGAAAATTTCATGATTTTCTCTTCATCTGGTCACACACACACACACACACACACACACACACACACACACACACACATACACACACACACACAGGGTCACTGGTGATGATAGTCAAGTAACAGTGTTATACACAGGAGTGTGGAGAGGTTTTTCCTTACACATGGTTCAGCCGATCATCACACTACAAGGACACAAAATCACATGACATCAAATCAGACAAAATGGCACCCATGGTGAGCATGTACGACAAGTTTCATCTCACCCGACCACCGACCTAGTTATTTGCCCATCCTTCAACCACCATCCCTGGCATCTCAAACTTTGCTGCTGCATCATCATCCAACTCCCATCAACCACCCTCTGCATCACCTTCCTGTGGTACTACTACTGCTAGAACCAAAGGGAGTCTAGTCTAGTCATTGCACTGTTGAAGGCCACTGGGCACTGCAACAAATCTTCCATGCTCATTCCAGACATTATCACACAAGTCAAAGCACTCGAGTACTAGCCATCGTGACACTGCTTACAGTAACTAGCTTACAGTTCATGCCTCAGGCGAATGAACTCTAATTAATGAGTACCTAAGAAAATCTCCTCATTTAGCTCCTCCTTTGACCTGTATGATCGTACAGTTCTTTAATTCCATATTTAGTTGATTATAAGTATTGAAACTGCCTCTCCCCCCACCCCTCCTGCCGGCTCTCCTCTCCCTTCCCTGCCTCTCTCACCTACCCCTCCCTGTCTGCTCTCCTCCCTTCCCTCTTCTCCTCACACCCCTCCCTCTTCCTCCCTGTCCCCCCCCTCCCCTCCTCTCCATTTCCTTTCCCATGTAGCTGGTGTACGCCTTTTTCCTTCGGTTCCTGGAGTCTCCAGACCTACAGACGTCTCTGGCCAAGCGCTTCATCGACCAATCATTTGTGCTGTATATCCTGGAGTTGTTTGATAGTGAAGATCCTCGCGAGAGAGATTTCCTGAAGACCATACTTCACAGGATTTATGGAAAATTCCTCGGCCTCCGAGCCTACATCCGTCGACAGATCAACCACATTTTCCTCAGGTGATTGGGAGGGGAAAGGGGAAATGGGAGGAGTCAGGGGAGTACAAAAAATAATCCTCTGAATTGAGGAAAATGTTCAATGGTAGTAGTCCCACTTTTGAGTGACCACCTTCAAATCAACGGTCTGAAAGGAGGTGGCCTGGCACTAAGGTAGGTGGAGCAATGGGATGCCAACTTCACTGAACCTTGAGGACGAACTGGAGAAGGCTGAGGCACTGGGGGAGTTACCGGAGCCAACCTGTTCTCCAGAAGTGGTACACGGTGGGTTAGCTCCCTCTGGTTCTTCTCCAATGAAGAACATTCTATTATATACATATGCCAAAGAGAAGAAAGAAATACACAATCATATTGTCCAGTAACATGATTCATTTTGCATGCATAACCACTTTTTTATTTAATTTCTTTTTATCCATCTCCAAATAACAACGTGTCAACAGATTGGTGGAATGTGGCAGACAGCTGGGTACATGTTGGTGTAGATCTTGGAAGGGTTAATTGGTGAACTAGGGGTCATCACCAAAATCCTACCTACTTGTTATTTGTTGCCAATCAGCATGTTCAAATAACCTTACGAAAAGAGCTATCTACATTTTCCCTCTCCCACTAACTTCCTCATCTAACTCAGACAAAAACAAACTCTCTGCTGCAATAATACCAGTTAGAGAATGCTGATTGTACAAACTATCCACTAGTCAAGATAAAGTTCACTTTATACATTGAGAGCATCTTACGTAGCTAAAGGCTTGCACACAAAGACTATCTAAGTTTTGCTAAGCCTTTTTTATGAATAAGAAAAAAAGGCTCTCAAATGCTAGCTAGTACAGAAGCTATGACTTACAAGCCTGTGAAAGCCCAGCTACTAGCTGAAAAGAGGTCTTGACTTATGTCACAATCATACACAGAATCTACTCACTGTTTTCCACCATGGGCTTCAGGATAGCTTGTTAACAACTTATGCTGGTAGAACAGGAGCTGTAGAGCATAGATGATCTATCCTTTCAAAAGCTCGAAGTAAAGACGAGTCCCAGCAGCTAAAAAAAATAACTTGCCATGTAGCACAAATGTTGTGTGCATTGGTGACCTTAAGAAGGCTGGCGCACAGATGCACTGACCTTTTAGTCAGTCGCTGCGGCCAAAAGTCGTGTAAATGTTAACCGTTTATTTGCATTTGTTAGTGTCGGTTGGAAACGGTGTATAAGTGCGTTAAAAATAAACGCAACCGGCATGGAGGAGGAGGAGTTAGGATGGAGAAGGATAGGAGCACATTATCAACAGAGAGGACGAAAGACAGTGCATAATGTTGAAGAGGAGGTATTTAAAGAATGGGGAAGGAGAGAACAATGGAGGAAATAAAGGAGATGAAGGAAGAACATTTTTGCTGACCTGTAGGTCAAGGGGACCGTGTTGTCCAAGTTAGCCATCGAAATTCCAAGGAGCTATGAGGGAGGGGCACTTTATTGTAGACCACAGAACAGAGAGAGCACTCATTAATTAGTCTTAATGTAAGTGAGGCTGCATGGTGAGGCTGCACGGTGAGGCTGCATGGTGAGGCTGCATGGTGGGGCTGCATGGTGAGGCTGCACGGTGAGGCTGCACGGTGAGGAGGTTGCATGGTGAGGTTGCACGGTGAGGCTGCATGGTGAGGCTGCATGGTGGGGCTGCATGGTGAGGCTGCATGGTGAGGTTGCATGGTGAGGCTGCACGGTGAGGCAAATCAGAGAGCACTAATGGCCGTGCTACAAACCAAAGCCCAGACAACCGAACTAAACCTAGACCTAAAAGAGTGTCACTGTTAAATTGTGAGGCTGCATTGGCATGTTTGGGAGGGCCAGCCATTCCTCGTGGCAGAGCCTCCCAGGAAGTAGGAAGTAGGTGTGTTTATGCATACATATAATATATAATTATACATACATACATACATACATACATACACACATACATCCACCCATATGTACTTACTGTATAATTGAGAATTATCCTATCTATTGTTACCACATAGCAATTCCACACCCCTCTAATAGTACCACTCCCCCAGAGGGTAGCGGGACCATATATAGCTAGAACTTCTTTTATTGTTACAATGCTAATATAACGAGCTACAGTTCCATTGGATTTGCTGCATTGAAGTAAGCTAACAAAAGGCCATGTCTCACTAGGTCTGTGGCATAACTTTTGGCCAAGAGATTCTTCCTCTGGTGTGCCTCCTGCCACAAAGACAGTTGGATCCAGAGTGTTTCCCAATAGACCTTCAGGGTTGTATACAGAAATTTTGCCAAGGGGGGGTGAACTTGAGATATGGAAAAATAAGGGGGGGCGAGAATGATACAATGATGGTGTATGTAATGTATAAGGGTGGTGTCTAATTTCAAGGGGGGGGGGCGAGAATGATACAAGGGGGGGCGAATGCCCCCCCCCGCCCCCCCCTAAATACACCCCTGGACCTTGCAGCTCCCTGTGCAGCCTTCCTCGGCTCCCTGTGCAGCCTTCCTCGGCTCCCTGTGCATCCCAGCTCCCTGTGCAGCCTTCCTCGGCTCCCTGTGCAGCCTTCCTCAGCTGACAAGCTCCCAGGTAGCATCGGCCAGTAAAACATGGCAGTTGTGATCAGCCATTGCAACCGGCAGCCATTTTTTATCGCACCAGAACTTGCATTATAATAAGTAGTAGTTGGCCTTCCAATAGTTTGGCCTAAAGTAATTAGTAGCTGTTCCCACGTACCTACAAAGTATCATTTGTTTTCGTCAATGAAGGATTTAAATGTTTGATTGAATTTCTTGTGAATCGTTGTGAGATGGAAATAGGCCAGATGCGGTAACCATGACTCCTAATGTCAAGTTGCTGGTAGGGGACGTGACCTGCCTAGATACTTTGGCCAATCTCATCGGGGTGGGGAAACAGTGCTGTTAGTCTTGGCCAAGGAAGAGAAAGTGGCCAATGATGCCAGCCTGCTATTGGGACAAAGTTGGGGCTTTTTTTTTTTTTTTTTTTTTTTTTTTTTTGAGGGCCTAGCCTCGGGATAAAGTGAAGCATCGGAGAAGGGAAAGCCCCGTGCATATCTGTTGCAGTGTCTCATGTGGCAGTCCAAAGAGGGAATGCGTTGTCTATACTTGGGGTTTGTGGAGGGGTGGAGTCACTCTGGATCAGAGTTGTGTTTTGTGCGTTGTTGTGTCAGTTCTTTTTTTCCTTCATTTCTTCTTTGATTTTTTTAATTCTAGAGGACCAAGAGCAATGGTTGACAGCATGGGACAGTAATGGTTGACAGCATGGGACAGTAATGGTTGACAGCATGGGACAGTAATGGTTGACAGCATGGGACAGTAATGGCAGACAGCATGGGACAGTAATGGCAGACAGCATGGGACAGTAATGGCAGACAGCATGGGACAGTAATGGCTGACAGCATGGGACAGTAATGGCTGACAGCATGGGACAGTAATGGCAGACAGCATGGGACAGTAATGGCAGACAGCATGGGACAGTAATGGCTGACAGCATGGGACAGTAATGGCTGACAGCATGGGACAGTAATGGCTGACAGCATGGGACAGTAATGGCAGACAGCATGGGACAGTAATGGCAGACAGCATGGGACAGTAATGGCTGACAGCATGGGACAGTAATGGCTGACAGCATGGGACAGTAATGGCTGACAGCATGGGACAGTAATGGCTGACAGCATGGGACAGTAATGGCTGACAGCATGGGACAGTAATGGCAGACAGCATGGGACAGTAATGGCAGACAGCATGGGACAGTAATGGCAGACAGCATGGGACAGTAATGGCTGACAGCATGGGACAGTAATGGCTGACAGCATGGGACAGTAATGGCTGACAGCATGGGACAGTAATGGCAGACAGCATGGGACAGTAATGGCAGACAGCATGGGACAGTAATGGCTGACAGCATGAGACGGTAATGGCTGACAGCATGGGACAGTAATGGCTGACAGCATGGGACAGTAATGGCTGACAGCATGGGAACAGTAATGGCTGACAGCATGAGACAGTAATGGCTGACAGCATGGGACAGTAATGGCTGACAGCATGGGACAGTAATGGCTGACAGCATGGGACAGTAATGGCAGACAGCATGGGACAGTAATGGCAGGCAGCATGGGACAGTAATGGCAGACAGCATGGGACAGTAATGGCTGACAGCATGGGACAGTAATGGCTGACAGCATGGGACAGTAATGGCAGACAGCATGGGACAGTAATGGCAGACAGCATGGGACAGTAATGGCAGACAGCAAGGCAGTAGATTCCTCTCTAACTAGTAACGAGGCAAGGGATTGTGTGGCGAGCGAAAGGTGCAATAAAAAACATCAGTTTGATATTTATCACATTACTCAAGTGTTGTCCTACTCCAGGCATAGCTGCACGCCTGACACTATACACTGATCTTGATATCATCAGAGAGGCTGCCAGGATGAGTGTGTCCAGCCTTGCTCTGTGAAAGGCTGGCTGTACAGGTGGAGAAGAGGCTGCCAGGAGGAGTGTGTCCAGCCTTGCTGTGTGAGAGGCTGTGTACAGGTGGAGAAGAGGCTGCCAGGATGAGTGTATCCAGCCTTGCTGTGTGAGAGGCTGTGTACAGCTGGAGAAGAGGCTGTCAGGAGGAGTGTGTCCAGCCTTGCTGTGTGAGAGGCTGTGTACAGGTGGAGAAGAAGCTCTTGCTGTGTGAGAGGCTGCACGGGTGGAGAAGAGGCTGCCAGGATGAAACTTTATACAAATTTAAAAAAGGCTGTCAGGATGAGTGTGTCCAGCCTTGATGTGTGAGAGGCTGTGCACAGGTGGAGAAGAAGCTCTTGCTGTGTGAGAGGCTGATACAGGTGGAGAAGAAGCTCTTGCTGTGTGAGAGGCTGAGTACAGGTGGAGAAGAGGCTGTCAGGGATGAGTTGTGTCCAGTCTTGCTGTGTGAGAGGCCACCATATATAAGGTATATGGGCAGCAGCAGTTTGGAGAGGAGCTGGTGTGTGATAATGAGCTTAACAATGGTGGTCTAGAGATATGTACACTGTAGCTGTGACATTGAACCTCCCATTTCTTATGCGGACCTCGCCTCTTGACTTTCTTGGATTCGGTCACTCTCTCCCTCTCTCCCCTCCAGGTTTTCTGCAGCAATAGCCCCAGGCAATATATCAGGTGACAATTGGACTGCTGTAAAGTTAATTTAAAAAAAGAGTTGTTAATTAGTTAATTAGTTATTGTCCTATTTCTATCATTAATCATACTTGTTCTTGCGGTAATTAGTCATTCCAGTGTGATGTTGATTCAGTATATTTAAAAATCCATTGAATATTGTTTATTCAAGTAATTTGTACACTTACAGGAGGATACCTTATATGCTTACAAAGACTTGTGGTTACGACTTTGGCCCTAAGTTCTGTGCACTTCACTCGAACTTGATATAGCTCAAATGATAGATCTCTCTGTGAGCTCTCTTTTGAATGTTGCTGAAGTATAACCATGCCAAAGTAACATGGAGTCAAAGGTGTAGATGTAGTCAAAGTTGAAAACCTCAAAGCTGCATGCCTGAGTTCTCTGCAGTTGTGGCTTCTGATTAGAAAGTGCCAGCCTGTTGAAATTAGTATCAGTGGCTAGAGAAGCCATACTCTACAAAAGGAGTTTGCTAAACTGTGATTACGTAGGCACGTTTTAGCTCCTGATGAAAACACTCATTTTGTAGAGTCTGGCTTCCTCTAGCCACTGGTCAACAAGCTGGCACTTACCAGTCAGGAGTCAGAATTGCAGAGAACTCAGACATGCAGGCTTTGAGGCCTCCAACTTTAACTGCATGTAACTTGGGTATGGTTATACCTATGCAACAGTTTTTTGTGTCTAAAGAGAGCACACAGAGAGATCTATCATTTGACTGATATATATAAGTTCATACAGTGAAGTGTGCAGAATCTATGGAGCTCCAAGTCTTACCACAAGTTCTTGCAAGCATTTTTATTTTATGGTATCGTTACACTGTGACAATAAATGAAATTTATTTAACAAGAAGGGAACGCTGCACTAGCATGCGTATTCGGTAATAATGGCTGTTGGGGTAGGTTGCGACTGTCTTTAGCAGAGTTGAGATAAGGAGTGTGTGTGTGTGTTTGTCAACAACTGGCTTCCTCCTGGCATGTTTATGGAGCAAGTTGGGGGGGGAAGGAAATTAATATTGTTGGGGGTACATAGGCTTGTGTAATATTGTTGGGAGTACATAGGCTTGTGTAATATTGTTGGGGGTACATAGGCTTGTACATAGGCTTGTGTAATATTGTTGGGGGTACGTGGGCTTGTAATATTGTTGGGGGTACATAGGCTTGTAATATTGTTGTTAGGGGTACATGGGCTTGAAATATTGTTGGGGGTACGTGGGCTTGTAATATTGTTGGGGGTACGTGGGCTTGTAATATTGATGGGGGTACATAGGCTTGTGTAATATTGTTGGGAGTACGTGGGCTTATAATATTCTTTGGGGTAAGTGAAGTTGGTTGATTGGATGGATAGTGGAAGGGAGTCATATAGCAGTGAGCCATTTTTAATCATGTTAGCAGTGGCTGTGATTGTTATGGTGTGGGGGACCATTATGCACATGTGCACTCACTGTGTGTGTGTGTGGTATTGTGCGTGCGTGCGGCTTGAAAAGAGACAGGTTGTTTCTTCTCGTGTAAACATATCTCCTCTGACATTATCAACATCTCTACCGTCTGTTCCCCCACTCCCCCTCTCCTCTCTTCCACAGGTTCATTTACGAGACGGAGAAGTTCAACGGTGTGGCTGAGCTGCTGGAAATTCTCGGCAGCATCATCAACGGCTTTGCCTTGCCCCTGAAGTCTGAGCACCAGCAGTTTCTGAGCAAAGTTCTGATTCCACTGCACAAGACGAAGGCTCTTAACCAATATCAGCCGCAGTTGGCTTACTGTGTGGTGCAGTTCCTGGAGAAGGATCCTGACCTGACCGATCCTGTGAGGGGAGGAGGGAGGGATTTGGAAGGGGAGGGGGAGAGGGGGAGGAGGGGGGGGGGGGGGGTGTAGAGAAGGGGAAAGGGGGTTGAATGAATGAGGTAATGTGAGGAAACGTGGGCAAGGAAGCTTAATTAAATGGCCAGTTTCACACTCTTCTCTTTCTTCCATGTCTTGGTGTGCTCCTTGAGTATCATGTGATGCACGATATGGGGGCGGGGGGGGGGGGGATTCCATGGTATGTGACAACATCCTTGAGCATGCTCAGGCAGTTGAGACTGGAGGTTTTCCTCGGATTGGCTACTTGGTTCTCTCAGAGTCAAAACTCTGCAGAAGCTCAAATGCTGTCTGCTGCAACTGAATGTTTTCACAAGGTAAAGGGTTGCACAGATAATCAACTCAAAATATGGCAATTTTTCTGCCTATTGTATCTGACTACATTGCAAAGTATGAACAGCTAAAAAAATAAAAATAAGTGACATTTTGTTTTGTCTTCCTCTTGGCAATTTTGAAATGATGTTTGGATAACACATTTCAGAATGAAGTCACATGAGGTGCACATGATCCCCATGATGTGTCTGTGTAGAGTAACACGGCACCATGCTTGGAACTTGAGGCCTCGGTGATAAGGTGGGTGAAACTGCTTGTGAAGGAGGTGCTGCACACTCATCACACACCCGAGTGCCTAAACAGGGATGTAGGGATGCTCGTGAGGAAGGCGCTGCACGTCCATCCCACACATGAGTGCCTCAACAGAGCCGCAGGGCTGCTTGTGAAGAAGACACTGCACATCACACCCGAGTGCCTCAACAGAGATGCAGGGCTGCTTGTGAAGAAGGTGCAGCACATCCAATACAACCCCGAGTGCCTCAATAGGGCTGCAGGGATTCTCGGGGATGCTGGGTTGGAGCTAGCTGGTTGCTGACCCTCATCCCTCAAGCCTGTGTGTGTGAAACCACACCCATTGTTACCTCTCTGGTGCAATGCTTCAACCCTGCGGCACTCAGATACATCATGGATCCTGGCACTTAATGATACTTTTTTTAAACACACGTGTTAGCTAGTTTATTTGACGTGCTCGACCTCGCGCTGGCCGTCCATTATGACCCTGAAGAAGGCCAAAGCGTTATGGACGAGATGTCTGTTGAATAATCATTTCTTACCAATGAAAATCAAGATCTAACTGTTTCCTGTGTCGTCATCCGATAGTCGCTCTAGTGGAACATGACTTACTTACATTCATTATGACTTGAGCTCATCTTAGACTTCAGCCTGCTCCCCCACCCAACGAGTTGTTGATTTAGAGCAGCATTTCCCCAAAATTTTTCGGGCCATCGCCCGCCCCCTTGGCTCCTTCAGCACATTGTTAGTGCCCCCTTATATAATAAGATTTCTTATCTGTTTGGTTTCTAGACTTTAATGTTTTCAGTAAACATGACGTTGACCACTAGTTGCGTCCCATTTTAACCTGTTAGGCCAGCTGCTCCAACGTATTAAAATTTCTTACGGCATGAGCTGAGACCATAGGCTAGGTCCTAAGCATGAATGAAATGTAGGTTTAATATTAATCCTTGGGATTTTTATTTGCTGATTTTTATTTGATATCTCATAAGGACACAAGGTAAAACAGAACACAATAATAAAATAATAATAATAATAATAATAATAATAATAATAATAATAATAATAATAATAATAATAATAATAATAATAATAATAATAATAATAATTATAATTATAATTATAATTATAATTATAATAATATAATAGTAATAGTAATAGTAATAATAATAGTAGTAGTAATAATAATAATAGTATAGTAATAGTAATAGTAATAATAATAATAATAATAATAATAGTAATAGTAATAATAATAATAATAACAATAAAAATGTTGAATTTTTGGGGCCTAGCTTTTTCTTTCTGCTCTGGCATCCAGATGCTCTTGCTACTGATCGAATGCAGGCAGAAATGTGAAATAACCTTTAATCTAGGGAAGATTTACTGATAAAAGCGATTCTTGTAACTATCTTAAGGATCATCGAAAAAATCAAAACCTACTTTTTCCAATGACATATAGCATCTTGTCAGATTCAGAAGAAATGTCCTTTCCTTTGTTAGTTCCATGATATAAATTACTTTGTCTTTTGTCACAGTGTCCCCCTGCTGCCCCCTATTCTCTTACCGCCCCTTTAGATCCTCTTCCTAATACCCCCAGGGTGGCGGGATCGCTCACTTGGATTTAGAGCATGCTGAGAGACATCGTTGCTGACAGCTAATGTGTACCCTCTCCCCCTCCCCTTCCACAGCAATCCAGCCAAATGCCAGCCCTAGTCCTAATCCTGGCCTTTCTCCTAGCTCTGACTCTAGCCCTAACCCTGGTCTTTCTCCTAGCTCTGACCCTAGCACTAACCCTGGTCTTTCTCCTAGCTCTGACCCTAGCCCTAACCCTGGCCTTTCTCCTAGCTCTGACCCTAGCCCTAACCCTGGCCTTTCTCCTAGCTCTGAACCTAGCCCTAACCACAGCCTTTCTTCTAGCTCAACCCCACCCCTAGCCAATTTTACCTAAGACTGAATTGGGTTTCTCTTTTAGTGTTTTGGGGTCCAGTAATTTTGAGGACTCGGTCAAGCCAATACGGATGCCATCCATGGCCCCATCCTTAGCTAGGGCTAGGGCCAGGAGAGGCAAGACCAGGGTTAGGGCTAGAGTAACGTATTCTTGGATAGCCCAAGGCACGATTGATTGATACCACAGAGCACTCCTGTCAAACACGCAAGACATTTTTCATCCTGTGCCATAAACCCAACTCTCCATACAGTTGATGATTTTTCGTTGTCTCGCCTACCTGCAAAGGTATGAATTTTGAACTCGAAAAGCTTTCAACAATGGAGTAATATGCTGTGTTCAAAGAGAAGAAGGCAAGATAGCTACATTTGATCGTGAGCCATGGCGGCAGAGGAGAGAAGTTAGCTTTGAGAAGTGAACTGCATGGCCTGGCCATCTCTGCAGCTGTTCTTTGTAACTGACCTACTAGGCTGAGAAATCTTTGACCCGTCGTCAGAAATGTAAAACAAAAAAAAAGAAACAAAACAACAACAACAACAACAACAACTCGTGAAAATATAACGATGCAAAATAATTAGACACAAATTATTTTTAGCGTGAAGCATTCCAGATTTGTATATGTATTTGTATATATATACAAAGACGTTGCTAAAGAGTCTATATTAATTGCCCTCTTAATTACATCCATTGGTGTCACTGTGGGCTATAAAGCTCTCACCCAGCCCCCAGCCCCAGTTCTCCCTTTAGTCTTGTTGCCTGGACTTCTCAAATGCGTGAGCACGGACAGTAAAAGGCACGCGGGTCAAATCCCACATTTTTCTTTGTCTAATTAGAGCCTCATGGCAGGGCATATTGACATGTGACCTAATTGCACCTTTAAAAAAAAAAGTGTCGAAATGCCAAGAAAACCGTAAAAAGTCAGAGAAGAATGCTTTACAGTATTTGTCCACACCTCTCTGAGGCTAGCGAGGGCTAGTTCTCTATAGCTAGCTCAATCTTGTTTCTGCTTATGCACTTGAGAAGGATTTTAAATAGTTTTAAATAGTTTTAAATAGTGTGTGTTATTTGCTTGTCGGGTAGACACAAACCAAGCACCTGCAGTCTGTTGCCCGTGCCACATAATGGGATATTTTTTAAAATATTTGTGGTTTTCATCGTTAGGATAAAATTCATGGTTACGACGAAGAGCAGCATGTAACTGCACGCTGCAAAACCCACGAATATTAATCCCTCGAAAGTATCCACTGTACAGTGTACTTCTTTGTCAAGTCAAAGGGTATTTATATTTATGGAAGGTGATGGACGTATGTGTCTTCAACATGTAGTTGTGTGTTTGTGTGTCATTCCTCCCTCTCTTCCTCTTCCTTGTTTGGTTGTCCAGGTGATGATGGGCTTGCTGAAGTTCTGGCCAAAGACCAACAGCCCTAAGGAAGTGATGTACTTGGGGGAGGTGGAGGAGATCCTGGACGTCATCCAGCCCAACCAGTTCATGAAGATACAGAGACCCCTCTTCAAGAAGCTGGCCCGGTGTGTGTCCAGCCCTCACTTCCAGGTCAGAGCAGCTGCAACCTGGGGAAAGACTTTGTCTCCCATAAGTAGAAGGCTCTCTTTGTTGCCATGACGAAGGTAGTGCTCAATTACTTTACTCAACTGTTCTTATGGGGTGTGTCCAGTTCTGACGCAACCTATCCCAGGACATGTCACGATTCCTGCGATACTTGTGACTATCCTGGGATGAACTTAGCCCTAAGCCCTAGCCCTGATATTACTCCTAGAATACCCCTGGTTCTAGTGTTAGCCCTAACAGTAGAAGACTACCTGCCTAAGCCTTTACCCTAGCCCTAAAATGAATATCCATAGCCCTAGCCCTTTCCCTGGCTCTATATCCCTTGCCCTAGCCCTAGAATATCTCTAGCCCCTGGGTTTAGAATATCTCTAGCCCTTGCCCTAGCTTTAGAGTATCCCTGGCCTTGACCCTTGCCCTAGAATGCCACTATCCTGGCCCTGTCCTTAGAATATCCGTAGCCTTCCTTGACCTACCCCCAGGTTCAGCAATGGCTCTAAGAAGTGACTAATTAAAGCTGACTTCACAGCTTGGAGAATATTGTTGTCAAATTGTGAAAAGGTTTAGATGCAACTTATTTCGGAGTGGATTTTTTTTTGCTTCGCAAGTTCTGCGTCATTCTGTGACGTCAACGAACATGTGCGAGGTTGATGGTGAGGGCATGCTATTCTGAGCCATGGCAGTAGAGCTGGCATGCATTACGCCATCATGCATGCTGCTCTCACTTCCGGAGGTGTTTTTTAAAATTTATTTTTAAAGTGCGGCGAGGCAGTATCCCTCTATTGGGTTATGGTGAGGGTATTGGCCAAGGTACTTGATTGTACTCTACACGTGAGGCCTACATGTTTTCCTCTTTTGGCGGTTGCTGCGTGGGTCTAGACATGGCCATATGCTGGTGCAGCCATTTGGCCAGTTGTTGAATTGCAGCTGGCATTGTTATTTCTCTTCGGATTTTAGTTTTTAGCTGTAGTCAGGAGCTGACTCTGGTAGCTTGGTAAGTAAGTGTGTTGGCTGAGTATCCTGTAATTAATTTGAAATGGATAATGGATGCATGTGTGTTCACTAAACAATGCTCTCACCAATCCTGCTCTACCAGGTCAACCGAAAGTTGTTGTTGTTGTTGCTGCTGTTGTTGTTTCCTTTTTTGTTGTTTCCTTTTTTGTAGTTTGTTTGTTTTTAGGACATTGGTCTCTCTATAGCTGTGGACACATACTTTGATGTTGCTTTAACCCAACCCCTAACCTTGGTCCTAACCCTATCCCTGCTCCTAACCCCGATCCTAACACTAACCCCTATCCCTGGTCCTAACCCTAACCCTAACCCCTATCCCTGGTCCTAACCCTGGTCCTAACCCCTCTCTGCTCCTAACACACTAATACCTAACCCTGGACCTTACCCCTAACCCATAACCTTGGTCCTGCATGTAATCCTAACCCCTAACTCTGGTCCTAACCCTAAACCCTAACCTTGGTTCTACATGTAACCCTAACCCTAACCCTTGGTCCTAACCCTAGTCCTAACCCTGATCCCTATTCCTGGTCCTAACCATGGTCCCCCCAACCCCTAATCCTGGCTCTAACCCTAACCCCTAACCCTGGCTCTAACCCTAACCCCTAACCCTGGCTCTACCCCTGGCTCTAACCCTAACCATTAGCCTTGACCCTAGCTCTAACCCTAACCCTAAAGGCTGGTTCACAACATGCTGCTTGCACTAGTGACACAATGTGTCAATTTAGTGATATTGTGAACAAGAAGTCGCCTCGCTTGAATAGTTGTATTCTGGTTCCTATTGTGATGCGTTGGTCGACATGCATTGGTAGTGTGCTTTATTTATGTTTTGGCAAAAAAAGTTCCTCCTTGGAAGAGATGAATGTGTAAAGATTAATAGAGGCAGTGAGGAACTCTCTTATTGCATGGCTGGATCTGGCAAGTCATTTGGAGATAAAAAGCTCATTAATTAATGGGTGGAGTTTCATAATTGGTAGTTCTAAGCGATGCAATGCGGCAGGCAGATATTGTGAACTGCTCAAAGCAAGGCGATGTGACCCGAAGCGAGGCGAAGCGAAGGCCTCGCGGCGTATTGTGAGCCCGCCTTAACTCCTAAACCTGGCGCTGCATTAGCAGATGAGGAAAGAAAAGTCCCAAGAGAGCTCAACAGACGTAAGGATTAGGGCTAGCGAGAAGAAGTGCAAGTGAGAGTCCTAGCAATGGCGAACTTCCACCTTGCGCCTCACTTTACCAGCGCTGTCATGCTTGGAGGTTTAATATGGAGAGTCTGGACTGCTGCCGCAATGGCAAGACTGGTCCACTACCACTCTCTGAGGATCCACAAACACTGCAAGAACTATTTGTCGAAGCCATCAGCTCTCAATACAATGCAAGGAAACATAGCATTGCCTTCTCCTTCACATCCAACATAGCCACAATATTTTATTGAAAGTGGTACGTGTGTGGGGTCTGCTGTTGCTGGTGGCTTCTAGCATTGATCGTGGAAGGACCACAGAGTCGCTGAGGATATCTGCTAGTTAGTTTTGTAGCTGTCTAGTGGATGGTTTTCAACACATGACCATGTAGACCTAGGGATATTAGCCGCTCATGTTTTCCTTGCCAGTGATTGGCTGAAGGAGAAAGGTGTGACAGTGTGCTCCATCTGCAGGTCGTTTTGGAATGTATATTATGGGAGTAGAGACAGCGCCATATTTTAGCTGGCCCTCAAGAGGCAAGCTTGTGTGTCCAGACGGTCTCCTCCCCTCCCCCCCCCCCCTCCCTCCGCCCCTCTTTCTCTCACCCACCTGTGAGCAACAGTAAACACTAGCACATGACTTTAGCTGAGGAGGCGTGGCATAGGCTGCAGAATAATCAAATTTGAGTTATTGTATCGGGTCGATGAGCCTACGGAAGGGAATTTGAATCAGCTCATAAATCCAACCAAAATACAGGATAGGAGAGTGATAAGATGTAGGAGAGATAAGATGCAGGAGTGATAAGATGCAGGAGAGATAAGATGTAGGAGAGAGATAAGATGCAGGAGTGATAAGATGTAGGAGAGAGATAAGATGCAGGAGTGATAAGATGCAGGAGTGATAAGATGCAGGAGAGAGATAAGATGTAGGAGAGAGATAAGATGCAGGAGAGATAAGATGTAGGAGAGAGATAAGATGCAGGAGAGATAAGATGTAGGAGAGAGATAAGATGTAGGAGAGAGATAAGATGTAGGAGTGATAAGATGTAGGAGTGATAAGATGTAGGAGTGATAAGATGCAGGAGTGATAAGATGTAGGAGAGAGATAAGATGCAGGAGAGTGATAAGATGCAGGAGTGATAAGATGCAGGAGAGAGATAAGATGTAGGAGAGAGATAAGATGCAGGAGAGATAAGATGCAGGAGAGAGAGAGATGCAGGAGAGAGATAAGATGTAGGAGAGTGATAAGATGCAGGAGTGATAAGATGTAGGAGAGTGATAAGATGTAGGAGTGATAAGATGCAGGGGAGTGATAAGATGTAGGAGTGATAAGATGTGGGAGAGAGATAAGATGCAGGAGTGATAAGATGCAGGAGAGATAAGATGCAGGAGTGATAAGATGAAGGAGAGTGATAAGATGCAGGAGAGATAAGATGTAGGAGTGATAAGATGCAGGAGTGATAAGATGTAGGAGAGAGATAAGATGCAGGAGAGTGATAAGATGCAGGAGTGATAAGATGCAGGAGAGAGATAAGATGTAGGAGAGTGATAAGATGCAGGAGAGTGATAAGATGCAGGAGTGATAAGATGAAGGAGTGATAAAGATTCAGGAGAGTGATAAGATGTAGGAGTGATAAGATGTAGGAGAGTGATAAGATGTAGGAGAGTGATAAGATGTAGGAGTGATAAGATGTAGGAGAGTGATAAGATGTAGGAGTGATAAGATGCAGGAGAGTGATAAGATGTAGGAGTGATAAGATGTAGGAGTGATAAGATGCAGGAGAGTGATAAGATGTAGGAGTGATAAGATGTAGGAGTGATAAGATGTAGGAGAGATAAGATGTAGGAGTGATAAGATGTAGGAGAGATAAGATGTAGGAGTGATAAGATGTAGGAGTGATAAGATGTAGGAGAGATAAGATGTAGGAGTGATAAGATGTAGGAGAGTGATAAGATGTAGGAGTGATAAGATGTAGGAGAGTGATAAGATGTAGGAGTGATAAGATGTAGGAGAGTGATAAGATGTAGGAGTGATAAGATGTAGGAGTGATAAGATGTAGGAGTGATAAGATGTAGGAGTGATAAGATGTAGGAGAGTGATAAGATGTAGGAGTGATAAGATGTAGGAGTGATAAGATGTAGGAGAGTGATAAGATGAAGGAGTGATAAGATGTAGGAGAGTGAAAGTCTATTTTTTTAAGTTTGTTTTCTGCATAAACATCCTTTTCTCAGATCCTGTTCTGTGGAGAAGTCCCTCTTAGTTAACATGCAATGACTTACATGGTCTCTGTGTGAGATCCAAATACCGAACCCTTCCTTCCTCCTCCCCTTCCTCATCTCCTTCCTCCTCTCCTTCTCCTCTCCTTCCTCCTCCCCCCCCCCCCCCCCCCCCCCCCCCCCCTCCTCCTACCTATATACACATCTGCATGCACATGTTTGTGGAATGCTTACATGTGTACACTACATTGGAGTGTGGTAGTGGTGAAGTCCCCTGGCATTGTTCTAGAGAGCTGCATACTGCTGTAATCCAGTTTGAGGCGGTTTGGGGATGGAAAAGGCAATGTTGCCAAGATTTGAATGACGTGCTAAAAATTATAAATTGTCAGCAGCTAATAAACTTACTCCATTTTTGACTGTGCTGTCTGCCATTGTGATTTGCTGACCAGCCGAGCAAGTGGGTTGGCTTGCCTTGTGTGTGTGGTGTGTGTATGTATGTGCATGTGCAGACCTTCATGTATGTGCAGCTGCATGTCTGGGTCACATCAGACGGCCAGACAGAGACCCGCTCTAGGTCACATCAGGCGTGCAGACAAACATATGGCAGATGTGTAGACAGGGACATGCCTACAAGTGCCTCTAGGTCACGGCAGACGGACAGACACTGACACATTCTACAGGTTACGGCAGACATGCTGTCAAAAACACTGTCATGGTAGGCATGCAGGAACAAATCCTCTAGTCACTGCAGGAGAGACAGCAGCAGTGGCTGTATGTACTGATGCATTACTACTGATGCAGTTGTAGTAGTGTGGTTGTATTTTCCTTGGTTGAGTCACCCTCCCCTTCTCTCATCCGCCTTCTAACTGGTGATTCCCCCTTGTGTCCCCTCTTGTGTGTGTGTGCTATTTATGGGTACAGGTAGCGGAGCGGGCCCTGTATTTCTGGAATAATGAGTATGTGGTCAGTCTAGTGGAAGACAACTCCGAAGTAGTGCTGCCGATCATGTTCGATGCCCTTTACCGAATCTCCAAGGAGCATTGGAATAAGTAAGTTCTATAGGTGATCAGTCATTTGTTCTGTATGTAACTACATGTGTGGTGGTGGAGGTGGTGGAGGTGGTGTGTGTGGTTGTGATGATGGTCATGTGTATGGTGATGGTGATAATGGTGGTGGTGTGGTGATGGTGATAATAGTGGTTATGTGTGTGTCGTGATGTTGATGATGGTGGCGGTGTGTATGGTGATGATGACAGTATATTTGTGGTGATATTGATGTTGTTGTTATGATGGTGGTGTGTCTGTGGTGATGGTGGCAGTGTAGTGGAGGTGATAATGGTGGCAGTGGCTACTTAGCAAGCTGCCTTTGGCAGCTTAATTCAGTTAATGAAATCCGAGACAACTAATCCTAGTTCCTCTACTTGTTCGTCTGGCCACAGGGCGTGATCTATCAGTGCTTTTCACCTGACATGGAAACGCAACAAGATTCGGGTGGGGACTGCAGGACAAGGGCGACATTTTTGGCAAGAGGAGCTTGCACCTGTTTGGGTTGGGCTGGTTGCTGTTTAGGGTTGATCACAATGTTTTGTTTTGGCTGGATTGTTAGGGGGCTTCTTGCACCTCCACCATGAAGCTGTGTTGTAAATAATAGCAGAGCCATTGTGTGGGGAGCTGAAGAACCTTGCCAAGCCAGCACTGATTCCCACTGTCAACCACGCACAGCAAATCGTGTCCTCAATAATAATGTTTCTTAGATTATCATCACCTCTCAGACCATCATCATCAACTGACCATGCAGCCAGTTCTCTCCTCTACTGACTGTGCAGCCAGTTCTCTCTCCTCTACTGACTGTGCAGCCAGTTCTCTCTCCTCTACTGACCATGCAGCCAGTTCTCTCTCCTCTACTGACCGTGCAGCCAGTTCTCTCTCCTCTAAGTACTGACTGTGCAGCCAGTTCTCTCTTCTCTACTGACTGTGCAGCCAGTTCTCTCTCCTCTACTGACTGTGCAGCCAGTTCTCTCTCCTCTAAGTACTGACTGTGCAGCCAGTTCTCTCTTCTCTACTGACTGTGCAGCCAGTTCTCTCTCCTCTACTGACTGTGCAGCCAGTTCTCTCTCCTCTACTGACTGTACAGCCAGTTCTCTCTCCTCTACTGACCATGCAGCCAGTTCTCTCTCCTCTACTGACTGTGCAGCCAGTTCTCTCTCCTCTAAGTACTGACTGTGCAGCCAGTTCTCTCTTCTCTACTGACTGTGCAGCCAGTTCTCTCTCCTCTACTGACTGTGCAGCCAGTTCTCTCTCCTCTAAGTACTGACTGTGCAGCCAGTTCTCTCTTCTCTACTGACTGTGCAGCCAGTTCTCTCTCCTCTACTGACTGTGCAGCCAGTTCTCTCTCCTCTACTGACTATGCAGCCAGTTCTCGCCTCTCTACTGACTATGACTGACTGTGCAGCCAGTTCCCTCTCCTCTACTGACTGTGCAGCCAGTTCTCTCTCCTCTACTGACTGTGCAGCCAGTTCTCTCTCCTCTACTGACTGTGCAGCCAGTTCTCTCTCCTCTACTGACTGTGCAGCCAGTTCTCTCCCCTCTACTGACCGTGCAGCCAGTTTTCTCTCCTCTACTGACCATGCAGCCAGTTCTCTCCCCTCTACTGACTGTGCAGCCAGTTCTCTCTCCTCTACTGACTGTGCAGCCAGTTCTCTCTCCTCTACTGACTGTGCAGCCAGTTCTCTCTCCTCTACTGACTGTGTAACCAGTTCTCTCTCCTCTACTGACTGTGCAGCCAGTTCTCTCTCCTCTACTGACCGTGCAGCCAGTTCTCTCTCCTCTACTGATTGTGTAGCCAGTTCTCTCTCCTCTATTGACCATGAAGCCAGTTCTCTCTCCTCTACTGAGCATGCAGTCAGTTCTTTCTCCTCTACCGACTATGTAGCCAGTTCTCTCTGCCCTTGTGTATAACTATCTGTCTACATGCTGGAAGGAGTGTGCCGCATCTCGTGTGTTGATTTGAGTTCAGCATGTGCATATCTTTCATATGACACACTCCAGCCACAGCATATTCTCCAACAGGATTCGTGCTTGCTAATTATTCCTGACGGGTACTATTATGCTAGTTCCGGTGGGTTGAGTGGGTGCATGTCACTTCAAAAAAAAATCTTTAAAAATAAAAGTGGGGTGATGATCACTTCTGCTGATCTCTTTCTGGCCAATTCTGGTGTTTCTTTTCTTCTTTTCTGCTGAGGATGGCTACACAGGAACCTCTGCCCACCAGTGGGAAACTCTCCGAACTCCTTCACTCTTGAGAAAGGAAATTCTCTTTGCTGGAAGTATTTTTGTAGGCTTGTTAGACATACGTACGTACGTACAATTTCGTCGATGGAGTGGATTGTTCTACCACTGCAGCGTGCAATGATACCAATTTATTTCTCATTAAAAAACTATTCTTTTAAGAAATTCTATAGAGCAGTGGCAATCTCTACTACAAGATAGGGACCATATTCAGTGTGTGAACTAAATTAAAGCTAGGAAACAAGACCTTACTCATGGAGACCACAGCCAGTTAGACGACCCTTTTCCGCCACCACATGTGCAGCAATCATTAGACAGCTTTTACAAAGGCTGTATGTTGCTGATGCACATGATTTGTATCTAAGTGTGGTCGGTGTGGGTGTGGTTTTGTTTTTGAAATTGATCAAATGTATTTTTTGTTTGTTTCGTTGTGTTGGCCGTATAGGTGGTACAGTGAGTGGTACAGTGCGTATAGCTGAGTGGTACAGTGCGTATAGCTGAGTGGTACAGTGTGTATAGCTGAGTGGTACAGTGCATATAGCTGAGTGGTACAGTGCATATAGCTGAGTGGTACAGTGCATATAGCTGAGTGGTACAGTGCGTATAGCTGAGTGGTACGGTGCATATAGCTGAGTGGTACGGTGCATATAGCTGAGTGGTACAGTGCATATAGCTGAGTGGTACAGTGCATATAGCTGAGTGGTACAGTGCATATAGCTGAGTGGTACAGTGCATATAGCTGAGTGGTACAGTGCATATAGCTGAGTGGTACAGTGCATATAGCTGAGTGGTACAGTGCATATAGCTGAGTGGTACAGTGCATATAGCTGAGTGGTACAGTGCATATAGCTGAGTGGTACAGTGCATATAGCTGAGTGGTACAGTGCATATAGCTGAGTGGTACAGTGCATATAGCTGAGTGGTACAGTGCATATAGCTGAGTGGTACAGTGCATATAGCTGAGTGGTACAGTGCATATAGCTGAGTGGTACAGTGCATATAGCTGAGTGGTACAGTGCATATAGCTGAGTGGTACAGTGCATATAGCTGAGTGGTACAGTGCATATAGGTGAGTGGTACAGTGCGTATAGCTGAGTGGTACAGTGCATATAGCTGAGTGGTACAGTGCATATAGCTGAGTGATACAGTGCATATAGCTGAGTGGTACAGTGCATATAGCTGAGTGGTGCAGTGCATATAGCTGAGTGGTACAGTGCGTATAGCTGAGTGGTACAGTGCATATAGCTGAGTGGTACAGTGCATATAGCTGTGCTGTGTGGTCAACTGACAGTGAGTGGCTGTGGCAGTGGTGTGAGGTATTCTAGTCCAGCTGTCACAAGCCAAGAGCTATGCCAGTTTGTCAATGTCAAAGTCCAAGTGCTGCAAAGTCCATCTCTAGGTCTCCAGCTCCAGTTTCTCCTTCTAAACACCTTCTGTTCCTTGTTTCCTCTTGCTGTACTCTACAAGTCAGCGCATACACCATACCTTGTTGTTGTTATTGTTGTGATTATTAGAGGATAGGCTACAGGCCTTCTTCGAGGACTTTGTGACAGTTGCATTGGAGAACTTTACCAACCCAAGGCGGACTCAGCAATCCCTGGTCTGCATATAACTCCACCCACCCAACAGAAACTCAGCAGTCCCTGGTCTGCATATAACTCCACCCACCCAACAGAAACTCAGCAGTCCCTGGTCTGCATATAACTCCACCCACCCAACAGCGGACTCAGCAGTCTCTGGTCTGCATATAACTCCACCCACCCAACAGCAGACTCGGCAGTCCCTGGTCTGCATATAACTCCACCCACCCAAGGCGGACTCAGCAGTCCCTGGTCTGCATATAACTCCACCCACCCAAGGCAGGCTCAGCAGTCCCTGGTCTGCATATAACTCCACCCATCCAACAGCAGACTCGGCAGTCCCTGGTCTGCATATAACTCCACCCACCCAACAGAAACTCAGCAGTCCCTGGTCTGCATATAACTCCACCCACCCAACAGCAGACTCGGCAGTCCCTGGTCTGCATATAACTCCACCCACCCAACAGCAGACTCGGCAGTCCCTGGTCTGCATATAACTCCACCCACCCAAGGCGGACTCAGCAGTCTCTGGTCTGCATATAACTCCACCCACCCAACAGCAGACTCGGCAGTCCCTGGTCTGCATGTAACTCCACCCACCCAACAGCGGACTCGGCAGTCCCTGGCCTGCATATAACTCCACCCACCCAAGGCGGACTCAGCAGTCCCTGGTCTGCATATAACTCCACCCACCCAACAGCAGGCTCAGCAGTCCCTGGTCTGCATATAACTCCACCCACCCAACAGCGGACTCAGCAGTCTCTGGTCTGCATATAACTCCACCCACCCAACAGCAGACTCGGCAGTCCCTGGTCTGCATATAACTCCACCCACCCAAGGCGGACTCAGCAGTCTCTGGTCTGCATATAACTCCACCCACCCAACAGCAGACTCGGCAGTCCCTGGTCTGCATGTAACTCCACCCACCCAACAGCGGACTCGGCAGTCCCTGGCCTGCATATAACTCCACCCACCCAAGGCGGACTCAGCAGTCCCTGGTCTGCATATAACTCCACCCACCCAACAGCAGGCTCAGCAGTCCCTGGTCTGCATATAACTCCACCCACCCAACAGCGGACTCAGCAGTCTCTGGTCTGCATATAACTCCACCCACCCAACAGCAGACTCGGCAGTCCCTGGTCTGCATGTAACTCCACCCACCCAACAGCAGACTCAGCGGTCCCTGGTCTGCATATAACTCCACCCACCCAACAGCAGACTCGGCAGTCCCTGGTCTGCATATAACTCCACCCACCCAAGGCAGACTCGGCAGTCTCTGGTCTGCATATAACTCCACCCACCCAAGGCAGACTCGGCAGTCCCTGGTCTGCATATAACTCCACCCACCCAACAGCAGACTCAGCGGTCCCTGGTCTGCATATAACTCCACGCAGACTCGGCAGTCCCTGGTCTGCATGTAACTCCACCCACCCAACAGCAGACTCGGCAGTCCCTGGTCTGCATGTAACTCCACCCACCCAACAGCAGACTCAGCGGTCCCTGGTCTGCATATAACTCGGCTCATGAACTAGATCGAACCAACCATCCTTACTTGGTGACGATTACAGTACCTTGTGGGGAGATTTTGGTAGTTGAGAAACAGAGTTGTCGTGAACAAGGCATTGGAAAATTTAGAGTCTTATGAAAGGACCTTTTATTCGCAAGCAATAAGAGGATGGATTCCTGAGGATGAATTTTGCTGTTTAATTTTTTTTTTACAGTCTGCTGGTTTTGCTACCTTCATGAAGGATTCGCACTTGCTGGCAGTATTTGTTCTGGAGCTAATAGTGGCCAAAACTAGTGCCCTAGCTGCCAGCTAAGAAGCCACCCGAGTGATTTTTTAGCTGAGATATGATCTTTCGTGTTCTCTGTGTGTTTTAGCTGTCCGCCATTTTGGGGGGGGGAAAGTGTTCAGGCCAATATAAGGAGCTCCTTTGTTAGTACATAGCATATGTATACAGAGAATGCATGCATGAGCAATGCTGGACACAATAGAAGATGTTGGTGGACAAGCCCAGAGAACAGTGAAATGCAGCATCCACACATAGCACTGCAGAAGGTCGTCAGAGCAAGAGAGACTTGGAGGTAGTGCTTACGGTTGACCCGAGCGTTCATTTAGTCGGTGGATGCAGCACCATGCAATGCTACGTTCGTATGTACATAGGACGGACGGCATGTTCCCATTTATTGCTGATGTTCACCTCTCCAATGAGGAGGCGAGATTTCGCAGTCCTGTGGCTACTTATCTGATGCAGTAGCTCTCGCACGACTGTGGACACTTGTCTGCGAACATGCAAAACTGTTACTAGAAATCAAGTGACCTCTGCCTGACCTTGCCAAATGAACATGGATATTGTAGCTTAATCTTGAGTGGATGTAGTTACTAGAAATCAAGTGACCTCTGACTGACCTTGCGAATTCTACCAGTCTGTGTTGGCGATGGCAATGGTTTCCTGCTTGGCTCCTCCCTAGACTAGTAGCAAAATTGGTTGCTCCTAGCTGCTGCTTGGTCACCATAAGCTTCCATCTCTACACCAACAGAGAGCTGCACTCCACTTTCCCCAGCATGCTTCGTGGTTTGCCCGGCTGAAAAGCAAACTACAAACTTTGCGTGACACTACAATTGTTTACATTGGGTCTAGGGTTTGTGGGATTATAACTTGAAGCTCATTACAACATTTCCTATAGTAGATGAGATATCTGCAGACTAGCCATAGTGTGCTAGATATCTGTGTCATAGTGTGCTAGATATCTGTACCATAGTATACTAGATACCTGTGCGATAGTATACTAGATACCTGTGCCATAGTGTGCTAGATACATGTACATGTACCATAGTATACTAGATACGTGTGCCATAGTGTACTAGACACCTGTGCCATAGTGTACTAGATACCTGAGCCATAATATTATACTAGATACCTGTGCCGTAATATACTAGATAACTGTGCTATAGTGTACTAGATACCTGAGCCATAATATACTAGATACCTGTGCCAAAGTATACTAGATACCTGTGACAGAGTGTGCTAGATACCTGTGCCATAGTATACTAGATACCTGAGCCATAATATTATACTAGATACCTGTGCCGTAATATACTAGATAACTGTGCTATAGTGTACTAGATACCTGAGCCATAATATACTAGATACCTGTGCCAAAGTATACTAGATACCTGTGACAGAGTGTGCTAGATACCTGTGCCATAGTATACTAGATACCTGAGCCATAATATTATACTAGATACCTGTGCCGTAATATACTAGATAACTGTGCCATAGTGTACTAGATACCTGAGCCATAATATACTAGATACCTGTGCCAAAGTATACTAGATACCTGTGACAGAGTGTGCTAGATACCTGAGCCATAATATACTAGATACCTATGACATAGTATACTGGATACCTATTTCATAGTGTGCTAGATACCTGTGTACTAGATACTTTAGCCATAATATGCTAGATACCTGTGCCATAGTGTACTAGATACATAATATACTAGATACTCAATAGTCATGCCATAGTGTACTAAGTACCTGTGCCATAGTGTACTAGATACCTGTGCGATAGTTTACTAGATATATGTGCCATAGTGTACTAGATACCTGAACAATAGCTGCTTCTAAGACTACTGGCACGCACGTTCATGTATATTTGGTGAGCAAAGTGAGCCTTCCCTCTGGGCAGCTGCATGGGAGATATTGTGTTGTCGTGCATATCCATGTACTCATAATGACCTGTCCACCACGGTAGCCTCGGTGATTTTCAGTTTCAATTTTGCCATTTCCATTTTCAAGTATTTCTAGATTTCCTTTTCAAACCAGTTCATTTGTAGTGTGCTTGTAACGACTTGATCGTAGAGTTGGCTTCTCATTCAATGGCATTCAGTTGCACCCAGTATGAAACTGTAATAATATTCATACTTGTAGAATTGTTTAGCTAGCTATTCCTCTGGTTGAACTTGTAATGTGCGTACTTGTGTCTTCATCAACTCATGATGTCTTACCCTGACAAGCTCCTGTTTTCTTCTTGTGCTTGATCGTGGGACCAAAAGCAGAGCGTGCAAAATTCGCTCGTGCATTGTTTGTTTCTGGTGTGGTGTGGTGCTCTACGATTCCTGCCCCTTCTTGCCCCCTCCCCCCCCTTGTAGTTTTTATTTTTATTATTATATATTTTTTTAATGGGGTGGTGCGGGTGGGGGAGTCTAAGAGTCCAATGACTACCCACCTTTTCTGTGGAAATGGAAAAGCATTTGTTCTGCGTACACAAAGAGTGCTGGAATTATCAGGGGAATTTAACTTTGGTTGGTGTTTCTGGTTGCCCGAAAGTTGGTCTCTGTACTGTGCATGTTAGCAAGTGATGATTGAATGTTGAAGTTTGTATCATCATTAGCTGTTCAGTATCAGTGTTGAGTACATAGTTGTGTCTATTGTCTGCAGGAAGTGTCTAGTGTACTACAGGAAGTGCTGTAATGAGTTTCATAGAAGTAATAATCCCCCAAACTCTAAACTCAATTAGTGCTCACACTAAGTTTGTTGTTCACCTGTTGCTTTTGAGATGGGCCACCGTAACCAATGTCGAGGCTCCGTGTGTCAACATAATAAAAAATAATATTAAATTTAATTATTTTAATAATAATAATAATAATAATAATAATAATAATAATAATAATAATAATAATAATAATAATAATAGTAATAGTAATAGTAATAGTAATAGTAATATATAATATATAAATAATAATAAATAATATATAAATAATAATATTATTATTATTTATTATTAGTAGTATTGTTGTTGTTGTTCTATTATTGTTGTTGTTATTATTGTTGTTGTTGTTGTTATTATTATTATTATTATTATTATTATTATTATTATTATTATTATTATTATTATTATTATTATTATTATTATTATTATTATTATTATGCCCCTACATGATCATACAATGAAGATAAACTGCCGAACAGTTGTATTTACATGTAGAGGAGAAGTACATACAAAACGTACATTGAATAGATGTCTGCATTCTGTAACCAACTCTGTGGTGGCAGCTAGGTAGTTGTGCAGTTAGCATGACAGTAACTTCTGCACAGGTATTGTTGCTTACACCCTCCATAACCGCATAGAAAGACATATTTTTAAAGAAGACTAAGGAGTGTGTAGTGTGAAAGAATTTCTCTCAGGAGACTTGCCATCGCCCAGAGACTTGAAGGAGCTCAGTCACACTAGATCACCAGCACTGGCAAGTGCCATTGCCTTATTCTCTGGATTTTAACGGTTATAATAGCAGTTTCTCTACACCACACTCGAATAAGTTGATAGGAATCTGCAGGTGCATCAGTTGATATATAATAAACCTGAGATCTGACCCAGGAAACCATCACTCCCAAACAACCAACATTTATACTTCAAACAAACATTTGTATTGTTAGAGAGTCTTCATAATGTCCCCAAACTGTGTCTCTGTAATCTTGAGCCCATGGGGGGAATTACATTTCCTCGTGAGTTTCATATCCAACAGGAGCCCTCCCATGACCACAGTGATGTTGCCCTATCCCAGCTGTGAAGCATCTATTAATTGGTTTCTATTTGGTGGCTTCCATAATTGGCAAAGCCTACTCTAGCATGCCTAGCCACTCCCACATGCCACTCCCCCAGACACTCACTCTCACCATGCACATGGTACACAGATCATACGCGCGTGTGCACACGCACACACAAGTGAATCGATGCACGCGTGATGCAATCACAAGTACATATGTTGCATGTACTTTACACCTTTCAAACATGTGCACGTATTGTATTTAGTCAGTCATGCACACGTGCCGCACGTCATCCTTGGCTCGAGGCTGCCACTTTTTCCTTCTAGATGTGCTGTTCACATGTTCATTTTACCCAAGGCACTCTTTTAGAGAACAGTTTTCTTGGCTGCCCCTCTACTGACTGTGCAGCCAGTTCTCTCTCCTCTGCTGACTGCAGCCAGTTCTCTCTGACTGTGCAGCCAGTTCTCTCTCCTCTGCTGACTGCAGCCAGTTCTCTCTACTCTACTGACTGTGCAGCCAGTTCTCTCTCCTCTACTGACTGTGCAGCCAGTTCTCTCTCCTCTACTGACTGTGCAGCCAGTTCTCTCTCCTCTGCTGACTGCAGCCAGTTCTCTCTCCTCTGCTGACTGCAGCCAGTTCTCTCTCCTCTACTGACTGTGCAGCCTGTTTTCTCTCCTCTGCTGACTGCAGACAGTTCTCTCTCCTCTGCTGACTGCAGCCAGTTCTCTCTCCTCTACTGATACTGCAGCTAGTATTTCTCTCTCCTCTACTGACTGTGCAGCCAATTCTATCTCCTCTACTGCACTGCAGCCAGTTCTCTCTCCATTACTGACTATGCAGCCAGTTCTATCTTTGAGCTTGTCATATTTAAGGAAGGGTGTGCTAGTCTGCAGTTATGAACTGCACAGAGCTGTAGCTGTCACTTGTTTAGTATATTATACATAGTCCTGGATTATTACCTTGGACTCTTGTTGTACAGTGGCCTCGCTTTTAGCCAAGCCTGCAAGAAAACGAGTGTGGATCAGTGAATATGTGCATTCTAAATGATTAATGCACGTCTATTTATTATTTGTTCAAGTAAGTATCTCATAATTGTACATGAGCCGTGGGGACGCTGGGTCTTGCAAGCCCGACGAAGTACGGTCCAGAGGTGCAACTCTTGACACATGTTTAGACTGGACTTCACTCTCTCATGTCTAGTCAAGAGAGGTCACTATGTCTAGAAAAGTATTTGGTCAACCCTTCTTTGGAGAAAGCCTCCATTTAATTAACCAAACAGGAGAACATTCCTTGCGACCGGCAGGCTGTTGGCATCCTCCACGAGCCAGATATAATCGTCATGGACATTTAGGGATTGGACAGGTTGTTTTTTTAAACAGAAATTCATAGATCAATGGCTGCAAGACGGGCCAGCAAGAAGGTTGTTAAGAAAACAGGTGCAATTATGGTTAAAGTAGGTATGGACTTAGTAGTAATTATCCCTCGACATTTTGTAAATTCGTTGCTCGACATTTTGTAAATTCGTTGCTCGACATTTTGTAAATTCGTCTCCTTTGCTCGACATTTTGTAAATTCCTCGCCTCCGTTGCAGTGCATGTACTAATAATATATAGAAACATTCTCTTTAAATTATATATGTATATATTTTTTTATCAACAACAGCGAGGTTGTTCCTTTCAGGGAGATACCGTGTGAGTACCCCAGAATGGATGTTATGTATAATGGCAAGTGCAGTGCTAAACATCCGGATGGCTGCTAAGCTGCTAAACCAACCGGGTTTATGGTACGTGTGTGCCGTCGATCACAAAACTCATTTGAGCTGGTCTGGTATTTGATGCAAGTGGCTGTGTGCTTTTCACTAGAACGAGGATCCTCTGGAGGTGAGCGAGCAACCCTGGTGGTGACAGGGCCCACTTTCCTGGAACTAGGACACTCTGGAGTCTGGAGGAGAGCAAGCAACTCTAGTGGCTGCAGGACCTACTGCTCTTGGAACTAGGACACTCTGGAGGAGAGCAAGCAACTCTAGTGGCTGCATGACTCACTGCTCCTGGAATTAGGACACTCTTGAGGAGAGCAAGCAACTCTAGTGGCTGCAGGACTCACTGCTCTTGGAACTAGGACACTCTTGAGGAGAGCAAGCAACTCTAGTGGCTGCATGACCTACTGCTCTTGGAACTAGGACACTCTTGAGGAGAGCAAGCAACTCTAGTGGCTGCAGGACCCACTGCTCCTGGAACTAGGACACTCTGGAGGAGAGCAAGCAACTCTAGTGGCTGCATGACCTGCTGCTCCTGGAACTAGGACACTCTTGAGGAGAGTAGCGGCTGCAGGACCCACTGCTCCTGGAACTAGGACACTCTGGAGTAGAGTAAGCAACTCTAGCGGCTGCAGGACCCACTCCACATGCCAGTCAAGAAGAGCCGAGATTGTTATCAGAAGTTTGGAGTAGAGACTTTACAGAGCCTTGTACAAGCTGCTTGTATACTGCTACATGGAATGGCTGGTTCAATGGTGTAGCCTCCAATCATGGCAATTTATAGGAAATCAAGTTCAAATTAGTTTTTTGGATTGCTCTGTGATATATAATTATTACCCTGTGCGACTCACACTACATGAAGCCTGGCCAAGTAATTGAGTTGGTCCTCTTGATACAAATATATATATGCTAGCAAGAGGAGCACTAAAGAGAATGAGGTCCCCCCCCCCTCTCATTCCAACGTTACTCTCCCTAACTCGTTACGACTTACTCAATTTTTTTAATTTAATTTTTTAATCCAGTCGAAGAGGACACTGCCCTCTGTAAATCTCTCCATTTCTTCTCCTACTGTGGTGTGTTTCTAATAGAGTAGGGCTAGAAGCAGCTTCGCTGGCAAACTCCTTGCATTCAGTGAGCTCTAGCATATCAGTGTGATTTCTTTGCGATGCTGCAATGTTGCATTATTAGTGTGTTGTAGTCGGGATAAATGCACATGTGCAGGTATATACCCCTGAACAAAATGGCCGACTGGCCGACAATGATACCATGCCGCTTGATGGTGGCTTCCAATCCCGATCTGGACCAGACTTTACAAGAACTATCCAGGTGTCCATCCAGGTCCCTAGGTGAAGTTTCATCCGGATCCAGCTTTCCTTTTGCCCATGCATGTTGGACATACAGATAGATAGACAGATAGACGTTATTACTGTGTAATACATATATATATATATTTATATGTTTGTCTCATTAAAAAAACGGCGAAATTTCCAAGGGTTTGTCTCGCCAAAAAAGACACCAGGAAAGTTCTTCTGGAGTTTTGCAGCTGCCATGCTACCAGATAAGGACATCTAGCTACTTAGTCCAGCAGGCTAGGCATTGTAAACGGAGGTCATTTTAATTATGGGCCACTGTAGCCCCGCCTACTTCATGTATGTAGGGTTCGTGTTGTGCTGAATCTGCAATAACCTGTCTGTCGGCCTCTGGACCAGTAACTGGGGTACATAAGGTCACAGAGCATGGGGTATCTATAATTTATTTTCGGGGTTCATCTGTTGATAATGAAAAGCTTCCTAGAAAGTAATTGCACTGCTTGTCAAGGTGTGGTGAGATGCTTTGGACCTTCTTTTTTCTGAACACTTATAAAATATGACCCACCACGCACAGATGCATACATGCACACTATTCCCCTGCCAAATACTGTGACTGGTGGCCCCTTTGACCTATGATTTATTTTGCCAGTCGCGTAGTGTTGATGTTTGCGGTCCAATCAGAGTTGCTGCGTGGCACAAGTTTGTCCCAGACACCTAAAGCTGGTTGACAATGTGCCTGCACGCGCGACTGTCATGTCGGTTGCGATGCAGAAATTTATTCTATTCTGGTGTGACGCGTAATCCATTTTCTCGTGTTGTGAACTTGGCTTGTCAGAAGAGCAGAAGTGTTAGCTCATCAACACATTCCTCTTTCCCTCTCTGCAACAACAGGGAGCAGAGTTGAGGCTCTGGCCAATGGCTGGTCACTGTCTCTTCATTAGAAAATTAATTCCCAAGGTTATTTCCAGAGTTACTGTTAGGTGATTTGTCTTGGTGAAAAAGGCTGGGTGGATTCCAATTAGAAATTCTGAAAAGTCTTATCACCTTACCAATTCAAGGCATACTTCTTACTTACTTCTAATCTTACTTGTCTTTACATCAAAGGAAATGGACTGAAATTGCATTGTCGGACCTAGCTAATGTTCAATGTAAAGTGTCAAAGGTCAAGTGTGCATGAAGGATTTCAAAAAAAAATTTTTTTTGTATGTGTGGGTGGATATTATAATAATGAATGTGTTAATTCAACTAGATGAATGCAATATTGCCAGCAGGCGTTCTAGCGGATTGTGCCAAAGATAACATGCTGATTATACAGGGACATATATATCTAGTCCATAACTATGTGTCGAGATTAAAACAGGTGTGGGGAAGGTTGGCATTTCTAAATATAAATGCCATCCTCTTTCCAAATGTCTCTCGTATCCATTTTCCACCCACCAAATTTGATTAGTCATATTTTTTTGTCTCTCCCTCCTCTTTATACCTTCTCTTATCTCTCTCCTTCCCTCTTTCCTTCTCTCCTCTCCACTCCCCCCCCCACCCCTTCCTTCCTGTTCTTCTCTCTTTACCTTCCAGGACTATTGTTGCTCTTGTCTACAACGTCCTAAAAACCATGATGCAGATCAACACAAAACTTTTCGATGAGCTCACCAATTCCTACAAAGCAGACAGGCAAAGGTTTTAATTTGTACATGCATGGTCGGGGGAAAAAGGAGGACATTTTATGAATACCTGTTTTTCGTCTGTGTGTGTGTGTGTGTGCGTGTTTGTTATCCCCACGCAGGGACAAAATGTTGGAAAAAGAGAGGGAAGAGAAATGGAGGCAGCTTGAAGCACTGTGCCATGAGAGAGAAGGAAAATTGAATGCAAGTGGGACTACAAAAAAAACAAGCTCAGAGAACAAAGATGTGCAAGAAGTTGCCACCAGTGAAGAAGATGTGGCAGAAGAAAATATGAAAAATGGAAGTCAATCGCCTGAGAGTCACATGAAAGAAGGGGGCAAGGAGGTGGGAACTGGAAGTGACATTTGCGCTAAATTGGAAACATGATTACTTGACTGAATGTAGTTTGTTTTTTATTGTACATATACAATGATGTAGTATAACTAGATACAAATTTTTTGTTGTTGTTTTTCATTATGATTGTGCACTTGTAATTTAATGATTTTACTTTCAGGCATAACGTCACAATTATTTTGTTTCAAACCATCTATATTATGTCATGTCTGAATGGATCATATACTACTGTCTAAAGCAACTTTTTTATTGCTGTACACAATTATTCTTATGCTACTTCAAAAGTCTTGTTCTTTTGATCTTGGGGTTCTGCTGCATGCTATAAAAAAGAACTTGACAGCTTCATGCACTGAAGGTGCCAGATAGTTGTGTTTGTGCTCCAGGCACTGCATGCTGTCAGCTCATGCGCTTTTTTTTTTATATATTACGTAACGTTTCTATGAATACCGGAAAACCGCAAGTAGAAAGCATTCCATGCGGAAGTTATACATCCCGCAAGAGCTGAGCTGAGGCTGGTTGGCTGGTGAGCTGGAGCTCATTTTTCTCCCTTTTGCTCGTATTTTGAAGCAGTGTGAGGTCAGAGGAGCCTAGAAAGTGGATCTCTACAGCTGAATACCAAGAGAGAAGCGCTCGATTCGTGTAAGTTTCCACGTTTGAGAGCTCCCGTTTGGAGCGGGAGCATCCATTGTTGCTAGCTCCTGTTTGGAATTTACAAAGTATCCATCTTTCCATGTTTTAGCGGAGTTGCATGTACCAGATGTTTTCTCTAAGATAGTGCCTTTAAATTAAGTAAGGAACCAGGTTGGCTATCCATTTTCTTCTTGCACACAAAAAAAGTTCAAATCCCTCCTCCCTAGTTTTAGTCGCGAGCCAGGCTCTTCGCAGGCTTATTGTTCATTTTAACAAGCAAACTCTTGTTGAAGGAGCTATTTTCTCTATTTGCAGTGCCTTGGACAGTTTGCATTATTGGAAATTTGTGAAGTGTTTTTGCCTTGTGGTTAGTTGAGCTAACTGGCTAGCTAACTAATGGCAAAGTGCTTGACTACGAAGACAGCCTTGGCAAGTGATGCTCCCAGCTACTCAGCAGATCAGAGCTTGGAGAGACAAGACATAGTGTTCACCTCGGTGAGTGAGAGACAAACCAACAAAGCTGAGAAAGAAGGCACAACAAAGTTATCAAGCAACAAGGAAAACCAGAAAGGCAACCCCATTTCATCTGAATTGGAGTCAGAAAGAGCACTCGAAGTGGGAACCCTTTCAAGGGATTTCGAGGAGTTCAAGCATGAAGATTGTGCAGCCACTCTCCCCACAAAAGGCAGCTATGCTTTGGACAGCCTAGGTGAGATGAAATGTGTGAAGTTTCCTGTGAGCAACCAAATAGCAGCTGAGGTTTAATTATATTCATGGGCCAATCATCAAGGACATGTTTTGTGCAATGTGGGACCTCCATTTTTAAAGTTCCGACTCTGTTAGCCTAGGTTTATCTTTTGGGCTACCTCATGGAATGACGCTGGTTTTTGTGTGTGTGTGTTAGTACTAGGTGTTGCTAGCAGCATGCATGCAGCTGTCCAAGAAGCAGCTTACAGTAGGTTGGTTTTGCGTATGTGCATGACCTCAGACTGTACTGATTGTAGAGAAAAACTGGTATGCAAGCCAGCTTGCTAAATAGCTAAGTGTATAGCAGGCTTATAATGTATTCTGCTGTAGAAGGGATTTGACACTCATCTCTTGTTGCAATTGCTGGCTTCCATTTTCCAACAATTCATATTATGCAAACCAACCATGTATTTTTTCTTATCTACTCTGTCCAGGATAAAACAAAGGAAAAAGGAGATAATCTTTTATTTTTCTTAGCTCAATATTATCATCCTCTCCTAATTAATTCACAATTCGTATACTGAATTCTGAAAGAAATCAAACATACTTGACTCAAACAGAAGTTGAAAGTGCCTTGCATATATCTATGGTTTGTGTTTGCATGCTTATTCAATGGATTTGTGTAAATGGTTCAGTTACAGAGAATCCCTCTATTGTAAGTAACCAATTTTCTAGACAGACAGCCAGCCAATAAATCGTGTGTGTGTGTGCCAGTAAAGCAGTGGTGCGTGGAACTGGATTGCTTCCCGCATGTCCCTTGGGTTTTGCATTTGTGCTTCAAGCAGGTCTTGTTTGGTGTGTGTTTTGCCAGGAATCTTTAGCATCTGAGCTATCTAGTTTCCGTACCTCTTTGGCTTTGTATGTGCATGACTCTCCTTGGCTGAGTGTGACTTGCATCTGATTGTTGATTACCAGTATGTTTGGTTTGGTATTCAAACCAAAAAGTGTGCATGAATTGAGGTCGCTGAGGAGACGTGTGGACAATTAACAACTTTGTTTTTTTGCCTCTCAGTTTTGTTGCAAGTTATTCTTTGTAGTAAATTACCTTACCATTAGTTCTACTGGACACTAACCTTAGTTGATGCCCTAGAGCTGTGTGCAGTTGCGCACGTTTATGCATCTTTTTATCAAACCGAGTTCTCTCTCCGAGCTTTAAAAAACAAAAGTTGCTAATAACCACACTCTCAAGGCCTTCTTGTTATTTATGTTTTGCTATTTTCATTCTCACTTTGTAACAGCCTCGAAGAGTCAGGAGGACCCAGTCAGCCCTCAAGTTCAAGCAGCTGCCAGAGCCAAGCAGCCTGCAAGTAAGTGCATGTGTATAATCAGCTGCATCTCGTTTATTGTACCAGACTGTTTTTGTGTTGTCTTCAAATGGCCTGCCTCCCTTGAAGAAACAACGCTAGGCTAGTTCTCATTATTAATATATTGTAACTTGGCATAACAGAGCAAGCAAAGCTAATCTTCTATATTGTAACTCATTGTGCATGCATTTTTACTTGGTGTAATGAAACATGGCAAGGCTAGTCCACATTATGCATGCATTGTAACATGTAATGCAACAAGCAAGGCTCATCTTCTGTATTTTAACTTGATGTAATGAAACATGGCCCATAACACATTGCAAGAAGCAAACAAACAGACTTTGTTGTACTTCTGTTGCGTCTTCTCCACCTCATCAGTAGTGTGATATTGTTAGCCTTCGCATACATGCTCTGTGGTTATATTTGCAGAAGTTAAGCTGGTACCTACAAAGTTGAGCTCTACCTGCAGAGTTCTACAAAGTTGAGCTCTACTCTTCAAGTAGAGCCAGTAGCTACAAAGTTGAGCTCTACCTGCAGAGTTGAGCCGGTACCTACAAAGTTGAGCAGAGTTGAGCCAGTAGCTACAAAGTTGAGCTCTACCTGCAGAGTTGAGCCGGTACCTACAAAGTTGAGCTCTACCTGCAGAGTTGAGCCGATACCTACAAAGTTGAGCCAGTAGCTACAAAGTTGAGCTCTACTTGCAGAGTTGAGCCAGTAGCTACAAAGTTGAGCTCTACCTGCAGAGTTGAGCCAGTAGCTACAAAGTTGAGCTCTACCTACAGAGTTGAGCCGGTACCTACAAAGTTGAGCTCTACCTGCAGAGTTGAGCCAGTAGCTACAAAGTTGAGCTCTACCTGCAGAGTTGAGCCGGTACCTACAAAGTTGAGCTCTACCTGCAGAGTTGAGCCAGTAGCTACAAAGTTGAGCTCTACCTGCAGAGTTGAGCCAGTAGCTACAAAGTTGAGCTCTACCTGCAGAGTTGAGCCAGTAGCTACAAAGTTGAGCTCTACCTACAGAGTTGAGCCGGTACCTACAAAGTTGAGCTCTACCTGCAGAGTTGAGCCAGTAGCTACAAAGTTGAGCTCTACCTGCAGAGTTGAGCCAGTAGCTACAAAGTTGAGCCAGTAGCTACAAAGTTGAGCTCTACCTGCAGAGTTGGGCCGGTACCTACAAAGTTGAGCTCTACCTGCAGAGTTGAGCCGGTTCCTACAAAGTTGAGCTCTACCTGCAGAGTTGAGCCGGTACCTACAAAGTTGAGCTCTACCTGCAGAGTTGAGCCCGTAGCTACAAAGTTGAGCTCTACCTGCAGAGTTGAGCCGGTACCTACAAAGTTGAGCTCTACCTGCAGAGTTGAGCCGGTACCTACAAAGTTGAGCTCTACCTGCAGAGTTGAGCCCGTAGCTACAAAGTTGAGCTCTACCTGCAGAGTTGAGCCGGTACCTACAAAGTTGAGCTCTACCTGCAGAGTTGAGCCGGTACCTACAAAGTTGAGCTCTCTCTACATGCAGAGTTGAGCCGGTATCTACAAAGTTGAGCTCTACCTGCAGAGTTGAGCCGGTACCTACAAAGTTGAGGTCTACCCGCAGAGTTGAGCCTGTACCTACAAAGTTGAGTCAGTACCTACAAAGTTGAGCCAGTACCTGCTAAGTTGAGCTGGTACCTGCAAAGTTGAGCCGGTACCTATGAAGTTGGCGTTCTAAATTGTACTAGTCCCTGCAAAAGTTGAGCTGGTTTCAATGTGACGGAGCAGTTTTTTTGTGGTGTATGCACAACAAACCACAGCACTTTGTGTGCTGATACTGGCATGTGTATATAGGATTCAGCAAACATGGATGGCGTACATGCATATTGTTTGTACACACACACCTATGCATACATACATGCTATGCCTGGTGTATTATAAACTCAGGGAGGTAGTAGCTCTCTTGATGCACACACCACGACTCAATATCTCTATCATCTTGCGTTGCATGGACACAAAGTATGTGAATGACACCTGCAGAACTGCTAACGAGAGTTCTAGATCATCTGTCAGGTTACAGAATATGTATTTTAGCTGAGGGAAGTGGTTTTATATTCCTTTTCCTTTGCCCATGCAATTACTTGCAGTAGTTGATTAATTAAAATCTTGGAAAGGAAAGTGCTCTACATCTTGTCCAGTGAAACCTTGGTTCATTGCTTGCGCTATTGTTGCCGTAATCCTAGGAGTTCTGAGGCTTTCTTGGCTATGGTCTGCGCTGTCTGGTTTAATCAGTGACAGTGTGTGGTTGATTGGCTGACTGCTTGCTTGTGAGTGTACACTGCTGCTCAGGAAGCTCTATATGTGCTCATATGTGTGAGTGTGTTGGAGAAGGCTAGCTGAGTGAGCTGGTGCAGGCTGGCTGAGTGAGCTGGAGCAGGAGGCTGGCTGAGTGAGCTGAGGCAGGCTGGCTGAGTGAGCTGAGGCAGGCTGGCTGAGTGAGCTGGTGCAGGCTGGTTGAGTGAGCTGAGGCAGGCTGGCTGAGTGAGCTGGGACAGGCTGGTAGAGTGAGCTGGGGCAGGCTGGCTGAGTGAGCTGGAGCAGGCTGGCTGAGTGAGCTGGAGCAGGCTGGCTGAGTGAGCTGGGGCAGGCTGGCTGAGTGAGCTGGAGCAGGCTGGCTGAGTGAGCTGGGGCAGGCTGGTTGAGTGAGCTGGGGCAGGCTGGCTGAGTGAGCTGGGGAGTGTAGTGTAGTTAGTATGCTGTTTTTCAGCATGTGAAACGACCCATTCTGTGTTTGTAGGCTTCAACTTCAAATGGGATGTTTCTAAGTGAATTGAAAAAATCTCCAGTTGAGCTCATCGTAGCACGGCTAATTACTCTTCTTCGGTCAATGTCTTCTCATTTGTAGTTTGTGAGGCTGCTCTGAACTAGATTTTGTTTATCAGCTAACCATAAGCATTGCCTTCTTGGTTATGTGTGCTAAAATGATAGAATGACTTTCTCGATAATTGACTTTTGCTCTTCAATGTTTCGGCTAGCCTTCATGACGAATAATGAGATGTTACGATTCGTGTAAGGTTTATAAGTAGCCAGATATCTGCCATGTGACCGAGTACTACTTTAATTTCGTACACAAATATGATATCCAGAAGTTGAAGTTATATAGATCATGGTTCTTGTTTGAAGTTGGTGCTTTTGATTAAAGTCCCAATGCCGTTGTTGTTGGAGAAGTTGTTTTAACTAATGATGTTGTTATTTTTGTTGTATTGCAGAAAACCCAGATCCTGTGAGCAAGACGGTAGAGATACGCATGGAAACTGAAACGTAAGCTACATACAACACACACGCAACAAATACAAACACACATTAGCAACAACAGCCATGCTCTGCGTGAAGTGAACCCCCTTACCATCTGGGCCTCCCCTGGCTCAGGGTGTAAGAGCTCTGATTGCAAGTCTTGCATAACTAGTGTGGCTTCACTTTGCAGGTCCAGATTGATTACGAACCCCATCAACCTGAAGTAGGCAGAGCCTTAATTACCTGTAATTAGAGTAAGCAAGATCTATAGAGCTGGCCTGCTGGATTGACATGGGTAAAGTGTTTACCCTGAGAAAAGAAGGCAAAATATCCTACTTTTTTAATTCCACTACAGTCTTTCCGTTGTTGCAAAAACGCTGTGCAAGTCATTATGGCATTTCTCTGCCATCACTCTAGCTGCATAGCCATTGAGAGCCCTCTCCCCGATACCTCACCCTGCCAGCGCAGGGATGGTGTATATGCAAAACTGCAAGGGGGGTGCTTAGTTCAATGAGGTCATAGTTTAAGGTTATGGGGAAGGAGCTGCTTGAATTAAGGACATCACTGACAACAAGAAGCTGAAGGTGATCAGGTCTTTCCCATCTGTAAGTATGTGGTTGACTGATGTATACATATGCATTTTCAGTAAGGAAAAAGGAACTGTCTTATAGTGCCTTGCATAGACAAGTCGAGATAAGGAGGGAAGAAACTGGGATGCCAACTCATGGATCATACCTGACTGATCTAAGAGGAGGTTTACTGCCATCTTATTCCTCATTGAGTATATTAATTGCAGGTCCAGTTTGTTTATTGGTCTTGGCAACTGCTTCTGCAAAAATAACATATATATAAGTGCATGTAGTTGCTGAGATCAGTGGACTCACTCGCACTGAACCGGTTCGTCCAAAAAAAAGCTGTGGAGTCTAATCAGCTGCCTTAAATATTGACCGTATTCCCGTCGAGCACTCTGGACATGTTCTCACTGCTTGTGTTGTCATCTGATATGGCGTTCTATGGCACACGAGATGTCCTTGCTGTCTTGTGTATGTGCAGCTGCTCTTTCTCTCTTGAAAAAAGGAAGTTGAGGCCCATTTCTTACAGTGTCGAATGCCGATGCCTTAGAGTTGCTGGCCTAGCTAGTGCCACTCTATAGCAATACTGCCAGCTTCTTAACAAACAATCAGCTACAACAACAAACGGTGTTCAAAGCTGTTTCCTTTTGACGCTTGTAGGTCGGAAACGAGTATTGGGGTGTTGCATGGCAAAGCTCGTTATGTGCACAATAGACGACTCTCTTCAGTACAGAACTAAGTTTGCACAATGGAACACACAAGTGCCTATTTTAGTATGGCTGAATGCTAATGCACCATATTTTCAAAGACTAATTAAGTACAGCTGGCTAATGTAGGCACTGGCCTAACAAGCTCACTCATATCGTCGAAACCCTCTTTCCAATGATGGACATTTTGTACTAAGATGCCATGTGCGTACTTCTGCTGCAGCTGCTTTGCCAAGCACCTGCCAGCTGCACTCCCTTCCAGAGTTGGGACTAGAGGCTAGCATGAGATTCAGATACTTGGAGCGCATCCCTAACTGGAACCATGCAAAGGGAATAAATATCATGTAGAAAGCACCAGGGATAATGGTCCGTGGTGTCATGCTAGGGCACAGTCCTTTGGTGAAGCCTGAAGTGCACATAATATATTATATGTGATGTGATTTGCAGACTGCGGTGGTGGGCTTAGCTATGTGTTGGAGAGATGTGTGTTTTATGCCTTACCAAGTGCTGTAACAAGGTGCCTAGGGCCCTTGGCTTGTTGACTTACAGCTCCCTAAGTGCATACTGCCTTTTATGCAGGGCTGTGTTTCGGCCCTTTGAGCTCCTTAGCATAAGGTAGTGTGCTGTAGCTACATAAAGCAGAGCTGACCTAAACGTGATGGTCTGTGTTCGATGGGATTACGTATGCTGTAGTCCTCACAACAAGCATGCATGAAGCATGACCTAGCAATCGAGTTTGTGGTTGTATGTGTGTGTGTGTACATCTGTGGTAATTTATTTTCTCTTCTCTTTCTTCCATCTTTCTTATGTCCTTCCTTCGTTCCTGATGTGGAAGCTGCTGCCTCTGGGAGCAATGATATTTAAAATGTGATAGCATGATCGTAATTAAAATAGGTCTGTTAAATGTAGTTATGCTGCTTAATCTGAGCTACAAGTGTCAACCCGTAGCTATGGGAGTTAGTGAGAATTAGTCAATAGCTATGAGAGTTTCTCTTTAACTATGAAAGTTAGTCTGTAGTTGTGAGAGTTAGTCTATAGCTATGAGAGTTTGTCTGTAGCTCTGAGAGTTAGTTTATAGCTCGTCTGTAGCTTTGAGAGTTAGTCTGTAGCTTTGAGAGTTTATACAGTAGCTCTGAAAGTTAGTCTGTAGCTTTGAGAGTTAGTCTGTAACTATGTGAGTTAATCTGTAACTTTGAGAGTTAGTCTGTAACTATGTGAGTTAATCTGTAACTTTGAGAGTTAGTCTGTAGCTTTGATCGTTTGTCTAGCTCTGTGAGCAAAAAGCTACCTACATGTAGGAGACCTTTCTTCCCCTTCCTCCCCATGCTGCACTACCTTGTGTCTGACAGAGAAGTTTTGATTCTTACATGTACTCATCGCCACTGGTGGAGAAACCTCCAAATGCAGCACACCTCCTTGACTTATAAGCAGTTGCTGTAAGCCATAGCAAGTTGGCTGGCTATGATAGCAAATCATACAACCTCAAAAATATCCTAGTATTCCCCTCTCCCCCCCCCCACACATACACACACAGACACGCAACATAGGCTTACCCTAGCTGAATGGACATACAATGAGATGAATCAAGTGTGATGTGCTTGTAAATCTTGTAGGAGATGAACATGGCCTACATATACTGTATACACACTCTCTATGTTGTCAACATGACTCTTCCAGAATCCATCATTTAATTAGCCCACCCTCTCAGTGCAAGTTGTTTTGCTCTGCTAATATAATTGCCTCTACAGCTGTTGTACACCATGGGCTTGTCTTAAGTAGATGTTCCTGAAGTCTCTCTCAAAATGGCCCATTCCAGAAAAACTTCCCCTCCTTAAATATATATATATATATATTTGCATTTCCTGATGTGTATTTCTCACTCCATTCCGTACCTAATTTTCACCAATGCTGTCTGTAGGTCACAGCACACTACTGGGGGGCTCCAGAAACTTCTCCCGCCTGCATCACTGCCACCTGTGAAAGTGGTTGGCAAGGACCGTCCCTCATCTCCCCAGGCCACCATGTCTGAGGGAGGTGGCAGAAGCACACCCGCACGCACTTCCCTGAAACCCGAGGATGCTGCCATTTCTGCTGTCCCGGCCTATGATGAAAAGAAGGCAAAGCCTCTCCTGGATTCTCTCAAGAGGACTCTCACTGCAGCAGCAGCTGCTGCTCTGTCTGAGGCTGCCGATATAGCAATTGTCAGAAAAGAACCCGTCAGTGTGCCCTCCTTGACAGCACATAAGCCACACACTGCTACCGCCCCCTCTCCTCCCTCCAGCATTGCTGCACCTAAAGCAACCCACATTGGAACCTCTTTCTCGTCACCCTCTAAAGGCACCACCTCTACTCTTGCTAAAGTCCCCAACTCCACCCTCACTAAAGGCACCACCTCCACTAAAGAGTCTGCCCCCACTAAGAGCACCACCTCCACTAAAGGCTCCAACCCCACTAAGGTATCCACCCCCACTAAGGGATCCACCCCCACTAAGGGATCCACCCCCACTAAGGGATCCATCCCCTCTAAGAGCTCTACCCCCACTAAGAGCTCCTCCACTAAAAGCACTACTCCTACTAAGGGCATTATCTCCACTAAAGGCACCACCTCCACAAAAGGCACCACTTCCACCAAAGGCACTCTCACTAAGGGCACCTCCTCCACTAAAGGCTCCACCCCCACTAAAGACACCACTTCCAGTCCCACTAAAGGCACAAGCAATAGTAGCAGTAGCGCTCCAGACATTTGTAAATCTCCATTCCTCTGCTCTTGTGGACGAAACTTTGAAACTCGAAGAGGTTTGTCCATTCATCTGGCTCATGGACCTGGACACACCCCTGTAGACAAGACGTCTTTGGACAATACTTCCTCTTCATCCTCATCCACATGTGTCTCGGCTCCTCTGAGCAGTTGCAAAGAAGAAACTCAGACTCCCCAGGATGAGGGTCCTGACGAGACTGATTCTACACCTCCCTCTCCCCCTCCTTCCATCAACGCAGCCACTCCGAGTTCACCCACACTCTTCAACATGGCATCTTTCAAGACATCCTCCCGCAACCCTCATTACTACTCTATTATACGCACGCGAAGGGCGAGTAACATCACCGATGGTGGAGGGGGGGCGGACTCGGCTTCCCTCGTGGAACAACCTACCGCTAAGCGTCAACGGACTAGCAACAGCGGAAGTTCCTCAGATTTTGCTCCCACTTCTTCTCCTACAAAAGCTGCCCTCCTCTTCAGTGATGAAGAGAAAAGAACCAGCGGGCCAGAGGATGACTTCTCAGATACTGCCAGCCGTTCTTCGTCGGTGGATCCTGGAAACAAGAGACGGTCACGAGAGATCGGCGAGCAGAAGATGCAGAGTGGGCAGTCCAATCCTTGCACGGAAGACGGAGGTAGCAACTTATCTCCATCTGATCCTTGTGTGAAAAAAGTGCCAGGTATAGAGAAGGCTGGAGCAATCGGGGATATTGTTGGAGGCAGTGGCAGTGGGTTTGCCAGCAGCCTTCAGGAATTGGCACTGCGGAATAGCCCCATCACCCGGTCCAATGCTGCCTCTTTGAAGACACATGAGTTTATCTCACTTCCCACACGCAAGAATAAAGGGGGCAAGAGGGGAGGTGGGGTTTGGCGGGGTGGATGGAGAGGAGGGAGAGGTGCTGGGGCCAAAAGCAGCAGCAAGCGTGATGCCAACATTGACGACAACCTATCAGAGGAGGTCGGAGAGGACTTTGAATCACCCTCTGACAAGAAGGATTCCATGAGGAGCACCAATAGGAAGGACTCTAGCAAAGTCGCTGCCAGTAGCACTGTTACTGCTAGTGGCAACAAGAGCTTGGATATCGGCTCCAATGAAGCTCAGGTTCAACCGCAGAAGAGAAGACGTGGAAGGCCTCCTAAAGTGCGCCACATCGTGCCCGCAAATCTTCCCAGCGAAGGAGCGAGCAAAGTTGAAGCTGATAAATTGTCTCCCTCTTCATCCGTTGGACCTAGTGGTCTGACCCGTTCAGGCAAGGTACACAGTCGTGGTGGCAAAGCAAGTACAGCCACTACAACCTCTGCTAACGCAGCTGTGGTTGATAGTGAGGAGCATGCTGAAGAAAGCCCATTACCAAAACCTTCCATAACAGTGGCTGTCTCTTCTAGTACCAGCAGCACCAAGAGCACCATGCTCCCAAGCTGGGACAGCTTCAGGAAAGATGAGAAAAGAGCCATCAAGACTGAGTCTGGTGACAAGAACCACTCTGTCATTCCTAATGTCCTATCCAAGGTTTTCACTGGAAAGAACAAGGATGCTGTCTCTGGATTTACCTCTTCCAATGATTCCCATTTGCTTGCATCTGGAAAGACGCATACTTCTCCAGCAACTCCAGCTGTTGGTAAGGGACACTCTGTGAAACGTGCTCTGTCAGAAGAGGGAAAGGAAGATCCAATTGCCAAGAAGCGGAAAAAGAGGAAGAAGTCATTATCGACTACTTCTGGAAAAGTGACAAAATTCAAGAAGGATGACGAGAAAGAGATGGCAATAGCGAAGAAGGCACCAGCTGAGAACATGTCGGATGATGAGATTGAAGTGGAGGAAGAAAGAGAGAAAGAATGTGGTGCAAAAACAAAATCTGCCGACAAGAAAGTGATCATTCCTTGTCCTCCTCCTCCTCTTCCTCAGCCTCCTGTCTCTGCTAAGGGAGAGTCCAAGACCAAGTCAAAGGGTTGCAAAACCACTCCAAAATTGAAATCTCCAGTTAAATCTCCAGTTAAATCCAGCAAGGGCAAAGGGAAGAAGTCACACTCTGAGACTGAGGAACCAGACACTGATGTCAGTGTTGATTCCGAGAGCAAGTCTGAGGACAAGAAGGACAGCCTCCGGGCTACGAAGGATTCAGAAGAGTCGTCCACCATGCCTATGGCCCAGATTCCTGTCTCTCAGCAGAGACAGTCGTCTGTTTTTGTGAGCGTTCTGTCAGGACCACCGGACAAGCCACAGCCACAGAGCCAAGTGGCGGAGCAGCAAAGCTTCAGCAGCGGTAACGACAGCTCTGACCTCTCAACCAAAGATGGAGCAGCTCCGTCGGGAGGGAAGGTAACGGAGAAGGACTCCAGACTTCCTGATCAATCTCAGCCACGACTCTCTGAGACGGCTGCTGGTTTCTCTTATCCGTCTTCCTCTCCCACCACCCCCACTTACCCGCAGTTCCCATACCAGACGCCCTTTGCTCCATCTCCCCATCACATGCTGTACCACCCCTCGGGCCACCCGTCTGCTGCCATGTACCCCCCGTTCTACGGGTACCCGGGTTCCCAGCCCATGCAGATGCCTCCTCCCCCCCATGGAACTTTCCTTCCTCCCCCTCACCCCATGAATGTGCAACACTCCGTCCCCAGCGGCCCACAGAGCACTGGTGGTGGTGGTGGTGGAGGCAGTAGTGAGCAGAACCCAACATCACCCCATGGCTTGCAGGTTCAACAGCAGCAGCTCCAGCAACAGCTGCAGCAGCAACAGCAAGTGTCGTTCAGCTCTCAAGGATCTCAGGCTGTCCCTGCATCTACATCCTCCATGGTGACATCTGCAGCCACCACTGTGGGTGGAGTGAGGGTCTCGGTGATGGAGAAGCCGATTACCCAGCTACCGATGGTGACTCTACCATACCACATGCCCACTGCTGCCCCCCCTAGGGGACCGCACCCTCCACCAGGTGCAGGGGGCTACCCTGCTATGGAGCTACCCTCGGTGATGCGGGGGTTCGTTGCTGGACCAGGTGGGCCACACTCCCCAGATGGAATTGACACCCGTCAGCACATGCACGCTCATCCGTTGAGCCAAGTGTATCGTCCTGGCATAGCGGGCATGTACCACCCCCCGCCTCACATCCACCCCTCGTATCCCTCGCTGGCTCTCAGGATGGACCCCATGTCCTTCATTGATTGGACACATGTGAGTGAACTGTGTGTTACATTCTGTGATACATTAATATATACTACACATCTAGACACTTGATCTTACCTCAGGTCAGGGGAGGGGGGGGGGATATCAGTTGAACTGTTCCTGTACCAGTCTTCACCTTTATTTGAGGTGATATTACAAGTTGATATAGCTTCTTCCTCTTCCCTCCCCTCTCCCCCACCTACCTTATCCCTTCTCTCCTTCCCTTTCCTCCCCTACTCTACCCACCTTCTCTTCTCTTCTCTGCCCACCTTATCTTCCCTTCTCCTGCCCTAACCACCTTCCCTCCACCTCCCACTTCCCTCTCTCCTTCCCTACCCTACCTATGTACCTTTCCCCTTCCCTGCCCACTTCTCCTCTTCCTCCTCCCCTCCCTGCAAACCCTCCTTATTTGGTCATTATATGGTAGGTAGGAAAGTGGCGTGCTCCACGTCAAATGTTTTTATATTTATGCAGAAGTGATAGTTTTAGATAGCACTTGCATTGTGTCTATTGTGGACCCCAAACCTGCTCCATAGCTTCTGTGTCACTAATATTTTTTTCTGAAATTCAGTTTGTAACCTAAAAACGGACATTGAGCTTGCTCTAGTTCAAGGTAGCCCTGTGCAACCATGGAAGTGTTTCATCAAGATTTGTGCTGGTTGTTTCATAGGTAGTGTGGGAATGTTGTTGTGCTAGGTGCAGTGCTCATTTTGCTTTGGGCTCTTGTCCACCTCCACATGTTATTTGTTCTGTACATTTGTTGTTGTGTTGTTGTTATTAAGATGGAAGTGTTTGTGCACTGCATGTAGAAGTATGTGGGTTGGCAGCAATTCCTTATAGACAAGAGAACACTGTGTGGAGTTACAGCTGTGTAATGGTGTACGGTGTTTTCCCTCCCTCTCTCTTTAGGAGCCGAGGCCTCCGCCACCGGATGAGAAGTGAGTCGTTAGCTCCAGTTATGCTAAGTTTGCACAGTTGAGTTGTTGGTGCTTTTGGTGGTGTGCATAGTTCTGGCTGGTTCTTCTGTAGAGGGAACGTAGGCTGGTTCAGAGTACTGTGCATGTTGACATCAGGTTTTTCCCCTTTCCCCCTCTTTTTTTTCTTCCTCTCTTTTTTTCCTTCCTTTTTTCCTCTCCATTAAGTGTTAAATATGCGACCATTGTGAACCAAGCTTTAGGAGGGCTGAAAGGAGTTGCAAGTGCCGGCTCTGGCAGGGAAAAGCGTTGCACACAAGCAGTTGCAGAACAAACAATTCCTCGGGCATTAATCTTTGTGTGAAGTTTAAACTGTGTCTTTGTGTGAGAAGATGGGCTAGATCTAGAAGCTAGTGGAGTGGCGGGGGGGGGGGGATTCTCCACTCACTGAGGTGAGTGTAACCCTGAGGGCGAATCCTTGCAATGTGTGTGGGCATGTATGGAACCTCTATAGCCAGGCCAAGCCACAGAGCCTTGATGCATTACGTGCTCACAACGGTGGACATGAACTCATTCACTCTTTTCTCCACCTCTGTATCTTTTTGTTTCTTTTTACCTTCTCTCTCTCTTTCTGTTGCTGCCTTTATTTCATGACATGACAAAGCCAGTACTGCATTAGTAGTGTGTGTGTAATATGCATAAGGAACTCTTTTATTTCTTCTGTAGCCCCGTTCAGCCTGTGAAATGTCCTGAGTGTAATCGCATGTTCAAGAACAACAAGGCTCTCAATGGCCACATGCGTCTGCACGGTGGTTTTGACTGGACCAAGAAGGTGGGTTTTATTAAGGGAGTGTGGCAAGAGGTCATTATTTAGTGGAGGGACCAGGAGGTTGTGCATGTGCCACAGCTAGTATTATTACAGTGCAGAGCACAGCACTGGATCAACACCTGAAGCTGAAGTCAGACACACAGTATACACAGGATGCATTAGTACTGAGTGTGTGTGTGACTTGATGGGGAGGTTGGTGGCCACAGATATGTCAGGAGTGGTTCAGCTCAAGTGTGATTAGGTGGTCCACTAGCAGAGAGCATCACAAGGCCATAAGCTAACAAGTCGCCACATCAAGAATTAAAATTGACATGACAATACTGATTGAGCAAAACGACCAAATAATTCATGCCTGTGTTCCCTTGTCTTCTGTCTCTACCCAAGCCTTAGCTGGTCGAGGTGGTCCTGTGAGGTCAGCAAGTATGACGGCAGTGAAACATCGACATTGAGTTGGTTGAACTTCAGGGTCAGCGTAATGAATATTTTCCCAATATATACCCCCTTCCACTTTCTAATCATTCCTCAAGAGGATCACCTGGCATCCTTTTAGGCCAATCCTGAGTAGGTTTCAGTAACCAGGCGCTCCACAGTGGCTGTTGGATGAGATGAAGGTCTTCACAGTACATTACTCTGTAACGATCCTCAGGTTGGGGTGGACACTTTAAACATGCTCATAATACCTTGGTTGCTATCTTCTGCATGGAAGAACATGTTGGGTCGCTTACATGTAGAAGTATTTTGCCAAAGATATAACTTATTTTATTCTTTTAATTTAATTTTATTTTTAATTATGATCTATTTATGTATGTGTTGGAGGTGTTGTCACATGACCAGCTTACGAGCCACACTATAAAACCGTAAACATGTCTGGAAAAGTGGCCACACGCACGCGCGCGCACGCACGATGTTTATGTTTGAGCACTAAGTGAAGGGATGTAGCCAGCCAATCGTGTGATTTAACTCCAACAATGGATGTCCTGTGCAACGTTTCTTCTCTGTATTTGTCTTACATATTTCTAACTGTTAGTTATTGGGCCACAGCCATCTTCATTTATCTTATCTTCCTCGCTCTGACTCTGTGTGTACATTTGTATTTGGTTCAGCATCCATTCAGCAGCAACTCCAGCACTGGCAACAACAGCAACAACAGCAGCAGCTCAGACAGCAACAAGCAGCAGCAGTCTGGTAACGGAGCCTCGTCCAGCAGCACCAACACTACCAGCCCCAATGAGGAGGCTAAGAGTTCTGACAATAAGGCCACACCTCCACCTGTAGCCTCCTCCGCTAAATCTTCCTCCCAGAGTAGGAAAAGATCCAGGTCTGATTCCAGGTCCCGTTCCGAGTCACCGATGCCCAGCCTCCTGGCCAGAGGCAAGGGCTCCAAGCGCAAGAAGTCTGTGGATGATGGAAGCGCTGTGGGTCCCTCTGGTCTGACGAAGGAAGTGGCTAGTGCTAGATGCTCCACCGCTGCCAACTCAGAAGTCACCACGGCTACAAATCCTGTGGTGGATCTTTCGGCCAATCTCCCAGTCCCACGCGGACCCAGCATTTTCACGTTCGACCCCAACTCCACGCATGCTGGAGGAGCTTCTCATGCCCCACCTCCTTCTGCTCCTCTGCCTCAGAAGAACACAACTTCATCGACCAAAGTCTCTTCCTCCGCAGACAAAATGCCCGCGTCTGAGTTGGTCGGGACACTCTTGCACACTGGCTCAACCCTGGATGACCTCTGTCGTGCTGCCGCTGAGCTGGAGAGGATGGACACCACAGAAGGACCGGACAAGGAGAAGCATGGCGACGATGATCGCCAAGACAGCGAAGAGATTGAGGACGAATGTGGACGCAAGAGACCCAAGAATATCACCATACCAAACACACACGCCTCTAGTCCAGCAATTGAGCGTGAGAGATACCGGCTGGGTGCAACTCCCCCGTACACCCCACCCCCAATTCTGAGTCCATCACGGTCCATCATGCACCTTGCTCCTTGGGTGGGGCCTGTGAATATGTCGGCGCCATGCACGCCCAATCGGATCCTTCAGCACTGGAGCAGCCGGAGGAGTACCGACACCAGGAACATGTCGGACACTGAGGAGAGCACCAGTTTCGCAGAGCCACGCATCAATGTTGGGGATGGGTTTCAGGCCAAGCTACCCGAGTGTGATGGTGAGATATATACATAGATATATTATACAAGACTGCAAGAAGTGAGGGGAGGGGGGGGGGGGGGGGGGGGGATGAAGGAAGAAAATATATCATGGAACAAAAGCCAGATTTGTCGATGCTGATCAGCTTCAGTGGATTGACCATATGTTTATCATTTGGGGCTTTTGTGTTGTGTCTGTGACTTATTGCACACTGACCAACCTCCCTTGGTTGGCCATGGGTTTTTGTCAATGGCTTCCAAGACGGACTGTGTGTGAGGCTGTGTCTTTGAGGTGTTGCTAGCAAGACCAACACCTGGTTATTCATCAGGTAAGAGTCTGTGGTGGCCAGGCCGTGTGCAGGCAAGTCTTTCCTGCAAATCACCCTGAGTGTGATACCTAGCTCAGTCCAGGTAAACATGTTCGTGTGTGTACATAATCACTGTTTTCTTGCCGATTGAGGTCATTGTTCAGTATTTCTACAAGAAGGCTTCAACAGAGCTTCACACTTGGTTAGTACAAGTAGCCTACATAGCCACCAACAGTCTGGCAGCTGCTTTCTTCTGTTCTATGGCTACCTGGAAATGTCTTCTCTGAATTCTCTGAGCAGCTCCCAAGGAGTGCATGCAAACTCAAGACTCCATTTTGTTCTCCCCTACCCAAGTCAGGAGAAAGAGAGAAAGATAGTGAAATCTCTTAAGGTGAATAAATATGTGTGCGTGTGCATGTATATATATATTGTCAAATGCAACTTTCTACGAAATTTTAATCATTCAAGTTTGAAGGGCTCTGTTTGGGATCTTTACTTTTCACCAGATGCTGGATATTGGTGTAACCATCCTTCCCCCCTCTCCAAAGGTCTTGTATTTCTGTACTCTATAGTGAATGTTGTATACTAGAATCAAAGTCGGGTTTTTTCCTCCTTCATTGTCCTTGTGCTGTGCAGAGTCTCGTAAAGACGTTGCCCAGGACGACACTAGGTCCTCCCTCATGTGGAAGCCATTTGAGAGTCTGATGCAGGAAGACGAGTCGGTGATGGAGGGGTACCTGGAGCTGGCCTGTTCCCCGTCTGTCTGCTATGGGGGCAGGAACAAGGAGCTAGCCATTCACTTCTTGCACGCTCTTGGGGGATCAATTAAAGTAGGCAGTACTGCTGATTATTGTTAATTAACACCTCCATGTAAATCAACAAGGTTTTAGCAGTGAGCCAAGTACTTGGGAGTATTTTTCACCGTAAGAACAGTGCAGTGGTGCTGTATGGAATGTAGTGGGAGCTGGAGTCCCTGAAAAATGGGAACAGGTCTGTTTGATTGTTGGGAGTGAAGTGAGGCCTCACTGCGGAGTTGGGTGGGAACATTTGTGTGGCCTTGCGTGTCGGTGATGTATGTAACTATGTTGCTATGCACTATATGGTCGCCTGCACTATATGGTCGCCTGTAAAAAAAAGAATATGAACGGGTCACCACCTTAAATTAAACAGGGTCGCTTAAACTGGAAATGGTCACCTTAGTGAAGAGAAAGATCGAGAAAATGGCAGCAGATTTGAAGATAGAGGAAAGAAAACTGGCATCACAGGCAAGTAAGAACAGGCTGCATAGTTGATATCTGATGGGAAGGGATGCTGGAGTTCATTCTGACATAGCTACTCAATCCATCAACACGCTCTAAGGAAGTGGGATACATCATTTTTGTCATGATGATGCAGACACTATTGTCAATCCTGGTAAGGTAAATACTTGCACTGCCACTCTCTATGGACAGAAAGAACTGGCTACATAGTTGGCATATAGATATAGCAAGGATGACTGATGCATATAGTCAATAGAGACACATGCTAATGATGGAGCGCGATCTGAACACACTAAGCAGTGTCAAGAGCGCAAGCTCTCACTTTAAAACGAGTTCTTATCAGCTTCTGCTGGTCTTTCTTCCCTTTTGTACTCTGAGAATTCCTGCAGAGAGGAAAGCACTGCCAGATGAGCTCACTCTTAGTGTGGTGTGCTTCTCATCTCGAGCTTCAAGAGCTCTCAGTAAAACTCCTCTCACAGCCATACTTCCACATGCACATTTTCCCATCCCATGGCATCAGGTTGTTTAACCTTCAGTTAGGAATCTGTAAGAAATATCAATTTTTGGCTACTTCCCCATAACACAATCCAAGTATTATAACATGTGACATATAATGGTACTGTATTAGGCCTTCAGTTGTGCTAGGGCTAACAATGGCTAGAGCAATGCAATCTAGTGATGCTAGGATTTCAATTTGTCCCACAGGGCTCAAGCTAAGTTCTCTCCCCCCCCCCCCCCCCCCCCCACTCTCTCTCCCCCCCACTCCATGCACCTTTGCTTGCCACTCATTGCCTTGCATCCATTACTAGTTTTCATACAGCCTTGTACGTGCTGCGTGGCTATTCAGATCACTGACTTTACTGGCATGTATTTCTTGGCTGTCATGCGTGTTTCGAGCCTGGCCCTCCTGGCCATTCAAAGACCTGCTCTTTTGTTGTGTGTGTGTGCTAGGCTGTGTGAAGCTCCAACAGAAGCCTCGCAGATGTTAAGAGTATTTGCTGGTTACCTGGAATTCCATGATTACTGTTGACACTAACCAACCATGGATGGTGGGTAGTGCAGCATTGTTGAACGGTCTCGCTAACCACGCTCTCTCTCTCTCATGCACGTTCCCTGCACACTCGGTGCTGTTGGCATTTTTGCTCCTGTTTAGTCAGCATCTTTGAGCCTGCTTAGTTGTGTGCATTTCATTAGGACAAGATGGCGGACATGTGACCTCGCAGGTTTATTCTCGTTGCTTCATTTGTGTGACTGACGGCCACGGAACTCTTATGGCGGACGAGGACAAAATGTGTGGCATTTGACCAGACCCTCTTTTTCATGTGCATGCATACATACAAGTAGAGGGTCGGGTTAGCGGAACTAATTGTTCAGTGAAAAACACTTGGAATGAGCAGTTGGTTGTGTGATGTTGACGCCTCCGCCTGACAATGGCAGGACGACGTGTTTGAAGATGTACGCTTAACTTTTTTATGACTAGATGATGCAAATTCGATTGGCTGCTGTGAGGTCTCGAAACATCTATAGAGACAGCCCAGGCCCACCTGTGTGTCCCTGAGTCAACTTGTCTAGCATCTTATAGACCTCCATAGAGACAGCCCAGGCCCACCTGTGTGTCCCTGAGTCATCATGTCTAGCATCTTATAGACCTCCATAGAGACAGCCCAGGCCCACCTGTGTGTCCCTGAGTCAACTTGTCTAGCATCTTATAGACCTCCATAGAGACAGCCCAGGCCCACCTGTGTGTCCCTGAGTCATCATGTCTAACATCTTATAGACCTCCATAGAGACAGCCCAGGCCCACCTGTGTGTCCCTGAGTCAGCATGTCTAGCATCTTATAGACCTCCATAGAGACAGCCCAGGCCCACCTGTGTGTCCCTGAGTCACCATGACTAGCATCTTATAGACCTCCATAGAGACAGCCCAGGCCCACCTGTGTGTCCCTGAGTCAACTTGTCTAGCATCTTATAGACCTCCATAGAGACAGCCCAGGCCCACCTGTGTGTCCCTGAGTCAGCATGTCTAGCATCTTATAGACCTCCATAGAGACAGCCCAGGCCCACCTGTGTGTCCCTGAGTCAGCTTGTCTAGCATCTTATAGACCTCCATAGAGACAGCCCAGGCCCACCTGTGTGTCCCTGAGTCATCATGTCTAGCATCTTATAGACCTCCATAGAGACAGCCCAGGCCCACCTGTGTGTCCCTGAGTCAGCATGTCTAGCATCTTATAGGCCTCCATAGAGACAGCCCAGGCCTACCTGTGTGTCCCTGAGTCAGCATGTCTAGCATCTTATAGGCCTCCATAGAGACAGCCCAGGCCTACCTGTGTGTCCCTGAGTCAGCATGTCTAGCATCTTATAGACCTCCATAGAGACAGCCCAGGCCCACCTGTGTGTCCCTGAGTCAGCATGTCTAGCATCTTATAGGCCTCCATAGAGACAGCCCAGGCCCACCTGTGTGTCCCTGAGTCAGCATGTCTAGCATCTTATAGACCTCCATAGAGACAGCCCAGGCCCACCTGTGTGTCCCTGAGTCAGCATGTCTAGCATCTTATAGACCTCCATAGAGACAGCCCAGGCCCACCTGTGTGTCCCTGAGTCAGCATGTCTAGCATCTTATAGACCTCCATAGAGACAGCCCAGGCCCACCTGTGTGTCCCTGAGTCATCATGTCTAGCATCTTATAGACCTCCATAGAGACAGCCCAGGCCTACCTGTGTGTCCCTGAGTCAGCATGTCTAGCATCTTATAGACCTCCATAGAGACAGCCCAGGCCCACCTGTGTGTCCCTGAGTCGGCATGTCTAGCAGGTAGATTATGTCTACGTGCACCTTTCATTTAGACATATATACTGACAAAGTGCACATCTCGACCAACACAGCTCAGCTGTGACCTGGCTGTGCTCAAGGTTATAGCTTCAGGTTTCATCATACAGATGTCGTGGTTCTAGTGTGTAACTATTGTGCATAAGTAGTGAGCGTGCTGCATGCAGCTCGAGCTCTACTAGAGCTTCCTCCCACGGTACTGTACTTGTATGTCTTGGCCAACAGTGAATTCCAATACCTCATTAGTGTGGCTGGCTTAGTATCCTATGCTAGAATCGCTTCTCGAAAGAGACTTCTGACTTAAGAAGAAGAGATCTGCAACTTTCACTAAAGCTTATCTTGGAATGGTTAGCGATGGAGCAATTAGAGTGATCAAGGAGAGCACACAGTTCTAGCAAGCACATATAATGAAGGCATGTGGAAGCACACAGAGAGAGCTCTAGCAAGCACATATAATGAAGGCATGTGGAAGCTCACAGAGAGAGCTCTAGCAAGCACATATAATGAAGGCATGTGGAAGCTCACAAGAGAGAGCTCTAGCAAGCACATATAATGAAGGCATGTGGAAGCTCACAGAGAGAGCTCTAGTAAGCACATATAATGAAGGCATGTGGAAGCACATAGAGAGAGCTCTAGCAAGCACATATAATGAAGGCATGTGGAAGCTCACAGAGAGAGCTCTAGCAAGCACATATAATGAAGGCATGTAGAAGCTCACAGAGAGAGCTCTAGCAATCACATATAATGAAGGCATGTAAAAGCTCACAGAGAGAGCTCTAGCAAGCACATATAATGAAGGCATGTGGAAGCACACAGAGAGAGCTCTAGCAAGCACATATAATGAAGGCATGTGGAAGCTCACAGAGAGAGCTCTAGCAAGCACATATAATGTAGGCATGTGGAAGCAAACAGAGAGAGCTCTAACAAGCACATATAATGAAGGCATGTGGAAGCTCACAGAGAGAGCTCTAGCAAGCACATATAATGAAGGCATGTGGAAGCACACAGAGAGAGCTCTAGCAAGCACATATAATGAAGGCATGTGGAAGCTCACAGAGAGAGCTCTAGCAAGCACATATAATGAAGGCATGTTGGAAGCACACAGAGAGAGCTCTAGCAAGCACATATAATGAAGGCATGTGGAAGCTCACAGAGAGAGCTCTAGCAAGCACATATAATGAAGGCATGTGGAAGCTCACAGAGAGAGCTCTAGCAAGCACATATAATGAAGGCATGTAGAAGCTCACAGAGAGAGCGCTAGCAAGCACATATAAAAGGCACGTGGAAGCTCACAGAGAGAGCTCTAGCAAGCACATATAATGAAGGCACGTGGAAGCTCACAGAGAGAGCTCTAGCAAGCACATATAATGAAGGCATGTAGAAGCTCACAGAGAGAGCTCTAGCAAGCACATATAATGAAGGCATGTGGAAGCTCACAGAGAGAGCTCTAGCAAGCACATATAATGAAGGCATGTGGAAGCTCACAGAGAGAGCTCTAGCAAGCACATATAATGAAGGCATGTGGAAGCTCACAGAGAGAGCTCTAGCAAGCACATATAATGAAGGCATGTGGAAGCACACAGAGAGAGCTCTAGCAAGCACATATAATGAAGGCATGTGGAAGCTCACAGAGAGAGCTCTAGCAAGCACATATAATGAAGGCATGTAGAAGCTCACAGAGAGAGCTCTAGCAAGCACATATAATGAAGGCATGTGGAAGCTCACAGAGAGAGCTCTAGCAAGCACATATAATGAAGGCATGTGGAAGCTCACAGAGAGAGCTCTAACAAGCACATATAATGAAGGCATGTTGGAAGCTCACAGAGAGAGCTCTAGCAAGCACATATAATGAAGGCATGTGGAAGCTCATAGAGAGAGCTCTAGCAAGCACATATAATGAAGGCATGTGGAAGCTCACAGAGAGAGCTCTAGCAAGCACATATAATGAAGGCATGTGGAAGCTCACAGAGAGAGCTCTAGCAAGCACATATAATGAAGGCATGTGGAAGCACACAGAGAGAGCTCTAGCAAGCACATATAATGAAGGCATGTAAGTAATACATGCATACGCCATGCTTGCCAATGATAAATAATAATGATGTGATAAATAATAATAATAATAATAATAATAATAATAATAATAATAATAATAATAATAATAATAATAATAATAATAATAATAATAATAATAATAATAATAATAATAATAATAATAATAATAATAATAATAATAATAATAATTAAGAAGCTCACAGAGAGAGCTCTAGCAAGCACATATAGTGAAGGCATGTGGAAGCTCACAGAGAGAGCTCTAGCAAGCACATATAATAAAGGCATGTTGGAAGCACACAGAGAGAGCTCTAGCAAGCACATATAATGAAGGCATGTTGGAAGCTCACAGAGAGAGCTCTAGCAAGCACATATAATGAAGGCATGTGGAAGCAAACAGAGAGAGCTCTAGCAAGCACATATAATGAAGGCATGTGGAAGCTCACAGAGAGAGCTCTAGCAAGCACATATAATGAAGGCATGTGGAAGCAAACAGAGAGAGCTCTAGCAAGCACATATAGTGAAGGCATGTGGAAGCTCACAGAGAGAGCTCTAGCAAGCACATATAATGAAGGCATGTGGAAGCTCACAGAGAGAGCTCTAGCAAGCACATATAATGAAGGCATGTGGAAGCAAACAGAGAGAGCTCTAGCAAGCACATATAGTGAAGGCATGTAAGAAGCTCACAGAGAGAGCTCCATTACAATGAAGTGAAAGCTATTTCCAAAGTTTGGCCACAATATTGTTATGATTTAATTAACCTGGGACACCCCCTTTCCTCATTCTCCATGAGTCCAAATTCTAGATTGGATCCAAGGTACTGAGGGAAGGTAAGAAAGGAGGTAGCTAAGAATCCTGACCAGGCCGCAGACAGGGCACCATCACTGTCTAGATTTGTGTAGAGAGAAAGAGCAAGAAACCTCTGAAAGGTGCCAACAAGGAGAGAGATGAATGCCCTGAGCAGCGGACAACCAATGTCTAGACAGAGAACATGCAAAGAGAGAGCAGGAAATCCCAGAGCAACGACAACAACACTGGGACAGGCCGAGGCAAAGCAACATGCCAGGAGATCAGAATAATAATGGATATGCTACACCTCAAAGGCTCCATTTATGCATTGTGGAAAAGAACCCTTCTCATTTGTCTGTGACCTATAAATAGAATATTGGTGTTTTGAATCCATGGTGCAACAATGGGAAGTGACACATTTAAAATCTAATTATTTCACTACATGCAGTCTGTTTGGGCCTGAAGAACTGCTCACTGCATTGTCCAAACTTAGCTAGCTAGAATAAGCTACACTCTACCTGCCATGGCAACTGTTGTGTTCTGAACCAGCCATGGCTACTTCACCTAACCGTGGAGTCCATATTAAATTCCGATCTACATGTTGGCATGTCGGTGGAAAGGATAATGAACTTCTAGTCAAACAAGTCATTCTGACACCGCAGAGGCTTGAACAGAAAGGGTTTCCAGTTACACACTGATGCAGCAGAAGAAACTACAGAGGTCAGCAACACTGCACCATCATTCTGACACCACAGAGGCTTGAACAGAAAGGGTTTCCAGTTACACACTGATGCAGCAGAAGAAACTACAGAGGTCAGCAACACTGCACCGTTAGAAATCAGAACGACGCTTAAATGGAGCATTTGGTAGTGCATTGTCCTTGAACAGTCTTAACAACATCGAACAACCATGAGGCAGGAAGAGAAAAACAAGACATGCCAAGGGAGGGCAGCAAAGCTGAGCAGCCCAGACCATGTTGTGAAGGCCACCTCTTGTTATTGTCATTATAACCCCCCCCCCCCCCCCCCTAATTCTTCCCTTCTCCTGAAGTTGATGGTTAGCTGTTGATGTTGTTGGTTCCATCTGTTGTTGTCTTTACACTGGAATGGCGAATTCATGTGGTCTGGTGGTTGGTGGCGGGTATGTTCGTTGTGCACTTTGACTCCTCTACTTTGCTGTGGTTTCCGCCTGCCTGCAGGAGGTGGCTCTGAGGCTGCTAATGGCAACACTTTGACATGTGTGAAGTTCGCTTGTGCCTGTACGAGAGAGAGAGAGACTATTTTGTGTTGTTTGTTGTTGTCTGTATATTTAATTACTTCTCCTCCTCCCCCCTCTCCCCCCTCCCCTCCCCCGAGATCCTGGAGGCATGTGGTTCTTGTTTGTTGGTTTATGTGTTTACATAAATTAATGTTTTTGCACTAATTAACACAGGAGGCAGTGAGGTGGCTCTTGTCGGGAAAGACTTTTTTCGACTCCAACAATCCAATGGCAGGCTACAAGTATTGCGGCTCCAACCGTTGGTCAGGGCGGGAACGACAGCAGTTCAGGAGAGCATGGAAGGTGCACAGGAAGCAGTTCAGCATGCTCAGGAGTGCAGTAAGTGGACATGTACTGCTTGCTACAAGCACAGAATGGATGGTGGAGTTGTGTGTAAGGTTTAAAATGGATTGGGTATGGCATGTTATATTTGTGATGGTTTTAATTTTACACCGTATGGAATATTTCTTCCCTTGATCTTCTGGCACCCTTAATTTCCACTCATAAACCACGCCCACAGGCAGAGTTATTGCTTAATTTGCTCCTGTGCTGCCATATTTCGTGGCTTGCTCCATTGCAGTGTCTGGGATGTAGATGAAGGAAGCCTTTGGTCGTGGTGAGCACTGACGTTGGCATTAATTAAGGCTGTCCAAGCTTGTGGGACATTGTTAGCACCCGAGGATGGGAAACATTCTTGACCTAGTGCAGACAAATGGCAGATAGTGCGCTCATAGGTTCCATTCGTTGACCCTCGCCATGGTTACTAAAACTTCTGGGTGTGACTTAAAGAAAGTACGCCACTGTTTCTTTCAGACAGAGAGCCCTACCACTATACTACTACTACTACTACTATACTATTACTATTATTACTACTTCTATTACTACTACTATAATGGTACTACTACTACTATTATTACTACTACTATTACTACTACTATAATGGTACTAATACTACTATAATGGTACTAACTGCTATTTCTACTGCCACTACTATTGCTACTACTATTACTAAACTACTGCATGTACTACTGTTGCTGCTATTACTACTACTATTACTGCAAAGGAACTTTACTGGGAGACCCATAACTCAGAAGTTGCCAGTACATAGAAGTTAACCTCTGTGGTACTTGCTACAGCTCAACCTGGCTATACAGCTACATAGTTGTAAAAACCTATCAGCAGGCTACAAGGTGGTGTACTAATGATCCTGGGAGTTAATTGATTTTGGCATACAAGGTTCTGGGCTCTACTTCACTTCCCATCATAGCAAATCAAGTCCACCACTGGTAGTACTGGAAGACCAAATCTGCCCTTGTCAGTTACTGTATGTATGTTTCTGGGAAGTGCAGTAGCACTCCCTGTATTTGTTTGACCCCTGTATATTTTGATGGCAAAACTCCCCCAAAGCAAAGGTCATACCTCAAGATAAAACTGGAATCTGCAGCCTCTTAGCTGCCTAATTGGTAGTTTCGGTCAATATTAAGACACTTGAACCCTTCGCTAAGGTAGTCAACTGCCACACAAAAACAACTGCCACACAAAAAAGCCTTAGAAAGTGTGAAAAGAACCTTGAAATTTGTCCAGTCATGTGTCTGTCCTTCATTTTTATCCCACACGTAACTTGCGTGCAATAGGTCCGTTCATAAAACCTACTCCAAATGTTCCACTGCATGTCCACGGCTGCTCTGTTTCTCGATTGTGGAATAAAATGGTTAGTAAAGAGTATCCAGTGGGTAATTTTGTCGAAGGCACCATCGAGCGACTGCAAAGAAATGACATGTGCTTAATGGGGGTTGTTTGGTTTTCTCTCCTGGAAACTGTCAAGTCCCAAGGAGGAAGCCGAGATCCTCTGCCAAAACTTTTGCTGTTTTGTTGGTGTAGTTTTCCTATACAACACAAGAGGCTGTGGCTGAGCCTACATGGGTACAGTCAACAATAGCAACAAGACATGGCATGTGCTAGTATATGGAGTGTCCAACGACAATTGGACTTTGTAGAACATTGCGTAGTCCTCCACCGCTCAATATAATATACAGAAACAACAACACACAACAACAACTTGAAACAAGAACAAGTAAATGTTTTATATTTGTTTTTTAAAGAAATGGTTGACCTGTTAAAAAGAAACAAGCGACTGCCCATGTTGACCACAACCAGTTACATGACCCCTTACCATTTATAATCAATGTCCACCAATATTCTGCTGCAGTTATATGACCCCTTACCATTTAAAATCAATGTCCACCAATATTCTACTGCTTTTATATTTATAATGAGGTGGATGGCAAAGAAACATCTACCTTGTTGTGGTCTACATGGTGGCAGTCTTGTTTCCTCTTTTTCCTCTCTTTTTTTAAGCTAACAGGTCAATCCAATATTGCAGTTGAATAAAGACATCCTTGTTATTGTTTCTGTATAGGTATAGATAGTTAGGACCATATGCCTCACTGTATGTATGTCTGCTGTGCATGCTGCGAGCGTAAGGTTGGATCCGGATGAACTTCACCTATGGAACTAGATGGCTGTATGGATGGTTTCTGTCAAGATTTGGTCGGGATTTGTACTGGAAGCCACCATCGTGCGGCACGGCACTTGGCCTTGTCGGGCAGTTGGCCATTCTGTTTAGGAATACGTACACAACCTGCACATGTATGCATTTTCAAATTTGTGATGATAGCAACACAATGCAACACGATAGCATTACCAACAAACTATGCCAGCTACGTTAGACCTCACCTAGGCAAACAATTTGCTAGCTAAGCTAACCCTTCTCCATTAGAAAAACACTGCAGTTCCTGAAATGGTGAGATTTACAGAAGGCTTGTGGCCTTCTACAGTTCTGACATGAAAATATATCTATATATATTTTTTAGATTATTTTAATATTTTAAGACAGTACCGTAGATACTTAGCTAGCTATAAAAGGGGTTTGGGAGAGTAACATTGGGGGGGGCAGCATCGGGAAAGGGGGTGGGCATGTCCCTCATTCTCATTTTGTGCTCTATTGCTGGCTGTAGCATGTACACACAATGTGGCTACACAAAAGCTGGTCCCTTTGCACTACTGCTAAATCAGCACAGTATTTGTTTACTGTGCAGCTGTAGTTTTTATCGCCGGCAAAGTCTTCGAGTAAATCGGTATATTGTGGGAGCAATGTGCTAAGCCCAGTCTTTGCATCATGTTGCTCTCCAATACGTGTAACATCGTGTAACAACGTCTATTTGTGACAGGTGGAGTCCAAAACATTTCCTGATGTGATCGAGTACTACTACACGTGGAAGAAATATTGCTCGGATGAATATCGTGGGAGGAACAGACACATCAGTGAAGAGGTGTGCACTAAAATATTATATAATGTGTCCTTTTTCTTTATCTTCTTTTCGTTCTTCCTCGCTATCTTTCTAGCTCTCATTTTTCCATGTTTTTCTCTTTCTGTTCTCACTGCAGATATTTTCCGATGATGATGACATCTATGCACAGATTCCCTCGTCCAGTTCTTCTGGTTCTGGGGATAGTGAGCTAGCAAACTCCCACCAGGACGAGGTAATTAAGGCCTGCAGCAAGAAGAATGGTGAGAAGTACTCGGGCTCGGTTGGCATGGGTAATTGTAGCGGGAGCACTACTGGAATTGGAAATCAGTTTTTCACTGGAAGGAAGCCGCCTTTCTCTTCTTACTCCTTGCAGTCCCAGAACAAGACTATTTCCGCTAACTTGCCCATCATGTATGCTCCTCATTCTTCTCCAGTCTCCATCAGCAGCCAGCAGATACACCAGTTCCCTTGCAAATACCCAAGATGCAACCAGGTGAGGAGGGGGTGGCAGGTTGAGGAAGGATGGGTGGGGGGGGGGGGGGGGAATTGGGCAGGGACAGGTTGAGGATGGATGGGGGAAAGGAGGATTGGGCAGGGACAGATTGAGGAAAGAGGGAGGGGGAAGGAAGGGAGTAGTGGGGAGGTTGAGGAAGGATGGGGGGAGAAGGAGGGAAGGAATTGGGGGGGGGGGGGGGGCAGGTGAAGGATGGGAAGTGGGGGTGTTGGTAGGCTGGTTAAGGATGAGTGGGGGTAGGGAGTTAGGGAGTTGGTGGAGGGGTTATGTTGAGGAAGGATGGGTGAGGAAGGAGGTAGGGAATTGGGCAGGGACAGGTTGAGGATGGGTGGGGGGATGGAAGAGTGGGAGGGTGAGGACAGGGAGAGTTGTGAAGAATTGTAGATCTCTGTGATTGAAGGGCTAAGGCCACTACATGCACTTAGCAGTTTACTAAACTAAAAACAAATTGTGTGGAATGCAGGTTTTCACTTCTATCTTTGCTCTCAATGGCCACATCAGGATTCATGGAGGAAGGTATGCATGTATTGTATGTCCACATACAGCAGCATGCTCTGTAGCCTAGTCAGTCTCTAACTCACTTCTTCTCTTGTCCCATTCGGTCATTTCCATTAGCTTCTATCCTAAAGCATCAGGTCAAACTTCTTCTAACAACCATAGCTCAAGTGCCGGAGGCCTCTACAATCCAACCTCCTCCTGTCTCCCTCACTCGCACTCTACTCACAACTCCCACTTGGCTCACAACTCACTGTTCACCGTGCCACTGCAGCAGAAGCTCTATGCACAACATCACATGCCAAAGTCACTGGTGGAGCTTGAGTTGGCCAAGACTCTCCTCGAGCTCCCCGGACACTCTTGCTTGTCTTTGTCTTCCTCGTCCTCTTCCGCCTCCAAGGCAATGAGGTATCACACGCCTTCCCCCAAGCCCTCCCCCGTCAAGGGGAAGTCTTCTGGCTCTAAGAAGAAGATGCCTAGTTCGAGTCCGGGAGAGCGTGAAGACTTCTTCCCATGCAATAAATGCGGAAGGTTAGTCATAAATTGTTGTGGGAGTATGTTGACATGGTGTGGGGAAAGGCTCGAATTGTACATGTATGTGTATGTACATAATTATATCAAAAACCTTTTTTAAATTTTATGTTTTACTTTTGGTGGTATCTGCCATATTCTGCCTTACTTTCACGATTTTGTGGTTGAGCTGGTTCAAGTTCCATTCTCTTTGTAGTTTTGTCTTCTTTGACCTGATAGTGATACCAATAACTTGAGATTGATGACAAGGGAGTGGCTCTCTTCTCTGATCATATTACTTCTATGTGTACTGCTTTAGCAAGAGGGATAGTTGAAACTGATGGATAAACTTTTACCCTTCCAGTATTTTTCTTTGAGGTTTGAGCTATGTATTTTGACCACCAACATTTTGTGCTGCATTTAATTAAACCTTTTACTGAGTTGTAGCCACAAGGATTGGTTGGGAAGAGGAGTATTGATATGCAATTGTGACAATTTCATGTGGAGAGGTCGTTGCTAGGCACAGGTATCTCTTGCTCTGACAACTTGCCACACCTTGTTAGGGCTCTCTGTAGTGACGGTCCAGAATGACAAAGTCCCTTAAAGGCTGTTTATGACGTGCACAGAACATTAATATCATTAATCTTCAGTATAGTCCATCCAGCTGCCTCTGACTAGCACCTAATTTCTTTCTGGCTAAATCTACGAGAAAGAAATCCACCGAAGTCAAGGATGCATCTTTTAATCAGCTCAATTTATCCTCCCCTCCCCCTTTCTTCTTCTTATAAAAAGACGCACCTTCAGCTTGTGTTTTAATAAGTCAAATAAAAATCATTGCTTACATAATTTCTGGAGAGTGCAGGGAGGAGGGGAACACCGATGATGATAGTGAAGTCTCGCCAGGTAAGTGGTAGACTGACCTTCTGCTCCACAAGGCCCTGGCTTCTGCAAGAATGGACAATGCAATATTGTTGATGAAGCCATATGCAGCTTCTGGACAAAGTCCTGTGTTGATGCTCAATTGCTGCCAATCAGAGGCCGAGTTAATTTTCTGGGGACATGGATAGCAGTTGCAAAAAAAAGAAGAGAAAATACAATACATGACTATTTTGTTAGTTGTGCTTGAGGTCATTGAGATTGCAGGTGTGTTCAGCTGTGTCTGCAGGTGACCGAGTGTTGATAAGAACTTTGTACCTTCCACACGGAGTTGTTACACCATCAGGCTGTTTCTTACTCGAGCAGCAGATTACGGCTTTCTCTGCTGTTGTGCCGGAGATGACCCTTGTGTTTTAATGCCCTGTTCCCAACAACACACATGAATTGCCAGATGGTTCACCTCAGCACCATCATGGTAGCAGGGGGGAGGGAAGATTTCAGCCACGCACACACCTCACCGTAACCATGGAAAGCTCTGGACAGAATCTGGACCATTCTCTAGAGAGGCATGGTAGACAGAGACCTTCACTGATGAGGGGTTAGCCCAAAAACGAACGAAGTCATTTGGTCAATCACCTATGCTGCTGGGACAAAGGATGGAGGGACAAAGGATGGAGACACAGAATGATCTACACAAGCTATACTTCTGACTTGTGCTCATTTCCCCCCTCTTTGGGTCAGCTTGTCTCCATGTCGTAGCCAACGATGCCAATCATGCAGTTAACACACACACACACACACACAGAAGTCCGACTTCAGTTGCAACACAAGTGGACAAATTGTGAGACAGAAGATTAGGGAGCTAAGAGTGTCGCCATGCTGAACCCCTTCTGAAAATGGAATGATTTGGTCATTCCAATAGAGGGAGGAAGAGGAGGAGTGGTGTGAACAAGGAGAACAGGTCTGGTGCAACATTCTTCACCGCTGTCTCCACATATGACATCCCTTTTTTTAAAGTGCAACAACTTTGCTTCCAAGTCTTGTGTAGAGAAAGAGGGAGCGCTTGCATGTGTTCTCTCTTCAGCCAACAACAATCAGCCTTGTTCCACCCTTTGTTGGCCATGGTTCTTTCCTTTATTGGTTCTATTGGTATGCCCTTGCTCAACCATTGGTTTATCTTTCTTGTTGATATTTTCCGAGCATATTTGGAGATCAGCTCATTGTCTGACATTTTATCTTATTTTTTGTTTTCTGTTGTTGTTGTTGATTTCCCCTGTCATGTAGGATCTTCACCAAGGTCAAGAGTAGAAGTGCACACATGAAGTCTCACATCATCAAGTCCAATTAACATATCCCATGAAGAACATGAAACTGCACTGCTAAAATCACATGGGCTATATACATATTGCCATAGTCTATTTCATAGCCACTTTATGTTTCACTGCACTGAGCATACTCACAATGCATAGTAGCTGCCATATTTACTGTTATATATTTACTGTTATATATTGAACTCTGGTTGTTGTTTTTCTTTTGATTACTTTTATGGAGTCACTTTATATAATATTTTCTGTAACCCCGTTATTATTATCCCCAGAAACGGAACAGTCCCCCCCTTCTTTTCCCTCCTTATTATATACTAAAATTAGTTATAGTAATTTTGGTAATTTGAAAAAAAAAATGCTAAGTGGTTAATTAATGGGCTTGACAGGCGCGCACACGCTGTCGTCCGAAGGCTACAGCCTCATCAGTAAGTGGTGGGGCAAACCTGCTGGCGTCTACCTGGCTCGGCCTTACTTTCTGGAAGTTTGTTTATCGCCTTCCCTCCCTGCCTCTTGTTAAATTTATCCTTGCTATATGCTGCGCCCTCAGTGGATGAAATACCTTATGGCCGCTCAATCATCTTGCAGCAAAGCCATTGAAAAACCAAAAGGTTTGTTTTATGTCTGCTGTACTCGTGGGGAGCGTTAACATCTAAGGCTTGTTCAGAGTTGCAGTCGAATACCAGGTGTGCTGACCTGGTTCATTTTGGAGGAGCCATAGCAGATGATTGTCTGCATGAATGACATTGATTTGGTGTGCGTGTGTGGCTGGGAAGAAATAGCAATGTGACATCAATTTGTGGAACAAGTCGTACATCAGCATGTCTGGTAGAGTTGCCTAGACCAGGTTTATATAACTTTTTGTGTGTCCGAGTTCAGCTGATGAGAAGTCTACTATTTATGTATAATGTCCTGTTGCAATGTATGGGTGGAAAAAATCATGGAGCAACAATTTGAAGTTGATTATTGAGAAGGTGATTTTAATTTTATTATGTCAACAGTTCATTGAGAATATTTTTGTGTTGTCAATAATTGCGGGGAAAATTCGTGGTTTTGTGATATAATAATGCAGATATATGCATCTAACTGCACCTTTAAATAAATTAAAAAATCTGGCAATGGTGATTTTTTCCCGCAGTCAAGGCTGTGTTTCGAGGCTATATACCATGCTAAGGAAATTTGGGGTACTGCCTTTTAGGCGAGCAACTGAAGTGCTCGTGTGAGACTGACAATCATTTTGCTGTGGTGGTGCTGAAGTGTGGATGTATAGCTAGTTGGTCATGTTCCCGGAAAAATACCTTCGGTCTGTTCTCTACTATTACGATGAGGTTGAGTGATTCATTGCATGGTTACAGGTGCTAGACGGCAGGTTACCTTTCTTGGCCGTATTTAAAGTAGTGAAATGGACCATGAGGGGGGGGGGATCACTAGCTAGCTAATGGCAGCACAATTCAAGGAGTAATCTCCCTAGAGCCAGCTAAGGGAGTGTGTGTGGCATTGTTCTTAGTCTCACACTTTACCAAACTTGCTAAGAAATCTGTGGTTTTCTTTTAACCAGGAAAATATTGAATGACCTGCTTGCACGATAGTTAATTAAGTATGTGCAGTTCATACACACTTATGTATGCACACATGCTTGAGGCATACAAGGTGTTTTTTTATAACCTAGCTTTCTTGAGTTCCTCTGTTTCTACGGCAATGCTTTTGCTCCTTCCTGCTCATTTGTTGCTCCTATTTTCATTGCCATTACACTGAACGATCCCTTATATGCATGCGCAGAATCACAGTGTTGCAGTTCATTCACACGTATTCAGAGGCCATTTTATTATTTATTACTCCGTGAGATGGAAATGTGTTCACCCGAGGCTAAAATGTTTAGTCGGTCGCCGTTTCACTCGACGACAAAAAGTATTTGAAGAGTGAAAAATGGTGATTGTGCATGTGAAGTAGGTTGGGGCTACTGCTTTCTAGATTCATGTCAGAGCCGTGAGTACTCTCCAAGTCAAGGAATCGACTGTCTTCTCCAAAAGGTTGCTATCATCATCACTTACTCTGCCAGGCTGTAGCAGTGGCTAATGGAGAGGTTGAGGAATAATGGAAACTACAGCAGAGGTACCAGGCATTGCCCAGGGCACTGAAATAACTTCCGGGCTCCTATAGGGTCAGTTTCTGCTTTATCTTAAAGGGCTAGGGTGTGTAGGCCATTATTTATTTTTTTAAGTTGTGTAATGGAGTAACAGCAAACTTGAGTTGCAGGTGGCTCTTTATCTCTTGAGGGCTCTATCAGGTAAGTATTCTTGATTTCTCTCTTGCCTAATGACAATAAAAGTGTACTTGCAGGGTTTCCCCCCTTTTTCTCTTTCCAGCACTTGAGCTTTTAGGCCAAAGACCATAGCAGTCATTTTAGCTACAGGCAATGAAGCTCATGCCAGTCCTCTTCCATTTGCTGCCTTCAGGCATTTGCTGCATACTTACCATATTTCCTCAACCAGTTATTGGCCTCAGGCGTCCTTAAGAGTGAACACTAAATGCGGGAGAATACAATTCAAGGGTGGATGCAATTAACCCCAAATCCACGTTATAGGCATGCGCATGCTCATTTAGTCGTGCACATGCTCATTTAGTCGTGCACAATGGCTCGTCCCAGTCATAGTTGAGCTCGAGCCAACAAACGCTAGCACAAAGAAATTGAATATAGAGGGAGAAAGTTGGGGCCAGGCCCCGAGCAAAGTTGGAAACAAATTTTTCTAGTCCTCGGCCATCAATTAGTATCACGTTAGTTTCCAGTTCTTCCTCGTCATCGTCGAGGTCCAAGAAAGGGTCGCTGGAATCCTGAGATTCAAATTTCCAGCTTGAAAGTGAGCTCAACAATTTGTGGGCGGCTTCAGCTGCAATCTCTTCCTGATTTAGACAGTAAATTTCGCCATCTTCCCTGCCACCCACTTGATGTTCTCTACTCTCAGCTTGGAATTAAAATGTATTTGCACGTGTATATATGATAAGTGTGCACATTGCGAATACTATTTGAGGATGAACACTATTTTGCTCAGATCTCGTACTGGAGCAATGCAGCCAACACTGTTCGAGGGCAAATATCATTCAAGCAAATATACCATGTAGGTATACATCGATGGCCGCTCACTTGTGTGTTTTTTGTTTGTCAAAAGTGTTGTTGACAATGCTTGCTGCTGTAGACTCGCTCACTTCAACAACTGCAGTGTTCTAATAGAGCAAGGTGACGTGCAGCATCACGAGCATGTTTAGGTGGATTTCACCACAAGAGTTCAAGCTTAGCTTTTTTTAATGGCTGCCAGGTTATTTTCTTTGTCCACTATCGTTGGAACCATGAAAAAAATCATGCAAAAATATTTGTTAGCGGCACTTAAAGAAAAAGGCCAGCAAAATGGCTGACAATTACGACCGGCACTTTTTGCGCTTAAAGAATAAGGCCAGCAAAATGGCTGACAACTGTGACCGTCACTTTTTGTAACGGTCACTTCCAGTACTTTTGTAGGCCATCATCACCTATGTAGCATCCTTGGGGTGGAGGTGAACTTCCATGGAAATTTTCAGGTAGTCCCAATTGATGGCTTAAGACAGTACATCACATATATACACGTATATGCATACATACATACATACATACATAATTTCCCTTTTGTAATATTTAAGGTAAAATGCCAAGAAGGCCTTGCCACGCGACAGGTTAGTGCGTTCCTCTATTCACTGCTTGTATCTTGTCTTGTAGACTTGGTATCCAACATCACAATAGCTCCTTCTGCTTCAATGTAGTGGCAGAATGTCACATGGAATAGATCTTTCATGACCAACAACAAAAAGGGGGGGAAAGAGAGAATTTGGCATTATGAAATTTATTCTGATGAACAGTTAAACTTCTTGTGTGCCATACTGTGCTATTCAGTCTTCACACCCCTGGATAGTTAGGCAGGGATTGGGGGGGGGTTAATATTAGGGATTAGTATTGCTCACAGAAGAAGCTCACTTCTTTGAAGACCAGAAAGTTGCAGCTTGTGTAAGACATTACTATCCTCTGGACAGTTAAGGCTGGTACAACATGTCATGAGGCCCAGTTAAGGCTGGTTCACAACATGTCATGAGCCCAGCTAAGGCTGGTACAACATGTCATGAGGCCCAGTTAAGGCTGGTTCACAACATGTCATGAGCCCAGTTAAGGCTGGTACAACATGTCATGAGGCCCAGTTAAGGCTGGTCCATAACATGTCTTGAGGCCCAGTTAATGCTAGTTCAGTGTATCATGAGCCCAGTTAAGGCTGGTACAACATGTCATGAGGCTCAGTTAAGACTGGTCCATAACATGTCTTGAGGCCCAGTCTAGTTCAGTGTATCATGAGCCCAGTTAAGGCTGGTACAACATGTCATGAGGCCCAGTTAAGGCTGGTTCACAACATGTCATGAGCTCAGTTAAGGCTGGTTCACAACATGTCATGAGGCCCAGTTAAGGCTGGTACAACATGTCATGAGGCTCAGTTAAGGCTGGTCCATAACATGTCATGAGGCCCAGTTAAGGCTGGTCCATAACATGTCTTGAGGCCCAGTTAATGCTAGTTCAGTGTATCATGGAGCCCAGTTAAGGCTGGTACAACATGTCATGAGGCTCAGTTAAGGCTGGTCCATAACATGTCTTGAGGCCCAGTTAATGCTAGTTCATGTATCATGGAGCCCAGTTAAGGCTGGTCCACAACATGTCATGAGGCCAGCGCATCGTGTCGCATTGCATCAATTGAAGAGAATTGGACTCGATTAATTGAGTTATGTGACATGACGTGATGCAATGCCACGTGAGACTTTCAATGTTCACAATATCACAAAAATGACGCATCGCTAGTGCCTATGGATACCAGCCGAGGACGTAGGCCAGAGACTTTCCATGGCCTGTTGGAGGACGCTGTAGCAGGTAGCTGAACAGCTCGTCCCTGAGGCAGCACACCTGTCTTGTTGGTTGGTGGTTCAGCCACTAAATGTGCTGACTGTGCTGATTGAGTGAGGAGGTACATGCCAGACAATTACTACATCACACATCACACAATCACACACACATATCACACACACATCACACACACAGATACAAGTCTGGCCACGTGTCCATCCACCCCCAGACCCTTTGCTAAAGAGAGAAGGGTCAGCAATGGCATACAAAGCCCATAACCCTCCTAGTTTCATGTCTAGAGAGGGTGAGTTGAGGGGAGGGTTGGATGCACCAGAAGACCTACAGCACACAACTTGTTGCCACATATCAAGCCATGCCATGTCCACCAGTAGAGAGGTGCGCAGTCAGTGAGCTGCTGCAGTAGACTTGGGCTACAAGGGCTGGGGATGAGTTGGCAGAGGAAATGATTCACTGGTAAGTTTTCCCCCCTCTATCTTCAACTAGCTCCTCACAAACCCCAAACTTTCTCTCACCCTCTCTTTCTTTCTCTCTCTCTTTCGAACATGCAAGTTTTTCAGAGCCGTCAACGAACAGCTCCTGTAACTCGCATACTTCATCCAGTGTAGCAGACATGATAAAACTTGGATAGAAAGAAACCCACTATTGCAGGTCCATAATCTCCATCTTGACTCAAACCTCCTAAATTAATGAATTTTTATATTTAACTCACTCGAGTAGATGCTCTAGCCTCCATCAGAGTGAGAGTTCGTTGAGAATTTAATAAGAGTCTTATGCCCACAAATATGCTTTCAATGTTATCTGCGATTTCTCTACCCTGTGAGACACGTGTGCAAATCATGTCATCTTATGTGTATTATCAAGAAGTGCTATGGAAATTTTTGATGCACTCATTGTGTGGGAGGCCACTAATGTTAACAAAGACATTGAAGCCGATCTCTCTGCTTTATGCGAGGAACATATGGCGGGAATTTTTTTGTGGGTTTATTTTTGGCGGTAAGTTTAAGTGGTGGTTGACCACGAAAGCATCAGCCGTCAACATTTCCAGGTATTTGGGAAGTGCGTGCTTGTCTCTCCATAAAAAGGTGATGTATCTGTTGTGCACATCACCTCTCTATGGCATCTCACTGCCTGCACAATACCCCTGGAGGACCTACCCCTTCCCATCATTATCACTTCATGTATTATTCGTGTGAAGTGGTTATGAGCACTAGTGCAGCGAACCTGTCTTTATAATCTTAGTGGAGTCTGTTAGAAACTTCAGGCAATGGAGACCAGAGAAGACATGCCACCAACTGATGGACGTTGCATTTGAGAACTCGAGTCTCCCGTTTGCATGGACTAGCTGGAGGACTTTGTTACGGTTTTAAATTACAGGAGCTTTGATGGTTCCGTCTGCATTAGCTCGATGGCGTTGAGCCGGACTTGGCGAGGGGTTACTGGTGCCGTTGCAACCTTTCCTAGGACATCCTAGGATACTTGCGACTACACCAGCCACTGGAGGATGACTGACTGACAGTACAATATGAATATAAGAACACTTGTATCCTGGAATATCAGGGAGTATCCCGAGGTGTCCCTAGCCATAGCCCAATAATATGTTTTGCCTTAGCCCTAACCCTAGACAGAATATTCCTAAGCCTAAAATCCCCTTGGTCTCATCCCTGGCACTAGACCTATAGACCTAGCCCTAGAATAGCTCTAGCCATAGTCCTAGAATATCCCTAGCCATAGAATACCCCTAGCCATAGCCTTGAGCTGATTCTGGGATCCACACTTGTAGTTGGGCACCTTCACTAGGGACATCTATTCACTAGGGACATCTATGAGTGTGGCAGTACTGGCTATGCATAGCAATATTGTGGCAGTACTGGCTATGCATGGCCAATATTGTGGCAGTACTGGCTATGCATGGCCAAGATTGTGGCAGTACTGGCTATGCATGGTCAATATTGTGGCAGTACTGGCTATGCATGTCCAATATTGTGACAGTACTGGCTATGCATGGCCAATATTGTGGCAGTACTGGCTATGCATGGCCAATATTGTGGCAGTACTGGCTATGCATGGCCAATATTGTGACAGTACTGGCTATGCATGGCCAATATTGTGGCAGTACTGGCTATGCATGGCCAATATTGTGGCAGTACTGGCTATGCATGGCCAATATTGTGGCAGTACTGGCTATGCATGGCCAATATTGTGGCAGTACTGGCTATGCATGGCCAATGTTGTGGCAGTACTGGCTATGCATGGTCAATATTGTGGCAGTACTGGCTATGCATGGCCAATATTGTGGCAGTACTGGCTATGCATGGCCAATGTTGTGGCAGTACTGGCTATGCATGGTCAAGATTGTGACAGTACTGGCTATGCATGGTCAAGATTGTGGCAGTACTGGCTATGCACGGCCAATGTTGTGGCAGTACTGGCTATGCATGGCCAATATTGTGGCAGTATTGGCTATGCATGGCCAATATTGTGACAGTACTGGCTATGCATGGCCAATATTGTGGCAGTACTGGCTATGCATGGCCAAGATTGTGGCAGTACTGGCTATGCATGGTCAATATTGTGGCAGTACTGGCTATGCATGGCCAATATTGTGACAGTACTGGCTATGCATGGCCAATATTGTGGCAGTACTGGCTATGCATGGCCAATATTGTGGCAGTACTGGCTATGCATGGCCAAGATTGTGGCAGTACTGGCTATGCATGGCCAATGTTGTGGCAGTACTGGCTATGCATGGCCAATATTGTGGCAGTACTGGCTATGCATGGCCAATATTGTGACAGTACTGGCTATGCATGGCCAATGTTGTGGCAGTACTGGCTATGCATGGCCAATATTGTGGCAGTACTGGCTATGCATGGCCAATATTGTGACAGTACTGGCTATGCATGGCCAATGTTGTGGCAGTACTGGCTATGCATGGCCAATATTGTGGCAGTACTGGCTATGCATGGCCAATATTGTGGCAGTACTGGCTATGCATGGCCAATATTGTGGCAGTACTGGCTATGCATGGCCAATGTTGTGGCAGTACTGGCTATGCACGGCCAATATTGTGGCAGTCCTGGCTATGCAGCCAATATTGTGGCAGTACTGGCTATGCATGGCCAATATTGTGGCAGTACTGGCTATGCATGGCCAATATTGTGGCAGTACTGGCTATGCACGGCCAATATTGTGGCAGTACTGGCTATGCACGGCCAATATTGTGGCAGTACTGGCTATGCACGGTCAATATTGTGGCAGTACTGGCTATGCATGGCCAATATTGTGGCAGTACTGGCTATGCACGGCCAATATTGTGGCAGTCCTGGCTATGGCCAATATTGTGGCAGTACTGGCTATGCATGGCCAATATTGTGGCAGTACTGGCTATGCATGGCCAATATTGTGGCAGTACTGGCTATGCATGGCCAATATTGTGGCAGTACTGGCTATGCACGGCCAATATTGTGGCAGTACTGGCTATGCACGGTCAATATTGTGGCAGTACTGGCTATGCATGGCAATATTGTGGCAGTACTGGCTATGCATGGCCAATATTGTGGCAGTACTGGCTATGCATGGCCAATATTGTGGCAGTACTGGCTATGCATGGCCAATATTGTGGCAGTACTGGCTATGCATGGCAATATTGTGGCAGTACTGGCTATGCATGGCCAATATTGTGGCAGTACTGGCTATGCACTGGCCAATATTGTGGCAGTCCTGGCTATGCAGCCAATATTGTGGCAGTACTGGCTATGCATGGCCAATATTGTGGCAGTACTGGCTATGCATGGTCAATGTTGTGGCAGTACTGGCTATGCATGGCCAATATTATCATCTTCCTTCTGAAGTACTTTTAGTTGCAAGAGAGAGAGAATTATGTGCTCAACTCGCAAAGCAACCCTCAAACTGACTCTTCCATAAATCGAACGTAAAGATAATTTCTTGCCTTCTCCAGTTTGAGGACTGGAAGGGTGTGCATCATCTTTCACCCCTAACTACAGACGCTTCCCCCTTCCCTTTGTTCATTTGAGCCAATCAGCAATCGTAGGAAAATGTTTGAACTGTGTTGGTTTCTCGTATCTGTTAAAGAGGTGAGGAGAGCAACAGGGAGCATGAGCAGCTTTAGGTGTGTTAATTTTCTCCTTTGACTTCTTCTGAAGGTCATGACTGTCAGGCTGGTCCAGAGGTCATCTGGTCCAGAGGTCATGACTGTCAGGCTGGTCCAGAGGTCATGACTGTCAGGCTGGTCCAGAGGTCATGACTGTCAGGCTGGTCCAGAGGTCATGACTGTCAGGCTGGTCCAGAGGTCATGACTGTCAGGCTGGTCCAGAGGTCATGACTATCTAGCTGGTCCAGAGGTCATGACTGTCAGGCTGGTCCAGAGGTGGCTTGGACAATCTTGGAATATCTATAGAGGCCAAAAAGTTCCTGCTTACTGCTACACACTGTATACAGTGTGGTTGTTGCTCAGCGCTGTGCAGCTCGCAGAGTAGCCACTTTCTTCAGGATTCCTTGGGACGCATGCGTATAATCGTGACGCAAACAGTTTCCAGGATTCCCAGTAGTCATGACGACAAAAGAATCATGACGACAAAAGAAGAATAAATTTCTTATCTGCACATACGTATAAGCGTGAACACACTAGCGGACGGACTGGCAAGGCGTATTATTATATAAATAATTAATAATAATAAATATATATTTTATATACCAGATCCACTTCAATGACCTTTGGAACAAGATTAGTGCCTGCAACTTTTGCTCTAATAATCTAATTAAGTGTCATTGTAGTGGGTGTGGTGCTTATTTTTTTAATCATATTATTGGTTTATTAGTTGTTATTACTACCACGCTGCAGGTCAAGCCAATGGACTTTCATGTTAACACTTCTTTTAATATTCATCCCTTGAATGCAAGCCATCAGCTTCCCAGCGGTTCTTGTGGCCCACGAGCATCTCACCTGTTACATAATCTACAAGATAATTTCATCCTCCATGGTCCACCTCGATGTGCCAATCTTTTCTGGACTCGATAGGCAACAGTTGTGGTCGAGCTTCTATTTTGCACTCGATAAGACGGAGTTGATGACCATTGCCCATTGCATGCTTTCAGAATCAAGAAACGTGTTATGCACGGCATGTGTTTGGAAAAGGTCCAGTTGTTGGGTGCTGAAGTTGACTGGACATACGCTACGAGAGTTAAGTCTGGAAAAAGGAAGAAGTTGACAGAACTGTGAAGACAGTTTTGATGTTATTATAACTGTTGTAGCAGGATAGAACGCATGCCAGAAGTTTATTTGCCCAAAACACAGTTTTGGCTGCTAAAGAAGTGACCAAAGTGAGTTTTAGTTTAGATGTGGTTGCAGTCGAGGCTGGGAAGTGGTTAAGAATCCAACCGCAGGAAACGTCAAATGGGTGGAACGATCACTAAAACTAGGCAGGGTGGACTAGTGAAGGATAGGCATGGTCCTCACAACGTATGTTTGCAGGAGGTGGAGACAGATGTGAGCTTTGTCGTTGTTGTTGTTGTTTTGTCATTTTTGAGTCTATTTGAAATGAAGGCCAACTCAATGTTGTCCTGCCACTGATATTTCACCCATTGTCCATATCTCAACTTCAGTCAACCTCACCTGATAATAATCCCTCAGTATGGCTACCATCAAGAAGTGTACAAATCATAGAGAAGTGGGGACTTTTATTTGAAGTGGCAGAGCTACAGATAAATTGGTTGAAGGTGCAGCTAGTGACTGGTGTCATTCACTAAAATACTTGTCTCTAATGTGTCCTTCTGGTTCTCTTCTTGTTTACATCACTCACAAACAATGTCTAGCTCATTTCCGACAGATGCTCCAGATTCACTGTTGTCTCAAGATACTGGTTGGGAAGGGAGTGCTTTGCACTGCGGGTATTGGGCTGGACCAGATCAAGTGTGTCTGTCATGAGATAGCTGAGAATCAAACAACCAGACAAAGGAATAGTTATTGGAGGATTGTCAGTTTGTTGCCATGAGTGATAATAATATGCCAATGATCTTGGAGAGCTTCTTTGAAGTAACGCTTTGAGAATGAGTAGAACACGACTCTGTGATGGTCAGAAAGGCTGACGCTGACTCCCTGCAAAATGGCTTCCACCATCTCCCTGCGAAGTGCTGTCATCATCTCCCTGCAAAATGCTCTCCCTGCTCCCTGCTAAGTCTGTCACTATGTCCCTTCTTCCTAAAGTGCTGTCACCATCACGCAGTCACCGTCGCCTTGCTACATGTAAGTGCGGTCACTATTTCCCTGGCTGTCATCTGCCTGCAAAGTGCTGTGACCAGCTCCCAGCAAAAGTGCTGTCACATCTTCCCAAAGTACTGTCGACTCTTGTGCTAGTGTTGTATGTGACTTGTGTCTGCTAGGAATAGTAACATACAACATCATGTGCGAGGCTGAGCAAGCACTGGTTCACAAATCTCTGCCTCACCTAGCAAAAGTGTGATCCTCTGTATTCATACCAGCATGGACATAGCCAAGGAAGGGTCTGCTGTCTCCGACATGCACCTATTGTGCAAAAGGAATTAAACATTCCACAGTCTGCATCAATAGCAGCAATAAGAATGCTGAACAGTGTTTTGCTTGTGTTCTGACAACCCGCCATGGCCATGGTGATGAAGTGCAATTCTCGCATCGAGCCACTAAAATCCTCAATCAAGTTTTCACATGCTTGGAATGAAATTAACACGATAATGCAATCTGATTGGCGTGTAACTCTAGTTGTGTGACATGTCGTATATGCATGCTAGAGACACCTGGCTCATTTATTCCCCCGCCCTAAACATGATGAAGGTAAAGGATCGTCTCTGCCCGACTATAGGAATGATCATTGGAGGAGTGCTCTCCAGCTGAAGATGCTTCCCCAAAGCACGGTTAGATCCGTTGCTGGTGGATTAATGATATACACCGTTCCTTTTCTTCTTCATTTGCTACTTGTTGGCTCTGCACCAAATGATGTTGGAGACATCATCTATCCATCATGGGGATAAATCTCCTAAGTATAGGATGACTAATGCTTGCAATGTTGGTATGGGCCTAGACCAAACACTGGTCTATCACAGTTCTTCTACACACAAGTCTTGAGTAAGTACCCAAGTGGCCAGCATCAAAGCTGCATCCAGCCAGCTTTTTCTCTTCTTTTCCCCCCTTTTTTTCCCTTTCTTGGCAATATTTGCTGCCAAAAACGTGCTTTGATGTGATAAAGCTCTCCTTCGTCAGCTGACCACAATTCTGACTTGGCAGTGCCTCCAGCTATCATTCCAATGATGTTGGCAGCCTCAAATAACTGCATAGGATTTTCACTAAATTGAAATGCCGTGTTTCAATCTCTACCATGACTATAAGTTTATTTATTAAAGTCAGAGTTTCTACTGAAGGCCAACGAAGTGCCTCTGACTGCCCCGAAAGAGCGGCAACACGACAACGCCAGAATTCTTCCTGAAAAGCCTCGAGCTTGTGGAGATTGGCATCTGTGAAAATCCAGGCATGTCAACAAGATTTTATTTGTGCCAATGGTGGATGAAACGACACAACCACACACACACAGTGATAATTATAGAGCACTAACTACCAAGTAAGAAGTAACACCTAGAGTGGTAATTAATTGCCATGTACTTGCCACAGAGAATGTGGCTTCACACGATTACTGGGCTATTCCAAGACAGGCTTCCCAGAAGTGGAATACCAGAGGGAGATGTGAGAAAAGTTGTCACTGAGCACAGGAATGGTAATAGCTTTAAGAATTTTTACCCTGAATGTTGCAGTCCTTGACAGTCTTTGTCACAAGGGGGTAGTGAGGCTACCCCTGTTTGCCGCCTGTGACCGGATGAAATCATGGCAGAGGGTTGATCGGTCTCATTGTGACTGAGGGAGTTGGAATGTTGGAATCTTTCAGCAGACTGGTTCAAGAGATTGGAGCCATAAATCTGCTCAAGGAATTTACCTCATCAGATGATGGAGTTACAGATTATTTCATTGAAAATACGTTGTTTTGGGTTAAATAGATGATGCTCAAAAACATCGCAATTGGAGCAAAATAGAGTTCTTTTGGTTAAAAAGGGGAGATTTCTCAACAAAAGACATTTTCTGTCATTTAACGAATAGAAACAGTTTCATAATGTTGCTAATGTGCCCATTTTGTCAAGAATGAGCAATTAGGAAAATGATCTTTTCTTGTGGTGGGTCACTACCAAGCAACCAGTGTCTTAAATGGTGTATTGGAAGATCAAAAATCAAGTTGGCCTGAGTAATAATGAGAGAGTCTGTAAAGATCCAGTGTTTGTTTGTTTTGCATCATACAGGATAGCATTCATACTTTTAAGAGTTCACTAGCTATCATGCAGCAGGCCCTGGCATCATATCAAGTAGGCCTTCCTCTCCTTTGCAATGCTGGATATGTCACCTAGCATGTAGCCCACTCGAACTAACTAATCGACTCTCATTGTATGTTTGGGACCTCGAGTCTTACACAAGGAGAGGACCTCGAATCTTACACAAGGAGAGGACCTCAAGTCTTACACAAGGAGAGGACCTCAAGTCTTACACAAGGAGAGGACCTCCCAAGTCTTACACAAGGAGAGGACCTCAAGTCTTACACAAGGAGAGGACCTCGAGTCTTACACAAGGAGAGGACCTCCCAAGTCTTACACAAGGAGAGGACCTCGAGTCTTACACAAGGAGAGGACCTCAAGTCTTACACAAGGAGAGGACCTCAAGTCTTACACAAGGAGAGGACCTCCCAAGTCTTACACAAGGAGAGGACCTCAAGTCTTACACAAGGAGAGGACCTCAAGTCTTACACAAGGAGAGGACCTCAAGTCTTACACAAGGAGAGGACCTCGAGTCTTACACAAGGAGAGGACCTCCCGAGTCTTACACAAGGAGAGGACCTCGAGTCTTACACAAGGAGAGGACCTCCCGAGTCTTACACAAGGAGAGGACCTCGAGTCTTACACAAGGAGAGGACCTCAAGTCTTACACAAGGAGAGGACCTCCCAAGTCTTACACAAGGAGAGGACCTCAAGTCTTACACAAGGAGAGGACCTCGAGTCTTACACAAGGAGAGGACCTCAAGTCTTACGCAAGGAGAGGACCTCAAGTCTTACACAAGGAGAGGACCTCCCGAGTCTTACACAAGGAGAGGACCTCAAGTCTTACACAAGGAGAGGACCTCGAGTCTTACACAAGGAGAGGACCTCCCGAGTCTTACACAAGGAGAGGACCTCCCAAGTCTTACACAAGGAGAGGACCTCAAGTCTTACACAAGGAGAGGACCTCCCGAGTCTTACACAAGGAGAGGACCTCGAGTCTTACACAAGGAGAGGACCTCGAGTCTTACACAAGGAGAGGACCTCGAGTCTTACACAAGGAGAGGACCTCCCAAGTCTTACACAAGGAGAGGACCTCCCGAGTCTTACACAAGGAGAGGACCTCGAGTCTTACACAAGGAGAGGACCTCAAGTCTTACACAAGGAGAGGACCTCCCAAGTCTTACACAAGGAGAGGACCTCGAGTCTTACACAAGGAGAGGAGCTCGAGTCTTACACAAGGAGAGGACCTCGAGTCTTACACAAGGAGAGGACCTCCCGAGTCTTACACAAGGAGAGGACCTCGAGTCTTACACAAGGAGAGGACCTCCCGAGTCTTACACAAGGAGAGGACCTCAAGTCTTACACAAGGAGAGGACCTCAAGTCTTACACAAGGAGAGGACCTCCCAAGTCTTACACAAGGAGAGGACCTCCCAAGTCTTACACAAGGAGAGGACCTCCCGAGTCTTACACAAGGAGAGGACCTCGAGTCTTACACAAGGAGAGGACCTCGAGTCTTACACAAGGAGAGGACCTCCCGAGTCTTACACAAGGAGAGGACCTCAAGTCTTACACAAGGAGAGGACCTCAAGTCTTACACAAGAAGAGGACCTCCCAAGTCTTACACAAGGAGAGGACCTCCCGAGTCTTACACAAAGAGAGGACCTCCCGAGTCTTACACAAGGAGAGGACCTCGAGTCTTACACAAGGAGAGGACCTCGAGTCTTACACAAGGAGAGGACCTCCCAAGTCTTACACAAGGAGAGGACCTCCCGAGTCTTACACAAGGAGAGGACCTCAAGTCTTACACAAGGAGAGGACCTCAAGTCTTACACAAGGAGAGGACCTCAAGTCTTACACAAGGAGAGGACCTCCCAAGTCTTACACAAGGAGAGGACCTCAAGTCTTACACAAGGAGAGGACCTCAAGTCTTACACAAGGAGAGGACCTCCCAAGTCTTACATAAGGAGAGGACCTCGAGTCTTACACAAGGAGAGGACCTCAAGTCTTACACAAGGAGAGGACCTCCCGAGTCTTACACAAGGAGAGGACCTCGAGTCTTACACAAGGAGAGGAGCTCAAGTCTTACACAAGGAGAGGACCTCCCAAGTCTTACACAAGGAGAGGACCTCGAGTCTTACACAAGGAGAGGAGCTCCTTGAGAAAAAACTCCATGCCTACGGGGTTCCAGTTTGTAAAGAAAGGCATGACCACAGACATCAAGAGCATGGCTGACAGAACTGAACCCTGCTTCATGCCGCTTTCTAAAGCCAAATGCTCGGAAACCATTGCACATCGTCCGAACTAAGACAGGAGTTTGTCATACAATGTACGCCTCCAGGCCTTCCCATTAGTGCCTTCCCTTCTCTTCTGTTACTCGGGAAAGTTGAGGAACGGTCCAAAGTTAGTGATATAATTTCGAGTCTTCTTGAGCCGTACTGGGAGAATATGACATGCATAGATGACCATGTTACAGAAAAGGGTACAATTGCAGTTTAGGGGCCACAATTAGCGCCGCGTGAATTTCCGCGCACAACATTTTTAGCGGGAGAATCTATAGGACTGCCACTGACTTATTGGTCTTACAAGCGCTTGTTGAGAGAGCCTGAGGTATTAGTTGATACTGACACCATCATCAATTGGTGCAAGCAGCATGGGCTTCTGACTCGCTCTATGCCTTGTCACGGGCGTCTGATTTCTTTTCCCATTCTGAAAGGTGGGTTGATACTTTAGCAATGTGTTCTTTCGAAATACCCTTATTCAGACCGCTTCTTTTTTCATCTGGGATCTGATCGATCAGATCTTGAATTTTTTTCTTTACCGCACCTCCACCGGCCTCCATAACGGGCGAGCTTAATTTAGTGGAGAGCGGGTCCTGTCATCCAAATCGAGTGTATATAGCAGAAGGGATCTCAAGTTTCTCGGGCCAGCCCTTTAAACTTTAACCTATCACCGTTAACTTTAACCCATTCACTGGTGAGTACTGGAGAATTGCAGTTTAGGGGCCACAATTGGCGCCGCGTGCGTGAATCCACAGTTGGCGCCTCGAAAATTGCCGACACAATAATAATTATTATGATACAATAATAAATTAAACTTTGTAAACATCTGAAATATGATTAATAATTTGTGCAAATGGAGTCTCTTTGCCATACTTTCTCCTCCACACATATTCTATGAGGTACCCTTCCAAGAGGGGCTTGCTGGTGCCATGAAGCTTCATTTTCCTCTTGGCCATGTACCCTCGATGGATTGGGTGTGTGTACCTGTGACAGGGTCAACAAAATGCTGGGAATGGTTTACCGTAAGGTGTGTATACTTAACTTGATTGAGACTCGTATAGGCTATCCACTCATCTGTATGAATCTCTGTGCCAGGAAGCACATACCTCATGGATTACAGGGATGAGCGTGTTGGCATCACGGCAAAGCACAACAGCAAGAAACACTTTATCGGTGCCACGTTCTACTCCTCCTAGGACCCACTTCCCATTCGTGATTCGGCCCCTATTATATTTCCTTTTGCCAAATTTAGCTTCATCAATTTCAACAACAGTGCCTGGACTTCCAAGCATGTCGGGATGACTGTCAAGATATTGGGCACATACCTGTAAAGAGCGAGGGCAATGGATTTAATTATTATTATTATTATTATTATAGCCCTAGCCTAGCCCTACCTCTCGTAGGAAGTGGCACCAGTCAACACCTGTGTGTTCAGCAATCCCAACCCACTTCCTTAATCTTAATCTGCTGGATTTCCTCTACCCACGGATCTCTAGGATCTTCTCCAGCGATAGGTGACTGCCTTCAAACCATGAAGCATGATGAATGGACCTCTTCTTCCGGTAGTTTCTGTCTGGGCACCTCCACCTGCGGAAACAGGGTTGTATTATTCTCTGTCTCATGTCTATAACTACACTGTACCTGTACCCATCTGTTTCTGTTGCATTCTCCCATCGGCCATCGCATAGCTCCTCCACACCCATGACAAGGCATAGAGCGAGCCAGAAGCCCATGCTGCTTGCACCAATTGATGATGATGTCAGTATCAACTAATACCTCTCTCAACAAGCGCTTGTAAGACCAATAAGTCAGTGGCAGTCCTATAGATTCTCCTGCTAAAAGCTAAAAATGTTGTGCGCGGAAATTCACGCGGCGCTAATTGTGGCCCCTAAACTGCAATACCCAGAAAAGAATACTCATTTGCTCCACTATGATCCGACTTTTCAAAACGTGTTTCAATGTGTCGACTGCGAAGCCCCAGCTGTGCGCAAGCGCAACGGTGGCGGGAAATCCTAATCATTTTCTCCCCAGTATGCACCGAAGCGAGGTAACGAGGGTATGCTGGTCATGCTCTTGCAACAGATGGATGCAGGCCAGGGAGGAGGTGAACTTGAGGGTATGCTGGTCATGCTCTTGCAACAGATGCAGGCCAGGGAGGATGTGAACTTGAGGGTATGCTGGTCATGCTCTTGCAACAGATGCAGGCCAGGGAGGAGGTGAACTTGAGGGTATGCTGGTCATGCTCTTGCAACAGATGCAGGCCAGGGAGGAGGTGAACTTGAGGGTATGCTGGTCATGCTCTTGCAACAGATGCAGGCCAGGGAGGAGGTGAACTTTGAGGGTATGCTGGTCATGCTCTTGCAACAGATGCAGGCCAGGGAGGAGGTGAACTTGAGGGTATGCTGGTCATGCTCTTGCAACAGATGCAGGCCAGGGAGGAGGTGAGAATCAATGCCATCGAGAAGCACGTTGCACACACACGAAGCATCATGACGACCCACTGAGAAATGCATTGTGTGGCGGGGTGTGATCGAGAGTTGGACCAATTACTTTTAGCGTGATTAACAATACTTGATTCCTAGCCAAGCATAGCTGCAGGCCTAAGACTAGACACTGATCTGATTGTATTGCTTGGATTGTTATAATTATGTAAAAGTATTTAGAGATATTCCTTGCTGATTGCAAACTGGTGCAAGGCGATTGCAAACTAGCAACTTGCAGCAATTGTCAGTCAAGCTAGGGCATACAATGCCAAACTCATTTTGAACTATATGTCATGCTTACCTTTACCTGTTATTGAACTTCTTATAAACAATAATAAATTAATAAATTAAATAATAAAAAATGCAAACTGGTGCAAGGCCGGATGAGAACCCAGCTCGATGTTGAGTGCGACTATTATTTCCAGTTTAGCAAGGATGATTATTTCCAGGTTAGCAAACCTGTTCCTACATAGCTAGAGTGTCAGAATGAAACTTCAACATCCATTATTTTAAGCTATAGAAACATGGAGTGTAGAAGCTTTACCTAGCAGCCTAGTGGGTGCTTACTATGTGTACCCTCCTAGTCCTCATCACTGAGAGCAGCCTAGAGGGTGCTTGCTATGTGTACCCTCCTAGTCGGCTAGGGCTAGGGCTAGAGGAAGCCTTCTCCATCATGGGCTGCTGTGTTTCTCCCACACCTTTTCCTATTACTTGCTTTTTTCTTCCAATCTTGGTTCTCTTTGTTGGTCTGTTTCAGAAGCAGCTTTGACTTTTCTCTCTCTTCTTTTCTGAAGTCTATTATCTTTATCTCTTCTGGCAAATCAAGCAGCTAGCTGTTCTGCTTAAAAATATATCTGTGCACGTAGCTATGGTTTTAGTATGCACATGCATACGCTCAAGTACACATGACAACAATTTCCAAATTAATCACACCACCATAGGTTGGCATGTAACAGCTTGCTGCAGTGCAGTGTAGGTTTTCATCATTTTTCCCCTTGATCCTATATAGCCCAGTAGCAGCTGTGCTTTGTAGTTATAGCTTTCTCTCGCCACTCGAGAGTCCAAGAGCTTGAAAAACAACAACAAAGTACGTTGTGTAGCTCAGCTTACCTGAGCTGTGGGCGCTTAGAAAGTTCAATGATTCCTTTCTTTTGATCATTCCTAGTAGTACAATGTGCACAGTAGTTATAGCGACAGATGAGGTTAATAGCTATAGCTTTCTCACAGCTATCTCAAGCACTCCATTGTTGATAGGCATCACACTTTAGTGTCCATTTGTAGCTTCTAGATCTCAAAGGCAATCTTCACGGTTTAGTTAATGGCATACTTTTGTGTGCTCCTTCCCTTGTAGAAACATGGACAGATGGAGTGAGGAAGATTTACCTGAGCCTAGGAAGTTTCTTGATGGTGGATGATGCCAAATGCTAGCAATAAAGGCAATAAAAAATCAACTACAAGTTTTAAACGCGATTAATTTTCAATGTGTAGCTAGCTTCTAGATTATCTTGCTAGATAGAGCTCAAGTAAGGTAGTAAGGGAATTAATAAACTGTCTCATAGAAATGGCCAGGTTTTGTTTGCTAATTTGAGTTGATGCTAGTTCTAATTCCATATTTATTGTCCAAGTCCTCACGTGTGTGCCTCCCCTCTCTCCTCTCAAACGTTATAATTAGGACTATTAAAGATGCAAGGATTGGTAATGCAAGGTAATACTATTTTTTACATACATACCACACACACACTTCTACTCCGCTCATCATCTTTTCCAGAATGATAACTGACATGGATCAGTACAATGTGCACAGTGGCCTGCATGTTATGGGATTCCCTGTGAAATGAAAATATTTTACCACAATTTAAAATCTACCATTTCTGTTCAGATTTCAGATACACCAGATATCAAGTACAAACGTATTCATACTTGTGGCTTCCAGAGTAAACCCACTGAGTATTGTTTTTGATATGTATAGTTCTGTTTCCTTATCAAGTACAAACGTATTCATACTTGTGGCTTCCAGAGTAAACCCACTGAGTATTGTTTTTGATATGTATAGTTCTGTTTCCTGCATAAGCAATTCTCACATGCAGTGCAGTCAGTTCTTCCAGCTGAGTGTTATACATACATCATTACATACATCATCATACATACATCATCATACATACATCATCATGCATACATCATACATACATCATACATACATCATACATACATCATACATACATCATACATACATCATCATACATACATCATACATACATCATACATACATCATGCATGCATACATCATACATACATCATACATACATCATGCATGCATACATCATACATACATCATCATACATACATCATCATACATCATACATACATCATACATACATCATATATACATCATACATACATCATACATACATCATACATACATCATACATACATCTTACATACATCATCATACATACACATCATACATCATACATACATCATACATACATACATCATACATACATCATACATACATCATACATACATCATACATACATCATACATACATCATACATACATCATACATACATCATCATACATACACATCATACATACATACATCATACATCATCATACATACACATCATCATACATACATCATACATCATACATACATCATACATACATCATACATACATCATACATACATCATACATACATCATACATACATCATCATACATACACATCATACATACATACATCATACATCATCATACATACACATCATCATACATACATCATACATACATCATACATACATCATACATACATCATACATACATCATACATACATCATACATACATCATACATACATACATCATACCTGCATCATACATGCATCATACATGCATCATACATGCAGCATACATACATCATACATACAGCATACATACATCATACATACATCATACATACATCATACATACATACATCATACATGCATCATACATGCATCATACATGCATCATACATGCATCATACATGCAGCATACATACATCATACATACAGCATACATACATCATACATACATCATACATACATACATCATACATACATCATACATACATACATCATACATGCATCATACATGCATCATACATGCATCATACATGCAGCATACATACATCATACATACAGCATACATACAGCATACATACATCATACATACATGCATCATACATGCATCATACATGCATCATACATGCATCATACATGCAGCATACATACATCATACATACAGCATACATACATCATACATACATACATCATACATGCATCATACATGCATCATACATGCAGCATACATACATCATACATACAGCATACATACATCATACATACATCATACATACATACATCATACATGCATCATACATGCATCATACATGCATCATACATGCAGCATACATACATCATACATACAGCATACATACATCATACATACATCATACATACATCATACTTACATACATCATACATACGTACATACATACATACATCATACATGCATCATACATACATCATACATGCATCATACATGCATCATACATGCATCATACATGCAGCATACATACATAATACATACATACATCATACATACTCATCATACTTACATCATACTTACATACATCACGTACATACATACATACATACATACATATGCCATGCGCGGGAATCTCAAGTTTTCCATCAACCCCTGTGAGGGCTTGCTTCGTTCACCAATTATTTATTGACTTTCTCAGACTTTCTCATTAAATTTACTCCTTCCATTAGATGCTCTGTGTTCATCAGGCCTTCGTCAGGCAGGAATTATTCCTGATGAACCGCTTGAGCATCGGGAAAACGTGGGAGTACATTTAAGTTGATTATCGAGAAAGTTACTGTTACTATGTCAACTGAGAGTTCATTAAGAATATTATTACTTACATAAGCTACTACATTTTTTATCTTGTCCAAATTGTAGGTTCAATAGTTCTGCTTGTGTCTGTGTATGGAACCCAGGCCTGGTTGGCATGTTCAGTAAGCAGCTGCTGAAGAGCAGTTGTGCAGTGTATGTATGCATAATGCAGTGTTCCTGACTGAAATTCAATTTGATCCAGACATGCCTATAATTAGTACACTGCCTAAAAGGGCAAAGGTGCCATTATTAATACTAAAGAAGAGAATGTACTATGAACAGCTGATGGTTATCATTTAATGTAGTATCATAACAGCTGATGGTTATCATTCAACAGTTGATGGTTATCATTCAACAGCTGATGGTTATCATTCAACAGCTGATGGTTATCATTCAACAGCTGATGTTTAGCATTTAATATGGTTATCATTCAACAGCTGATGCAAGTATCAATTGGCCATAGAAATTGAGTTATCAGCTTGGATGTAATTTTATCTTAGTTACTGTTATTTACAACATTGATGATGATGGTGGTTTTGTCCCAATGCATTCTATATAGTTCTGGTGATAGCAGGCACCACTAGTGTGGGCAAGACGGACCTTTCCTTGCGGCTAGCCTCCCTGCTCAACGGAGAAATCATATCGGCAGATTCTGTTCAGGTATTTGCGTTGGTGTTACATGATAATCATATGATATTGATACTAATTGTGTCAAGCTAGACTTAACCTGTGTTAATGTGAGGCTTCCATCAGGATATTTGATCATCAGAGGTGGCACACTTCAATTCCCCTCCCCCCCATCCCCTCTATCATTGTTGGTTTCATATGGCCATGTGCAGTAATGCAAACTCTTCCGTTCACTTCTGGCTCCTCTCATCTCTCCTGTTGGGACTTACTTTATATACAAACTAAATTGATCCTAGATTCATATATTGAGGTGTTGAACCAAACTCAACTGGTGTACAGTAAAAGTACTTATGAGTATGGTAATAAAAGCATGCAATTTATAACAGCACATGTGGAATTAATTTGTGCAATTCAGGTGGGGGGACCTATCATTAAGCCTGGTTCACAATACGTCTCTATGCACTGCGACATGTTGCGATGTGTCACATTAAGATCTCCTTGTTCGCTATCAATGGCAGAGTTGAGCATGATGGCCTTTGACCCCAGAAAATATCTACTCCACCCACTTATTTGACCCCGACCATACTCCAATTCGAAGTTGATGACCTTCGAACCCAGCTAATATCTACACCCACTTATCTGACCGCTCACACTCTAATTAGAGCACACCATAGGAAGCGGGAAGGGAAAGCTCGAGTGATGATGACAGATTGGCGACTGCTTTGGTGTTAGCAGGTGATAATCTGGAGGAGGAGAAGGAAGGTTAGACATGTATGTGTTCAACCAATCCTTCGGAAGTGGCCACCGACAGGGGGTAGTATCACAACCAACTTCAAGAGACGAGGCTCTGTGATCCTGGCAGCCACTTTGAACAGATATTTCAGAATGTTCAAGGAGACATTTGACTCTCTCTTACAGAATGTAGGATTGATGTGTGCAACTAGATCAATCTTCTAGAGACTTGCCATGTGCTTTTGGAAGGTATTGAGGGAAGAGTATCTACAAGCACCATCAACTGCAGCTGAGTGAGAGGGCATCAGTAAGGATTTCTTCTTGAGATGGGATCTCCTCACTGTATTAGTTGTGCTTGTGGATATTTTTATTGCATTACTGCATATAGTCAAGGATATGTTTTGCTTATCACAGGAGCTACTGATGGTAAGCACATAGTAGTGCAAGCTCCCAGGAACAGTGGATCTCTTTGAACTACATGGGGACTTTTTCCATCGTTTTGTTAGCCTTTTGTGACGATGCTCGCTGTAGGTATGCAAATGCCATTCTTTTGTAGCCTTTGAATGCTATTGGTTTGTTCTCGCCCATTGTTATAATTGTTATAGGTTTACTTTGATAAATCTGGGGGTGGTTGCGTGCCACAGTGATGGGGTATGTTTTCAAAACTGTGCTTTTGAGAAGGCACTTGACAATGGCTGTAATACCTCTCCCCCCCCTCAATTACCTGGAACCATGCTTCCTCATGTTATAGTGAGAGATGCTGCCTTTCCTCTGTGCAATTACGATCTGGACGGAACCTGCCCTGGTATTTAGTATGTGATAAAGCTATTTTCAATTATGGGTTGAGCAGAGCAAGGCATATCATTGAGAAGAGCTTTGGCGTACTCGCAGCAAGGTAACAATCATGTCTAGTGCAGATGTTGTATGACATATTCTTGTGCCTCCTGCATTCTAGATGGAAGCTCTTTAGGAGGCCTATTGTTGCTATGCCTGATCATGTCATTGTATGCACAAAGGCAGCAATAGGCCTCCATAACTATCTGCAGACAACAGAGTCCAGTGTGTAATGTCCACCTGGGTCAGGCTGGGTGTGTAGATGAGGAGGAGTGGGCCAGACATGTGATACAGGGAGGAGGAGGGATGATGATGAAGCTTGCACAAGTATGCAAGCAGGTTTTCTGAACTGGCAGCAAACAGGTAACTACTTCACATGCTTATGACATTATACACATACCCAATTGTTTTATGTAGGTATTCAAGGTCTGCTGCAGATACCCGGGACCTTTTCAAGGACTATTTTATTAGTATAAGCACTCAAGAGGTGCAATGGTGGTATGCACATGTACACCGGATTCAGCTATGATCATTTCTGACAAAATTGACATAATTATGGTAATGCGAAATTTTCATTTAATGCGAAAAATGGCTACTATCATTTGTATTATGTGGTGTGTTGTGTGGATGTGGGCACTCGATGTCTAGTTGTACTTGCTGTAGCATGATGTTTACTACAGCATTCTTCCTAGGTGGAAGCCTCTTCAGGCAGGATGCTATTTCTAGACAGAAGTGAGTGTCTGGATCGATGTCTTGGTCTCTGTTTGGCCTTGTTGCTATAGCTACCAAGTGTATGCAGAAGTGCAATATCAGTTTCCTCTTCTTGTGGAGAAGTGTGCTTCCTCTTGCACGCTCTTGTGGTTTGCCTTGTGGAGGTGCTTGGACCATATGACGGGGAGAGGTGGGCCAGCTTGGAGCATGGTACCGAAAGGCAGACCTGGATGGGTCTGGTTCATCCACTATGCTAAAGCGCATAAAACTTATAAAAGAGGATCCATATGTTTTTACCTTCCCTCCAAGATACCATCTTGGTCCTGGGTGGCCTCTATAGTGACGTGGGTTTATTCACCATCCTGTGTATCCTCTGTGGTGGCTATATATCTTCGTCAAGAAAGTTTGAGAAGGTTTTGAATAGACAGTAGATACCAGATGTGACCCAAACTTCAATTTACCCTCTGTGCTGAACTGAACCATTTATGAATTCTATCGCTTTGAAATGAGGGCACCTAGATACATAGGGTCGACCTTTTCCATCACTTGCATCTTTTTTTCTTATTCTATATAACTTCCCTCACAAGTGGTCTCTCCATTTTCTTAAAACAATCCATAACTGTCACTCCTCTAATCTACATTACTACCATTATCTTGTTTTATGACCTGATATTTCACAATATCTGAAACCATAGCTACACACACAAAGTATAACTACTGCACTTTACATCATAGCAATTTTCCAGGCATTTGTAACTCAATAATTATCAAATCAAGAACATGAAACAACATAGTGGTTAAGTGTAAACGGGTGTGGTCAACTGTGAAGAGCATTAAATGTAAATGATAGCGAGTTGTTAGCCGAAGAGAAAATCACCGCTACACATTTTCCTACGCCCTTCGTTCTCTGCTGGAGACCATCCCCGGGCACTGGAACTCCCTAACTCCCTCATTCAGCTTCTCTTTATCAGCTTCACTCCACTGCGCGGAATATCCCTCCGTTATCAGCGACGCGACACGATTTCCGTTGTGAAGTGTCACGAAACGACCTAACGTGCAGCTTAGCGACATTGTGTACCAGGCTAAAGCTGTTTGTTAGAGATGCTGCAAGTCACCTTACACTATTAGAACACTGTAGTAGTTGTTGAAGTGCGATAGCCTACAGCAGCAAGCACTACAACGCTTTTGGGGGGAAAAGTGAGCGGCCATAGAGATATACCTACATGGTCGAATAGAATTTGCCCCAGTACGAGGTCTGAACAAAATAGTGCTCATCCTCAATAGTGTTTGCCCCATTGCTCCAGTACCATGGTAGAATAAAATAGTGTTCATCCTCGAATATTATTCGCACATCTCATACCCTGGCAAATAAACCATGCTGAGGGTAGAGAAGATGGCGAATTAGGAAGAGACTGCAGCTGAAGCCTGCACCACAATGTTGAGCTCACTTTCAAGCTGGAAATTTGAATCTCAGGATTCTAGCAACCTCAGGAAGAACTGGTAACTAAAGCGATACTAATTGATATCTGACTTGTTACCAACATTGGGCAACGGTCCCAATTTTGTGTGTGCGTACTATACTAGACTTGCAGGCTTGTGACTGGGATGGTCGTGGGCAAAACTAAATGAGCTTGCGCGTGAGGATTAGGAATTACAGCTTGAATTCGCCCGCGCTTAGTGTTCGAACTGGACAATGAAGATGACTATACATGAAGTGAACACCAAAAAATGAAGTGAACACCAAAAAAACAACAACAACAAAAATATTGTGCTGTCAGTCTAGCTGGTGCAGCTGTGTGTGTGTGTGCATACATATGATTATAATATTTAAAGATAGATATATAATTAAGAAGTAGTGATATTGTGATTAAAACAGTTTGGACATGGACAAACAATGTGGAAAGAACAAATATTATCTGTGTCAAAGTTAGTTATGAAGTGGTTCCAGAAAATAATTTTAGCTTTTTTTTTATGGTTGAATAAGTATCTATAGGTGGCATACTATTCCATAGTCTTACAATTCTGTTCATATAGAAGTGACGGGAGTGTGATGTGCGGTGATATTGATGAGCAAGATTATTTGATGATGTTGATCTTGTATTGCTGGATGAAAAGGAGACGTACTGTAGAATATCGAAGTTTTCTGATGGTTCCTTGAGACATTTAACAAAGAATAAAATATCCTGCAGCTCTAACCAATACATAAGTGGCAAAACGTTTAGCTTGATGAGGCGTGTTTTATAGTCGCTTGTAGAATCTGCAAGGATGAATTTAGACACTGCGCTGTATTAATTATTAAAGGACGCCTGAAATTATACCGACTAAGCCTGAAGGCAGTAAACAGAATAACTGGAAGAGTACTCACTGGCATAAGCTTCATTGCCTGTAGCTAAAATGACTGCTATGGTATTTGGCCTAAAAGCTAAAGTGCTGGAAAGAGAAAAAGGGGGGAAACCCTGCAAGTACACTTTTATTGTCATTAGGCAAGAGAGAAATCAAGAATACTTACCTGATAGAGCCCTCAAGAGATAGAGAGCCACCTGCAACTCAAGATTGCTGTTACTTACACAACTTTTTAAAAAAATAGTGGCCTAGCCCTTTAAGATGAAGCAGAAAATAGACCCTACAGGAGCCCGGAAGTTATTTCAATGCCCTGGGCAATGCCTGGTACCTCTGCTGTAGTTTCCATTATTCCTCAACCTCTCCATTAGCCACTGCTATAGCCTGGCAGGGTAAGTGATGATGATAGCAACCTAGAAGACAGTCGATTCCTTGACTTGGAGAGTATACTCCATGGCTCTGACATGAATCAAGAAAGCAGTAGCCCCAACCTTCTTTACATGCATAATCACCATTTTTCACTCTTCATTCAAATACTTTTTGTCGTCGAGTGAAACGACGACAGATAAACATTTTAGCCTCGGGTGAACACATTTCCATCTCACAGAGTAATAGAGAATGCATGTGAAGAACTGCAACACCATGATTCTGCACATGCACAGATCACTCAGATAATGAAAATTGGGAGCAAGAAATTAGCAAAGAGCAAAGCGTGCTGTAGAAACTGAGGAGAGCTAGGCTATTGTGAACCAGGCTTAATTAAGAGAAACCATTACATACAACTTCGGATATACACCGAATCGAATGTAATCATATTATTCAGGTGATAGTCAATGGCACTTGCCTGCTGAGAATGGACCTGATCAGTATATACTACTGAGTACACTTTTTCAAGTGGTATTTGGTATTTTGCTCTATTATTACTACTACCTCCTCCTTGCTACAGGATGCCACGCCTCCTTGCTACAGGCTGCCACACCTCCTTGCTACAGGATGCCACACCTTGCTACATGATGCCACACCTCCTTGCTACATGATGCCACACCTCCTTGCTACAGGATGCCACGCCTCCTTGCTACAGGATGTCACCTCCTCCTTGCTACAGGATGCCACACCTCCTTGCGACCGGATGCCACCTCCTCCTTGCTACAGGATGCCACACCTCCTTGCTACAGGATGCCACACCTCATTGCTACAGGATGCCATGCCTCCTTACTACAGGATGCCACGCCTCCTTGCTACAGGATGCCACCTCCTCCTTGCTACAGGATGCCACACCTCCTTGCTACAGGATGCCACGCCTCCTTGCTACCGGCTGCCACGCCTCCTTGCTACAGGATGCCACCTCCTCCTTGCTACAGGCTGCCACACCTCCTTGCTACATGATGCCATGCCTCCTTGCTACAGGATGCCACGCCTCCTTGCTACAGGCTCCCACCTCCTCCTCAGAGATACTTTTAGTAGAAACTAACAAAAAGCCTCTTTCCTGTAGTGTCTTTCACCTAAAGTACCTCACAATAGATATCTCTGGCATGAGCTCATTCCTTACCTCTGTTCCTTGTGCACATGACCATAATGTTTTTAATTGAACTCTAATTGCTGGGCTAGCCAAATTTGCACAAATTCACATAATTTAATATCTCGCACAAATAAGTTTTTTTTTACAGTGTAAAGGATTGGTTTTGGCAGAAGAGTTTAACTTTGCTAAGCAGATTAAAAGCCGGTTGAATCCTCTTGAATTGTACTGACCTTATATCTGCACACACACACATTACTGCAGGTGTTCAGATGGCTAGACATTGGCTCTGCTAAAGTGAGTGAAGCTGAAGCAGCTGGAGTCAGACATCACCTGCTAGACGTGGCCGATATAGAGGCCAGTGAAGCCTTCACTGTGGCTGACTTTGCCACCCTGGCCGCCAAGGCAATTGAGGTATGTAACAATTAACTGGACTCCAAATTTCAAAATGTCATTCAACTCCTGGTGTGCATGCGTGTATCTATCCCATAAGCAATGAGAAATGTCAACTCATCTAAAAGAATATTTATATACGTATGCATGTATAAAGATACACACAGAGGAAGGTTTCTTGCAGATAAGATTTGCAGCTGCGCCTGTGTATTTAGCTGCAGCCCAATGTTGTTTTAGTACTAGTGGCCTCTGTCAGTGCAGGTTACAAGGTCAGTTAATTCTGTAGCAGAAGCCAGATTAGTTGAGGCCAGATGAAAAATTTACCAGAAGCAGGATAAGTGAGTTATGCAGAGGGTCTACTCTACTCTGTTTCTAGAATAAAGCACAGTACATAATTTCTCTGATGATGCAGTCAAGTTAACACGTGCTGTAATATAACCAGAGTGAATGACCAATGACCCGCACTCAGTTCGCCATCTGGTTTGTGGAATTCTCGCTCCTGAGAAATTATTACCCACAGGCTGTGACTGATCCTCTACCAAAACATCTGTTGTTTGGTTGGTGGAGTTCTCCTGTGCAACTGTTACCAAGTCCTTGAAGGAGGCTGTGGCTGACCCTACATGGGCTCAGTCAGCAATCGTGGTGTGTGTAGTGCTGATATGTGTAGTGCACAGCAACACTAGGCTAGTAAGTTATAAAAGCCCTGTAGACCCTTGAAACTAGCCCAGCACTAAAACAATTGACCAGTTATGAAAGAAAGGAAACAAGACTGCACCCATGGTCAACATATTTGACGACCCTTTACCAGTACGCCGGTATTAATTTTGATAGGTAAAGGGTCGTTTCTACTAATTGTTTGCGGTCTCCTTGGGTATGGTCTTGCTTCCTTTCTTTTTTTAGCGCATAGTTTAATTGTTATTCATTCTTCCCCCTCCCCCTTCAAGTGTGATGACCTTGAACAATTTCATTTCAATGTTGTGCCCACATCATGCCCAACTATGATTCAAGTGGCCATCTCTGTGATCTTTTCTTGAAAATTGTCCTCGTACAATACAAAGCAAGCAAGCAGACATTGAACATCTGCAGATAGTTGAGGTCGTTTCTGATACTGAAGTTGAGTGAACTAGTGCATGGTTATAAGGCACTGGATTTGGTTGACAATTACAAGGCATGAGGAAAGCAACTGGATACTGCACATGTGCAGGTAATTTAGAGTCTTCTGGTACTAAGGTTGAAATGCATGCACCCGTGGTATGAAGGTTATGCAGGTGAGAGGAACAAAGGCTGAGGGGAACGAAGGGTGAGAGGAACAAAGGCTGAGGGGAACAAAGGGTAAGAGGATCAAAGTCTGAGAGGAACAAAGGCTGAGGGGAACAAAGGCTGAGGTGAACCAAGGATGAGAGGAACAAAGGATGAGAGGAACGAAGGGTGAGAGGAACAAAGGATGAGAGGAACAAAGGATGAGAGGAACAAAGGCTGAGGGGAACGAAAGGTGAGAGGAACAAAGGATGAGAGGAACAAAGGCTGAGGTGAACGAAGGATGAGAGGAACAAAGGCTGAGGGGAACAAAGGGTGAGAGGAACAAAGGATGAGAGGAACGAAGGGTGAGAGGAACAAAGGATGAGAGGAACAAAGGCTGAGGTGAACGAAGGATGAGAGGAACAAAGGCTGAGGGGAACAAAGGGTGAGAGGAACAAAGGATGAGAGGAACAAAGGATGAGAGGAACAAAGGCTGAGGGGAACGAAGAGAGAGGAACAAGGATGAGAGGAACAAAGGCTGAGGGGAACAAAGGATGAGAGGAACAAAGGATGAGAGGACAAAGGCTGAGGTGAACGAAGGATGAGAGGAACAAAGGCTGAGGGGAACAAAGGCTGAGGGGAACGAAGGGTGAGAGGAACAAGGATGAGAGGAACAAAGGCCTAGGGGAACAAAGGATGAGAGGAACAAAGGATGAGAGGAACAAAGGCTGAGGTGAACGAAGGATGAGAGGAACAAAGGCTGAGGGGAACGAAGGCTGAGGGGAACGAAGGAGATACGTAGAAAGAAAGAAGGAAGTATGGATTTAAACCAAAGGTTGACCTTTCAGCACGCTCATTTATGTCAACATTTCGACAGAATGCTTTGAGCTTCATCGGCAGTTTATAAAGTCAGCGAAGAATCCATTTCCAATTTTTATTTTTAACACTTTTTTAAATTTAGGTCTGCCAGTTTACGTGCCTCATAGGGGAAGGCAGGCTAGAAGTCCCTCTATGTGCCTAGCAGAGACTGGAAGTCCCTCTGTGCCTCGTAGAGGGATTCAAGGCAGGCTGGAGGCCCCTCTGTGCCTCGTAGAGGGATTCAAGGCAGGCTGGAGGCCCCTCTGTGCCTCGTAGAGGGATTCAAGGCAGGCTGGAGGTCCCTCTGTGCCTCGTAGGGATTCAAGGCAGGCTGGAAGTTCCTCTGTGCCTCGTAGAGGGATTCAAGGCAGGCTGGAGGTCCCTCTGTGCCTCGTAGGGATTCAAGGCAGGCTGGAGGTCCCTCTGTGCCTCGTAGTCAAGGCAGGCTGGAGGTGATCGTCTAAACTAGAAGCTTCCGGAATGAGTTTTAGCTGTCATTTTTGTTTGTTTGTTTGGGGGAAAGTGAAAGGGTTGGCTATTTTCTATTGCAGATTTCTCTTTAGCACACCCTTTACAGGCATCTTGTTCCTTCACTTGGTCTCTAGTCTTCTGATGGTCTCCCCTATGTAGTATTTCCCACAGCTACATGGGATGCGGTACACAACACATGCGTGCATACTAGTTGGTTAAACATCCTTTACTCTGCTCAGTTGTGTCCTCAGAGTTCTTCCTGATCTGAGAACGACTCTGATGGTTGAACTTCCTGCAGACCCTCCTGATGTCTTCGCTCATCCCTGCTCATAAGGAATCATTACCATAGGATCCTTCTTTTTAGACCCCTCATTGCCTGTATAGGTGTACTTATCTTCCTTTCTGCATTTAGATGTATCTACAGAGGAAAGGTTGATGAAGGCTTGCAGATAACCATTCTCTATAAAGAGAAATGATGCTCTTCCTTCCAAAGGTCCACCTTCTCAGTCACTACTCTCCTGGCTCTATCATCTTGACATGGATAGGATGGTGTGATCTATAATCAAGGTACCGGTTGGTGTGCATGAGTTTTCCGACAAAGGAGCTCATGCTCCTCACCAATCCACTGCTGGGAAGAAAGAGCCCCAGGCCCACAACCTTCTGCTCCATCACTCATTCGACTCAGAAGCTCTTCAATCCAACCTTCTGCTTCATCACTCATTCGACTCAGAACCTCTTCAATCCAACCTTCTGCTCGATCACTCATTCGACTCAGAACCATGTAGTCTGCATGACATGTCTATATAGAGGTGTGGGAAAATTGACAAACTTGTTAATTCTATTATTTATTTTTTATTGCTGGGTTTAGACAATGACGTCTGTTCAACTGGAGACGACTTTGAGGTGGAGGAATCGTTTGCTCATTACCTAGCGGAGCATCCTTTGGCTCTCTCCTTGTGCCTCAAAGTGGTAAATGGGAGAAGATGCTAGCAAAGCCCTTGAGGCTGCCCCTGTCAGAGTCACTGTACTTCCTTGACTAAGCACCTCACTTCCCGTCTCGGGGTCGTCGGCAGCAGTATCCTTGAATGTCTATAGGCATGGGATAAGCTCCTGCTGGAATCTTAGTGGTCGCACTCCCCAGCTTTCAGCCCGGGAACTGGTTGGGAGTTGATGATGCAGAGTGGATCTGTCACAAGACAGGCATTGCCAAAGACGTGCAGGATGTGCTCCTGGTTGGTATCCCACGCAGCGGCCTGGAAGGCAACGTAGGCATGCACGGTGGCTCCTCGGAGGCGATGGTGGTTGTGGTGACGCACCATGTGGCGCTGATCTAAGAGTGCTCGTATTGTTTCTAGTAGATGCATGATGGCTCGAAGTACAGAATTCCCATGTGGGTGGGCACGAGTCTATACGGTCTTGAAGAAGGACCACCCTCCATTGCCCATGTGATGCTTGCACCAGCTGCTTAAGTGCCGCCATCATTGTTTTGTATTACGCGTCTGCAAACCTCGAACATGGCCTTGTGGAACTACAAGAGCTGGTTCCAGTGTTTTGTTTCTATGGTGCAGGTCTTAGTTTTGATCGATTGGGTAGACGTCCATACACTCTTGTCGCTGGATCAACCAGTCAACAACAGGCTCCTCAAAGAACTGTAAGGCAAGTGAGGTGGTATCCATTAGTCTTCTATAGGCTAAGTTAGAAAGAAAAAGACACTCCTCGTGGTCAAGCGTGCAACATGCCCTTTCCAGAGCGACTGCTGTAAGCAATGAGATTGGATTTTTAAAAGGCCCACTGGTGGGTGCTGCTCCAGCAGCTGTGCCTTCCAAGCGTTGACGTGAGAACTGATTTCTGCCTTGGCACTGGCTTCCAGTTTTTAACCAGCCATGTTTGTGACTGCTGCCTTGGCCCTTCCTTTGGCTTCCACGGCAACCTACTTGACTTTGCTCCTGGATCAGCAACCACCAAGTCACGCACTGCCTCGGGTGTGAAGTGATCCTTAGATCGCACTCTTCCCAAGCTTCGATGGTCGTCTTTTAGGTCAAGGGACAAGACCCCAAATTTGGGCAGGAAATTTTTATTTTTTAATTATTTTTTTAATTTAGGTACTCCTAGATTATGTTACGCTGTGATAACCCTTGCAGAGTGCTAGCTTATTAGGGGTTATCGCCTCTTCAATAAACAGACCCATCGAGCAAACTCGGAAAGGCACCAGCTTCTGTGTAATTATCCCCTCTCAATGGACTAGGTTTAGACTGCTAATCACCAGTAAATGCCTGTAATGACCCTGTGTGCATGGCAAAGTAGACATTCACAGGCATTCAGGGCTATTTGGGCTACTTGGCAGTCTGTAGTGTCTAAGTAGTCAGTAATGGAGTAATTTCTTCAACAATTTATTTTTGACTGAATAAGTCTCCTAACAATGCATGCACAGAATCAGACAATACCCCATGGAACTGAAGGCAGATAACATTGTGGGGGGCATTTCAAATAGTTCTTATTACTTCAAAACAAACCTGTAGAAACCAGTTTGACGAGTGTCGCCCACGGATTATGCTGCATGAAAATCATATTCACTCCTTTTGGCATATTCTGTACAGGAGAAGTCTACTTGCACAATAGTTATACTTGAACATATGCAGTTGTTAAACATTACGAGATTTGTTACGTCCAAACTCTCTACTCGGGACTGGTCACCATCAGCGTCCACACATTGGAGGATGTTAGCAGCTCTGCACTGGGATCTTCCTTACTGTAATCATCGTCCACACATTGAAGTCTGGCAGCTCTGCACTGGGATCTTCCTTGCTGTCATCATCATCCACACATTGGAGTCTGGCAGCTCTGCACTGAGCTCTACCTTGCTGTCATCATCGTCAACACATTGGAGTCTGGCAGCTCTGCACTGGGCTCTACCTTGCTAGGTTGGCATGCACTTCAAGCCATTGGTGAGACGTGTGCTCTCTGATGGTCAGGCCTCACACACTTGCAGGAGAGCAGCTGCAACAGCAACATCGGGTACTGGTGAGCGTGCATCCACTCAACGACTGGCTTCCCATCATCATCATCATCATCATCATCATCTACCCACAGTCATAGGAATTTGTCATGGCGGGATGTGTCTGCAGGAACCTCTTCCATATGGGAGCTCGATAGCAGGGATGGTATCCATGAGGAGGCAATCCTCATAAGGTAGGAGGTGACTGGACTCGACCTCGTCATGACTGGCGCAAGAAGAGTTTGTGTCCGAGGATGTTATCATGATATGTCTTGTAGCTTTTCAAACAGCTCACCAGACACCTCCCCCATGGACATCCAAGCTCACTGAAGGCCTCTTGGTAGGCCTTGTTTCCCACAGCCTGCGAATGCGTGCATGCCAACCAGGGCATCAGAAACACCACATCTGATGGCTGTCGCATTTTTGGTAATGTCAAGGAACTTTGTCCTGTTTTGTATTTCACATTTCTGGTAGGCGGGGCATGGAATCTTTTGTTGAAGCTCGGACACAGTACTAATACATTTTGTACCCTCAGCTGTGATGACCATTTCCTTGTAGCCAGACTCTGCTGCATGCAAGAGCATGAGCGTGTCAGCTTCTTCCTGAGAGGATTTCAGCTCTTTTACCTCCTCTCCCATTGGTCCTTGTTGCTTTTGATGCAGACTTCCTCACATGGGACGTACAACATCTTGCTCTGGAGTTTCTCTTGGCGTCTGGATCTCTTCCACTCGTCTGCTAGGAACTTGATCAGACTTGCTTTGTAGGCCGAGCTCTAGAGTAGTTGCTCCAACAATGGATGTTATGGCCGGGTGCAGTCTCTGAGTCACCTGTCCACACTGTTGGCTCCCTCTGTGTCTTAAGTTTCCTCGTAAACATCGAAGATGACATCTGCTCTTGGCTCCTTCATGGATAACTTTAGCTAAGCCTGATTCTGTCAGCTTGGGCGGATGCCTTGTATTCCCTTTCATCCTCTGCACCAACTTCATCCCGCAGATGATGGTGTGGGATAATCTCTGCAGGGGGAACACTTTTCTCCAACTCTCTGTGGCTAGAGTAGCTTTATAGGTCTTGTGCAGAGATCCATCGCCATTGGCGAGGGCCCATGGCCCCAGGGGATGAGCCAAAAACATCGCCCACGTGAAGCTCTCAGCCACTTGGAGTATGTGGCCTAACAACTGCCTATCAGCCACCTTGGACCTGGCACTGTCGGTAACTCAGAAACAGCCGTTATCTGGGAACACCTCACAGTTTCCCCAATATTGATGATTTCCCTTGCCCTACATATGTTAAGTGCATGCACATGCATAGCCCATGTGCACACTGCACATGTGTGCACAGGGTACTGACGAGAACATGTTCATTTAAAAGAGAAGTGTTGAAGATTGCTCAGTAATTCCTCTTTCATCCAAGCAGTGCCATGCCATTTTTGTCACACGAAGAAGACTTCAAGCCACAGCAGTGAGATTTCTAGGGCATTGAAAGCGTGACCAGGTCTCCTCCCCCTCACTCCCATCATCACTTGGGGAAGCCTTCCGTGCTGTTCTAGTCTCAGACATCTTCAGGCACAAGCTATAAACAAGAAACTGGTTAGAGCTTAAGAATAATTGCTCTCTGTCGACAAGAAACTGAACTGGACTCCTGTCAAAACAAGCCACGCTTCTGTGAGCTCGAGGATCATGCGCGATACATGTGACACATTGAGAGTGCCCGGATATGAGGCATCCAGATTAGGGGAGTTTGAATGTACATACTTCATTGGCCTGGCCTTGGTTGTGTGGTTGGCCTGGCCTTGGTTGTGTGGTTGGCCTGGCCTTGGTTGTGTGGTTGGCCTGGCCTTGTTTGTGTGGTTGGCCTGGCCTTGGTTGTGTGGTTGGCCTGGCCTTGGTTGTGTGGTTGGCCTGGCCTTGGTTGTGTGGTTGGCCTGGCCTTGTTTGTGTGGTTGGCCTGGCCTTGGTTGTGTGGTTGGCCTGGCCTTGTTTGTGTGGTTGGCCTGGCCTTGGTTGTGTGGTTGGCCTGGCCTTGGTTGTGTGGTTGGCCTGGCCTTGGTTGTGTGGTTGGCCTGGCCTTGTTTGTGTGGTTGGCCTGGCCTTGGTTGTGTGGTTGGCCTGGCCTTGGTTGTGTGGTTGGCCTGGCCTTGTTTGTGTGGTTGGCCTGGCCTTGGTTGTGTGGTTGGCTTGGCCTTGGTTGTGTGGTTGGCCTGGCCTTGGCTGTGTGGTTGGTCTGGCCTTGGTTGTGTGGTTGGCCTGGCCTTGTTTGTGTGGTTGGCCTGGCCTTGGCTGTGTGGTTGGCCTGGCCTTGGTTGTGTGGTTGGCCTGGCCTTGGCTGTGTGGTTGGCCTGGCCTTGGTTGTGTGGTTGGCCTGGCCTTGTTTGTGTGGTTGGCCTGGCCTTGGTTGTGTGGTTGGCCTGGCCTTGGTTGTGTGGTTGGCCTGGCCTTGGTTGTGTGGTTGGCCTGGCCTTGTTTGTGTGGTTGGCCTGGCCTTGGTTGTGTGGTTGGCTTGGCCTTGGTTGTGTGGTTGGCCTGGCCTTGGCTGTGTGGTTGGTCTGGCCTTGGTTGTGTGGTTGGCCTGGCCTTGGCTGTGTGGTTGGTCTGGCCTTGGTTGTGTGGTTGGCCTGGCCTTGTTTGTGTGGTTGGCCTGGCCTTGGCTGTGTGGTTGGCCTGGCCTTGGTTGTGTGGTTGGCCTGGCCTTGGCTGTGTGGTTGGCCTGGCCTTGGTTGTGTGGTTGGCCTGGCCTTGTTTGTGTGGTAGGCCTGGTCTTGGCTGTGTGGTTGGCCAGGCCTTGGTTGTGTTGTTTCTTGTGGATTTTTCAGTTTCTTCTTTGTCCTCCTGTCATAGAACTGTGTAGTTGGATGACTCGCCTTGAGCCATTCTTGTTTGTAAGCTTGGTATGTTTCTTCTCTACCATGTGAGCACCAAGGAGACATTTAGTACTTCTCCACTGTGTGAGCACCAAGGAGACCATCCTCTCCACTGTGTGAGTGCCAAGGAGACCATCGTCTCCACTGTGTGAGTGCCAAGGAGACCATTTAGTACATCTGGTAGTGCAATCATTGCAGTTGACAACCTCTCCAAGGTCAGGACTGAAGGGTTCAGCCAGAAGATCTCCATGAGTTTAACTAGTGACTGGACATCAGCCTCATCTCTTCTCATCCTAGGTGACTGCAGATCTGGCTTGCTGAGATGTCAATTACTTCACCCCACCAAGTCCATCAGCTCTGTCAGGCAGCACATCCTTCAGCTCTGTCAGGCAGGCACTACTCTGGTACTCAGACATCGTATAGTTGGTGACATATGCATTGTTTCTCCAGGTGTTAGTATGCCCTTGTTTAACAGTGGCATCAATGGTCTGGTCCACAAGGACTTGGTTCCTCCAGTGTTTGTGTGTCCCTGTTAACAGTGCCATCAATGGTCTGGTCCACAAGGACTTGGTTCCTCCAGTGTTTGTGTGCCCTTGTTAACAGTGCCATCAATGGTCTGGTCCACAAGGACTTGGTTCCTCCAGTGTTTGTGTGCCCCTGTTAACAGTGCCATCAATGGTCTGGTCCACAAGGATTTGGTTCCTCCAGTGTTTGTGTGCCCTTGTTAACAGTGCCATCAATGGTCTGGTCCACAAGGACTTGGTTCCTCCAGTGTTTGTGTGCCCTTGTTAACAGTGCCATCAATGGTCTGGTCCACAAGGACTTGGTTCCTCCAGTGTTTGTGTGCCCTTGTTAACAGTGCCATCAATGGTCTGGTCCACAAGGACTTGGTTCCTCCAGTGTTTGTGTGCCCCTGTTAACAGTGCCATCAATGGTCTGGTCCACAAGGATTTGGTTCCTCCAGTGTTTGTGTGCCCTTGTTAACAGTGCCACCAATGGTCTGGTCCACAAGGATTTGGTTCCTCCAGTGTTTGTGTGTCCTTGTTAACAGTGCAAACAATGGTCTGGTCCACAAGGATTTGGTTCCTCCAGTGTTTGTGTACCGCTGTTAACAGTGCCATCAATGGTCTGGTCCACAAGGATTTGGTTCCTCCAGTGTTTGTGTACCCCTGTTAACAGTGCCATCAATGGTCTGGTCCACAAAGACTTGGTTCCTCCAGTGTTTGTGTGTCCTTGTTAACAGTGCCATCAATGGTCTGGTCCACAAGGATTTGGTTCCTCCAGTGTTTGTGTGTTCTTGTTAACAGTGCCATCAATGGTCTGGTCCACAAGGACTTCCTCCAGGTGTTTGTGTGCCCTTGTTAACAGTGCCATCAATGGTCTGGTCCACAAGGACTTCCTCCAGGTGTTTGTGTGTTCTTGTTAACAGTGCCATCAATGGTCTGGTCCACAAGGATTTGGTTCCTCCAGGTGTTTGTGTGTTCTTGTTAACAGTGCGATCAATGGTCTGGTCCACAAGGATTAGATAGCTGCACCTGGATTGAGAATCCACCTTTCACTAAATGTGTGTGTACTTCAGGGTGATCGAGTGGTAGTCTTGACATCATAGTACGACAGGAAGTGGGCGTGGTAAGCTTGTTGTAAGCAAAGCTCCAAGGGATCATGTGTGAGATGGATGCAAGTTGCAGGATCCAGTCCCTTTGTTAAGAAGAATGCATGATGTAGGTGCATGACATATTCTTTAGGAGCTTTGTGAGTGATGCCTGAGAGATATCATTGTAGAACGGTGCTCCTCAGTGGAAGCTGGCAGTGCTCCTCAGTGAGCTAGCAATGCTCCTCAGTGGAGGCTGGCAGTGCTCCTCAGTGGAGGCTGGCAGTGCTCCTCAGTGGAGGCTGGCAGTGCTCCTCAGTGGAGGCTGGCAGTGCTCCTCAGTGGAGGCTGGCAGTGCTCCTCAGTGGAGGCTGGCATTGCTCCTCGGTGGAGCTAGCAATGCTATTCAGTGGAGGCTGGCAGTGCTCCTCAGTGGAGGCTGGCAGTGCTCCTCAGTGGAGGCTGGCAGTGCTCCTCAGTGGAGGCTGGCAGTGCTCCTCAGTGGAGGCTGGCAGTGCTCCTCAGTGGAGGCTGGCAGTGTTTCTCAGTGGAGGCTGGCAGTGCTCCTCAGTGGAGGCTGGCAGTGCTCCTCAGTGGAAGCTGGCAGTGCTCCTCAGTGGAGGCTGGCAGTGTTCCTCAGTGGAGCTAGCAATGCTCCTCAGTGGAGCTAACAATGCTATTCAGTGGAGGCTGGCAGTGCTCCTCAGTGGAGGCTGGCAGTGCTCCTCAGTGGAGGCTGGCAGTGTTCCTCAGTGGAGGCTGGCAGTGCTCCTCAGTGGAGGCTGGCAGTGCTCTTCAGGCTGGCAGTGCTCCTCAGTGGAGGCTGGCAGTGCTCCTCAGTGGAAGCTGGCAGTGCTCCTCAGTGGAGGCTGGCAATGCTCCTCAGTGGAGCTAGCAATGTTCTTCAGAGTTTCTTCCAGGTAGTGAACCTCTTTGGAATGCTTTGCCTCCAGCCATGGAAGAAAGCCTTTCCAGGCAAATCTCATCAGTGCTTTGTCATATCGTAGGCAGCCTTGGATTTCAGCTTGTACGCCTCCTCATTGGCATGAGCCACCTTGTGCAACTTGGTTAGGATTTCCCTGAGCTCGGCCACCCACTGGGTCGAGGTAGAATAACTTAGGTCACCTTTTACCCATCCTCATTTCATAGCTTCCAGGGGGCCGTGCATGCTCCGCCCGTGACAAGCTTGTGAGTGTGACTGCATGGCTGTACTTGCGGCTTTCCATCATCTGCTGACCCCTTCAGCAGTCACACCAGACTCCACACAGAGAATCCTCAGCCCTGCTTCCTGGAATCCTTTCCCCAGAATGAAGAGCATAATTGCCCATTGTGTAGAACATCCCCATTCTGATGACGATGTTTCTGAACCTGACATGCTTGCACACTAGTTCTTCAACCAGTGATTAGTCGAACATGCAGCCCTGAGGCAGATCCAGAAAATTGAAGAGGGGAGTTCTTCCGATAAACGTTATGACTGCCACACCCACTTTATTAAACCACACCCAGTTTTCAAAAGTCATTTAAAAGTCATTTAAATAATGAAATAATGAGCACGCATGCAGATATTTACATAAAATTATATCGTTGACTGTGTTACTAGGCAGGGTAGAGCCATCCTATGAGGGTCTTGTTTGGAAAGGCTGCAACCAGATGGTCGAAGTTAAGATCTTGGACCATTCTATGATGGACTAGTTTGATTACTGCCAAAGTACCAAATCGCTCTTCCGACATTGTAGACCGAAGATATGTCTTCAGCAACTTCAGCTGTCTGTTGGCTCTCTCTGACTCACAGGCAGTAATTGGTAGTGTACATGCTACAACTAGAAGTACTTTTATATTGGGAAAGGCATCGTCATCACAGCATAGTAAAGCTGCTCGTAGAGTGTCAAGCTTGTCATCTGGTGAGGTAGAAATACATTTTATCTTCCATCTATTAAATTCTGTAGAGAGCAATTGAGGAGAAGGCAAGTCAGACTTGTACAGTCCACCTCGATCATCTTTAATGGAGGAGAAGGCAAGTCAGACTTGTACAGTCCACCTCCATCTTTAATGGAGGAGAAGGCAAGTCAGACTTGTACAGTTCACCTCGATCATCTTTAATGGAGGAGAAGGCAAGTCAGACTTGTTCAGTTCACCTCCATCTTTAATGGAAGAGAAGGAAAATCAGACTTGTACAGTTCACCACATCTTTAATGGAGGAGAAGGCAAGTCAGACTTGTACAGTTCACCCCCATCTTCAATGGAGGAGAAGGCAAGTCAGACTTGTATAGTCCACCTCCATCTTTAATGGAGGAGAAGGCAAGTCAGACTTGTATAGTACACCTCCATCTTTAATGGAGGAGAAGGCAATTTACATCAATGGCCACCCTTGACTGGTGTCTTGCTCCACATCAATGGCCACCCTTGACTGGTGTCTTGCTCCACATCAAGTGGCCATCCTTGACTGGTGTGTTGCTCCACATCAATGGCCACCCTTGACTGTTGTCTTGCTCCACATCAATGGCCGCCCTTGACTGGTGTCTTGCTCCACATCAATGGCCACCCTTGACTGTTGTCTTGCTGCACATCAATGGCCACCCTTGACTGGTGTCTTGCTCCACATACAGTCCTGCCTTGATCAACAAGGAACACTCAACAACAAGCTACCCGAATAACGTTAGCTTTCAAAATCCAAACTCGGACCAGAACTGGTGAAGTTATAATCTGGTGAAATTTGTCCACACTTAACAAAACCTATCAGTCGGACAGAAAAAAATCAAGAGATCAAACATGCAGCCATGTTGCAGGATGTGTCTGTCTTTATAATGCAACTATTACAAAGCAAGCTCCATTATCCAGAATGCGGCAACTTGCATTTATTACGTTGCTAAAGTGAATGACAACATAGCAACGTGGACCGCCACTATTTGGGGTAAGGTTATCATATGTTAATTTACTTATATGAACCCTACAACCTATTTAGTTTGGGTCAAGTTTTGCCCACTCGGGTGGTACACGATATCTGCGCCGTCTCCGCTCCGTGGATCGTGGGCTGTCTGGCTTTGGATCCAAACCTCAGGATAGCGGCCTCGTCTACTTTCCTGAGAGCTCCCTCGGCCTTTCCAGCGACTTTCAAGAGGTTACCATGGAGGTTTCTTCCTTACGATCTTCTGCGCATGTAGGTGCCGACAGGCCGTATCAATGTTCTCTATATACTTTAAGATTTATTTTTAAATCAGCTTTTTGGGGGTGGTTTGAAGCCAACATTTCAACCAAAATACTTCGCTCTTCAGGTGAATAAAAATACACACGAAAGCAATGCATGCATAATCTTAAAGCATATGATGTCGGCAGAGAATGGTCGTGGAAAAATTCGTTCCTTACTGCAAAACCGCAAGGAGTGCTTACCTATTACATGTTAATGTCCTTTAGATTGCTCTTTATGGCAATGTTCTCATTCACTAATAATGATTGTGCAATTCTGTCTTCTCTCTCTGTAATTTTTGTTTTATTAGTACTGGGCTTTCCTTGTCATTATGACTTGAGATAGCTGCATCGGTCCATGCACTGTGTTGCAGCTTAAGTTAAGATAAATTTTTAAAAAATTAATCCAAAACAGGAATCCGCAATTTCCCTCAGAGCTACTACAGTTTTTCAGAGTCTTTAGTGTGTAGGCCAACATCCCTTCTCCTTCCTCGTCACTACACAGGGAGTCCAGAATCGTCGTCACAACCAGCACCTCCTAAACATCATCCACATTTAGCCAAGAAGCCATTTTTCTCATTCAAACAGGTAAGTTTGATGTCACGATGACCTCAGTTACCTTGGGGCTTAGATATTTTAAATGCAGCTTGCGGTGAGTACTGGGCATGCTCAGATATCTTTGCCATGTGCATAACGATTTATTTTGTCGCGGTCATGTAAAAAGATGGCAGTGAAGTGGTTAATATATATGTATGTGTCATACTATTCCATGTGGTTTGGCACTCAAAGTTTTTCATCTCTTTTACACATCCACGCATCACACATCACACATGTGTAGATATGTGTAGCAAACAAATTATATACCCCCCCCCCCCCCCCCCCCATAGGATATTGTAGCCAGGGGACGTGTCCCCCTGGTGGTAGGAGGAACTGGACTGTACCTGCGTACTTTGCTCCAGGGAGGACCAGCTGGATCCCCTCCCTCCACCAGTGAATCCAAAGCCATGGTGAACCGCATCGTGGAGAACGAGGATGGAGGAGACTGGGACACAAGGTCGGAATGTGCTCGGTTGTGTAAGACCTTAGAACAGGCTTTCCACGTGATCACCGAATCATTATTATATTTAGAGCACACTCTAGAGGAAAATTGAAATCGGTTGACAATAGCTCTGGACCAACACCACACTGGGTTGAGGCAGGTTGGAGTAGGTTGACAATAGGGACACACACTGGACCAACACCACACTGGGTTGAGGCAGGTTGGAGTAGGTTGACAATATCTCTATGGGGGACACACACTGGACCAACATCACACTGGGTTGAGCCAGGTTGGAGTAGGCTGACAATAGCTCTATGGGGGCACAAACTGGACCAACACCACACCGGGTTAAGGCAGGTTGAAGTAGATTGACAACAGCTCTCTATGCGGACATACACTGGACCAACACCACACTGGGTTGAGGCAGGCTGAAGTAGATTGACAATAGCTCTATGTGGACACACACTGGGTTGAGGCAGGCTGAAGTAGATTGACAATAGCTCTATGCGGACACACACTGGGTTGAGGCAGGTTGGAGTAGGTTGACAATAGCTCTATGGGGACACACACTGGGCAAACACCACACTGGGTTGAAGTAGGTTGAAGTAGGTTGACAATAGCTCTGTAGGGACACACATTGGACCAACACCAAACTGGATTGAAGTAGGTTGACGAGCTCTATCTATGGGGACACACACTGGACCAACACCACACTGGGTTGAGGCAGGTTGAAGTACATGTAGGTTGACGAGCTCTATAGGGACACTCACTGGACCAACACCAATCTGGGTTGAGGCAGGTTGAAGTAGGTTGACAATAGGACACACACTGGACCAACACCACACTGGGTTGAGGCAGGTTGGAATAGGTTGACAATAGCTCTATGGGGGACACACACTGGACCAACATCACACTGGGTTGAGCCAGGTTGGAGTAGGCTGACAATAGCTCTATGGGGGCACAAACTGGACCAACACCACACCGGGTTAAGGCAGGTTGAAGTAGATTGACAACAGCTCTCTATGCGGACATACACTGGACCAACACCGGTGCTGGGTTGAGGCAGGCTGAAGTAGATTGACAATAGCTCTATGCGGACACACACTGGGTTGAGGCAGGCTGAAGTAGATTGACAATAGCTCTATGCGGACACACACTGGGTTGAGGCAGGTTGGAGTAGGTTGACAATAGCTCTATGGGGACACACACTGGGCAAACACCACACTGGGTTGAAGTAGGTTGAAGTAGGTTGACAATAGCTCTGTAGGGACACACATTGGACCAACACCAAACTGGATTGAAGTAGGTTGACGAGCTCTATGGGGACACACACTGGACCAACACCACACTGGGTTGAGGCAGGTTGAAGTACATGTAGGTTGACGAGCTCTATAGGGACACTCACTGGACCAATACCAATCTGGGTTGAGGCAGGTTGAAGTAGGTTGACAATAGGACACACACTGGACCAACACCACACTGGGTTGAGGCAGGTTGAAGTAGGTTGACAATAGCTCTATGGGGACACACACTGGACCAACACCACACTGGATTGAGGCAGGTTGAAGTAGGTTAGCAATAGCTCTATGGGGGCACACACTGGACCAACACCACACTGGGTTGAGGCAGGTTGAAGTAGGTTAGCAATAGCTCTATGGGGGCACACACTGGACCAACACCACACTGGGTTAAGGCAGGTTGGAGTATGTTGATTAGCACACCTCATCTATGTACAGTAGACAAAGTTGAAATCTAATAATTTCTCTCTGGGTCACTTGAAGGTTCAAAAACCACAATTAGGCAGACGACTCGTTAATTATGACAGACTTAATGATTCTAGATTTTGTCTTGATCAGTTACATTAGCACTTTGTATGTGGTCACTGATCTTCTCAACAGCTCAACTTTGCTGCAGCACTTAAATCTGCCTTAGATTACTGACTAGTATTCTAAATGCATAATTACTGTAGTTTACTGAACAGTATACTGTATATACTATCCAATATACATGTACTACATAGGTATGTAGTTATCCAGTATTCCTTTCCAGCACTTTAACTTGTGGGTGTTATATTGGTCGTAAGATTTGAGATTTTTTTCTTGTTTTCTTTCACATTTGTTCGTTTTCTTGTTTTCTTTGTCACATTTGTTTGGGTATGAACCGATGCTTACTGGACTGCATTCTTGTTGTTGTTGTTGTTTATTTGTTGTTAGCATGTCTAGATTGAAGGACCTGGATCCAGTGTATGCAGACACTCTCTCTTGCAATGACTGGTATCGGCTCAAGAGAGCTTTGGAGATATGCATAGTTTCTGGAAGGTAGCGTTTGTTCCACAGAGATTGGATGAAGTGTATGTGATGCTGACTCTGCATGCAGGGAGTGGTGTTGCAAGGTTGCGCTTGTTCCACAGAGATTAGATGAAGTGTATGTGATGTACAAATTCAAAGTTTAGAGCTCTCAGCTTGGTTATAAGTTCTAAATTTAGAGTTTTCTGCATGGTATAAATTCAAAGTTTAGAGCTCTCAGCTTGGTTATAAGTTCTTAATTTAGAGTTTTCTGCATGGTATAAATTCCAAGTTTAGAGCTCTCAGCTTGGTTATAAGTTCTAAATTTAGAGTTTTTTGTGTGGTATAAATTCTAAGCTCAGAAAGTTTAGAGCTATCAACTTGGTCATAAAAGGACTCCACTTTTCTCAGAGACAGATAGAAAATTGGTCTTAACTCTTCCTGCTATAGATGTCTGCTCTTACTTTGCAAGGCCACCAAGTCAACTGCTACTGCTGAAGTACATGTAGGAGTGATACTGGTCATCAACACGACATTTTAATGTGTGCTTCCTCATTAGTGTGATGGCCACCAATAGCAGTGCTTCCTCATTAGTCTGATGGCCACCAATAGCAGTGCTTCCTCATTAGTCTGATGGCCACCAATAGCAGTGCTTCCTCATTAGTCTGATGGCCACCAATAGCAGTGCTTCCTCATTAGTCTGATGGCCACCAATAGCAGTGCTTCCTCATTAGTCTGATGGCCACCAATAGCAGTGCTTCCTCATTAGTCTGATGGCCACCAATAGCAGTGCTTCCTCATTAGTCTGATGGCCACCAATAGCAGTGCTTCCTCATTAGTCTGATGGCCACCAATAGCAATGCTTCCTCACTAGTCTGATGGCCACCAATAGCAGTGCTTCCTCATTAGTCTGATGGCCACCAATAGCAGTGCTTCCTCATTAGTCTGATGGCCACCAATAGCAGTGCTTCCTCATTAGTCTGATGGCCACCAATAGCAGTGCTTCCTCATTAGTCTGATGGCCACCAATAGCAGTGCTTCCTCATTAGTCTGATGGCCACCAATAGCAGTGCTTCCTCATTAGTCTGATGGCCACCAATAGCAGTGCTTCTTCATTAGTCTGATGGCCACCAATAGCAGTGCTTCCTCATTAGTCTGATGGCCACCAATAGCAGTGCTTCCTCATTAGTCTGATGGCCACCAATAGCAGTGCTTCCTCATTAGTCTGATGGCCACCAATAGCAGTGCTTCCTCATTAGTCTGATGGCCACCAATAGCAGTGCTTCCTCATTAGTCTGATGGCCACCAATAGCAGTGCTTCCTCATTAGTCTGATGGCCACCAATGGCAGTGCTTCCTCATTAGTCTGATGGCCACCAATAGCAGTGCTTCCTCATTAGTCTGATGGCCACCAATAGCAGTGCTTCCTCATTAGTCTGATGGCCACCAATGGCAGTGCTTCCTTACTAGTCTGATGGCCACCAATAGCAGTGCTTCCTCATTAGTCTGATGGCCACCAATAGCAGTGCTTCCTCATTAGTCTGATGGCCACCAATAGCAGTGCTTCCTTACTAGTCTGATGGCCACCAATAGCAGTGCTTCCTCATTAGTCTGATGGCCACCAATAGCAGTGCTTCCTCATTAGTCTGATGGCCACCAATAGCAGTGCTTCCTCATTAGTCTGATGGCCACCAATAGCAGTGCTTCCTCATTAGTCTGATGGCCACCAATAGCAGTGCTTCCTCATTAGTCTGATGGCCACCAATAGCAGTGCTTCCTCACTAGTCTGATGGCCACCAATAGCAGTGCTTCCTCATTAGTCTGATGGCCACCAATAGCAATGCTTCCTCATTAGTCTGATGGCCACCAATAGCAGTGCTTCCTCATTAGTCTGATGGCCACCAATAGCAATGCTTCCTCATTAGTCTGATGGCCACCAATAGCAGTGCTTCCTCATTAGTCTGATGGCCACCAATAGCAGTGCTTCCTCATTAGTCTGATGGCCACCAATAGCAGTGCTTCCTCATTAGTCTGATGGCCACCAATAGCAGTGCTTCCTCATTAGTCTGATGGCCACCAATAGCAGTGCTTCCTTACTAGTCTGATGGCCACCAATAGCAGTGCTTCCTCATTAGTCTGATGGCCACCAATAGCAGTGCTTCCTCATTAGTCTGATGGCCACCAATAGCAGTGCTTCCTCATTAGTCTGATGGCCACCAATAGCAGTGCTTCCTCATTAGTCTGATGGCCACCAATAGCAGTGCTTCCTCATTAGTCTGATGGCCACCAATAGCAGTGCTTCCTCATTAGTCTGATGGCCACCAATAGCAGTGCTTCCTCATTAGTCTGATGGCCACCAATAGCAGTGCTTCCTCATTAGTCTGATGGCCACCAATAGCAGTGCTTCCTCATTAGTCTGATGGCCACCAATAGCAGTGCTTCCTCATTAGTCTGATGGCCACCAATAGCAGTGCTTCTTCATTAGTCTGATGGCCACCAATAGCAGTGCTTCCTCATTAGTCTGATGGCCACCAATAGCAGTGCTTCCTCATTAGTCTGATGGCCACCAATAGCAGTGCTTCCTCATTAGTCTGATGGCCACCAATAGCAGTGCTTCCTCATTAGTCTGATGGCCACCAATAGCAGTGCTTCCTCATTAGTCTGATGGCCACCAATAGCAGTGCTTCCTCATTAGTCTGATGGCCACCAATAGCAGTGCTTCCTCATTAGTCTGATGGCCACCAATAGCAGTGCTTCCTCATTAGTCTGATGGCCACCAATAGCAGTGCTTCCTCATTAGTCTGATGGCCACCAATAGCAGTGCTTCCTCATTAGTCTGATGGCCACCAATGGCAGTGCTTCCTCATTAGTCTGATGGCCACCAATAGCAGTGCTTCCTCATTAGTCTGATGGCCACCAATAGCAGTGCTTCCTCATTAGTCTGATGGCCACCAATGGCAGTGCTTCCTTACTAGTCTGATGGCCACCAATAGCAGTGCTTCCTCATTAGTCTGATGGCCACCAATAGCAGTGCTTCCTCATTAGTCTGATGGCCACCAATAGCAGTGCTTCCTTACTAGTCTGATGGCCACCAATAGCAGTGCTTCCTCATTAGTCTGATGGCCACCAATAGCAGTGCTTCCTCATTAGTCTGATGGCCACCAATAGCAGTGCTTCCTCATTAGTCTGATGGCCACCAATAGCAGTGCTTCCTCATTAGTCTGATGGCCACCAATAGCAGTGCTTCCTCATTAGTCTGATGGCCACCAATAGCAGTGCTTCCTCATTAGTCTGATGGCCACCAATAGCAATGCTTCCTCATTAGTCTGATGGCCACCAATAGCAGTGCTTCCTCATTAGTCTGATGGCCACCAATAGCAGTGCTTCCTCATTAGTCTGATGACCACCAATAGCAGTGCTTCCTCATTAGTCTGATGGCCACCAATAGCAGTGCTTCCTCATTAGTCTGATGGCCACCAATAGCAGTGCTTCCTCATTAGTCTGATGGCCACCAATAGCAGTGCTTCCTCATTAGTCTGATGGCCACCAATAGCAGTGCTTCCTCATTAGTCTGATGGCCACCAATAGCAGTGCTTCCTCATTAGTCTGAAGGCCACCAATAGCAGTGCTTCCTCATTAGTCTGATGGCCACCAATAGCAGTGCTTCCTCATTAGTCTGATGGCTACCAATAGCAGTGCTTCCTCATTAGTCTGATGGCCACCAATAGCAGTGCTTCCTCATTAGTGTGATGGCCACCAATAGCAGTGCTTCCTCATTAGTCTGATGGCCACCAATAGCAGTGCTTCCTCATTAGTCTGATGGCCACCAATAGCAGTGCTTCCTCATTAGTCTGATGGCCACCAATAGCAGTGCTTCCTCATTAGTCTGATGGCCACCAATAGCAGTGCTTCCTCATTAGTCTGATGGCCACCAATAGCAGTGCTTCCTCATTAGTCTGATGGCTACCAATAGCAGTGCTTCCTCATTAGTCTGATGGCCACCAATAGCAGTGCTTCCTCATTAGTCTGATGGCCACCAATAGCAGTGCTTCCTCATTAGTCTGATGGCCACCAATAGCAGTGCTTCCTCATTAGTCTGAAGGCCACCAATAGCAGTGCTTCCTCATTAGTCTGATGGCCACCAATAGCAGTGCTTCCTCATTAGTCTGATGGCCACCAATAGCAGTGCTTCCTCATTAGTCTGATGGCCACCAATAGCAGTGCTTCCTCATTAGTCTGATGGCCACCAATAGCAGTGCTTCCTCATTAGTCTGATGGCCACCAATAGCAGTGCTTCCTCATTAGTCTGATGGCCACCAATAGCAGTGCTTCCTCATTAGTCTGATGGCCACCAATAGCAGTGCTTCCTCATTAGTCTGATGGCCACCAATAGCAGTGCTTCCTCATTAGTCTGATGGCCACCAATAGCAGTGCTTCCTCATTAGTCTGATGGCCACCAATAGCAGTGCTTCCTCATTAGTCTGATGGCCACCAATAGCAGTGCTTCCTCATTAGTCTGATGGCCACCAATAGCAGTGCTTCCTCATTAGTCTGATGGCCACCAATAGCAGTGCTTCCTCATTAGTCTGATGGCCACCAATAGCAGTGCTTCCTCATTAGTCTGATGGCCACCAATAGCAGTGCTTCCTCATTAGTCTGATGGCCACCAATAGCAGTGCTTCCTCATTAGTCTGATGGCCACCAATAGCAATGCTTCCTCATTAGTCTGATGGCCACCAATAGCAGTGCTTCCTCATTAGTCTGATGGCCACCAATAGCAGTGCTTCCTCATTAGTCTGATGACCACCAATAGCAGTGCTTCCTCATTAGTCTGATGGCCACCAATAGCAGTGCTTCCTCATTAGTCTGATGGCCACCAATAGCAGTGCTTCCTCATTAGTCTGATGGCCACCAATAGCAGTGCTTCCTCATTAGTCTGATGGCCACCAATAGCAGTGCTTCCTCATTAGTCTGAAGGCCACCAATAGCAGTGCTTCCTCATTAGTCTGATGGCCACCAATAGCAGTGCTTCCTCATTAGTCTGATGGCCACCAATAGCAGTGCTTCCTCATTAGTCTGATGGCCACCAATAGCAGTGCTTCCTCATTAGTCTGATGGCCACCAATAGCAGTGCTTCCTCATTAGTCTGAAGGCCACCAATAGCAGTGCTTCCTCATTAGTCTGATGGCCACCAATAGCAGTGCTTCCTCATTAGTCTGATGGCCACCAATAGCAGTGCTTCCTCATTAGTCTGATGGCCACCAATAGCAGTGCTTCCTCATTAGTCTGATGGCCACCAATAGCAATGCTTCCTCATTAGTCTGATGGCCACCAATAGCAGTGCTTCCTCATTAGTCTGATGGCTACCAATAGCAGTGCTTCCTCATTAGTCTGATGGCCACCAATAGCAGTGCTTCCTCATTAGTCTGATGGCCACCAATAGCAGTGCTTCCTCATTAGTCTGATGGCCACCAATAGCAGTGCTTCCTCATTAGTCTGATGGCCACCAATAGCAGTGCTTCCTCATTAGTCTGATGGCCACCAATAACAATGCTTCCTCATTAGTCTGATGGCCACCAATAGCAGTGCTTCCTCATTAGTCTGAAGGCCACCAATAGCAGTGCTTCCTCATTAGTCTGATGGCCACCAATAGCAGTGCTTCCTCATTAGTCTGATGGCCACCAATAGCAGTGCTTCCTCATTAGTCTGATGGCCACCAATAGCAGTGCTTCCTCATTAGTCTGATGGCCACCAATAGCAGTGCTTCCTCATTAGTCTGATGGCCACCAATAGCAATGCTTCCTCATTAGTCTGATGGCCACCAATAGCAGTGCTTCCTCATTAGTCTGATGGCCACCAATAGCAGTGCTTCCTCATTAGTCTGATGGCCACCAATAGCAGTGCTTCCTCATTAGTCTGATGGCCACCAATAGCAGTGCTTCCTCATTAGTCTGATGGCCACCAATAGCAATGCTTCCTCATTAGTCTGATGGCCACCAATAGCAGTGCTTCCTCATTAGTCTGAAGGCCACCAATAGCAGTGCTTCCTCATTAGTCTGATGGCCACCAATAGCAGTGCTTCCTCATTAGTCTGATGGCCACCAATAGCAGTGCTTCCTCATTAGTCTGATGGCCACCAATAGCAGTGCTTCCTCATTAGTCTGATGGCCACCAATAGCAGTGCTTCCTCATTAGTCTGATGGCCACCAATAGCAGTGCTTCCTCATTAGTCTGATGGCCACCAATAGCAGTGCTTCCTCATTAGTCTGATGGCCACCAATAGCAGTGCTTCCTCATTAGTCTGATGGCCACCAATAGCAGTGCTTCCTCACTAGTCTGATGGCCACCAATAGCAGTGCTTCCTCACTAGTCTGATGGCCACCAATAGCAGTGCTTCCTCATTAGTCTGATGGCCACCAATAGCAGTGCTTCCTCATTAGTCTGATGGCTACCAATAGCAGTGCTTCCTCATTAGTCTGATGGCCACCAATAGCAGTGCTTCCTCATTAGTCTGATGGCCACCAATAGCAGTGCTTCCTCATTAGTCTGATGGCCACCAATAGCAGTGCTTCCTCATTAGTCTGATGGCCACCAATAGCAATGCTTCCTCATTAGTCTGATGGCCACCAATAGCAGTGCTTCCTCATTAGTCTGATGGCCACCAATAGCAGTGCTTCCTCATTAGTCTGATGGCCACCAATAGCAGTGCTTCCTCATTAGTCTGATGGCCACCAATAGCAGTGCTTCCTCATTAGTCTGATGGCCACCAATAGCAGTGCTTCCTCATTAGTCTGATGGCCACCAATAGCAGTGCTTCCTCATTAGTCTGATGGCCACCAATAGCAGTGCTTCCTCATTAGTCTGATGGCCACCAATAGCAATGCTTCCTCATTAGTCTGATGGCCACCAATAGCAATGCTTCCTCATTAGTCTGATGGCCACCAATAGCAGTGCTTCCTCATTAGTCTGATGGCTACCAATAGCAGTGCTTCCTCATTAGTCTGATGGCCACCAATAGCAGTGCTTCCTCATTAGTCTGATGACCACCAATAGCAGTGCTTCCTCATTAGTCTGATGGCCACCAATAGCAGTGCTTCCTCATTAGTCTGATGGCCACCAATAGCAGTGCTTCCTCATTAGTCTGATGGCTACCAATAGCAGTGCTTCCTCATTAGTCTGATGGCCACCAATAGCAGTGCTTCCTCATTAGTCTGATGGCCACCAATAGCAGTGCTTCCTCATTAGTGTGATGGCCACCAATAGCAATGCTTCCTCATTAGTCTGATGGCCACCAATAGCAGTGCTTCCTCATTAGTCTGATGGCCACCAATAGCAGTGCTTCCTCATTAGTCTGATGGCCACCAATAGCAGTGCTTCCTCACTAGTCTGATGGCCACCAATAGCAGTGCTTCCTCATTAGTCTGATGGCTACCAATAGCAGTGCTTCCTCATTAGTCTGATGGCCACCAATAGCAGTGCTTCCTCATTAGTCTGATGACCACCAATAGCAGTGCTTCCTCATTAGTCTGATGGCCACCAATAGCAGTGCTTCCTCATTAGTCTGATGGCCACCAATAGCAGTGCTTCCTCATTAGTCTGATGGCCACCAATAGCAGTGCTTCTGGGAGGTGTGTGAACACTTACAGCCAAGTTCATAAATAAACTCTGCAGTAATTCCATAATCCGTTGTTTCAATCAAATCTCGTCCACTCTCAAGCAAATGGAATCACAACAAGAAATGGGTGAAGAGAACTTATCCTGGCATGCAGTCAAGATCGCCAAGGATGTTGCAAAGCACACTCAGAGAATCAGTGGAGCTTGTCCCCAGAGAACGGATTACCTTCTGTCCTTACTCTTCCAGAAAAGTGGCAGGGTGATGAGCAGTACAGTTAGAGGGATTTGCCAAGCCTTAAAGTGACATCTTCTACGTTTCATAATGGGATTACTCGGTCAAATGTCTGCTTAACGATACCAGCTTTGTTGAAACAAAGTTAAGGAATGGCACTGGGGGAGGCCGCCTAAATCATGTGACACTGATGGCAACCAAATCACCAGAGATGCTTACAGATGCGACTCTTTTCTTAACAGAGAGCCTAGAAGACGAGTGGTGTAAAGTGAGGTGCTTAGCTGTAACATAGAGGTTACTATCACTGTTTTATTATTAGCACTGTTTTATTATTAGCACTGTTTTATTTTTAGCACTGTTTTATTTTTAGCACTGTTTTATTATTAGCACTGTTTTATTTTTAGCACTGTTTTATTATTAGCAATTTCTCAATCCAATTCATTCCCTACAAGCAGTGTAAAATACTCCCTGCACCCTCCCAACCACACACCACCATGTCCTTCACACTCCACCATGTCCTCCTTCACACTCCACCATGTCCTCCTTCACACTCCACCATGTCCTCCTTCACACTCCACCATGTCCTCCTTCACACCTCACCATGTCCTCCTTCACACTCCACCATGTCCTCCTTCACACTCCACCATGTCCTCCTTCACACTCCACCATGTCCTCCTTCACACTCCACCATGTCCTCCTTCACACTCCACCATGTCCTCCTTCACACTCCACCATGTCTTCCTTCACACCTCACCATGTCCTCCTTCACATTTACAAATCCTGCAGCTTGACAGTTCTTAATATTGCAGTTCAAGGTTCAATTAACAGTGCATTGTGTGTCTAGCAATGAAGTCCAGAAACAACAAGTGGATGCTATAGAGTCTGTCTCACCTCTATCCCTATAAAGACTGGATGTTTAGTGCCTCACCTCTATCCCTATAAAGACATGTTTAGTTCACCTCTATCCCTATAAAGACTGGATGTTTAGTGCCTCACCTCTATCCCTATAAAGACATGTTTAGTTCACCTCTATCCCTATAAAGACTGGATGTTTAGTGCCTCACCTCTATCCCTATAAAGACATGTTTAGTTCACCTCTATCCCTATAAAGACTGGATGTTTAGTGCCTCACCTCTATCCCTATAAAGACATGTTTAGTTCACCTCTATCCCTATAAAGACTGGATGTTTAGTGCCTCACCTCTATCCCTATAAAGACATGTTTAGTTCACCTCTATCCCTATAAAGACTGGATGTTTAGTGCCTCACCTCTATCCCTATAAAGACATGTTTAGTTCACCTCTATCCCTATAAAGACTGGATGTTTAGTGCCTCACCTCTATCCCTATAAAGACATGTTTAGTTCACCTCTATCCCTATAAAGACTGGATGTTTAGTGCCTCACCTCTATCCCTATAAAGACATGTTTAGTTCACCTCTATCCCTATAAAGACTGGATGTTTAGTGCCTCACCTCTACCCTGTAAAGACATGTTTAGTTCACCTCTATCCCTATAAAGACTGGATGTTTAGTGCCTCACCTCTACCCTGTAAAGACATGTTTAGTTCACCACTATCCCTATAAAGACTGGATATTTAGTGCCTCACCTCTACCCCTGTAGAGTCTGAATGTTTAGTGCCTCTCCTCTACTCCTGTAGAGTCTGAATGTTTAGTGCCTCTCCTCTACCCCCGTCAAGTCCGGATGTTTAGTGCCTCACCTCTACCCCCGAACTACATTGAACTGTGAATAGGCAGCACTTATTAAAATATATTAAATAACGCCCACTGATCCTTCAAGACATATTTTGCTTAATTTCCTTTTCGGATGCGATGAGCAAAGAAGAGAGCTAGTCTTGGGAGCTTGAAGTAGGAGCTAGAGATGATGAGCTAAGAAGAGAGCTAGTCTTGGTAGCTTGAAGTAGGAGCTAGAGATGATGAGCTAAGAAGAGATTTAGTCTCAGGAGCTTGAAGTAGGAGCTAGAGATGATGAGCTAAGAAGGGAGCTAGTCTTGGGAGCTTAAGTAGGAGCTAGAGATGATGAGCTAAGAAGGGAGCTAGTCTCAGGAGCTTAAGTAGGAGCTAGAGATGATGAGCTAAGAAGGGAGCTAGTCTCAGGAGCTTGAAGTAGGAGCTAGAGATGATGAGCTAAGAAGGGAGCTAGTCTCAGGAGCTTGAAGTAGGAGCTAGAGATGAAGGGAGCTAGGCTCAGGAGCTTTGAAGTAGGAGCTAGAGATGATGAGCTAAGAAAGGAGCTAGCCTCGGGAACTTAAGTAGGAGCTAGAGATGACACCTGAAGTGTTTTTAGAGGCCACCATATCTACAAATCAATTGAAAGACTCCACTTGAAGGATGAAGACAAGCCTCTGAACTGTCACACAGTAGCCATCCTCTACGTCATGCATTTTTATTTCTCAACAGAAACAAGACCAGGGCTGAGAAGGAGGTGGTACCACATGCACAAAGACACAGTTTACAGTGAGACCTGCACTTATGTGTTTTATAGATATGCACTTAGTAGCTGAGCAGGTAACAAATAGCTTGCATAATCCTTACCAACCCCCATGTATGAATGCTAATTAACACCCTTGATGCACATAATTAGCAAAACATTTAATTAACACTAGTTCACCAACACTTGTAGTACTGTATATGTTCCATCCAATCTATGAATCTGCCCAATCTATAGATTGTCCTGCACAATCTATGAATGCCCATTTGCCTGCCAATCAATACACTTCAAACATGGTAGCACCCTTTGCATCAGAGAAACAGAGAAAGTGATGATTGCAACTGAGAGTGTAATGATGTAGATACTGAGAAAAAGTTCCACATGGACTTGGCATATAAAGAACTAAGTGACATGGCAAGTGTAGCTAGAGCAAAAAAAGATATTTGAAGAATATTGCTCTGTCAAAAAAAATATAATGCCCAGTTTGTAATACCCACGAACACTCGCACAACTGCTATAGTCCCCAAATGTAGAGAAACTTGCCTCACAAACAGCTCTTCTCCCTTCTTCTCTTTTCATGGGAGTAGCACAGGCTTTGTAAATTCCCATCGACTATCCCATATTGTGTGGGTGGGTTTGGATAATTGGCTTGCACACTCGCTCAGTATAACTAGTCGATAATAAGTACTGCGCGATATGTTCCATCCAATTTATGAATCTGTTGCAAAGGGTGTTAATATGCTACCATGTTCATGTTTTTATATTGATTGGCAGGCAAGATGGGCATTCATAGATTGTGCAGCACAATCTATAGATTGGCATCCAATCTATGAATTCATAGATTGGATGGAACATATTGATACACTACAGGTAGAAATACCTGCCCCCCCCTGGTGGAATATTCCTGACCCCCTTCCCTCCCTTCTAAATTGATGCTAATCTACATACAACGTTGTACTTCAGTGCCAACCCTGTATCTGCCGTTGTTATGGTTGTCTTAAGCTTGAGGGCGTGGCATGGCCAGGGGGAGCAAGGGCCCAAAACCATCAGGTCTAAAACTTTCCTGGATTCAAGAAGTTTCCAATTATGTGCAACTTGTTGTGTGGGTCGGCCCAAAGGCAGCTGGGTCTCTACTCCACACACACACAACACACACACACACACATCCCACCACCAACAACACACACACACACATCCCACCACACACAACACACATACACATCCCACCACACACAAAACACACACATATCACACTCTCATTAATTTTATATGCACCGTATTTCCTCGATAAGACAGCGCGCCAGCAGGAAGCATGCAAGCTCATAGAAATTGCCGTCTGTAGCGGGTCTGTCCCCACTGAAGTGATAATCAAATCCTTCAAAAGTTGCATGTCAGTGGAGACAGATGGTCACATGATGACAGCAGTCACTGTTTAAAGCCTGGGGAGAGTGCTGCAGAGTGCTGCAGGAAATATCGCCAGCGAGACAGCCAAACTGGCAATGGCGAACCCTTCACACTATGAAGCTGACTAGGAAGAAGACGAAACTAGAATAGAGGACAATGGTTAGGGCACGAACATGCTATTAATCTCGTGATCTCGTGCAACTGTGCGCTTGCCTGTTAGTCGTGTTCAATTATAGAACATGCCCTCAAATAGTACGCGCAGCTAGGCAGCCTATGAAATGAATAGAACACGCGCATTCTCTTCGAGTAAATACAGTAAATAATCATATTAGCACCTGTGGTATATTTCTACACCCATTAACAGCTCTTTGGTAAACTTGTTGTACGTGCTTCATCAGAGTTTGGTCCTCTACATTAGTAATGGTTGTCATCTTATCCCTCTCCCCCCCCCCCCCCCCCCACACACACACACACCTTCCCCTCTTCAAGTTAGACCTGTCTCATCCTTCAAGAAAACCCTTGAAGGTAAAACTGTACTCCAGAAAGTAATGTGCACACATGTGTTTTACTCCTGAAGGTAATGGTGCACACATGTGTTCACTCCTGAAGGTAATGTGCACACATGTGTTGTATTTCTGAAGGTAATAGTGCACACATGTTTTGTGCACACATGTGTTGTACTCCTGAAGTTAGTGTGCACACATGTGTTTTACTCCTGAAGGTAATGTGCACACATGTGTTGTACTCCTGAAGGTAATGGTGCACACATGTGTTGTACTCCTGAAGTTAGTGTGCACACATGTGTTTTACTCCTGAAGGTAATGTGCACACATGTGTTGTACTCCTGAAGGTAATGGTGCACACATGTGTTGTACTCCTGAAGGTAATGTGCACACATGTGTTGTACTCCTGAAGGTAATGGTGCACACATGTGTTGTACTCCTGAAGGTAATGGTGCACACATGTGTTGTACTCCTGAAGTTAGTGTGCACACATGTGTTGACTCCTGAAGGTAATGTGCACACATGTGTTGTATTCATGAAGGTAATGTGCACACATGTGCTGTACTCCTGAAGGTAATGTGCACACATGTGTTGTATTCCTGAAGGTAATGTGCACACATGTGTTGTACTCCTGAAGGTAATGGTGCACACATGTGTTGTACTCCTGAAGGTAATGTGCACACATGTGTTGACTCCTGAAGGTAATGGTGCACACATGTGTTCACTCCTGAAGGTAATGTGCACACATGTGTTGTATTTCTGAAGGTAATAGTGCACACATGTTTTGTGCACACATGTGTTGTACTCCTGAAGTTAGTGTGCACACATGTGTTTTACTCCTGAAGGTAATGTGCACACATGTGTTGTACTCCTGAAGGTAATGGTGCACACATGTGTTGTACTCCTGAAGTTAGTGTGCACACATGTGTTTTACTCCTGAAGGTAATGTGCACACATGTGTTGTACTCCTGAAGGTAATGGTGCACACATGTGTTGTACTCCTGAAGTTAGTGTGCACACATGTGTTGACTCGTGAAGGTAATGTGCACACATGTGCTGTACTCCTGAAGGTAATGTGCACACATGTGTTGTATTCCTGAAGGTAATGTGCACACATGTGTTGTACTCCTGAAGGTAATGGTGCACACATGTGTTGTACTCCTGAAGGTAATGTGCACACATGTGTTGACTCCTGAAGGTAATGTGCACACATGTGTTGTACTCCTGAAGGTAATAGTGCACATATGAATTGTACTCCTGAAGGTAATGTGCACACATGTGTTGTATTCCTGAAGGTAATGTGCATACATGTGTTGACTCCTGAAGGTAATGTGCACACATGTGTTGACTCCTGAAGGTAATGTGCACACATGTGTTTTACTCCTGAAGGTAATGTGCACACATGTGTTGTACTCCTGAAGGTAATGGTGCACACATGTGTTGTACTCCTGAAGGTAATGTGCACACATGCGTTGTACTCCTAAAGGTAATGGTGCACACATGTGTTGTACTCCTGAAGGTAATGTGCACACATGTGTTTGTACTCCTGAAGGTAATGTGCACACATGTGTTGTATTACTGAAGGTAATGTGCACACATGTGTTGTACTCCTGAAGGTAATGTGCACACATGTGTTGTACTCCTGAAGTTAGTGTGCACACATGTGTTGACTCCTGAAGGTAATGTGCAAACATGTGTTGTATTCCTGAAGGTAATGTGCACACATGTGTTGTACTCCTGAAGGTAATGTGCACACATGTGTTGACTCCTGAAGTTAGTGTGCACACATGTGTTGTACTCCTGAAGGTAATAGTGCACATATGAATTGTACTCCTGAAGGTAATGGTGCACACATGTGTTGTACTCCTGAAGGTAATGTGCACACATGTGTTGTACTCCTGAAGTTAGTGTGCACACATGTGTTGACTCCTGAAGGTAATGTGCAAACATGTGTTGTATTCCTGAAGGTAATGTGCACACATGTGTTGTATTCCTGAAGGTAATGTGCACACATGTGTTGTACTCCTGAAGGTAATGTGCACACATGTGTTGTACTCCTGAAGGTAATGTGCACACATGTGTTGACTCCTGAAGGTAATGTGCACACATGTGTTGTACTCCTGAAGGTAATGGTGCACACATGTGTTGTACTCCTGAAGGTAATGTGCACACATGTGTTGTACTCCTGAAGTTAGTGTGCACACATGTGTTGACTCCTGAAGGTAATGTGCACACATGTGTTGACTCCTGAAGTTAGTGTGCACACATGTGTTGTACTCCTGAAGGTAATAGTGCACATATGAATTGTACTCCTGAAGGTAATGTGCACACATGTGTTGTACTCCTGAAGTTAGTGTGCACACATGTGTTGTACTCCTGAAGGTAATAGTGCACATATGAATTGTACTCCTGAAGGTAATGGTGCATACATGTGTTGTATTCCTGAAGGTAATAGTGCACACATGTGTTGTACTCCTGAAGGTAATGTGCACACATGTGTTGACTCCTGAAGGTAATGTGCACACATGTGTTGTATTCCTGAAGGTAATAGTGCACACATGTGTTGTACTCCTGAAGGTAATGTGCACACATGTGTTGTACTCCTGAAGGTAATGTGCACACATGTGTTGACTCCTGAAGGTAATGTGCACACATGTGTTGTACTCCTGAAGGTAATGTGCACATGTGTTTTACTCCTGAAGGTAATGGTGCACACATGTGTTGTACTCCTGAAGTTAGTGTGCACACATGTGTTTACTCCTGAAGGTAATAGTGCACATATGAATTGTACTCCTGAAGGTAATGTGCACACATGTGTTGACTCCTGAAGGTAATGTGCACATATGAATTGTACTTCTGAAGTTAGTGTGCACACATGTGTTGACTCCTGAAGGTAATGTGCACACATGTGTTGTATTCCTGAAGGTAATAGTGCACACATGTGTTGTACTCCTGAAGGTAATGTGCACACATGTGTTGTACTCCTGAAGGTAATGTGCACACACGTGTTGACTCCTGAAGGTAATGTGCGCACATGTGTTGACTCCTGAAGGTAATGTGCACACATGTGTTGTACTCCTGAAGTTAGTGTGCACACATGTGTTGTACTCCTGAAGGTAATGTGCGCACATGTGTTGTACTCCTGAAGGTAATGTGCACACATGTGTTGTACTCCTGAAGGTAATGTGCGCACATGTATTGTAACATAAGTTTGTGCGTTATCACAGATCGTCCGTACGAGTGTAAATGCTTATTTCTGTCCATGCCGAGAGTGGAACTGTTCCAGCGTATTGACGCTCGCTGTGAAGCCATCATAGAGGCTGGACTGGTTCAGGTATGATGCTCTGGATAACGTGGACACACTTTGGTAGTGGGAGTCACTGCACTCCAAGGGGAGACATTTTAATTTTTCCACCAAAACTTTTGGTTACCACTTTAGAGCTCCGTAGATTCTGCAAACTTCATGGTATGGACTTGATATATAGCTCAAAAGATAGGTCTCTCTGTGTGCTCTCTTTTGATACTAAAATATTTTTCATAGGTATAACTATAGGCAAGTTACTAGACCTAAAGTGGAGGGACCTCAAAACCTGAATGCCCGCATAAATAACTCCAGATTGCTAAGTGCTAAAGATACCAGTGGCTAGAGAAAGCCCTACTCCATGCAACTTTTTTTAGTTACCCTTGAATAAATTATCTATCTATGTATCTACCTATCTATGTCATGATAAAACTCATTTTCCAGATTTATTCAAGGGTAAGATGAAAGTATCTTTAGTTGAATTTGACCTCGGCTGGTACAAGATCAACCTGAGGGGAGATATACTTTTGGGTGCGACCACTTGCTGATCGTGCACCTCGGATGGACTGTATTGATGCTCGGAGAAGAGTGAAGGAGAGTTTGCACCTCATCCATGCAGAGTGTTGGAGTAGGACTGATCATTTTTCTCTGACAGCATTGAGGCTAGTCGTTTGAGTGTTTTCATTAGGCGTTAAATTGTAAGTACGCGGTCAAGTGCGTGGGTGGAAAATGAGTTTTATGGATTTTTAACGAAATTCATTTTCCACCCGCGCGCTTGACCACGTACTTACATTTTAACGCCTAATGAAAACACTCATTGCATAGAGTAGGGCTTCCTCTAACCATTGGTAATCTTTAGCACTTAGCAATCGAGTTATTTATGTAGAGGTTTCAGACATTCAGGTTTTTGAGGGTCCCTCCACTTGTAGCTTCCATAACTTGGCTATAGTTATACGTATGAAAAATATTTTAGTATCAACAGAGAGCACAAAGAGTGACCTATCTTTTGAGCTATATATCAAGTCCATAACATGAAGTTTACGGAATCTATGGAGTTATAAAGTGGTAACAATGACACAAAAAAAAGCATGTGGGTCATTGCCCCCCAACAAATGCAACTGTCTCCCCTCAGTGTGCTCTCCTCCCAGGCAGCGTTTTGGGGGGGGGGGGGGGGGGTGATTTAAGTAGGTCAGTGATTCCAGTCTGAGAATTCAATCTGATTAAGAGTAAGGATGAAGTGCATTAGTTAACTTTACTCACTTGGAGGTTAAAATAATGGTTAAGTTGTGGGTGGGGGTTGGAAGGAAAACAAAAACAAGTGGGGGGTGGGGGGGAAATGGAGGAGATGGGGTGGGAGAAAGGGGAGAACAACAGTGGAGGAGGGTGGGAATTGGGAAGGAGGACGGTCAACTTCTCTCATTTAGTAACTAGTCTTTGAGCTCACATGCAGAGTTCCTGCATTGCTGAGTAATGTGTGGGCAGTGATCAGTCTTGCCGGCCTTAGACTAGCACATCCCAGATAGAGAGGTGGTTCCTGTGTGCATGTCCTCACCAGTACAGATAGAGAGATGGTTCCTGTGTGCATGTCCTCACCAGTACAGATAGAGAGATGGTTCCTGTGTGCATGTCCTCACCAGTACAGATAGAGAGATGGTTCCTGTGTGCACATCCTCACCAGTACAGATAGAGAGATGGTTCCTGCGTGCATGTCCTCACCAGTACAGATAGAGAGATGGTTCCTGTGTGCACATCCTCACCAGTACAGATAGAGAGATGGTTCCTGCGTGCATGTCCTCACCAGTACAGATAGAGAGATGGTTCCTGTGTGCACATCCTCACCAGTACAGATAGAGAGATGGTTCCTGCGTGCATGTCCTCACCAGTACAGATAGAGAGATGGTTCCTGTGTGCACGTCCTCACCAGTACAGATAGAGAGATGGTTCCTGTGTGCATGTCCTCACCAATACAGATAGAGAGATGGTTCCTGTGTGCATGTCCTCACCAGTACAGATAGAGAGACGGTTCCTGTGTGCATGTCCTCACCAGTACAGATAGAGAGATGGTTCCTGTGTGCATGTCCTCACCAGTACAGATAGAGAGATGGTTCCTGTGTGCACGTCCTCACCAGTACAGATAGAGAGATGGTTCCTGTGTGCATGTCCTCACCAGTACAGATAGAGAGATGGTTCCTGTGTGCCAGTACAGATAGAGAGACGGTTCCTGTGTGCATGTCCTCACCAGTACAGATAGAGAGACGGTTCCTGTGTGCATGTCCTCACCAGTACAGATAGAGAGATGGTTCCTGCATGCACGTCCTCACCAGTACAGATAGAGAGATGGTTCCTGCGTGCACATCCTCACCAGTACAGATAGAGAGATGGTTCCTGTGTGCACATCCTCACCAGTACAGATAGAGAGATGGTTCCTGTGTGCATGTCCTCACCAGTACAGATAGAGAGATGGTTCCTGTGTGCACATCCTCACCAGTACAGATGGAGAGATGGTTCCTGTGTGCATGTCCTCACCAGTACAGATAGAGAGATGGTTCCTGCATGCATATCCTCACCAGTACAGATAGAGAGATGGTTCCTGTGTGCATGTCCTCACCAGTAGAGAGATGGTTCCTGTGTGCATGTCCTCACCAGTACAGATAGAGAGATGGTTTCCTGCATGCATGTCCTCACCAGTACAGATAGAGAGATGGTTCCTGCATGCCTGTCCTCACCAGTACAGATAGAGAGATGGTTCCTGCATGCATGTCCTCACCAATACAGATAGAGAGATGGTTCCTGTGTGCATGTCCTCACCAGTAGAGAGATGGTTCCTGTGTGCATGTCCTCACCAGTACAGATAGAGAGATGGTTTCCTGTGTGCATGTCCTCACCAGTACAGATGAGAGATGGTTCTGTGTGCATCTCACCAGTACAGATAGAGAGATGGTTCCTGTGTGCATGTCCTCACCAGTACAGATAGAGAGATGGTTCCTGTGTGCACATCCTCACCAGTACAGATAGAGAGATGGTTCCTGTGTGCACATCCTCACCAGTACAGATAGAGAGATGGTTCCTGCATGCACATCCTCACCAGTACAGATAGAAAGAGAGATGGTTCCTGTGTGCATGTCCTCACCAGTACAGATAGAGAGATGGTTCCTGTGTGCATGTCCTCACCAGTACAGATAGAGAGATGCTTCCTGCATGCACGTCCTCACCAGTACAGATAGAGAGATGGTTCCTGCATGCACGTCCTCACCAGTACAGATAGAGAGATGGTTCCTGTTTGCACATCCTCACCAGTACAGATAGAGAGATGGTTCCTGTGTGCACATCCTCACCAGTACAGATAGAGAGATGCTTCCTGCATGCATGCCCTCACCAGTACAGATAGAGAGATGGTTCCTGTGTGCACATCCTCACCAGTACAGATAGAGAGATGCTTCCTGCATGCATGTCCTCACCAGTAAGTCTAGGGAGAAGCCAAACAGAAAACCCTACAATCGCCATCATAGAGGAGGACAATTGCAGACAGAGGTCGCTTTATTTCTTTTGGACTAGGGCTATGGCTAGGACTAGGGCTAGGGCTAGGGCTGAGCAACAAGTCCTACAATACCTTGTCAACTTAACCACAAAAATATTTTTGTCTTCTCTATGATTGTCTATACATGTATGTGCATACTTCCACTCAAGTGTGGATGGGAGGAGGAGCTTGAGGGTAGCTCCACGGGGGGTGGGGGGTTAAACTAGGGAGAGGATAGACCTTTGACCCTTTGCATGAAAAGGGGGTGGGGGTTAAAAAATTAGGTAGAGGATAAACATTTGACCCTCTGGGAACCTCCTCTGGGGGATACAAAACTAGGCAGGGTACTTTGGGTGTAGATGTTAGTACTTTTTTTGGAACTTCCACTAGCCTTGAGGGAGTATTAATCAGGATTGCTTGTTGTGATACTCCTGTGCTTCTCAGGAGGTGGTAGAGTTGGTAAAGCAAGGGAAGCTGAAGATGGAGAGCCAGGCAGGAAGGAGTGTGGGCTATAGACAAGCACTGGAATTCCTCCAACTAGTCTGGGGCTTCCCTTCTTCTGGGAAGGAGGATGGGATGGAACCCTACTCGTTAAAGGTAAGCTATGAATATGTTTAGGTTGTTGAACTAGGAGACAAAAGATGTTTAAAAAACAAAAAAGGTGACTTGTCAAACAAGAATTTGCCATATGTAGACAAACATTTTAGAAGACCCTTTACCATTTAACAATATTAGGTAAGAGGTAAAGGGTCATTTAAATGTTTGTGGTCTACTTTTTGTATATTCTTTATTCTTGCTTTCTGACAAGTCAATCCAATAGATATATATAGTTTTATTATTTTTAATCTTGTTTGCTTCCTCTCTAATTGTGTGCTACCTCCTTCAAGAACTTTTTAACAGTTGCTCAGGATAACTCCAGAACTAACCAGGTGTTATTCCTTCATCCTTGAGTGTGCACACTCGCACATATCTGGTTTTGCTGAAGGTCTGTGCAGTGCACTGTGCCACCACATAATCTCTCATCCATAATAACATAATTGCTGATGGGATAGTACCACACAGCTGCTATTTGGACTTGTATTAGCCATGCTTTATTTCATACCAGAGTAAGCAACACTCATGGCCACTCACTTCTTTGCTGCAAACACGTGGAGCTGCTGCATAAACTCACCTTGGCTCAATTATTGCACACACACACAAGCATGACAAATATCCCCCCCAGCTAAATTGAGACAAATTAGCCGTTGCAAGTCTTTGGAACATTTGCTGTCTTCTGGTGGTAGTAAAAATGTTATGAATAGACTTATGCTGCTCAAGTGGTGAGTGGGGGAAATAGATGACAGATCCTCGAAGACTTCCAGGATGTTTTAATGTTTTGGGAGAGTGCAGTGTTCTACCTTAGCCAAGGGCTGAAGGCACGCTGGAAGTGCCACCTTAGCCGAGGGCTGAAGGCACGCTGGAAGTGTTACCTTAGACGAGGGCTGAAGGCACGCTGGAAGTGTTACCTTAGACAAGGGCTGAAGGCACGCTGGAAGTGTTACCTTACATGAGGGCTGAAGGCACGCTGGAAGTGTTACCTTAGACAAGGGCTGAAGGCACGCTGGAAGTGTTACCTTACATGAGGGCTGAAGGCACGCTGGAAGTGTTACCTTAGACAAGGGCTGAAGGCACGCTGGAAGTGCTACCTTAGACAAGGGCTGAGGAAGTGTTACCTTAGACGAGGGCTGAAGGCACGCTGGAAGTGTTACCTTAGACGAGGGCTGAAGGCACGCTGGAAGTGTTACCTTAGACGAGGGCTGAAGGCGCGCTGGAAGTGTTACCTTAGACAAGGGCTGAAGGCACGCTGGAAGTGCTACCTTAGACGAGGGCTGAAGGCACGCTGGAAGTGTTACCTTAGACGAGGGCTGAAGGGAAGTGTTACCTTAGACAAGGGCTGAAGGTGCGCTGGAAGTAGTGTTGTTGTTTTTAATAGCTAAAAGCAGATCATGACAAGCGTTTTGTGTGTGTGTGTGTTTTGGCTACCACCATTTTGAAATGAAGGGGTCACTCCCATGTACAGTATGTAAGAAAGCCTGTAATGTATTGTGCAGTACAGAGTATCATATGCCTGCATGGGGTGGGCTCTCAGCACTCAGTACTGGATGAGTTGTGCAGTACAGAGTATCATATGCCTGCATGGGGTGGGCTCTCAGCACTCAGTATACTGGATGAGTTGTGCAGTACAGAGTATCATATGCCTGCATGGGGTGGGTGCTATTGGCTCTCAGCACTTAGTACTGGATGAGTTGTGCAGTACAGAGTATCATATGCCTGCATGGGGTGGGTCCTCAGCACTCAGCACACTGGATCGCATCACCAGGCTTTGAGACGTTTCTGTTGAACTCTAAGAATGCAGCTGGTAGCCGAGTAATATGCTCGAGGAATTGAAAATAGGGCTTTGTTGCTTTCTTGCTCATGTGCTTGAGCAGTGTCTAAGCATAAACACACATCAGTGACTCCCTTCACAGATATATATATGGAAAGGATCATCATTCATCTAATTACAATTTTAATGATTATTGCAGGTGAAGGACCATTTGGGATGCTTTTATGATTTCCTTCAGGTGTACAAATGCAAGACGAGGTATGTGATAATGTTGATTATTCATGTGTTCAAGTGGAGTGTACTGTTGCTGCTGTAGCCACAACTAATTGACTGAGTCGGTAAGGGTTAGTATGCTTTCTGTGTGTGTGCTGCATGAGGGTGTGTGTATATGGTGCATGTGTGGGTGTGTATATGGTGCATGTGTGGGTGTGTATATGCTGCACGTGTGTATATATAGTGCATGTGTGGGTGTGTATATGCTGCATGTGTGTGTATATGGTGCATGTGTGGGTGTGTATATGCTGCATGTGTGTGTATATGGTGCATGTGTGGGTGTGTATATGCTGCATGTGTGTGTATATGGTGCATGTGTGGGTGTGTATATGCTGCATGTGTGGGTGTGTATATGGTGCATGTGTGGGTGTGTATATGCTGCATGTGGGTGTGTATATGGTGCATGTGTGGGTGTGTATATGGTGCATGTGTGGGTGTGTGTATATGGTGCATGTGTGGGTGTGTATATGGTGCATGTGTGGTGTGTATATGGTGCATGTGTGGGTGTGTATATGCTGCATGTGTGTGTATATGGTGCATGTGTGTGTGTGTGTATATGGTGCATGTGTGGGTGTGTATATGGTGCATGTGTGGGTGTGTATATGCTGCATGTGTGTGTATATGGTGCATGTGTGGGTGTGTATATGCTGCATGTGTGGGTGTGTATATGGTGCATGTGTGGGTGTGTATATGCTGCATGTGGGTGTGTATATGGTGCATGTGTGGGTGTGTATATGGTGCATGTGTGGGTGTGTGTATATGGTGCATGTGTGGGTGTGTATATGGTGCATGTGTGTGTGTATATGGTGCATGTGTGGCTGTGTATATGGTGCATGTGTGTGTGTGTATATGGTGCATGTGTGTGTGTGTATGGTGCATGTGTGTGTGTGTATATGGTGCATGTGTGTGTGTGTATATGCTGCATGTGTGTGTGTGTGTATATATGGTGCATGTGTGTGTGTGTGTGTATATGGTGCATGTGTGTGTGTATATGGTGCATGTGTGTGTGTGTATATGGTGCATGTGTGGGTGTGTATATGCTGCATGTGTGTGTATATGGTGCATGTGTGGGTGTGTATATGCTGCATGTGTGTGTATATGGTGCATGTGTGGGTGTGTATATGCTGCATGTGGGTGTGTATATGGTGCATGTGTGGGTGTGTATATGGTGCATGTGTGGGTGTATATGCTGCATGTGTGTGTGTGTGTATATGGTGCATGTGTGGGTGTGTATATGGTGCATGTGTGTGTGTATATGGTGCATGTGTGGCTGTGTATATGGTGCATGTGTGTGTGTGTGTATATGCTGCATGTGTGTGTGTGTATATGGTGCATGTGTGTGTGTGTATGGTGCATGTGTGTGTGTATATATGGTGCATGTGTGTGTGTGTATATGCTGCATGTGTGTGTATGTGTATATATGGTGCATGTGTGTGTGTATATGGTGCATGTGTGTGTGTGTATATGGTGCATGTGTGGGTGTGTATATGCTGCATGTGTGGGTGTGTATGTGTGGGTGTGTAATGTGGTGCGCATGTGTGTGTGTATATGGTGCATGTGTGGGTGTATATATGCTGCATGTGTGTGTGTATATGGTGCATGTGTGGGTGTGTATATGCTGCGTGGGTGTGTATATGGCGCATGTGTGGGTGTGTATATGGTGCATGTGTGGGTGTGTATATGCTGCATGTGTGTGTATATGGTGCATGTGTGTGTGTATATGCTGCATGTGGGTGTGTATATGGTGCATGTGTGGGTGTGTATATGCTGCATGTGTGTGTGTTGTATATGCTGCATGTGTGGGTGTGTATATGCTGCATGTGTGGGTGTGTATATGGTGCATGTGTGGGTGTGTATATGCTGCATGTGTGGGTGTGTATATGGTGCATGTGTGGGTGTGTATATGGTGCATGTGTGGGTGTGTATATGCTGCATGTGTGGGTGTGTATATGGTGCATGTGTGGGTGTGTATATGGTGCATGTGTGGGTGTGTATATGCTGCATGTGTGGGTGTGTATATGGTGCATGTGTGGGTGTGTATATGGTGCATGTGTGGGTGTGTATATGCTGCATGTGTGTGTGTATATATGGTGCATGTGTGGGTGTGTATATGCTGCATGTGGGTGTGTATATGGTGCATGTGTGTGTGTGTATATGCTGCATGTGTGGGTGTGTATATGCTGCATGTGTGGGTGTGTATATGCTGCATGTGTGTGTATATGGTGCATGTGTGGGTGTGTATATATGGTGCATGTGTGTGTGTATATATGGTGCATGTGTGGGTGCGTATATGCTGCATGTGTGTGTGTATATATGGTGCATGTGTGGGTGTGTATATGCTGCATATGTGGGTGTGTATATGGTGCATGTGTGGGTGTGTATATGGTGCATGTGTGGGTGTGTATATGCTGCATGTGTGGGTGTGTATATGCTGCATGTGTGTATATGGTGCATGTGTGGGTGTGTATATATGGTGCATGTGTGTGTGTATATGGTGCATGTGTGGGTGCGTATATGCTGCATGTGTGTGTGTATATATGGTGCATGTGTGGGTGTGTATATGCTGCATATGTGGGTGTGTATATGGTGCATGTGTGTGTGTATATATGGTGCATGTGTGGGTGTGTATATGCTGCATATGTGGGTGTGTATATGGTGCATGTGTGGGTGTGTATATGGTGCATGTGTGGGTGTGTATATGCTGCATATGTGGGTGTGGGGGGTGCACATGTTTATTATGCACATGTTGCCACTTTTGCTTAAAATGGCGGAACATCAGATCTGATCAATTCTTACACATTTTCCTAACGATCTTTCGACACCACTAATACATGACACACCACTCCTTCATACATGTGCTCACACCCACACACACATGAACATACCGACACACATGCCCCACACAGGCAGCTGGCTCAAACACAGCTGACCTGGTTCAAGAAGGAGCCGTCTTTCCAGTGGCTGAACATGTCCCCGGGTGGAGTCAGGCTGCACATGGACGTGGTGGCTGGCACGGTGGCCCGCTGGTTCACAGCAGCATCCGGAGGAGAGCCATGGCTGGTACCAGAGTGGGACGGGACACACTTGCAAAGCTTGGTGTGTGTGTGTGTGTGTGGAGTGTGTCAGGTCACACCTGCTTGGTGTGTGTGTGTGTGTGTGTGTGAGTGGAGTGGGTCAGGACACACTTGCTTGGTGTGTGTGGAGTGGGTCAGGACACACTTGCTTGGTGTGTGTGTGTGTGTGTGTGGAGTGAGTCAGGACACACTTGCTTGGTGTGTGTGTGTGTGTGTGGAGTGGGTCAGGACACACTTGCTTGGTGTGTGTGTGTGAGTGTGGAGTGGGTCAGGACACACTTGCTTGGTGTGTGTGTGAGTGGAGTGGGTCAGGACACACTTGCTTGGTGTGTGTGTGTGTGTGGAGTGGGTCAGGACACACTTGCTTGGTGTGTGTGTGTGTGTGTGGAGTGGGTCAGGACACACTTGCTTGGTGTGTGTGTGTGTGTGTGGAGTGGGTCAGGACACACTTGCTTGGTGTGTGTGTGTGTGTGTGTGTGTGGAGTGGGTCAGGACACACTTGCTTGGTGTGTGTGTGTGTGTGGAGTGGGTCAGGACACACTTGCTTGGTGTGTGTGTGTGTGAGGAGTGGGTCAGGACACACTTGCTTGGTGTGTGTGTGTGTGTGGAGTGGGTCAGGACACACTTGCTTGGTGTGTGTGTGTGTGTGGAGTGGGTCAGGACACACTTGCTTGGTGTGTGTGTGTGTGTGTGTGTGGAGTGGGTCAGGACACACTTGTTTGGTGTGTCTGTGTGTGTGTGTGTGGAGTGGGTCAGGACACACTTGCTTGGTGTGTGTGTGTGTGTGTGTGGAGTGGGTCAGGACACACTTGCTTGGTGTGTGTGCGTGTGTGTGTGGAGTGGGTCAGGACACACTTGCTTGGTGTGTGTGTGTGTGTGTGGAGTGGGTCAGGACACACTTACTTGGTGCGTGTGTGTGTGTGGAGTAGGTCAGGACACACTTGCTTGGTGTGTGTGTGTGGAGTGGGTCAGGACACACTTGCTTGGTGTGTGTGTGTGTGTGGAGTGGGTCAGGACACACTTGCTTGGTGTGTGTGTGTGTGTGGAGTGGGTCAGGACACACTTGCTTGGTGTGTGTGTGTGTGTGGAGTGGGTCAGGACACACTTGCTTGGTGTGTGTGTGTGTGTGGAGTGGGTCAGGACACACTTGCTTGGTGTGTGTGTGTGTGTGTGGAGTGGGTCAGGACACACTTGCTTGGTGTGTGTGAGTGCCAGTCAGCAAGTGCATGTGGTTGTTAAGGATATAAAGGTCCAGGAAAGGACAAAGTTGCCACCTACTCAAGGCCTGCAACTTCTTCATCATATCCCCATGCAGGGGATCTAGCCTCTCTGCCTGAAGGCATTTATTGGTGAGTGAAGCGTGCCCCCACTGGGGGTGCATAAAAAGTATGAAACAGGTCTTCCACCTTAAATTAAATTGGGTGTCTCTTAAACTGGAAATGATTGTTAGAAAGATTGAGGGAATGGCTGCACAGGAAGGTGAGAATGAGCTGCACAGGAAGGGTGAGAATGAGCTGCACAGGAGGGTGAGAATGAGCTGCACAGGAGGGTGAGAATGAGCTACACAGGAGGGTGAGAATGAGCTGCACAGGAAGGTGAGAATGAGCTGCACAGGAAGGTGAGAATGAGCTGCACAGGAAGGTGAGAATGAGCTGCACAGGAGGGTGAGAATGAGCTGCACAGGAGGGTGAGAATGAGCTGCACAGGAGGGTGAGAATGAGCTGCACAGGAAGGTGAGAATGAGCTGCACAGGAGGGTGAGAATGAGCTGCACAGGAGGGTGAGAATGAGCTGCACAGGAGGGTGAGAATGAGCTGCACAGGAAGGTGAGAATGAGCTGCACAGGAGGGTGAGAATGAGCTGCACAGGAAGGTGAGAATGAGCTGCACAGGAAGGTGAGAATGAGCTGCACAGGAAGGTGAGAATGAGCTGCACAGGAGGGTGAGAATGAGCTGCACAGGAAGGTGAGAATGAGCTGCACAGGAAGGTGAGAATGAGCTGCACAGGAGGGTGAGAATGAGCTGCACAGGAGGGTGAGAATGAGCTGCACAGGAGGGTGAGAATGAGCTGCACAGGAGGGTGAGAATGAGCTGCACAGGAGGGTGAGAATGAGCTGCACAGGAGGGTGAGAATGAGCTGCACAGGAAGGTGAGAATGAGCTGCACAGGAGGGTGAGAATGAGCTGCACAGGAGGGTGAGAATGAGCTGCACAGGAGGGTGAGAATGAGCTGCACAGGAGGGTGAGAATGAGCTGCACAGGAGGGTGAGAATGAGCTGCACAGGAGGGTGAGAATGAGCTGCACAGGAGGGTGAGAATGAGCTGCACAGGAGGGTGAGAATGAGCTGCACAGGAGGGTGAGAATGACCTGCACAGGAAGGTGAGAATGAGCTGCACAGGAGGGTGAGAATGAGCTGCACGGGAAGGTGAGAATGAGCTGCACGGGAAGGTGAGAATGAGCTGCACAGGAGGGTGAGAATGAGCTGCACAGGAGGGAGAGAATGAGCTGCACAGGAGGGTGAGAATGAGCTGCACAGGTGGGTGAGAATGAGCTGCACAGGAGGGTGAGAATGAGCTGCACAGGAGGGTGAGAATGAGCTGCACAGGAGGGTGAGAATGAGCTGCACAGGAGGGTGAGAATGAGCTGCACAGGAAGGTGAGAATGAGCTGCACAGGAGGGTGAGAATGAGCTGCACAGGAGGGTGAGAATGAGCTGCACAGGAGGGTGAGAATGAGCTGCACAGGAGGGTGAGAATGAGCTGCACAGGAAGGTGAGAATGAGCTGCACAGGAGGGTGAGAATGAGCTGCACAGGAAGGTGAGAATGAGCTGCACAGGAGGGTGAGAATGAGCTGCACAGGAAGGTGAGAATGAGCTGCACAGGAGGGTGAGAATGAGCTGCACAGGAAGGTGAGAATGAGCTGCACAGGAGGGTGAGAATGAGCTGCACAGGAGGGTGAGAATGAGCTGCACAGGAGGGTGAGAATGAGCTGCACAGGAGGGTGAGAATGAGCTGCACAGGAGGGTGAGAATGAGCTGCACAGGAGGGTGAGAATGAGCTGCACAGGAAGGTGAGAATGAGCTGCACAGGAGGGTGAGAATGAGCTGCACAGGAGGGTGAGAATGAGCTGCACAGGAGGGTGAGAATGAGCTACACAGGAGGGTGAGAATGAGCTGCACAGGAGGGTGAGAATGAGCTGCACAGGAAGGTGAGAATGAGCTGCACAGGAGGGTGAGAATGAGCTGCACAGGAGGGTGAGAATGAGCTGCACAGGAAGGTGAGAATGAGCTGCACAGGAGGGTGAGAATGAGCTGCACAGGAGGGTGAGAATGAGCTGCACAGGAAGGGTGAGAATGAGCTGCACAGGAAGGTGAGAATGAGCTGCACAGGAGGGTGAGAATGAGCTGCACAGGAGGGTGAGAATGAGCTGCACAGGAGGGTGAGAATGAGCTGCACAGGAAGGTGAGAATGAGCTGCACAGGAGGGTGAGAACGAGCTGCACAGGAGGGTGAGAATGAGCTGCACAGGAAGGTGAGAATGAGCTGCACAGGAGGGTGAGGATGAGCTGCACAGGAGGGTGAGAATGAGCTGCACAGGAGGGTGAGAATGAGCTGCACAGGAGGGTGAGAATGAGCTGCACAGGAGGGTGAGAATGAGCTGCACAGGAGGGTGAGAATGAGCTGCACAGGAAGGTGAGAATGAGCTGCACAGGAGGGTGAGAATGAGCTGCACAGGAGGGTGGGAATGAGCTGCACAGGAGGGTGAGAATGAGCTGCACAGGAGGGTGAGAATGAGCTGCACAGGAGGGTGAGAATGAGCTGCACAGGAGGGTGAGAATGAGCTGCACAGGATGGTGAGAATGAGCTGCACAGGAGGGTGAGAATGAGCTGCACAGGAGGGTGAGAATGAGTGGAAGGTGAGAATGAGCTGCACAGGAGGGTGAGAATGAGCTGCACAGGAGGGTGAGAATGAGCTGCACAGGAGGGTGAGAATGAGCTACACAGGAGGGTGGGAATGAGCTGCACAGGAGGGTGAGAATGAGCTACACAGGAGGGTGGGAATGAGCTGCACAGGAGGGTGAGAATGAGCTGCACAGGAGGGTGAGAATGAGCTGCACAGGAAGGTGAGAATGAGCTGCACAGGAGGGTGAGAATGAGCTGCACAGGAGGGTGAGAATGAGCTGCACAGGAGGGTGAGAATGAGCTGCACAGGAGGGTGAGAATGAGCTGCACAGGAGGGTGAGAATGAGCTGCACAGGAGGGTGAGAATGAGCTGCACAGGAGGGTGAGAATGAGCTGCACAGGAGGGTGAGAATGAGCTGCACAGGAAGGTGAGAATGAGCTGCACAGGAGGGTGAGAATGAGCTGCACAGGAGGGTGAGAATGAGCTGCACAGGAGGGTGAGAATGAGCTGCACAGGAAGGTGAGAATGAGCTGCACAGGAAGGTGAGAATGAGCTGCACAGGAGGGTGAGAATGAGCTGCACAGGAAGGTGAGAATGAGCTGCACAGGAGGGTGAGAATGAGCTGCACAGGAGGGTGAGAATGAGCTGCACAGGAAGGTGAGAATGAGCTGCACAGGAGGGTGAGAATGAGCTGCACAGGAGGGTGAGAATGAGCTGCACAGGAGGGTGAGAATGAGCTGCACAGGAAGGTGAGAATGAGCTGCACAGGAGGGTGAGAATGAGCTGCACAGGAGGGTGAGAATGAGCTGCACAGGAGGGTGAGAATGAGCTGCACAGGAAGGTGAGAATGAGCTGCACAGGAGGGTGAGAATGAGCTGCACAGGAGGGTGAGAATGAGCTGCACAGGAGGGTGAGAATGAGCTGCACAGGAGGGTGAGAATGAGCTGCACAGGAGGGTGAGAATGAGCTGCACAGGAGGGTGAGAATGAGCTGCACAGGAGGGTGAGAATGAGCTGCACAGGAAGGTGAGAATGAGCTGCACAGGAGGGTGAGAATGAGCTGCACAGGAGGGTGAGAATGAGCTGCACAGGAGGGTGAGAATGAGCTGCACAGGAGGGTGAGAATGAGCTGCACAGGAAGGTGAGAATGAGCTGCACAGGAGGGTGAGAATGAGCTGCACAGGAAGGTGAGAATGAGCTGCACAGGAGGGTGAGAATGAGCTGCACAGGAGGGTGAGAATGAGCTGCACAGGAAGGTGAGAATGAGCTGCACAGGAGGGTGAGAATGAGCTGCACAGGAGGGTGAGAATGAGCTACACAGGAGGGTGAGAATGAGCTGCACAGGAAGGTGAGAATGAGCTGCACAGGAGGGTGAGAATGAGCTGCACAGGAGGGTGAGAATGAGCTGCACAGGAAGGTGAGAATGAGCTGCACAGGAGGGTGAGAATGAGCTGCACAGGAGGGTGAGAATGAGCTGCACAGGAGGGTGAGAATGAGCTGCACAGGAAGGTGAGAATGAGCTGCACAGGAGGGTGAGAATGAGCTGCACAGGAGGGTGAGAATGAGCTGCACAGGAGGGTGAGAATGAGCTGCACAGGAAGGTGAGAATGAGCTGCACAGGAGGGTGAGAATGAGCTGCACAGGAGGGTGAGAATGAGCTGCACAGGAGGGTGAGAATGAGCTGCACAGGAAGGTGAGAATGAGCTGCACAGGAGGGTGAGAATGAGCTGCACAGGAGGGTGAGAATGAGCTGCACAGGAAGGTGAGAATGAGCTGCACAGGAAGGTGAGAATGAGCTGCACAGGAGGGTGAGAATGAGCTGCACAGGAGGGTGAGAATGAGCTGCACAGGAAGGTGAGAATGAGCTGCACAGGAGGGTGAGAATGAGCTGCACAGGAGGGTGAGAATGAGCTGCACAGGAGGGTGAGAATGAGCTGCACAGGAAGGTGAGAATGAGCTGCACAGGAGGGTGAGAATGAGCTGCACAGGAGGGTGAGAATGAGCTGCACAGGAGGGTGAGAATGAGCTGCACAGGAGGGTGAGAATGAGCTGCACAGGAGGGTGAGAATGAGCTGCACAGGAAGGTGAGAATGAGCTGCACAGGAGGGTGAGAATGAGCTGCACAGGAGGGTGAGAATGAGCTGCACAGGAGGGTGAGAATGAGCTACACAGGAGGGTGAGAATGAGCTGCACAGGAAGGTGAGAATGAGCTGCACAGGAGGGTGAGAATGAGCTGCACAGGAAGGTGAGAATGAGTTGCACGGTTATTATCCACAGGAAAGGATGTTAGAGGGTTTTTAAACTAGACACATCTGCTCAATTTGTCGGTGTGCTCTAGCTTTGGAGGTGGGGTACACCATCTTTGTCATGATGCAGAAACAATTATCAATCTTGGCGAGGTAAACACACACATACTGCCACTCTCTCTGGACAGAACTGGCTACATAGTTGGCATTAAATAGGGTAACTGATACTAGTCGATAGAGGAGAGCATATTGAACACACTAAACAGGGTCAGAGTGCAACTATCACTTTAACAAACTCTTGTCAGCTTCTGCATGATCTTCCCTTTAGTACTGTGAGAACTCCTGCAAACAGCACTGCCTGAGAGCTCACTCTAGTGTAGTGCGCTTGTCATCTTCAAGGGAAGCTGCTTCCAAGTACTCCTAACAAAACTCCTCCCACAGCCATACTGCCACATGCATATTTCTGTTTCAGAATTTTCTGTTGCAGGGCAACTGTCAGGTTGTTCAAGCTGGCACCAGTTAGGAATTTGAAGGAAATTGTTGGCTACTTCCAGCATTACACATGATGCCATCACTAATGTATAGATCAGTCTACTGTATTAGGCCTTCAGCTATGCCAAGGCTTGGACAAGGTTAGAGCCATCACACTAGAATTTCAGTTTCTGTCCCACAACTAATGTTTTGTTGTTGTTTACCTTTTCTTCTCCATCTTTCTCCATTGCACCTCCACTCACCACAGAATGCCCTGCCATTGCACCTCCACTCACCACAGAATGCCCTGCCATTGCACCTCCACTCACCACAGAATGCCCAGCCATTGCACCTCCACTCACCACAGAATGCCCAGCCATTGCACCTCCACTCACCACAGAATGCCTGCCATTGCACCTCCACTCACCACAGAATGCCCAGCCATTGCACCTCCACTCACCACAGAATGCCCAGCCATTGCACCTCCACTCACCACAGAATGCCCAGCCATTGCACCTCCACTCACCACAGAATGCCTGCCATTGCACCTCCACTCACCACAGAATGCCCAGCCATTGCACCTCCACTCACCACAGAATGCTATGCCATTGCACCTTCACTCACCACAGAATGCCCAGCCATTGCACCTCCACTCACCACAGAATGCCCTGCCATTGCACCTCCACTCACCACAGAATGCCCTGCCATTGCACCTTCACTCACCACAGAATGCCCAGCCATTGCACCTCCACTCACCACAGAATGCTCTGCCATTGCACCTCCACTCACCACAGAATGCTCTGCCATTGCACCTCCACTCACCACAGAATGCCCAGCCATTGCATCTCCACTCACCACAGAATGCCCAGCCATTGCACCTCCACTCACCACAGAATGCCCTGCCATTGCACCTCCACTCACCACAGAATGCCATGCCATTGCACCTCCACTCACCACAGAATGCTCTGCCATTGTACCTCCACTCACCACAGAATGCCCTGCCATTGCACCTCCACTCACCACAGAATGCCCAGCCATTGCACCTCCACCTCCACTCACCACAGAATGCCCTGCCATTGCACCTCCACTCACCACAGAATGCTCTGCCATTGCACCTCCACTCACCACAGAATGCCCAGCCATTGCATCTCCACTCACCACAGAATGCCCAGCCATTGCGCCTCCACTCACCACAGAATGCCCTGCCATTGCACCTCCACTCACCACAGAATGCCCAGCCATTGCACCTCCACTTACCACAGAATGCCCAGCCATTGCACCTCCACTCACCACAGAATGCCATGCCATTGCATCTCCACTCACCACAGAATGCCCTGCCATTGCACCTCCACTCACCACAGAATGCCCTGCCATTGCACCTCCACTCACCACAGAATGCCCAGCCATTGCACCTCCACTCACCACAGAATGCCCTGCCATTGCACCTTCACTCACCACAGAATGCCCAGCCATTGCACCTCCACTCACCACAGAATGCTCTGCCATTGCACCTCCACTCACCACAGAATGCTCTGCCATTGCACCTCCACTCACCACAGAATTCCCAGCCATTGCATCTCCACTCACCACAGAATGCCCAGCCATTGCACCTCCACTCACCACAGAATGCCCAGCCATTGTACCTCCACTCACCACAGAATGCCCTGCCATTGCACCTCCACTCACCACAGAATGCCCAGCCATTGCATCTCCACTCACCACAGAATGCCCTGCCATTGCACCTCCACTCACCACAGAATGCCCAGCCATTGCATCTCCACTCACCACAGAATGCCCAGCCATTGCACCTCCACTCACCACAGAATGCCCAGCCATTGTACCTCCACTCACCACAGAATGCCCTGCCATTGCACCTCCACTCACCACAGAATGCCCAGCCATTGCACCTCCACTCACCACAGAATGCCCAGCCATTGCACCTCCACTCACCACAGAATGCCCAGCCATTGCACCTCCACTCACCACAGAATGCCCTGCCATTGCACCTCCACTCACCACAGAATGCCCAGCCATTGCACCTCCACTCACCACAGAATGCCTGCCATTGCACCTCCACTCACCACAGAATGCCCAGCCATTGCACCTCCACTCACCACGAATGCCCTGCCATTGCACCTCCACTCACCACAGAATGCCCAGCCATTGCACCTCCACTCACCACAGAATGCCCAGCCATTGGCACCTCCACTCACCACAGAATGCCCAGCCATTGCACCTCCACTCACCACAGAATGCTCTGCCATTGTACCTCCACTCACCACAGAATGCCCAGCCATTGCACCTCCACTCACCACAGAATGCCCAGCCAGCACCTCCACTCACCACAGAATGCCCAGCCATTGCACCTCCACTCACCACAGAATGCCCTGCCATTGCACCTCCACTCACCACAGAATGCCCAGCCATTTGTGTTTAGCTTAGTGTCATTGATTACTTTTTTTTTATTGGGGGGGAGTTAGATTATAGGTACAGGGTCAATTACAGGGTCAATGTCGAGTAAAAGTTATTGGGGGGAATGATTTTACAAGATGTCTACCTGAACAATAAAAGGTTTAATTAATTAGTGAGTTAATTAGTGAGGTATATACGACGGAACTCCATACTGTCATGGCTGTTCAAATTAAGTGTGCCATAACTCATAAGTATTGTGAGTGATGTTAGTGTGTGTGTGATGGATGTGCAGTGCATGTGTCTCTGTGTTAGTGCATGTGTGAGTGGTGTTAGTGCATGTGTCTCTGTGTGAGTGGTGTTAGTGCATGTGTGATGGATGTGCAGTGCATGTGTCTCTGTGAGTGGTGTTAGTGCATGTGTGATGGATGTGCAGTGCATGTGTCTCTGTGCGAGTGGTGTTAGTGCATGTGTGATGGATGTGCAGTGCATGTGTCTCTGTGAGTGGTGTTAGTGCATGTGTGATGGATGTGCAGTGCATGTGTCTCTGTGCGAGTGGTGTTAGTGCATGTGTGATGGATGTGCAGTGCATGTGTCTCTGTGTGAGTGGTGTTAGTTCGTGTGTGATGGATGTGCAGTACATGTGTCTCTGTGTGAGTGGTGTTAGTGCATGTGTGATGGATGTGCAGTGCATGTGTCTCTGTGTGAGTGTTAGTGTGTGTGTGATGTATGTGCAGTGCATGTGTCTCTGTGTGAGTGGTGTTAGTTCGTGTGTGATGGATGTGCAGTACATGTGTCTCTGTGTGAGTGGTATTAGTGCATGTGTGATGGATGTGCAGTGCATGTGTCTCTGTGTGAGTGGTGTTAGTGTGTGATGGATGTGCAGTGCATGTGTGTGAGTGAGTGTTGCAATTCATTTGTTGTCCACCTTTAGACTCCAGCCGAGAAGAAGACTCTCCGAGAGTACTCATCCACACACAGCAAGCCACAGACTTATGCAGACACAGCCAAAGTGATGGAACTGATCTCAGATGTGGAACGTTTGTTGCGACCATGAGGAGGAGATGTCATCATTCCAACAGTGATGATAAATACAATCACAAAGCTCATCGTCATGCAATGATATTCATATACATACGTAGATGCATCGTATACCCAATAACTCCCTCCCATTCTGTCAGTTGAATCCACAAGGAACGGAAAGGTCCCTACAAACCTCAGAGAAAACTCGCTTTGCTTGCTACACTGTTCAACTGTTGTCTGTTTGTGCGTTAGTGTCCACATCTTTGGAGTTCTTCTTGGCCCGTGTCTCGTTAAGTCTGTCCACAGTTCTTTGTATGACTAAATGTTCCTTTGCCATCTTGTGTCTGCAGTAACGCCTGGACAGGGGGAACGAGGGATTAGGGTGTGGAATGGGAAAAGGGGACATTGCATGGAATGAAACCAAGAAGAATATATGGGAATGAAATTGAGAGAGAACGAGTGAGAATGTATGGAATGGAAAAGAGTCTCAAAGAATGGAGGATGTGGGAGGGAAGGGGGAAAGGAAAGGAGAGGAATGCTATTACAAGCCTTGGCCCAGTCAAATGTGTAATATCACTGGTAAGCTGGCATCACTGGTAAGCTGGTATCACTGGTAAGCTGGCATCACTAGTAAGCTGGTATCACTGGTAAGCTGTATTTATCACTGGTAAGCTGGTATCACTGGTAAGCTGGCATCACTGGTAAGCTGGCATCACTGGTAAGCTGGCATCACTGGTAAGCTGGCATCACTAGTAAGCTGGTATCACTGGTAAGCTGGTGTCACTGGTAAGCTGGCATCACTAGTAAGCTGGTATCACTGGTAAGCTGGCATCACTGGTAAGCTGGCATCACTGGTAAGCTGGCATCACTAGTAAGCTGGTATCACTGGTAAGCTGGCATCACTGGTAAGCTGGTATCACTGGTAAGCTGGCATCACTGGTAAGCTGGCATCACTGGTAAGCTGGTGTCACTGGTAAGCTGGCATCACTGGTAAGCTGGTATCACTGGTAAGCTGGCATCACTGGTAAGCTGGTATCACTGGTAAGCTGGTGTCACTGGTAAGCTGGCACTGGTAAGCTGGTGTCACTGGTAAGCTGGTCGCTGGTAAGCTGGCATCACTGGTAAGCTGGCATCACTGGTAAGATGGTGGTAAGTTGGCTAATCAGTCAACAATTTTATTCTAGTGCACAGAGTAAAGTTTTTTTAATGGATAGGGTTAACTTAACTGTTAATGGTTTACAGATAGTGTGGTCAGCAGTGACTCAGTTACATAGACTAAGTATAGTCCAGGACATCTCCAAATCGAATGAAGTTTGCTCTAGTTGCTTATAAACCAAAAACTGCTGCGAGTTTGACTGACGGTCAGCCTAGGGAGAAGCAGACTTGCTTTGAAGGAGAAGCAGGTGAGTCAAGATCACTAGCATTTTGGGCAGTATTGTCTTATGTCTGTGGTGTATACAGGGGGCATCTTGTGCTGTGATCAATACCAGATACTTCGATTTCTTTGGTACATTCCAGTGGGTGATTTCACAACAAATGATTGCTCCTGTGTGCCTTTCGATGTGCAATCATCCACTCTCTCTCTCCCTTCTGAAGGTTTGAGTTCAATTGCACGATGTCAATGATCGAAATTCTTCTTCTGCTGCCATCTCATTTCCTTCTCTGGGCAGGAGTAATGATTTCTTGGGAAGGTTTTGTTTATTGATTATTGGAACCGTGATTCAAAGTTTCAGACGCATCAAGAGTTCAGCGAGACTATAAACCCTTCTCCAAAGCTGTAGAGCAATAAGCCAACAAAGTGAGATAAGGATCTTTGTTCCTGTTCGTTGTTCCTGTTCGTTGTTCCTGTTCAGCAGGTCTTGACATCGAATTCAGGTGAGCAATGACATCTGAAGAAGTAGTTGATGACAGTTTTTGCAGTTTCGATAAACCTGGAGTAGGTAATTATCTATCACCACAGGATAATTGTACTTCCACTTGGCGAGGTCAGCACCAAGTCTTTGGACTATCTGGAAGTTGTGAAGATGACTGGCTCAGCAAGCTGTACCTAAACTGGCAGCAGAGAGGACATCTTGATGCTCCATCTTCAATGTGTTGTGTGTTTGTCCACCACAGAGATTCCTTTGCTCTTTGGTGGTACTTTGCTGGACCTTGATGACCTGAATGGAGTTCTCGAGTATATCAGACCGAAGAGAGTCCAGGATGACCAACATGTTGCCTCTGAGTACAACCCGTTGTTGACACACAACTCTAGCTTGACTCTGGCAAATCCCTTCGATGCTTCCTTCAAATTATGAGATATTTTATTTTTGTGGCCAGATAACTTGGCTTATGTACAGACTGCATCTCTGTCCTGTTCATGTCCGATTTCTTTTAACCTTTCCTCTGCCACAGGTAGGTTTGTGACCAAGAGTTTGTCAATCCAATATTTAAAAAATTTAAAAAAATTAATTTTTATCTTGTGATCATTGGAGTGTGATTTTAAATGGTAAAGGACGTTTAAGTTATTTTCCTTTGTTCTTGACAAGCCAATAATTATTGATTAGTATATAGTTGTTTTTAGGAGTGCAGTAACATTCCTATTGGCTTGACCACTACTAAAAAAAATGGCACACACACCCAACAAAAAGCAAACTTTATATCTCGGCAAAATAAAACTCATTTGGCAGCTCCAAAGTATCCTAAATTAATATGCCAAGCATTACATGGCCTCCACTTCTTCTGAAACTCAGCAGCTGTGCTATCACATTCCAGATCTGGTAAACAGAAAAGTGTATCTGTTGTGTTGAGATCCTTTCCAGGAACGTGTACAACGGAATAGCTGAATCTCATCAGACATAGTCTGAATCACTGGATTCTGATGGGCATCTCTCATCAAGACTTCTTTCAGAAAGAAGGGTAACCAGAGGCTTGTGATCATCTTGAAATACAGCCCAATTAGGCAACCGGAAGTGCTCGCATGCCCACGCCATCCCCAGAGCTTTCTTCTCCACCTGGACATACCTTTGTTCTGTTGGAATAAGAGCCCAACAAACAGGCAACTGGCCGCAAATTTCCATCTGGTTGCTACCCACCAGAGTATGCTCTCAGCCTATAAGCAGATGTATCTATAGACACTACAGTTTCAGCTATATACCACCAGAGTACTGCTCCCAGCCTATAAGCAGCTGTATCTGTAGACACAACAGTTTCAAGTGTTGGGTTGTACATGGCAAGTGCTTCACTCCTGAACTCAGTGGCATCTTAAGTGAGTTGAATCACTCCTGAACTCAGTGGCATCTTAAGTGAGTTGATCTTAAGTGAGTTGAATAAGCAAGTGCTTCACTCCTGAACTCAGTGGCATCTTAAGTGAGTTGAATAGGCAAGTGCTTCACTCCTGAACTCAGTGGCATCTTAAGTGAGTTGAATAAGCAAGTACTTCACTCCTGAACTCAGTGACATCTTAAGTGAGTTGAATAAGCAAGTGCTTCACTCCTGAACTCAGTGACATCTTAAGTGAGTTGAATAAGCAAGTGCTTCACTCCTGAACTCAGTGGCATCTTAAGTGAGTTGAATAAGCAAGTGCTTCACTCCTGAACTCAGTGACATCTTAAGTGAGTTGAATAGGCAAGTACTTCACTCCTGAACTCAGTGACATCTTTAAGTGAGTTGAATAAGCAAGTGCTTCACTCCTGAACTCAGTGACATCTTAAGTGAGTTGAATAGGCAAGTACTTCACTCCTGAACTCAGTGGCATCTTTAAGTGAGTTGAATAAGCAAGTGCTTCACTCCTGAACTCAGTGACATCTTAAGTGAGTTGAATAAGCAAGTGCTTCACTCCTGAACTCAGTGACATCTTAAGTGAGTTGAATAGGCAAGTGCTTCACTCCTGAACTCAGTGACATCTTAAGTGAGTTGAATAAGCAAGTGCTTCACTCCTGAACTCAGTGACATCTTAAGTGAGTTGAATAAGCAAGTGCTTCACTCCTGAACTCAGTGACATCTTAAGTGAGTTGAATAAGCAAGTGCTTCACTCCTGAACTCAGTGGCATCTTAAGTGAGTTGAATAGGCAAGTGCTTCACTCCTGAACTCAGTGACATCTTAAGTGAGTTGAATAAGCAAGTGCTTCACTCCTGAACTCAGTGACATCTTAAGTGAGTTGAATAGGCAAGTGCTTCACTCCTGAACTCAATGGCATCTTAAGTGAGTTGAATAAGCAAGTGCTTCACTCCTGAACTCAATGGCATCTTAAGTGAGTTGAATAAGCAAGTGCTTCACTCCTGAACTCAGTGACATCCTAAGTGAGTTGAATAAGCAAGTGCTTCACTCCTGAACTCAGTGACATCTTAAGTGAGTTGAATAAGCAAGTGCTTCACTCCTGAACTCAATGGCATCTTAAGTGAGTTGAATAAGCAAGTGCTTCACTCCTGAACTCAGTGACATCTTAAGTGAGTTGAATAAGCAAGTGCTTCACTCCTGAACTCAGTGGCATCTTAAGTGAGTTGAATAAGCAAGTGCTTCACTCCTGAACTCAGTGACATCTTAAGTGAGTTGAATAAGCAAGTGCTTCACTCCTGAACTCAGTGACATCTTAAGTGAGTTGAATAGGCAAGTGCTTCACTCCTGAACTCAATGGCATCTTAAGTGAGTTGAATAAGCAAGTGCTTCACTCCTGAACTCAGTGACATCTTAAGTGAGTTGAATAGGCAAGTGCTTCACTCCTGAACTCAGTGGCATCTTAAGTGAGTTGAATAGGCAAGTGCTTCACTCCTGAACTCAGTGGCATCTTAAGTGAGTTGAATAAGCAAGTGCTTCACTCCTGAACTCAGTGACATCTTAAGTGAGTTGAATAAGCAAGTGCTTCACTCCTGAACTCAGTGGCATCTTAAGTGAGTTGAATAAGCAAGTGCTTCACTCCTGAACTCAGTGGCATCTTAAGTGAGTTGAATAAGCAAGTGCTTCACTCCTGAACTCAGTGGCATCTTAAGTGAGTTGAATAAGCAAGTGCTTCACTCCTGAACTCAGTGACATCTTAAGTGAGTTGAATAAGCAAGTGCTTCACTCCTGAACTCAGTGACATCTTAAGTGAGTTGAATAAGCAAGTACTTCACTCCTGAACTCAGTGGCATCTTAAGTGAGTTGAATAAGCAAGTGCTTCACTCCTGAACTCAGTGACATCTTAAGTGAGTTGAATAAGCAAGTGCTTCACTCCTGAACTCAGTGGCATCTTAAGTGAGTTGAATAAGCAAGTGCTTCACTCCTGAACTCAGTGGCATCTTAAGTGAGTTGAATAAGCAAGTGCTTCACTCCTGAACTCAGTGACATCTTAAGTGAGTTGAATAGGCAAGTGCTTCACTCCTGAACTCAGTGACATCTTAAGTGAGTTGAATAAGCAAGTACTTCACTCCTGAACTCAGTGGCATCTTAAGTGAGTTGAATAGGCAAGTGCTTCACTCCTGAACTCAGTGGCATCTTAAGTGAGTTGAATAAGCAAGTGCTTCACTCCTGAACTCAGTGACATCTTAAGTGAGTTGAATAAGCAAGTGCTTCACTCCTGAACTCAGTGGCATCTTAAGTGTGTTGAATAAGCAAGTGCTTCACTCCTGAACTCACTGACATCTTAAGTGAGTTGAATAGGCAAGTGCTTCACTCCTGAACTCAGTGGCATCTTAAGTGAGTTGAATAAGCAAGTGCTTCACTCCTGAACTCAGTGGCATCTTAAGTGAGTTGAATAGGTAAGTGCTTCACTCCTGAACTCAGTGGCATCTTAAGTGAGTTGAATAAGCAAGTGCTTCACTCCTGAACTCAGTGACATCTTAAGTGAGTTGAATAAGCAAGTGCTTCACTCCTGAACTCACTGGCATCTTAAGTGAGTTGAATAGGTAAGTGCTTCACTCCTGAACTCAGTGGCATCTTAAGTCAGTTGAATAAGCAAGTGCTTCACTCCTGAACTCAGTGACATCTTAAGTGAGTTGAATAAGCAAGTGCTTCACTCCTGAACTCAGTGGCATCTTAAGTGAGTTGAATAAGCAAGTGCTTCACTCCTGAACTCAGTGACATCTTAAGTGAGTTGAATAAGCAAGTGCTTCACTCCTGAACTCAGTGGCATCTTAAGTGAGTTGAATAGGTAAGTGCTTCACTCCTGAACTCAGTGGCATCTTAAGTCAGTTGAATAAGCAAGTGCTTCACTCCTGAACTCAGTGACATCTTAAGTGAGTTGAATAAGCAAGTGCTTCACTCCTGAACTCAGTGACATCTTAAGTGAGTTGAATAGGCAAGTGCTTCACTCCTGAACTCAGTGACATCTTAAGTGAGTTGAATAAGCAAGTGCTTCACTCCTGAACTCAGTGGCATCTTAAGTGAGTTGAATAAGCAAGTGCTTCACTCCTGAACTCAGTGGCATCTTAAGTGAGTTGAATAAGCAAGTGCTTCACTCCTGAACTCAGTGACATCTTAAGTGAGTTGAATAGGTAAGTACTTCACTCCTGAACTCAGTGGCATCTTAAGTGAGTTGAATAAGCAAGTGCTTCACTCCTGAACTCAGTGACATCTTAAGTCAGTTGAATAGGCAAGTGCTTCACTCCTGAACTCAGTGGCATCTTAAGTGAGTTGAATAAGCAAGTGCTTCACTCTTGAACTCAGTGGCATCTTAAGTGAGTTGAATAGGCAAGTGCTTCACTCCTGAACTCTGTGGCATCTTAAGTGAGTTGAATAGGCAAGTGCTTCACTCCTGAACTCAGTGACATCTTAAGTGAGTTGAATAGGCAAGTACTTCACTCCTGAACTCAGTGGCATCTTAAGTGAGTTGAATAGGTAAGTGCTTCACTCCTGAACTCAGTGACATCTTAAGTGAGTTGAATAAGCAAGTGCTTCACTCCTGAACTCAGTGGCATCTTAAGTGAGTTGAATAAGCAAGTGCTTCACTCCTGAACTCAGTGGCATCTTAAGTGAGTTGAATAAGCAAGTGCTTCACTCCTGAACTCAATGGCATCTTAAGTGAGTTGAATAAGCAAGTACTTCACTCCTGAACTCAGTGACATCTTAAGTGAGTTGAATAGGCAAGTGCTTCACTCCTGAACTCAGTGACATCTTAAGTGAGTTGAATAAGCAAGTGCTTCACTCCTGAACTCAGTGACATCTTAAGTGAGTTGAATAAGCAAGTGCTTCACTCCTGAACTCAGTGGCATCTTAAGTGAGTTGAATAAGCAAGTGCTTCACTCCTGAACTCAGTGGCATCTTAAGTGAGTTGAATAAGCAAGTGCTTCACTCTTGAACTCAGTGGCATCTTAAGTGAGTTGAATAAGCAAGTGCTTCACTCCTGAACTCAATGGCATCTTAAGTGAGTTGAATAAGCAAGTGCTTCACTCCTGAACTCAGTGACATCTTAAGTGAGTTGAATAAGCAAGTGCTTCACTCCTGAACTCAGTGACATCTTAAGTGAGTTGAATAGGTAAGTGCTTCACTCCTGAACTCAGTGGCATCTTAAGTGAGTTGAATAAGCAAGTGCTTCACTCCTGAACTCAGTGACATCTTAAGTGAGTTGAATAAGCAAGTACTTCACTCCTGAACTCAGTGGCATCTTAAGTGAGTTGAATAAGCAAGTACTTCACTCCTGAACTCAGTGGCATCTTAAGTGAGTTGAATAAGCAAGTGCTTCACTCCTGAACTCACTGACATCTTAAGTGAGTTGAATAAGCAAGTGCTTCACTCCTGAACTCACTGACATCTTAAGTGAGTTGAATAAGCAAGTACTTCACTCCTGAACTCAGTGGCATCTTAAGTGAGTTGAATAAGCAAGTGCTTCACTCCTGAACTCAGTGGCATCTTAAGTGAGTTGAATAGGCAAGTGCTTCACTCCTGAACTCAGTGACATCTTAAGTGAGTTGAATAAGCAAGTGCTTCACTCCTGAACTCAGTGACATCTTAAGTGAGTTGAATAAGCAAGTGCTTCACTCCTGAACTCAGTGACATCTTAAGTGAGTTGAATAGGCAAGTGCTTCACTCTTGAACTCAGTGACATCTTAAGTGAGTTGAATAAGCAAGTGCTTCACTCCTGAACTCAGTGACATCTTAAGTGAGTTGAATAAGCAAGTGCTTCACTCCTGAACTCAGTGGCATCTTAAGTGAGTTGAATAAGCAAGTGCTTCACTCCTGAACTCAGTGACATCTTAAATGAGTTGAATAGGCAAGTGCTTCACTCCTGAACTCAGTGACATCTTAAGTGAGTTGAATAAGCAAGTACTTCACTCCTGAACTCAGTGGCATCTTAAGTCAGTTGAATAGGCAAGTGCTTCACTCCTGAACTCAGTGACATCTTAAGTGAGTTGAATAAGCAAGTGCTTCACTCCTGAACTCAATGGCATCTTAAGTGAGTTGAATAAGCAAGTGCTTCACTCCTGAACTCAGTGACATCTTAAGTGAGTTGAATAAGCAAGTGCTTCACTCCTGAACTCAGTGACATCTTAAGTGAGTTGAATAAGCAAGTGCTTCACTCCTGAACTCAGTGACATCTTAAGTGAGTTGAATAAGCAAGTGCTTCACTCCTGAACTCAGTGGCATCTTAAGTGAGTTGAATAGGCAAGTGCTTCACTCCTGAACTCAGTGGCATCTTAAGTGAGTTGAATAAGCAAGTGCTTCACTCCTGAACTCAGTGGCATCTTAAGTGAGTTGAATAAGCAAGTGCTTCACTCCTGAACTCAGTGGCATCTTAAGTGAGTTGAATAAGCAAGTGCTTCACTCCTGAACTCAGTGACATCTTAAGTGAGTTGAATAAGCAAGTGCTTCACTCCTGAACTCAGTGGCATCTTAAGTGAGTTGAATAAGCAAGTGCTTCACTCCTGAACTCAGTGGCATCTTAAGTGAGTTGAATAAGCAAGTGCTTCACTCCTGAACTCAGTGACATCTTAAGTGAGTTGAATAGGTAAGTGCTTCACTCCTGAACTCAGTGGCATCTTAAGTGAGTTGAATAAGCAAGTGCTTCACTCCTGAACTCAGTGACATCTTAAGTCAGTTGAATAGGCAAGTGCTTCACTCCTGAACTCAGTGGCATCTTAAGTGAGTTGAGTAAGCAAGTGCTTCACTCTTGAACTCAGTGGCATCTTAAGTGAGTTGAATAGGCAAGTGCTTCACTCCTGAACTCAGTGACATCTTAAGTGAGTTGAATAGGCAAGTTCTTCACTCCTGAACTCAGTGGCATCTTAAGTGAGTTGAATAGGTAAGTGCTTCACTCCTGAACTCAGTGACATCTTAAGTGAGTTGAATAAGCAAGTGCTTCACTCCTGAACTCAGTGGCATCTTAAGTGAGTTGAATAAGCAAGTGCTTCACTCCTGAACTCAGTGGCATCTTAAGTGAGTTGAATAAGCAAGTGCTTCACTCCTGAACTCAATGGCATCTTAAGTGAGTTGAATAAGCAAGTACTTCACTCCTGAACTCAGTGACATCTTAAGTGAGTTGAATAGGCAAGTGCTTCACTCCTGAACTCAGTGACATCTTAAGTGAGTTGAATAAGCAAGTGCTTCACTCCTGAACTCAGTGACATCTTAAGTGAGTTGAATAAGCAAGTGCTTCACTCCTGAACTCAGTGGCATCTTAAGTGAGTTGAATAAGCAAGTGCTTCACTCCTGAACTCAGTGGCATCTTAAGTGAGTTGAATAAGCAAGTGCTTCACTCCTGAACTCAGTGACATCTTAAGTGAGTTGAATAAGCAAGTGCTTCACTCCTGAACTCAGTGACATCTTAAGTGAGTTGAATAGGCAAGTGCTTCACTCCTGAACTCAGTGACATCTTAAGTGAGTTGAATAAGCAAGTGCTTCACTCCTGAACTCAGTGACATCTTAAGTGAGTTGAATAGGCAAGTGCTTCACTCCTGAACTCAGTGGCATCTTAAGTGAGTTGAATAAGCAAGTGCTTCACTCCTGAACTCAGTGGCATCTTAAGTGAGTTGAATAGGCAAGTGCTTCACTTCTGAACTCAGTGGCATCTTAAGTGAGTTGAATAAGCAAGTGCTTCACTCCTGAACTCAGTGACATCTTAAGTGAGTTGAATAAGCAAGTGCTTCACTCCTGAACTCAGTGACATCTTAAGTGAGTTGAATAGGCAAGTGCTTCACTCCTGAACTCAGTGACATCTTTAGTGAGTTGAATAAGCAAGTGCTTCACTCCTGAACTCAGTGGCATCTTAAGTGAGTTGAATAAGCAAGTGCTTCACTCCTGAACTCAGTGACATCTTAAGTGAGTTGAATAAGCAAGTGCTTCACTCCTGAACTCAGTGACATCTTAAGTGAGTTGAATAAGCAAGTGCTTCACTCCTGAACTCAGTGACATCTTAAGTGAGTTGAATAAGCAAGTGCTTCACTCCTGAACTCAGTGACATCTTAAGTGAGTTGAATAAGCAAGTGCTTCACTCCTGAACTCAGTGACATCTTAAGTGAGTTGAATAAGCAAGTGCTTCACTCCTGAACTCAGTGGCATCTTAAGTGAGTTGAATAGGCAAGTGCTTCACTCCTGAACTCAGTGGCATCTTAAGTCAGTTGAATAGGCAAGTGCTTCACTTCTGAACTCAGTGGCATCTTAAGTGAGTTGAATAAGCAAGTGCTTCACTCCTGAACTCACTGACATCTTAAGTGAGTTGAATAGGCAAGTGCTTCACTCCTGAACTCAGTGGCATCTTAAGTGAGTTGAATAAGCAAGTGCTTCACTCTTAAACTCAGTGGCATCTTAAGTGAGTTGAATAAGCAAGTGCTTCACTCCTGAACTCAGTGACATCTTAAGTGAGTTGAATAAGCAAGTGCTTCACTCCTGAACTCAGTGACATCTTAAGTGAGTTGAATAAGCAAGTGCTTCACTCCTGAACTCAGTGGCATCTTAAGTGAGTTGAATAAGCAAGTGCTTCACTCCTGAACTCAGTGACATCTTAAGTGAGTTGAATAAGCAAGTGCTTCACTCCTGAACTCAGTGGCATCTTAAGTGAGTTGAATAGGCAAGTGCTTCACTCCTGAACTCAGTGACATCTTAAGTGAGTTGAATAAGCAAGTGCTTCACTCCTGAACTCAGTGACATCTTAAGTGAGTTGAATAGGCAAGTGCTTCACTCCTGAACTCAGTGACATCTTAAGTGAGTTGAATAAGCAAGTGCTTCACTCCTGAACTCAGTGGCATCTTAAGTGAGTTGAATAAGCAAGTGCTTCACTCCTGAACTCAGTGGCATCTTAAGTGAGTTGAATAAGCAAGTGCTTCACTCCTGAACTCAGTGGCATCTTAAGTCAGTTGAATAAGCAAGTGCTTCACTCCTGAACTCACTAACATCTTAAGTGAGTTGAATAAGCAAGTGCTTCACTCTTGAACTCAGTGGCATCTTAAGTGAGTTGAATAAGCAAGTGCTTCACTCCTGAACTCAGTGACATCTTAAGTGAGTTGAATAGGCAAGTGCTTCACTCCTGAACTCAGTGACATCTTAAGTGAGTTGAATAAGCAAGTGCTTCACTCCTGAACTCAGTGACATCTTAAGTGAGTTGAATAAGCAAGTGCTTCACTCCTGAACTCAGTGACATCTTAAGTGAGTTGAATAAGCAAGTGCTTCACTCCTGAACTAAGTGACATCTTAAGTGAGTTGAATAAGCAAGTGCTTCACTCCTGAACTCAGTGACATCTTAAGTGAGTTGAATAAGCAAGTGCTTCACTCCTGAACTCAGTGACATCTTAAGTGAGTTGAATAGGCAAGTGCTTCACTCCTGAACTCAGTGGCATCTTAAGTGAGTTGAATAAGCAAGTGCTTCACTCCTGAACTCAGTGACATCTTAAGTGAGTTGAATAAGCAAGTGCTTCACTCCTGAACTCAGTGACATCTTAAGTGAGTTGAATAAGCAAGTGCTTCACTCCTGAACTCAGTGACATCTTAAGTGAGTTGAATAAGCAAGTGCTTCACTCCTGAACTCAGTGGCATCTTAAGTGAGTTGAATAGGCAAGTGCTTCACTCCTGAACTCAGTGATATCTTAAGTGAGTTGAATAAGCAAGTGCTTCACTCCTGAACTCAGTGACATCTTAAGTGAGTTGAATAAGCAAGTGCTTCACTCCTGAACTCAGTGACATCTTAAGTGAGTTGAATAAGCAAGTGCTTCACTCCTGAACTCAGTGGCATCTTAAGTGAGTTGAATAAGCAAGTGCTTCACTCCTGAACTCAGTGACATCTTAAATGAGTTGAATAGGCAAGTGCTTCACTCCTGAACTCAGTGACATCTTAAATGAGTTGAATAAGCAAGTGCTTCACTCCTGAACTCAGTGACATCTTAAGTGAGTTGAATAAGCAAGTGCTTCACTCCTGAACTCAGTGACATCTTAAATGAGTTGAATAAGCAAGTGCTTCACTCCTGAACTCAGTGACATCTTAAATGAGTTGAATAGGCAAGTGCTTCACTCCTGAACTCAGTGACATCTTAAGTGAGTTGAATAAGCAAGTGCTTCACTCCTGAACTCAGTGACATCTTAAGTGAGTTGAATAAGCAAGTGCTTCACTCCTGAACTCAGTGACATCTTAAGTGAGTTGAATAGGCAAGTGCTTCACTCCTGAACTCAGTGACATCTTAAGTGAGTTGAATAAGCAAGTGCTTCACTCCTGAACTCAGTGGCATCTTAAGTGAGTTGAATAAGCAAGTGCTTCACTCCTGAACTCAGTGGCATCTTAAGTGAGTTGAATAAGCAAGTGCTTCACTCCTGAACTCAGTGGCATCTTAAGTGAGTTGAATAAGCAAGTGCTTCACTCCTGAACTCAGTGACATCTTAAGTCAGTTGAATAGGCAAGTACTTCACTCCTGAACTCAGTGACATCTTAAGTCAGTTGAATAGGCAAGTGCTTCACTCCTGAACTCAGTGACATCTTAAATGAGTTGAATAAGCAAGTGCTTCACTCCTGAACTCAGTGACATCTTAAGTGAGTTGAATAGGCAAGTGCTTCACTCCTGAACTCAGTGACATCTTAAGTCAGTTGAATAAGCATGTGCTTCACTCCTGAACTCAATGACATCTTAAGTGAGTTGAATAGGTAAGTGCTTCACTCCTGAACTCAGTGACATCTTAAGTGAGTTGAATAAGCAAGTGCTTCACTCCTGAACTCAGTGACATCTTAAGTGAGTTGAATAGGCAAGTGCTTCACTCCTGAACTCAGTGGCATCTTAAGTGAGTTGAATAAGCAAGTGCTTCACTCCTGAACTCAGTGACATCTTAAGTGAGTTGAATAAGCAAGTGCTTCACTCCTGAACTCAGTGGCATCTTAAGTGAGTTGAATAAGCAAGTGCTTCACTCTTGAACTCAGTGGCATCTTAAGTGAGTTGAATAAGCAAGTGCTTCACTCCTGAACTCAGTGGCATCTTAAGTGAGTTGAATAAGCAAGTGCTTCACTCCTGAACTCAGTGGCATCTTAAGTGAGTTGAATAAGCAAGTGCTTCACTCCTGAACTCAGTGGCATCTTAAGTGAGTTGAATAAGCAAGTGCTTCACTCCTGAACTCAGTGGCATCTTAAGTGAGTTGAATAAGCAAGTGCTTCACTCCTGAACTCAGTGGCATCTTAAGTCAGTTGAATAAGCAAGTGCTTCACTCCTGAACTCACTGACATCTTAAGTGAGTTGAATAAGCAAGTGCTTCACTCTTGAACTCAGTGGCATCTTAAGTGAGTTGAATAGGCAAGTGCTTCACTCCTGAACTCAGTGACATCTTAAGTGAGTTGAATAAGCAAGTGCTTCACTCCTGAACTCAATGGCATCTTAAGTGAGTTGAATAAGCAAGTGCTTCACTCCTGAACTCAGTGGCATCTTAAGTGAGTTGAATAGGCAAGTGCTTCACTCCTGAACTCAGTGGCATCTTAACTGAGTTGAATAGGCAAGTGCTTCACTCCTGAACTCAGTGACATCTTAAGTGAGTTGAATAAGCAAGTGCTTCACTCCTAAACTCAGTGGCATCTTAAGTGAGTTGAATAGGCAAGTGCTTCACTCCTGAACTCAGTGACATCTTAAGTGAGTTGAATAAGCAAGTGCTTCACTCCTGAACTCAGTGGCATCTTAAGTGAGTTGAATAAGCAAGTGCTTCACTCCTGAACTCAGTGGCATCTTAAGTGAGTTGAATAGGCAAGTGCTTCACTCCTGAACTCAGTGGCATCTTAACTGAGTTGAATAGGCAAGTGCTTCACTCCTGAACTCAGTGACATCTTAAGTGAGTTGAATAAGCAAGTGCTTCACTCCTAAACTCAGTGGCATCTTAAGTGAGTTGAATAGGCAAGTGCTTCACTCCTGAACTCAGTGACATCTTAAGTGAGTTGAATAAGCAAGTGCTTCACTCCTGAACTCAATGGCATCTTAAGTGAGTTGAATAGGCAAGTGCTTCACTCCTGAACTCAGTGGCATCTTAAGTGAGTTGAATAAGCAAGTGCTTCACTCCTGAACTCAGTGACATCTTAAGTGAGTTGAATAAGCAAGTGCTTCACTCCTGAACTCAGTGGCATCTTAAGTGAGTTGAATAAGCAAGTGCTTCACTCCTGAACTCAGTGGCATCTTAAGTGAGTTGAATAAGCAAGTGCTTCACTCCTGAACTCAGTGGCATCTTAAGTGAGTTGAATAAGCAAGTGCTTCACTCCTGAACTCAGTGGCATCTTAAGTGAGTTGAATAAGCAAGTGCTTCACTCCTGAACTCAGTGGCATCTTAAGTGAGTTGAATAAGCAAGTGCTTCACTCTTGAACTCAGTGGCATCTTAAGTGAGTTGAATAGGCAAGTATTTCACTCCTGAACTCAGTGACATCTTAAATGAGTTGAATAGGCAAGTATTTCACTCCTGAACTCAGTGATATCTTAAGTGAGTTGAATAAGCAAGTGCTTCACTCCTGAACTCAGTGACATCTTAAGTGAGTTGAATAAGCAAGTGCTTCACTCCTGAACTCAGTGGCATCTTAAGTGAGTTGAATAAGCAAGTGCTTCACTCCTGAACTCAGTGGCATCTTAAGTCAGTTGAATAGGCAAGTGCTTCACTCCTGAACTCAGTGACATCTTAAGTGAGTTGAATAAGCAAGTGCTTCACTCCTGAACTCAGTGACATCTTAAGTGAGTTGAATAAGCAAGTGCTTCACTCCTGAACTCAGTGGCATCTTAAGTGAGTTGAATAAGCAAGTGCTTCACTCCTGAACTCAGTGGCATCTTAAGTGAGTTGAATAGGCAAGTGCTTCACTCCTGAACTCAGTGACATCTTAAGTGAGTTGAATAAGCAAGTGCTTCACTCCTGAGCTCAGTGGCATCTTAAGTGAGTTGAATAGGCAAGTGCTTCACTCCTGAACTCAGTGACATCTTAAGTGAGTTGAATAAGCAAGTGCTTCACTCCTGAACTCAGTGGCATCTTAAGTGAGTTGAATAAGCAAGTGCTTCACTCCTGAACTCAGTGACATCTTAAGTGAGTTGAATAAGCAAGTGCTTCACTCCTGAACTCAGTGACATCTTAAGTGAGTTGAATAAGCAAGTGCTTCACTCCTGAACTCAGTGACATCTTAAGTCAGTTGAATAGGCAAGTGCTTCACTCCTGAACTCAATGGCATCTTAAGTCAGTTGAATAGGCAAGTGCTTCACTCCTGAACTCAGTGACATCTTAAGTGAGTTGAATAAGCAAGTGCTTCACTCCTGAACTCAGTGGCATCTTAAGTGAGTTGAATAAGCAAGTGCTTCACTCCTGAACTCAGTGGCATCTTAAGTGAGTTGAATAAGCAAGTGCTTCACTCCTGAACTCAGTGACATATTAAGTGAGTTGAATAAGCAAGTGCTTCACTCCTGAACTCAATGGCATCTTAAGTGAGTTGAATAAGCAAGTGCTTCACTCCTGAACTCGTGGCATCTTAAGTGAGTTGAATAAGCAAGTACTTCACTCCTGAACTCAATGGCATCTTAAGTGAGTTGAATAAGCAAGTGCTTCACTCCTGAACTCAATGGCATCTTAAGTGAGTTGAATAAGCAAGTGCTTCACTCCTGAACTCGTGGCATCTTAAGTGAGTTGAATAAGCAAGTACTTCACTCCTGAACTCAATGGCATCTTAAGTGAGTTGAATAAGAAAGTACTTCACTCCTGAACTCAATGGCATCTTAAGTGAGTTGAATAAGCAAGTGCTTCACTCCTGAACTCAGTGACATCTTAAGTGAGTTGAATAAGCAAGTGCTTCACTCCTGAACTCGTGGCATCTTAAGTGAGTTGAATAAGCAAGTACTTCACTCCTGAACTCAATGGCATCTTAAGTGAGTTGAATAAGCAAGTGCTTCACTCCTGAACTCAATGGCATCTTAAGTGAGTTGAATAGGCAAGTGCTTCACTCCTGAACTTAGTGGCATCTTAAGTGAGTTGAATAAGCAAGTGCTTCACTCCTGAACTCAGTGGCATCTTAAGTGAGTTGAATAAGCAAGTGCTTCACTCCTGAACTCAGTGGCATCTTAAGTGAGTTGAATAAGCAAGTGCTTCACTCCTGAACTCAGTGACATCTTAAGTGAGTTGAATAAGCAAGTGCTTCACTCCTAAACTCACTGACATCTTAAGTGAGTTGAATAGGCAAGTGCTTCACTCCTGAACTCAGTGACATCTTAAGTGAGTTGAATAGGCAAGTGCTTCACTCCTGAACTCTGTGGCATCTTAAGTCAGTTGAATAGGCAAGTGCTTCACTCCTGAACTCAGTGACATCTTAAGTCAGTTGAATAAGCAAGTGCTTCACTCCTGAACTCAGTGACATCTTAAGTGAGTTGAATAAGCAAGTGCTTCACTCCTGAACTCAGTGGCATCTTAAGTGAGTTGAATAGGCAAGTGCTTCACTCCTGAACTCAGTGACATCTTAAGTGAGTTGAATAAGCAAGTGCTTCACTCCTGAACTCAGTGACATCTTAAGTGAGTTGAATAAGCAAGTGCTTCACTCCTGAACTCAGTGACATCTTAAGTGAGTTGAATAGGCAAGTGCTTCACTCCTGAACTCAGTGGCATCTTAAGTGAGTTGAATAAGCAAGTGCTTCACTCCTGAACTCAGTGACATCTTAAGTGAGCTAAATAAGCAAGTGCTTCACTCCTGAACTCAGTGACATCTTAAGTGAGTTGAATAAGCAAGTGCTTCACTCCTGAACTCAGTGACATCTTAAGTGAGTTGAATAAGCAAGTGCTTCACTCCTGAACTCAGTGGCATCTTAAGTGAGTTGAATAGGCAAGTGCTTCACTCCTGAACTCAGTGACATCTTAAGTGAGTTGAATAAGCAAGTGCTTCACTCCTGAACTCAGTGGCATCTTAAGTGAGTTGAATAGGCAAGTGCTTCACTCCTGAACTCAGTGACATCTTAAGTGAGTTGAATAAGCAAGTGCTTCACTCCTGAACTCAGTGGCATCTTAAGTGAGTTGAATAAGCAAGTGCTTCACTCCTGAACTCAGTGGCATCTTAAGTGAGTTGAATAAGCAAGTGCTTCACTCCTGAACTCAGTGACATCTTAAGTGAGTTGAATAAGCAAGTACTTCACTCCTGAACTCAGTGACATCTTAAGTGAGTTGAATAAGCAAGTGCTTCACTCCTGAACTCAGTGACATCTTAAGTGAGTTGAATAAGCAAGTGCTTCACTCCTGAACTCAGTGGCATCTTAGTGAGTTGAATAAGCAAGTGCTTCACTCCTGAACTCAGTGACATCTTAAGTGAGTTGAATAGGCAAGTGCTTCACTCCTGAACTCAGTGACATCTTAAGTGAGCTAAATAAGCAAGTGCTTCACTCCTGAACTCAGTGACATCTTAAGTGAGTTGAATAAGCAAGTGCTTCACTCCTGAACTCAGTGACATCTTAAGTGAGCTAAATAAGCAAGTGCTTCACTCCTGAACTCAGTGGCATCTTAAGTGAGTTGAATAGGCAAGTGCTTCACTCCTGAACTCAATGGCATCTTAAGTGAGTTGAATAAGCAAGTGCTTCACTCCTGAACTCACTGACATCTTAAGTGAGTTAAATAAGCAAGTGCTTCACTCCTGAACTCAGTGACATCTTAAGTGAGTTGAATAAGCAAGTGCTTCACTCCTGAGCTCAGTGACATCTTAAGTGAGTTGAATAAGCAAGTGCTTCACTCCTGAACTCAGTGACATCTTAAGTGAGTTGAATAAGCAAGTGCTTCACTCCTGAACTCAGTGGCATCTTAAGTCAGTTGAATAAGCAAGTGCTTCACTCCTGAACTCAATGGCATCTTAAGTCAGTTGAATAAGCAAGTGCTTCACTCCTGAACTCAGTGACATCTTAAGTGAGTTGAATAGGCAAGTGCTTCACTCCTGAACTCAGTGGCATCTTAAGTGAGTTGAATAAGCAAGTGCTTCACTCCTGAACTCAGTGGCATCTTAAGTGAGTTGAATAGGCAAGTGCTTCACTCCTGAACTCAGTGACATCTTAAGTGAGTTGAATAAGCAAGTGCTTCACTCCTGAACTCAGTGACATCTTAAGTGAGTTGAATAGGTAAGTGCTTCACTCCTGAACTCAGTGGCATCTTAAGTGAGTTGAATAGGCAAGTGCTTCACTCCTGAACTCAGTGGCATCTTAAGTGAGTTGAATAAGCAAGTGTTTCACTCCTGAACTCAGTGACATCTTAAGTGAGTTGAATAGGCAAGTGCTTCACTCCTGAACTCAGTGACATCTTAAGTGAGTTGAATAAGCAAGTGCTTCACTCCTGAACTCAGTGACATCTTAAGTGAGTTGAATAGGTAAGTGCTTCACTCCTGAACTCAGTGGCATCTTAAGTGAGTTGAATAGGCAAGTGCTTCACTCCTGAACTCAGTGGCATCTTAAGTGAGTTGAATAAGCAAGTGCTTCACTCCTGAACTCAGTGACATCTTAAGTGAGTTGAATAGGCAAGTGCTTCACTCCTGAACTCAGTGGCATCTTAAGTGAGTTGAATAAGCAAGTGCTTCACTCCTGAACTCAGTGACATCTTAAGTGAGTTGAATAAGCAAGTACTTCACTCCTGAACTCAGTGACATCTTAAGTGAGTTGAATAAGCAAGTGCTTCACTCCTGAACTCAGTGGCATCTTAAGTGAGTTGAATAGGCAAGTGCTTCACTTCTGAACTCAGTGGCATCTTAAGTGAGTTGAATAAGCAAGTGCTGAACTCAGTGACATCTTAAGTGAGTTGAATAAGCAAGTGCTTCACTCCTGAACTCAGTGACATCTTAAGTGAGTTGAATAGGCAAGTGCTTCACTCCTGAACTCAGTGACATCTTAAGTGAGTTGAATAAGCAAGTGCTTCACTCCTGAACTCAGTGGCATCTTAAGTGAGTTGAATAAGCAAGTACTTCACTCCTGAACTCAGTGACATCTTAAGTGAGTTGAATAAGCAAGTGCTTCACTCCTGAACTCAGTGGCATCTTAAGTGAGTTGAATAAGCAAGTGCTGAACTCAGTGACATCTTAAGTGAGTTGAATAAGCAAGTGCTTCACTCCTGAACTCAGTGACATCTTAAGTGAGTTGAATAGGCAAGTGCTTCACTCCTGAACTCAGTGACATCTTAAGTGAGTTGAATAAGCAAGTGCTTCACTCCTGAACTCAGTGGCATCTTAAGTGAGTTGAATAAGCAAGTGCTTCACTCCTGAACTCAGTGACATCTTAAGTGAGTTGAATAAGCAAGTGCTTCACTCCTGAACTCAGTGGCATCTTAAGTGAGTTGAATAAGCAAGTGCTTCACTCCTGAACTCAATGGCATCTTAAGTGAGTTGAATAAGCAAGTGCTTCACTCCTGAACTCAGTGGCATCTTAAGTGAGTTGAATAGGCAAGTGCTTCACTCCTGAACTCAGTGGCATCTTAACTGAGTTGAATAGGCAAGTGCTTCACTCCTGAACTCAGTGACATCTTAAGTGAGTTGAATAAGCAAGTGCTTCACTCCTAAACTCAGTGGCATCTTAAGTGAGTTGAATAGGCAAGTGCTTCACTCCTGAACTCAGTGACATCTTAAGTGAGTTGAATAAGCAAGTGCTTCACTCCTGAACTCAGTGGCATCTTAAGTGAGTTGAATAAGCAAGTGCTTCACTCCTGAACTCAGTGGCATCTTAAGTGAGTTGAATAGGCAAGTGCTTCACTCCTGAACTCAGTGGCATCTTAACTGAGTTGAATAGGCAAGTGCTTCACTCCTGAACTCAGTGACATCTTAAGTGAGTTGAATAAGCAAGTGCTTCACTCCTAAACTCAGTGGCATCTTAAGTGAGTTGAATAGGCAAGTGCTTCACTCCTGAACTCAGTGACATCTTAAGTGAGTTGAATAAGCAAGTGCTTCACTCCTGAACTCAATGGCATCTTAAGTGAGTTGAATAGGCAAGTGCTTCACTCCTGAACTCAGTGGCATCTTAAGTGAGTTGAATAAGCAAGTGCTTCACTCCTGAACTCAGTGACATCTTAAGTGAGTTGAATAAGCAAGTGCTTCACTCCTGAACTCAGTGGCATCTTAAGTGAGTTGAATAAGCAAGTGCTTCACTCCTGAACTCAGTGGCATCTTAAGTGAGTTGAATAAGCAAGTGCTTCACTCCTGAACTCAGTGGCATCTTAAGTGAGTTGAATAAGCAAGTGCTTCACTCCTGAACTCAGTGGCATCTTAAGTGAGTTGAATAAGCAAGTGCTTCACTCCTGAACTCAGTGGCATCTTAAGTGAGTTGAATAAGCAAGTGCTTCACTCTTGAACTCAGTGGCATCTTAAGTGAGTTGAATAGGCAAGTATTTCACTCCTGAACTCAGTGACATCTTAAATGAGTTGAATAGGCAAGTATTTCACTCCTGAACTCAGTGATATCTTAAGTGAGTTGAATAAGCAAGTGCTTCACTCCTGAACTCAGTGACATCTTAAGTGAGTTGAATAAGCAAGTGCTTCACTCCTGAACTCAGTGGCATCTTAAGTGAGTTGAATAAGCAAGTGCTTCACTCCTGAACTCAGTGGCATCTTAAGTCAGTTGAATAGGCAAGTGCTTCACTCCTGAACTCAGTGACATCTTAAGTGAGTTGAATAAGCAAGTGCTTCACTCCTGAACTCAGTGACATCTTAAGTGAGTTGAATAAGCAAGTGCTTCACTCCTGAACTCAGTGGCATCTTAAGTGAGTTGAATAAGCAAGTGCTTCACTCCTGAACTCAGTGGCATCTTAAGTGAGTTGAATAGGCAAGTGCTTCACTCCTGAACTCAGTGACATCTTAAGTGAGTTGAATAAGCAAGTGCTTCACTCCTGAGCTCAGTGGCATCTTAAGTGAGTTGAATAGGCAAGTGCTTCACTCCTGAACTCAGTGACATCTTAAGTGAGTTGAATAAGCAAGTGCTTCACTCCTGAACTCAGTGGCATCTTAAGTGAGTTGAATAAGCAAGTGCTTCACTCCTGAACTCAGTGACATCTTAAGTGAGTTGAATAAGCAAGTGCTTCACTCCTGAACTCAGTGACATCTTAAGTGAGTTGAATAAGCAAGTGCTTCACTCCTGAACTCAGTGACATCTTAAGTCAGTTGAATAGGCAAGTGCTTCACTCCTGAACTCAATGGCATCTTAAGTCAGTTGAATAGGCAAGTGCTTCACTCCTGAACTCAGTGACATCTTAAGTGAGTTGAATAAGCAAGTGCTTCACTCCTGAACTCAGTGGCATCTTAAGTGAGTTGAATAAGCAAGTGCTTCACTCCTGAACTCAGTGGCATCTTAAGTGAGTTGAATAAGCAAGTGCTTCACTCCTGAACTCAGTGACATATTAAGTGAGTTGAATAAGCAAGTGCTTCACTCCTGAACTCAATGGCATCTTAAGTGAGTTGAATAAGCAAGTGCTTCACTCCTGAACTCGTGGCATCTTAAGTGAGTTGAATAAGCAAGTACTTCACTCCTGAACTCAATGGCATCTTAAGTGAGTTGAATAAGCAAGTGCTTCACTCCTGAACTCAATGGCATCTTAAGTGAGTTGAATAAGCAAGTGCTTCACTCCTGAACTCGTGGCATCTTAAGTGAGTTGAATAAGCAAGTACTTCACTCCTGAACTCAATGGCATCTTAAGTGAGTTGAATAAGAAAGTACTTCACTCCTGAACTCAATGGCATCTTAAGTGAGTTGAATAAGCAAGTGCTTCACTCCTGAACTCAGTGACATCTTAAGTGAGTTGAATAAGCAAGTGCTTCACTCCTGAACTCGTGGCATCTTAAGTGAGTTGAATAAGCAAGTACTTCACTCCTGAACTCAATGGCATCTTAAGTGAGTTGAATAAGCAAGTGCTTCACTCCTGAACTCAATGGCATCTTAAGTGAGTTGAATAGGCAAGTGCTTCACTCCTGAACTTAGTGGCATCTTAAGTGAGTTGAATAAGCAAGTGCTTCACTCCTGAACTCAGTGGCATCTTAAGTGAGTTGAATAAGCAAGTGCTTCACTCCTGAACTCAGTGGCATCTTAAGTGAGTTGAATAAGCAAGTGCTTCACTCCTGAACTCAGTGACATCTTAAGTGAGTTGAATAAGCAAGTGCTTCACTCCTAAACTCACTGACATCTTAAGTGAGTTGAATAGGCAAGTGCTTCACTCCTGAACTCAGTGACATCTTAAGTGAGTTGAATAGGCAAGTGCTTCACTCCTGAACTCTGTGGCATCTTAAGTCAGTTGAATAGGCAAGTGCTTCACTCCTGAACTCAGTGACATCTTAAGTCAGTTGAATAAGCAAGTGCTTCACTCCTGAACTCAGTGACATCTTAAGTGAGTTGAATAAGCAAGTGCTTCACTCCTGAACTCAGTGGCATCTTAAGTGAGTTGAATAGGCAAGTGCTTCACTCCTGAACTCAGTGACATCTTAAGTGAGTTGAATAAGCAAGTGCTTCACTCCTGAACTCAGTGACATCTTAAGTGAGTTGAATAAGCAAGTGCTTCACTCCTGAACTCAGTGGCATCTTAAGTGAGCTAAATAAGCAAGTGCTTCACTCCTGAACTCAGTGGCATCTTAAGTGAGTTGAATAAGCAAGTGCTTCACTCCTGAACTCAGTGACATCTTAAGTGAGCTAAATAAGCAAGTGCTTCACTCCTGAACTCAGTGACATCTTAAGTGAGTTGAATAAGCAAGTGCTTCACTCCTGAACTCAGTGACATCTTAAGTGAGTTGAATAAGAAAGTGCTTCACTCCTGAACTCAGTGGCATCTTAAGTGAGTTGAATAGGCAAGTGCTTCACTCCTGAACTCAGTGACATCTTAAGTGAGTTGAATAAGCAAGTGCTTCACTCCTGAACTCAGTGGCATCTTAAGTGAGTTGAATAGGCAAGTGCTTCACTCCTGAACTCAGTGACATCTTAAGTGAGTTGAATAAGCAAGTGCTTCACTCCTGAACTCAGTGGCATCTTAAGTGAGTTGAATAAGCAAGTGCTTCACTCCTGAACTCAGTGGCATCTTAAGTGAGTTGAATAAGCAAGTGCTTCACTCCTGAACTCAGTGACATCTTAAGTGAGTTGAATAAGCAAGTACTTCACTCCTGAACTCAGTGACATCTTAAGTGAGTTGAATAAGCAAGTGCTTCACTCCTGAACTCAGTGACATCTTAAGTGAGTTGAATAAGCAAGTGCTTCACTCCTGAACTCAGTGGCATCTTAGTGAGTTGAATAAGCAAGTGCTTCACTCCTGAACTCAGTGACATCTTAAGTGAGTTGAATAGGCAAGTGCTTCACTCCTGAACTCAGTGACATCTTAAGTGAGCTAAATAAGCAAGTGCTTCACTCCTGAACTCAGTGACATCTTAAGTGAGTTGAATAAGCAAGTGCTTCACTCCTGAACTCAGTGACATCTTAAGTGAGCTAAATAAGCAAGTGCTTCACTCCTGAACTCAGTGGCATCTTAAGTGAGTTGAATAGGCAAGTGCTTCACTCCTGAACTCAATGGCATCTTAAGTGAGTTGAATAAGCAAGTGCTTCACTCCTGAACTCACTGACATCTTAAGTGAGTTAAATAAGCAAGTGCTTCACTCCTGAACTCAGTGACATCTTAAGTGAGTTGAATAAGCAAGTGCTTCACTCCTGAGCTCAGTGACATCTTAAGTGAGTTGAATAAGCAAGTGCTTCACTCCTGAACTCAGTGACATCTTAAGTGAGTTGAATAAGCAAGTGCTTCACTCCTGAACTCAGTGGCATCTTAAGTCAGTTGAATAAGCAAGTGCTTCACTCCTGAACTCAATGGCATCTTAAGTCAGTTGAATAAGCAAGTGCTTCACTCCTGAACTCAGTGACATCTTAAGTGAGTTGAATAGGCAAGTGCTTCACTCCTGAACTCAGTGGCATCTTAAGTGAGTTGAATAAGCAAGTGCTTCACTCCTGAACTCAGTGGCATCTTAAGTGAGTTGAATAGGCAAGTGCTTCACTCCTGAACTCAGTGACATCTTAAGTGAGTTGAATAAGCAAGTGCTTCACTCCTGAACTCAGTGACATCTTAAGTGAGTTGAATAGGTAAGTGCTTCACTCCTGAACTCAGTGGCATCTTAAGTGAGTTGAATAGGCAAGTGCTTCACTCCTGAACTCAGTGGCATCTTAAGTGAGTTGAATAAGCAAGTGTTTCACTCCTGAACTCAGTGACATCTTAAGTGAGTTGAATAGGCAAGTGCTTCACTCCTGAACTCAGTGACATCTTAAGTGAGTTGAATAAGCAAGTGCTTCACTCCTGAACTCAGTGACATCTTAAGTGAGTTGAATAGGTAAGTGCTTCACTCCTGAACTCAGTGGCATCTTAAGTGAGTTGAATAGGCAAGTGCTTCACTCCTGAACTCAGTGGCATCTTAAGTGAGTTGAATAAGCAAGTGCTTCACTCCTGAACTCAGTGACATCTTAAGTGAGTTGAATAGGCAAGTGCTTCACTCCTGAACTCAGTGGCATCTTAAGTGAGTTGAATAAGCAAGTGCTTCACTCCTGAACTCAGTGACATCTTAAGTGAGTTGAATAAGCAAGTACTTCACTCCTGAACTCAGTGACATCTTAAGTGAGTTGAATAAGCAAGTGCTTCACTCCTGAACTCAGTGGCATCTTAAGTGAGTTGAATAGGCAAGTGCTTCACTTCTGAACTCAGTGGCATCTTAAGTGAGTTGAATAAGCAAGTGCTGAACTCAGTGACATCTTAAGTGAGTTGAATAAGCAAGTGCTTCACTCCTGAACTCAGTGACATCTTAAGTGAGTTGAATAGGCAAGTGCTTCACTCCTGAACTCAGTGACATCTTAAGTGAGTTGAATAAGCAAGTGCTTCACTCCTGAACTCAGTGGCATCTTAAGTGAGTTGAATAAGCAAGTACTTCACTCCTGAACTCAGTGACATCTTAAGTGAGTTGAATAAGCAAGTGCTTCACTCCTGAACTCAGTGGCATCTTAAGTGAGTTGAATAAGCAAGTGCTGAACTCAGTGACATCTTAAGTGAGTTGAATAAGCAAGTGCTTCACTCCTGAACTCAGTGACATCTTAAGTGAGTTGAATAGGCAAGTGCTTCACTCCTGAACTCAGTGACATCTTAAGTGAGTTGAATAAGCAAGTGCTTCACTCCTGAACTCAGTGGCATCTTAAGTGAGTTGAATAAGCAAGTGCTTCACTCCTGAACTCAGTGACATCTTAAGTGAGTTGAATAAGCAAGTGCTTCACTCCTGAACTCAGTGGCATCTTAAGTGAGTTGAATAAGCAAGTGCTTCACTCCTGAACTCAGTGACATCTTAAGTGAGTTGAATAAGCAAGTGCTTCACTCCTGAACTCAGTGGCATCTTAAGTGAGTTGAATAGGCAAGTGCTTCACTCCTGAACTCAGTGGCATCTTAAGTGAGTTGAATAAGCAAGTGCTTCACTCCTGAACTCAGTGACATCTTTAGTGAGTTGAATAGGCAAGTGCTTCACTCCTGAACTCAGTGACATCTTAAGTGAGTTGAATAGGCAAGTACTTCACTCCTGAACTCAGTGGCATCTTAAGTGAGTTGAATAAGCAAGTGCTTCACTCCTGTACTCAGTGGCATCTTAAGTGAGTTGAATAAGCAAGTGCTGAACTCAGTGACATCTGGGGGGACATGACCATAAACTAGTAGGTACTAAAAAACTTGTGGTTACAACTTTATAGCTCCATAGATTCTGTGCACCATGGTGGACTTGATATGTAGCTCAAAAGATAGGTCTCTCTGTGTGCTCTCTTCTGATACTAAAACATTTTTCATAGGTATAACTATAGCCAAGTTACTGGAGCTAAGGTGGGGGTACCTCAAAAACCTGAGTGCCTGATTTTGCTAGAAATAACTCTATTGCCAAGTGTTAGTAAGCTGAAACTAGCACCAGTGGCTAGAGGAAGCCCTACTGCATATGACTTTTTAATTGGGCGCTAAAACTTGATTATGTGGTCAAGCACGTGGTTGGGAAATAAAAATTTTAAGAAATTTTAACGAAAAGGTGTGATAAAAGTTGAGAGCATTGACCTGGAGCTTACTCAATTTTTCCAGAAACCGGAATTTACATCTAGTTTTGAATTTGAGCAAGGATGTGCTCCACTCATGGCAAGATATGGCATTCCCCGCAAACACTTGCAGTGAGCTTGGTCAAGTCAACACACACTCACACTTTTCCATTAGGCTTTGGCTCGACCATATCTGCACGCCATTCTGTGTGAGTATTGATCTTTGAAATCATCCCCAACTCCTCCATTCTCTGGAGCTCTGCCTTCACCTTGGGTAATAGCGGCAATGCAATCCTCCTAGGAGCTCTGAGTGTGTATGGCTTTGCATCGCTCCTGAGCTTGACTTCATAACTTGTCTCATTCTCGCCAAGCTTTTTTTTTGACAATTTAGGAAACTTCTTGACGACATCCTTGCTCAGGACTTCATTGATGAATGATACAATGTTCATAGATTGAATAGCTGGTCCCCTCCGAGTAAACCTTTCCCAAGCACAAATATTTCTTGCTTTGATTCTCGGGTGTTTCTCTTCAAACTACCTGAAAATTGTCCGAGAACATCCAGGGTTTGTCAGCTAAGATCAGTAAGTGATCTCCTTGCTGGTACTAGTGGCCCCATCTCGTATTGCATAATAGTCAATCTTCGTAATAACGGTGACGTTGGCTCCTGTGTCAGTCTTAAACTCAGTTTCTTCGTCGTTGAGCACGACCTTCGCTATCCGTGGGTTTTCGTTCGTTCCGAGTGTACCACCCCTAGGAAGGATACTTTGTTTGCTTCACTAACAAAGAGAATGGATGCCAGTGGTGCCTTTACTCCTACACACAAGCTTGAAAATGCCCTTTCTTCTTGCAAATTGTATCGTTTGCTGGACATTTCTGCTTTCCATGCAGAGGGAATCTGCCACATTGTGTGCTGCACTGCACCATGGTGGTCTGTGGTGGATTTGTGCCTGGTATCGCTGCCCTTGGTGACTTCCATGATATGTTTCTCTCCTTGGTTTCAGGTTACTGACTTCTTCCACAGTAGGATCAGAGCAGTGTCTTGCCACTTCTTGGTCTCACTTTGCCGAGCTTGTGAAAGAGCCTTGTCAAGGGTTAGGTTGGGATGCATCTGCAGTGTTTCTAGCAGGTATCCATCTCTTATAGACTTATACCAACAATGATTCTGTCTCTTATCTCTTCGCGTAGTGCACCGTACTCACTGTGGTCTGCAAGAGCGTACAGATCGATAATAAAATCATCAACAGACACTCCTTGTTGCTGTATTCAGCTATTAAATTTAGGTCTTTCGAAGATAACATTTCAATGTTTCATGAAGTGCTCCTCGAGTATTTCAACCTTTCATGAAGTGCTCCTCGAGTATTTCAACCTTTCATGAAGTGCTCCTCGAGTATTTCGATGTTTCATGAAGTGTTATTTGAACTTTTCTAGGACTGTGAGACTTCCATGCATTTTCTTCACTCAACTTGGATGACTGGAAAACATCATCCACTTTGTCTCCCATGGAGGACACCAGTGCTTTGATTTTGTAAAGATCGGATACTTGTCAAAATCATTGGAAATGCTTTATCCACTTTGGTCTTTCTTCTGGCTTTGGAAAAAAGTTTTAAGTTTTCCAGCACTGGGATTTGTCATTTACGTTGGCTAGGATGATCAGGATCTATTTATGATACCATGTAATAATATCACTGGTAAGCTGGCTAGTCAACAATCAATAGGCTTTTGTATGGGTAATATGAATACAACTGTTAATGTTTACAGAGAGTGGTCAGCGGTTACATTAAAAACATGTTCACACTTGACATCAGCACCTTGCAACTGTTGGGTACTGCGTTTACACACAACTAGACAACTAAATACATGCATGCACACCATCATCGCCTACAGCATTCAACCTGTGTAGCTACTGTCCACCTACTTCTACCACGTGATGTTGGTCCAGTGTGTGTCCCCATAAAGCTATTGTCAACCTACTTTAACCTGCCTCAACCCAGTGTGGTGTTGGTCCAGTGTGTGTCCCCATTGTCAACCTACATGTATTACAACCTACCTCAACCCAGTGTGGTGCTGGTCCAGTGTGTGTCCCCATAGAGCTATTGTCAACCTACATGTACTTCAACCTAACTCAACCCACTGTGGTGTTGGTCCAGTGTGTGTCCCCATAGAGTTATTGTCAACCTACTTCAACCTGCCTTATCCCAGTGTGGTGTTGGTCCAGTGCGTGTCCCCATAGAGCTGTTTTCAACCTACTTCAACCTGCCTCAACCTAGTGTGGTGTTGGTCCAGTGCGTGTCTCCATAGAAACCTACTTCAACCTGCCTCAACCCATTGTGGTGTCGATCCAGTGTGTGTCCCCATAGAGCTATTTTCAGCCTACTCCAACCTGCCTCAACCCAGTGTGTGTCCCCACATAACACATGTGCTCAACCTGACCACACTATAATATATAATATATAATATTATCAGTAGGGGGGAAAGAAAACAAGAAAGGAATCCATGACAGTAATAATACCATACACACATACCAGCTTCCAAATCCAACAATTATAAAACCACCGATAGCAAAGTCACATGATCTTGCAACAATGTCTGCATGGAAAAGAAGAGGCTTGATCAATTTCAACTAGGCTTGTGCTATGGCCTACTATCAATGCTAATTCCTGTACACATGCTATATGTTCTTAACAAACTCTAACGAAAATTACAATGACCTTCTCAAAATCAACTTGAACTTTACTCTCTCGACATTTCAACTAGATGCTCTAGCCTTCATCAGGAATAATGACCTGATGAAGGCTAGACCTACATGTAGTTGAAATGTCGAGAGAATAAAATTCAAGTTGATTATTGAGAAGATTATTGTAATTATTGTTGTTGTTATTATTATTATTATTATATTATTTATTTATTATCATTGTCATTATTATTATTATCAACATTATTATTATTATTATTATTATTATTATTATTATTATTATTATTATTATTATTATTATTATTATTATTATTATCATTATTATTATTTATTATTTTGCCATGGATACTTCCATGGCATAAACCAGCACTGCGAGGAATGAAGGACTCAATGTCTTAAAATAGCACACAACAAGTGTCTTCAGATAGCACACAACAAGTGTCTTAAAATAGCACACAAGTGTCTTCAGATAGCACACAACAAGTGTCTTAAAATAGCACACAAGTGTCTTCAGATAGTACACAACAAGTGTCTTCAAATAGCACACAACAAGTGTCTTCAGATAGCACACAACAAGTGTCTTCAAATACTATTTGAAGACACTTGTTGTGTGCTATTTGAATGCACTTGTTGTATGCTATTTGAATGATAGCACAGAACAAGTGCATTCAAATAGCACACAAGTGTCTTCAGATAGCACACAACCAAATAGCACACAACAAGTGCATTCAAATAGCACACAACCAATTAGCACACAAGTGTCTTCAAATAGACACAAGTGTCTTCAAAGAGCACACAACAAGTGTCTTCAAATAGCACACAATGAGTGTCTTCAAATAGCACACAACAAGTGTCTTCAAATAGCACACAACAAGTGTCTTCAGATACCACACAACAAGTGCCTTCAAATAGCACACAACAAGTGTCTTCAGATAGCACACAACAAGTGTCTTCAAATAGCACACAACAAGTGCATTCAAATAGCACACAACAAGTGTCTTCAGATAGCACACAACTAAATAGCACACAAGTGCATTCAAATAGCACACAACAAGTATCTTCAAATAGCACACAACAAGTGTCTTCAAATAGCACACAACAATTGTCTTCAAATAGGACACAAGAAGTGTCTTCAAATAGCACACAAGTGTCTTCAAATAGGACACAAGAAGTGTCTTCAAATAGCACACTTGAGTGTCTTCAAATAGCACATGTGTGTCTTCAATTAGCACACAACAAGTGCATTCAAATAGCACACAACAAGTGTCTTCAAATAGCACACAACAAGTGCATTCAAATAGCACACAACAAGTGTCTTCAAATAGCACACAACAAGTGTCTTCAAATAGCACACAACAAGTGTCTTCAAATAGCACACAACAAGTGCATTCAAATAGCAAACAACAAGTGCATTCAAATAGCACACAACAAGTGTCTTCAAATAGCACACAACAAGTGTCTTCAAATAGCACACAACAAGTGCATTCAAATAGCACACAACAAGTGTCTTCAAATAGCACACAACAAGTGCATTCAAATAGCACACAACAAGTCTCTTCAAATAGCACACAAGTGTCTTCAAATAGCACACAACAAGTGCATTCAAATAGCACACAACAAGTGTCTTCAAATAGCAACAACAAGTGTCTTCAAATAGCACACAACAAGTGTCTTCAATAGCACACAACAAGCACACGAGTGTCTTCAAATAGCACACAAGTGTCTTCAAATAGCACACAACAAGTGCATTCAAATAGCACACAAGTGTCTTCAAATAGCACACAACAAGTGCATTCAAATAGCACACAAGTGCATTCAAATAGCACACAACAAGTGTCTTCAAATAGCACACAAGTGTCTTCAAATAGCACACAACAAGTGTCTTCAAATAGCACACAACGAGTGTCTTCAAATAGCACACAACAAGTGTCTTCAAATAGCACACAAGTGTCTTCAAATAGCACACAACAAGTGTCTTCAAATAGCACACAACAAGTGCCTTCAAATAGCACACAACAAGTGTCTTCAAATAGCACACAAGTGTCTTCAAATAGCACACAACAAGTGCATTCAAATAGCACACAACAAGTGTCTTCAAATAGCACACAACAAGTGTCTTCAAATAGCACACAAGTGTCTTCAAATAGCACACAACAAGTGCATTCAAATAGCACACAACAAGTGTCTTCAAATAGCACACAACAAGTGCATTCAAATAGCACACAACAAGTGCATTCAAATAACACACAACAAGTGTCTTCAAATAGCACACAAGTGTCTTCAAATAGCACACAACAAGTACATTCAAATAGCACACAACAAGTGCATTCAAATAGCACACAACAAGTGTCTTCAAATAGCACACAACAAGTGTCTTCAAATAGCACACAACAAGTGTCTTCAAATAGCACACAACAAGTGTCTTCAAATAGCACACAACAAGTGCATTCAAATAGCACACAACAAGTGTCTTCAAATAGCACACAAGTGTCTTCAAATAGCACACAACAAGTGCATTCAAATAGCACACAACAAGTGTCTTCAAATAGCACACAACAAGTGCATTCAAATAGCACACAACAAGTGTCTTCAAATAGCACACAACAAGTGTCTTCAAATAGCACACAACAAGTGCATTCAAATAGCACACAACAAGTGTCTTCAAATAGCAACAACAAGTGTCTTCAAATAGCACACAACAAGTGTCTTCAAATAGCACACAAGTGTCTTCAAATAGCACACAAGTGTCTTCAAATAGCACACAACAAGTGTCTTCAAATAGCACACAAGTGTCTTCAAATAGCACACAACAAGTGTCTTCAAATAGCACACAAGTGTCTTCAAATAGCACACAACAAGTGTCTTCAAATAGCACACAACAAGTGCCTTCAAATAGCACACAACAAGTGCATTCAAATAGCACACAACAAGTGTCTTCAAATAGCACACAACGAGTGCCTTCAAATAGCACACAACAAGTGCATTCAAATAGCACACAACAAGTGTCTTCAAATAGCACACAACAAGTGTCTTCAAATAGCACACAACAAGTGCCTTCAAATAGCACACAACAAGTGTCTTCAAATAGCACACAACAAGTGCCTTCAAATAGCACACAACAAGTGCATTCAAATAGCACACAACAAGTGTCTTCAAATAGCACACAAGTGTCTTCAAATAGCACACAACAAGTACATTCAAATAGCACACAAGTGTCTTCAAATAGCACACAACAAGTGTCTTCAAATAGCACACAACAAGTGTCTTCAAATATCACACAACAAGTGCATTCAAATAGCACACAACAAGTGTCTTCAAATAGCACACAACAAGTGCATTCAAATAGCACACAACAAGTGCATTCAAATAGCACACAACAAGTGTCTTCAAATAGCACACAAGTGTCTTCAAATAGCAACAACAAGTGTCTTCAAATAGCACACAACAAGTGTCTTCAAATAGCACACAACAAGTGCCTTCAAATAAGTGCATTCAAATAGCACACAACAAGTGTCTTCAAATAGCACACAAGTGTCTTCAAATAGCACACAACAAGTGCATTCAAATAGCACACAAGTGTCTTCAAATAGCACACAACAAGTGTCTTCAAATAGCACACAAGTGTCTTCAAATAGCACACAACAAGTGCATTCAAATAGCACACAACAAGTGTCTTCAAATAGCACACAACAAGTGTCTTCAAATAGCACACAAGTGTCTTCAAATAGCACACAACAAGTGCATTCAAATAGCACACAACAAGTGTCTTCAAATAGCGCACGAGTGTCTTCAAATAGCACACAACAAGTGTCTTCAAATAGCACACAACAATTGTCTTCAAATAGGACACAAGAAGTGTCTTCAAATAGCACACAAGTGTCTTCAAATAGGACACAAGAAGTGTCTTCAAATAGCACACTTGAGTGTCTTCAAATAGCACATGTGTGTCTTCAATTAGCACACAACAAGTGCATTCAAATAGCACACAACAAGTGTCTTCAAATAGCACACAACAAGTGCATTCAAATAGCACACAACAAGTGTCTTCAAATAGCACACAACAAGTGCATTCAAATAGCACACAACAAGTCTCTTCAAATAGCACACAAGTGTCTTCAAATAGCACACAACAAGTGCATTCAAATAGCACACAACAAGTGTCTTCAAATAGCAACAACAAGTGTCTTCAAATAGCACACAACAAGTGTCTTCAATAGCACACAACAAGCACACGAGTGTCTTCAAATAGCACACAAGTGTCTTCAAATAGCACACAACAAGTGCATTCAAATAGCACACAAGTGTCTTCAAATAGCACACAACAAGTGCATTCAAATAGCACACAAGTGCATTCAAATAGCACACAACAAGTGTCTTCAAATAGCACACAAGTGTCTTCAAATAGCACACAACAAGTGTCTTCAAATAGCACACAACGAGTGTCTTCAAATAGCACACAACAAGTGTCTTCAAATAGCACACAAGTGTCTTCAAATAGCACACAACAAGTGTCTTCAAATAGCACACAACAAGTGCCTTCAAATAGCACACAACAAGTGTCTTCAAATAGCACACAAGTGTCTTCAAATAGCACACAACAAGTGCATTCAAATAGCACACAACAAGTGTCTTCAAATAGCACACAACAAGTGTCTTCAAATAGCACACAAGTGTCTTCAAATAGCACACAACAAGTGCATTCAAATAGCACACAACAAGTGTCTTCAAATAGCACACAACAAGTGCATTCAAATAGCACACAACAAGTGCATTCAAATAACACACAACAAGTGTCTTCAAATAGCACACAAGTGTCTTCAAATAGCACACAACAAGTACATTCAAATAGCACACAACAAGTGCATTCAAATAGCACACAACAAGTGTCTTCAAATAGCACACAACAAATGTCTTCAAATAGCACACAACAAGTGTCTTCAAATAGCACACAACAAGTGTCTTCAAATAGCACACAACAAGTGCATTCAAATAGCACACAACAAGTGTCTTCAAATAGCACACAAGTGTCTTCAAATAGCACACAACAAGTGCATTCAAATAGCACACAACAAGTGTCTTCAAATAGCACACAACAAGTGCATTCAAATAGCACACAACAAGTGTCTTCAAATAGCACACAACAAGTGTCTTCAAATAGCACACAACAAGTGCATTCAAATAGCACACAACAAGTGTCTTCAAATAGCAACAACAAGTGTCTTCAAATAGCACACAACAAGTGTCTTCAAATAGCACACAAGTGTCTTCAAATAGCACACAAGTGTCTTCAAATAGCACACAACAAGTGTCTTCAAATAGCACACAAGTGTCTTCAAATAGCACACAACAAGTGTCTTCAAATAGCACACAAGTGTCTTCAAATAGCACACAACAAGTGTCTTCAAATAGCACACAAGTGTCTTCAAATAGCACACAACAAGTGTCTTCAAATAGCACACAACAAGTGCCTTCAAATAGCACACAACAAGTGCATTCAAATAGCACACAACAAGTGTCTTCAAATAGCACACAACGAGTGCCTTCAAATAGCACACAACAAGTGCATTCAAATAGCACACAACAAGTGTCTTCAAATAGCACACAACAAGTGTCTTCAAATAGCACACAACAAGTGCCTTCAAATAGCACACAACAAGTGTCTTCAAATAGCACACAACAAGTGCCTTCAAATAGCACACAACAAGTGCATTCAAATAGCACACAACAAGTGTCTTCAAATAGCACACAAGTGTCTTCAAATAGCACACAACAAGTACATTCAAATAGCACACAAGTGTCTTCAAATAGCACACAACAAGTGTCTTCAAATAGCACACAACAAGTGTCTTCAAATATCACACAACAAGTGCATTCAAATAGCACACAACAAGTGTCTTCAAATAGCACACAACAAGTGCATTCAAATAGCACACAACAAGTGCATTCAAATAGCACACAACAAGTGTCTTCAAATAGCACACAAGTGTCTTCAAATAGCAACAACAAGTGTCTTCAAATAGCACACAACAAGTGTCTTCAAATAGCACACAACAAGTGCCTTCAAATAAGTGCATTCAAATAGCACACAACAAGTGTCTTCAAATAGCACACAAGTGTCTTCAAATAGCACACAACAAGTGCATTCAAATAGCACACAAGTGTCTTCAAATAGCACACAACAAGTGTCTTCAAATAGCACACAAGTGTCTTCAAATAGCACACAACAAGTGCATTCAAATAGCACACAACAAGTGTCTTCAAATAGCACACAACAAGTGTCTTCAAATAGCACACAAGTGTCTTCAAATAGCACACAACAAGTGCATTCAAATAGCACACAACAAGTGTCTTCAAATAGCGCACGAGTGTCTTCAAATAGCACACAACAAGTGTCTTCAAATAGCACACAACAAGTGTCTTCAAATAGCACACAAGTGCCTTCAAATAGCAAACAACAAGTGTCTTCAAATAGCAAACAACAAGTGTCTTCAAATAGCAAACAACTCAAGTGTCTTCAAACAGCAGACGCTCTAAACATTTCCTGTTGCAGTTGAAGGCAACGGCAACATAAGGTAACTAGTAGTGGCCAAGTGTTTCTTATCAGGGAAAACCCCTGTGGCCATGCAGGTGGGTGGGGAATGGGATTATTGCTACTATTTTTATTGCTCAACTGCTTTATAACTGCTTTATAACTGTAATATTTATTTAAAGCTATAATATTTTATTATTGAACTTTTAATAAAAATGAGACAAGCTACCCAGTGCTACTTTGAACGAAGTCTACAACAATAGTTACAGCAATGAAATACATTCAGGAAGGTCTCCTTTGTCCAGAGTGAAGAGATTCAGAGCAGTCCCAAGTAAGCAAAAGAGCTTATTTTGATACTTACTCACATACTCATGTGATAGATTCAAGTCCAATTTGGGAATTATATTAAGAAATGCACGAAAAGCAGATACAATCATTCCCAAATTGGACTCGAATACATCATTAATCATACAGTATAATAATATTTGAATTTTGAAAAGTGTAAGAAGAAAGTGAGTAATCTTTCAAAGCTAGCTGTCTTTATATAGTTCTTAGTTTGATGCAAAGAAAAATGGTGATGCGCCCCTATCACAACCAAATTCAACAGGTTTCTTATTCCTTTCACTCAAAGATTCATTAGCCCCAAAAAAGAGCTGACCCACCCATATCCAGGTCATAGTCACTTACATGTATATATATAATAAACTAACTAGCAATGTTCAAACATAGGGTGTCGAGCAAGCCATGTATGGGAAACCAAGATATATGAGGCTCATACATACTTACACAGAGGCCTTTTATTGCTCTGTGTAATGAACGTATGTACACACACACATGCTTGAGGCATACAAGAGTTAATATCCTTGCTTTCTTAAGTTCCTCTGTTTCTACAGCATGCTTTGCTCTTTTTCGCTCATTTTCATCTTTCTTTTTTTCCATCGTTACACTCACGCCTCTTTGCAACACAACTAAGCGCAAGAGCAGAACTACAAAGTTGAGTTCGTGCACACATATACAGAGGACATTGTTGCTCCGTGCGATGCTCCGTGTGATGAACATACGTACACCTGAAACAAAAAGGCTAAAAAATCTTGCATACTGTGAGTGCCATTTCTCTATTGTATGTGTTACTAGCTTAAAAACAACTGAGCATGCTCATATTTATGTAAACTTTTTTAAAAAACAGTATCCAAGTGTAACTAAGGTGCTAAAATACTGGGCATGCTCAGTGCTATGGCAACACAATACACACTAGCCTAAAGCTACAAAATGAGTACAATTTTTTAATGTGCTAAAAATGAATCCAGTTAGGAAGAGGAGTACAATTAAAAATGCTATGGGCTACAAAATGAGTACAATTAATGAATAACTGTGCTCTTTCCTATGGGAATAAATATACTATCACTATGCAACTGTATGATTATAATAATTATTATTATTTAATTGAACAGTGGAATGGGAAATTAATAATCAGGCCAATAGGATTTTTATAGTCATGTGTATAAATATATATTGATTTGCTACGCACTTGACTTGAGGAAGTAGAGAAGACCGACAGTAAGACCTCCAAGTATTCCGTGAATAAGAGAGTCTCTAGCACAAGGTGTAGCTTTAACATCAAGGTACCACTTTTTCTACAAACATCGAGGTAAAACCAATAGTTCTTTCGAAAACGAAGGAAAAATTGCATACTTTTCTCTTTTCATAATCTGCTAGCACCTGCCCCCTAGAAGTCTGAACGAGCTCGTTGTCATCAGAGCTTGCTTCTGTGCTGTCCTTCATCAGCCTGATAGAGACCCTTTTACCTTTCTTATCCGCGCGGCCCCTGAAATAGGTAAAGGGTTCCGACTTAGTCGTCGGTCACAGACCCTTTGGCCTGATGCCTGATGTAGCTACCCTACCTACAACGTTGTTTTGTGTTTTGTTCAAAGGTGATTGAGTACATTACCGTGTTCAGGCTTAGGTCGTATTGAAGGTCTAATAAAATAAGAAATTATAAAATGTCAGTTAAACTTTTTCTTCCTTCTCCGTATATATATAGCAGTAGAGTGCTTCAAGAATAGCTGCATAAAAATGCTGACTACTTCAGTTAGGATACTTCGCTTTGAATGTCGAGTAGCCAGGCTTCATATCGAAGACTAAACTCATGTCAATGGCATGAGCCCCACTCCGCATAGCAATGTGGAGTGCAGCTCTGACTTTTCAAGAATGTGAGCTAACCATTTTCTTCAAAATTTGGCACACCAGAAATGGGAAGGAGATCCCCTTTCTTTGCTACTATGGCCCTCAAGGTAGCCTTCTAGCTTCCAGCAGATGGAGTGCTTCCAATATTTCTTTGGCGAGGGACAATCATTTGATTCTGACCAACTCCTCTTCCTTGAGAGTTTTCTTTCCTACTCATAGATCAGCAGCCTGTTCCAATTCTTGGATCTGCTGTTCCCTCAGTTGTTGGTTTTACTGTTCCAGCTTTTGGATTTCCTGATTGTATTGGTCAATGGTCCAAAGACTGAACACAACCTAGCCATCAAAGAGGCTTGAACCAGGGACGTCAGGGAGATAACAGTTCTTCAGTCAAGGACTAGAAGAGAGCAGTTAATGGAGCCATCATCAAATCATCAATACTTGAGATATTAGTGGTAAAGATGAAGTGGTAAAGATGAAGTTAAAAAAAAGCATCCGCTGAGATTAAACTAACTCAGAAACATCTACAAGAGGCCCATCTACAGCTATTATTAGTTGATTATCACGCTCTGTTATTGTCACTTCATTCAACAAAATAATGATGACACTGTAAAGCAGTAAAGAATAATAATAGTAGTACTGTAGTAGTAATAATAGAGTAGTAGTAGTAGTAGCAATGATAATAATAATAATAACATAGTGCTAGTAGTAGTAGTAGTTGTTGTAATAGTAATAACTGGCAAGCAAAGTGAGACCTTTCTGGTGAGTTGGTAAAAATTTGTATTGCCATTCATGATGAGCATATCTATTTATTTATAATTATATAATTATAATGCATGTTTTTATGCATTCACCCCTGTGAAAGATACTTTATAATAATAAATGCAAGGCATTGTCTGGCAAGCAAAGCTGCGGTGGAGGCGGGGAAATATTGTGTTTTACCTGATCCCTTTTGCTTTTTGTTTTTGTTTTCAAACAAAATCTTAGCATTTATAGATTGCTATATATGCTACTATATATATACCAAGCAAAAGGCCTAATATATTACTGACGATATTGATGTCGTAATGCTTGGATTGTAATATGGTGTACAGATCCTAACTGAAGGTTGCATAACCAACGGCCTGGAGTTTTGTTAAGAGTATTTAGAAACAGCTTCCCTTGAAGACAGAAAGCACACTAAACTAAGAGTAAGATCATCTGGCAAAGCTTTCTGAAGAAATTTTAAAGAGAAGACCATCAGAAACTGACAAAAACTCGGACAGCTTGTTAAAGTGTAGTTTGTACTCCAGACACCGTTTTGTGCGTTCAGTATGCTCTCCATCATTAGCACATCTGTTATGCATCAGTTATCCTTTATTTGCATGAGAAGACTAACTATACATCAAGGAGGTCGTGGTGTATATCTTTACCAAGATTGTAATAACTTACAATGACTTGACTCTCTAGATTCTCTAGCCTTCTTTAGAAATAACTATTCCTGATGAAGGCTAGAACTCAGGAATAGTCCATTCCTTTCCTGACATCTAGCCGAAACGTCGAGAGAGTAAATTTTAAAGGGCAAGTCATTGTAACTGCGAGTTCGTTGAATGATCTGTACGATCAAGACTAAAACTATGCATCCCACTTTCTATGCTAGAGCTTGTTGATGAATTGTGTGAATGAAACTCCAGCATCCTATATCTGTCCTCACTGAGAGTGCATCCACTCCTGCTCTTTCCACAATATTATATATATATACAGATTGCATTGCTCTAGCCACTGTCTTAGCCCCATCATAGCTAAAGGCATAACACCATTCTGATCTACATTTTTGACTTCTCTAAGATCAGGCTCCTCCGCTTACCTATTGAACACAGATTTCAGTAATTGCCTTAATTCCTTTGAGATTGAGACTGCTTGGCACGAATTCAGTGTTATTCTTAAGAAGATCGATATATTTATTCCCAAAGTCAGAATAAGGTCCTATATATATACCAACGTCCTAAGTGGATGACTCCCAATTTAAAACATGAATTCAATTGCCTAAATACACTCAGAAGGAAATACAGATCCCATCCCACTTCTACTAACTTCTACAAACTCACTACCTCCCAACTCTCAAATTCAATCATCACTGTATAATGCCAAATCTACCTTCGAAAATACCTTGTAAATGGGCTGACTTATAAAAACAGCTCCAAGATTTATAAGTATTCGTAGGCTAACAAAAAACATTAAATTCTTCCCCCCACACTGTTTCTAGATAATCTCAGAGCATCTTCTAACTTGGGAAAGGCAGACTTATTCAACAAGTATTTTCCCTCCGTGTTCACCAGAAGCACTTGCAACCTGCCTGCAACAGATTCTCTCTTCACACTGTCAGATGTGCCGAGATCTTGGGTCAAGAGGTGTATTCATCACTTGACACTACACAACTGATAGTTTCAACCTTTAAACTTCTCAAGTCCTGTGCTCTTGTTATTATTACTCATCTATTTTCTCTAAGCCTTTCCGAACACCATCTCCCAAATGACCGGAGATTTTTTCCAATACATAAATCAGGTGACAAGTCATCCATCACAAACTACAGGCCCATCTCACTTCTAAGCTCCATCTCCCTTAAATTTGTGAGAGGACAAAATAGCTGTCTTTGTAGCCAAATCCATCTCCTTTGTCGCAATTTAGATTTTTAAAAGGTCTCGCTACCACTCAGCAACCACTTAAATATACTAGTCTTATCAATTGCTTACTATATGAAAAATCTCAAGTTGCTCGATTTCTGTAAAGTCTTTGGTAAGGTTCCTCATAATGAGCTTTTCTGTAAAGTATTTTGGCATCACTGGTAATTTATGACACTGGTTCAAGGCCTACCTTTCTTCCAGGTCTCAACAAGTGTTCCTAGATGGCCAATCCTCTCGCCCCTATGTTAGGCGCCTCAGCATTGCCTACCGATTAGCTAGCAGCAAATGAGAATTCCAACACCTCAAGTTGTGGGTGAACATTACCAAATCCTAAGGTGACATACCAGAACCTGCACACACACACACACACACACACACACATATTCTAGTATTCTGATTGGTTGTATCAGGAATGATCCACTTGTTATTTTGTTATTGTAAAACCTCTACAAGGCAGCCGGACTTGTCAGAGGTTCAAGAGGTTATTGATATGAGTTTTTGTGACTTGTGCAATGATCCTTCTAAGAATATTTACTCCGAGAAGTCTAGCTAGAGGGACTGGTCTAAGTAAACCGTGAAGTTAAGGACGGGGTCAGATAGGTTTGAGGTTGTTCCATTGAGATTGAGAAGCATCTAACACCCTACCTGTAATCTCTGGTGACCCCCAAGGAAGTATTCTTGGTCCTCTTCTGTTCTTGATCTACATTAATGATATTCCTTCTTGCGCCTCAACCCTTCTCTATGCTGATGATACTAAGTGTTTTAATTTGATAAAATCTCCATCCAATACAGCTACTTTACAAGTTGATTCAGCTTCTCTTTCCAAGTGGTCAAAAGATTGGCACCTCCCCTTCAGTAATTAAAAGTGCCATCTTATGATAATCTGTACCAATACAACATTGATTACATTATTGAATAACAATCAGTACCGGAAAAAGTGTCACCACAAAGACTTAGGAGTTCTGATTTCATCTGACCTATCATGGAGTCTCCATGAATCATACATAATTGGTAAATCCTACAAGTACCTGGGGCTTCTTAGACGTACTTTCCATCATTGCAACACAGCTCCCCCTCCACATCAATCTTGTGGAGAGAGGAGCTACTTAATGCACCTCTGCAACCACCCCACCCCACCCCCGTGCCCACTATATCTAACAGTGTAGTATGGATATTGAAATCAATGGATCAGAGTCTCAGATGCATGATTGTGAGGTTGACAGAGTATTATGCTATATACTTGTAGTTATGAGGTTGTCTGTAGGCTTTTCATGGTGGCTGATTTAGCATGCTGTCATTAATAAGATGTGCATTTGAATAGCATGGCTTATCATTATTTATTTTAACACTCAGCAGGTCACACACTGTGGATGGATCCAACTGCCGCCGTTCTTCCATCTCAATCTTTCTCACCATGCTAAAAAGGCATTCTGGATCTGCATTAGAATGAGGAAGTACGAGCAAAATCTGTGCAAAACTGGACAAGACCCCAAAACGAAATAGTTCCAAATCCAAGATTGAATGAACTTTCGCCATCACAGACCAGAAGTTATCTATTGCTCCAGCTTCTTTTGCATCAAATGTGGGAAGTTGGTCCAAGGGTGAAGCACGAAAATCAGGAAATTCCATACTCAAAGTGTCCAATTCATCAGGAGAGAAGGATGTAAAGTGCTTTGCCAATTCAACAATGCCATTTAATTATAGAGGTCTTATCTCTATTTCTAGGATCAAGAAAAGCAAGTTGAAGCAGACAGTCATCGTTAAATAGAAATTTAGTTAACATTTTTGAAACAATGGTTTCATAGAAAGTGCGCAAACATCCAAAAAAAGTTTCTCAAGAGTTCCCACCAACTCTTCAAGATCACCACACCACAATAAACGGGTAAATGTGCCAATACCTAACTCACCATTACTAAGCTGGATATTTCTATCAGTGAAATCAATAGAAGTGATATCATCAGTGGAATTGAGGACATCTGGATCTATAAAATTACTACAGAAAGAGTGCAAGAGTTGACGAACATCAGCCTGTAAAGTACCAATACGACTAGCATGAGTTTGAAAGGCAGTTGAGAAAATACTCAAGGTCTTAAGGGCATAACAAACAAAATTGCAAAACAGCTTCACTAGTGGGTCTTTAAGAAGCTTGGTCACTCTTTGTACACGCCCATTGGAAGGCTCAGATTCAGCTATCCTGTCAAAATAACAATAAAGAGCTGGCCATTGCTCAATCAATCCCTTGAGGCAGCATTCTAAACTAAGCCAGTGGGTTAAACTATGTTTTAGGATGTGAAGTGGTGTGACATTGCTAAACTCAGTTTGAATTTCATTGAACTCATGACCCCTCTTGGAAGAATGTTTAAAATGATAAAATATATCAATCAGAATATCATCAAGGGAGACTGGAAGCTTTTTAAGAGAAGCAGCAGTACAAAGTGCACTTAAGTGGCAAAGACAGCCAAGGCTAAACAACTTAGGTTGTTTCCCAAGAAGTCGACTGAAAACAGAGTTATGCTTACCCACCATAACACTTGCAGTATGTGATGCATAACCGATCATGTTGTTCCAAGGGATACCACGAAACTCAAACTCCTTCTCTATTGCAGTAAAGAGTACTCTGCTGCGGCAATATTACACACTGGCAGACACAAAAAATGAGTAACTGGCTTTTGTACCACCTTATCCCAATACCGTACCATCATTCCGAAATACTTCCTATCTGTTTGATCATTACCACCATCACACAAAAGGGTGAAAGGAGAAGAACAACAAGATTGAATGACTTCGCCATTAAGCGTTGAAGCTCTAGTGCAAATTTAACTATGGCTGTAGTTTTTGTCCTACCAGATACAAATTGCTGAGCGATTTTGCTGTCTGGAAACATAACTTTATAGAGTTTGTAAAAGTGATCAGCAGCTAAAAAAGGTACATTATGTTCAGCAATAAATGTAGAAAAATAATTTTCTGCAGCTTCTTGTCTGTTTCTAAAGGTAGCAGCAGTAATTTTTGACTGACCTACACTCTGTTTTGCCAACGCACAGTGCCTCTTTGTCTCCATGTGTAATTTTACTTCATGTAGACCACCAGAGGCAACAGAAAAATCAGTGCAACATATATTGCAACGAACAAATGATGCACCCCTCTTACTCTCCTTCATATTGTAGCGCTTCCAGTCGTCCTGCCATTTACTTGCTCTCTTTCTCCTCTTAGCAGTGGAGAGGTCACTGCATGTCAGTATTTTGCTGTTTTGTGCGAGTGTGTGATTTTCCCAAGACTACAAGATTCAGCTCGTGGTGAGGTTCTCTGGTCATCTTCTGGAAAGGTATTCCCATTGGCAACTGGTTTGTCCAGGTCCTCCACCTCATCAGCTTCGCCATCAGTCAGCTCAGCAAAGGGATCTTCATCATTTCCCATACATTCCAATAAGAGCACACCATATAATGACTCAAGAGGGAAAAAGAAGTCGAATGTGATGAAAAACGTGGAGTATGGATAATGCTAAATCTCCTGAAGTGAGGATATGCTACTGGGCGAAGAATGCTGTTCCCGTTCTGTGCCTTTGTGATGAGTGAGAAAAAGGACAAACAAATTGAGGAGCAAGCTTACATGATCAAGTTGTTGGAAGAACAGCTGAAGAAGACTGTTATCACAATGGAAGAGAACCTAGAGCAGATGGAAGGAAAAGTTGATGCACTTGAGATCTCTCGGCCTGCAGAAACATATGCCTCCCTTTTCAAAAACTCTACATCCATCGTGAACATAGCAACGCTCCACAAATCCTTGAAGACTGAAGAAAAGGTGTCAACAGAACGTCGAAAGAACATTGTGGTGAAGGGTCTCTCTGACAGCAAAGATGCCAGAACATGGATCAAGGATCTATGTGATGCTCTAGAGGTCGATCTCTCTGACAGACAGCTCTCAAATTTTTGCTGAAAAAGGAGGGCAAGCCAAATTTGTTAGTGGTCACAGTTGGAGAGGACAGACGGAGGGAATTCCTAAAGAAGGCCAAATCACTCAGGGGAAAAGCTGATTGGTCAACTGTGTACACCAACCCTCACTTGACTCGTGCCCAGGAAGAAGCAGACTACCACCTCCGGCAATATCTCCGGAACAAGAAAATGGAAGCAACAGGCAAGGATTGGATAATCAGAAATGGCCAAATCATAGAAAGACCTAAATTTTAGAGAGACAGATCCTTCATGCTGATGACCAGTCACTGCAGAATGGATCTCTGACTACTAGATCCACTGCTCAATCAAGTGAGTCAGCTTTTTAGAGGGTCCCCTGCAGGTCCGTGTAGATCTAGGAGGCGGGGGAAACCAACTATTTTGTACCATAATGCACGTAGCATTCTTCCAAAGCGTGATGATCTATTAGCAAATTGCTTGCACCATAATTGTGATCTAATCTGTACAGTTGAATCTTGGTTGAGCAATGAAATTGATGATGCGGAGGTATCATTAGCAAACTATATAACAATTAGACTGGACAGAAATCGTCATGGTGGTGGAATAGTGGTCCTGGTCAAGGACAGCATTACTGTAAACCAATCCATATCTGTTCCGCACGATCTCGAGTTTCCATTACTTGTGTCCCTCTGCAAAATCACTTTGCTTAGGCATCTTTTATAGCCCACCCTCGGCCTCCACTATGCTCATTGACAAGCTGTCTGATGTTGTTATCTCAATAAATCCTACTACCTTCTCAAATTTTATTATTCTTGGGGACTTCAATATCAATATGCTGGAACCTTCCTCAAATAGAAACCGGCTAATAAATTTTATGAATAATTTTGATTTGACACAAGCTGTGCTACAACCCACGCACTACAGTAATGATCAATTATTGATCTGGCTGTGGTAATGGATATTGAGAAAATACAGTGCAATGTTATTCCACCAATCGACAATTCGGACCACCAAGGGCTGTTTGTTGAATGCGTGGGGATGGATTCAGCTCTCCAGATAAGACGCCGGAGAAAAATTTGGAGATATGAGTTTGCTGATTTCGGTAAGGCAAATGAGCTTCTGGAAAATCTGGATCTAGATGTCATCTTTGAAAGTGGTGACATCAACCATTGTTGGTCAGATTGGAAAAGTGCGTTTTGGGAAATTATAACATCCTGCGTACCAAGTTCTATCTTACCTGACAAAATTCAACCACCATGGATGAAAAAATCGATTACTCAGGCAATTAGGAAAATAAACTTGTACTATAGGAGAGTCAAAGGAAATCATTGCAGTTATTCCTTCCCCAAAGATACAAGCACATGAGATCAAAAGTATCCTCTATGCTCCGACAATCGAAGAAATTTTTTTATGGCAATCTAAATCCCCCAAAACCCAAAAGCCTTTTGGAAAACTGTGAGGTCAGCAAAAAAAAAAAAAAAATCATCAATTCCAGCTCTTATCTCTGGTACAATGAACATAATCAAGAATGCTAACTTGATAAATGACCACTTTTCATCTATGTTCAACACATTAGTTCCTCCATTGTCGTGTGACTATTTCGACAACACTCCAATTGCCGAGCTGATACCAAACAACCTCTTGTGTAATGAAGAAGAAATTCTTGAGCTCATTCAGTCTTTGGATATTTCTAAGGCAAGCGGACCTGATGAACTATCAGCAAAGATGTTAAAAGCTACTGCTCCGAGTATTGCACGGGCCATAACACGACTATTCAACCTTTCCTTGATTAATGGATATCTTCCAGCTGACTGGAAGATAGCTAGGGTTACATCAGTGTCAAAATCATCCTGTAAATCTGATCCATCACAATATAGACCTATTTCCCTTTTGTCTTTGGTGAGCAAGCTCTTGGAGAAGCATGTCCATAAATACATGATGGATAAATTGTATGATCACTCAGTCCTGTCGCAATATCAAAAGGCAGGTCAACTACTGGTGCTCTACTTGGTGCTATTGACAGTTGGCACAAATCTCTTGAACTTGGGTCTGAAGTATGTGCAATCTTTCTGGATCTGGCAAAGGCTTTTGACAAAGTACCTCATGTACCTTTGCTGAACAAGCTTACTCTACACCTAGACCAATACTTAATTAGATGGCTGGGAAATTACCACATCAGTTTGTGGTATGGTCAAGACTCGACTATGACCCAAGTTCTTTCTGGTGTCCCACAAGGTTCAGTTCTGGGCCCACTGCTCTTTCTAAATGAAGTAGCTGGTGTTGCATCGGATAAAAACCACAGTGTTCTTTACTGATGACATTTTAATGTATCGAGAAATAACATCACCCAGTGATCATGTGCAAGTGCAGATATTCCTTGACTCTATCAGTGCCTGGTTTATTGAAAACCACATGAGTTTCAATGCATTGAAATGCAAACACATGCTGATCTCGCGTAAAAGAAACCATCTCCTGAACATGGGCAAGATGAGATTACATGGTGCAGAGCTTCGAAGAGTGTCTGTCTTCAAATATCTTGGCGTATGGGTGAGCGACAATCTCAGCTGGTCGCAGCACATTACACAGATCACTAGGACAGCTAATAAACAGATTGGTCTCATTTACAGAAACTTTTAATCATTCAAGTGAAGGTACTCTTCTTCAATTGTACCTTGCATATGTTAGACCCATTCTGGAATATGGTGCCCCTGTATGGGATCCCCACTACTCCACCCACATAGAGGAACTGGAAAAAGTGCAGAGATTTGCACTTCGGATGTCGTCCAAACAGTGGCACACAGACTACTCCACTTTGCTAGCTTGGTCTGAACTACCAAGTTTGGCATCCCGTAGAATATTTCTGAAACTATGCTCTCTATATACTTGGCTCATACCCTGCATGGATCTGTCCACTCCACTCACCTGCCACTGCAAACTAGACAAATAGACATTCGGCTAAGGATCTACAATGAGACAATGATGGAAGTTCCCTTTGCCAGAACTGAATTGTACAAGTCATCATTTTCCCCACATACACTTACTTTATGGAACATATTACCTGTTGAAATTAGAGCATGCCAAACTTTCTCAGACTTTAAACGTCAATTACAAAGTTTTTTGGGTCATTAAGTTTCCTTTATTTTTATCAGGGAAGTCACTCGTATTTGCTACTTGGCTCCCCCTGCACCCTGTAATGCAAAAAAAACAACTCTGAGAATGACTCCGACTAGAAGTACTGGCAATGCAAGTAAAGGCTGTTTCATTGTCTGACTCCACCTCGGACTCGATGCTCCGACTCATTGCTAATAGTTAAAACTGAGCTCAGCTGTGTGATTTGTAGTTTTTTTCAAAATTATTTTTGTTGATTTTGTTAGTCTCGCGCAGCTAACCCTTTCTTACTTGTGGGCGTAAGCGGTTACTTAAGAATCCAGTTGTGCAGTCGGTACAGATTAACACAGGACTGCAGGATTCAGATTGCAGGATACGAAGCAGTCGCACCAGGACTCTGGGACAAGTTCCAGAATTCCGGGAGAATCCCGGGAAATCCAGGACAGTTGGTACAGAGCATTTTGGGATTGGTCAGGCGAGAGTGTGTGTGTGGGGGAGGGGGATACATGCACCTTATTGAAAAGAAATATCATGGTAATTGAAAAGAATATATATACCTGGAATAAACCTAGTCCGAAATAAGTTCACAAGTTCCCGAACACTCGGGAGTCTGTGCTCATTGTTCCTCACAAATTCATTTGCAATTGTGACTAAGGCTTCTTTGTAGTACATTAGATGATCCTGTTTCATAGTACTTCGTAAGTATGTTTTTATTCTTTTCATGCAGGGAAAAAGATCTTTCACTTGCAGCATTCGTAGCAGGCATGACAAGGATTAGACGGACAACCCAGAACACCTGCTTAAAAAAGGCATGTTGGCCATCAGAAAGATTGCTTAGAAAAGTCAAGATAACTTTCAGTGTTACAGTTCCATCTGACTCACGTGAGCTACAACTTGAACTAAAAACTTGAAGTCGAGTTGAAAGCTCACTCTTATTGAAGTCATCTTCATAAAAGGAAACAACTTCATTTAACTCAGCAGTATAATGGTAAACAGCATATCCTGGCTGATCAAAGCGATCTTGAATTGTTGACATGGCCAAGTCTATTGCTTCAAAGTAAAAGCAACGATAATAATCTTCTACTGATGAGATTCTCCTGTTCCATTCTCAAAACGCTTTGGAGCCTTTTGATTCCGAAAAACGTTGTAAAATTGATCATTTCGGGACTCTTGGCATCCATGCCAACCTGGCTTGGTCAAATACCTGGACAACTAACGGTGGTTTTGTTCCATTCCCTGGCCATTATGTACATTAGTGGTTCTTTCCTATGCACTTTCATTCATCTTGCTGTAGCTATTTACTCAAGAGATCTAAAGGATTGTACTCCACCTATTTTTATAGGTTAGCTATTATTACCTGGTGTTTTTAATCTGGATTATTGTATTACTAATTCGGATAAGACTAAACCAATTTGAATGATTGGATTAAGGCCTTGTCCAAACATGGCTCTAGTGTACAGCTCGGTTAAAATAAGTTCTGAATCAGCTTATAGTCCTGGACTCTTAGTCTAAATTGTGAAAAATGCAGGACTGTCCTGGACCAATGGTTGGCATGTAGCTATGTTTTAGATTTAAAATAATGCCTTGCTACTATAGCTATATTATAGCTGTGATGCAGTACAGATAAACCTATATATCTAGCTATAATGCTCAGCTCAGTTTTAAATATATCCTTTTCCAAATTTCCGCTCAAGGAATTTTACGCCGTGATCCGCTCGCTATAATACTAAAATAGCACGCGCAAAAGTGAGGGGCGTGGTTTGGTGGGCTTTATTTGAATTTTGAAATAAGAAGAGCTGGCTGGAGAAAAGTCTGAGAGTGCTCTCAGTAAAGATTAAAAAGTTGCTTGATAACTGGAAGTTAGTATTGAACCTTTGGTCTGGCAATTGCCGGGTCTGCCGGACCAGTTCCTACCCCCCCCGCCTGTGGTAAGTCTGAATTTTGTGGAGACTGGTAAATTTTACCAACGGTCGGCAAAATCTACCTTTATGACGTCATATTAACAGCACATGTGCAAGTCACCTGACTGATTCAACCTCAATATGGCGGGCTCAGTGCTGCCAACAAAATCGATTAATTAAAGAGTTTGGCGCAGAAAAGTATGTCAGAGGACACCAGAAAGATTGAAGCACACAAGAAGCACTATCCCCACAAAGCCAAGCTTGAAATTCCACCAGAATTGAAATTCCACCAGAACGTCAATATGGAGAGGTAGACTTCTGCTGTGTTCATGGAGGCAGGCAGCACAAAACCAAGGCCACCCAGAGATTAAACCAGAGGTAGATCTTTATATTTTAAGTCTTTCACTAATGTTCAAATTATAGATAGATATAGAATGCTTTATGCTATTTCTACCATTATTTAGCTAATTCGACCACCCTAATCTGGATTTTGATGCACTTTCCCTGCACCGATGTTTATGGAACATATATCAGACGTATTTTCTGTGAAGTTTCATTGAAATCCGGCAAAGGGAAAGTGCATAAAAATTGCCGCGAATGTTGCATAAAATATTTGGGTGAAGACAATTTCCTTCCTACTTAGTTGTTAGATTTTAGACGAGCTAACTGTTAAATGTTTTAATTTATATTCTCAGCACATTCAAGATGGACTGCAAAGCTATGGTGAAGGTGCACCTAGCCTCAGATGGAGTCAGCCTAGAGGTGAAAGATGTTGTAGGTGACCACTGTCACCCACTGAATGAGGTATGCTTCCTGAGCACATATTGGGGGGGGGGGGGGGGGGGGGTCAGTAATTACTGGTGCAAAATTGCATCCCTTTAAAATATTAGAAACTAAAAATAGATCTCTTGTGGTAATGCAATGTGCGGTAACCAAAAATATTTTAGATCTATAATACACACTTAAATTTCAGACTACCTTCAAGAGCCACCCCCAACAGCGCTGGCTAGATCCACACACCCAGGAGTAAGTTTAGCAAACGTTGAAAGCTAACAAGAAGCTCCTTCAGCATCATGTGAAGCAAGCAACTGGGATCAACTTGACGATGAAAGATATCCACAATGCTGATCAACGTGCCAAACCAAGTGCTGATCAAAACAACATTCAAGCTTTGTTAGATCTTATGAAGAAAGAGGAGGGGGCTATTGTGGATGTTGTTGCCTCACAGGAAGATAATGAACTGAAGGCAATCTATTATCAGGAACCAAAGATGAGAGCACTGTACCCAGAATTAGTCCTACTTGACGCAACATGTAAGCTGAACGATCTCCGGATGCCACTGTGTATTAATGATAGTGGATGGAAATGGGGAGAGCCATGTTGTTGCACTATGGATAGTGGTAAACGAGGAAAAGACTGATTGATGTTTTCCTTGAGCACAATGATGGCACCAAAGTAAAGGTAGTCATGGCAGACACAGACATGACAGAGTGTCAAGTGATATCAGAAAAACTGCCCCAAGTGTCACTCCAAATCTGCCTATTCCATGCCCTCAGAAACTTCAAGAGAGAAATCACAACAGATCAGCTAGGAATCAAGCCAGATCAGTGAAATGTAGTTATTCAAATCCTCAATAAGTTCAAATCCTCAATAAGCTGGCTTACTCCAAGAACCTGGATGAATATGATGAATGGCATGACAAGCTGCAAAGCACAGGCATCCAATCAGTCATCACACACTTTGACAGCAACTGGCATTCCATAAAAGAACAGTGGGTCAAAAAAGGATTGAAGTGACAAAGCTGTAACCTGATGAATTCAACAAACAACCGTGTTGAAAGCTTGAATCAGAAACTGAAAAGTGTGATTACCAGATATTCTGGGATGGTGACCTTTTTCCATTATTTGAAAGTCACACATTGTCAGTGGTTGAAAGTAAGTGAAAGGGACCACCGAGCTTGTAATGTTCTGATGAAGGTTTCAACAGCTCCATGAGACGAAACAGAGCGACAGTTGGCTGAGGCTGTTACACATCCTATGCATTTCAGCATATATATCTTCAACCAGCTTTCATCTGCTAGATCCCACCCAGATAACATTCCTGAGGGAACCACAGAAACATCATGTCTTTGTGGATTCAGATCTTCAATTCTGCTACCTTGCTAACACATTTGCTTTTAGAATGGAGAATGGCCTTGGTTGACCTTACCCTAATCCATGAAAGGTGGCACAAGGAGTATTTCCTCCATAACTCCCCTGCATTTTCATCCCTACTCCCAAATCTCAATGCAGAGCCTGAAGTTGAAGAGAGTGAATCATTGGAATCTGATACGTAGCAGTCAACACTTTATGTTATTCTAACACAGACTGGACGCATTCTTTCTCGGCACGAAAAATACAGAAGGCCAACTATGTTTGCCTAAGTCTGGCTTCTTTGCAGTGAAGTCACAGGAGCCGAGTATTATTCCAGACTGGATGAACTGATGAAGTTGGAGAATTTCTGTAAAGAAGGGAAGGGAGTGATTATTGTTCAGGTTGTCAATTCATCGTCTGATGTTCAACTGAATGACCCACAGCCATTTACATCAAATCCCCATCCTCGTTCAACCTTCGACATCTGCTGCTATTCCCCAGCCACGTGCAGTGAGTTGGAGCATCGAGCCTGCCATTACCACCACTGCTCCTCCTCTTCCTTCATTACAAGAAGATTTAGAGCCTCATATCAACTCTACACATATCAACTCAACACACTCTCCTCCTTCATCACCAACAACACCATTATCTACGTGTACAGCTTCTGTCAGTTAACTACCAGATCTGCCAACTGCCAATGTTTCACAAGAAGATGACCTTCCTACGATGGTGAGTAAATGTAGATTTATACTCATAATATAATTTTATATATTTTTTTATGTGGAATTAAAAAATAATAATAATGCATATCCCTTGGTAAATCAGGAAAACAGTTTAAACATAGTTTTTGCATTTCCACAGCTTCTCACTTAATATTCAGATTATAATGGTAAGTTTTAAAGATCTAAAATGTCTCTGTACAGGTATCTATAACAGTTAAGATGAGGGAGTGGTGATTGTCCTTCAGGAAGCCTGTGCAGCAGGTGCAGACCACTTCATTGATCACCACTCCAGGATCCCCCACATCTTTGCCAGCACCGCATCCCCTATCACCAGTTGTAAGAATGATCCAGGGAGGTGATCTTCCAGCAGTGGTAATAATTACATTTATTCAACGCACATTATGTAGAAAAACATTCCATGTTAAAGTAATCCTTATCAGTTGCAAATACTGAATGAAATTCTGTCTTCATAAAGCAAAATTAATATTTATATACAATACAGTTATTAATGACATCAGACCATATATTATACTGAATGAACCAAATACTGACTTGTAAAGCAGTTAATAATTTACTTTTTAACAATGTAATTCACAGGCAACAACAGCTTCCCAGACCACCAGTACTTCCATGGCAGCTAGTCCCACACCATCCAGATCCCTTCCTGCATCGAACCCAGCCCCTTCCTTGCAAGCAACGCCTACAACACCAATCCAAACTTCTTTGTATTGCACTATCGCCATGGGCACCCGAGCGTGTCCAAAATGATTCATTCACGTGCCCTGGACATGGTTAGCCGTGCAAGGATACTACCATCACTCCAACTGCAACTCAAGTGGGTCATCCAAAGAAGCGATCCCAGACTTTGTAAGTACTCTGGATTCATAAATGTGGTGCATAATAGACGAAGTATATATATTCAGTGTTTGCATTTTACCCGGGTAAAACCTATTTAACCCAACCCAGTGGGTAAAACCTATGTTTTAGGTATTTCGCCCAGGTTTTACCCCTATTTTATCCGGGGTTTTTTTAACCCAGGTTTTACCCAGGTATTACCCAGTGATATAAAATACTTATTTGTAGCTCTGTCACAGCCCTGTCCCAGAGCCACAAGTGTCTGGGTGGTGGTGGACACCAGGGATATTTAAAAGGCAAGCAAATACCACAGGTCATCATCATTCACTGCTTACACTTTAGTATAAGTGTACTGCAATTACAAAAATGGGAAAGCCCAGAAACTCGTCTTCTGCCACAGGCTCCTGCGAGGACCTCAGGAGATTGACTATTAAATCTGTTTAACTTGCGTATCAATTGGACTTTAATCCCATGAATCTTGTTTAAATATTCATTAAATAAAATATATCAATGATATTCAAATTGCACTTTAGGATGTGGAGACCGCTTCACCGATGGATGGCACACCACCCCAGCCAAGAAAAGGAGATCTCTCTATCTCAAAGAACAAGAAGGTTATATATTTAATGGTGCTATGCTATATGCTACATTTCCCCTCAGCTGCCATTTGAATGCTGAACATTTCACTGAGATTTTCACTGTTAGCCAGTGAAATAATTTTTTTTATTTATTAATTTTCCCTAATTAGTGAAACTTTGCTTCTGCATTTAGCTACTAATTTTCACTAATTGGCCTTTCTGCAAAATTAGCGAAAATTAATTGCCAGTGAAATTTTCTAGGTTCATAGTATTCATAGTATTACATTTGTAGCATAGTATTACATTTGTAGAATAAAAATGTGAAAAATTTGCTATTTAAAAAAATGCATGATTTCTTGCTTGAAATGTAAACCCCAATGGCAAACCCCATCATAAAAAGATACCCTTTTTAATGAATATCGATTTTCATTTCAGGATTCTGTCCAGCATGTCACGTGTCCTGCTACTGTGATTGACCATTGTCCTACGCCAGGTCCAAGTACCAAGCATCATGCTGTTAGCTATGGAATGCCGAATGCGACAAAAATGTGAAGTAAAAAAAATCGTTTGCCCCGATCGCAAAAAAAAATCGTTTAACTGAAAACCGTTTGCAAAAAAAATGATTGAAGAAAATCGTTTGAAAAAAATCGATTGAAGAAAATCGTTTGAAAAAAATCGATTGAAGAAAATCGTTCGATTACAGAAATCAACGAAAATAAAATCGAAAATCGAAAATCTTTGCCGCTAAACAATTGCAGAAAATCTTACTCCTTGAAGGAGAGTGAGAGAGAGAGACTGAGAGGGAGAAAGAAAAAGGAAGACGGACTAGAAACTCGGGTAAGATTATTGCCAGTGAGGCTAGCAGGAGAGAGACTGAGAGGGAGAAAGAAAAAGGAAGACGGACTAGAAACTCGGGTAGCCAGTGAGGCTAGCAGATTTTTTAAATTAAAAAACCCTATCTACAGTCTTTAGGCAGCAGGCCTTTCACCAACAAATGGCCCACCCACTACCCTTTATTGCGCTTCCCTCATCATATCCTAGCCATAACCAGCAGCTTCTATTAATTTATATTTATTTATACATATTAGTGTACCACAATCCACCAGATACTGGAAGCACCTTTGTGATGTCACTGGCTAGCCAGCCTCTCTCTCTTACCCCTCCCCCTCCCCTCCCACATCTCCAAATTGGCTTAGTGTAAGTGCAGTATGGATTATATTTTCATAGCTTTACCAAAATTTCCCAGAGCATGTGACTGCTTGTCATGTCATAGTCCTCTGTGTACTGGTGATGCAAGATATCTTGTATGTACTGACACTTTTAACACTTAGCAGACCATTGTCACGAATGTGTGATTCTGTGGTGCGTACCATTGTCATGGCTGCTTTATTTTGACTTCAACTTCTTTCTTCGTGATTAGTACTGTCTGGGTATCATCATAACCACAAGCCATTCATAGCTAACAGAGATGTTATCTGATATGGAGACTGATAATGGCATTGATAGAGTTAGTAGATACTGTGAGACTCAAATAGTTGTCGTGATGATGAAATAGATATGAGTAGCAATTTTGAAGAGAGTGAGGATGAGAGTGCACGTATGGATGTTGGAGCAAGTGGAAATAGGGCGAGAGCTACAGAGAGAGGAGAGAGGACTGAGTCAGCAGATGTCAATGGGAGGTAGTGGTAATAGAGGAAGAGCTGCAGGTAGAGGACAGCAGAGGAAGGGAAGATCAGTTGGAAATGGAACCAGCCGTGTGGATGCTAGCTGGACTCCTGCTGGGGAAAGTATGATATTCCTGCAATAACAATAATAACAACTAGCTACTACACAGACAAATGTTTTTTTATCGTGTAGCTATCTACTCCACTCATAGAGAATAGTACAAATAGAACTACTGTGATATTTTACCATATCGCGTACTTGTTATTACGTCCCCCAAGGCTATATTTAAACATTACATGCAATAACAATGTTTCGAGAATTTCAGGTTCATAGGCAAGGTCTTCTGGCAAGGTTTCGTGTTCTTCTGTTGCAGCAGGCGGTTCACTAAGAAACTGTAGTACTTTTTCGGTGAAAAAGTCTTCAAAGTAGTCAATTGTTGTGCCTTCGCTAGCCATAGCAGACTCAGAGTTTTTATCTTTTGTGAACAGCAACCGTCTTTCCAACTGTTGCTATACGATATGCGCATGCTCAGTAAAGGTTTGCGCATCCTCAGTCCCATGATAAATACATTATTAAATTGATACGGGGAAATATAATAATGTATATATATCAAGCAAACTTCTACAAACAAGAATAAACCATTATTATTTCTTTTCAAGACATTGCTCCACAGAGCAGCCCATACACCCTTTAACCAGTCCTGACCTAATGTTCCTCCATCCTGCCAAAGTGCAGAAGATTGTTTTTCGCTATTCTTTCGGCCCACCATGTTCAAGTTTATCATAGGACCAATGCATATGCTGAGCATAGGTTGCCGAAGTGGGCCCAACCTGGCTGAGGAGTACCTCAACAGGCTGAATGGCAACGGAGACCATTACCCTGTGAGAGGAAGTCCGAGGCATGACCAGTAGAAGGCAGGGTGGCACCAGACACCTCACTCTTTATAGATGTGGTGCCTGCCCCAACACACCCACTCTGTGCCCAGCTGTCTGCTTCCAGACCTACCACACACAGAGGACATATCAAACTGAAGACTGAGTCTATATAAGCATACCTTCATCCTAGTTTTATGGTTATGATTACATGACAGATGTTGCTTCATCACAAATGTTGCTGCAATCCTATATGTAAACTATATTACTAAAGTGAACAACTGAATGTGAGGGAAGGACTCTGTAACAACAAAACCAGCACAGTTTCTCAGTAAAAAAGGGGGGGGGGAAATTAAAGCTCTTTAGCTAGCTAGCTATTTACTATTCCTACACTATTTAGCTACACCAGATTTGATCTAACAGTCATAAAAGAAGCTACTGAGTTAGCTGAAGTAAAGTTAGCTACTCACCTTGGTCACAAGAGTTCTTGGCTTTTTTTAACAATTTTATCAGCTCATATACTTGAAAACCTTTTGAGATTTGAGTAATGAAGTACCAGTAAGTAACCATAGAGAGGAATAGCACCTAGAACTTCTCTGTCAACTCTCCAGTTCATCTGACACGAGGACACACTAAATATTGCCCATTTGATAAAAACACACCCGGTCTCTGGGAATAGCTGCGCATACGAATTGCGCAATCTCACGTTTACTTTTCAATTTACAGGTATGGTTCGCTAAGTGTTAATCAACATTTATGTGAGTTCTGGAATTTATTATATTGTGTTCCACTCATGAACTAAGTAATAATGTTTCTGAGTAGCCAAGGCATTACAATATCCTTGCTGGTTCACAACACGACGCTGGCCAAGCGGAACGTTATGTTGCGTTGAGTCCTTCCGTGCCCTTGCATCATCTTGTGAACCTGCAAACGCAACAGTATTCGCGATTAGAAAAAAGTTCTAATCAAGCGTCTGAAACACAGTGCTGCTGAACCAATCAGAATGATATAATCAATCACGTGCCGCTGACCTGCAGTTTAGCCAGTATTAAAGATGACCATTGATGAAGAGAAGTTGGTTGAATCTGTCATGAGCTTCCCCTGTTTGTGGCAAGTGACTGCAAAAGCCTGGAGGGATATTCGTGCCAAAGAGAATGCCTGGAAGGCAGTGGCAAGTTAGGAAAGAATGACCTAGCTATAACTAGCTAGAGAATGACTACAATTATCCACATATTGATATGATAGGTTGGAGAAGGAGCAACTGCAGAAAAGTGGAAGACGCTGAGGGATCGGTATGTAAGGGAACTAAAGAAGAAGAGGCCCAAGAGTGGCGATGCAGTGTCCATGGTTATTTCATGCTGGCCACTGTTTGCTGTCTTGTGTAATTTTTACAGGACACTGTATAAATCTTAGATCGTAAGTATAATTATTATTATATTGACTTGTAGTCATGAAATGTTTATTTCATGTTGAAGACACACCATCTAGCTGCTAGGATACCGAAGCTCTTTTAGATAATCCGGCGAGCCCTGCTCAGCCTGTAGTTGAATATGGCATTATTCTCTGCAATAAATGTACCAGTAACCCATGAAGTAAGGCAATTATGTCTAAAAACACCAGGCCGGTTTCTTCCAGGGGGTATGGCCGCATCATGGTGCACCGTAAAGGGAATACCTCATTAGCAAAAATGGCATATGGGAGGTCTGGCTGTGTGATGCCAAAGAGGATAAAGATCAGGGATAGAGAGGGAGCCACTTTCCAATGCCTGTCGGAATTTGAAAGAACCCCCATGAATTTTCCTTCTTTGCACACACAGATGAAGATTCTGCAAAAACTCAGCGATACAATCGACTGGCTCTACGAAGAATGTCTCGGTGTCATTCCTAAAAATAAAATACAACAGTTTCTGTCCAGAGATCTGACTTCGTACTTAACACATTGGTTATTAGACACAGACGAAAGATTGTTATTAAGCACTGGGTTAGTCCCTTTTCACAATCCACATATCTGTTGTGAAGATAATTTCATACCATTGTACACAGGACTGCTGAATAGTTTACAACCAAAAAAAGGAACTAATACCAGATTTCATTAAGAAAGCTTTGCTGTTCGCAGACGAAATGGAACCGTGGTGGTCTTTGTTTCTTATTGGACTATCCGAGTTGAAACAGTATGATAGTGGTAAATTGCGAGATTTTATAGGAGAGTTTATAAGACGACAGATTGCGAATTACCAAGAGTATCTACAAAAACAGTTCTCAGCTGTGACAGTAGAATGTTGCGACATGGACACTGTAAAGATGGTGAATAGTAAAATAACACTGAAGGTCAGCTCGATTGATTCTTTGGTAACTCTATCTTTGCCGGATGATTGGAAAATAAAAACCATGTCTATCAGTCTGACAGCTTATCGTACTCTTTCTTGTAAAATCAGACAACATTCGGCGTGGCTTCCTGAATGTTATTTTATATACTTGGTGGCTTTGCGTTATCAATGGTTTGTACCTCAGCCAGATTTGACCCGACATGCAGATTCTATGCACGACAGCATAGGGCTTGGAGTTTATAAAGAATTGATGCAATTGGACATGGAATGTTTTGAATGTTTTAGTTCGCCATTTAATGTGATTGATGGAACTATTGCAACTAGTCCTTTTTATGACACTGATCATCCTTTCGGTTTTTTACCGTCAATTCTAACATGGCAGACATTCGGTAGAGGAATTTATGTATTTAATCCTGTTTTCGAATGGACAACATATGAAGCGACCATCAATGTAATATTGCAAATGGAAAAAAGTACAGAATACTTAATTGTAATTCTAGTAATGCCGGAATGGGTTAAAAAAACAACCAAAAATCAAACGCTGGATTCGACCAGGTAATGACGTTTCCGAGTTTGTACTGAAGGCTAACATGCACTCATATCAGAGTTTACACAGAACCTCACGTAGTTTCCCATACGACACAGTTGTGTATAAAAAAATACAATAAACAAAGCAGCAGAAACTTCTCTGTCTGACATAGTTTTTCAAAGAATGATAGACAGTCACTGGTTGAAATAATTTTATTTTATGAGAATCCATTACGTGATCGCGATTGCTGTAGTGCAGGATTTAAGTTGAAATTTGGATTGATGCTGTTCATTCCATAACCCATGTTGTTCGCTCCGTAGCCACTGTTAAAACCATAGCTATTTACTCCTAATCCTGTGTTAGGATTGATATTGTTCACACCATAGCCACTATTGAAAACACTGCCGAATCCGTTGTTGTTCGCTCCGAGGGCACTATTAACTCATTGACTACCAAGTCAACATTTCATTTTTAGGTCAAAATGGGGGTAATAAAGGTTTAAAAATTATAATTCATATGTCTTTCTAGGTATACACTTCATATTTAGCACCACTAATAATAACACCCTATAGAACATTACCATAGCTGCTTGAAGACCACACCCACTCCCAAAATAAACCGCACCCACTTATAATTAAGATTCGATATTTCCAGTAACTAGTTGATGTAATATAATTACAGATTGCTGGCTTCAATAGGAAGTGAGGTAGAGCTTGCATAATTTGTGATTTTATTGTAAATTTATACAACAATGGGTGTACATAATTGGGGGTACTAATTCAGGGAACTTCCATGAGAAAAAAATAATTATGTAACAATCAGTTTAGCGGACTCAATGAGAATGTTTTATCGGTAGTTCACCAAAGTGTGGTATGCTTCAAAACAGGCTCCAATACACATGAATTCATTACATTTAGGGCAATAGACACTGACTTTAGTATCCTTTCTCTTGTTATTCACATTCTTAGTTTTGGAACAAACAACGCATTTTCTTCGCTGGCTGGTATCCTTGTACGGAAAGTGTTTTCCCTTTAGGCGAGATAAGTCTCTTCCTGGTCTTCTAGCCTGAAGTGTTGCACATTGGCCACTAGCTCTTGATAACAGCAATGGTTGTACCAGCTCATTTATTAGAGCCATGCGAAACTGACGGTTGTTTTTGATGCTAGATTCTGGGTTGTTAGTACGGAAGACTATGGAGGCATTCAATATACAAATATCGATCAATCTCCAAAACAATTTCTTCCACCATTTTATTGTCTTTCGTTTTGTAAGGGAATGGTAGGACAAATGCTGATCAGTTAGGTCTACACCATTCATGCTTTGATTGTACTCCACAATTGCTGTTGGGCATGGTATAGGTTCCTTGTTCTTTCCTCCTTTGGAACGCTTTTCTACCACTTCTATTGAGGCACTGTGAATGGTACTGAGAAAAGACACATCCCTTCTATCGTGCCAAATACCAGCTATAAAAGATTGATAAGTAGCAAACTTATATTCTGGACGCTTCAAGGTAAGATGTTTCAACTCAGGTGGGAAGCATTTTCGCATTGTCCGAACTGTTCCACATGCATATGTCCCATTCTTCAGTAAATCGAGGAACAATTTGGGGCTGCTATAGAAATTATCGGTAAAAAGTTTATGCCCTTTATTTAGGTAATTTTGCATGAGTTGCATTACAACAGAATGAGTGTGACCACATCCAGATGGATCTGCCTTGCCTCCTCCAGTGTAAATATCATATGTAAGGACATACCCAGAGCTCGATTCAGAGTTCACAAAAATCTTGATGCCCCATTTAGTGGGCTTTTTAGGGATGTATTGCAAAAAAGACACCCTACAACGTGTGCCCACCATCATCTCATCAATAGCTAGTTCACGCTTAGGCAAGTAGTATTTAGCAAATGTTTCTGATGTCTTGTCAATGAGTGGTCTCACTTTGTATAGGGGGTCATAACCATCTTCTCCCTTTTTCTTCTGTTTTGAAGCATCAGCTAGATGTAAATACTTGGAAATTTCGTAGAATCTGTTACGTGGCATGATAGCGGAAAACCAAGGTAAGCCGAAGATAGGACTTGTCGACCAATAGTCATGAATACGAGGGAGACGTACTAAGCCCATGGCGACATTGATGCCAATATATGCAAACAACTCGTCCCTAGTGATGTTGAAATATTCATTTTTTTGCAGAAAAGCAAGTAGCCTTGACTGATCAATGATCAGGTCAAACAGAGGAAATGACACAAACAAACAAAACATCTTCAACGGTGTGTTTTCCCGAGTTGTTCTGGGGACAGGGCCAACTGGTTGACTGAAGGCTGGTAGCTGCCTTGGTGGTAAGCCACTTGTTGAGGAACTAACATTAGCTATCTCCCATTCAAATGGTGAAGTGCTGCGTTGCCCACGTCCATGCCTACTACCAAGGCCCCTCCCACTTCCACACACCCTACCCTGTCCCCTTTTTCCATATGTACTACCACTTGCATGTCCACGGCCCCTTCCACGTCCACGGCCCCTTCCACGTCCACGGCCCCTTCCACGTCTACAGCCTCTCCCTCTGACAGGACTAGTCACACTTTCAACCTCTTCCTCAGACGATTCCACTTCCTCCGACTCACTATCAACAGAGCTCTCATCATTATCATCATCACCTGAATACAGCATTGGTAGCTCACTTTACTCTACTACAATGATTCTAGCAGCTAGCTGACCTGAACTTACCATTCATATCTGGATCAAGAAGAAGTAGAGAGTCCCTTTCTGCTGGCATTGTACTAGGAGCAGCTGAGGAGTGAAGATTGTAGGCTCCAGCAAGGAGAGATTCAACTCTGCCTTCTTCTTCACTGTCACTATCATGTCCAAGAGACTGAACATCATCACTGTCCACTTCCAACCTTTCTTCTTCATCTACTCTTTCAAAAAAGTCATCCAAATAGGTGCCAGGTAATTTATCTCCAACACAGTAACTAGCTATATCTTCAGCAGTCAGTCTAGATGGGCCTGCCATGGCTCTGAGGATCGCTTGTCAACTTTATCAACTAGTAACTACACAATGGTAAGGGCTACAGACTTCAAATTTTGTTCTAACTATAGCTCACTTCCTGCTCTATCTAATGAATATCATCAAAGCCACAGTAAATCACCACAGTTGATAAAGAGAATACTGTTGGTACTGGGGTCATATTGGGGTCATATTGACCCCCCTTGGGAGCCAATGAGTTAAAACCATGGTTGTTAGTACCATATCCCTACGTATTGAAACCGTTGTTACTCGCACCATAGCCAGCATTGAAACCATTGTTGTTCATCCCCCATCCTGTGTTAGGACTTGCATTATTTGCACCATAGCCAGCATTGAAACCATGGTTGTTCATCCCCAATCCTGTGTTAGGATTTGTATTATTTGCACCATAGCCACTATTGAAACCATGGTTGTTCATCCCCAATCCTGTGTTAGGATTTGTATTATTTGCACCATAGCCACTATTGAAACCATGGTTGTTCATCCCCAATCCTGTGTTAGGATTTGTATTATTTGCACCATAGCCACTATTGAAACCATGGTTGTTCATACCATAACCACCAACATTGGTTATTCTTAAACCATTGTTACCCATCCCAAATCCTGCATTGGTACTCCCCGTTCCAAAGGTGTAACCTAAACCTGGCACGTTATTGAAACAAAACCGACTGCTGTTAGCACCAGACGACAACGTGGCCAGTTCCTGGTTCGGTGTTATAGTACGCACAGCCAGTTGCATAAACTGTGGGTTATTTGTGAGGTTTTGATCCGCTTGAATGCGTAGTTCTAATATTGTCCCAGGTCCAAGAGCAGGAACGTTCTGCCCATTGGGCATTGTCGACAACTGACCAACATACGCGCGAAGATGGTCTTCATCGCTATCAACACCGTGACCCAGTGGAGGCTGTGCAAATCCGTTGTATATCTGCTGTATCTGTGTTACAGTCTGTCCTGTGTATCTAACTGGACATTTAAAAAGACTACAGAACAGCTGTTCTGGTGCGATGGGATTTGGACCCGTCATCAATTTCTGTGCCGATAGTAAGATTGCAGGATCGTCCTCGGGCATTAGATTTAAATTGGCATTAACAAACTGATTTACAATTTGAAAAATCTGCATAGAATCTGCTCTAGACCATAGTTGTTTCATTGTTCTAGCAAAAACATCTGTCCCACACAAATAACCAAACTGTGTAATAATGGGAATAGAAGAATTACTGTTGTATATCTGCGATGTACTCGTCAAACCTGTGTTGCATGTCTGATGGAGATACGCCAACACCAATCATTATGGTGACCCACATTACCTACATCCACTAATGTGAATCTAAAAATAAAAAATGACATCATCAAATGATTAAATTATCATTGCAAGAAGCACAATCGAGTGTGTGCCTTTGTAGTTAAAGCACAGTGAGCCGGCATTGATGGGTGCTTGGATGACTATGTGCTTCCCATTGACTGCCCCTGTAAGTATCGGGTGTTTCAGAATGATTGAAACCCATGATAGACTGATAATGATTACAATTATTTAAAACTGAGAAGATGACAATCATATATTTAAAACTGAGTAAGTATAAACTTGAACCAAAAAATTCTCCAGGGCGCTTAGAGAATATGCTCCAAATGACTGCTATTGAGCCGGAGGCATTCCTGAATGCTCCGTGCAAAGTGGTTGATAACACGCACACATTCATCTTGGCTGATGGTCTGAATCTTCGCTGTGATGACTGTCTTTAAAGCTGGAATGGTCTGAGGATTGTTCTGATAGATGTTGTCTTTGAGGAAACCCCAAAGGACACTCACGCAATTTAATTTTCGCGTTGATACATTGAAAAATGCTTCTTTTTTTAAACATTAACTCAAGTACCCCTCACTTTGAAGTTTCCATATTTGTGACCGGATTTGGGAAAACTCACCTAAATACGTTTTCCCTCAAAACTGATATTTCTGTGACATTAGTAGCCATGATGCCTAATGAACATTTCCTGAAAGTTAGAAGCGGTTCCAGCGTGTAGCCTTCGAGCTGTGACGTGCAATAGAGGCCCTCCAGCACCCTATTATTGGAGTAATTGCAATTCAAACGTGTTGTTAAACACTGCGACTTTGGGGGGGCGGTCTGGCGTATTTGTGGAAGATGGTTTCTTTTTGTGAGCTTTCAGTACTTTTTTGGCAAGTTCGACTGAAACATCAATCACTTAACGCCTGTGTGGAAATGGTGGAATCTATTTGTGAGCAACACAGCACTTTGATTTTTATTTGTGACGTGCATTTAGCTAAGCCGTATACCTCCGTAAATTGTACAAAGGCAGGCTTACCACACGGTAAATGGAAGGCGGTTCCTTGGAAGTTTGTGGAGGAAGAAGACAAAACATGCCTCTAGAGATATTTTATATATCATTGGAAAGCACATAGAACAAGCAACAATTTGAGCATAAAATTATCTACACAAACCAATTATAAAAAAAGTTATGGGCAGTCAAAAGTCAAAAACTTTTTAGCCAGTCTTGGGGTGGTCCCCCCCCTTAATTGGCAAGCTGCCGTATTTGGTCACGGTTAAAAATAAAAAGGTCATCTCGTTCTAATGACCATAACTTGGCAATGCTATTTTTTTTAAATATATCCGTATCACAGAACACACAAAGAGCTTTGAAATGACACCAGCAAAAAAAAAATGGGTTTAACTGTAACAAAGTTATGTATGCCCCCAAAAAAATTTCTCGTGATTTGTAGAAATAAGTAGACATGTGGAACTTTCCTTTACAGCTGAACATCGTCCCTCAAATGAAGTAAAAGAGCATCTCCAGGACTTTCTTTAGTTTTCTATGCCTGTATGTACACATGTAAGAAGAAAAATATGAATAGAGATGTATGCATGTGGAACTTCCCTTTACAGCTGAACATCGTCCCTCAATGAAGTAAAAGAGCGTCTTCGTATAATGTGCATAGTTTCTATCTAATTTTTGTAAAGAATAGGTGGCAACCCAGTGTGGCGGGCACCCGGTGGATTCTATATTAAAAAGTGTGACTTTGGAAAAAACCCGCGCCATGCGCAAATCAAAAGTAATAGAATCCACCAAAACAAAGTAAAAAAATTATAAGTGGGGAGTTTAAAAGCAGCCTGCCTCGTACGTCACACCTTCATCCTCAATACACTCCTCCTCCAATGACAGATTTGTCGCTCTCAGGGCCTTTCTCCGTCTCCTGCTCGTTGATTCTGCCTTGTGCATCGCACTCACAGCTCTAATAACATCCTGAGATGCTAGGAACTTGGCAGTGAAGGCAACTGGAGGGGAACCTAACAACTTCTCCAACATAGGAGAGAGGCCTACAAAGCCGTGGTTGTAGGTCAGAATCGCCAGTCCCAATGCAGCCTCCACGGTGACGAGCGAGCAGAATCCGGTCTTGGGACACAGACCAAAGGATGTTGTTGAAAGATACATTCTGGTTCTGTGTGGCGCCATCAATACATTTCTCCAGCAGTTGCGGTTTGGAGAGGTCCACAAACACAGACTTGACGTAAGGAGCCAGATCGACAGGGATGTACGGGTTTTGAGGGTGAGGCGGTGGTGGTTGATGCTTGGCAACAGCCCTGGAGTACTTGCACCAAGAGTCTTCACCAGCAGGGCAATAGGAGTGGTCATGGTAACCCTCAGTGGCAGTGTTGTGGAAGAACACAGCCCAGATGGCCTTGTACATTACATCCAGCTCATGCGAGTTGTTGCGGATAGCTCCGCCAAAAAACACCTGGAGCATGTCAATGACCTTGTCAGTCAGTCGATTTTTCCCACCCCACTTCAGGTTCAGCACACGGCCCGTGTCGTCCTTGAAGGTCTTCTTCTTGAGGTCTCGCAACCTCTTTCCGAGTCGCTTCTGGACATGGCCCACGCACTCCAACTTCTGAAATTGTCAAAAACACAATAATAATAAAAACAAATATGACAAATGTAATTTTGTAATTTACCTCAACCTTGAGATTCCCATAGGCTTTCTCCTGGTTGACCCGCGTCACTGACTTGGCATCTCCATCACAAATCACTCGGGTGTATAGAAGTTGGAGGTGCTCAACTGAACGAGCAAAGAGACGAGATGTTCCCTCTGTTTCCATCGCTGGTGACGAGCCAGAGAAATTGGCATTGCAGGATTCCTTGTGCACCTCGTACCAATCAAGGAAGTCCTGCTCATCCATAGTCCTCTACTTCAGCGTGCACATTTTGCACCGCTTACTGAGTACCACTGCATCCAGGACCTGGCCAGAATCCCATGACATGACGACAACAACACCATATCTGGCTACGAAGCCTCTCCTAGACCAGGTGCCATCACAAGTAACTGTCACATTAACAACATCCTTTGGCTCAGTGCCCTGCAGCAAATGGAGTTGAGCAGAGATTGTAAAAGGATTTAGAGAGCAGATTAGCTATGTTTGGTGGTCATATAGCACTGCAATAGTGATGAACTTGTTGATTCTCAACTTCCTTTTATTCTCAAAACAAGTTGGGAATCAAGTCAGTTCACCTCTTTTGCTTATAGCTAACTGCTAGATAAACCTGTTAGCTACATTTTTGTCATAAGGTATTGCCAGAAGTTGATAATATATTGCTGTAACTAACTGCTTATGGCTAAAATATGATAGTGTTCAACATCTTTTAGGTGATGGAAGGTAGCTGGTTGTTGGAGTGCTGGTGAGAGGTACGATGGTTGAAGCAAACAATATCTTGACAGTTAGGTGGACAAAATTCCCTTATTTTTTCAAAGAGATACTCTGATGTAAGTCCTTCTGGTTTAAGTATGGGGGGTAGTTCACTTGGTGTTGGCTTCCAATTCTGGTGTTGCTGGACAAGAAGAGATAGGTTTCTCTCTTTGCTGTCTGTCCTGTCCTTGACCAGAGCAAGTCCGGGTGCAAATACTGGATTGTGAAATGCTTTGATTCCCTGGAAAGCATTTCTCTTGAAGTATTGACTAAAGTGTTCTGACCAGTTATATTGTTCGACTAGTATACTCCCGTCCTCCGTCCCCACCCACTGAGCATAGTTGACAACTGCAGAGCTATTTATTACATTTGCTATGTCGGCCAAACATTCGACCTTTGTCCTCCTAAACTTCTGCTTTAACAAGCCAAAACACCAGTCGGGGGGAGAACTTTGTATGCCCAACCAGCATGAAGGATATTTCAATCCTGTGGTTGAGTCCAGCGAGAATACGCCATGATAAATTCTGCATCATGAAGCGATTTTTATTCTGGCCCGAACAATAATTTTGGCATAGTAGTAGTGCGCACTAAGGGTGTTGATTCTAGGTAAGTATATTGTGGTTAGGTGACTACTAAAAATTTTACAGCCACTTACAATGTTTACCTTGCCTGAGCAATTATGACATGCCTGTCACAGATGAGTATCTAATAAATTATGTGTCAGTTTGTTAATTATAATCTCCTCTACAATATAATCTCCTCTACAAACTAGTGTAAAGGCCGGTTCATAATATGACGGTAGCTCAGCGTGGCGTATCGTCGCATTTTTGGTCAAGCTTTAGCGTTTCATCTAGCAGTGTCATTGCAGTTCACAATTTGACGCTATTGACGGAGAGTGAACCACCAATTGGACTTTCACCTTGCAGACTACAGTTGCCGGGCGTGTTTGTTGCAAGTAGCCAGTTCATTTTTTTCTCGCTATGGTCAGGATCGCTATGGTCAGGAGAAATTTTGTACGAGAACAGGAGGCTATAATTCTAGTATTACTGTTGAGAAGAAGGAGGAATAGGAGACTGAGGAGAGTGCGTGCACGCACAATATTCAAACAGCGCCTGGAACCTGGAACAAGGAGAATATCATAATTTACTTCAGGAGATGCGACTGTCTGACCCAAGCAGCCACTTCACATACCTCAGGATGACAAAAGAAAGGTTTGATAGTCTTTGATAGTCTCCTGAAAACTGACCCTTCGATATCTTGCCACAGGAAATTCCCAGGTTAAATTTAAAGTCAAAATTTACAATACTCAAACTTTTAGGTGTCTCTGTCCTTCAATTTCCGAATGAGAAAATCAACAGGCAATGGCATCTTGAATGAAACATGTGAGACTCTCTGGAATGTTCTGATACCTCAATACCTGAAAGCGCCTTCCTCAGCAGCTGAGTGGAAAGGAGTCAGTCAGCAATTTGAAATTTTTTGGAATTTTCCACATTGCATTGGTAACATCCTGCATTTTCCACATTGCATTGGTAACATCCTGTATTGTTACTATTTTTATAATCTTCATTGCTGAATTTACATATGATTATAAGGGCACTCACTCCATTGTACTGCTTGCAGTGTGTTATTCACCTGTAAGCATACAGCATACACTAGACGGAATGCTAGCATGATATAATTTTATAACTGCAGGTTCATTCTAGTTGATATTGGCGAGGTTGGGAGGCATAGTGATGGGGGTGTGCTTTCAAATTCTTGCTTTGGACAAGCACTTGAAACAAACTCGCTGTCAATCCCTGAACCATGTCCACTTACAGGTATCTAGTTTTAATTCAGTGCATAGAATTAATTCAGTGCATAGAAAGGGTGCATTGGAGTTTTCTTGATAGTCTAGACACTTCTCAGCCGTCTCTACCATACATTGTTGGAGATGAAGCCTTCCCATTGAAGGAAAATCTATTGCGGCCGTATCCTGGCCGAAACCTGCCAGGTATATATATATATATGATCACCATAATTATCGGCTAAGCAGGGCAAGAAGAGTAATCGAAAATACATTTGGAATTCTTGCTGCACAATGGCGCCTTTTTAGACATCCGATAATTGCCCAGCCCAATACAATGATAGCATTCTCGAAAGCTGCTATTGTGCTACACAATTATCTTCGAACTTTGGAGTCGTCTGTATATTGCCTAGCTGGATTCATAGATGGCGAAGATGGAAGGGTAATTGCATTGATGGTGCATGGAGAGATGATACAGATGGAAATACTGGAATGGAGCCAGCCACCGGCAACAGGTTTATTTACATGGTGGTTGCTTAAATTACCCACTTGACTATTTATCTATATATTTATATGTACAGACATTCTCAATCTGCAGCTGATGTCCTAGATGATTTCAAAAAGTACTTTTGTTCACCTGCTGGAGAAGTGTGTTGGCAATATAGCCATGTGCGGCAAACTTGACTATTCTGTCTTAATACATATAGTAATCAGCATAATTTCATTTACTGATATAACAATATTGTAATAAAGTATTGCAATTAAATGGTGTAAAAGGAATCATTGGGGTGAGTGGGAGATGAAGGACCTGTATTTACATTGTTTGGGGGTAGTGAGGAGTGGAAAAGGGATTATTGGGATATTGGGAGTTAAGTAAAATTTTGTCTATCTCGACTCTTGCTATGGCCTTAGCTCGTCCTAATAGCCTGAGACAGGCAGCAACATGTTCGCCAAAGGCACCCTCTCCATCTTGCTGCTGCTGTCCTTGCAGGGCATCCAGCCTGGCGATGAGCACCCTGTCCATTTCATCAACTTCAACTTGTCGTTATCTTTTTTTGCGTGGGTGGTCAAGTTGTTGTGGTGTGAGGGTACCTGGGGTACTTGCTGCAGTACTGCTGTTGAACATAAAAGAACGGTCATATTAATTTTGGGATGGATACTAACCTACCTGCTAGCAATTGTCGTCTCATCTACATGTACGTTACTTCCTTCCTCGCTTTCCTGCGGGTGGTCTGATGTAGGAGGTCTATACCAATATCGATCCAGGCGTTGTCCTTGGCCCTCTGGTCTTTGTAAGATCGCGAAGACACCTGCCAAAGGCAGGTATAAGACCGTACTGCCTCCACCAGTTTCTCGTCATCCATTGTAAAATGGGTAGCTTCAATTGGAAATGCGTAACGCCATTGTCACGTGAAAATCTAAAACAATCTGATTGGTTGGACGCTGAGTAGTAGACGTTGGAATAGAATCCAAGTCGACTCTATCGTCAACCGTAGCGTCACAGCGTCAAAACGGTAGCGGTTCATAATTGACGATAGGTTTGACGATGCGCTACGCTGAGCTACCGTCATATTATGAACCGGCCTTAAGGATATACAATAGGATGCATGAATTTCAATATGATTACCTCTCCTACATATCTATATGTGTAATATATTCGTTTCCCACTGACACTCTTTTCATATAGGACATGAGAGAGATTCAACTCTCACTCTTCTATTAGACTTGTATTACTTCACTGCATCTTCCATGGCCTTTCCAGCCTTGTGACCCTCTCTGTAAGCAGTTTCATAGTCACTTGCTTTCCTGAAATATTTCCTTATTAGATCCAATTTAACGGAATCAAGAGCAGGATCGAGAAGTTTTCGCAGCTTTACTAATGTAAAATTAGTATGTGCTTTCGCATAAACTGTTGACTGTCCCCGTACCCGCTCAATTGGGTTTAGTTCACAATGAAACTTGGGTATGAAGTAACATTTCATCCTCCAATTAGCAACGGTATGCTCTACTTGGGTTTTTTTCATCCCTAAAATCTTGATGTTTGATAGAATAGTTTGCAAATCATCTACCAAAAAATTTCCTGCGTTGACTCCTCCCTCTCAAAATAGTTGGTAGCCCCTTTGCAGTTCCATCTGGGTGCACCATCGATTGGAAATTCCCATTTCTCCACTCTGTGTCCCTAACTCTTCGTGGTCTACCATCCTTCTTTAAAATGTTTTTTGGCAGAAAGAGCTCATGCAGCATATTTGGTGTGATGGCTGCTTTGGTCTAGGATAAAGACAACTGTGTGAGAACTCGGAGGGTATTTATAATCTGCAATGGTACAGGCCATATCCGTTTGCTTGTTAAACTTGTTTCCAGTCCAGTATCCATCGTGTTCAACACCGTATTCAAACTGAACTCTTGTATGCCGAGATATTTCAGGATTTAATGTTTTAGCCTGTCAGTATCGTTGATCAGTTAGACATAAATAGCCATCATGCTCATCTACAAAGTCGGACACCATAATCTCACTACCTTTTGTCTTGGGTAAGAGGGATGGATGTTCATCTTCTCCCCATCCAAGTCTGACCTTCGTTCGTGTTGTATATTGATTCATCATGATATAGAAGGACGAGTTTCTTTTCCCCCCCCCATCTGCTTCATCATAAACTTGAGGGGGATCATCTGAATATAGAGAGGGTGGCATATGATCTCTTTGAAGGGATTGCATCGGATCAAGTGGCTTTTATGACTCCAGCCATCAAGAAATTCGTGCGCGTTTTTTAATTTCACGCACACGCGTTTTAGGGGTTCACGCGGGAAACAAAAGTATGGAGATCTCATCCAAATCAGAATAATTCACAATCCAAATTTCATTAAACTATTAATGAAAGTCGAATCCAAATTTCAGAATAATTTACAATCAAACAGGGTATTGGGTCAAACAGGGTATTGGGTTTTAATTTCTGCTAATATGTTATTATAAGTGAAAGCCACAGTTGTTCCATTTCGCTCATGCCACATAAATTCATCTAGGTAGGATGAGAGTTGGTGGCGATGAACTCCTTTCATCCGCTTGAGCTTCACCTTTACCTGCACAACATAATAATTGTTGTTGTTAAAAAAAAAATGTTCCACAAACCATGCCTTGTACCTATAGGACTCATGTGCCACAATCTCAGGCAGAGTAGCCACCTGCCTATAAGCTGCCCACTGGTCCGAATGGATTATTGATCCAGGTGCAACATGCGCCTGAATGATGGGTAGCAAGGTGGCTGTGTCTCTCTGGTCCACAACTTGCATTTTCATTGAATTAAAATCTTTGAAATAGGCACAATACGTTTATCAAGTGTACCAAGAGCAGGCGTATGGTCTGTGTCAACCAATCCAAATATCCTTAATAGGTGGGTGGCCTCTATGATGCTAAACAGTCGATAACGAAAGTGATCATCCATCAATGTTACAGTGATACCTTGGGTTTGTGTGTGAACTGTGACTCGTCTATTTGAATAACAGATCCAACACCACCAAGCATAATCTGGTTCCGACATAGTGCTGCAGAGCACACTTCCCTAAGCCACTGGTACACATTAATTGCCGTTTTCTTGTTGCAGCCACACTCATCTGCTGCATCTAATACAGGGTACTGCCTCACCCACCAATATATTAATAGCAGCCATGTCTGAAGTACCAGGTGAGATTTTGAGAAAAAACTCCCATGCCTAATTGATTTCAGGGATTTACAACTTGGGCATGCCCAAGTTTTGCCATCCTTCAGGTCTCCTTTTTTTCTTAGCGCCATTGAACAACTACACCTATACACGAGTATAACATAGTATAATAATTATGTGATGGCTAGGTACCCCTTCTTACCTGGAACATGAAAAAGAAAAGGCTAGTAGACCCTTGCTGTTGAGTTGGCCTATAACCTCTTGTGTTGTTCCAAATGCAATAGACCTCAGTGTTGCCATAATTATGCTTCTCCTGCCTCTGTGTTGCCATAATTATGCTTCTCCTGCCTTTTTTGTATTTCTCGCGTGAACCCCCAAAACGCGCGTGCATAAAATTATGAAATAAAATAAAAACGTGCAAGAATTTCTTGATGGCTGGAGTCGTAAAAGTCACTTGATCCTATACCCTATAGCATGCATAATTATTCTAGCAAGCTAAAGTCTTACCTTTGCACCTCTGCTGGATAAACCAAAGAAACACAGCTTTGAGTCCGCTCTCCTAACAATCTTCCTCTTCTTGATGCTGTCACTATCTTGCAGTTCAGTCTGGAAGGTCTGTAGCTTGTCCTTCGTCTTCACTATATCATGGACCGTTGACTTACCAACATTGAACTCAATAGCTACTCCACCTAAAGTTCTTCCCTGCTCTACAAGCTTGCAAATCTTCAGTTTATCATCAATGGTAAGGACCACTCTCTTTCTCTTCTTAGAAGCTGAATCCATGCAGACTTTGTAAGAGGAGTAGAATGGCAGGTTGGCTGGCACTATGCGATCGGCGTGAGTGGAATAGACCACGTGGGGGAAAGAAGAAAGGAAAAAAGGTAAAAAAGGAGAGAGAAAAGTGCAGTGTTCGGTTGACCGACGTGTTCGGATAACTGACATTCTAGTGTATTGCAATTAAAAGGTGTAAAAGGAATCATTGGGGTGAGTGGGAGAAGAAGGACCTGTATTTACATTGTTTGGGGGATAGTGAGGAGTGGAATAGTGATTATTGGGATATTGGGAGTTAAGTAATTTTTTTGTCTATTTCGACTCTTGCTATGGCCTTAGCTCGTCCTCCTAATAATCGGAGACAGGCAGCAAACATGTTCTCCAAAGGCATCCTCTCCATCTTGCTGCTGCTGCTGCTGTCCTTGCAATGCATCCAACCTGGCGATGAGCACCCTGTTCATGTCATCGACTTCTGCTCGTCTTTTTCTTTTCTTGCGTGGGTGGTCAACTTGTGGTGTGAGATTACCTGGGGTACTTGCTGCAGTACTGCTGTTTAACATAAAAGAACAGTCGTATTAATTTTGGGATGGATACTAACCTACCTGCTAGCAATTGTCGTCTCAACTATATCACTTCCTTGATCGCTTTCCTGCGGGAGGTCTGATGTAGGAGGTCTATACCACATCAAGATTCAGTGTAACAAAGAATACACACATACCGTATTCACTCGAATATAAGTCGCGACTTGTATTTATTTCAAGTTGCGAACTTCAAGCAATGCGCTTGCGCAGTGCCAAGCCAGTGTTGCGCTATTGTACGCTATTTTCCCCGCGAGTCATTGTGGTTGTGATTGTTTCATTTCAAACATTGAGCTAGGTAGTAGTTGGCTGACAAGAGTTCCTAATCGCTTTCGTTATCTACAATAATAATAATAATAATAATAATAATTTCATGAAACACACCAATCTAGGTGTACATATAGCATACATATAATATAGAAACATACATTTTAATCACAACAAACAATGTTAATAAGTTTATCAGTAGTTTGTAGATCCAAGTTTAGCCTATTCAATCTTAAATTACGGACAAAATCAGCACAAATATAGTCATCAGCATGATACATCTTAATAAACTGAAATTTACAAAAATTATTAAATCCGATAGAAGTATATACAAGTTGAGAGGAAGCCGTAAAAATATATTTAATAAGAGGACAGACGGAGAAACACGATCTAAAAATAAAAGAGGAAAATAAATTAATAAGTCTGTTATATATACTCTGCACACCAGCTGTAAGGTGAAGAATTCTGGTATGGCACTTTCTAGGTAGTCTCCAGATTCTTCGTAAAATATTGTTGTAAGCAGTTTCAAGTGACTTTAACTGCTTACAACTCAAGTTCCAGAGAATCCCACCATAGAGGGAAAGGCAATGAGGGAAAGGCAATGTAAATCAAAAAGTTTTGTTTTAACAACTGGATCACAATATGAAAAAGTATGTAAAATATAATTAGCACATAGCATTAGTGACTCTCTTAATATCGTTTGTATCATTTAGTGTGCATTCAAAAATATGACCAAGATGATCAATGTAATTAGAGAAAGTTAAAGTATTACCTAGAAAGTGGAAAGAATCATGAGGTAGAGTAGAATTTAGATGTGAGCGAAAACAGATAAGCTGAGTCTTGTTAGCATTAAATAGTAGACCAAAGTTACTTGCAAACTTCTCACTCTGACAGAAGACAACGAAGACCAGATGGAGAAGGAGCCAAGAGCACAATGTCATCAGCATAACATAATGAGCCAACAAAATGGTATCCGAAGTGACAACCAATGCCAAGTTTAGATAGTCTAGAGAGTAACTCATCTGTATACACTGTGAACAGAATAGGGGACAGAACACCACCTTGCCAAACACCATTGGAAACAACAAAAGAAGAGGATAATATCGAGTTCCAACGAACACAGAGAGATTGATCTTTATACCATGAAAAAAGAAAACGAAGAATAGCAGCAGGAAGATTTTTCTTCAACAAAGTTCTAAATAGAAGATCATGGTTGACTCTATCAAATGCTTTACTTGCGTCTAAAAAAAACAAGCATAAACCTTGGAACCATTATGCATGTATGAAGAGACTACATTCTTCAAAACTCCAGTACAGAGGTCAGTGGAAAAACCTGGCTTGAAGCCAAACTGAAGGTCTGAAGAAAATGAGAGCTATATTGATGTAAAATGCATCTCTCCAGAACCTTACTAATGTTGGGTGCCAATGCAACAGGTCTGTAACTATCTGATAGAGATGGAAGGATCATGGGTTTAGGTATGGGTACTATGATACAGTTTCTTAAGACAGTTGGCATATAACCATGCCTAAGTATGACAGAAAACAAGTCAGAGAAAATTACAGAGGACAGGTGAAGCAAGAATTAGATGATTGGAAGACAAGCACGTGCCATCAGATTTATCCCTACCTAGACTCTTCAGACATTTGGCAACTACTGCAGGTGTTATGACAACATTGATTAAGTCATTACAGGAGATAGAGGAGTCAAGGCCAGATAGAAGTAAGTTCCTAGACAAAATATCAGAGTTATTTAAGATAGAACTAAGCTTTGCACGAAAATTGTTGCTTATGTCGGTATTATTGGAATGACCATCAACAACTGGACATGCACGTCTGCGACTGGTAGATGAGGCCTCAACTTTCTTCACTTCCTTCCAAAATGTGCAAGTGTTCTTGTTAAACAGGGCTGTTTGAATCTTCTTGCTGATAATGCTATTTTTCCTGCGTTTCACTCGTCTAACTGCATACATGTACTTGTACTTGGCCTTAGTCCGTTTCCTAATATCAAATAGAACACCAGCAGAGGGACAACCAGTTTCAACCCACAGTCTATTCCCGAGTGTAGCAGACTCTCTGAACCTGCTAACATGAACATTCATTCCAACCAGGAACTACTTTAGGATGTTTACACTTCTGTGGTAAGGAAATTTTACCAGAAAATGAGAGACATGACAAGAGTTTTTCACAGCAGTTGTCAATGTGTTGCCTGTGATCGACACAATCTACAGAAGAACATTCTATCAATTCTGGAACCAACTCAGGAAGATTAGCTCTAATTGCTTGATGGTAACAATCAATATCAGATGATGTAATTTTATACCAATCAATATTTTTTAAATTGTCAGAACCTTTGCAGGCAAAATCCTGGTTATTGTCATATATGTTACTGCTAGCAAGCCTGTAACAAAAACACAGAGGAATATGATCAGAGAAATTGTTGGCCGAATGAACACACTTGACAAGGTTAGAAAGATGACTAGGTGTAAGAATATGATCAGGCCACGATCTGACCAAACCATCATCCCTCTCGTAAGTAAACTGAATGGAGTTATGTGTGAGGTCAACAGCATCAAGATTAAAGTCAGACAGGAAGGAACATAAAGAATCACGAAAATATGATGAACGAGAAAAATCAACGAGAAAAATCAACATTAAAATAACAATGAGTTCGTTATGTTCGATCTGTTCTTCATCCTCTTCGTCCAGGGAAGCAAATGGATCTTCTCCACCGCTGTCACTTCCTTACACAGCTGGCGAGTAGCTTGTGTAATGGCTGGGATAGCTAAAGCTGCTACTTTATTGTCTTTGAGGCAGTGAATTTCTCCATCTTCGGACCCGTCCACCTTCACAGTGATGCCACAAGCACGGAATGATTTCTTGATCAACTCGGCAGACAAGCTAATGATAAACGACTGCGCGTGTGTAAGAGCGGTGGTGTAATTAACTTGGTGTGCTACATTTGGAGTGCAGCTTTCAGAGCGACTTCTATTCAGTTTGCGACTTGTATTCGAGTGAATACGGTATCTAGAAAACATACGTGTCTGCACGAGCAGGAGTAAAGTTGGTGACGGTGCTGTACAAATAATACACAGAACATTAAAATATATAATTCAACTTCACTACATAGATGAAACTTATGGTAATCACTAACATTTTGTGCTTCACAGTGTCAGTGATGCAGCTCATTGGGCCAAACAGCTGCCAGCTGGTCACCACCACTGGTCCAGTATCTCCAGACTTCTTTTTCTTGTTTTTTAAATTTTATTCCCTGACAAATCTATCCCTCACCTTTTTATACAATCCTGTACACAGCAGTCCTCTCCAACCTAATTAAAATTTAGTATTAATAACTACCCTTCCACAAATAACTATCCTTCCACAGATTTTACATACATAGCTAGTAATCCTACCTTGCCAGAAACCTCGATCCAAGCGTTGTCCTTGGCACTCTGGTCTTTGTAGCATCGAGAAGGCACCTGCCAAAGGCAGGTTTACACCGTACTGCCTCCACCAGTTTTTCGTCATTCATTGTAAAGAATGGGTAGCTTCAATTGGAAACACGTAAACACCATTGTCACGTGAAAATCTAAAACAATCTGATTGGTTGGACGCTGAGCAGTAGACGTTGGAATAGAATCCAAGTCTACTCTATTGTCAGACTCCGTAGCGTCAAAACGGTAGCGGTTCATAATTGACGATGGGTTTGACGATGACGATACGCTACGCTGAGCTACTGTCATAATATGAACCAGCCTTAAGGATATAGGATAAATATGATTACCTACATATCTATATGTGTATTCCCACTGACACTCTTTTCATATAGGACACTAGAGAGATTCAACTCTCACTCTTCTATGAGACTTGTATTACTTCACTGCATCTTCCATGGCCAGCCTTGTGACCCTCTCTGTAAGCATTTCATAGTCACTTGCTTTCCTGAAATATTTCCTTATTAGATCCAATTTAGCGGAATCAAGAGCAGGATCGAGAAGTTTTCGCAGCTTTACTAATGTAAAATTAGTATGTGCTTTCGCATAAACTGTTGACTGTCCCCGTATCCGCTCAATTGGGTTTAGTTCACAATGAAACTTGGGCTCTACTTGGGTTTTTTTTCATCCCTAAAATCTTGATGCTTGATAGAATAGTTTGCAAATCATCTACAAAAAAATTTCCTGCATTGACTCCTCTCTCTCTCAAAATAGTTGGTAGCCCCTTTGCAGTTCCATCTGGGTGCACCATCGATTGGAAATTCCCATTTCCCCACTCTGTGTCCCTAACTCTTCGTGGTCCACCATCCTTCTTTGGCAGAAAGAGCTCATGCAGCATATTTGGTGTGACGGCTGCTTTGATCTAGGATAAAGACAACTGTGTGAGAATTCAGAGGGTATTTATAATCTGCAATGGTGCAGGCCATATCCATATCCGTTTGCTTGTTAAACTTGTTTCCAGTCCAGTATCCATCGTGTTCAATACCGTATTCAAACTGAACTCTTGCATGCTGAGATATTTCAGGATTTAATGTTTTAGCCTGTCAGTATCATTGATCAGTTAGACATAAATAGCCATCATGCTCATCTACAAAGTCGGACACCATAATCTCACTACCTTTTGTCTTGGGTAAGAGGGCTGGATGTTCATCTTCTCCCTATCCAAGTCTGACCTTCGTTCGTGTTCTATATTGATTCGTCATGCTATAGAAGGACGAGTTTCTTTTCTTTTTTTGCCCTCATCTGCTTCATCATAAACTCGAGGGGGATCATCTGAAGATAGAGAGGGTGGCAGCTGATCTCTTTGAAGGGATTCCATCTCCTTTAACTCATTCGATACTAAATTCCAGGGAGCTAGTTTAGAGCAAAATGAGCAATTACTGCTAAAACAAACAACCCCATTCAGGGTTTCATACAAGGGGTCGGGGGACCTGGGATTTCACCCCCCCCCCCCCGAACGAGGACGACCCGTACCTTCTGGGAAAGAACAGAAGCCAACCACATCCATCACAACTCCACAGACGACTACAACAGGGCGAATCCACCAGAAATTACATGCCAAACATTCGCTGCAAGCAACAAGCACATCCACAATACCCCTAAATACTCCCTCTAATAAATACTTCTTTCTATTTATCGCCCATATGGTACAGTACCTTGGTCAGAATTTTTCTTTTTCGTTTTAAATCATAATATATCTCCACTTATATTGCACCTGTAATTTTTCTAATAATATTTTACCATCACACAACCCCCATGCTACCCAACCATACACAATATATCACTCCAACCTATTGTTTTTCATTTCTTTTCATATTTTCTATATCATACAGACACATTGACACATTCTGTAATTTTTCTAACAGGCACTAATTAAACACCACACACATCAGAACACCTTCACTGCATATACACCGCACCCTACTCCCTACTAGAGCACATGTCATGCAATAAAGCACTGAAGAAGGACTCCCAAAGTCTAAAATATATTTGCCAGTTATTGCCAGTAATTCTATTTGTGAGTTTGTAGTTTTAATTTAGATCTTAACTAATTAACCTAATCTGAGTTACTTCTACCTCTACCTAAGACAGCATAATGTCGAGATGTTACTATAATGATCCACCTGCGAGGTCTACAAGAAGCCAAACCATGACCCCCGCTCCCCGGGCTGCAGTCGGGAACCATAGCCCCCAAGGGCATACAGCACTAGCCCTAGCCCCCCCCCCACCCTCCCAGGATTTTCAAAAATTATAATGGCATATTGTCATTAGTGCAGCATTGACATTTTGCTAACATTATAGTAATTTAATTTGGAAGATAGACGATTTTTCTCCTTGAATATGTCAAAAATTGCACTAAAATCCACTGAAGTCAGTTCGGGCCCTTCAATTGCGATACGCATGAGCCTAGCAATGTTGATGCCACTTAGTCTATTTCGAAGACGTGTCTTCACAATCTTCATCTGACTAAAAGAACGTTCGGCAGTAGCTGTTGCAATTGGAAGAGGTAGCAAAATATCCAGTAACTTGAAAATCTCTGGGAAGATCTCTTTGTATGCTCTTTGTATGCTCCTGAAAGCTCCATCTCTGTCTTCATATCCTGTAGAGTGGGTGGTTTACTTAGTTTCTTTTCTCCATCATTTTCTTCATCTCTTGTGCTAAGGCTCTCTTAAAAACTCTCCACTCAGCAAAGATTTCTTCTCCATCCACGAGAGGTGGAGAAGTGAAGGTTTCACCATCAAACTCTACAGTTTCTTCTTTCCCATAGAAGTTAACTAGAGTTTGCAGTTGTGAATTGCCATTCTCAGGAAGAGCAGTATCTTCTGTTGGCATCGAAGCAGGGTCAAGGATCGATGAGGAGACGAGTAGCTCCACAGCACCATCAGTGAAACGACCATTTATGTTGGAAACAAGTTTGTCAATATATGGAATAGCTGTTGAATTGTGCTCATTTATATGGCAGCTGCCTGCCAGTTCGAGTTGAACTCCCCCTGAATGTCATGTCATGTTCAATAGCAAGCATGTCAACAGTTGTTTCCACCAGAGAACACCATTCATTCTTGAGACATTTCCGCAATCTTCAAAGAAAAATGGCCCAATGATTCCATTCTTGGACATTGCAACCCATGCTTATCTAGATCATGACCACACTATTTAACTTCCTTAACCTTCTGAAGTGTTGGGACCAGGAGGAACTTTACCACCCATTGAAAGAGCCTGAGGAGTTAGAGGTTAGGCTTCAGAGGACTTCAATGACCTTACTGTGTTGGGATAGTGTAAGGTTGATCATTCTCCGCCAGTGTTTCCAATTTTCTGCAATCGATTTTTTGTAAATGATTTTCTGCAATCGATTTTGTAACCGATTTTTTTTTGGCAAGCGCACAATCGATTATTTCACTTCACATTTTTGTCGCATTCGGCGTTCCATAGTTAGCACCTCAGCTGTTCTGCAAAGTACATCTCAATCTTGTGTCACTGTGGTAGAGAAAAAGCCTCTGAGTGAAGTTGGTAAGTACTTAATTATTAAATATTTTGTTGGCAAAAAATATATATATATCTTGTAATGCTTGTACTTGTTTACTCCCTAAAATGCAGGACACCATTTTCACATTTTACATTTAAAATTTACATGTATTGCATTTTATCAGGTATCATAATATGTTAAACTGCTTTCATTTCAAATCAGCATTTTATATAGTTTCTCATGGCTGTAATTTTTATTTTGGGTTTCAGATCTCAATGTGATTAAGATGCCTGCCCGTATAACTAAATGTGGCCGTCCAAAGGGTGCTGACAAGACCGTGATTGGCTCCCCCCGGGGGCGACAAAGGACCAACCCTCTTCCTATTCCATATGACAGGAGGAATGACAAGAAAAGATGTGGCCGTCCAAAGGGTGCTGACAAGACCGTGATTGGCTTCCCCCGGGGGCGACAAAGGACCAACCCTCTTCCTATTCCATATGACAGGAGGAATGACAAGGAAAGATGTAAGTATATACCGTTTATTACTACAATATTACAGTTTGAATAGATTCAAGCTTTATAGAAATTTACTAAAATATGTCAATGTTCCACCTAAAAATGATGTTTTACCAATTACTAAAATATGTCAATGTTCCACCTAAAAATGATGTTTTACCAATTTCGATTATAATCCATTACGATTTTTCATAATCAATGATCAAAAATTTGTTTCCTATATATCACTATTTTCTACTAGATAATTTTATTTATCATGCTATTTTTCCTTTTCTTCTTCTTGAGTGTGTTGTGAAACCAGCGGAGGCACTCTCTCAGCAACACCTGCTAGATGGTCGTCAGTCTCGCTCAGTCTCATACAGCAGTACTTCACACATGGTGCTTGGAATAGGCTGACTACTTCTCTCCAGAAGCTCACAGACAGTGCATTCTGGAGCTGGAAAGTGTGCAAGAATGAACTGTCAGGGAGCTTTGCTGTTAATTGTGATCACCACTTAGAGTGGTTTGATTGGGTTTGTTCAGGACTCAAATCTCAGCCCAAGAAAACCAATTGGTTTTGTTTGGAGAAGAACACTGATTACTGGAATAAACTTGATTTACGTTGAGAGTTTGTGATATATAGTGATGATCTAAGATCTAAAAAAATATATACATGTCTGTATTCTAAATTTGTGGTTCTAATTTATTGATGTCCAAATTCCATCCATTTTACTTTGAATACCCCAAGTGATTAATAGTATTATATAGTTACATACAGTCTAGGTGTATCAGACTCTAGACTTAGTGAGTTTGTATTTAGTAGATACATGTATCTAAGCTGTACGATGTTATGTCAAAGTCTAGAATTGTGTCATTTTCTTGGTATTATTTTGCAAATAATATTTCCTATTACATTGATAGGGTTCATAATTTACGTTGTCTTCTTAAGCATTTTTTTACTGTTCATTAGACACAAACTGATTTCTCATAATTAAAAAAAATTATTGTTGACTTGTGATTTCAGTCTACATGTAGTATTTATGTACTACAAACTTTGTTGTTACTGATGGGGAAATCAGAACTGTTAAGAGTTAGTATTTAAGATATTCTGTTGCCCATTTTATGTGGGGGGAAAATGATAACAGAATTCCAGTAAATTGAGGTGATACATGTGCAATTTTTTAGGTACATAAATATTGGTTATTTGGTACATTTCATCATATTTAATGTACTTTAACTATTATTATGTGACATTGATCTCAACATTTGCTTCATTATTTTGTCTGTTTGTATTTGTAGTCTTATACACTGTAGGATTAGTTATTTGGACACGATTTTTTCATTGGTTTTATTATATAGTGTGTGTACTTTATCAGGAATATAATATAGGTAGTTAGTTATATGCAGTCACAGCATTTGTGTAGTTCTAAACCGTGATGCATTGACATTCATTTAATCATTTTTACCAAAAAAAAGTCATTATAGATATATATTAGCTATATACTACTAGATTATATATATTAATTTTGCTATCATTTTACAAAAAAGGTTGCATTAAAAAGACAAGAGTTCTCATGGTATTGTCACTGCAATAAATGTATTTCATATATAGCAGATTTATCTTATCACTGTTGCATAACTGGAAAGTTATATTCTGGCAAAATAAATTGGTGCTAAATAAAACTATTCTTGTTTATGTAAATAACTTATTGAATGACGACAAAATTTATCCGTAAATACACGGATAAGGCAGGGGAACAATTATGAAATGGCAATCAGATACAGGGCTCACGCAATGTTTGCATTTTACCCGGGTGAAACCTATTTAACCCAACCCAGTGGGTAAAACCTGTGTCTTGGGTATTTCGCCCAGGTTTTACTTATTTTACCCTGGGTTTTTACCCAAGTATATATATATATTACCCAGTGATATAAAACACTCCCTATCACAGATCTGGGTGGTGGTGGACACCAAGGCTATTTAAAAGGCAAGCAAATACCACGGGTTATCATTCACTGCTTACAGTTTAGTAAGTGTACTGCAATTACAAAAATGAGAAAGCCCAGAAACTCATCTTCTGCCACAGGCTCCTGCGAGGACCTCAGGAGATTTGACTATTAAATCTGCATATCAATTGGACTTTAATCCCATGAATCTTGTTTAAATATTTAAATAAATCATTAAATAAAAAATATATATATACTCTAGTAGACAACCTTGTCACTTGGTAAATAAATGCTGGCTCCTGTTTTTGTCTAGTTTTACAGTTGCCATTTATTGAATGTCTTGTATACTTCCCGATTACCCGAGTTAATTTCTTATAATATCTTTACAGTTTATAATAAATCTATTGCTCTATTGTTGTATATATCCATGTTTGAGTAAAACCCAGGTAAAAGGTATTTAACCCAACCCGGGTTACACCCAAGCCCTGGGTAAAACCTGCGAACGCTGGGTTCACGTCCCCCAAAATTAAAAAAATAATTTTTATAAACGAAGGGTATTTCTTTTGGGGGGTTTAAAATTTTATTCCTAATCTTGAGCTCTTATTTTAGAAATTTTTCATGGAGGGGGAAATTACAGAAAGTACCTAGATTAGGGATATACTTTCTGTAATTTCCCCCTCCATGATATATATATATAGACATTTCTAAAATAAAAGCTCCAGACCGAACCCGAACCAGAAAAAAATCATATCAGGCACATGGGAATCAGGGATTTGGATTTTAAAATCAGGGATCAAAGCTGGAAAAAATCAGATCAGGGAATTTGCTACTACATAATTGTGATAGGTCTGAGAATATTGATGTTAGGACAAAGAACCTATATATAGAGTGGAACAAAAAATTAGCCATTCTAAACCAAAGATATGAACCCCAGAATACAAGAGGATTGCAGCATTCATTTCGAGAAAACACGTTGGAAAAAGTTCTCACTAATCTCCACACGCTTAGTTCGATTAAATTTAACGACGGAGATGAATTATGGAAACAAATTCAATTTGGCAGTTTAAAAAAGAGATAAGATTGTGGGTGGCGGTCTGTTTCTTGAGCCACAAGGTCAATCGGGCTGGAGGAAGACCATGCACCCCTGATGCACATAATGGAGGCTCTGAGAAGTGAAAAAGATAGCCTACACCGTGGCCAGCCCATCGTCAAGGTTGGTCCCATTTACCTGCCAAGAGACGCCAGTCTTTTGTATAAGTTTGTAGCAGCAGGGCCAAGTCCATCAGTGGATGAAAGGATGAGAGGAACGAAAGAGAAGTGTTCTATTTCCCTCAGTTTCTGTTCATGGGAATGCTTCTTCAGATTCTCATGGTGGCGGTAGTAGCGGAGCTGGGGGCGTCTGTTCGAGTGAGCAAATGGGTTGAAAACCTTTACATCAATATAAACTCGCTCAAAGGGTCCTCCCCATAGTCCACTCACAACTATATCCAGCCGAGCACCATTCTGACTATTTGCTAGTTCGATTATTGTTGGAGGTGTGAACTCATGCAACTTCTGAGGTAAGAAGAAATGCTTTTTTTTGGTCTAACTACGGAGCAAGGACTACACTGTGAAGGTACTATGCTCCAGAATGGAAAAAAATACTCCTCTCCTGACTGGGCTACACAAAAAGGTAACTTTTAAGACCATTGTATAATAATGTGCGAGTAACAAAATAATAAAACACACACAATGTATAGCTCTGTTAGTAGCTAGCTGCCATAGCTAGCTAATGCCCAACCAGTACCTAGTGAATGCTCGGCCAGTATATAGCTAGCCAGTAGCTAGTTAATGCTCAGCCAGTTGCTAGATAATGTTAAGGGGGTCTTTTACCATTTCTGGAGTGGTCGACACAATTTGTCATAACTTTTTTGTTTCTTTCTCAATGTAGGTGAATTTTTATCAAGATGCAGTGTATTGAATGTGCTTTTTTTTTTATATGTTCAGATTTTGCATATCTACTACCTAAGTGAAGGATCACACCTCAGTATCAGGAGCAAATATTCTAACTCGTGGCCATTTAGTCCTAACCACTTCCCACTTAGGAAGTGTTAGAGTGATCATAGAAGTGCAAAGTGAATGGCTAAAAAGATCATTAGCTCAACAACTGATTTTTAAGAGAGGTCAACCTGAAGTTCTAAACATGGTATGTATATCCTCCATATGCATACCTCCACCATGGATGGACTTAACATGTTTTAGCCATTCACTTTTTATAGAGCAGGGAAAGGACTTTCAAATGATATATTTAAATCTTGTATACATTTAAAAATGAGCAAGTTAGAATATTTCCAGATTCGGAAAACAGTGATTTTCAGGAGAAGCCATGAAAAGTGGGGTATGACAAATGTTGTATTTTGGGGGTTCTTCTTGGTTCTTTTCTTTTCAGTAATTCACTTACTCGACATGTGCATAAAACAAAGTAGAGAAAGGGCACAGTTTAGAATAGTATAACTTCCCTAGAACTTGAACTTCCAAGTAAAATATTGAGTGCTGAAAAGAACCAGTTAAAAAAAAGAGAGAGAGAGAGAGGAAGCTTGAACCCTCCAGCTTCATGTCACACCCTCCTCCTCCACATGAACCTCCTCTGCACCCTTCTTCCTCCTCCTCTTGGACTTCCTCCTCTGTTACCACCTCTGACACCACATAACTTGCTGCACGAATGTGAGTCATGTCTCGCGAAGCAAGGTGAGCACTACAGAGAGGACCAGCTGTAATACCAATCTTGTCCATGACCTGGTTCAAGGACTGAACTGAATTCAGCCGTTGAAAACCATCACAGAAAGATTGGTCGCAATCTGAACGATGGATGTTCCGCTGAAGTCTGTCTTCGAGCACCTTGCCCAGATCAGAGAGTTGAAGGACTCGTTGCTGTTTTGGGTGGCTCCAAGCAAGCACCTGCTGAGCAAAGACTCATCACACAAGTCCTCGAAAACCTTCCCAACAGCTTCCCAGTAGTCATCAGGAATCAAGGTGTGGGTACTTGGTGGATCTTGACCGGTGGCCAGTGAGTGCTTGCTGGTACTTGCACCAACTATCAGCATCATCTGGGCAAAAATCGTGCTGTGGATCCTCATCAGTCGAGATATAGTGGTAGTAGATGGCCCAACACGCTGTCGTCATACCTGCGATGTCTCCAGGATGGTCGACGATGGCTAGAGGCTCTGCAGAGTATCAATCTCGGGATCCATCATCTTCCCATGGCACTGTCCTCCTGTGCTAAACCTTGATCTCCTCAAGTGCCTCGATCTCCACTTCAAGAGCCACCACTGCCATCTCTGCATCAGTGTGTGGTTCCCCATCGTCCTCCAAGACTGAAGACCTCTCCCCACCCCTCCTCCTTCCCATGCCTCTTCCCCTGCCTCCCACCACCACAGCCGTCTTCTCCCTCACCACAGCCCTGGCATCCCTCAAGAGTCTCCGCGCATTCTTCAAGCCCGCTGTCAGCACCTTGTCAGCACCTTGATCTGTTCCTTGGGCCCCTTGCTTGTGGATGCAAGCTCCTTCTTGACTGTCCGCACACGCTTGCCCAACCGCTTTTGTATGTGCCCCACACACTCGTGCTTGGTGATTTTCACACCACTGCCGTAAGGCTCACTTGCTAAGGGCCGCGATTGTCTTTGAGTCTCCATCCGAAATGACCTCTGTGTACCGGAGGTGGCAGGCTTCCACAGAACGCTTCCAGAGAATGAGAGCTCCAGCATACTCCATGGCTGGTGAAGACCCATCGTGATTGGCAAGGAATTCCTCCCGTGTCCATCCAGCCACACATCAAATTCCTCTGCTCCCAGTCTCGTCTGTTGCCGTGAACACGCAGGGCAGGACTTCGACATCACCTCAAAGTCGAGAACTTGTCCTGTGTCATAGGAGATGACCACAACCACACCGTGTATGGCTGAGAAGCCACGTCTGGACCAGGTACCATCACAGGTGACCTTGACATCGAGGACGTCGAGTGGCTCGACGCAAGCTTCCTCAACCCCAGGAGAGTATGGAGGAGACCTTGGTTCTGTACCAAGAAGATTGAGGGTTCCAAAAATCGCCGCAGACGCTTACTTCAAAACTGACCCGAAATGATGACGGTCGCCTGACAGGATGCGCAGATCATGTGATGACAGCACAGGGCTGCGTGGTAAATGGTATAATAGGAAGCTTACTGAGAGACTTCTATCATGATGGTTAGGGCGATACGCTTACATTTGGCAGGAGTGCCGTCTTCAAGACTCAAACGGTATTTTGTAGCTTGATATTGTGAAATAGCATGCACAAAAAGGTGCATAACTTCATAATGGAGCATTGAAATGCTCTGAAACTTGAAACATAACTATATAATACATGCATCAAGGTATAGAATAGAGCAACAAAACCCGATTTTTAAAAAATATTTTGACAAAAATCATTAAAAAATTGTAAAAGTGTTTGGATCATGTTAAGTCGTGCGCGTCAATTACTTATCTTAAACGCACGCGCTATGTACAGAGCGAGATGGTTCAACAACGATTGCTCCTGCTGTATTTGGGGGAAACAAGGAAGTCATTGCCTATTTTAGGAGCAAATCTAGTACTGTTACTTGTGGAATGTGGAATGTAAGGGGGAAAATATCTAAAAAGTAATAATAATAGGATGATTATTGATAATAATAATTATTATGATGATGTTGTTACTTGGTGTACAGTTGCAATGTAACTATGGTTAGACGTAAGAAGTCCAGCCTGAAAGATGGATTTGCATGGGGGTGTCCATCCTCTGACATATGGGTGTTTGGATTGGTGGACACCAGTCATACTCCTGCACTGGGTATGCTGTAAACAATCACAATTCCACTCCATTCCATGTGTAGTTGTTCAACATAAATTTTCAGGTTACATGCAAATAGTTCCCCGGAGAGACGCTGCAACATTACTCCCTATCATATGGCAAATGGAACGATAATCCATTTGGATCAGTGGGCTGCGTACAGACAGGTTGCTTCTCTGCCTGAAGTGGTTGCTCATCGGACTGTTGACCATTCAATAGAGTTCCTAAATCCAGTCACTGGTGTGCACACACAAAATGTGGAATCCTACTGGAATAGAGTGAGTTATACCACAAGATATACACAGTATGTAGATAAATTGATTTTATGCAGGCGAAGATAAAGTTTAAAAGGATGAGGGGTTCGTTGTGATCAACTTCCGATGAGTTTATGTGAAGGGAGAGGAATGCCGGCACAACTGCTGATGGTTTTGGCAGCATCCTACATGAAATCAAAACACAGTACCCAGTATAATTTTGTCCTCTGATGTTTTGTTGTTGGTTTTTTTCAATGCTGCATTTGTTGTTTTATGAAGTTGAAGTTGTGTTAATATGAAGTTGTGTTACTTTTTTTTTGGTTAGTATAGCTGCTATGAATATTGTTCTGTCCTGAGGTAGTTGTTATTTACTTCGAGTATCCTTTTGCCTTCTGAACACTCCATTTTAGCGCGCGTATTTTAAGATAAGCAGAGAAAAGTGCAAAATATACCGCGAAAATTAATTGACGCGCACTGATTTTTCGACTCTGGAGTCTTACTCTTTACATGATCCAAAGTCTCCCTTGCTAGCGAATGTTCGGCCAGTATATAGCTAGCCAGTAGCTAGTTAATGCTGAAGAATTAGCTATGTTTCTTTGTTTGGACATGATTTGCTGTTGTGACCAGCTTGTCTGCAAGTACGACACGCCCTCATGCGCGGAGGACTGTTAGCAGCTGTGACAGCATCCACAGGTACAGTGGTTCTTTGTCTGCTTATTGGTTTTGCCACTGTTGGCATTGGGCATGTGATGTTCTGATCAGTCTCTGGGCAGAAAGGACGGATTTGATCATACAAATACCACTGGCGTTCGTGAGACAAAGGCTGAATAACAGACGGAAGTTGAGTCTTAGTTCACTCCCATCAGGTATCCATGCAGACTTGAGAAGTTGGATCCGAGTTGGTGGTGTGTCCGCTCTCTGTTTGACATAACACACCCCAGGTTCTGACGAAGTGAAGTGCAAATGGTGCAACATTTTGATGCCAACTACCTCTCTGAAATGTGGAGCGAAGAAGTTTGTCCAGTTGTAGTTAGGCACTATGGTACTTCCATCCTCATGCGATACCAACTGAGCTATGTTACATTCTGCTGAGTCGTTCACTACCCTTTCAATGTCGCTCAATTTTCCCACTTTGGTCCTTCGATATAGGCATTTGAAAAGGCCAAAGCACCAATCAGGTGCAAATTTCGTATGTCCAACAACAAGAAATGAGAGAGTGATTTCGCTATGTTGGCCAGTAAGTACATGCCAGGCAAGGTACTGGACCACACAACTGTTCTTATTTTGCCCCGTACAATTGTCAGCATGCAAGAATACCTCTTTTTCACCCAGGCCATGATTTTTGAAGAAATAGTGGAGTTGGCTGATGACGGTGTTGGCTCCCTTACCACAATCTCCTGCCTCATCAGTTAAAAAGTTCACTTGTCGAGGTAATGCTTCACCCCCAAAACACCACATTTTCTTGGGGTCAAAAAGTATATAGGGCCTGTAGATTACCGGAAACTGAATGTGTCACTCGTGGAGATCCTTACCCACTATATATATACCACATATTGACTATCTGATTGACGGGATAGGAAAGGCAAGGTACATAACCACATTAGATTTAACTAAGGGATACTATCAGGTACCTATGGAAGAGTCTAGTAAAGAAAAAACAGCTTTTGTCACTCCACGGGGCAAGTATCAATTTATTACCATGCCCTTTGGCCTTGTGTCAGCCCCAACAACTTTCCAGAGGTTAATGGACCAAATGCTAAGGTTTATACACTTTTGCAACTGCCATAGACTACTAGTTCTAGTAGTCTATGCAACTGCTTATTTAGACGACATCCTTATACATAGTTTGTCCTGGGACTATCATATCAAACATTTATGACAAGTCTTTACCAAGATCAGAGAGGCAGGGTTATGCATTAAAGGTGTAAAAACTTGGAACAGACTGTCTTGCCATAATGAATGTAGTTTGATACTTCCTTTTTGTCCCTGCATGGTAAGGCCAATGGTGAACATCATCATCACCAATGCAAACTGCCTGCAACTGCCAGAAAATGACCATTATTTGAAAGCTCAAGACAGGAATCTCGTGTTTGTGACACATGGTCATTGGCGAACTGTGTGGAGCACTGCTTGCCATTGAAGTGGGTGCATTGAAGTGGAGCAGCCACAGCCACTGGTCATGAACTGCTCTTTTTCTTGAGTGTCCACATACCGAAATTCAAGAATGACAGATTCTCTAATTGCCGGCAAGTGTGACATTGCTTCCTGTACCTGTTCATCATTGGTCAACTCTGGATCATCCTGTTGCTCATCACTACAATCTCCACTCCCTTCAGTTTGGGTTATCGGTGGCTCAAGTCTGTCCGTCTCAACCACATAATTACCTATAAGTATAACCATGCTTCCATCATTACTACTTTACTACTTTACTTATTACTACTTTACTTATTACTTATTACTTTCTTATTATCGTTTGGTTATTTGTACCTTTCATTATGTATTAGTATTACAGTTTGCATGTATACATCTTCATTCTCAGAGTCACTGTCTGAGTCACTGTCACAAGTAGTCACCAATAACCTCCAGGAGAGACTGCTGATCTCAGGGAGAGAATTTTATCAGTAAATTGATTGCTTTTGCAGCTTCCTGTGCACCTGGAGATGCCATTTCACACACAGTTGTTTATTTCTGTGACAATAGATTTTTAACCGCTTCCCTTTCTAATGGCCCCCCCCCCCCCCCTCATTCTGCGAAGCCACAAATGAGGAAGCGGATGGAGAAAGTAAAGGAGTTACTGTCCAAATTAACGGACTTGGAGGACGCTCAGATGGAATCAACTTTACTACGGTCCTGTCTTGCTCTCCCTAAGATCTCCTTCTCGCTTCGTACCTGCCCTCCTCAGCATATAGTGGATGCCTGTGCTCTCTTTAATGACAACATGCGGGAAGCTGTATCAGATCTGGTTGGGGGGCCTCTTTCAGATTGGGCGCGGTTAAAGGCTTCCCTACCCAGCTCTCGTGGCGGTCTTAACATTAGAAGGGCTTCCCAGCATGCTCCAGCGGCCTATATACTATAGGTTCCCTGGAGCAGTCAAGAGGTCTGGTGGCTAGGCCATGAACCAGTCAACTTTCACCAAACCATCTCTGTTGAGGCTCTTGTGGATGCAGCTGGGAGGCCAGACTGGACATCATTAGAAGAACTAGACATCCCCGCAGACAGAAGCCTCTGTCACACTCCATAGACGACTGCTGCTTCTGGTTGCTACTCGAGTCCACCCCTGATCAGAGGTCGACAGCCCTTGCTCTCTCATCTTCTCTCCCCCATGCGGGCGATTGGCTCAATGCCATGCCCTCCAGCTCTCTGGGCCTCCAAATTCAGGACAGGGATTTCCGTCTGTGTCTGGTGTATTGGCTAGGGCTGCGAATGATGAATGAGGACTCTCCCTGTCCTGTTTGCCACAGAATGGCTGATGCGTTTGGGGATACTTATGCAGAGTAGTTTGCACTAGATCACCTTCATGTAATGATAATATGATATTGCAGCAGTTTCTATTGTACAGAGACAGCTTTGTATTGATTGCATAAAATATTCAACTCACTCTCCTTAGGATCTTCTGGATGGTGCTGGTCTTCTATATACATGCTTCTCTACAAAACCTAACTCCCTTCTCTGCTCCTCAGATGATGCTTGATGGCCTGGACACTTCAACAAAACAAAAGTACATTGCAATGGCTTTCCCTTGCCTTGCATGGCAGTTATTGTACATTTCATCTATTTTTTCATTTAAATTCTTTTAGAAAGTGCATGATACAAACAAATAACTTTCATTTCATTCTATATAATTTCTATAGCTAATATATATATATATAGCCATTAGCCATTAACCTGTGCAGTTTTCTTCTTGTAAACTTTGAGCCTGTTTACATTAATTTTCTTCTTCAAAATTGTCCCCTTCAACGTTTGGACTTCATAAACACCTTTACCAACATGCCGGTTGACAACATATGGGCGGAGCCACTTATTGAAGAACTTTCCCCCTTTCCTCTGTTTTTGTGCTGTGTTTTCAACAAAGACATGGACACCTTCATTCATCACAGCAGATGAATGCTTGAGATCGTAGTACTCCTTCTGCTTCTTTTGAGCCTGAGAAATGTTAGAAGTGGCTTTAGAAACACTCCTGTATTTCAAATAGGGCTTCCATTGTGTCTTCAACATTTTCCTCAGAAAGTTCTAGATCGAGTTCTTCTTGTGGACAGAGTTCTACATCAATGGGCTGACGGCAAAACATCATGTAAAAAGGAGAAAAATTGGTAGAGCTCTGTCGGGTGACTCTATAGCTGAATAATATAGGGTCTAAAAGCACATCCCAGTTAGTTTGATCTTCATCAATCCTAGCAACCCGAGAATGGGATAAAGTCTGGTTAAATCACTCGGTAAGCCCATTTGATAAGCTGATGTCACCCTGTGCTGTGTTTGTGTTTTTGCAGAGAGATGCTCAGAAAGTTGATTGACAAACTCACGACCCTGGTCTGAGATGATTATGTTGGGACAGCCAAAGCGACAGATCAACTGCACACATATATAATATGAAAATAATAATTATTGATTATTTCATATATCATAATACCCTTTGTAGCTATTGTTAAGCCATTTCTTACCTTGTAAATAAGGTTAGCCACACCAGCAGCCTCTTTTGATGGAAGAGGGGTAGCTTCGGCCCACTTTGTGTAATAGTCTGTTACAGTTAAAATGTACTTATTTCCAGATGGAGTCTCAGTTAATGGTCCTATGAGATCTATTCCAAGCTGATGCCAAACCTGAATATAGTATGAGTACAAATTAATTCTATAATGCCAATGTTTCCATATTACGTGATTAAAAGCATTTGCTGTCCAACTTCCTTACAAGGATGGACAGTATCAAGATGCTCATGGATCTGTGATACAAGTGTAAGAGATCTTACAACTCAATCAAAAGACAGATTCAAAGTCTATCCATCATAACACCACCCAACAGATATAGCCAATCAGAACACACACACACGAATGATTACATGAATACAGTAAAATGATCTTAAGGAAATGCACAAGGGTGTTAATCAAAGTGTTAATGACTGCTTCTTTCACAAGTAATTCAAGTTGGGAGGTTATAATGAGCTAATTTATAAGTCTGAAGGTGTAGCATTGCCTTTTGGCTGCTTAAATATTACTATGGTACCAAACACAAAAGCTAGTTGCTTGAACATTTAGAATTACAAGTTGTCAGCTGCAAACAAATTGTCAGCTGCAAACAAATGCAACTGCTTCATAGTGATAACAAAATTACCTTAGAAACAACAGGAATTGGATGCAGAGTTCCAGAACTCTTTTTCAGTTTTGGTTTGCTACGCTGACAGAGATCACAGTGCCCAATGTAATACTTGACATCATTGTACATTCTAGGCCAATAGTACTTCAGTGTAAGTGCACTAAGAACTCGAGTGATTCCTGTAAAATAATACATCACTATCTATCATGGCATTCAGAAAGCTACATTCGAATAAGTTGTACTTCAGTTATAATACCACACAAATGATGCTAGCAGTTAGACAAAACTTCAATTTCAAAACCTCAATTTCTACTATCATTTAAAATTAATCCAAAGGTTCTTAACTGCAGTATCTAATACAGTGCAGCAGACATCGCTACTGCCTGTGTGTGTGTGTGTGTTTGTGTGTGTGTGTGCTGGGGCTTGTCAGACCAAGCGTATGCTACTAAAGCGAAATGTTAATTCTTCTAGCCTGGGACAGCTAAAATTCCTGCACAGCTAAAATTATTACAAATTGACTAGTATATTATAATATGAAGACAATAGAATTATGTTAAAATTCAATTATGAAAATTATACAGGATATAGCTATGTTACAGTTAGCTACACCAACCTAGGTGTCCATCTTCATGTATTGCCTTCAATAGTCTCTGCTTTTCTTCCGCAGTTTCTACCACAAGCCTCCTCACTGACTTGACGTTCGTCTCTTTATTATCGATATAATAATAGCTCAAGCTTCTTTTATAGTTGTGTGTGCTATCTATAGGATAGTTTCCAGAATGAATAAATTCAAATACTTCAGAGAAAGAGAATTTTTCTGCCATCTTCACAACATAAATTTGTCTGCTGGGACGTCACCCCCGGACGCTCATCGGTTAACGTCCTAGCGGACGACGTCCCTAGCCGATAGGGGACGTTATCCGTTATGACAGCAGACCATCGCGTGAGCAGCGAAAACCCCTCAGGTAGGTGAAGACCCGCGTGAGCAGCGAAAACCCCTCAGGTAGGTGAAGACCGAAAAATGAGGGCACATTCAGAGGAGTGCCACTCTGCAGGCATCCATTTCACTCCCCTGGTGGTGGAAGCTCTGGGAGGCTGGTGTGAGGAGGCTATTGTCACCATCAAAAGGATAGGTCGCCTGCAGGGACAGCGCCTTGGCATTGACCCCGTTGATAGCACCCGCCAACGCTTGGCCATCGCCCTTTGGAGAGGGAATGCTTCACTGTGGCAACCCATTCGCCTGGATGGTGTAGTCTAATTAACTGTAACTGTTTTCATCGACCCATCCCTGCAGAGGTGGATGGAGATGTTTAATCTTTGATGTATTCTTTGTATTTAGTATATGTATTTGTTTGTTTTGAACTGCGGAAAAAAATTGCTGTTCTCTTTACATTGCGAGTACCCCCCTATTCTTCCCTATACGCAGCAGTATCCAGCGTAGCTAGCTTTTTGACCAGCCATCTTCTAACTCCACGCTTGTATATAAGGAAGCAAGAAGAAGGCTCAAAACTTCACACAGAGGTAGAGGAAGGATAGTAGATACTTGTAATACCAAAAAATATATAATAATTGTCAAAGTATGACTATATATATACTAGACTATTTCACAATGTTTTTTCTACAAAAGGTCAGATCCAGGACATTACGATTAGACTATTTGCATTTTAACCAGTATTGAGCTCTAAGCAGCTAAGTGACACTGAGAAAAGGCTGCTATTACGGGCCGCTGGTCAACTTATTTTCCAGGGACAACAGGTAGAATACTCTTACCGGCCAGAATACCAGCCGCCGGAAAACTAATTTTGGTCACATGACAAGCCTATGAATGATCTTGTGACTACCCCAGTATTTGACCGGTACCTATTACGAGTTATGGCAGCAGTAATTGTCCATGGAGGTGCTTTTGCGGTGCCAGACTCCATAGCAGATGATTGCATTGCTGGTTGTAGGGCAGCGGCTGAGGAGGCGTACGCCGCACTCACTGCAGGAAAGTCAGCGGTAGATGCTGGTACGCTATAACTCTTTTTGTTCTGTTTTGTTGTGATGGATTGGTGGTTGTTGTGAAGAGAGCTATTAGGAAGTGCACCCTGCGTTGGTTTTTTGAAATATTGGACACTTGATATCTCAGCTCACAATGGCAGCTTGTTGCTGTCATAGCTATTAGCTTTTTAAAAAATTAAAAAAAGACCCCACTCTCAATAGTTCTGCATGTCCATTCTCACTTGCCTCTGTCTAGTTCTGTTTAGTATCTTTTCTTTCTCGAGTAATGTCTCCTCATATCCCAACACGCTACTTTCTTTCCACCCTTTCTTTCCACCCGCATGTACTGTGAGTAGAACCTTCCATCTTCCTTGTCCGGCACTAACAAAAACTAACAAAATGTGTTCCTATATTTGGTGAGGGAAGTCTCCCCTTCTCTGGGATAGAAGAAGGGGAGAGTTTGTATTGCCACGCATGGCTGTATCTGCGACCTATCTGTATTATCTGTGGCCATTGACAGTACGTTCACCCATAAAAATAAACAGCCAACTGTCTTAAATTAAATGAGATTTGGTGAGGAAGGAAACGGTCGTCTTAGTGGGAAATGGTCCAGACAACTGGATGATTAAAGGAATATTGAGGAAAGAACTGAGGAAAGAACTGGTTGATGATGAGTATTGAGGAAAGAGAACTGGTTGAGTGGGAATAAAAATTGGTTGCATAGTTAGCGAGATGAAAATCTTGGCATTGCCATTGGTGTATGTATCTATGTTTGTTTGTTTGTATCTATTTATGCACCGTACGTACGTTCCCCATAAAGATTATGAACGGTTTAAATAATCCGGGCTTATGTAAACAAGGAATGGTCATTGTAGTGAAGAGAAAGAGAAAGATCGAGTAAATGGCAGCAGATTTGAAGCTAGAGGAAAGAGAACTGGCATCACAGGCAAGTAAGAACAAGTTTCATTCTGATATATATAGCTACTTAATTCATCGGCGTGCTCTAACGACGGGGTTGTACCACCTTAAATAAAATGGGGGTTGTGCTAAACTGGAAATGATCATCTCAATGTGTCTGGAGAATATCTGAGTAGACTCTCACCTCAACCTTGCAAGTTCAGAACCTGTAAATGGTTACCAAGTATTACAATCTGATGACGTCTGATGTACAGATCAGTATGGGGCTTCAGGTATGCTAGGGTTAGGGCAATGTCTACAATGATAGGATTTCAAGTTTTGTCCAATAGAGCAGGCTAAAATAATAAGTTATTTTTTTGCCGTGATGAAGACAAGTTGAAAAATTGGCTCTAAAATCAAAAATACAGAGAACCCTTCAAGTATTTGATGTCAGTTCAAAGTAATCGGACAAGTTTAAAATAAGTTTCTGGTTTTTTTTTGTTTCCCCCACTTTGGCTTGCCACCCAATGCCTTGCATATATTAGTAGCTGTCAGTATATAGCTGTCAGGGCGAACAAGAACCAATTCCTTACGTGCTTGAGCTATGGAGGTTGATTCACCATGCGTCATCAAGCTTGGCGAGGTAAAAGCAGGTATACTTAAAACTCATTACTGCCTCTCTCTCGGAGAGCAAAGCAGAGCAGACTACATAATTGGTATATAGAGGAAAGACAACCGACTGCATATGGTTGATAGAGGAGGGATGTGCTAATGACGTCGAACATACTGAACTCCAACAGATCAGGAGTGCGAAATACCGACAATGAAATGTCTGAAGACTTGTCGGCTATCGCACTCGTTTCTTTTCAGTGCTCTGATGATTCTTATACTCTGATGATTCTGTCAGACAGCGAATGCTTTACTTGACGACCTCACTCATAGTATCTTGTCGGCTCCAGCATGGTCTACTCTTCAATACTCTGACAATTCCATCAGCCAGAAAACACTGCATGACTTCTCTTGGTGTGCTTCCTATTCAGATGACAACATAGTCTTTAAAAAAATTTAAATAAAATTAAAACCTCTTTCAGCCATACATGCATTTCTATTTCACAACTGGCCAGCCTATTGTGTTACAGGGCATCCAGTTGTGCAGCCATGCAGAGTTGGGTATTCTGTATAGAGTGCATCATCTATACTTATCATACACGTAAGGGGCAGGAAGGGAGAGGCGTGGCAAGTGCCTCAGCTCACACTTGAATGCCTTCCCTGCACTTCTATGCACTTCTAGTATAAATTACTTATCAGTTATCACATATAATGTATTTGTCTCCGGTTTGGTTGGGTTTGTCTTTCATGCACATCTCTTGTCTTTCTCTCTATAAATATATATGCAGGATCCCATTTCACATCCACACAGACACACACACACACACACACACACACACAACCTTCTTGCTCATTTCAGCATTCAGTATTGGGTACTTCATGTTTGTCATGAAATTCATTTATTGCATCTTATCAAATAAGAAACTAGTCTAGATTTGTAGAAACGTTCTATTGATGTCGGAAAGGTATGGTCAGCTGAGTTGACTCTGCTATCCTTATTGGTGCCCACTCACTCATGATCGACTTTTCTCTTTTTTGACCTCATGTTCACCTCATGGTGATATACCTCGAGTATGAAGTTTCAGATATACACCTTGACTAGGTGACTCCCACACTTGAACCTGCACAAGGATCGTTACCGTTTTCCCGTTGTCTGACCCACGTGCATGGCCTCTTGGCAAGAAGGTGCGCAGGGGGACCATTATGCTCCCCGTGCCCCTCGGGGGTTCCTGCCAGCCGGGACATAGTTCAGGGCTAGGACTTTTGCTGCCACACCGGCATCAGATTTGTTACTCTGGGTTATTATTGTGTTCCATTCTTGCTATATATTCTGGGTCCACTTTTGAATGATAAAGTCCGGGTGAAAGATATCTGGCATAAAAGCTGTATCAGGTAGTACTTCCTATATTGGTTTGACCCACTTTTTAAAGGGCAGATGGCTCCCCCCCCCCCCCCCCCCCCCCCAGAAAACCAAAGCTCAAACCTCTCAAGTTGGCATTTCTTAGCTGCCTAAAGATTCCCATCTGCCTAAAGATTCCCATCTTGCCTTGAGCCCTTTGCTAAGGTAATGAACTGGCAGACCAATCATAGAAAATGTGAATCAACATTCATATTCAAGTCACTTTTCTGTCCCTCTCATAACTTTCTACAATAGGTCCATTCATTGGCGTCGGTCTGTTTCCATTTTCCTTGGACCTGCTGCAACATCAAGGGCTGAGACTTGGGGACTAGGGGAAACTCGACCCCGGAACGAATGACTGCCTCTGATTTGGTCTCGGGTCATTTAAGTTACTGTGAGAAGTCGATTCAGATCAAAAATAGTTCATCTCCAAAGAGGAACTCCACTTGTTACTGAGAGTCACAAATGGAAATTGAACTTTGGGGTGGATCAAAGTGTGCCCATTTGTTGCCAGTCTTATCCACTTCTGCAAGAGAGACAACCAGCTACAGGGGTCCCGGTGTAATAATTGTATCCAACTTATCCTGGCTGGCTCTCATGATGACACTTCACGTACCTACCAAGTTTTCGATGGCAGTTAATTCAGTCAACAAGAACTCTCAACACCACCCCAATCACATTTACTTTACTGCTCGCAAATTTGGTACCCTTCACTTGATTTTGAGTCTAGATTCGTTTCTCTTCTCCAGCTTCCTCCTATGTGCCAACTGGAACCCATTGACACATTCTGTTATTCTGTTTCATTAGCAGCACGTCACCTTTGAACTATATATACATGCAGTAAAAGGTGGTTGTTTAAAAATGGGTGTGTGCCTACATGTAGTGTACTGCAGTGAGTCTCATAAGTTCTTTGGCCCTTACTGTCTGTCTGTTTCTCTATCCTCAATGGGCACTCCCATAGAGGACCCAGGCAGGGGGGAAGAATTAACTCAACCAGAGGAAGGACAAGGACAGAGTTTTGGGCCCAATGGCAAACTAGGGCAGGTACAAAGTCGGGGCTGTAATATTTCTCTTGGCCTTTTGTGTCTGTCTGTGTTTCTTTGTCCTCAATGGGCGCTCACACTGTGGACTGAGGGTTGGACCAGGGTAACGCTTGTGAGGCTTAATTAAACATCGAAGCCTATTTACGCTCACTTATCACCTGGCAGTCGAACTCGGCATATGGTGTATGAGTATTTATGTCATCCTTGCGTAAAGCATCTTTGTGGCAATATACATGCACCTGGGAAAATGTTGACTGTTTCGAGTTGTCTCTGCTGTTTTTCCATTGCAAGGCTACCTGTGAAGCTGGTGCCTCAAATATTTGGTTATCTGTATTTCTACATGCTAGTATGCACAGCTAAGGCAGAAAATGTTTTCGCCCTCTATTTTTTTCATGGTTTAAAAAGAAACTACAGAGCATATCCACGTAGACCACAACCAGTTAGATGACCCTTTACCACTTAAACTCATTACACCCAAAACGCTCAAAAACATCCCTAAATAGCGGATATTTCTCACCAAAGACGTTTTCTGTCTTTTAAAGAGTAGAAACAGCAGTTCCAGATTCTCCATCTGCTATTGAGTGAACTGCTTCTTTTAATTTTAATTTTATCACGGTTCGTTAGTATCTCGATGCCAAAATTATCCTCCTGTCTATGTACCCCTTACCTCATCAATGGTGACTGACCAAAGCTTCATGGCCATAATTCTCCCTCTCTCATATCTACCATCTCTTGTCTTTCTGATTGGCAATCAACATCTTTGTCCTTGAATCCTCTCTATCTCTCCTTCATCCAAACTCTTGCAATCCCCCCTCTAGTTCCGTCAGATGGTTTTTGACTCTTGCAATCGCCATATAGTTTCTAAACTAAATGAACTCTCTCTGCTCTGAAATCGCCAAGGTGGTGATGTGGCTATTTATGTACACTCTTCTCGACGCGTTTCTTTGGGCCTCAACAACAGTCTAGAACTACTTCTCTCGGTCAAGTTCAATGAATGCATTTGGAGCATTCTATAGACTTCTCTCTCTCGAGCAATGTAACCCTCATAACAGACTTTCTCAGCTCTCTTTCATCTGCTGTTTGTCCTTACTGGGCTTCCAACATTGATGTTTCCTGCTCATCTTTGCCTCGATCTCACCATTTTTCTGGTCTTTTCTCCCTCCCACACATACCTCTCATACTGGTCACTGACCTTGTCTTTGTTCCGTCTCATGCGTGGTTCTTCTCTCGTTCTACCTCCCGTATCCTCTTCTGACCACAATAGTATACTTACGGTGCCTTTCCTTCTACCCTCCTCCCAAGAAAAAATACGAAGGATAAATATTTGCTGTAGTCAAGATCTTTTCTTGTGTGCTAAAACTATATTCCCCTTTCCTTTTTCAAGCTTATCAATCATCAATCACTCTCTTTAGAAAAACCATATCCTCTACATTAAACGTTATCTTCCAGTCTCTTTCCTCTTCTACAAAAAAAAGTTTGGTCTGTGCAGGTTTTTTCTTCTCCCCCCCTATTTCCTCCCCCCCCCCACCAATTTCTATTTCCTCCCCACCAATTTCTATTTCCCCGCTAATTTATATTTTCCCACTCTTTTTGTTTGCCAGACTACGAGAGCTCTGAGAGTGAAGGTGTTTTGATTACCTTTACCTTAGAGTTTCTGTTGTTAATTTTTCCACAAAAGAATCCCAGAGAGTCCCTTTTGTCTACAGCAAGTAACCATCAATAAGGCAGCGATCCCAGGATGTTCCCCTGGAGAACACCGGAGACCACTGGCAATAACCCGAGTGGTAGCTTCCCAGACACACGTGTTACATCTATGTACCATGATAAGATGTATGCCTGCAATCAAAATCACAATTTTCCCTGAGATAGTCCTTGAGCAGCACCTCGCTGTGAGAGAACGCCAATTTAACAAAGGCAAGAAATGTCACATCAGACTGGGTGGTGAAGGCTCTGCAAGGGTGGAGTGATTTCTGAGAAATGCAAATGGTACCAGGGGGAAATGCTGAACCAACTGGCTTGTCATATGTAATGCTCTCGGGAAGAACATTGGAGATTGAGCGGAAGAGGAGGATTGGTCTATAATTCAGAACAGAAGTTTTGTGACCTGGTTTATGGATAGGTGGGACACTGTGAATATGATCATGCCATACTGCCCTTGATATGAGTGGGACTGACAACAAGTGGAGTCTGGTTATTGTCGGAGAAAAAGTCACAGAAGAGGTTGGAGGGATGGTAAGAGAAGATCAGCTGATAACTGGATAATAAATGACCAATCTTTTGGAGGGTGAGGTAACAGGACAATGGTGGTGAATAAGTCTGTCATCTAAGGAATTTGGTACGCTATAAACAGCATCGAGTGATTATGTGGTTGCCAGTTGTGGGTAGTAAATCAATCAGTGACGGAAGAGTAGGTATCAAGTCATTTACAGCAACCATGATGTGCCCACCCTTAAGGATCTACACTTTAACAGTATATTGTGTGGTCTGTCGCATTACTTCACTGTCTAATTTGGAATGGCAATGCCATTTTGTTGCAAACAACTAATTGAGTAGTCTGAAGAGTCAACAACAAAGTAGCATTAAAATCACCTCAATAATCAACTTCAATTTTTATTCACTCAACATTTCGACTAGATGCTCTAGTCTTCATCAGGAAGTAGCAAGTTGGTTAGCTAACCAGGTGTATTGAAGACATGGTTTATCTTGGGTGGGGTGGGGGGGGGTTTACATTCACTCTGATCCAGACTGGTTCACGTCGTTGGTACGAGAGGACCGATTCCAAAGGTGGAGAAGTTCTAAATGAGGCACCCTTAATGGGTGGGAAAGGAAAAGGAAACAACTTTTTCAGCACTCCTAAGCCTTAGATTTGTCTTTGGTGACTGTGAAATTTATTTAATGACTCGTTTATCATGATGTGCGATTCATGAAGATCCATCCTTTTTTGTATTACTACTCGACAATGTTCTACATAAAGATTGGACATCTCTGCTCCCGTGTATAAATGGTGTTGAATACCTCGTGTTTTGTTTGCTATAGTTGAAGTGGCGGTGAGAAGTCTTGAAGACAACCCGATCTTCAATGCAGGTCACGGCTCTGTCTGGAATGAGACTGGACAGATAGAGATGGATGCCATTATAGTGGATGGGTGTAAGTACTGCAGGTGCAGGGATAAATGTTTCATGACTTCTGAAAAGTGAGCACCATGCTAATTTAGTTTGCAGGTTGCTATTGCTCCTTCCTGACACAAATTATGATGAATGGTTCCTATATAGTAAAATTTAAAAAAATAATTACAATTGCATTGAAGGATGTGCTCTTCTTTTTTTTAATTTTTGTGATTGTGTTGAACTTTGACCACAGTGGTTACTAATTTCGAGGGGTCCTTAGGAAAATTACTTCACTATAATTATAGTGCACACCAGTACTGCTATGCAGCAAGCCAATCACATTACTTCAAGCATGCTTTAGTGCAGTTGCTTGACTTGCAAATTTTATTGTCACAAATAATTACTCTCCTTTTTTCCCCCTTTTTCCCCTTTTTTTCCTTTTTTCTTTTCTTTTCCCCCCTTCTTGCTCTCTGCAGCCAATCTGAGTTACGGAGCAGTGGCTGGTGTGAAGGAGATCTCTAATCCTGTCTCACTTGCCAGGCTGGTGATGGACAAGACGGAACACGTCATGCTCATCGGAGAAGGTGCCAATGCATTTGCAGCCGAAATGGGAATTCCCAGGATTGATCCTAACGAGCTGGTTTCACCCCTTGCAAGGATGAGGTGGGAAACACATGAAAAATATGCCCATTTTGTTTCCCACGGTTTTAATGTGAAGGATGGAGACGAGAAGAAGAACAGTGATAACAAGACCCCAGATGATGCAAGCCATGATACAGTAGGGGCTGTGGCCATGGATTTCAGTGGAAACATCGCAGCTGCTACCTCAACGGGAGGAATCACAATGAAGAAGGTGGGGAGGTTGGGGGACAGTGCGATGATCGGCTCCGGTGCTTACTGTGTTAACAACCTTGGAGGAGTTTCCTGTACGGGCCATGGTGAATCGATTGCTAAAGTGGTCTTGTCATTTAGGGCTCTGCAGCATCTCCAGCTGACTGGATCATCTGTATCAGGCGATGATGGATTGTGTAGTTTGGAAGACGCCTTCAAAAAATCTCTGGGTTTTATGTTGGAGCATGTGGGAGGAAGTGGTGGGATGATTGGCATCGGGAAGGACGGGGTAGTGGCCAAGCATTACACCACGCCTTGTATGTCCTGGGCGAGCGTGGATAAAAGTGGGCAAGTACAGAGTGGACTTTGAACCTTGCCAAACGAATAAAGGGTCATGTTTTATGTAGTTTATGATTATATACATTGGTTTGTGAATTATTTGGCTGTGCGAGTAATTCTACATTACATCCACATTCTGATCATGATCATATTATATTGGTAAAAGATCTTTGTCTTGACCAGGTCATTTCAAAAGAGATCCTGACCACCGTGCAGAAGTTATAGTGCCCTCTATCGATTTTCTCTGGATTACTTTAGGGATCATAATTCTGGTTTTTCCCACGGTAACTAACTGTCTTGGTCCAGTTCTTTTTTTGTCACCCAGTATATATTGCAGTGTCTGCAAGCCTGCCACCATATTATTTGACCCTGTTTGAGGTGCTGCAACATATTTCCCAGCTGAGACTCTCGTGACATTATTGTCTTTGGGCAAATGACAAAAAGAACAACTTGTAAAAGTAGGTGGAAATGGGTTAACTTTCTGTGAATCCGACCATTGACCTTCCCTATCTGCGATCTGTAAATTTCCATAAGGTTGTGCAGGCTATCTATAAATCTGTGTAGTTCTCAGTAAAGAACTTAGTGGTTTCTAATTTTTTCTAAACTTAGTTCTTCAGAGAAAGTTTTATTGCCAAATGCAGTTATTGTCAGGAAAATTTTTATTGTTGAATGTAAAAGCAAAATGACATCACTACAGATAAATGCTGATGTTCAGCACAAGTTGACAGCGTTTCTTTATGATGGAAATGTGACATTTTCTCTTCAAAACAAGGTGATGTTGCGTCAATGATTCCTCCATAAACTAAATGGAGAGATCCCATGCAGAATGCAGTCACTGCTGCTGAAGATCACACTGATTTTAATGCATCTGAATCTGGATTCAGTAGAAAGGAAATTAGTCCACTTGAATTTAGCCTATTTAATCCTGCATAAGGCTTAGTTGACACCCAATGATCATTATTTTATTCCATCCTTTCACTTGATGGATTATTCTGTAAGCTTTTGAAACTGCTTTTGCAAAAGCTCCTGTGCAGCACTTGGTCTGTCAGTTAACCACTGAAGTTACTTTGATATCAGGTATATAGCTTATTACTGTAGGTTAATCACCGAGAATGTTGATGGGGTTAATTTTGCTATCATCAAGATTGGCTTCTTTCACATCATCGTCTGTAATATTCTTGATCTCTTCTTTATTGATGAACTTGAGGACGATTGTCCTGCTCTTTTCTGATATCAAGTAAATAGCTGACAGTGGCATGGAAAACCTTTGCTATCATCAAGATTAGCTATATACATCTGGAGCTCCTTTCACATCATCAGTAGTAATTTTGATGGTAAACTGAAGAAAAATTGTCGTAATTTATGGTTGAAAAGTGGAGATTCCCACTGAATTGTTCCCAAGTCATCCCCCAAAGTATATAGCTACCATGTTCACATCAGCAAACATTATCTCGAGTATTAGTAACTAGCCAGTGATTGTAAGTAGCAAAGCCATCTGGAAAGAAGTTCAGATTCCTTGGTGTGTATGAGTAAGATAAGGTTTCATTTAGCTATGTAGATGTGGGAGACCTGTAGTACCTTTCATCACTGTATATCCCCTCTTTTATAAACCTTACTCATAAGTGCATTTTTATATAGTAGCAGTAGTAGTGTAGTAATAATAATGCCGTGTGGTGGATGTTCAGAATCTAGGACAGTCACAAATTGTAAATTTAGCTCAGACCAATCCTAGTTCTGTGTGAAATATCAATATTTTAAAGATGTTGCAGGTATACAAGACAGAGCACAAACTGCAGGCTAAAGGGATTATGATGCATTTGGAGTTCTACATGTATGGCTACACACCTAGTTGTGCTGGTATATGTACCAGTAGATCTGCTCCAATGATGTACCTTAACCATGCAAGCAATCAGCTATGATTTACATTAAGACTAATTGAAGTATTGCAAATAAAGGCACAAAAAGGGACAGACTTTCAAGTTGTGAGCTCTTGGTTACCGGAGAGCTACTGATATCCATTGACTTGTCTTGTGCAATTCTAGAAAACCACTTGTATCATTTGACCATTGGTGGCCTATAGGCTTGCAGCAATTCTGCGTTAGACTGAGGAACTAAGCTCGAGGATGATTCCAATTCTTGAAGTTCAGGAATATTACTCTATTGGGTCATATTGTTGGTTCTGCCTGAAGCCTTTGTTTCAGCAAAATCAGATTGTCTGCATGGTTTACAATGACATCTTCCTAGTTTACAATGATATCTTCCTACTAAATTGACACCGTGACACCAGAAAACATTGGTGGCAAGCTATGGGGTGATTCCATGAGTACTAGAGTTTATCATGACAAGTCAATGCATGAGAGATATCCAGTATTTAGGGCATTAAATGATGATTCTGTGTATATCCAATAACTTACCTGGTAATACATGCAAGGTATTGAGGGGATGCGAAAAACCAACGCAAACAATTATTTTACGCTTATTATATACCGCGAATAATGCCATGCGCGCGGGGCGATACCCTACCGCTACCAATTATCAAGGGGAATCGTGTATATATGTATAAGGTGGCATGTAGGCTAGAAACCTTAATCTGAATAGGCCTAGAATTCATGTATGTAAATAAGCTTACATGGGTGAACAAATTGTACATGAATTCCATGCTAATGTCCCATTAAACAGATGAAAGGTAACAAAGAGGATATATAGTCACTTGTCCCATCGCACTCATTCCTATTCTGGAATGGATGGATTTGCGAGGATGGCTACATATAATGACGAACATTATGTGACGGGATCTGACAAAATGGCCCAATTGTACTAATGTTCAAAAATATACCTTCTTTTTTTTATAACTAGCTTCTACCTTCAGGCTTTTGTATCACATGTTTGGGATGGTTAATATTGTGTTCTTTATACGACTCAATAATAAACCTATTCATGTTATACATATGCACACACAATAATAAAATTAAAAGAAAGGAACTATGGATCATGGAGTACACTACTGGTGGTTACAAGAAAGCACACTGAATATCATAAAGTCTCTCCAAAGAATTAAGCACAGTTAATTTACTTACCATATACACATTACCACCAACAACAAAACTTGTGAAAGCCTTTAATCTAAAATCACTAATCTGCTTACAGTTCATCTATATATATATATGTGGTAACAAATAATTAAATTGCCATTATATTTTTTTCACATGTCCATTCAGAAACTATGTGTGATGAAGACTAGAGCATCTAGTCGAAGCGTCGAGTGAATAAAATTTGAAGTTGATTATTGAGAAGGTGATTTTTATGTATTTTATGTTTACAGGAAGGAAAGGAAAATTACATAATATTTCGTTGGCTATGTTTATGCTGGCAAATACATATATAGGAACACCAAACAGAATTTTTAATGAGAATTGGTGTGCATAGATTTGCATGTTGTTATTGGCACATTCTTGTTTACTTTTATTGACAAATTAAAATATATATAATAACAACAACAGTTGGGTGAACATGCTCCAGATGTGTACGAGGAGAAAAAAATCCACATAGTGACTTTCACTGACTTCATAAATTTATCTTTTAATCAGCTTTTGATTTTTTGTTGTGGTTCAACCAAATCATCCAGAGTTTATTGCCACCAGCATTCAACTGGAGTGAGTTTTTGACAAAGTGCTTTGTGGTAGAGAGCAGTGGAAGGTACCCCTGCATTATCTTGCAAAAACAAAGGGGGGAAAAGCTGATTAAAAAATCTGAGTACTTGTTTAACAAACTCCAGTCACTGTTAGATGTGCTATCCTAGTCTGACATCTATGAAGTCTCCTTTTCTCAAGATGTTATCAAGTTCAACTTCAAGACCCTTTGGAGCTGAGACACCATAGGATGCCCCTAGGCAATGTTGTGCAATAGTTTTGTAGGATCACAAGAGAACATTTGCAGAATATGGTTGGCTTCGCTGCATAGCTATATATATAAATCAAAGCCGACTCTTTTGATATTAGCAGCATAATTCAGAGTGCATTGAAAAATATGCCAACTATTGTATGTGTACTAGAAGCACAAATCCTTAAAAATACAACATTTTAAATGAGAGAGTAAACTAGATCGTAAGTAGATTAATTTTCATGGAAGCGAACCGAAATTGGCATATTCAGCCAAAAAACTCTTATAACTGACGGAGATGAGCCAAGAGAGCAATATCATAAATTATGCATAAAGATACCAAAATGATGACCAAAGTGCCGAGTCAAGTTAGCTAACTTTTATGAGTATGTATATAGTAAAAGCAAAGGGGAAAGAACACAATGAAATTAAAAAATGTGAAACTCCACCTTATAACCCCAAATAGATCTCTATATATACCAGGAAATAGGAAGTTTATGTACAGAAGATTGTGAATGACACAGCTAATAGCACAACAAACGTTGTACAACATTCTTGCTAGCATCTTAAAACAGACAAACTTTAAAATGGGGGCCATAAAAATAAAACTTGTAGTGTCAATTTTGGAGCTCGGGAATTCTACACACTTCACTGTATTAAAACATAGGTATCTCTGTGTTGAAGCAGGGGTATAGTTGAAGTTTACTGTCTACACTTTCCAATCAGGAGCCACAACTGTAGCAAAATCAGGCACTCGGATTTTGAAGTATATAATTATATACCCCCTCTTGTAGCTGCATTAACTTAAACCCATCCAACTTTTTTTTTAGAATTAAGAGAGCACAGAGAGAGACCATCTATCTATATAGTTCGGACTGAAGTCCTAACCATATTAAAATTAAAAAAATTGTTTTCCTGTTTTGTGGCAATTATGAGATGCACCGTTCTTAGAACAGAAAATCAGATCAGAAGTTATATATACAAAATAGGAACCATTATTGGCAGCATTCATAGGGTGCCAACACAAAAACAAAACATTCTAAAATGGGCATGTGGGGATGGATAACAGAGGATTGTTTGATATGGGATCAGAAATTTGGATGTCCAACAAAATTAAGAATTGCATTTACATACCACATAAATTCAGAGAAAGAATTTCCCCCCCCCTTTCGTTAGAGAAGCCATCGTCAATGCATTTCTGGACTGTCTGTATTGACACGATAAGAAGGTGCATTCCAAATAAGAAGGAAAACAAAAAAACTGATGTTGCCAAAATAATTTAACCTGTTTCAGGACACACAAAATTGAATGACATCGACTAATCGGCACCCATGCTGAAGAAACCCCTGGACTCCCTCCTCTTGATAATCGAGTGAAGATTGTTATACGCCTCCTTGATTTCCATGAACCTCTCCTGTACATGCAACCTATCTTCCTCAGATGTATTCAAATGATGATCGGGATGCCACTCCTTTGCCAGCTTCCGATACCTCGCCTTGAGCTCCTTCAGTGTGGCATTCTGTTCAAGTCCAAGGATCAACCTTGATCTTTCTTCTCCTTGGACATCTGCAAGCACAAGAAGTCTCTTCTTGGCTCCCTCCCAACCTTTCTCTTTGAACTCTTTCCACACATCATCTACATTCTTCCAAAAAGAGGTCTTTAGCTGCTGCCAGTACGGAGACCTGAAGAAGTTGTTTAAAACCACTCGTACTTTTACTGTCTCACCGTCTTCAGTTTCCACAGAGCCATTGAAGTAGAAGGCAGACCCAAGGATAATGGAGAACACGATAGCACAAAATGTCCAGACAACCAGACGTTTACAAGTTCTCTTGCAACATTTATCTCTTCTCACTACTTTGGGTCGCAGTTCTCTATTGTATTTCCATGCAAATGTGGAAAACAGTGCACACACTCCAACTGCCAGAGATGGATATGAAACTGCCATCATCAAATGAGGATGGCCAAAACAGATCTCCCCAAAGTAGGCTCCTGCCAGAGAGTATCGCAAACTTCCCTTGATATTTCCCGTATTGCTGACCATGTAGGCACCAAAAGCAGAACCCAGAGGTACTATGAATGTGACAATGTACCAGACCTCAGCATACTCTTCTGGAAGAGAGAACAAGACGAGAGTGCGATACATAAGGCCAAACAATACTTGTGCTACTACCCTATGGATGTTGCCCCACACTGAAGGCCTGCTCTTCTTTCTTCCAACCTCCAACCTCAGTCTCAACAGAAATTCTGTGTCCTCATTAGCCTCTTTCACGTAGGTTGGGATGCGATAAAAATCACGCAGCCATCCTATGCCAAAGAATCCAGAGAAGGAAGTAAGCCAGAGGATGCCTTGGTAATCTTTACCAAGATAGAACAGGTGTGCTCCAAACCATCCCAAGGTAATCCAAAGGATGTAAGCCACCACGGTGTACTTACTCATTCCTACTCAGTCTCTCGTTTAGCTTGGCGCGATTGACAAAGTCCTTTCCATTATCCCTATAATCTTGAGGCAAGCATCCTTAGCGCGTTTTTGTTAACTTGAGAGTATACCCTTTACCGATAACTGTGTAGTCCTTTCGTCTCCCCCACCCCGCCCCTTCCGGACCTTTGGATGATTTCCACTTCTAGAGCCAGTAAAAATGTAACTTAAGGTTTTGATCTGCCCTGTTCTTGCACCTCCAAGAATTCCCTCCAATTCTTGATTTTGACATTGTAATTAAGATACAGTAGCAAGATTGGCAATACGGGAAGATATGGGTTGGAGGAAGCTGGAAGAGAGGAGGTAAGAGATGAAGTTTTTGTTTGGTAAGACATTAGAGGTGTTGGAACGGAGCAGATTGGCAAAAACTAAGAGAAGGATGAAGGAATCGGATGGTGGGAAGAATATGAGATCTTGAGGAGGAAATATGAGCTAAACAACAGGTTGGGTCAGTATATAAGTGGAAGGGGAAGATGAAGGTGAGAAATGAGAAGGATTGGGAGGAAGTAAACAGCAAGGGTATGCTGAAGTTTTATAAATTGGCAAAGAATGGTGCAGGGGTGGAGAGGTATGTGAGGTCCATGCATGGTCAGGAAGGTGGTGGTTGCAATTTAGACGGAGGACTGCATCAGCTGGGTTGTTAGAAGATAAAAAGAGATGTGGGATAGTTAGGGATGTCATGTGTGATAGTGGAGCAGGGGAGGATGTGGGTAACTTATATAATGTGTGAGGAATTCGAGAGGTGTGAACTGGTACTGGTGGATGAGGTGCGCAGAATTGTAGGGGCAGGACAGTGGCTGGATGAAGATGAATATAGAAGAGTGGGTAAGGATGGAAAGGTGGCATTGCTTTTGGGGAAAGGTGTGGAGGAAGTAAGTGATGCAAAGGAGGTGGGCGAGTGTGTTAAGTATTGGGTAGGGAAGTGATGGCAGAGGAGAAAGGAACTGTTGTTGTATGGCGAGCTGAGTCCCCTCCCCTCCCCCTTCCTTGAGCAGTGGGATACACATAACTATTATTAAGTACTGTTGATAATATAGATTGTTCTTAGTGTTAGTTACTGTTACATAGTCTCACACTGTGCTGTAGTATAATAATGTGGTGGCCTTAACAGGCTCAGCAATATCAAGATTAAATCATAAAAGTGGGGGTCAGTAATGGTTCAGAAGGATCCGTTTTACTCAGCCATCACCTGGTTGGGGGGGAATGGGCTATTTCAAGGCCGGCCTCCAGTAGAGCAGATAGAGTGGCCTGGCCCCAAGCATGCACTTGATGCAAGAACTGGAGGAAAGGCTAGCTTGCAACTTATCGTGCTATAAGACTGGTCCCACTTCTCACCAAATATCGATGCCAATAGAAGATGCTTGCAAGGCTCCTGCAAGGAACATAACCACCAGGGAACAGTGTTTCACTTCCCGTATACATTGTTCATACACCCTGATCTTCTCCCTTTCGTGTTTTTTGTATGTGGAAGCAAAGGATTATTGGAAGCTAATGGGTTGAATATGCATGTAAATGTAAGTCCTCTCAAGGCGACCAATGCAAGCAATTTGCCGCGATGTCTAGCCTGGCTCCATCCTCAGTTATAATTGGTCTGTTGAAACTTGAGATAGGTCATCACTAAGTACGTACAAACAATAAATGACAATGACTACTAGAAAAGAAAAGGAAAAAAACATGTATTACAGCAAAATAATGAATACAAAGAATTACAACGAGTATTGTGAATTACAAGAAGTTTGTTTGGGGGTAACGATGGGGGGAAGTGCCAAAGACATAGGACCCTAGGTGCCAAACATTAAGTATTTCCTCTTCTCCCACCATTTGAGCACATTTTCCATTACAATTCTGTCTACCCTATCCAACACCTCTTCCTTCACCCCTGCTACTGATCTACCCAACATTAGGCCTACTCTCCCTTCATCATCTTCATTTCTCCATTCTACCACCCACTCTTCGACCCTTCAATGCCCTCAACCATATCCAATAATCTTTCTCAATCACCAGCACCCCACAGTACAACAAGAAATGCACAACATCTTCCACAACACCTTCATCACATAGTTCACATCTATTATCCCGACACATACCACACCTCACCTTGTCACCCAAGAGTCCGTCTTTAACCTAAATCTCAGCCTCACTTCCCCTGTGTTACTGAATTCTTTTACATATCTATCTTGTCCAAACTCTTCTTCAGCTAACTTATACCACTTGAGGCTAGATTTCCCTCCTACTTCTTCCCGCCACTCTTCCTTATGAACATCCCTTACACAATTCCTCCATGTTGCACTTGAGTCTACTATCTCCAACGCTCCTTCTTCCCCAAACTTCCTTTTCAACAGCTCACAAAACTCTGCCCACCAACCTGGACAATCACTAACAGTGCCACAACTTTTTTCACTAGCCTATCTGCACTCATTCTCTGCAACCTCCATCCAAATAATACTTACTTTTCTTCCCTTCTCTGCTCCAGCCTCCTCCAGCCCAGGTCCCCTCTTACTGCCACCCCTGCAACTGTTATTACAGAGGCACCATTGAGGGTTTCTCCCGAGAGTGGTTGCAGAGTGGGCTCAATGCAAACATCACTGTACACTTCAGACTGCCAACAGCCCACTGAATCGCGGACCTTGTGCCAGATGGAAGGGAGGCCACTTTTGGGGCAAGAGAGGGGGTAATGTGTATCCCACAAGCACAGTTGGTAGAAGTGCTCGAGGGGAGCCATCCATATCTCAAGGCCAAGGCATCTCTAAAAGCACCATTGTGGAGGAAGAAGCTAAATTCTTCTAGAGGAAGGGAAGTCAACCAGTAGGTGCACCTCTCTTGGGCAAGGTATAGCGTGTTTCAATGAAGCACTCAGGGCTGATTTGACAGTAGCAAGGGAGAGGACTTTGAGTCCTCCAATCTTTACCTATGGACAGCTTGCTTTGTTGTCGTTTATGCACAAGAATAGTCTGATTGAATAAGTTGACTCAGGGGGACAGAGATGGAAAATGAGGCTAGGATTTCTTTGGATGAGCAGTTAGCTGGATTGACGATACCTAATCCGCCAAAGTGGGCAGGCAAGCTGAAGAATGCTCAAGATCATTTGGAGGGGCTCTGCCTGTCCAAGCTGGGATTAGCCAAGATCTGATGGTATTCCTGTTGTAGCAGAGAATTCTTGCAGAGGGTAGGCTGTTAAGGTTGCATGTGGCTATGTGGTTGCTACGTTAGCCAGCTGGAGCAGTTCTTTCCCTTTCATGGTCACAAACTGTCCTCAAAACTCCTCGGAGTCCAGGGCAGCACCTAGTTAGGTCTTCCCTCTGAGGTATGTTGACCTCAGAGTCCTTGAAGGCCAGTGCAATTGACTCAAGTGCAGACCATCAGCATATGCTCAGAAGTCTACTCAGCTCAGCGATAAAGCCTTTGATCATTCCCAAAGTGGACATGGAAGGTGTTTTTTGCCAATCAACTATTATAAGTGAGAATCATCTTGGGCATTGGCGTACAGAGTGAAATGTACATGCGATTTCTGATTGATTGGAGGAGAAAAGTTCCACAGGTGTATATGGCTACTATTCGATTGAAATAGAATGATGGTGGTTAATGTGTATGATGGAGTTTGTGGGTTGAAGTAGACCTAGTGTTTCGAGGTGTGCTTATATATTCATATTGTCATCTGGATCTTTAATGAAGTCAGCTGAAAATTCATCATAAAATTATATAGCATTAAAATCACCTTTTCAATATGCAACTTCAAATTTTATTCACTCGACGTTTCGACTTGGGAAGTAGAGGTAATTTTATTCCACGCATCCAGTAACAGACTTGGATTTCAGTTTAACACAGATGCGCAGGCTCTTGTGGATGTGGATGTAAATGACACATGATTTTTGAGATCAAGATTATCGGAGGACACTTGATGCACTTCACATGAGGAACATAACATCTTTGAGTTCTAGCCTGTACATCAGAGTAATAAGTGGAGAGATATTAATCTTGATCTGTAATGACTTGAGAAGTCATTTAGAATTAACTTTGTGGCCTTCGCTGAACCCGTTCAAGATGTGTAATGTCATGATCAGGCATAGTCTCCATAGCTGTGAACAATAAGATAATTTACTCTGGATGATCGATACATATATGTGAAGCTTTAGGCATTTAGGCATGTTGATGTTGAGGAAATAAACCGATGAATGAAGTGTAGTTTTCTGTAGGCATTTGAACTGATATGTTCTGACCAGGAGAGGTTTCTGGCCAAGAAAATACCTAGGTCTCTGATTATTTAACAATTTCATGGATTGTTAATAGCGTAAGTAAGAGAAGGATTGATGATGAGATGGAGGAACATACTGAAGCAATTGGATGTATTCAGTATTAACTCCAAGTAGAGCACCAAGATGCTAGTGAATCTAGATCTTGTTGAAGATGGATGCACTTATGAGTACTTGATGATAAGCCTGCAGGAGTTTAGTATCATCAGCAAAAAGATGTCATAGAGTTGGGAGTGGTGTTCGGAATGTCATTTACAAACAAATGCAATGGCAGCACAGGTGTCTTTGTTCTCAATTGATTCACAAATAAAAGAGATGAGGACAGCAATTGCAATAAACAGGAGCAATTTCTTTAAATGGTTCTTTGAAATGAGGAATGAGGGGGCAGAGAAAATCAATAATGTCGTACCAAGTAGAGATATGGTCTGTAGTTTTTAACATCTGAGTGACTATTGCCCTTAAGAATTAGGATTATAATATAAATTTTCAATTCGTCAGGCACAGGCACAGAACAAGATTGGATGCAGGTGGTAAGTAAGTGAGTTATGGGGATCAATAGAGACTCGGCATATACCTTAGGATAAGTGTACTTATGCCAGAAGCTTTAGGAGTGTCCAGGGTTGATAAAGTCATGAAGACTCGATGGTAATGTGATTAATTTGATCAGTAGGAGCTGCTAATGGGTAGACTGGAGGAAGAACAAATTCACTTTTGGTAAAGAGGAAGTTAGAGTAATAGTCAAGTATGCAGGCTTTATCTTGTGGATGATTTACTGCCTTTGACTAGTGAATAACAGGATGCAACGTTCAGTTCGGTTGATTTTTAGATGGTCGTAGAACTTACTTGGGTTGGGGAAAAAGAAGAGGCAAGGTTTCGTTCATATGCTGATTTTGAAGAGAGTAAGATTTTGAAGGGTCATCATCTCTAATCTGAGGAGTTTTGATAATTGATGGTTGGGTCAAGTTTGTTACGATGGTGAAGTGAGCGACATTTGTTGATGATGTGCCTGATTTCTGCATTAAAACACTGAGGAGAGGAAGATTTTGGTATCTGTATCACCGGAACAAACTGATGACGGGCATGAGACACTTCTTCCTTGATATTGACCAGATTTCATTTACATTGTTGGCAGTGATCGAGGCCAATCTCAAAAAGGTGAGATTGCTTCAGAATAGTTCAGTAAACTCCAAGAAGAAGAAGAAGAAGAGGAGAAGATCTTTGAAGTTAAGCGATAGAACGAGATTAAATGGTGGTCAGAAATATTTCTACAGGTGGAAGTGCGTTTTGAAATCAAGTCTAGAAAATTTGAAACAAGGGTGTTGCCTAGAATATGCCTAGAATATGTGTAGGAACATTTACAAGTAGAGAGTCACAGAAAGAGGTAAAATAAGATGAGAATTCAATTTGCTGACAAAAAAAGTGATTGCGAGATTTCTGCTTGGTGCGCATGCTTTCAACATACCTGTTGGCCACGCCCACAGCCACATGCTCAGGCCTCAGCGCGGGACTGAGATTCGTCAAGTGGGTGTGGTCGTTATTTTGTCTAGTAAGCATTTCTTCTAAAATGCGTCCCTTTTTGTTGTGTGCTAACTGACGTTCATCCCACCATTTATTACAACATTAATTGATGGAGGGAGGCAGTCCAAGTCCTGCGGAATTATTTTCCAACTCACCGTATCCCCAAGTCTCGAAACTCGACATGAAGCCTAAAGGACCTGGAAGCATCTTCAAAGCCTTGTGCTTGGACCAGGCCAGTTGTAACAACCGGCAACTCGGCTACAGAGAGGCTTACCTAAGCCAGCTACTGAGTTCCTGTGACTCCATGTACTCTACTGATATACATGGACATCATGCGTGTGTGAATGCTCTGGCTTTTTCAAGAGGCGAAGAACAGTTCCTCACCAGTGGTAAATTTTAACAGTGCAAATATGGTATATCCAAAGAACTGTAATTACAACAACTCTTTAATTTTTATTTCTACCGTAATTTTCTCTCTTTCGTTCTCTCTCTATGAACCCTGAGCAGGGTTTACCTCCCTGAGATGGCTGAGAGATGGTTAACAAGGGCATTGCACTAGCCATAGTTAATGAGGTACCTAAGACCAAGAGATGCAGCATTAGGTTAGGTGTGGGCTAAGGCTATGACCCGAAATTACAACACCACTTTTGTCAAAGTCCTCACTTCACCACCACCTTAATTATACCGGCTAGCCCTGGATGTTGTCAGGTTGTTACTTGTGGATGTGTATTTGCTTACTGTGAAGCTACAGCAGCTGCCCAATAGGGTAGCAAGCCTGTTGAGGTACTAGTAGTGCAAGTGGGTAATTTTTGTGGTCCTAATTCAAGTGCCAAGTCCTGTTTTATGTTGTTTCCTTAGATCAACCTGAACCACTTGAGTTGGTTTCCTAGGCTCCCTGCAAAGCAGGACCCTAGGCACTGATGAACAGTACTGTCCCTCGACTAGGGCCAGGGTAATAAGAAGAGCACGATTATTTGTGATTCAATGAATGTGGTAGATGCCAAACATGATCTGTTCTCTTCTGGCACTATAATTGTGGCACATTTACGGTCAGCTATTTATATATTCTTATTTCAGGCACTATAAACACACAGCAAAAATGGCATCCATTGATAGTTTACTGTACATTTTTTAAGGGGCTATCTTGGAAGTGTGGTTATGAGTAATAATCCCACAAACTGTAGACCCAAATGTTTAAAAGCTTGTGGTTTGCCTGTTGCTTTTCAGCCAGATGGTGATGGTGAGAGTGGAGTGCAGCTTTCTGTTATATAGTGGAAACAACCAATTTTGCTGCGAGTAGGGAGGAGGCCAGCAGGAAGCCTTGCGATTGGTACGACAGAGGTCGCTTGATTTTTAGCAGCTGCTTTTCAAGATCGGCTAAATAGTTTGCAATAGCCTGCAACAGCTTCTTCGAGCACACACATGCACGCATGAAGTGGTTGCAAGTTCCCTCTCCTCTTGCATTCATTCATGTTCTGAATATCAAGAACAACTTTTGGGGGGGAATATTTAAAGTTTTTGGCACCAAGGTTCAGTGCTATACAAAACTGTTTGGTGTCTATTTTAGTTTCTGTTTCCAAAACAACCACCACCCCCCCGAATATATGTATTGTATACATATTATATATATATATACTGGGGGGGGGGGGGGGGGGGGGGGTTCAGCAGGAATGGTATGCAGTTAGATTAGTCAGTGATACTGTGCAGCCACCCACATTACATGATTGGGGGGGGGGGGGGGGGGGATTATGCCAGTATACTGACTTGATTGGATGATGTGAAAGGCTCTGACCATGTGGGTTTATTATAAAATTAAAATTTATGCTATGGTCCTGATTCATGTCCCAATATGTAGCCCATTCAATATGCTTGCTAATGGTATTTTTTGTTTTCCCATGCATGTTGAGGGTTCACTATCACAGTGAAGAAATGCCCTTCATTGTGGTTCACTATCACAGTGAAGAAATGCCCTTCATTGTGGTTCACTATCACAGTGAAGAAATGCCCTTCATTGTGGTTCACTATCACACTGACCCTTCATTTTGGTGAACTGAAAAATAGAGTTAATGTTACTGTGTTGATGTAAACTTACTGTGTAACCAACTATTTCTATATAAATGCAACTAGTTACAATAATGCTACACTACTAATCCTTGATCATTCACACTAGTAGAATAGCGTTAAGCAGATCTCGTCCCGATACTGTTAATGTCCATGGCTGTAAAATAGAAGTTCTACTTAGTCAACTTGCATTTGAAGTTTGGTATCAGTGAAAATGAGTGAGGGATATCCTCCCCCACAGATCCTGAGTGTATAAAGTAGTAGCATCTGTCTGTTTGTATGTATGTCTGCTGTGTAAGGTGGAATGGAAGGTTAGATCTGGACAAAACTTCACCTATGAACCAGATGGATGCCCAGATGGTTTCCATACAGTTTGGTCCAGATCTAGACACTGGGCTCCTTCTTGGAAGACACTATCGCCACGGCATTGTCGGCCATTTTGTTTAGGGATATTATCTGCACGTGCGTTTTTCACATTCCTGATGGTACACAATGTTAGAGCTTGCACAACGCAAGCAGTTTGCTAGTGACGCTGCCTCTGCCCAGCTCTATTAGAAAAGCACCCTTAGTTACTGAAATGGCGAAATTTGCAGAGCTAAGAATAAGAAAGAAACAGTGAAAACCCCAAAGATGCCACCAAATAAAACGAGCCTCTTTGGCCAGAAAGGGGCCCTCTGGATGCACCAGGAGGGACAGGAAAGACACACCTCATACATACAGATAGACAGACGCTTCTACTTGATATATTTAGAGGTTGTATGAAACACTATATTTTTAATTGTTATTATCATTATATACTTGAGAGTTTTTATTTATTATTATTATTATTAAGAGTAATGGACTCCTGCTAGATATTTTATCCTTTCCCAGGCAACAGGATACCTCTGCTAGTATTATAGGTATATAGTTTATGTGTGTGTTTGTTTAGAGAAGCTATCGCACCTTATTTATATACATGTTTTTCTATATATATATATATATATAGGGGCGAGGTGAGTAAAACTGGTCATAAAAATTCACTCCCCTACTGGTGAGTCAGTTCGGGAGAATTTGGTATGGCATAATTCTATTTTAGTCCTCGATGTGTACTAAACCAGCTTCTGCACACATTCCCACTTTGCGTGTGGAAATCGTCACATCTTAGTTATGCTACGCTATTCACAAGAATGCTAGGCCCAGAGCTTGAGATATTCATAAGAATGATAGTAAAGTGCCTAAATGTTTCTGGCTTGGTGAATGCTACGACAGCTTGGTACAACGCTGGAGTATTATTTTCAGCATCGTGTTCATTAGGCTGCATAACATCACATTGCATCAACATTGCATGTTTACAATTTGAAGCAACCTGGGACTTGCTGCAGTGCGAATGCTGAGTCTAGCACGACTGTACATGTATTGTGAGATGGTCTTTGGCACTCCTAGCTCCAGCCACGGCACTCTTAGTTAGCTCCAGCCCCGCCCCGGCACTCTAGCTACAGCCATGGTACTTCTAGCTACAGCCCCGGCACTCTAGCTACAGCCATGGTACTTCTAGCTCCATCCTCAGCACTCTTAGCTACATCCATGGTACTTCTAGCTCCATCCCCGGCACTCGAGCTACAGCCATGGTACTTCTAGCTCCAGCCATGGTACTTCTAGCTCCAGCCATGGTACTTCTAGCTCCATCCCCAGCACTCTAGCTACAGCCATGGTACTTCTAGCTCCATCCCCAGCACTCTTAGCTACATCCATGGTACTTCTAGCTCCATCCCCAGCACTCTTAGCTACAGCCATGGTACTTCTAGCTCCATCCCCAGCACTCTAGCTACAGCCATGGTACTTCTAGCTCCATCCCCGGCACTCTAGCTACAGCCATGGTACTTCTAGCTCCATCCCCAGCACTCTAGCTACAGCCATGGCACTTCTAGCTCCATCCCCGGCACTCTAGCTACAGCCATGGTACTTCTAGCTCCATCCCCAGCACTCTAGCTACAGCCATGGTACTTCTAGCTCCTTCCCCAGCACTCTAGCTACAGCCATGGTACTTCTAGCTCCTTCCCCAGCACTCTAGCTACAGCCATGGTACTTCTAGCTCCATCCCCGGCACTCTAGCTACAGCCATGGTACTTCTAGCTACAGCCCCGGCACTCTAGCTACAGCCATGGTACTTCTAGCTCCAGCCCCAGCACTCTAGCTACAGCCATGGTACTTCTAGCTCCATCCCCGGCACTCTAGCTACAGCCATGGTACTTCTAGCTCCATCCCCAGCACTAGAGCTACAGCCATGGTACTTCTAGCTCCATCCCCGGCACTCTAGCTACAGCCATGGTTACTTCTAGCTCCATCCCCGGCACTCTAGCTACAGCCATGGTACTTCTAGCTCCATCCCCGGTACTCTAGCTACAGCCATGGTACTTCTAGCTCCAGCCCCAGCACTCTAGCTAGCCACGGTACTCCTAGCTACTGCCTCGACACCTTAGCTACAGCCATACTTCTTAGCCCCAGCCCCAGCCTAGCCCCTAACCCAAACCTTAAACCCAGTCCTAGTTCTGTCCCCTAGTTCCAGCCAGCCCTAGCCCCAGTGCATACTTGCAGCCCCAGCTCCTAGTCCTAACCAGTCCCAGTACCCTGTAGTTCCAGCCCTAGCCCTAGTGCATAGTTTCACACCCAGCTCCTAGTTCCAGCCTCAGCCTTAAGGCTGATTTACAACACGACGCTTGCCAAATTCTAATCCAGCATCTGAAATGTAGCATCGGACCAATCAGAACATCGCGTGTCTGCTGCACTCGGGTCAAAGGTCAATCGACAAACCGCACCACAATGCAACGCTCAGCCAGCGTCGTGTTGTGAACCAGCCTTAAGTCCTTAATTAACTAACCCTAATCCCAACCCTAGCCCTTAACCCTAACCCATCCCTAGTTCCAACCCGTATTTCCAGCCTCAGACCTAGCTCCTAACTTCAGTCCTAACCCTAACCCCAGCCCTAATCTTAATCCCAGTCTTAGCCTTAGTAGTCCTAACCCCAGTCCTAGTCTTAACCCTAACTCTAGTCCTGACCCCAGCCCTAGCCTTAATGACCCTAGGCCCAGCTCCAGGCTCCAAGCTATTGCTGCCGAATCAGGAGTTGAATGCTTCTTGAAATTGTTTTGTGGGGCGAGTAGTCTCGAGACAAGAACTCAAGAAGGACATTATTAACTATTGAGGACAAGTCAAGCCTCGACCAATTACGCTGAGGCCATTTAGACTCTAGCGGACAGTGGTTGAAGGTGTATCGCGCTTCCATGTACTCGGTACTGCACTAGTAATAAAAGTGAACGAAGGAGGAGCTTACTCCTGGAAGTGAGTCCCTTGCCTGGTCGGTATAACGTGCACGAGCAGGGATAAACATACTGGAAGGAGTGCTAGGCATTGAGTGGCAAGCGAAGGTGGGATGAGTGAGAGAAAGAGGGGGGAAACTTCTCCTAATCTCGTATGATATCGACCATGATGACTGCCAGTTTTTCCCCCTTTAGCTTCAAATCTGCTGCCACTTTCTCAGTCACTACGACAACCATTCCTGGTTTGTGTAAGCCCACATCATTGCCGCATTAGTGCACATATCTGTGGCTGCCAGAGTGCACCCACTTGTGCGTGGAACCCTGTTAGCTTCTTATAAGCAGCACTTTCTTTTCTAGAAGTGCCATCAGTAGGGCTGTTCTCATTCCTCTAGCTTCGAATCTGTTGCATTTTATCGATCTTTCTCTTCACTGTGATAGCCATTTCCCGTTTAATAAGCTCGCTTTATTTAAGGTGGGTGACCTTTTATCGGTGAACTTGTGGGGCATAGATAGATAATAGATAGATAGATACATACATACATGCCATTACATACCATACATACATGGCATACCACACATACCGTACATACATACATACCAATTCATACATACCATACATTTCATACATACCATCCATCCAAGCATGCATACAGCCATGTATACATACATACACACATACATGCATACATACATACCATACATGCCATGCCATACATACATACTGTACATGCCATACCATACATACCATACATACATGCCATACCATGCATACCATACATGCATGCATATATACATACCATACATACATGCCATACATGCATACATACATGCCATACATACATACATGCCATACCATACACACCATACATACATGCCATACCATGCATACCATACATACATGCCATACCATACACACCATACATACATGCCATACCATGCATACCATACATACATGCCATACCATACACACCATACATACATGCCATACCATGCATACCATACATACATGCCATACCATACACACCATACATACATGCCATACCATGCATACCATACATACATACATACATACATACATAATGCACAGCAATACCAAGTTTTCCATCCAGAGCCCGCTTCTCTCGCCAAATAATAATACATATGCAATATTATGTAACTTCTGGATGAGAGGGTGTATGTACGACATTTAAATAATATATATATTTTAAAGGTAGTAACTGCCATCTTCGATGGTCTCTTTCTGGCTGATCCTGCTGTTTCTGAAGCTCTTTTGCTGAGGAAGGCTGCACAAGTGCCTACCGGGAAACACTTTGCCTTTTGAGAATTGAGATGCTCCTGGAGCGATTCCTTTGCCATAAGTTTTATTATAGACCTGGTCCAGCGTAACTTTTGTTTGCTTACTTGAATGGAGCCGTCTCTCCTACCAAACTGTAGCTGATTGTATTTTCTAATGCAAATTGGTTATTCCTGAAATAGAATGCAAATTTGACGCTGTTACTGGTGGAGGGGCTGTTCGTGTAACCAATGCGACTGAGCTGCACCAGCTACTATTAATTAAGGGGGGGGGGGGTTACTCCTGGAAGGGTGATCTCTATTAGAGGATATGGTGTACCCCTCACTCTGTAGCTACAACAGTAAACTTGGATGTTGGATTTATTCAGCTCCTCCACAGATGTTCTAGTCTTGCTTAGTGCACTACTACTACTAACTCAAATTATTGGGTCTCCAACTCATGATTTTCCCCCTGTAATAATTTGAGAATAAGTGGATTCATGGACTGACGAGGCCGGTCAAACATTGTTTTGGCAAAACCTGGCAGTGACCTTTGCACTGCCACATGTTGTATTCAGATGGTGTATCGCACACTGTCGGTGTCGGTGTGCTCGTGTCGGTGTGCTTGTGTCGGTGTGCTTGTGTCGGTGTGCTTGTGTCGGTGTGCTCGTGTCTGTGTGCTCGTGTCGGTGTGCTTGTGTCGGTGTGCTCGTGTCGGTGTGCTCGTGTCGGTGTCGGTGTGCTCGTGTCGGTGTGCTCGTGTCGGTGTGCTTGTGTCGGTGTGCTCGTGTCGGTGTCGGTGTGCTCGTGTCGGTGTGCTCGTGTCGGTGTGCTCGTGTCGGTGTGCTCGTGCCGGTGTGCTCGTGTCGGTGTGCTCGTGTCGGTGTGCTCGTGTCTGTGTCGGTGTGCTCGTGTCTGTGTCGGTGTGCTCGTGTCGGTGTGCTCGTGTCGGTGTGCTCGTGTCGTTGTGCTCGTGTCGGTGTGCTCGTGTCGGTGTTGGTGTGCTTGTGTCGGTGTGCTCGTGTCGGTGTGCTCGTGTCGGTGTGCTCGTGTCGGTATGCTCGTGTCAGTGTGCTCGTGTCGGTGTGCTCGTGTCAGTGTGCTCGTGTCGGTGTGCTTGTGCTTGTGTCGGTGTGCTCGTGTCGGTGTGCTCGTGTCGGTGTGCTCGTGTGTTCGTGTCGGTGTGCTTGTGTCGGTGTGTTCGTGTCGGTGTGCTCGTGGTGTGTGCTCGTGTCGGTGTGCTCGGTTGAAACTTGAAAATTGATTGCTAGAAATCAGGTGCCTTCTGTCTCTGCACCTCTCAATTGCAGGCTGCTTGGCCCCCTAGATGTGCATGTTGCTTGGCTCCTTAGACGTGCATGTTGCTTGCCTCCCTAGACGTGCATGTTGCTTGCCTCCCTAGACGTGCATGTTGCTTGCATGATCACAAGCTTCCACCAATGGAAAGGCTGCACTCCACTCGCACGCTTTTTGGTGGCCCGTCTCAAAAGCAATAGGCAAGCGAAGCGACAAATTTCGTGTGTATATGCTAATTGGATCTCGATTATTTCTTTGTGAATCTCATTGCAGCGCTTCCTGTATACTAGACACCTTTGCCATAGCTCCTTCTAGAAAGTTCGCAGGGATGGGGTGAATAGTTTTGGTGAAAAGCTCTTTCTGTGTGAACCTATATATATATACGTGTGTGTGTGAGGGAAGAGGGAGGGGCATGCTCCGTCAGATGATGTTGATTTATTGGTCACTCTGAGATCACTTCTGGTGTATTCTCAGATGAATATGTACATAGCCATCTTGAGTGGACACACTGTGTTTGATTTTGAATAGACGTTAGCTATGGATCATGGGGGGGGGGGGGGGGGGGGCAAATGAAAAGCTATAAGTAATGTGTTTAAAAGAGAAAAGGGGAGTGGCATCCTGGTCAAGCATCTGCTACAATCCATAATCAGTCAGTTGCCAAAGTTGCTTGCTGGTGGGTAGCTCACATCTCTGGGCTCCTAGATGCAGCGCAGGGCAGGCATTGTGGAAGTGAGCCTGGCTATATGCCCATATCCCGACTCTTGTATTGTCTTGACAGCATGTTGTATCCCTCTCCAGGACGGCAATCTAGCTTGTTGTGGCCTCCACTGCAAGTATTGTTGGTGGTGTCGCTTGCTTCCTGCAGTCTTTCCATTGAAGAACCGAATAAAGTGTTCTTGTGTTTCCTTGGATGCTAACATAAGGAGGTAGACCTGGATGCTGGAGAGTAGAACACTAACTTTTCAGGATCCAAGCTGTGTAGTGAGACACCGGGAATTACTGGGATAGTTCTGAGTATCTCGGACATTAGGGAAAGTTGTGGCAGTAGTGGACTAGATCACACTGGAAGGGGTCGTGGGAGCACAGAGAAGCTTGACGACATTATGGCCACAGGGAAGGATAACTATTTTGATCATAAATGAATAAAGTGGGTGGGAGGTGAGGGGGGTAGAATAGAACACCCACTCACTGGTGTGGAGCTTGCTTAGCAAAGTTACCCTCAGGACATGTGGACGATGGACGCTCGGTGCCTGTGGGGGAGAGTGGCCATTAGATGTAAGTGCTGACCTAGACTGTGTATGTGTGCAATAGGTGGAGACGACCATAGGGTACTCGTTTGGAAAGTGGCCGATGTCATTCGACAGCCCAAAAATCTCCAGCCATTTTGCATGAACACTAGACACCGATTGAACATCTTCTCACTGGACTTCAGCTGTGATAACGCCTTCATCTTCTCTGGAGGTGTGGTGGCTCAGCGTATATGCCGGTAACTGCCGAGTTTGATGGTATTTCTAAATTCTTGTTGTGCAGGTGAGGACTCGGACATGATCAAGCATGACTTCAATACGTGAGTGATGCTGGAGATCTTGATCTTGTAGTGCTGTGCTTGCCTCATGAATATAATGACGTACTTTAGATGGGACTCTCTGTGTGGTTGTCGAGCCACAACAGCCAAGTACCATGTATGTAGTGGCAACACTGGGTTAGGCAGGTTGAAGTAGGTTGACAGTAGCTCTGGGGACACACACTGGCCCAACACCACACTGGGTTGAGGCAGGTTGAAGTAGGTTGGCAATAGCTCTGGGGACACGCACTGGATTAACATCACACTGGGTGAGGTAGGTTAACAATAGCTCTATGGGGACACACACTGGCCCAACACCACACTGTGTTGAGGCAGGCTGAAGTAGGTTGACAATAGCTCTATTGGGGACACACACTGGATTAACATCACACTGGGTTGAAGTAGGTTGACAATAGCTCTATTGGGGACACACACTGGATTAACATCACACTGGGCTGAGGTAGGTTGACAATAGCTCTATGGGGGGGACACACAGTGGATTAACATCACACTGGGTTGAAGTAGGTTGACAATAGCTCTGGGGACACACTGGATTAACATCACACTGGGCTGAGGTAGGTTGACAATAGCTCTATGGGGGACACACAGTGGATAAACATCACACTGGGTTGAGGTAGGTTGACAATAGCTGGTCACACAGTAGGTTGACAATAGCTGGTCAGGGACACACAGTGGATTAACATCACACTGGGTTGAGGTAGGTTGACAATGGCTCTACGGGGTCACACACTGAATCAGCATCGCATCAGCTGTGGAGGTGAAAGAGCATATTAAGATGGTTTCTTACACATTCGTCGTGTTCTAAACTTAGAGCACATCCATTTTTTATATTTTTACTCTGCTAGTAGTTGTAGTTAATTATGTGTGTTTGCAGGCATCAGTGTGTGAGCACTTATGGCCACTTAGAGGCTGTCTACTGTGTGGCCGCTCACCCTAGCTCACCTGAGGTGGTTCTCACAGCTTCTGAGGATGGTTGCGTCTACATCATAGATACCAGGTCACCACGCAGAGAACGTATGTGCAAATTACCTTCCTTCCAATATTGTTTTGTTTTGTTTTTCTGAAATCCTGTCTGTGTAATCCTGGAGCCAGCACTTCACACAAAACTAGTAGAGTGCCCTCCACCCCCTTTCCTCTTCGTCATGGAAAACCCTTTACCAGTTTCTGCGCTGGATTAAGGTTCTGGTCAGTAAGCCGGGTTTTCTCTCAGCCTGACCAAAATCTTGGCAGTATTTAGATCAATTCATGCGTGCTATGATGCCTGTGAGGGGAAAGGTGGGAGGTGTGATATATCAAATAGGTCACAATTTGCTTTAAAAATATAGAGAAAGGAATGTGCTCCTACTTTAGAGCTCCATAAATTCCACTTGCCTCATACTTGAACTATGAACTATGTAGTATCATTAGAGCAGGTTCCTCAGGGTGTTCTCATACGGCTGGATTAACTAAGATGCCCCTATAACTGTATTTCTATAGGTCCACCTTTAACTGTTTACTTTTGCATATGCATCTCCAACCATGTAGTAATAATAGTATCAGTGAAGAGGAGGTTCCTCAAGGTGTTCTCATATAGTATCAGTGAAGAGCAGGTTCCTCAAGGTGTTCTCATATAGTATCAGTGTAGAGCAGGTTCCTCAGGGTGTTCTCATATAGTATCAGTGAAGAGCAGGTTCCTCAAGGTGTTCTCATATAGTATCAGTGAAGAGCAGGTTCCTCAAGGTGTTCTCATATAGTATCAGTGAAGAGCAGGTTCCTCAAGGTGTTCTCATATAGTATCAGTGAAGAGCAGGTTCCTCAAGGTGTTCTCATATAGTATCAGTGAAGAGCAGGTTCCTCAAGGTGTCATATAGTATCAGTGTAGAGCAGGTTCCTCAGGGTGTTCTCATATAGTATCAGTGAAGAGCAGGTTCCTCAAGGTGTTCTCATATAGTATCAGTGAAGAGCAGGTTCCTCAAGATGTTCTCATATAGTATCAGTGAAGAGCAGGTTCCTCAAGGTGTTCTCATATAGTATCAGTGAAGAGCAGGTTCCTCAAGGTGTTCTCATATAGTATCAGTGAAGAGCAGGTTCCTCAAGGTGTTCTCATATAGTATCAGTGAAGAGCAGGTTCCTCAAGGTGTTCTCATATAGTATCAGTGAAGAGCAGGTTCCTCAAGGTGTTCTCATATAGTATCAGTGTAGAGCAGGTTCCTCAGGGTGTTCTCATATAGTATCAGTGAAGAGCAGGTTCCTCAAGGTGTTCTCATATAGTATCAGTGAAGAGCAGGTTCCTCAAGATGTTCTCATATAGTATCAGTGAAGAGCAGGTTCCTCAAGGTGTTCTCATATAGTATCAGTGAAGAGCAGGTTCCTCAAGGTGTTCTCATATAGTATCAGTGAAGAGCAGGCTCCTCAAGGTGTTCTCATATAGTATCAGTGAAGAGCAGGTTCCTCAGGGTGTTCTCATATAGTATCAGTGTAGAGCAGGTTCCTCAAGGTGTTCTCATATAGTATCAGTGAAGAGCAGGTTCCTCAGGGTGTTCTCATATAGTATCAGTGAAGAGCAGGTTCCTCAGGGTATTCTCATATAGTATCAGTGAAGAGCAGGTTCCTCAAGGTGTTCTCATATAGTATCAGTGAAGAGCAGGTTCCTCAAGGTGTTCTCATATAGTATCAGTGAAGAGCAGGTTCCTCAAGGTGTTCTCATATAGTATCAGTGAAGAGCAGGTTCCTCAAGGTGTTCTCATATAGTATCAGTGAAGAGCAGGTTCCTCAGGGTATTCTCATATAGTATCAGTGAAGAGCAGGTTCCTCAAGGTGTTCTCTTGTGGTGCTAGATCTCATAGTTACATGTGCCCAAAGTTGGGAGTTGCTGCCTAAATCCTACAAATCCCTGCAGTCCCCGGATGCCATGCATTCACACACCCTCTGATACTGACACGACAAGCTGAAACTTTTTGGTGCTGCTACCTGTGACCTCCATTATGAATGACCAACCGTAAAGTCCACTAATATGTGTGCGTGTGTGTTTTATTTATAATAATTGAGTATTGAGGAGTGATGTTCGCATTTCAAAAGCTAAAGAAATTTTCACACATCATTAGTGGGTCCTTGAAAAGTTTGATTGGTGAGTGGTGTGCACACTTCAAATAGTAGATTCACACATAAGTTAATTGTAGAGTTGATAATGAGCTTCCAGCACTACTAAAGCGCTGTTCTAGTCAACCTCGAACTGAGTTAAAAGGCATGCACATCTGGTGACCACACGAGCTAGAAGCCCTGCCAAGTGTTTTGTTTCTTACCTTCCATCTGTGTGCGGGGAGTGTATATAGTAGGCCTCAGCGGCAATGGGTCCTTTAAACCTTTCACCATGAAATATAATGAAATATAATGGGTAGGTACTTGTTACGCACTTCTATCATGATACTGGCAATGATTTGGTGATTCCAAATGATGCGCATCCATGTTCTTCTCCTTCACATGCCTCTGCAATGAGTTTGACTTAGAGCTAGCTTTAAAGTGAGGACTTGCTGGTTGTTGTAATGCCCAGCTCTAGGTGAGGACTTGCTGGTTGCTTTAATGCCCAGCTCTAGGTGAGGACTTGCTGGTTGTTGTAATGCCCAGCTCTAGGTGAGGACTTGCTGGTTGTTGTAATGCCCAGCTCTAGGTGAGGACTTGCTGGTTGTTTTAATGCCCAGCTCTAGGTGAGGACTTTCCGGTTGTTTTAATGCCCAGCTCTAGGTGAGGACTTGCTGGTTGCTTTAATGCCCAGCTCTAGGTGAGGACTTGCTGGTTGTTTTAATGCCCAGCTCTAGGTGAGGACTTGCTGGTTGTTGTAATGCCCAGCTCTAGGTGAGGACTTGCTGGTTGTTGTAATGCCCAGCTCTAGGTGAGGACTTGCTGGTTGTTTTAATGCCCAGGACTTGCTGGTTGTTTTAATGCCCAGCTCTAGGTGAGGACTTGCTGGTTGCTTTAATGCCCAGCTCTAGGTGAGGACTTGCTGGTTGCTTTAATGCCCAGCTCTAGGTGAGGACTTGCTGGTTGCTTTAATGCCCAGCTCTAGGTGAGGACTTGCTGGTTGCTTTAATGCCCAGCTCTAGGTGAGGACCTGCTGGTTGCTTTAATGCCCAGCTCTAGGTGAGGACTTGCTGGTTGTTTTAATGCTCAGCTCTAGGTGAGGACTTGCTGGTTGTTTTAATGCCCAGCTCTAGGTGAGGACTTGCTGGTTGTTTTAATGCCCAGCTCTAGGTGAGGACTTGCTGGTTGCTTTAATGCCCAGCTCTAGGTGAGGACTTGCTGGTTGTTTTAATGCCCAGCTCTAGGTGAGGACTTGCTGGTTGTTTTAATGCCCAGCTCTAGGTGAGGACCTGCTGGTTGTTTTAATGCCCAGCTCTAGGTGAGGACTTGCTGGTTGTTTTAATGCCCAGCTCTAGGTGAGGACTTTCCGGTTGTTTTAATGCCCAGCTCTAGGTGAGGACTTGCTGGTTGTTTTAATGCCCAGCTCTAGGTGAGGACTTGCTGGTTGTTTTAATGCCCAGCTCTAGGTGAGGACCTGCTGGTTTTTTTAATGCCCAGCTCTAGGTGAGGACTTGCTGATGCCCAGCTCTAGGTGAGGACCTGGTTGTTTTAATGCCCAGCTCTAGGTGAGGACTTGCTGTTTATTTTAATGCCCAGCTCAAGGTGAGGACTTGCTGGTTGTTTTCATGCCCATCTCTAGGTAAGGACTTGCTGATTGTTTTGCCTCTGATCAATCAGGTTTACTGAAACTTCCAAGCCATCGATTTCGGCTTCATCCCAAGTTACAAATGGATCTTCATTGCCATCCTTCCTCTCAGTATACTGGTTGCTTGCCCAGTCCTACATCACTGAAACAGCTGGTTGTGAAGCAGATATGTGCATATAGAAGTTGGCTGGGACGGAAGTGGCCTATTTATGGAAGTAGCTTCCCCTGAAGTTGGGAATCACACTATGAGTGAAGTCATCAGCAAGTACTTGCTGACAGAATTGTGGGAGTGCTGAAGGGACGACAATATGCAGGCCTAGGGAACCTCAGCTGTACATGGTTTATACTCGTTATAGTGTAGATGTGTTCAGTATGTTCATAGTGGACCTTTCTCTCCTCAAAGTGCTGAGTGCCATCAGTTGTCGTTCCTCTTTAGAGAACAAAATTGTTTTCATTTAAAAGTAACAACTCGAGTGGCTTGACTTGGCAAATGAAGGAAGGAAACGAGCGTGTATCCCTATAGAACACAAACCAGTTAGACGACCTTAAAATTATATTCACCAGACCAACCACGAGTGTCCTCTGAGTATGCTGAGGAGTTGAGTAGCTATGTTGGAATGAATCCCCAAAACCTTGTCAACTATGCAGCCAGTTCTCTCATTGATCTTATTCACAGCCAGCCAGTTTTACCCAAGATGTTTGCATAAGCTTGTTTTATTTAAACAGGTGATCCACTCGTATTTTTTAGGAGTGAACATGCAACATATAGATGGATAGATCACATCGATGATAAATACACACGTGAAGATCATGCAGAAATGGTTATGCGCATCAGTACGAACGTACCCATTCAGCAGCTCATCACTGAGGTCTTCACTCGCCAAACACCCCCTTGGGGACTCACTATGGTCCCAGGAAATATATATACATCTTGTGTGCACATGTGTTTGTGTGGTAATATATTTACCTGCAATCAAGTCATATGTGTGTATTTTCTGTGTGTATGCATGCAGTGGGGCAGGATATGATTCTGTGCGAGGCACTGGACAGCTACCAGTGTGTGGCCATTAACCCAGTGGAGCCCAGGCTAGTGGCAGTCTCCAACACACGCAGAGGCAGTGCCCTCTATGACACTCGCAACAGGAAAAGGTACATACATACAGGTCACATGACATATCATGTGACTCGTCCTGGAGCGTGCAAACTTTGATTTTCAGGGCCACTGAGGAAAGGGTAGTGAATGAAGTGTGTGCATTTTTTTATTTTTTTTAACTTGGCCAGACTTACGTTAACCTGAAGCAGCAGATGGTCGGGAAGTATTTTGGGTGTCACTTATTCAGCTGCTACATGATTAGGTGTTGCATGGCACCCCATGTTGTGTGTGTGTGTTCATGTAATCATGGGCTCATTAAAAAGGAGGTGGGGCTGGCTGGTATATGAATATCATTATGTATTATATATATATATATGTCAGTTGTTGAGTGTTTGAATGATCGTTCCTCGCACCGTAGGGTCGTGTCTTACAAGGGCACAGATGCACCTGTGTACCGTGAGGACGGCGTGTCTGTGTCCTTCAGCAGATCAGGGATGCAAGTGTTCTCCATGTACCGCCATCACCCTCCCACTTTGCACAACCTCTGGGACACCAGCCCAGTCTGCTACTTCAGCGACAGCCAGGGGGCCTATAGGAACTCAGTCACTATGAAATCCGGCTGCTTCATGGGACAAGAAGATGAAGTAAGACTATCCAGTGGGGGTGGAGGGTGGTAGTGTGTATTGGCCATTTCCATATACTGAAGTTAAGGCTTCACAATATGACACTTGGCCATTGCATTGTATTGCCATATTGTGAACCAGCAACGATATAATGAAACGATAGTATAAGGTCTGGTGCTAATCCAGTGTCAAGCCTCGGACCAATCAAAAGGCTAGAACTTGGCACGTGATGACAAACTGCAGTGTCAGCTGTTTAGTTAGTAAACATTATGGCATTTTATAGACGTGAATAAGCTCATTGGAGTAAAGACCTCTTCCTGCTTGTTGCTAACACATACTAAGGGAAGGATGCCTGAAACAGGTTGGTAAGTCAAGTTGAAAGTGTTGCGTATCTAGCTGGTAGTTTGCTAGCTGATATAGCTGGCTAGTGGCTTTTGCAACCATATCTGACTAGAGCACTTGGGGAGCTAGTAATTTGTTAAGTTGTGGTACTAGCTAGCTAGCTAGCTAACTTGTTTAGTCTTGCTAGCTGGTGCAGCTGTACATTAGTGATGTTACATACTTCTCGTCCACAGCCACCAGATGTATGTACATTCTAGCTGGATCTGTAGTTTTTGCTGTCCATGACAGGGTAGTCGAGGTTGAAGTTCAAGATTGCTTCTGTAGCATTATGACGCTATATTGTGAACATGCACAATATGACAATGTGCAATACGATGGCCGAGTGTCACGTTGCGAACGAACCTTTATTGGATGCCATAAATGGTGAGACCACTTGTGTTCATGCTTATGGTATGTCTTTATTTTAACATCAATCATTATTCTAGCAATTTCTGGCTGGCCACAAACCAATAGCCAAGGAAAAGCCATTTTATGTACATGTGCTGTGTTTCTATGTTTTATTTCCTCAAGACTTTTTAGTTCTCTATCAATAACTTGTCTTTGGTGTGGAATGCTTCCATGGTCACTGCTTGCACATGACTCTTATCTCCTTTGATCTGATTGTGATTCAACCTGGCTTAACTCAGTCATGTCACTCTAATGTCCACACGTATCCCGAAGTATTAGACTTTCACCTGCCTCCGCCAAAATCCAGTGCACGTTGAGGATGGCATGTACTGCTGCTATCACTGATGTCCTGTGCAAAACCTCCCGAAAGAATATTTCTTATAAAAAAAATCCATAGATAAAGTAATGTCACATATATATTGGTTTATATATGTGTGTGTGTGTATATATATATATAAACCTCCTGAAAGAATATTTCTTATAAAAAAATCCATAGCTAAAGTAATGTCACATATATATTGGTTATATATGTGTGTATATATATATATATATAAACCTCTTGAAAGAGTATTTCCTACAGAAAAAGCCTTGGATAAAGTGATGTCACATATTGGTTTATCCAAACAGATAATCATGTAATGTTTTGGCCAAGACCTGACTTACAGCTACTGTTTAAGGGGGGAATAATTAAGGGGGGAATAATGTCAAAATGCTAACTTTCACTTTTGTTAACAACTATTTTAAATGGTGTCTCTGCTCATATAGAAGTCATATTCCAAGTTTCAGAACATTTGAAGATTCTATGATGCAGTTACGACAGCTTTTGCACTCACTATTTTCATTAGAAACCCAGCAAGTGTGAAGAAAAATCGCGTTGCATTAGATTAGAAGAATTTCCACTAATTTCTCCCTAATTTCTCACCCAAACTCCATCATTTATATATCACTAGAATGCGTATTGTGTGCTCTTTAACCTAAATTATTTTATTTTCACTGTTATGAGAATGTGTTGGGTACAGACCAGCATATCTGCATGTGGTTTGTATGGGATTTCCCCCCCCCCCCTCCTGTGGTGCATTATCATACTTATTCAAATAGTTTAGGTAAAACTACTACATGTACTCTTAACCATAAACCACCTAGCAGCCACTTAGCATTATTAATGGATTTTTAATTTGTGGACTGGATATCCTGGCTGCATAAAAAATATATATGACAAAAGTTAAATACATCATTAAATAGCTTATCTTTAAGCTACATTTTGGTACAAAAATTATGTTGATAGAGGGTAGTGGGTGGAAGTTATGATTGGTATTGTCGAGGTGTATTTTTTTGACATTATTCCCCCCTTAACACACTGTTATGTGCATATTTAGAGGGTGACACTGGGTAAAGAGTATAAGTACAGAATAAAACATTGCGGGGGATATGGGATGATGAAACTGTACACTCTTTCACAGTTTGTAGTGTCTGGCTCGGATGATTTCAGAGTGTATGTCTGGAAGGTTCCATCAGCAACAGAAATAGCAGCAGCTAGAGAAGGTATGAAATTTAGGATTTTAGTTTAACATCTTCCCCTCCTTGATGTCCCCCCTTTGTTCCTGTATTGTGCCCCCTTGCAGTTGTTTTCAACATCATGGCATGTGTGGATGTGTGTTTTACCACTTGTATTTGTGAGACTTTATAATATACTGTAAACACCTGTTTGAAATAAGCATCCTCGCTATTAATTATCGTTCCAGATTTTCTGTATTAAGCATCCCTTTATTTTTGAGATTGTGTAAACAAAAATGTTCTGTTGAGCTTCAAGGACAAGGATCCCTGGCCAGCCTCACTTTTCTGCCAAAAGACAGCAGAATGACTCTCTGCTGTGCTGGACCAGCCAACAATGCTTCACGCAGAGCACAATTGCAATTGCGTGTGCTGGGTTGGGATAATGTTTTTGGAAGCACAAACTGTTCCGCTCCTGTGGAGACATGTAGTGCGAGGGTGGGAGGATTAGAATAACGTAGACTAGCTACACTTCCTCTTGATGAACATTTATTTATGGAAGTCCTTTTATGTTTGCACAGATTCCTCCTCCTCTGCCTCGTTTGCCGGGATGAAGCAGAGCACTCCTCACTTGGTCCTCCCAGGTCACAGGTCCATCGTCAACCAGACACGATACTCCAAAGTGCACAGGGTCTTGGTCTCATCCGGTGTAGAGAAGGTGGCCAAGGTGAGGGAGTAGGAACACAACAACAGAAGTTAAGATGATACAATGGTGACCACATCAACAACGACGATAACAGCAACAAGAAGTGACATGATCTGGATACAACAGAACAAGAATGATGTTTGGTGCCAGCAGTGGCAGCAGCAACGAAGGACTGTATAAGAAATTTCATGTTAAAGATCATGATTTTGAACGAACATGGTTGAAACTGTATGTAAAGAGAGACTATGTATTTTTACATGCTGCAGATATGGAGTAACACGCCCCTCAATGCTCACCACTCTCTGCAACGCTCCAGAGACCCACCTGCGAGGAGGATGTTCACACAGACGGAAATTGAATCCATAATTGATGACACTTCTTCTCCAGTGGAGCCAAACGATCCCCTGGATGAAGATGTCAAAGTATTGGCTCTCTTTGACGGCCTTGTGGACCATGATATGGAGCGTGCAAACGATCCCATGGACAGTGACGACAGTTTGTCTGTATCCTCATCAGAGTTATTTTTCCCTTTCTGGAGGGAACTTCCATTTTATTACGACAGCGACTCTTCTGATTTTTCGGGAAATCCTAGCTCAATTGATACACCTTGGTCCGACTATTTAGATTCAGATGATATGGATGAATGCAGGGATATCTTCATAGCCCCCTATCTGGATAGTGACTGGGATTGCTCTTCCGATGATGAGGAGGAGGAAGAAGAGGACGATGGTAATGATGGAGAAGGTAGAATTATATGCATCTTCAACCCTCACGCTGGTGGGGATGAGCAGCAGCAGGGCTTGCAACCCCAAAATGGGGAGAGTGGAAATGAACCAGGCACGCCCACTGCTAGCATGGCAAGCGAAGAGAACTCCCAAGATCAGAAACGTGGGAAGAGAAAAAGTGGGAGGAGAAGAGTGAATAGGAGTGACAGTTGTGAAATGGACACTGAAATGGTTTCAACTGGCAGTGATTGTATTTCGACTGCCAGTGATGGCATTGCAATGAGAGAAGGGAGTGTTACAGCAGGGACTGGCAGACCTGGCGATGTTACTAACGGTATTGTGGTGCACAGTGAAGGTGCTGTACTTGGCACCACAAACGGTGGACCCGGTGATGGTAGTGAAACCCAGCTCATTTTCCCCCCCACTCCCGTTGAGGATGGTGAGGCTAGCGCTGGCTACCCCAGAACTAGGAGCAAAAGGAAGAAGCTGTTGGACCTTCGTACGAGGTGTAGTGCTAGTGGAGGTAGTGGTGATTTTGGCAACAGTTATGTTGCAGAGGACTTTTTGAAAGAGAAAATACCAAGCAACTTCTATGCTTCTTCTAACTCGAGTGTTGGTAACTCCAGCAAACATTAGACATTACAGTACTTAAAGGACCTGTATATGTTGTGTATATTATATATTCTCCATCAATATATTCACATGTAACAACAGTATATAGCATTCTCAATTCTAGCATTACATCGTGATGATGCCATCTATAGAGGACTAATCCTTTTTGGGGCCAGGGTTAGGGTAAGAGCGATGTATTGGTGATGCCTTGATGAAATGTTAAGAATTCACGCTTTCTGTCCAATTGGCCCAATTGGCCCACAGCTTCTTATGATTTGGTTGAATGGCCAGAGTATGTGCAGCTGGGTTTCTAGTTTCCCTGGCTAGACTTTTGGGAAGGCGGGATGGAACCAAGGATCTGGTGGACCAAAAACAGGTTTTGTAGGGCAGAAAGAGAAGTGGACCAAGAAGAGAACCTTGGGATTCTCCCGAGGATGCATTGCATGGAAAAGAAAGCGAGCCTGTGATGACCACACTTTGTGAATAGAGAATACAGAGCTAACCTAACTAACTACAGACTCATATATATGTATCCCAATGCTATGTATGGACCTTACCTACTTAACGACCCCTTACCTTGCGCATGCTTCCTATACATCCTTCACTTGTGCATGCATTGCTTTATGATGATAATGATTCTATATCCAGTTACATCTATGGGCAAATGCACAGTGTGTTATCCTCGATGCATGCACAAGTGAATTTGAATAGTCCTTTGAGTAGTCTCTATTAGCCACCTCTACTATTTGGCAGCAAGTCGAAATTGAGCAAAAGAGTGAATTCTATTTGCAGCCCACCCACCCATCATGGCTATTAAATGCCCATTCCACGGCTGCGAATGGGTGATCCCAGAGGGCACAAGCCCCATCCTAGCACCAGTGCTCCTCACGACCCACGCATTAAACCACCGTGCCACCCCCAGAGCAAAACCAGTCGCGGTCAGACGCCCTGAACTAACATCTGGAGGAACCACTGAGGCATGGACTTATTTCCTTCAAAGGTGGAGATCATATGTCACATCAGTTCACATTGAAGTCCAGGACCTGGCAATACAACTCCTGGAATGCTGTGACGCGAAGCTTCGGCGTGACGTCACACGAAACGCGATCGGTCCCCTACCCATCGAAGGGATGACTGAGGAAGACCTATTGGCAGCGATCAAGGTACTCCTTATTGTTGTCCCGCTCGCGAAAAATAAAAAACGCTAAATGATGATTTGATGTCGTTGTGCGTCGCCAACGATCTAAGGTGACCTGAAACGTTCACAGCTTATCGTGGTTCGTGTATTTTATAATATGTGTATATTTTTAATATGTTTACATCATTTCATTTGATCAGGGAGTCACATAGAGAGGCCACTGTGACAGATGGAGGAAAATATTGTTGAAGGCATCCGTGCCATTATCCCCATGAATTTCACGCCACAAGAATTCATCGATGTGGCCTGCAAGGGTGGTATTTGGCACACCAGCCATAGCCTTGAATTTTCTTTTGCAGTTCTTCCAATAGACTTCCACCCGGTTAGTGCAAGTTCCTGTCACCGGATCCACAAAATTATGACTGTGGTTCACAGTGGAGTGTTGGTAAGGAGGCACAACATTTAGTTGGGCAATGCCGTTGTATGCTGCCCAACAGTCAGATCTTACGTGTGAACCGGGGGCAATGTTGGTCTGTATCAGCGGCAGGAGTGTTGCAGCAGTCCTGTTGGGCACCAGATTTATGAAGCCCGTTTTAGTAGCAGGGCAGTATCCACTGAACACCCATCTTGCAGGGATGATGCGCCCCATATGGTTCTTTCTTCTGGATATAACGGACTCATCAATCTCCACATCAACTCCTTCACCACCAATCTGGTAGGGATTCATCACCAACCATTCTGAGCATATGGATCGGAAAAACTCAAACCATTGGATGATGGTCTTTTCCGATACCCCCGTCATTTCCACAGTTGTGTGAACGGGCATCTTGTGGCTTCAATGGAATACCAAACGGATGAGCATGGATAAGGGTAGCTTGGATTTGGCCCAGTAAGATCCATGACGCATGGTGATGGTCTCGGACTTGTGTGTGGGGCAGCGCCATTGTCTGGTGTCTCCACGGCCAGTTCGCACCCAGGTCATGCTACACTGACAGATAGAACAATTAGGTGCAGTTCGTCGTATAGTTTTATTTTGGCGCAGGAAGGCCAATGCTGCATCCTCTGTCAGTGTGGCTGCCATCATGGTTTAATTTAATGCACATCAAATCATCATTTAGCGTTTTTTATTTTTCGCGAGCGGGACAACAATAAGTAAGGAGTACCGCGATCAAATCCCTAGCCGTGACAGCCGAGAACACTAAGGTGGCCCGCGTCACCCTATCGAGGATGACCCAAGATCGCTCAGAACCCATCAGGGCATTCGCGGCACGCCTCCGGGGATAAGCCGAGGTCTGCCGCTTCCTCAAGAAGTGCCCTGATTGCGACGGAGTAGTGAATCAAGGTGAGGAGCGGGTGGCTGACCAGCTATGCATAGGCCTAGCAGATGCTGAGATCCAGGAGGATCTCCTCAAGCACCCGGACCAGGACATGTGTGTAGAGGACACCATCCGCTTCATCGAAGTGAGGGCCACGGGTAAGAAGTCTGCCATGACCATGACCACCCCCAGTAGCACACTCGCCCTGGATGACCACACTGCTGAGGCTGTGACCTCTCAGTACAGGAGGCAACAACGCCCACCCCCTACACAGCCTTCCCCAACCACATCCAGGGGACGTGGCATCAATCCTACCCGTCCACAGCAGCAAACCAAACCACATCCCACACTGCCCAAAGGCCCATGCACCTACTGCGGCCAACGAGGCCACGGGGAGCAAGAGCGGACTGCCTACCGTCGCATCCATTGCCCGGCCTTTGGCACCACCTGCACCTCATGCGGCCGTCAACACCACACAGCCTCGGTATGCTGGCAGCGAATTGAACACGAGTTAGCCCTCACAGAAACAGCTCTAGGAATGTCCGAGGGCACCCTGCAACACCAAACATGGCAGAGGGACACCAGCTCCTGGGTGCAACAACGCTCCCCATCACAACCCGTGATCCAAATCCTGGTGTCATCCCATGTGGAGGACTTCAGAGCCCACGGCCACACACTGCCCAGAGAGTCCAGACACATCTCTACCACAGCACTCGCAGACACCGGCTGCCAAAGCTGCTTGGCAGGCCCGGACCTTATGAAGAACCTCCATATCCTGCCAACCGACCTCATTCCAGTCAATCTAACGATGAAGTCAGCCAGTGGTAACAACCTCCCCATCCTCGGGGCAGCCCTACTGCGCATCCAGATTCCATCCGGCGCGGAGACGCGCCAGATGGTCTACTTCAGCTCGGAGGCATCCCAGATCTACCTCAGCATGGCCACACTGGCCGACTTGGACCTGATCCCAAGGAACTTCCCGTCAGGATCACCCTCCAACCGATCTACCAGGCACTGCAACAACGCGGCCCAGATCACCCAGGAGACTCAACCGTCCAACATCCCCTTGCCCACCCAGAGGCGACCGGGAGACCAACCGCCCCGAACCAGCGACCACTACCCCACGAGCGACCAGACTCGGCGACCATGCTCATGCCCACCTAGAGCACCGCCCCCACCACGCCCCACGGAACTTCCATACCCTGCCACACCGGACAACAGAGTACGACTGGAGCAACATCTCCTCCAGCTCCTTCAATATTTGTGAGCACCAGCCTCTCCCCATGATGGCCGGACCACCACTCTCTTTGAGTATAGACCCTACAGCCGTCCCCAAACCCTGCCACACACCCATCACTGTCCCCATCCACTGGCAGGACGAGGTGAAGGCAGGACTGGACCGCGATGTTCGACTCGGAGTACTCGAGAAGGTCCCCCTGGGGACCCCGGACACTTGGTGTCACCGCATGGTGATATGCACCAAGAAGAACGGGTCCCTGAGGCGGACCATCAACTTTCAGGAGTTGAACCGTCACGCCACAAGAGAGACACACCACTGCGCCTCCCCCTTCCACCAGGCACGAGCCGTTCCAGGCAACACCAAGAAAACTATCTTTGACGCCTGGAACGGCTACCATTCAGTTGCCCTCTCGCCAGAAGATCGACACTACACCACCTTTATTACCCCCTGGGGCAGATATCGATACTGCTCCGCCCCACAAGGCTACATCGCCTCAGGGGACGCATATACTGCGAGGTATGATGCCATCATCTCACACATCGGTCGAAAGACCAAATGTATTGATGACGCCCTGCTATGGAGCGACTCAATCGAAGAGGCCTTCCATCAAGCCACTGAATGGCTGGACATCTGCGCCCTCAACGGGATCACACTGAACCCGCGCAAGTTCCATTTTGCACAGGACGAGGTAGAATTTGCCGGGTTCACTATTACCCCATCAGAAGTCAGGCCATCAAAGAAGTACCTCGAGGCTATCACGGGATTCCCGACCCCCAAGAACATCACAGACGTACGCGCATGGTTTGGCTTAGTCAACCAGGTCGCGTATGCCTTCTCCATGGCACCTACCATGCAGCCATTCCGGGACCTTCTGAAGCCAACAAACAAATTCCTTTGGAATGACCAGATACAACGTGCTTTCGACCTATCCAAGTCCACCATCTGCCAGCAGATTGCTGAAGGCGTCACCATCTACGACAAGAGCCGACCCACCTGCCTGGCGAGACTGGAGTAAGGACGGGATCGGGTACTGGCTGTTTCAAAAACATTGCCAGTGCCCATCCCGCGAAATCCTCTGTTGCCAAGAGGGATGGAAAGTAGTACTGGTCGGCTCGAGATTCACCCACTCCGCCGAGTCCAGATATGCCCCCATAGAAGGAGAGGCCCTCGCCGTCGCTGACGCCCTAGAAAAAGCACGCCACTTTGTCCTCGGGTGCAGTGACCTCCAGATTGCAGTGGACCACAAGCCACTGCTCAAAATCTTCGGAGATCGCTCACTCGAGGACATCCATAACACCCGCCTCCGGAACCTGAAAGAGAAGACACTACCGTACAAGTTCCGGATGGTCTACATCCCGGGGATCCGAAACCATACCAGTGATGCTCTGTCCCGCCACCCTTCAGGCAACCGCTCACCGGCCAAGCTGCACCTCCAGGATGACCACCACTCCGAGACATCCCTGGTGGACCCATCAGCCATCCCAACATGCCACATCTCATCCTTACCAGTGAACGCCGATGGACTGGCCACCGCCATGTGCGCCGCCATCCACGACATCCCTATTACCTGGGAAACCCTCCAGATTGCCACAGCATCCGACCCAGCACTCCAACAGCTGACGGATGTCATTGAAGATGGACCACCCGAAGCGAGACACCACCTACCCGCACTGATCCGGGACTACTTCCCCATCATAGACAACCTCTCCACAGTAGACGGCGTCGTATGCAATGGGGAACGGATTGTAATTCCCCTGGCCCTCCGTCAAAGATGCCTCAACGCTCTCCACGCTGCCCACCAAGGCACAAGCAGCATGACCGCCAGAGCTCAGACCTCCCTATATTGGCCCGGCATGTCCAAGGACATCACAGCAACACGGCAACAATGCGCCACATGCAATGGGAATGCCCCTTCCCAACCAGCCATGCCATCAACGACACCAGCCGACCCGGAGTACCCATTCCAGCACTTGTGCGCGGACTACTTCCATCACGAAGGGTTCGCGTATCTCGTGCTGGTGGACCGATACTCCAACTGGCCGGTCGTCACAAGAGCCACCAATGGAGCAGACGGCCTATGTCAAGTACTACGCGACACATTCTCCACTTATGGCATTCCAGAGACACTCACATCAGACGGCGGCCCGGAATTTGCATCCCACACCACCAGGGACTTCCTTGCAGCCTGGAGCGTCCTGCATCGCATATCTTCAGCATACAACCCGCACGCTAACTGCCGGGCAGAAACAGCCGTGAAGACTACCAAAAGACTGATCGCCGGTAACACAGACCCAGGCGGCTCACTATCCGACAGTTTCCACATCGCATTGCTCCAATATCGGAACGGGCCAAGTGCCGACACCAACATGTCCCCGGCACAATGCCTGTTCAGGCGGGCCACCAGAGACCTCCTCCCTGGACTCCCTGCATCATACCTCCCACATCAGGACTGGATGACACGGCTCGACCTACGACAACGTGCGCTGTCCAGACGCCAGGTCACCAGCCGTGCCAGATGGGATGAACACTCCCAAGGCCTGTCCCCACTCCGTTGCGGTGACACAGTCATGATTCAAAATCAGACTGGACGTCACCCAACGAAGTGGGACAAGTCCGGCACGGTCGTGGAAGTACTGCAGTATCACCAATATGCAGTACGGACCGACGGCTCTGGGAGGCTCACAACTCGAAACCGACGATACCTTCGGAAATTCGACCCCTTAACCACCTCAGCCAACCCGCACACTATCATACCCCAACCATCACCTGTGCCGGCCAAGGCAACACCTACACCCGACCGCCCAGCTATCCCCCCTCAGCCCTCATCCGCCCCGGTGGCAAGGACTACGCAACCGCCTCCAAACAGCGCGACCACTCCAACCCCTGCCAACCCAAACCTTCAGGCTCAACCGGCAGTACATCCTCACACGCCACCGGCCACCATAAGCCAACCAACCCAGAACCCACCGGCGTCGCCCCCCCTGCCAACATCGGATAACCCAACAGGACCAAGCTATGCTTCGGTGGCCAAAACACCTGTAAGACCTGCCCCCATGCTGCAGCGCCACCTGACCCCCCTGCCCACACCTCCTTGGAAAGCCACGCCCACACCGAAGTCACCCAGAAGAAGCAAGAGAGGCCCAAAGCCCGTAGACCGTCTGGGTTACTAATCACTCCTCAGCAGAACCCGAGCCTCTGCTTGGGGGGAGATAGAGAATACAGAGCTAACCTAACTAACTACAGACTCATATATATGTATCCCAATGCTATGTATGGACCTTACCTACTTAACGATCCCTTACCTTGCGCATGCTTCCTATACATCCTTCACTTGTGCATGCATTGCTTTATGATGATAATGATTCTATATCCAGTTACATCTATGGGCAAATGCACAGTGTGTTATCCTCGAGTGAACAGCTGTAAGGTAAGGCGAGAGCCAGCAGAGAGAAGACAGGATGTTCAGTGGCACAAGTCGAGGTTTCTTAATATCTGCAACACTGCATGCAGATTTGTGGGCATCTAAGCAGGCTATATAGCCGTGGGTAACACTAAAGATGGCAACTTCCATTAAACAGATGAAACTGGTATATACTGCTTAGTTAATAAAATGTTTTTTGTAGAAATGTGCCAAAATAGATGATGTTCTAATCACTTATTAAAGTAGGGGATGGGGTAATGAGGGAGGAGATGTCTTGGTGATCAGGGGGAAAAGAGGAATTAAAAATATGAGAGTAAGGGAGCATATATGGAGCGAGCATTAAGGTTTGAGTTTATGATGCTGCTCCTGTAAATTCTGAAGTTTCTTCTGGAGTTCTAATTGCTGAGGTCAATCCCTCGAGTTCTACTTCTACATGACTATATATATATATACACAATAGAGTATGTTTAATTGTTTGGAATGCACATAGTCTCACTAACAAGCTTAATTTTCTACAGTCTCCAATCCTTTCAAAACCATTTGATATTTTTTGTGTATAATGAAATTTCGATGGCTACTATATACTTCAACAGAGGGGGAAGATAGGATTAGTTGAGAAGGAATACTGCCATCTAAATACCACCACCATGACTACCCCTGTCCCTACGATATATTGTGCACTGCTTGGCCAGAATTTCACTATGTACTCCATCTGATAACCAGTTTTCAGTTCTCCTAAAGTTCTTCTGTTGCGTGTATATCCCTCCCTCTAGTTCTGAGTTTTGTAAACAATTTCCCTAGACGATGATCATGACATTATTTTATCCACTTTGATTTCCCTAGACTATGATCATGACGTTATTTGATCAACTCTGATTTCCCTAGACTATGATCATGACATTATTTTATGCACTCTGATTTCCCTAGACTATGATCATGACGTTATTTGATCCACTCTGATTTCCCTAGACTATGATCAACGTTATTTTATGCACTTTGATTTCCCTAGACTATGATCATGACGTTATTTGATCCACTTTGATTTTCATAGACTATGATCATGACATTATTTGATCCACTTTGATTTCCCTAGACTATGATCATGACGTTATTTGATCCACTTTGATTTTCCTAGACTATGATCATGACGTTATTTTATCCACTTTGATTTCCCTAGACTATGATCATGACGTTATTTTATGCACTTTGATTTCCCTAGTCTATGATCATGAATTTCCCTAGACTATGATCATGACGTTATTTTAGTCGGTGATTTTAATCTTCCTGATGTAAATTGGTCAACCTTCTCTGCCCCTTCAAGTTTTTCTTCACTATTATGTGACTTTTTCTTTTCGCACAACTTTACACAATTTATATCTGAAGCCACTCATATATACCCACCCATAGGGTAATACATTAGATTATATCTGAAGCCACTCACACCCAGGGTAATACATTAGATTATATCTGAAGCCACTCATACCCACCCATAGGGTAATACTTAGATTATATCTGAAGCAACTCACACCCAGGGTAATACATTAGATTATATCTGAAGCAACTCACACCCAGGGTAATACATTAGATTATATCTGAAGCCACTCATACCCAGGGTAATACATTAGATTATATCTGAAGCCACTCATATATACCCAGGGTAATACATTAGATTATATCTGAAGCCACTCATATATACCCAGGGTAATACATTAGATTATATCTGAAGAAACTCACACCCAGGGTAATACATTAGATTTAGTAGATCAAACTTATCAGAGAGAATTCATGATATTTGTGTTGATTCAGTTGCTTGTTCTTCGCAGTCGGACCATCACCTAATTAGTTTTAATATCAATTCACTTTAAGCCCACACTCAAAGTGAAGATGCACTTTCAACTATTCTAAGACTGATTTACCTGCTCGAAGCTGATTTTAACAAAGTCAATCTACATTCTGATGTTGATTCTAGTGTATCATTAGGTCAAAAATCCTTTGTGGTCGTGTATATACCCTCTATGCAATTCAGTCATCATATCTCCCCTAAATGGTTCAATGGGTGAAATCATAAATCAACTCATCATATCCATTCTCTCCATTGTAAAACGAAAAATCTATCTACAGGTCTGAGAAAAATGCTAGTACGGAATCCAATTTACAGATCTTAATGCAAAAATTAAAAGCAAAATTATCTCATTTCCAAATTTTCATCAAACAAAAAAGAGTTATACAGTTATCTGAATTCATTGTCGAAAGCTTCTTCTCAACTCAAGTTCCATACATAACTCAAAGCCTGTCAATGATCAGGTTGAGATTGCTGATGTTCTTCAATTCGACTTTCACCAAAAGTAACAACTTTCTTCCGATTCCCTGCCTTTGCCTCCCAGTCAACTGAGTAAAATTGTCTCTTCAGATGTTTATGAAGCTTTGTCCCAACTAGATCCAACGAAAGCAATGGGTCCTAATACCTAATAATACCAGTCCGAAGATCTGAAGTTTTATGCGGTAGGTTTGGTAGATCCCATCACCTTATTGTTTGTTGAAAGTGTGAAGTCTTATTCTATTCCTGAAGAGTGGAAGATCATAAAATTTGCCCTATTCATAAAAAGAGGAATAGACTTGACATTAAGAATTCATCAAATTTGGCGTTCTGCGTAATCGATATTATTTATCTCAATTACTTGTGTCATTTGTGAGAATCTTCGGACGATAAGATGCTGTGTATTTTGAAGGCATTTGACTCTGTGCCACATGAGGAACTTCTTTATAAACTATGGACTATTAAAATTACAGGTCATTTATGGCACTGGTTAAAAAATTATCGTTCACATTACATGTCTTTCGATGGATATAATTCTCGATGTCAACCTGTAACTTCTGGGGTGTCGCAAGGTAGTGTATCGGGCCCACTGTTTGTTCAGCCTTGTTTATGTTTGCTGATGACATCAAACTCATGAAAACAGTGTCAACTATTACTGATTCAAGGATGTTACAATCAGCCATCGACTCACTGGATTTTGGTCTAGAAATGGCTGCATCCTGATAAATGTGTAGTTATGAGATATTCTCTTTCTTTGGCGCAAGAATTTACTTACTCAGTTAGTGGGGAAACCATTGGCATTTAGTAAGGAGCATCGTGACCTTGGAGTTGTTGCCTGTGCTAATCTCTCCTAGTCAAATCATATCAATTCTATCTGCTCCAAGGCTTACAAATCACTCAACTTCATTCGTCAAGTTATTTTCTCCACATCATCCAGTGATTGAGAAAACAATTATATATGTCTTTAGTTCACTCTAACCTCATCTACTGCTGTCAACTATGGAGACCATTTGTGTTTAAGGATGTTTTATGTTTGGAAAGGTTCAGTGCATCTAAGTACATATTACATGATTTTTCCTCTGATTATAAGCAACGATTAGTCAAATTTGGCCTTCTACCACTATAAAACTGGTTCGAATTTCTTTCTTCATGAAAGAACCGACAACTTCAACATCTTTAACTTTGCATCCTTCGTTTTGTCATCAACAAGTATGAACAAGTTATGTCACAACTACAGTAGGATGTGTGCTAAACTGTCCTTTTTATATATAGAATTGTCAAGTTATGGAACTCCTTGCCTCAAATTGACCTTGGGTTATCATTACCCACTATCAAACGTCACATTTACATGCACCTTTGGAATAGTTTCATTGCCAATTATGACATTGATCTTTCATGTTCCCTCAACTTTGTGTGTCCTTGATCTGCATGTATTTCACCTTAATATAAAAGCAGCACCAGCTCTTGGTGTTAAGCTCTCAGATTACTCTAGTGCATAAACTCTAATAACTGTCATTATATCTTTCATGCCATGCAGTCTGATAAACTTATTTTAAGTAGGCGTGGCTGAATATATTATGATGCACCTAATAATGCAAGTATCCCATTGTTGTATTTTGTACCTCCTGTACAGTAGATCTTGCTGATGTAGAACCAATAAAGAAAGCTTGCCTTGATATATACTAATTATAGAAACTTGCTATACAAAAGCTGAATCCACAACAACTGTGGTTCTTTTGTTTTTGAAATGAACAGTGGGCATATTTGACTAGAGAGCAATTGTGAAGACAGCATGTAGTTACTTGAATTGTTTCAAGGCAGACTGTTGACAATCTAGACAATGCCAATATCTTACTTCTCATTGCTCATTCTGTTACTACGCAGGATAAAACTTGGGAAGGTATCTTTCAATGTCACTGGCTGCAACAGTTCCCTTGGTTGTCTTATAGCCATAGAGATGGGGGAGATTTTCCAATACTGCCTCCTTTTCCCTGAATCACCAAACATAGATGGTATATAACTGAAGTGCAAATCCTGGAGTTCTCGCACTTTGCCCCTAACAAAAGCCACCATATTCAAATAATGCTATGTATTGCCATGCGCTGGAGAAGATCTTTTTAAGAACAACTTTATCAATCCAGAGAGATGAGTTGGTAGCAGATTAATTAAAAGAAGAACGGAATTAGAAGAACCAAACCAAAGTCCTTTGGCAGTTTGTGCATGGTATTGAACTTTTAGCCCTACCATTTAGAGGACATAAGGAAGACAAGATTTGAACAAGGTTAATTTTATAGCAACAAGGCAACTCTAGGGAAAGGGAAATGACATTCTCAACAAAAAAACACCTTTTCTTTGGAAGTAAAACGGGGAAAAAATCATGCGCCTGGCTTGTCAATCTTACAGTAGGCATGATGTTGGCACTCAGTCTGATGAAGTGAGTGATGGCATTGCACTTGAGTATTTGGAAGACACGAAGAAAATATTCTACCAGGGATGTGTACAAACGATGAGATGAAATTATTGCTAAGGAAGCTAGTACAGGACAACAAGGAGAAAGTGACAAATGGAGAAGTGAGCATAAGAAATGCTTCAAAAGTGGGAGCAATTGTGTAAAGATGAGGAAGATGACACAAAGATGTACGAAAGTAGATATAATACAGCAATTTTAGAATTTACTCACTTACTGTTATTCTCACTGTCTTATTGCAGCTTCATGCCAGGTGCAAGAGATGAAGAATATGGTCAGATTGACCAATGAATCTTACTAGTTTTTGCATCAAAGCTAAAAAGGCAGAGATTTTTTTAATGAGATGAGTTGTCAAAGCTAACCTGAATCTTCACATTCAAAACTTTTTGGCTCCATAAGACACGTAGGGTTGAACGACACATGGCGTTTTATTTGAATGTTTACCTAGAGACTACAACAAATCCTTTAAGTGCAATCCTGTCAAAACAAATCTCAAAGGGAAAGCGTCGAAGTGGGATGATGGATCTGCTCATTAGAGGATCATAGCCATTGGCTACAGTACTAGCCTCCCCTATCAAAAACCTGGAATCGGCCCTGCCATTATACACCATTCGCCTGAGTCATACAAAGACCATTTATCTCGACAATTCCCTTTTCCCCAACATCCTAAGAGAGAGAAAAGCAGTACTTATCCTTTACCATAGCCATCGCAAGAGTGGGTTGATAAATTGAGCATCTTTTTCCTGACAGCTATTAATCATGCAGTCCATTCTCAATGGTGTGTGTGTACCCAGCTCATTTTCCTCTATAATAATAATAATAATAATAATTTCATGAAACACACCAATCTAGGTGTACATATAGCATACATATAATATAGAAACATACATTTTAATCACAACAAACAATGTTAATAAGTTTATCAGTAGTTTGTAGATCCAAGTTTAGCCTATTCAATCTTAAATTACGGACAAAATCAGCATCATCAGCATGATACATCTTAATAAACTGAAATTTACAAAAATTATTAAATCCGATAGAAGTATATACAAGTTGAGAGGAAGCCGTAAAAATATATTTAATAAGAGGACAGACGGAGAAACACGATCTAAAAATAAAAGAGGAAAATAAATTAATAAGTCTTGTTATATATATATATACTCTGCACACCAGCTGTAAGGTGAAGAATTCTGGTGTGGCACTTTCTAGGTAGTCTCCAGATTCTTCGTAAAATATTGTTGTAAGCAGTTTCAAGTGACTTTAACTGCTTACAACTCAAGTTCCAGAGAATCCCACCATAGAGGGAAAGGCAATGTAAATCAAAAAGTTTTGTTTTAACAACTGGATCACAATATGAAAAAGTATGTAAAATAAAATTAGCTTTCCTACACATGACTCTCTTAATATCGTTTGTATCATTTAGTGTGCATTCAAGAATATGACCAACGTAATTAGAGAAAGTTAAAGTATTACCTAGAAAGTGGAAAGAATCATGAGGTAGAGTAGAATTTAGATGTGAGCGCAAACAGATAAGCTGAGTCTTGTTAGCATTAAATAGTAGACCAAAGTCACTTGCAAACTTCTCACTCTGACAGAAGACAACGAAGACCAGATGGAGAAGGAGCCAAGAGCACAATGTCATCAGCATAACATAATGAGCCAACAAAATGGTATCCGAAGTGACAACCAATGCCAAGTTTAGATAGTCTAGAGAGTAACTCATCTATATACACTGTGAACAGAATAGGGGACTGAACACCACCTTGCTGAACACCATTGGAAACACCAAAAGAAGAGGATAATATCGAGTTCCAACGAACACAGAGAGATTGATCTTTATACCATGAAAAAAGAAAACGAAGAATAGCAGCAGGAAGCTTTTTCTTCAACAAAGTTCTAAATAGAAGATCATGGTTGACTCTATCAAATGCTTTACTTGCATCTAAAAAACAAGCATAAACCTTGGAACCATTATGCATGTATGAAGAGACAACATTCTTCAAAACTCCAGTACAGAGATCAGTGGAAAAACCTGGCTTGAAGCCAAACTGAAGGTCTGAAGTAAGAAAATGAGAGCTATATTGATGTATATGCAGCCGTTTTCTTACGACCATTTCCAGTTTAGGTTAGCTGTAACCAGACATAATTGTAACTGACAGAATTATAGTAACAAAATTGGAAAGTCAAAACCGTAGCTCAAAATAATTGCTCATACAATTATTCTCAAATTGGACTTAAATGACAGAGAACTGAGAAATCTCCGCGAGAAGCTCTATTTGGGACGTTTTTGAGCGTTTTGAGGAAAAACTGTCTTATCTCGCCCATTCTTGTCAAAATGGGCACATTAGCTTCCTTTTCAACATTATGGAACTGTTTCTACTCTTTAAATGACAGAAAATGACTTTTGGTGAGAGATCTCTCCTATTTAACCTATTAATCTATTTTGCTCCAATTGGGACGTTTTTGAGGAAAAACTGTCAAAATGGCTTCCTTTTCACATTAGCTTCCTTTTCAACATTATGGAACCGTTTCTACTCTTTAACCCATTCATGCAATTAATTTTGGTATATACCACATTTTGGTAAAAAACAAGGTACTAAATTATTTCACCATTTTCCATGCATTTTTTATATAAGCACAAAGGGGATGGATCAAGAGCTTGAATCAATATTTGTTTAAAAATTACTTATTATGAGACACACCCACTAAGTGCTGTTTAATAGAAATATTCAGCCGTACTAAATCTTTTTGTATAATATATATGTGAAACTACCTATAATAGAGCTATCTCCTCGAGTTCATCATCTTCACAACTCTGTGTTAATGATATCCATGTCCAAGTCATCCTCTTCGCCAAATTGCAGCTCATCAAAGCATAATTATAATACTTCTGACAGTTTTTTTTTACTCCAAGAAATGATACAAAAGTGGACGAGACAAAAGTGTAAAACACAACCTATATCACGCCATCTTATATGTTCCATCCAATCTATGAATCTGCCCAATCTATAGATTGTGCTGCACAATCTATGAATGCCCATCTATTGCCTGCCAATCAATACACTTCAAACATGGTAGCATATTAAACCCTTTGCAACAGAGAAACAGTGATTGCAACTGAGTGTATTGATGTAGATACCGAGAAAAAGTTCCACAAGAGAGCAAAAAAAGAGGAATATTGCTTTGTTAAAAAAGATATAATGCACAGTTTGTAATACCCACGAACACTCGCACAACTGCTATATGCACAGTTTTGTAATACCCATGAACACTACAATAGTCCCCAAATGTAGAGAAACTTGCCGCCTTCTTCTCTTTTCATGGGAGTAGCGCGGGCTTTGTAAATTCCCGTCGACTATTGTGTGGGTGGGTTTGGATATTTGGCTTGCACACTCGCTCAGTATAACTAGTCGATAATAAGTATACTGGTCCATCCAATCTATGAATCTGTTGCAAAGGGTGTTAATAAGCTACCATGTTTTGAAGTGTATTGATTGGGGCAGGCAATAGACGGGCATTCTTAGACAATCTATAGATTGGATGCCAATCTATTATTCATAGATTGTGCAGCACCATCTATAGATTGGGCAGATTCATAGATTGGATGGAACATATATACCTCCGGGATCGAATTGGGAGGCGGCGGATCCACAGTGTGGCATTGCCCTTAGCCTTTGAAACAGATGGCGAGTAGCTTCTGAGGGAGGAATGCCCAAACGATGTCCTTGAAGGCGTCCTACCTCCCGAATCAGAAAAATGCTAGCTTTAGGTTAACCCCCCCCTTTGTTGTTGTTGTTGTTGTTGTTGTTGTTGTTGTTGACATCGTGTCTTCAGTGTGTTTTAGGCCCTGGTGATACTGTACCGATTTTTACAGATTGAAATGAAATGTGCGACGATGCGATCAGGTGCAAATCACATGAAACTCCTAGCCCCACCCATCGTCCAAGAACGGAGGGGCCGTAGGAGGCCTAAAATCCTTGGGTCAAGATGAAGCTTCCTAGCTTTATCGACCCTCCTTCGGGACTTATATTAACCATTCTAGTGTGCTGCTGCAGTGTTTTAAATGCCCAAGAGGTTTGTCCTAAAGCGGTACTACCCTCGACGAACCCATCCATAACTGGGATTAGTAGCAGCAATAATAATGGTGCTGGCATCCTGAGTCCTCTTTTGGACAGTGCACAGAGAACAAGAGAAAGCATCTTCAACCAGGAGTTGCCGTACGATGTGATACGAAAGGAGATCAATAAAGTGTGAGTTGAACAGTACAACTTCAGCTGCACATGGATCTCTGCATAGCTAGTTTGTGTAGCTTGCCTTTTTCCCTCCTCGTGAAAAAGGTCTGTAATAGAACTTTTGTACTAATAGCCACCAATATGTGAATCTAATGATTGATATATGGCATGATGTTGCTGTTAATTTGCTAATGGTGTTTGTTAATTTGCTAACTGTTTGTTGTTTATCAGCCAGGTCAAAGGTAATTAACAACCACTTGTATCTTGGTGGTGTTGAACAAAAACATTTGCACACACTTATTAATTATTTATCACACATTGTAGCAACCGGTAAAGGGTATGATTGCACAAGACTAGTCATTGCAGTCTCATAGAAGCATCTTAGAGCTTTATACTATGTCTCTTTGAATTATTTGATGATTGCTTGTTGCTAGTCCTGGGCCAGCTGTGACTAAATGCCAATACTGTATGTGTTGGGTATGAGCCCACATCTCACAGAGGCCATGCTCCTCACACTGACCTCATAGGGAAGCTGTGCCCTTTTACTCCCTGTAGAAACTGCACCAGCATACTAAAGGCCAGCCATATAAAAGATGTGCACCTATTTGTGTGCCATGTAGTCGCAGGCACTAGGTAGCGTATTTCCTCTTTGAAACCACACCTCCAATCGTAACTGCGTATTTCAGTTTCAATTGGTTATAGTAACCTCCCTTCTAATAGTAACCACGGTGGTACATAGCAACAAGACACGTCCAAATGATTGCTCATTGAGTTTATAAACGGAACTGAAGGCAACGTGGGGTGGGATGAATTCAGGGAAAAGATCTAGACACCAGCAAGACTTTTTTATTTCGGTTTTCCGAGTGGGATACTCAACCATTGCGCTTGAACTCCTTCACAACTGCTATCAATAGTAAGCACTCTTCTAATTGTAGCCCTTCCAATAGTAATTGCAGGTAGATTGGATGGAAGTAATGGTTCCTAGTAGAGTATATTATGTGGTATGCTATGAGGTAGGCTGTAGTCATGTCACAATGCAAATGCAGTGGAAACAAAAGAGTGGCCTTTAGAAAGACTGTCTCAGCAGTGTTGTATTATGTTCCCATCAACCTCTAGCTATTACTGCTTAGCTGTCAGGACTGCTCTCTCCTGACGTTATTTTCCACGGGGGGGGGGGGGGGGGGGGGGAGGGGAGACAATGGGAAGGGAGCGGCTTGGATCTGATTTCCCCCCTCCCCTTGGGAGATGACGAGCGTGTGATAGATACAATTTTCCACCCCCTACCCCCTATAATAATTTTCACAAACCTTGATTAACCCCTCCCCCTCTTTACGTAAACCCCCGTAAAAGAAACATTGCTTGTTGTGTCGACTTCGTCTCTTCCAGTGTCATTCTGCTAAGGAACTGTATTGACCCATTATGCTCTCTCCTGGCATGTTGCTCTGCCTCGGCCTGTCCCAGGGCTCTCACCTCTCCCATCCTTGGTGTGGTTGTAGTAGGTAAGCCTGGGCTCTCACCTCTCTCATCCTTGGTGGAGTTGTAGTAGGTAAGCCTGGGCTCTCACCTCTCCCATCCTTGGTGGAGTTGTAGTAGGTAACCCTGGGCTCTCACCTCTCCCATCCTTGGTGGAGTTGTACTAGGTAAGCCTTGTTGTTGTCGCTGCTCTGGGATTTTCTGCTCTTTCTTTGCATGTTTTCTGTCTAGACATTGGTTGTCCGCTGCTCAGGGCATTCATCTCTCACCTTGTTGGCACCATTCAGGTTTCCTGCTCTCTATATCTTTTATGCATTTGTCTTCCTCCCTCAGCCTTGCCTCCCACTGGTCTGGTTCCCTCAATCTGTTTCTCACATTTCGTTCCATAGTTTAGCTGGCCTGTGCACGGCCATGCAAGGTGAGGGTGACTCCTCTAGCTCCCAGTCCTCTCAGAGTGCTGGTCATGCGAATAACGTATTGGTACACGTGTAGGGGGTTCAACACGTGGGCAAAGGATTTCAATTTTTCCTCTCTTTTTGTACATACACAACAACCACTGATATATATATATATATATCATAGACACTTCCAAACCCCCTCCCATCCCCAAATGCATTTGCCTTGGGGATGGCAATTCACAATATGGCTTAAGTCTTTCTTGGGTTTGTCATTTGCAGGGATCTAGTTGTCAACCATCCTTTACCCAGTGCTCCTCACCCAAGATTTGTGTGCGTGCATGCGTGTGTGTGAGGCTATGACTTGTGTCCCCACTAGCCAACAAATATGTTTATAATTATTGTTGTTGCTGGTGGTGTTATTATTGCTGGTATGGTATTGCTGTTACTAGTGGTTTTATAATTGTTGCTAGTTGTGTTATTATTGTAGGTGTGTTATCATTGTTACTAGTGGTGTTATAATTGTTGCTGGTGGTGTTGTTATTGCTGTTACTAGTGGTCTTATAATTGTTGCTAGTGATGTTATTGTTGTTGTTGATGGTTTTATTATTGCTGGTATGTTATTGCTGTTACTAGTGGTGTTATAATTGTTACTAGTGGTGTTATTGTTGTTGCTGATGGTGTTATTATTGCTGGTATGTTATTGCTGTTACTAGTGGTGTTATAATTGTTACTAGTGGTGTTATTGTTGTTGATGGTGGCATTATTATTGCTAGTGTGTTATTGATGTTACTAGTAGTGTTATATTTGTTGCTAGCGGTGTTATTATTGTTGTTGATGGTGGCGTTATTATTGCTGGTGTGTTAATGATGTCACTATTGGTGTTATATTTGTTGCTAGTGGTGTTATTATTGTTGTTGCTGGTGGTGTTATTATTGCTGGTGTTGTTATTATATTGCTATTATTGCCAGTGTGTTATTGATGTTACTAGTGGTGTTATATTTGTTGCTAGTGGTGTTATATTTGTTGCTAGTGGTGTTATTATTGTTGTTGATAACAATGATATATAGTGGTGTTATTGTTGTTTTTGCTGGAATTGTTGTTGTATAGATACAATGCATCTACTCTGAAAATCTCTCCCTTTGTGTCAGAATGGGTAAAGTACGGACAGAATGCTCTCTACCTGGCAGGTGGGCTGTTTATTACGTACATCAGTGTGTGTGTAGTGTGTGTGTACATCAGGTGTGTAGTGTGTGTGTGTACATCAGTGTGTGTGTAGTGTGTGTGTAGAGGTTACTGTTTGCAATCATTCAAGTGTGTGTGTATATACTGCGAAGTAGTGCCTAGGGGTGCTTAACCTTTCACCCTTCAAAGCCAGATGTGTGGGCACTTGTGTAGTAGACCCCATCATGACGCTTGCAACGATGATTCTAATTGTGAGCAGAACGGCTGAGGTTCGGTCATCCAAGGAACAGTCGACGAAGTGAGCATCGTTTTTTCCCCTTCTTCTTCAAGCTGTTTAGTTTCTGTGCAGGATGACTCAGAGGAGAACTGCATCTACTGCAACAAGCCTGGGCAGGTAGAAGCCATTGCAGCGGTATAGTAGCTGTCACTGGTGAGGTGCCAAGCTGCACGAGTGAAGACGTGGGAGAGACCGGTCATGGTACGTGACAGATGAAGCTGGCCTTGAAGGAATGACGGATCTTCTCGCAAATAACTGGCCTTTGTCGCCCAATCAGGTTCTGGTGATCTTTTACTTTGCATGTCGGTGCTGCAGCTTGCAAGCGATGGAGTGCTCCCTCAAATAGCACATGCAGCTACATAGGCAGCTCATGAAGTTAAGCACTGAACCCGCGTCCTGGAAAGCAGTGGTCGAGGTCTTCGATATTATCTTCTGACCCTTCCGGAAAGCAGTGGTCGAACATAGACTCTTCACAACAGTCTAAGACATCTTCCCACTCCAGTTAGGGTTCCTTAGAATAGCGGCTATCTACTCCAGGATGTTCATATTATGTATTTGCCATACTTGAATTGCTGGGCATTACAAGCCATACTTTAATTGCTGGGTATGACAAGCCATACTTTAATTTATGGGTATGACAAATTTATGGGTATGACGATCCATACTTTAATTGCTGGGTATGACAAGCCATACTTTAGTTGCTGGTTAATTGCTGGTTATGACAAGCCATACTTTAATCGCTGGGTATGACAAGCCATACTTTAATTGCTGGGTATGACAAGCCATACTTTAATTGCTGGGTATAAAATTGCTGGGTATGACGAGCCATACTTTAATTGCTGGGTATTTAATTGCTGGGTGTGACAAGCCATACTTTAATTGCTGGGTATGACAAGCCATACTTAATGTAGGTTATGACAAGCCATACTTTAATTGCTGGGTATGACAAGCCATACTTTAATTGCTGGGTATGACAAGCCATACTTTAATTGCTGGGTATGACAAGCCATACTTTAATTGCTGGGTGTGACAATTGCTGGGTATGACAAGCCATACTTTAATTGCTGGGTATAAAATTGCTGGGTATGACGAGCCATACTTTAATTGCTGGGTATTTAATTGCTGGGTATGACAAGCCATACTTTAATTTCTGGGTATGACAAGCCATACTTTAATTGCTGGGTATGACAAGCCATACTTAATGTAGGTTATGACAAGCCATACTTTAATTGCTGGGTATGACAAGCCATACTTTAATTGCTGGGTATGACAAGCCATACTTTAATTGCTGGGTATGACACGCCATACTTTAATTGCTGGACATGACAAGCCATACTTTAATTGCTGGGTATGACAATGAAATTTGTTCCTTCCAGAAAGCTCCCCTCCTCCTCCCTATTTTAATTCCCCCTCCTGAGTTCCTAAGTGCTCACTGGAAGAATGTATTTCCTGGCCTTAAAATGTGCACGGGAGTGGAGGAATGGTTCAGGATACACCCGAGGCACAGCATTGGGCCAAGTGAACCCTTTCTCAGATCAAATCCTGTTGCCATGGATACTCTCCCGTCGCAGTGCTGCTTTTCTTGGAAGTCAGACCGACCAAGACTCGGATGCCGTAGAAGCTGGTTGTCAAGCAAGGCACATGCATCACGAAAACGAGTTCTTGCTCAATATTGAGCAGCCTCTTTACTAAACAATTCCTCTAACAAACGTGTTATATGGGTTGTGGATCACGGAATGTGCGTACCAGGCTATCTAGAAGGGGGAGGGGGAGGGGGGTGGCTTGACCTGTTGCAGAACAGAGCATGGGGAATGTCATGCATGGATAGCTCACCTGCAACTTTGTCTGGTGGCCAGCAGTGGAAGGAACATCGACTCTCGAGCAGGAGGAGGCACAGTCAAGATTGACGCTTAACAAACATAGGCCAGAACCAATAGTGAAGTAGGTGCTTAGCAAACAGAGGCTATAACCAATAGTTGAGTAGGTTCTCCAACAAGACTTTATATAGATACCTGCTTTTATATAGATACCTGCTTAGCAACCAGCTTTTACGGTATTTGGGCTGAGATTGTGCTGTCACGGGATGAGTGAATTAGGCCATCTGGATGGAACAACCATGAATATGAAGGTGTAGTATGCAAATGGCATTCTTCAGAATCCTCTACCGACAAGATTGCGTCTCAATGTGTGTAGTATGAACATGTGTATGGCTTTAAAAGTGCAGTCCCATAAATGCTGCTGGCATCAGTGCATGCGTGCCAATGGCTCCTAATGGCTCCTAACGGGACTTATTATGGCTCGGTTGACAGTGCTGCTCTGCACAACTGACGCTGGTTGGTGGGTGTTTCTTGCTGCGGTGGAGACTCTGCTCTTGTATGCACGGGAGCTTGTTACCATTACGGTGTCGGTTCTGAGAAATAAGTGGGGGGGAGAGGGAAGAAAAGAAGGAGAAGAGAGGGAAGGTTAGTGAGGTGGAAGACGGAATTGTGTGAGGAGGGAGAGAGGAATGGAAGGTGCGGAGGAGAAGAGGGACTGGTAAAGGAATGGAGGTTAGGGGAAGGATGAAGGAATGAAGTAGGAGTGCAGGATGGAGGCAAGAGGAATGCTTACACCCACATCCAGCTCTTTGTAGAGAGTAAGACCATTCTGTGTCAAGTGATCTGCTGTACAAGCACACTGCATGCTATGGAGGAAAGGGGAAAGGACCTTCCTCTTGCCGTGGGTTAGCACTCAGCAGCTTCATCCTTGCCTATCTAAAATAAACTCCACATGCATCTGTTGCTATGTTAGAATAACTCACCTGCCATCCAGATGCCTGTGGCTCCGTTGTGGCTCCGTAGTAGAGAAGAGCTTTTTAATTAACCTGCCGTGGCAAGGAAGTAACTCCCGTCCGCCATAGCAGGTTTGTGCATGCTCAACATGACCATAGACTATACAATCCTGAAATGAGCAGGGACAGGATGGCATATAGTTAGAGAAAACCGGTGGATCTGCTGGATTCAGAGGCTAAATGGCAGCTCAGCTATTGTGATGGCAACAAAGCTCAGGGATTAGTCATTATCTCCTACTACATACTTGTCTAGACTTTTATTGTAGAGGCAAACTTGGCATAGTTGGGCAGCATGACAATATCATGGAAGACGATATCATAGATGAAGGGTCTAGGGGAAGAACCACATCTAGGTAAGTCCATTTTACTATTGTTGGTGAATGGAAGAGGTTAAGGTTTATGATTTGATATTTGAGAGGAAGCTGCAGGGGAGGAGAGAGTTGAGAGATTCTGTGAGAAGCTCTTGTATTTGGGGAGATGTTCTTGGAAGTTCTCCTGCCTTGAGAGATGTGAGAGGCTCTGAGATGATGTGAGAAGCTCTTGTGTTTGGGGAGATGTTCTGGGAAGTTCTCCTGCCTTGAGAGATGTGAGAAGCTCTGAGATGCTGTAAGAAGCTCTTGTGTTTGGGGAGATGTTCTGGGAAGTTCTCCTGCCTTGAGAGATGTGGGAAGCTCTCCTGCCTTGAGAGATGTAAAAAGCTCTCCTGCCTTGATAGATGCCAGTGAGAATCTCTCCTGCTTTGAGAGATGTTGTGAGAGGCTCTCCTTTCAGGGTTAGAAGCTCTTATATCTTGAAAGGTGTGAGAAGTTCTCAAATTCATGAGATCACCAGATGCCATGCCTAAATCTGCTATTGACTTGAACAGCTGAAGGTTGTTGTGCCTTGCAGTGGTGCCTATCAAGCAGAAGAAATCTGCTGATGTGTGAAAAAATTAAAAAAACTAGACCACCAAAAGAATCTGTTCATTGTGTGTCTGGGTCTCTGGTTACATCTCCAATGGCGGCCATGATTCGGTGTGCAGCTGCTGCTAGCATGTGTAATTAGCATGTGGCTGGTTCTGAGACAGTGTCTAAATAGGTGCATTTGTGGTGGCCTTTGTTCTCTTTTGAAGTCTTGTTAGAGTTATTAACATTTATAAGCGATGCCAATCAGAGTTCCATGGGGGCCTCAGGGGAAAATAACTTTTAGAGGGGGGAAAGGTTGTGGAGAGTTCCATGGGGCCTAGGGGAAAATAACTTTTAGAGGGGGGAAAGGTTGTGGAGAGTTCCATGGGGCTTCAGGGGAAGATACTTTTAGAGGGGGGAAAGGTTGTGGAGAGTTCCATGGGGCTTCAGGGGAAGATAACTTTTAGAGGGGGGAAAGGTTGTGGGGGGAAGACAATTATCATTTGGGGGAGAAGTTCCTTGGGTTCCTCGAAATTTTTCTACGCTTTCTCTGAGATTGATTCTGCTCTGATGCAATTAGAGACGGAAAATTTCATCAGGTGAGCATTCAGTGCTGTGATATGAAAATTCTTGGGTGGGTGGGGGTGAAATCTGGTCTGGATCTCTTCCTGCTTGAATGCCATTCAAGGTGTGATGTTGATTTGGTCTGTATGCTCTGGAATGATGATTGATGCGGTGGTCTAGATGCGTCTGCGCACTCGGCGTCAACTAAGTACATGCACCTTGTCCTGTCTGGTTTTAATTTTGCACACTCAGTAGACTTTGAACCTAGTTGTCTGTCAAGAGTCCCTGAGAAGAGCTGAGGGCATTTGTCCGATAATGGAGTCAAGGCTTTGGTGTGGAGTTCTGGTCAGCATCGGGAGGGGGGAGGAGTCTTTATGGAACTCCTAGCACATGTATATGGAGTACGAGCAACAAAATGGGTTAGAGTAATCCATCTACTGGTCAATATGTTCTATGAAAACATGGCACCCACACGTGGTTCTAAGTATGGTTCACAGATGGCTACAATAAGAGGCTAGAAGCATTGAGGGTTGACAAGTGAGAAGTCACAAGTAAGAGAATGAAAAATAAGTTGATCAAGCCATTTCCACTTGGTAGGGCTCAGGAGAGGGTTGGTAAGGGTAGTCCGCCTCAAGAGTGATGAGGTGGTGGGGTAGTCTGCCTCAAGAGTGATGAGGTGGTGGGGTAGTCTGCCTCAAGAGTGATGAGGTGGTGGGGTAGTCTGCCTCAAGAGTGATGAGGTGGTGGGGTAGTCTGCCTCAAGAGTGATGAGGTGGTGGGGTAGTCTGCCTCAAGAGTGATGAGGTGATGGGGTAGTCTGCCTCAAGAGTGATGAGGTGGTTGCCTCAAGAGTGAGTGATGAGGGTTTGGGTTAGCCTCCCTCAAGAGTGATGAGGGTTTGGGGTAGCCTGCCTCAAGAGTGATGAGGTGGTGGGGTAGTCTGCCTCAAGAGTGATGAGGTGGTGGAGTAGCCTGCCTCAAGAGTGATGAGGAGGTGGGGTAGCCTGCCTCAAGAGTGATGAGGGTTTGGGGTAGTCTGCCTCAAGAGTGATGAGGTGGTGGGGTAGCCTGCCTCAAGAGTGATGAGGTGGTGGGGTAGTCTGCCTCAAGAGTCATGAGGGTGGTAGGATAGCCTGCTTCCTCAGTGGTTGACACTAGGTCACCACATTCATTCTGTTTTCTAGCTGCGGCGTCCAGGCACAGAATGTTCCCCCACACGATCAGCTCAACAAAGCAAAGCAACTTCCTCGCATCTTCCCACCACAAAATGTCTTGCCCGAGATCAGTTGATGCAGTGTGTATTGGAAGTGCATGCTTCTCTCCCAAATCCACCATGGTTTGAGTGGAAAGAGGCAAGAGTTGATTGATGCTCGAGCAGAGTACTGATAGAACGGCATCGTGCCTGTCAGGCTTTGTTTTATGTGAGTTCAAGACATGGGCAAGGTTCTGGTGATCCTTCAGGCATGGTGGACAGGTGCTGGATGTTTACTCACCCCATAGATGGATGTTAGAGCTGTGAGGAAGGGTGTCGTTGTGCAGCTTTTAAGGTGAACATAAAGCAAGCCTCTCCAAGTAGTCCTTGGTACTAAGAGAAGTCAGTGCAGTATACAGTCAAGAGCTTGCTTGAGTGCAGGTACAGTCAAGAGCTTGCTTGAGTGCAGGTACAGTCAAGAGCTTGCTTGCTTGAGTGCAGTATACAGTCAAGAGCTTGCTTGAGTGCAGGTACAGTCAAGAGCTTGCATGAGTGCAGGTACAGTCAAGAGCTTGCTTGAGTGCAGGTACAGTCAAGAGCTTGCATGAGTGCAGGTACAGTCAAGAGCTTGCATGAGTGCAGGTACAGTCTCAAGAGCTTACTTGAGTGCAGGTACAGTCAAGAGCTTGCATGAGTGCAGGTACGGTCAAGAGCTTGCATGAGTGCAGGTACAGTCAAGAGCTTGCTTGAGTGCAGGTACAGTCAAGAGCTTGCTTGAGTGCAGGTACAGTCAAGAGCTTACTTGAGTGCAGGTACAGTCAAGAGCTTGCATGAGTGCAGGTACAGTCAAGAGCTTGCATGAGTGCAGGTACAGTCAAGAGCTTGCTTGAGTGCAGGTACAGTCAAGAGCTTACTTGAGTGCAGGTACAGTCAAGAGCTTGCATGAGTGCAGGTACAGTCAAGAGCTTGCTTGAGTGCAGGTACAGTCAAGAGCTTGCATGAGTGCAGGTACAGTCAAGAGCTTGCATGAGTGCAGGTACAGTCAAGAGCTTGCATGAGTGCAGGCACAGTCAAGAGCTTACTTGAGTGCAGGTACAGTCAAGAGCTTGCATGAGTGCAGGTACGGTCAAGAGCTTGCATGAGTGCAGGTACAGTCAAGAGCTTGCATGAGTGCAGGTACAGTCAAGAGCTTGCTTGAGTGCAGGTACAGTCAAGAGCTTACTTGAGTGCAGGTACAGTCAAGAGCTTGCATGAGTGCAGGTACAGTCAAGAGCTTGCATGAGTGCAGGTACAGTCAAGAGCTTGCTTGAGTGCAGGTACAGTCAAGAGCTTGCTTGAGTGCAGGTACAGTCAAGAGCTTGCATGAGTGCAGGTACAGTCAAGAGCTTGCATGAGTGCAGGTACAGTCAAGAGCTTGCATGAGTGCAGGTACAGTCAAGAGCTTACTTGAGTGCAGGTATAGTCAAGAGCTTACTTGAGTGCAGGTACAGTCAAGAGCTTGCTTGAGTGCAGGTACAGTCAAGGACTTGCTTGAGTGCAGTATACAGTCAAGAGCTTGCATGAGTGCAGTATACAGTCAAGAGCTTGCATGAGTGCAGGTACAGTCAAGAGCTTACTTGAGTGCAGTATACAGTCAAGAGCTTGCTTGAGTGCAGGATAATGCCAGACAGGGATGTCCAATCAGAGACCACAATGAGCATAGTGGATGGGAATTTTTACCAGCTACTGAAGCTGATGAATGAAGATTATTTCAAGGTAAAAGCAGTTCCATTTTTGAAGAAATTATTTTGATTAAACACAGTGTCATGACTGGCTTGCCAAAAAACTGAACACTTCTCCAGTCATGAGCTATTGGATGACTGGCTTGAGTATACAGAGGAAGATTACTGGAGACCTGCAAAGTATACAGTGTTGATTCTTGTGACGTCTGCAACCTATGCTACCAGCGATGTACATTGAGGAGAATGCAGACATATAAATTGCAACTATAAACTTTTATATATATATAATTATATGTAATGTCATATATTGATGATTTGTTGCATTTGAGTGAGGGTTCCCAGGGTGCAACCTCCCTTCCCCCTATTTTTGTCATGTACATCTGTCTGTGTGTGCGCATGTATCTCTCTGTCCACATCTCCTCCCTATCATGCACATGTGTCTCTGGTTGCACATGTGTCTCTCTGTCCACATCTCCCTATCATGCACATGTGTCTCTGGTTGCACATGTGTCTCTCTGTTCACATCTCCTCCCTATCATGCACATGTGTCTCTGGTTGCACATGTGTCTCTCTGTTCACATCTCCCTATCATGCACATGTGTCTCTGGTTGCACATGTGTCTCTGTGTGCACATGTGTCTCTGTGTGCACATGTGTCTCTGTGTGCACATGTGTCTCTGTGTGCACATGTGTCTCTGTGTGCACATGTGTCTCTGTCTGCACATATGTCTCTGTCTGCACATGTGTCTCCGTGTGCACATGTGTCTCCATGTGCAGATGTGTGTCTCTCTGTGCACATCTCCTTCCCCCTATTTTTATCATGCACATGTGTCTCTGTGTGCACATGTGTCTCTGTGTGCACATGTGTCTCTGTCTGCACATGTGTCTCTGTGTGCACATCTCCCTATCATGCACATGTGTCTCTGGTTGCACATGTGTCTCTCTGTTCACATCTCCCTATCATGCACATGTGTCTCTGTCTGCACATGTGTCTCCAGTATGTGCATCTGTTATCTCTATGCTTGAACATTGGTTGCTGCAGGGTTTGTTGTGTTTGTGGCTGTCACGGTTCCCCTGGTGATGGTCTCCCTCTGGGTGTTCTGGGAGTGCTGCTACCAGCCAGACGAGGCAGAGGTCGTGGAGGATCGCAGGTACGCAGCACTGACTCGTGTTGTGGCGAGCTTGTTTATGCCCTTTAAACTTTTAAAGCCTGTGATTGCCATGTGACATGCGAAGCAACGTAAGTAATCGTGTTGTCATGGGTACATGCGTATATAAAAACATTTCTGCTGCCACTTGACGCCCACCCACCCCTAAAAAAGAAACAAAAATATCTGCAATGAGAATGCGGAAAATGGGAAAAGTTTTTCTTCTCACAAGATGATGCTTGACCACAGTCCGCAGAGAATTGATGGAGTAGCTTTCGGCATCACAGCATCTGAGGATGGATTGAAGCAGATGTAGTGTAGCTCTTGGAGTCATTCTCAATATCATCAGGGCTAAACAAACATTCGTCACCGTAGCTGGTTCTGCCCTCGATTGTTACAGTTGGAGAGTAGCTCTCCTGGAGTGGCTCTCGTTAGTGCCTCACCACTTAGATCTCCACATCACCTTACCAGATAGCTGACCGATGCTCAAAGTGCAGTATCCAGACATCGCCACATTTGACTGATGCTCAATGCAGCTCACAGGCCGCTTGACTGGATACTGGATTAGCTCTTGGCATCCACGAAGCTGACCTATGCTCGAAGGCCGTGGTTCTGGACAAGGACACAGTGATGAATCCCACAGAAAATAATCGTTTTAAAATTTAAACGAATGCCGTTAAAAATGAATTCCACGGAGTCTCCACGCACTCGATTGATTCTGCATGGGAAGCCAACGATGGAAACTTAAAGTTTTTTTTGGCCTCTACTGTGTGTGTATACAATATAATATATATACACTTATTATATACAGTATTTCCTCATTAGAACGCACACCAGCAGGAAGAATGCTCCACCTGGAGTGGGTGGAGAAAGCTTAGTAATCTGTCACCACTGAAGTGATAATCAAATCTTTCAAAAGTTGTAAAAGTTGTGCCTTTCAGTCAAAACAAATCATGGGTCACATGATGACAGCGTTACTGCATTACTGGGTGCCTAAAGCACACACACACATGAAGCACGGACCATAAGTATCTTGCCTAGTTTTATTGAAGGTTTGTAGGGCAAGCTTCTCAGTAAACTAACCTGCTTTAATGTGCAGTCGCTGGTAAGTCTCTGTTAGGCTGCACACTCGTGAGTGCAACTTATTGTGTTGGCTGGTTATAGTCTTTCACAGAATTGAGAAACAGATTAGTTGTTACAAGCCATTGGAAGGTTTGGAGTGTTTGGAAAAGATTGTAATGGACTTGTGGACTCGAGTTATGGCGATGGAACACAAATTATAGATGACAGATCCTTGAACACAAATCTCATAGTTTTTAAATGAAAGGTTCAAGGTACTTTGGAAGTTCAAATCAGCTAAAGGCATCATAGAAGGTACTCAGAAGCTGCCAGAGTGAGCTGAGATGCAAGCTTTTTTCTAGTTTCTTTTGCAGTCTGCCATTTTGATTACATGTGTTATAGAGGAACAAAAGCAGCTTGTAGAAGGAAGAAGGAATTCCAAGTTGGTACTGAACTATACCGAGACTGATTCTATTAAAGTAGCTTCATGGAGTCTTGTTTTTGGAAGCATGCTAGCTTTCAACATCACCACGATGATGTATTCACGAGGTGAAATGTGTGTTGTATAAGGGAAGAAAACTTAGTGGGTTGACTTGTCAAAGGGGAAGGGAACAAGAATGTGCCCACGTAGACCAATTTTTGTGATGACCATTACCGATTTAAAATTTAAAAACAAGAAAAATTCAAATATGTGTACACTCGACATAATATTTTTAAATCTGTGTTATGTTTGGCATCCATTGACATCCATTGAGCTGCATCAACTATTGGGTATGTTAAAAACAGTTGCATCCACATTAACTCTCTGATGGATGCCAATTGTCGGATCACGGACAGGTTATCTCTTCTGAGCGTGCTCGGCAGGTACTGCTGCCACCAGAGTTCTACAGAGCTTGACAGTAATTAGTCAAAGATTGAGCTACAATGTATCATATAGCAAAATAAGAAGTAGAACTAATCAGGCCTATTGGCGAACAGCTTTTATAGTAAAATGTGATACAAGTGTAAAGGTCGGGGTCTACCTGACCACTGTGTGGTGTATGCAATGACGACAAAGAGGTGTTGATGAAGTTCATGTATAGGTGTTGATGAAGTTCATCTTCTGTCTAGTCAGGGGTGTGCCGGGCGGGTCTCCCAGCCCTTGGAGGTGGGCCCGACACCAATGACAGTCCTTAGGTACCATGATATCGTCCTTAGTTACCATGGTATAGTCTTTAATGACCATATTTGCATAGTAACCATGGTATGCTCAATAGTTACCATGACAGTCCCTAGTTACCATTATATTGTCCTTGGTTACCATGGTATAGTCTTTAGTTACCATATGTGCATAGTAACCATGATATGCTCAATAGTTACCATGACACCATTATATTGTCCTTAATTACCGTGGTACAGTATACAAGCAAAAAAAACATGCCCTCGCATTGCGTACAATGTTAAAAATGCATACCACGAATACAAATAAACGCACACCGTAAATGCTAACCAACACAACAGTAGCAAACGGAAATGAACTGTCTGCTTAGCGGTGCTGAAGCGCAAGCACTTCGCAATTTACAAAAGAAGTGACGATGCGCTAGTAAGCCTCAGTTGAGTAGTCTTCTCTTCATTCCTGAGCCTTCATTCTTCCCACCCAAAGTATTGCAGTCTAGTCTAAGCCTCCTGTTCCATACTTCAGCATCAGTCAGTCCCATCAAGAAGCATTGCAGTCGAGCGTCCGTCTCCTACCTGAAGCACTTTCGTTCCACAGCCGAGCATAGTTCTCCACACCTCTTTCTTGCTATAACAAGCTAGAAGTGCAGAGACCTACGTATGCTCGATAGTGGAACGAAAGTGCTTCAGGTAGAAGACAGTGCTCGACTGCACTGCTGTGCTTTCACTGGAACCGACGCCCAATTAGAGTACGGAGGGGACTTGCACTACTTCAGGTGGGAAGAATGAAGGTTCTGGAACCAATCCTAGCCCTCCTGAGAGAAACGGTATAGATGAGCGTCAGAAGCTATTTTATATTTTATATTTTATTTTAACCTTTTATCATGCAGCATCATGCAGCACGCACAATAATTGGTGCATTCTCAAGGTCAAAATCCATTATATTGGCTCTCACTGCACATGCTCAGTAACTTTTCATGATACAGCATTTTTTCAATAATTATAACATCACGTGGTAGAGTGATTCATGAGCTACAGTTGAAGCTCAAAATCGTGTTTGTAGCTTGTTCGTGGGCTGAGATACAGTGCTCAGAGTTTGTGTAGTTCCATGCTTTCGTCTTTATCATACCAAGTAACCATCAATAACAGTATCAATACCATTCATTTCACAAAAAAATGTTGTAATTTCAAACATATACACATTTGGATCAAGATAATTTGCAATTTTACATAACTTAGTAAATATCATTAATAAGTGCATGAGGGCAAAGTTCTAACTAAAATGTTCCTGCATGTTAAGTAGTGAAGCCACTATATCGGCTTTTGCATGATAAAGGGTTAATATAATATATTTATTTCTAATTATTTTGTTTTTTTCCTGGAGAACTGTTGAATTATATAATTATAAAATGTTGTTTCAATTCAATTGTTGCATTCTTTGTTGCACAAAAAAATACCTGCGAATTGAGGAAATGTTCATAATTATTAAAAAAATAGTAGTAGTCCCACTTTTGAGCGACCACCTTCAAATCAACAGTCTGAAAGGAGGTGGTCTGGCACTAAGGTAGGTGGAGCAATGGATGCCAACTTCATTGAACCTCGAGGACGAACTGGAGAAGGCTGAGGCACTGGGGGAGTTACCGGAGCCAACGGTGGGTTAACTCGCTCTGGTTCTTCTCCAACGAAGAACATTCTATTATATATGCCAAAGAAATACACAATCACATTGTCCAATCATTTTGTATGCATAACCACTTCTTAAAAAACAATTATTTTATTTTTATATTTATCTCCAAATAAGAACTTGTCAACAGATTGGTGGAATGTGATTAGACGGCTGGGAAATTTGGACACATGTTGGCAGAGATCTTGGAAGGGTTAATTGGTGAACTAGGGGTCATCACCAAAATCCTACCTACTTGTTATTTGTTGCCAATCAGCATGTTCAAATAACCTTACGAAAAGAGCCATCTACTTTTTCCGTCTCCCACTAACTTCCTCTTCTATAAAAATCTAACTCAGACAAAACAAACTCTTTGCTGCAATTAGAGAATGCTGATATACAAACTATCCACTAGTCAAGATAAAGTTCACTTTATACATTGAGAGCACCTTATGTAGCTAAAGGCTTGCACACAAAGACTATCTAAGTTTTGCTAAGCCTTTCTTATGAATAAGAAAAAAGGCTTGCAAATGCTAGCTAGTACAGAAGCTATGACTTATAAACCTGTGAAAGCCTAGCTACTACTGTAGCTGAAAAGAGGTCTTGACTTATGTCACAATCATACACAGAATCTACTCACTGTTTTCCACCATGGGCTTCAGGATAGCTTTTCAACAACTTCTGCTGTAGAACAGGACCTGTAGAGCATAGATGATCTATCCTTTCAAAATATTGAAGTAAAGAAGAGTCCCAGCAGCTAAAAAATAACTTGCCATATAGCACAAATCTTGTGCACTTTGGTGACCTTAGGTAGGCTGGAGCGCGGATGCGCTGACCTTTTAGTCAGCGTCACTGCGGGTAATGCGTAAATGTTAACCATTTATTTGAATTTGTTAGCTTTGGTTAGTATTGGTTGTCAATTTTAGTAACGGTTAGAAACAGTAAGCGTCGACATGCGTTCAAAATAAACGCAACGGGCATGTTTTTATGACCTCTACTGTATAGTCTTCTAGTTACCATGTGCATAGTAACCATGGCATGCTCAATAGTTACCATGACAGTCCCTAGTTACCATTGTATTGTCCTTACTTACCATGGTATAGTCTTTAGTTACCATATGTGCTAGTAGCCATGATATGCTCAACAGTTACCATGGCAGTCCCTAGTTACCAATATATTGTCCTTAGTTACCATGGTATAGTCTTTAGTTACCATATGTGCTAGTAGCCATGATATGCTCAATAGTTACCATGACAGTTCCTAGTTACCATTATATTGTCCTTAGTTACCATGGTATAGTCTTTAGTTACTGTATGTGCCATGGTATGCCATGACAGTCCCTAGTTACCATTATGTGGCCCATAGTTACCATCCAGCAGCAGAGTTAGTACATGTGAAACTCTTGGCCTTATCTTTGCTGCCAGGAGTGACTCTCGCAGTGCTCAGTGTGTGGCTTGGGCTCTGGCCGTGATCATCTTCATACTCCTCATCATCCTGGTCACGTTCCTCAGCATTCTCCTCACCGGGAACTCATCCATCAGCCGAGGGGTGACCAAGGGGCACGAGGCAGTGTCCGTGGTGTTGAAAGAGGTGGAGAGGGTGAGAAACGAGGCCATAGGGATGACAGAGGAGGTGGTCCTCGGTAGATACGAAGATATGCTGGAAGACATCTACAACAACAAGTTGAAGTGAGGACATATATATCGGGTGTGCAGTGTAGTACTTAGCACTCACTACAGTGTGTATTTGGTTTTGCCCCCCTATTTCAAAATGGCAGACAGCAAACCTCCAAATAACACTGCTTGTATCTCAGCTGAAATACACATTGGCAGCTTCCTAGCTGCCTAAAGGGTGTGGTCCTAAAGGGTGTGGTTTCATCTGATTAAGCTCGCTCGCTGTAAACCACCAGACCAAACAGTCATCTTCAAGGATCTTGTTTGTATCTCTCGCCCCTCCCCCTCTCACATGACATGCATGCAATAGTGAAATACCAGACTATAATGTTCTTATGCATATAACGACTGCTGTTTTTGATTGCGGAATAAAGCAGTTGGTAAGGATCATCTGGTGAATAGTTCCATCAACGATGCAATCAGGCTAACACACATATGAATGACCCCGCCCATAGTCTATTGTTTGGTCTGTGGAGCTCTTGCTCCTGACAAGTCCAGAGAGGCTGTGACTCACCCTCTGCCATGCCCATAGGCTTAGTTTTACATTTCACACACACACACTCACACACTCACACACACATACATAGACAGACATACACACACACACACACACAGCGTTATGCATTACAGTTAGCTGCAGTCACATGATCCACTTGACCCAACCCAGTGATTCATTTCAGCCTCTGTGACTTGTCCCAGCAAGATTGACGCCTTCTGAATGTAGGTCACACCCCTAAAACGGAGAGAAAGATTTGAGCTGCTCTTGCCCTAGACTCTGACCTCTGGCAAATATCAAACAAACACAAAAAACTATCTTGAGATTGTTGGCTTATGAATTATGAAAAGAGAAACCTTCCAAGGTAGAGGAACATGGACGCCCCTTCAGCTTACCCTAGCAGTAACCCTTGGTTTCTTTCATCAAAGGTTAGAGTGCAGCATTGTTAGCTAACATTTGATCAGCTATACTTTAAGTGCCATGGTCAAAGTTTGGACAACTCTTGACTCTTGATGATATTTTTTGGAGTCAATTTCATAATGTGACGATGTGTTTGTCAGAGCATGATTAGAAGAAGAGGTGCATTAAAAAGGGTAATGGATGAAACGAAAGGAAAAGTGAGTAGGAGAATAGAAGAAGAGAGGAATAAGTAGAAGTGTGAGCACACTCCATCAAGACCTAGCACTTGACTTCAGGTGAGTGCACTCCATCAAGACCTAGCACTTGACTTCAGGTGAGTGCACTCCATCAAGACCTGGCACTTGACTTCAGGTGAGTGCACTCCATCAAGACCTAGCATTTGACTTAAGGCTTGCTTGCCATTTCATTTGCTTCCATGGCTTCTTCTTGGCTCATGTTTTCTCCATGGAGGCTTCAAGGAGGCCTGAGATGGGGGGGAGGTTGTTCTAGAGGTCCTGTTGTTTTGCAGTCGCTGGCTGCTGGTAGGAGTGGCCGAGTTCATTATGCATGTGAATTATCTTAATTAGTGAGTGCACTACTTAATCTGGAAGTATTTGAATGTTCCTCTCTAGGCCACTAACCCACGAAATATTAAACAGTGGGCGGGTAGAGACGAAGGAATGTACAAATATTATTCCGTTTGAAAATATATTCCGTTTGAAAATAAGTTGCATGTATATATGCAGGATAGAGATAACAGTGACATGTAGGCATAGTGACAGCAGTTACATGTAGGCACAGTGACAACAGTTACATGTAGGCATAGTGACAGCAGTTACATGTAGGCACAGTGACAACAGTTACATGTAGGCATAGTGACAGCAGTTACATGTAGGCATAGTGACAACAGTTACATGTAGGCATAGTGACAGCAGTTACATGTAGGCATAGTGACAGCAGTTACATGTAGGCATAGTGACAGCAGTTACATGTAGGCATAGTGACAGCAGTTACATGTAGGCACAGTGACAACAGTTACATGTAGGCATAGTGACAGCAGTTACATGTAGGCACAGTGACAACAGTTACATGTAGGCATAGTGACAGCAGTTACATGTAGGCATAGTGACAGCAGTTACATGTAGGCACAGTGACAACAGTTACATGTAGGCATAGTGACAGCAGTTACATGTAGGCACAGTGACAACAGTTACATGTAGGCACATGTAGGCACAGTGACAACAGTTACATGTAGGCACAGTGACAGCAGTTACATGTAGGCATAGTGACAGCAGTTACATGTAGGCACAGTGACAACAGTTACATGTAGGCATAGTGACAGCAGTTACATGTAGGCATAGTGACAGCAGTTACATGTAGGCACAGTGACAGCAGTTACATGTAGGCACAGTGAGCAGTTACATGTAGGCATAGTGACAGCAGTTACATGTAGGCATAGTGACAGCAGTTACATGTAGGCATAGTGACAGCAGTTACATGTAGGCATAGTGACAGCAGTTACATGTAGGCACAGTGACAACAGTTACATGTAGGCATAGTGACAGCAGTTACATGTAGGCATAGTGACAGCAGTTACATGTAGGCACAGTGACAGCAGTTACATGTAGGCACAGTGAGCAGTTACATGTAGGCATAGTGACAGCAGTTACATGTAGGCACAGTGACAACAGTTACATGTAGGCATAGTGACAGCAGTTACATGTAGGCATAGTGACAGCAGTTACATGTAGGCACAGTGACAGCAGTTACATGTAGGCACAGTGAGCAGTTACATGTAGGCATAGTGACAGCAGTTACATGTAGGCATAGTGACAGCAGTTACATGTAGGCATAGTGACAGCAGTTACATGTAGGCATAGTGACAGCAGTTACATGTAGGCATAGTGACAGCAGTTACATGTAGGCATAGTCACAGTTACATGTAGGCATAGTGACAGCAGTTACATGTAGGCACAGTGACAGCAGTTACATGTAGGCATAGTGACAGCAGTTACATGTAGGCATAGTGACAGCAGTTACATGTAGGCATAGTGACAGCAGTTACATGTAGGCACAGTGACAACAGTTACATGTAGGCATAGTGACAGCAGTTACATGTAGGCACAGTGACAACAGTTACATGTAGGCATAGTGACAGCAGTTACATGTAGGCATAGTGACAGCAGTTACATGTAGGCATAGTGACAGCAGTTACATGTAGGCATAGTGACAGCAGTTACATGTAGGCACAGTGACAGCAGTTACATGTGGGCATAGTGACAGCAGTTACATGTATGCACAGTGACAGCAGTTACATGTAGGCATAGTGACAGCAGTTACATGTAGGCATAGAGATAACAGTTACATGTAGGCATAGTGACAGCAGTTACATGTAGGCATAGTGACAGCAGTTACATGTAGGCATAGTGACAGCAGTTACATGTAGGCATAGTGACAGCAGTTACATGTAGGCACAGTGACAGCAGTTACATGTAGGCACAGTGACAACAGTTACATGTAGGCATAGTGACAGCAGTTACATGTAGGCATAGTGACAGCAGTTACATGTAGGCACAGTGACAGCAGTTACATGTAGGCACAGTGAGCAGTTACATGTAGGCATAGTGACAGCAGTTACATGTAGGCACAGTGACAACAGTTACATGTAGGCATAGTGACAGCAGTTACATGTAGGCATAGTGACAGCAGTTACATGTAGGCACAGTGACAGCAGTTACATGTAGGCACAGTGAGCAGTTACATGTAGGCATAGTGACAGCAGTTACATGTAGGCATAGTGACAGCAGTTACATGTAGGCATAGTGACAGCAGTTACATGTAGGCATAGTGACAGCAGTTACATGTAGGCATAGTGACAGCAGTTACATGTAGGCATAGTCACAGTTACATGTAGGCATAGTGACAGCAGTTACATGTAGGCACAGTGACAGCAGTTACATGTAGGCATAGTGACAGCAGTTACATGTAGGCATAGTGACAGCAGTTACATGTAGGCATAGTGACAGCAGTTACATGTAGGCACAGTGACAACAGTTACATGTAGGCATAGTGACAGCAGTTACATGTAGGCACAGTGACAACAGTTACATGTAGGCATAGTGACAGCAGTTACATGTAGGCATAGTGACAGCAGTTACATGTAGGCATAGTGACAGCAGTTACATGTAGGCATAGTGACAGCAGTTACATGTAGGCACAGTGACAGCAGTTACATGTGGGCATAGTGACAGCAGTTACATGTATGCACAGTGACAGCAGTTACATGTAGGCATAGTGACAGCAGTTACATGTAGGCATAGTGACAGCAGTTACATGTAGGCACAGTGAGCAGTTACATGTAGGCATAGTGACAGCAGTTACATGTAGGCATAGTGACAGCAGTTACATGTAGGCATAGTGACAGCAGTTACATGTGGGCATAGAGATAACAGTTACATGTAGGCACAGTGACAGCAGTTACATGTAGGCATAGTGACAGCAGTTACATGTAGGCACAGTGACAACAGTTACATGTAGGCATAGTGACAGCAGTTACATGTAGGCATAGTGACAGCAGTTACATGTAGGCACAGTGACAGCAGTTACATGTAGGCACAGTGAGCAGTTACATGTAGGCATAGTGACAGCAGTTACATGTAGGCACAGTGACAACAGTTACATGTAGGCATAGTGACAGCAGTTACATGTAGGCATAGTGACAGCAGTTACATGTAGGCACAGTGACAGCAGTTACATGTAGGCACAGTGAGCAGTTACATGTAGGCATAGTGACAGCAGTTACATGTAGGCATAGTGACAGCAGTTACATGTAGGCATAGTGACAGCAGTTACATGTAGGCATAGTGACAGCAGTTACATGTAGGCATAGTGACAGCAGTTACATGTAGGCATAGTCACAGTTACATGTAGGCATAGTGACAGCAGTTACATGTAGGCACAGTGACAGCAGTTACATGTAGGCATAGTGACAGCAGTTACATGTAGGCATAGTGACAGCAGTTACATGTAGGCATAGTGACAGCAGTTACATGTAGGCACAGTGACAACAGTTACATGTAGGCATAGTGACAGCAGTTACATGTAGGCACAGTGACAACAGTTACATGTAGGCATAGTGACAGCAGTTACATGTAGGCATAGTGACAGCAGTTACATGTAGGCATAGTGACAGCAGTTACATGTAGGCATAGTGACAGCAGTTACATGTAGGCACAGTGACAGCAGTTACATGTGGGCATAGTGACAGCAGTTACATGTATGCACAGTGACAGCAGTTACATGTAGGCATAGTGACAGCAGTTACATGTAGGCATAGAGATAACAGTTACATGTAGGCATAGTGACAGCAGTTACATGTAGGCACAGTGACAACAGTTACATGTAGGCATAGTGACAGCAGTTACATGTAGGCATAGTGACAGCAGTTACATGTAGGCACAGTGACAGCAGTTACATGTAGGCACAGTGAGCAGTTACATGTAGGCATAGTGACAGCAGTTACATGTAGGCACAGTGACAACAGTTACATGTAGGCATAGTGACAGCAGTTACATGTAGGCATAGTGACAGCAGTTACATGTAGGCACAGTGACAGCAGTTACATGTAGGCACAGTGAGCAGTTACATGTAGGCATAGTGACAGCAGTTACATGTAGGCATAGTGACAGCAGTTACATGTAGGCATAGTGACAGCAGTTACATGTAGGCATAGTGACAGCAGTTACATGTAGGCATAGTGACAGCAGTTACATGTAGGCATAGTGACAGCAGTTACATGTAGGCATAGTCACAGTTACATGTAGGCATAGTGACAGCAGTTACATGTAGGCACAGTGACAGCAGTTACATGTAGGCATAGTGACAGCAGTTACATGTAGGCATAGTGACAGCAGTTACATGTAGGCATAGTGACAGCAGTTACATGTAGGCACAGTGACAACAGTTACATGTAGGCATAGTGACAGCAGTTACATGTAGGCACAGTGACAACAGTTACATGTAGGCATAGTGACAGCAGTTACATGTAGGCATAGTGACAGCAGTTACATGTAGGCATAGTGACAGCAGTTACATGTAGGCATAGTGACAGCAGTTACATGTAGGCACAGTGACAGCAGTTACATGTGGGCATAGTGACAGCAGTTACATGTATGCACAGTGACAGCAGTTACATGTAGGCATAGTGACAGCAGTTACATGTAGGCATAGTGACAGCAGTTACATGTAGGCACAGTGAGCAGTTACATGTAGGCACAGTGACAGCAGTTACATGTAGGCACAGTGACAGCAGTTACATGTGGGCATAGAGATAACAGTTACATGTAGGCACAGTGACAGCAGTTACATGTAGGCACAGTGAGCAGTTACATGTAGGCATAGTGACAGCAGTTACATGTAGGCATAGTGACAGCAGTTACATGTAGGCATAGTGACAGCAGTTACATGTAGGCATAGTGACAGCAGTTACATGTAGGCATAGTGACAGCAGTTACATGTAGGCATAGTCACAGTTACATGTAGGCATAGTGACAGCAGTTACATGTAGGCACAGTGACAGCAGTTACATGTAGGCATAGTGACAGCAGTTACATGTAGGCATAGTGACAGCAGTTACATGTAGGCATAGTGACAGCAGTTACATGTAGGCACAGTGACAACAGTTACATGTAGGCATAGTGACAGCAGTTACATGTAGGCACAGTGACAACAGTTACATGTAGGCATAGTGACAGCAGTTACATGTAGGCATAGTGACAGCAGTTACATGTAGGCATAGTGACAGCAGTTACATGTAGGCATAGTGACAGCAGTTACATGTAGGCATAGTGACAGCAGTTACATGTAGGCATAGTGACAGCAGTTACATGTAGGCATAGTCACAGTTACATGTAGGCATAGTGACAGCAGTTACATGTAGGCACAGTGACAGCAGTTACATGTAGGCATAGTGACAGCAGTTACATGTAGGCATAGTGACAGCAGTTACATGTAGGCATAGTGACAGCAGTTACATGTAGGCACAGTGACAACAGTTACATGTAGGCATAGTGACAGCAGTTACATGTAGGCACAGTGACAACAGTTACATGTAGGCATAGTGACAGCAGTTACATGTAGGCATAGTGACAGCAGTTACATGTAGGCATAGTGACAGCAGTTACATGTAGGCATAGTGACAGCAGTTACATGTAGGCACAGTGACAGCAGTTACATGTGGGCATAGTGACAGCAGTTACATGTATGCACAGTGACAGCAGTTACATGTAGGCATAGTGACAGCAGTTACATGTAGGCATAGTGACAGCAGTTACATGTAGGCACAGTGAGCAGTTACATGTAGGCATAGTGACAGCAGTTACATGTAGGCATAGTGACAGCAGTTACATGTAGGCATAGTGACAGCAGTTACATGTGGGCATAGAGATAACAGTTACATGTAGGCACAGTGACAACAGTTACATGTAGGCATAGTGACAGCAGTTACATGTAGGCATAGTGACAGCAGTTACATGTAGGCATAGTGACAGCAGTTACATGTAGGCATAGTGACAGCAGTTACATGTAGGCACAGTGACAGCAGTTACATGTAGGCATAGTGACAGCAGTTACATGTAGGCATAGTGACAGCAGTTACATGTAGGCATAGTGACAGCAGTTACATGTAGGCATAGTGACAGCAGTTACATGTAGGCACAGTGAGCAGTTACATGTAGGCATAGTGACAGCAGTTACATGTAGGCATAGTGACAGCAGTTACATGTAGGCATAGTGACAGCAGTTACATGTAGGCATAGTGACAGCAGTTACATGTAGGCATAGTCACAGCAGTTACATAGGCATAGTGACAGCAGTTACATGTAGGCATAGTGACAGCAGTTACATGTAGGCATAGTGACAGCAGTTACATGTAGGCACAGTGACAGCAGTTACATGTAGGCATAGTGACAGCAGTTACATGTAGGCATAGTGACAGCAGTTACATGTAGGCACAGTGACAGCAGTTACATGTAGGCATAGTGACAGCAGTTACATGTAGGCATAGTGACAGCAGTTACATGTAGGCATAGTGACAGCAGTTACATGTAGGCACAGTGACAGCAGTTACATGTAGGCACAGTGACAGCAGTTACATGTAGGCACAGTGACAGCAGTTACATGTAGGCATAGTGACAGCAGTTACATGTAGGCACAGTGACAGCAGTTACATGTAGGCATAGTGACAGCAGTTACATGTAGGCACAGTGACAGCAGTTACATGTAGGCACAGTGACAGAAGTTACATGTAGGCACAGTGACAGCAGTTACATGTAGGCACAGTGACAGCAGTTACATGTAGGCATAGTGACAGCAGTTACATGTAGGCATAGTGACAGCAGTTACATGTAGGCATAGTGACAGCAGTTACATGTAGGCATAGTGACAGCAGTTACATGTAGGCATAGAGATAACAGTTACATGTAGGCATAGTGACAGCAGTTACATGTAGGCATAGTCACAGCAGCTACATGTAGGCATAGTGACAGCAGTTACATGTAGGCATAGTGACAGCAGTTACATGTAGGCACAGTGACAGCAGTTACATGTAGGCATAGTGACAGCAGTTACATGTAGGCATAGTGACAGCAGTTACATGTAGGCATAGTGACAGCAGTTACATGTAGGCATAGTGACATCAGTTACATGTAGGCACAGTGACAGCAGTTACATGTAGGCACAGTGACATCAGTTACATGTAGGCACAGTGACAGCAGTTACATGTAGGCACAGTGACAGCAGTTACATGTAGGCACAGTGACAGCAGTTACATGTAGGCATAGTGACAGCAGTTACATGTAGGCATAGTGACAACAGTTACATGTAGGCACAGTGACAGCAGTTACATGTAGGCATAGTGACAGCAGTTACATGTAGGCATAGTGACAGCAGTTACATGTAGGCATAGTGACAGCAGTTACATGTAGGCATAGTGACAGCAGTTACATGTAGGCATAGTGACAGCAGTTACATGTAGGCATAGTGACAGCAGTTACATGTAGGCATAGTGACAGCAGTTACATGTAGGCACAGTTACATGTAGGCATAGTGACAGCAGTTACATGTAGGCATAGTGACAGCAGTTACATGTAGGCATAGTGACAGCAGTTACATGTAGGAATAGTGACAGCAGTTACATGTAGGCATAGTGACAGCAGTTACATGTAGGCATAGTGACAGCAGTTACATGTAGGCATAGTGACAGCAGTTACATGTAGGCATAGTGACAGCAGTTACATGTAGGCATAGTGACAGCAGTTACATGTAGGCATAGTGACAGCAGTTACATGTAGGCATAGTGACAGCAGTTACATGTAGGCATAGTGACAGCAGTTACATGTAGGCATAGTGACAGCAGTTACATGTAGGCATAGTGACAGCAGTTACATGTAGGCATAGTGACAGCAGTTACATGTAGGCATAGTGACAGCAGTTACATGTAGGCATAGTGACAGCAGTTACATGTAGGCATAGTGACAGCAGTTACATGTAGGCATAGTGACAGCAGTTACATGTAGGCATAGTGACAGCAGTTACATGTAGGCATAGTGACAGCAGTTACATGTAGGCATAGTGACAGCAGTTACATGTAGGCATAGTGACAGCAGTTACATGTAGGCATAGTGACAGCAGTTACATGTAGGCACAGTGACAGCAGTTACATGTAGGCACAGTGACAGCAGTTACATGTAGGCATAGTGACAGCAGTTACATGTAGGCATAGTGACAGCAGTTACATGTAGGCATAGTGACAGCAGTTACATGTAGGCATAGTGACAGCAGTTACATGTAGGCATAGTGACAGCAGTTACATGTAGGCATAGTGACAGCAGTTACATGTAGGCACAGTGACAGCAGTTACATGTAGGCACAGTGAGCAGTTACATGTAGGCATAGTGACAGCAGTTACATGTAGGCATAGTGACAGCAGTTACATGTAGGCATAGTGACAGCAGTTACATGTAGGCATAGTGACAGCAGTTACATGTAGGCATAGTGACAGCAGTTACATGTAGGCATAGTGACAGCAGTTACATGTAGGCATAGTGACAGCAGTTACATGTAGGCATAGTGACAGCAGTTACATGTAGGCATAGTGACAGCAGTTACATGTAGGCATAGTGACAGCAGTTACATGTAGGCATAGTGACAGCAGTTACATGTAGGCATAGTGACAGCAGTTACATGTAGGCATAGTGACAGCAGTTACATGTAGGCATAGTGACAGCAGTTACATGTAGGTTAGTATAGTGACAGAGGCAGTACGAGAGGAGCTTCGAGAAGTAAATGACTCGTGCGTAAAAAATATTTCAAAATGTTAAAAATTTATCTTTAGAATTTGACATCCTGGACTGAGAGAACTGGCCTGCAATCAGAAAGGGGCAGCTGTAAAAATTAATTAATTTTAAACCCATGATGTTATTCTAGGGGGTGTGGGGAAGGGGGCTGTATATAGGAGATATATATACCCCATGTATTTTCATGCAAACAACATGAATAATTCCAGGGTCACGGTACTTTCATAACTGTAACTGCGATGTTCTGGTTTATCATCCTGAACTGCTGCAGGAGCAGGTTGTTGCTATGCAGGCACGTACCTGTTACTAAGCACCTACCGTACATCTGTTTTTAAGTGTCGATGGCACCCCAGGCTCTGCTCTGTCCCATCCCTTCTAGTACCCCCTGATTACATCTGGCTGTGGGCACTGCTTGTTAAACTTTGAACTTGGTGAGCGCATGTAACCACATAATTAAATTTATACACACAATATATATATATATATAATGTATTTATATATACATAATATATATATATATGCTGTCCAAATCTACTACTTGTGTATGCGGTGAGTATATGTATACGCTCGAGAAGGTTCCGTACAAATTTGGTGCTAAACGGTCATTTTCCATCTGTGTGCATAAAACTACAGCTGCTCTAGTGACGGCACTCCAAGTGGCTTTAACCTTCGCAAGGAACTCTAGCGCTGGGTTGAAAAACACTATACCCTTAGTAGAGTAGACTTTGGAGCTAGTTAACTCGAAGTTGAGCTGCAGCTATATAGCTGTACGTGCCTAGCATAGATGTGCTAGCCGTGAACTAGTGCTAGGTCAGTGTACCTAGCATCCTATAACAGAACTGTGCTAGCAAGCTACATATTGTTGTAGCTAGGTGGCTAGTGAACTAGTAGGTCAGTGTACCTAGCATCCTATAACTGTGTTAGCAAGCTACATATTGTTGTAGCTAGGTGGCTACATTACTCCAGTGCTTATCGATCGTTCTTTCTTGGGTTAAGAAGAAGTATGTAGATGTCTTTCTTCTTCAGAGACACCATCACACCACCAACAACAGAGAGCAAGCTGTGGATGTCTGGAGCATCACTGCCATCTCTCTTGCCACACCCAAAGAACAATTTGTGTGACAGCTTCCATACATGGGAGAGAAATTCCAGCCACTTGTGTTTAAGGAGTTTTAAAAGTTCCTCAGTACTAAGTAACCATTTTCCTGCCGACTGCTGCCAGAAGCATCATGCTTAGCAACTCATTTTGGCGGTGTTTTGTGTGAACTTGTAGTTTTTGATAGATATGTGTCTTGGGGCACTTCAAAGGTAGGGCACTTGCTCTTGCTATGAGTATTCCCACCTCTGCAGAACCATTCTCTCTTGTTAACAGTGTACTCACCTCTGCAGAACCATTCTCTCTTGTTATAAGTGTACCCACCTCTGCAGAACCATTCTCTCTTGTTATAAGTGTACCCACCTCTGCAGAACCATTCTCTCTTGTTATAAGTGTACCCACCTCTGCAGAACCATTCTCTCTTGTTATAAGTGTACCCACCTCTGCAGAACCATTCTCTCTTGTTATAAGTGTACCCACCTCTGCAGAACCATTCTCTCTTGTTATAAGTGTACCCACCTCTGCAGAACCATTCCTGGTCAAATTCATCTGGACCTGGAGAGGCAGCTGGGCCCCACTCTGCTGGTGTTCTACTCCAACGTAAGTCAATGTCTGGAGTCACTACCCACCCAACTGCCACTCCTCTATATCTCTGCACGTGCTCTTCACAAATAATGCCATTTTCTGTTGCTGAATGCCATGAAGTTTTCACTTGCATTTAAAAAAAAGCTGGGATGGTTTCAAATGGCCAATATAATTATATTAAAAAAATTCCAACCTGCAATTTTTTCCCTCCAAATTATTCATTGGGTGTGTGGTGGGTGTGCTCATTATCGAGTTTATGGTGAAAACAATTAGAATACATAACATCAAAAGTTGCTTATGAAAGGTAATAATAATTTAAAATTAAAAAAATTGCCTTTGCTCTACCATTGGAAGTGTTGGGAGTGAGTTCACTTCTCCTGTTGACTTCTCTCTGTGTGTCCATGATAGTACGTATATGTACAGTGTACTCATTTTTTTTAACAGCAATTCATGATATACACTCGACTACCCACCAAATCCAATGAATCCTAAAATTGGTCATCACCATTACCACCTGGAGCTAAGGCACAAGGTGTCTAGTGTACTACAACAAGTGCTGTAATGAGATTCATAGAGTAATCATCCCACACTAGACCCAATTAGCGTGCAAAGTTTTTGTAGTTTGCCTGTTGCTTTTGAGACGGGCCACCATGGAGCCTGCTGGAGGGAGTGCAGTGCAGGCTTTCTGTTGAAGTAGAGATGGAAGCTTATGGTGCTATAGGTATCCAATCTTACTCAGGTCTAGGGAGGAGTCAAGCAAGAAACCATATGATCGCCAACATCGAGTGGCATTCTCAAGGTCAGACAGAGGTCACTTGATTTTTAGCATTTGCTTTCAAAGTTTTGACAAACTGTACGGAGCATATGCTTGATAGCTCCTGTAATGAGGTATTCTGAGGTTGCTGAGTTTAGTGTGTACTTGATAGCTCCTGTAATGAGTTATTCTGAGGTTGCTATAGTTTAGTGTTGTGTGCTTGATAGCTCCTGTAATGAGGTATTCTGAGGTTGCTATAGTTGAGGCGTGTGCTTGATAGCTCCTGTAATGAGGTATTCTGAGGTTGCTGTAGTTTAGGTGTGTGCTTATAGCTCCTGTAATGAGGTATTCTGAGGTTGCTATAGTTTAGATGTGTTCTTGATATCTCCTGTAATAAGTTATTCTGAGGTTGCTATAGTTTATGATAGCTCCTGTAATGAGGTATTCTGAAGTTGCTATAGTTTAGGTGTGTGCTTGATAGCTCCTGTAATGAGGTATTCTGAGGCTGCTATAGTTTAGGTGTGTGCTTGATATCTCCTGTAATAAGTTATTCTGAGGTTGCTATAGTTTAGATGTGTTCTTGATAGCTCCTGTAATGAGGTATGCTATAGTTTAGGTGTGTGCTTGATAGCTCCTGTAATAAGGTCTTCTGTTGCTATAGTTTTCATATTTTTATTAACTGGCTAAATGTTGCTCTGGGCACTGTTTCTCTGTGCCTCCATCTTTATTGAACAGTGAGTGGCACTCAATTCTCATTTGCTCTGTCTCGGCAGGTTTCCGAGTATCTAAACTTGCACGGACAACTGCTGTCAAATGCCCAGCTGCTAGTAAACCACACCCATGAGCTCTCCACCACCACCTCTGCCAGCGTTGCCCCTACACTCAGCAGCACACTCCTCAACTCCCTCAGTGCCTCATTACGACTCATCCAGGACACTTGCTCTGAGCTCCTTCTGGCCAATCTGACCTCTGCCGAACTTACCAATGAATGTAACGAGTTGGATGGAGGAATGGGTGTGACTTATTTTCCAATGTTGGTGGACGACGTTGGGGATTTGGGGGGAAGGTTTAGCCCCCTGCTCACTAACCTGGAAGAGGAGGTGGAGCTATTGACAGATACTGTGTTTTCCAGCCAGCCGAACGTGAATGATGTATATGTGGACTACTTGGAAGTAATGGTGAGATAACAACAACACTATAACAACACAATAACAACAATACAATAACTGATAATAATGCATAACAATGATAACAACAACACAATAACAATGATAACAACAATAACAATGATAACAACAACACAATAACAATGATAAAAACACAACAACAATGATAAAAACACAACAACAATGATAATAACAATACAATAACAATGATAACAACAACAATGATAACAACACAACAACAATGATAACACAACAATAATGATAATAACAATACAATAACAATGATAACAACAATGATAATAACACTAACAATGATAATAACACAACAATGATAATGATAATACAACAACAATGATAATAACACTAACAATGATAATAACACTAACAATGATAATAACAACATTAGCAACAATACCAATGATAAAAAATATATGCACCACCACCATCACCACCAACAACAATAACAGGAATACAGCCTCTTTGAGCCAATTAGTGTGGACAATGTCTAAAATGTTCATTCATTTGCATGTGATAATTTCCCATCTTGCCCCATTAGCCTATCCACAGCATTGTCTTAGGCCACTCCCCCAGTGTCTGGGCGACTCAAAACTTGTGTGGCTAACAATCGGTACTCGTGAAGCACAAAGAGGGTGTGACAGAGGGCGTTGTTTACCTGGACATCACCCCTCTAGGGTTGTCGTGGGCACGCTTGATTAAATGCCATTCTTACCACTGATAACAACCGTATCCCACGTTTAAACTGATTGACCATAAATGCCTACAGGCACAAACTACGAAAAGAGATTAAATATGTCACTTTACATGCTAAACATGTTTTATTATTTTACCTGCACATGTCCAGTAGACTGCTGCGTGACTATAAGATAGTCAGGAAACTTGACTTCACTTCTGGTTAAACAGGGTTGAGTGAACACAATGAAGGGCAAATTAAGAATGGCTGATGTAGTTGCAACTGTTGTCTTTGGCGGCCTCGACTGCTATCTCTATCTCTGGAAGAGCGTCTGCTGAGGGAGGCTGCATAGGCACCTTGGAAGACCAGGGAGTTTTCTTCCAGGCCTCGACTGCTATCTCTTATCTCTGGAAGAGCGTCTGCTGAGGGGGGCTACATAGGCACCTTGGAGGACCAGGGGGTTTTCTTCAAAAAATCAACCAAAAAAATCACCCATTACCTTTACTGATACACTAACTGTGTTTCAAGGTTCAGCTCATTATTGTCTACTATTCTTGAGGTATGATACATTTTGTGCTGCCATTTCATTGTATGATGGTTGAGAAATGACGAGAAGAAGCATGAATAAATGGCTTCCCATAGAAGTGACATAATCAATGTTTTTAACTCAGTCAATTTTTTACCTTGCAAAATAATTTTCTATATCATCTGAAAGCTCTTTATTTTCCTCCATCTTATGTATGATCAAGTTTTTCAATTCAACCCTTTTCTCATGAGGTAGAGTCCAGTCTGTGTGCCCACGTCACATGCTAGTGTTGTAGTAGCAGATATAAATTGTAAAGAAACTGATCCTATGTCTGGTTACTCTTCTAGCAACACCCTTAGGGTGTAAAGTAATTTCTAAGTTTTTTAAAATGACCTCAGTGCTATTGCAGTCTATGGTTGATTGAAGCATCGCTTATCATTGCAAAGCACGCAGAAGAGGTTTTCCTTCGAGACCAAGATTATTGAAGATGGATGAAGCGGGGTTGTTATTTTTTTCATAGAAAAAACCCACAAAAATGGTCGGGTCCTTTCTTAACCAGAACTTACTCGGAATCCTTTTGCTCTGAAGAAAGAAGAAAGAAAGTGTTCCTCGATATAGTGCAAAAGGTTATGTTGTAAACAATGATGGCTTTTAGTCTGCTGCAGAAGCTCTCACCGGAGCTGATTCTTATACCAAATCGCAGCTTATTGTATTTGCACTAATGACATGAACGGTTTGAAAAGATTTCCAGAAAAGGCTACTTAACAACAAAAACTATTATAAATATACTAATTGTTACTTCTTCTTACCAATCTAATTACCTGATGCTAACGAACATGATATTAATAGCCTCTGTAACAAAAAAAGTGATTTTGTTTCACATAGTCGCGTGACCTGATCACCAGAGCCAACGCCACGTCCGACAGCTATCTGGGAAAGAACAGTTCCTTCTTCCACAACCTGACCTCCTTCATGGAGAAGATCCATCTCCTTGGCTCCTCCCTGTCACTCGACATGCCCGCCTCTCAAAACAGACTCATGAGCTACCTTGGGCCTCAGTAAGTATCCCTTTCGGAGGAGGTTGTCTGTGTGTCTCTAGTGGCGATGATTCACTCCATCTTGCATGCTGGGGCAAACAAATTTCAACTGCTGTCTGTATGCACTCTCCACAGTTGCTTCTGACACACACACACACATGCACACGCACACACACATGCACATACACACACATGCACATGCAACACTATTACAATAAAGACCAGTCAATTAAATTAATCCTCCCTTGTTAGGATAAGGACATGTTCAGATACATAACAGAAGCTGTGTGAGAAGAGTTTCTCCGTCTGCCCAGCCAGTCACAGGTGTATCTTTCATTACACATTGTACATTGTAGTCAACCACTTTGAGTGAAGACAAAGGTCTAGCTTGAATGCTGACTGCCACTAGAGCCTCAGGCTATTCTGACGTGTGTGTGTGTGTGTTTGTGTGTGTGTGAGTGAGTGTTTCCTTATGAGAAGAAAAAAATGCACATTCATGGAATTGTACATCTTGTTGCATTATATTTCAATTACCTGGCCTCTATATAGTATACTAGTCTGCCCCTCCAGCATCTGCTTCTCTCTCCTCTACTGACTGTGCAGCCAGTTCTCTCTCCTCTACTGACTGTGCAGCCAGTTCTCTCTCCTCTACTGACTGTGCAGCCAGTTCTCTCTCCTCTACTGACTATGCAGCCAGTTCTCTCTCCTCTACTGACTGTGCAGCCAGTTCTCTCTCCTCTACTGACTGTGCAGCCAGTTCTCTCTCCTCTACTGACAGTGCAGCCAGTTCTCTCTCCTCTACTGACTGTGCAGCCAGTTCTCTCTCCTCTACTGACTGTGCAGTCAGTTCTCTCTCCTTTACTGACTGTGCAGTCAGTTCTCTCTCCTCTACTGACTGTGCAGCCAGTTCTCTCTCCTCTACTGACTGTGCAGCCAGTTCTCTCTCCTCTACTGACTGTGCAGCCAGTTCTCTCTCCTCTACTGACTGTGCAGCCAGTTCTCTCTCCTCTACTGACTGTGCAGTCAGTTCTCTCTCCTTTACTGACTGTGCAGTCAGTTCTCTCTCCTCTACTGACTGTGCAGCCAGTTCTCTCTCCTCTACTGACTGTGCAGCCAGTTCTCTCTCCTCTACTGACTGTACAGCCAGTTCTCTCTCCTCTACTGACTGTGCAGCCAGTTCTCTCTCCTCTACTGACTGTGCAGCCAGTTCTCTCTCCTCTACTGACTGTGCAGCCAGTTCTCTCTCCTCTACTGACTGTGCAGCCAGTTCTCTCTCCTCTACTGACTATGCAGCCAGTTCTCTCTCCTCTACTGACTGTGCAGCCAGTTCTCTCTCCTCTACTGACTGTGCAGCCAGTTCTCTCTCCTCTACTGACAGTGCAGCCAGTTCTCTCTCCTCTACTGACTGTGCAGCCAGTTCTCTCTCCTCTACTGACAGTGCAGCCAGTTCTCTCTCCTCTACTGACTGTGCAGTCAGTTCTCTCTCCTCTACTGACTGTGCAGTCAGTTCTCTCTCCTCTACTGACTGTGCAGCCAGTTCTCTCTCCTCTACTGACTGTGCAGCCAGTTCTCTCTCCTCTACTGACTGTACAGCCAGTTCTCTCTCCTCTACTGACTGTGCAGCCAGTTCTCTCTCCTCTACTGACTGTGCAGCCAGTTCTCTCTCCTCTACTGACTGTGCAGCCAGTTCTCTCTCCTCTACTGACTGTGCAGCCAGTTCTCTCTCCTCTACTGACTATGCAGCCAGTTCTCTCTCCTCTACTGACTGTGCAGCCAGTTCTCTCTCCTCTACTGACTGTGCAGCCAGTTCTCTCTCCTCTACTGACAGTGCAGCCAGTTCTCTCTCCTCTACTGACTGTGCAGTCAGTTCTCTCTCCTTTACTGATTGTGCAGTCAGTTCTCTCTCCTCTACTGACTGTGCAGCCAGTTCTCTCTCCTCTACTGACTGTACAGCCAGTTCTCTCTCCTCTACTGACTGTGCAGCCAGTTCTCTCTCCTCTACTGACTGTGCAGCCAGTTCTCTCTCCTCTACTGACTGTGCAGCCAGTTCTCTCTCCTCTACTGACTGTGCAGCCAGTTCTCTCTCCTCTACTGACAGTGCAGCCAGTTCTCTCTCCTCTACTGACTGTGCAGTCAGTTCTCTCTCCTTTACTGACTGTGCAGTCAGTTCTCTCTCCTCTACTGACTGTGCAGCCAGTTCTCTCTCCTCTACTGACTGTGCAGCCAGTTCTCTCTCCTCTACTGACTGTACAGCCAGTTCTCTCTCCTCTACTGACTGTGCAGCCAGTTCTCTCTCCTCTACTGACTGTGCAGTCAGTTCTCTCTCCTCTACTGACTGTGCAGCCAGTTCTCTCTCCTCTACTGACTGTGCAGCCAGTTCTCTCTCCTCTACTGACTGTGCAGCCAGTTTCCTCTCCTCTACTGACTGTGCAGCCAGTTTCCTCTCCTCTACTGACTGTGCAGCCAGTTCCCTCTCCTCTACTGACTGTGCAGCCAGTTCTCTCTCCTCTACTCTGTGCAGCCAGTTCTCTCTCCTCTACTGACTGTGCAGCCAGTTCCCTCTCCTCTACTGACTGTGCAGTCAGTTCTCTCTCCTCTACTGACTGTGCAGTCAGTTCTCTCTCCTCTACTGACTGTACAGCCAGTTCTCTCTCCTCTACTGACTGTGCAGCCAGTTCTCTCTCCTCTACTGACTGTGCAGCCAGTTCTCTCTCCTCTACTGACTGTGCAGCCAGTTCTCTCTCCTCTACTGACTGTGCAGCCAGTTCCCTCTCCTCTACTGACTGTGCAGTCAGTTCTCTCTCCTCTACTGACTGTGCAGCCAGTTCTCTCTCCTCTACTGACTGCAGCCAGTTCTCTCTCCTCTACTGACTGTGCAGCCAGTTCTCTCTCCTCTACTGACTGTGCAGTCAGTTCTCTCTCCTTTACTGACTGTGCAGTCAGTTCTCTCTCCTCTACTGACTGTGCAGCCAGTTCTCTCTCCTCTACTGACTGTGCAGCCAGTTCTCTCTCCTCTACTGACTGTACAGCCAGTTCTCTCTCCTCTACTGACTGTGCAGCCAGTTCTCTCTCCTCTACTGACTGTGCAGTCAGTTCTCTCTCCTCTACTGACTGTGCAGCCAGTTCTCTCTCCTCTACTGACTGTGCAGCCAGTTCTCTCTCCTCTACTGACTGTGCAGCCAGTTTCCTCTCCTCTACTGACTGTGCAGCCAGTTCCCTCTCCTCTACTGACTGTGCAGCCAGTTCCCTCTCCTCTACTGACTGTGCAGCCAGTTCTCTCTCCTCTACTCTGTGCAGCCAGTTCTCTCTCCTCTACTGACTGTGCAGCCAGTTCCCTCTCCTCTACTGACTGTGCAGTCAGTTCTCTCTCCTCTACTGACTGTGCAGTCAGTTCTCTCTCCTCTACTGACTGTACAGCCAGTTCTCTCTCCTCTACTGACTGTGCAGCCAGTTCTCTCTCCTCTACTGACTGTGCAGCCAGTTCTCTCTCCTCTACTGACTGTGCAGCCAGTTCTCTCTCCTCTACTGACTGTGCAGCCAGTTCCCTCTCCTCTACTGACTGTGCAGTCAGTTCTCTCTCCTCTACTGACTGTGCAGCCAGTTCTCTCTCCTCTACTGACTGCAGCCAGTTCTCTCTCCTCTACTGACTGTGCAGCCAGTTCTCTCCCCTCTACTGACTGTGCAGCCAGTTCTCTCTCCTCTACTGACTGTGCAGCCAGTTCTCTCTCCTCTACTGACTGTGCAGCCAGTTCTCTCTCCTCTACTGACTGTGCAGCCAGTTCTCTCTCCTCTACTGACAGTGCTGCCAGTTCTCTCTCCTCTACTGACTGTGCAGCCAGTTCTCTCTCCTCTACTGACTGTGCAGCCAGTTCTCTCTCCTCTACTGACTGTGCAGCTAGTTCTCTCTCCTCTACTGACTGTGCAGCCAGTTCTCTCTCCTCTACTGACTGTGCAGCCAGTTCTCTCTCCTCTACTGACTGTGCAGCCAGTTCTCTCTCCTCTACTGACTGTGCAGCCAGTTCTCTCTCCTCTACTGACTGTGCAGCCAGTTCTCGCCTCTCTACTGACTATGACTGACTGTGCAGCTAGTTCTCTCTCCTCTATGCCTAAGCAGTGACATCTGCTCTTGTTTAAATGTATCATCACTGGCCTAGTAGCTACTCATGACTCTGAGTTTGCAGATGTAATGACCCTCCCCCCCGATGTGTTTCTGCACATGTGCCTACCTGTTCACTTGGCCATAATTTGCAGAATTTCTGTGTGTGTGGGGGATGGGATAGGGTGTGTGTGTGTGTGTGTGTGTGTGTGTGTGTGTGTGTGCATGGTGAACAAGTGTGAACAGTTTCACTGAAAATAATCTTTCTAAATTGACCATTTATGAGCGTGGGCTTACATTTCCAGGAGTCTGGCAAAAACCTGGCCATTGTTCCCTCCCAGGGGTCACCATGGAAATGTTAAATAAAAGGGTTAGCCCCTAGCGTGTATTATTGTGGTTGCTGGGTAACCATGGAAATATTTCCTCTGTAGCTATCTGGAGAATTGGGACGAGTTTCGTTCCGTCTGCACCATCATCTTTGCTCTTGTGATTCTATTTCTGGGACTGTATCTTGTTGCCTCCATTTTGAGGGGTCTGTTTAATGTCTACGACTGGCATGCCCATGGGAAAGACCCTTCGAATTTAGAAGGGGCACATCAGTCCGGCACTGCGATTAATAAGTGAGCACCAGGTTGTTGACTATCGGGGGATTCCCTTCTCGTGTAGGAAAACTTCTAATGATATCGCTCTCTCTCTCAATGCTTGCAGATTGTCGTTCATGCTGACTGGCGTGTGTTTGATCTCGGCGCTCTTCTATGGTGTGGCCCTCATCCTAGCTGGAGCAATGGGACAGAGCTGTCGTCCCAACGGAAACCTGTCGCAAGTCCTGAGGTTTGTTGTCGATGACAACAGGACATGGGGGGGCACATACTTGCTTGGCCAGGCCGTGCTGGGAAATGCCTCTTACCCTTTGACATTTGAAGGAGTACTGGATAGCTGTCGGCGGAACTGTACGCTATTCCAGTCGCTGCATCTTGGCCGGATCTTTACCTTGGAGGATGACTTCCATATACCATCGACCGATATGGCAAGTTTAAAATAATTATAATATTGACGGGTAGAAAATAATAATATTGATAGGTAGGTGGGTGGGTGCATGGTGGGAGGGGACAGATAGATAGATATAAACAAGAAGAGTAGGGTGGGGGTTTGCTTCCTTTATATATGAAAAGTAGAAGAAAAGGAAGTTACAAATGATTGCTTAGCAGTTGTGTGATGGTGGAGCCCAAGCCCTGTCAAGGGGGGGGGGGGAGGAGGTTGGCTTCCCCTATTTTAGATCCTCTGAAACTCGCAGCAAAGAACACGATTTAGAACCCGAAAGGATATGATAATATTCAAACATCTGAGAGGGGGATTCGATGGACCTCTCGGAACCCCCTCTAGGTCCTCGCTGCAGCGTATTGCTGAGAAGACTCTTCAGATCATTAGCTAGTGCTGCCACATGTGTGTACAGATTTCTCTCCTCGGCTGGTCTATGCTACAGGTCGGTATAGAAGCTTCTTGTGTAATCTGCGGATTTCTAGCTTATAAGTGTGTTGATTGTACAACTTAGCTTGTTTGCTAATCTTGTTAAGAATGTCATGCGTAGCCATTGTTTGTAGAGCTTCCAAAACCTGTACCAAAAAAAAGTGTACATCTACACACCAGCCAGTCCCCAGCAATGAGAATTCTTGAGCATGAGGAGATGTGGTGATGCTGCGTTTAACATGCATGACGCCGTGCGCCTGTTGTGATTAAAATAAGTAGAACCATACACTGAATCAGATATTGTAAAAGGGGCGTAATAATACTCCATTCCCTGTAAAATATTCCCTGTAAACTATTCCCTGTAAACTAACCCCAATATAACTGTTAAAGCCAAACTTTTTCAGGCTTCTTTTCTTTTGCCACTAATTAGCCCGTGGTGGGCCCAGGTCACCGTTGCACCAGAACTTAGTAAAATAGCCGTATTTAATAAAGCAATAGAAAGACTTGGACCCAGCAGTGGCGTACATGGCTCTCTCCTTAATGAGCAGAGATGGTACAGTATAGAATTCAACCTCTCTATGTGCACTTAATCTATGTATGTATAAATATTCTCAAGAGGAGTGTTACTTTGGACTCTCTTGTAATCTGTTGGCAGAGGATGTACGAAAGTGACTTGCAGGAGCTGACGCAGACCATTCAACCATTTGCTTCCCTTGGTTCTCGTGCTGGTGGCCAGCTGCAGCTGCTGGAACGAGCGGAGGCCCTGCCCGTCCGCTGGGAAGACTTTGCTTCCCTCGAAATCTCTCATGGACTCTTTCAGGACAATTTCGTGGGCCTGGTGGATCTTGGGAGAAAGATCAGTCGCATGGCAAGTACATGTGTGTGTGTGCCGTGGCATCTGTGTTGAGTGAAGGTATACGTGGCACGTAACAATGGTGGGTTACACACTTGATTCATAACTAGTCCCACAATAAATGACCCTTTACCTAACTGTTCCACTGGTGAAGGGTCTGACAGTATATTTTGTAGTGGATGCACCAGCTAAGAGCAAATGGCCTGTGGATTCATGAACCTCGTTACCCCCAGCCCCCAGGACACCCCCACACTAAAGGTGCCAGCACGGAAGTTGTAGGGCTCACACAAATTTCCACGATGGGGTAATGATATTCATGAACCCACAAGCCAGTTGGCCAGACCCTTTACCAGCTTAAGAACTAGTAAGCTCTGTGAAATGGCAAAACAACTGTACTTCCAATTCACATCCCCGCCCCCTCCCTTCTCTCCCCACCCTCATGCACACAAACACACACAACACCGCACACACACAGCAATCGTTAGCAGCCACTGAAGAACCTCAGCTTGGTCTCAATCTAACCTCCTCCTTGGCCTCAGCCTCTGTCTTCCTCTCCAATCTTACTGTCCACCTCAACTCGTCCCTCCTTCCTTCCATGCGAGCTAGCGCTGACTTCCTGCGTCAATACTTGGAAGGAAACCGCAGCTCGCTGCTCCTGGAGGAGGAGGACACGCTGGGCAGGGCCATCAGGCTGAAAATTATTCGAACGGCAAGTACAAACTGTAAGTCATCAGCTTCTCATGGCATTGAAATGTGTTTGTTGCTGATGATGATTTGTTGTTATCTCACCTAAGAATTGTGCGCTCATCATCTCATTTCCTTACTTCCTGTCCTTTCCTTCCTTTTTCTTCTCTCCCTCCCCACCTATCCTTCCCCTCCCCTCCCCTCCCCCTATCCTCCTCCTATCCCCCTCCTCCACTGTCCTCTGCCTTCCCCCTCCCTTCCCCTTTATCCGCCTACTTCTCCCCCCACTCTCCTTCTTCCCCTTCTCCATCCTCCCGTCTCTCCTATCCCCCCCCCCCCCCACCCATCTTCTTCTCTTCCTGTCTAGTAACATGGCGTGCCACTGAGATAAATCATCAACTCTCCTCCTACCTCTCTAACACAACACAATCCCTCACATGTAAAGTCGGCTTCTGTCACTCCCTCTCCGAACTCGTCGACCAATTCTCCTCCAGCGTGTGCCAGGATATTGCCCTGGGGTTAGACCTGTACTGGAGCTCCCTGGTGGGGGTCCTGGTCCTCACACTTTGTGTCATGATTTTCTCCCTCATTCTGGCCACTCGATTCGTCGACCACAAGCGTGACAGGTCGAACAACAAGTTTCACGTTATCAGTGCTATGTTGAGACAGGCCCGAGCGGCTGTGTGGTTTCTCCTGGGCCTGTTGGCGAATGCCTGGTTGGTGGCCGCCATTAACAGGGACCAGAACTTCAAGAACATGTTCTGCTCAAGTGGAGCCCTGTCTGGTTGCTGTCCCTCGTGTGTGTGGGTGTTGGGTGTGGTCTTCTTGCTCGTCAGCCTCCTTGTCGGCTCTCTGGCACGCGTATATCAGTGGGTCATACTCCAGAGGCTCTCCAGTGAGTTGAAGTCCAGAAGATTACATGTACATGCATGTATGTGGTAAATGTACATGCATGTATGTGCCGTCCTGTATGTGGTACATGCATGTATGTGCCGTCCTGTATGTGGTACATGCATGTATGTGCTGGCCTGTATGTGGTACATGTACATGCATGTATGTGCCGGCCAGTATGTGGTACATGTACATGCATGTATGTGCCGGCCTGTATGTTGGCATGTCCAGTGCTGCCACTAACTGTTCTAGGATTCTTGGGACTATCTCAGTGAGGGGGACTGATTATATCAATCATATGCCATGGATCCTGGGATATTTCTGAGATATACCCTGATCCTAATCCTAGTCCTAGAATACCCCTAGCCCTCCTAGAATACCCCTAGCCCTAGTCAAATACCCAGCCCTAACCCTGGAATACCCCCAGCCCTAGTCCTGGAAAACACCCAGCCCTAACCCTGGAATACCCCCAGCCCTAACCCCAGCCCTGGAATACCCCCAGCCCTAGTCCCGTAGCCCTAGTCCTGGAAAACACCCAGCCCTAACCCTGGAATCCCCCCAGCCCTGGAATACTCCCAGCCCTAACCCTGGAATGCCCCTAGCCCTAGTCCTAGAATACCCCTAGCCCTAGTCCTAGAATACCCCTAGCCCTAGTCCTGGAAAACACCCAGCCCTAACCCTGTAATACCCCCAGCCCTGGAATACTCCCAGCCCTAGTCCTGGAAAACACCCAGCCCTAACCCTGGAATACCCCCAGCCCTAACCCTGGAATACCCCCAGCCCTGGAATACCCCCAGCCCTAGTCCCGTAGCCCTAGTCCTGGAAAACACCCAGCCCTAACCCTGGAATACCCCCAGCCCTGGAATACTCCCAGCCTTAACCCTGGAATGCCCCTAGCCCTAGTCCTAGAATAGCCCTAGCCCTAGTCCTAGAATACCCCTAGCCCTAGTCCTGGAAAACACCCAGCCCTAACTCTGGAATACCCCCAGCCCTGGAATACCCCCAGCCCTAGTCCTGGAAGACACCCAGCCCTAGTCCTGGAAAACACCCAGCCCTAACCCTGGAATACCCCCAGGAATACCCCTAGCCCTAGTCCTGGAAAACACCCAGCCCTAACCCTGGAATACCCCCAGCCCTGGAATACTCCCAGCCCTAACCCTGGAATGGCCCTAGCCCTAGTCCTAGAATGCCCCTAGTCCTGGACTGACCATAGCCCTGGGTCTGGAATGCCCCTATAGCCCTAGGTCTGGAATGCCCCTATAGCCCTAGGTCTGGAGTGCTCTAGCCTTTGAATGCCCCTAGCCCTAGAATACCCCCTTGCTCTAGCCCTCTTCCTGGCACTACTCCAGGATCCATGATGTACTTAGTCTGTCACCCTCTCACAGGACCAGCTCATAGCCTAGCAATGGACGTGTCACTGCTGGACCCGTGTAGTGAGTTAGTACTGAGCCAAAGATCCAGTTAAGAGTAGTCATTCTAATTCTAATTATAGTTGATCTGCCATGTGCTCACATGTTTACAACGTCGAGTGGAACAAGACATGCCCTCAATTAGGCAGTGCATGCCGCCCACCTGTGATTGCATTGCAATGTGCACGCTCCTGAGTGAGGCTCCTCCTACTAGTGTGCAACGTATGCAAGCATGAATTATATCAGACAAGCTTCAAATTATTCAACCGAGTCCCAAGTTGCTAGTCGACCTAATACTAACTAGGGGGTGGGCATCATTGTGGAAGTGGTTTCCTAGAGGGTATTCTTGTAGTAGCCTGGTAATAGAGGTTGCTAGGGGTGGATATGGTTACTAGGGGGATTTCTGGTGGTAGTGGTTGCTAGGGGTACAGATCCTTATGATGTCAGGGTATTCAGGATTAGTAAATTCCAGGAAACAACTTCTGAACTAAGGACAGTCACATGATCCAGGTCATCTGTTGTCGGTCATACACAGTCCCTAGAAGTGTGGATCTGTGCTTTGTATGGCTGAGAGATGTCCATCGAGGAGCAGTCAGTGCAGGGGCCGCCATCAAACCCTTCAAAAGCTGTGGCATTTGTGTGGAGACGGATGGCTGAGAAGACAACTGCATCCATTGCAAATCTAGGCAGGTGTGGCAGCTGGTGAGGCAGCCAAACTACACAATGACAAGCTGGGGAGATGATGATGACGACAACATGGAGAGATGAGTGACAATCCCACGAAGCTGACCCGGAAGTAAGGGGAACCTCAAGGAGATATGAGTACTGCAGTCACACTTCATACATACTCGCCGGTGCTGCATACGTGCAAGCTAAAATGCATGCATCCTCAATTAGTGACCCCCTCGAATAGCAGCCTGTGTGGTATAAATAAGGCAGCCCTTCTCTCCCAATCCCTCCCTGCATTTGTTTACTGGCGGGCTGGGGAAGGGGTGTGGTCTTATGAATCCCCAAAAACACTCCATGATTTAACTGACCTAAGCCTTCGTGCATGTCATGTGATGGGCTCGAGATATCAAACTGTCAAATATTATATAAATATATATTTGACATATTCATGTGTAGAATGATGAACTATTTCATCTCCTTGCAGAGGGCACCACCAAGAAAGTGAAGAGGTTCTGGATAGAGAAGAAGAAAGCTGCCCAGTTTCACGGCCAACTCTTGATTCTGACTCTGCAGGCAAGTCTTGAAGGTTTAAAATTAGCTATCACATTTGTACTGTGAGACAAAGCTACTTCATGCTTATAACCCTCTCAGCTGTTAATATCTCGTGTTCAAGTTAATCTGCATTGGCCCTTATTAACCCTCTCAACTAATAATACTTCTGCATTGGTCCTTATTTACTGTTAATCTACGCTCTTCTCCTTTTTAACCCTTTCAACTGTTAATTAATCTGCATTGGCCCTTATTAACCTTTTCAACCTTCAATATTCATGTGTAGTTAATCTGCATTAGATCCATCAATCTTGATTGAACTGTTAATTAGCACTTCATGATTTATTTAATCGTTAATTAGCAACACTCTTCGTTTATCTGGATTGGGGTTTATAAACCGGAATTCTGTCCAGATTAGAGTGCTAAGCAGACAAGCCCATGATGACTGAGATTGACAAACATGTATACAATTTCAAGATTGCGATTGATTCTGTGCAGGATATCCCCTTCCTGATCATAGCCGGCATCTACACGTCTGCCATTGGGATCCTCACCATCCCCTCCTTCCTCTCTCTCGGCGCCTCCCTCCTCGGCATCATCTCGTACCTCGTCTATATTGTGCGGGAGAGAGGCAATATTCACAACTACTTCCACTGCCTTCGCAACGAATTCAGAATGACCACCAAGTTCCATGTCCATGGCACGGGGGAACATGGGAACGCAGGAGGTGCGGCAGGAACACGAGTGATGAACGGCCAAGTATTGGCTATGAATGAGCGAGCGTTAAATGGAAGGTATGCAGTCGGTAGTGAGTCGGAACATTCGGAGAGCGATTCCCAAGAGACGACTCAGCATGTTGACGAGTGGATGTACAACCCAAACCACCATGCAGGCGGGAGCCGTGGCAACCAAAGACTCCCAATCATCCCAGAGCACATCGAGGGGGCAGAACACTCTGGAAATTTGCGGGGGGGCCGAGGATGTTTGGGGGTCGGAGTGACAGGGCTTGGGAGTGGTGGTTCAGATATAGACTTGGCTTCAGCCGCTGGCAGAATGTCGATGACTATCTACGTACACTCACATGACTCAGACGCTGAGGTAAGGTTGTGGACAATATACGTGTCCTGGGGTGTACCTTATGCACCTACATTGCCCTGGTGTACATACATACAGCCCTGGTGTGTGCATACATACATAGGAGGACATACCTTATGCACCTACATTGCCCTGGTGTGTGCATACATACATACATAGGGCATACCTTATGCACCTACATTGCCCTGGTGTGTGCATACATACATAGGAGGACATACCTTATGCACCTACATTGCCCTGGTGTGTGCATACATACATAGGACATACCTTATGCACCTACATTGCCCTGACATACATAGGGCATACCTTATGCACCTACATTGCCCTGGTGTGTGCATACATACATACATAGGGCATACCTTATGCACCTACATTGCCCTGGTGTGTGCATACATACATAGGACATACCTTATGCACCTACATTGCCCTGGTGTACATACATACATAGGAGGACATACCTTATGCACCTACATTGCCCTGGTGTGTGCATACATACATACATAGGACATACCTTATGCACCTACATTGCCCTGGTGTACATACATACATAGGACATACCTTATGCACCTACATTGCCCTGGTGTGTGCATACATACATAGGACATACCTTATGCACCTACATTGCCCTGGTGTGTGCATACATACATACATAGGACATACCTTATGCACCTACATTGCCCTGGTGTGTGCATACATACAGCCCTGGTGTGTGCATACATACATAGGAGGACATACCTTATGCACCTACATTGCCCTGGTGTGTGCATACATACCTTATGCACCTACATTGCCCTGACATACATAGGACATACCTTATGCACCTACATTGCCCTGGTGTGTGCATACATACCTTATGCACCTACATTGCCCTGACATACATAGGACATACCTTATGCACCTACATTGCCCTGGTGTGTGCATACATACATACATAGGACATACCTTATGCACCTACATTGCCCTGGTGTGTGCATACATGGACGTGTATCCTGGTGGGTACATTATGCACTATTATATTATATGTACGGTGGGGTGTACCTTATATGCCGACATGTATCTTAAGGTAACATTATGCACCCACACATGTATCCCAGGATATATATATATATATATTATATATAATTGTACCAGTGTAATAGCATGTGCATGTATCCTAGGGTGTAGTAATACACCTATTTGTATCCTGAGGTGTAGTAATATGTACATGTATCCTGGGGTGTACATGTTATGTATTCTGTTGGTGTCCAATCTTTTGTCAGGAAAAAGGTTTTTAGCTTGTCTCTATTGTGCCATCACTCTGAGGGCCTTCGTACGCTGGCCTCCCAGTGCGCATTAGATGCGTCCATACCAAACCCGAGTTACGAAATCACTTCCCCAATGCTCATTGGGTCCACTTCTCAAGGGGTCAATTCAAAGCTATCCAGAGCTGTAAAATAGTTAAATGTAGGGTGTTAAAATTGTTATGTGAGTTTGCATTAAAGTGGTACATTACCCTTGCTATGGCTGCAAGTCAGAGTTGGAGGAGACTGGAAAGGACTAATTAGCGCCACTTGCTAGGAACTGTTTGTGAGGCCTAAGCTTAGCTAGGCCTAGACCAACAGATGCTGCAACTGCTATTGCAGTTAACATACTCCTGATTATAAAATAATTGTGTGTTGAAGCATCATCCTTTGATGTTACTACCATTCTCTTTGCTCTATCCACATTCTGTTCTGCTGTAGAGGTCTCCTTCAGGTCTGTAGGCAACTTCTCTTTGCTCTATCCCCATTCTGTTCTGCTGTAGAGGTCTCCTTCAGGTCTGTAGGCAACTTCTCTTTGCTCTATCCCCATTCTGTTCTGCTGTAGAGATCTCCTTCAGGTCTATAAGCAACTTCTCTTTGCTCTATCCCCATTCTGTTCTGCTGTAGAGGTCTCCTTCAGGTCTGTAGGCAACTTCTCTTTGCTCTATCCCCATTCTGTTCTGTTGTAGAGGTCTCCTTCAGGTCTGTAGGCAACTTCTCTTTGCTCTATCCCCATTCTGTTCTGCTGTAGAGGTCTCCTTCAGGTCTGTAGGCAACTTCTCTTTGCTCTATCCCCATTCTGTTCTGCTGTAGAGATCTCCTTCAGGTCTGTAGGCAACTTCTCTTTGCTCTATCCCCATTCTGTTCTGCTGTAGAGGTCTCCTTCAGGTCTGTAGGCAACTTCTCTTTGCTCTATCCCCATTCTGTTCTGCTGTAGAGATCTCCTTCAGGTCTATAAGCAACTTCTCTTTGTTCTATCCCCATTCTGTTCTTCTATAGAGGTCTCCTTCAGGTCTGTAGACAACTTCTCTTTCCCTTCCTTTTCCTTCTCGGCTGCCTGTGCCTATTACTTACTGAAATGCTAGTATGGTTGCCACCAGAAGAATTCAGGTTGCTGGAAGAAAACATGGGGACTGGACGAGCTTCTGACGTGCGGCAGGTGTACACAAGTTTTAAAAGGAATTGTTGTTGCTCTGTTGTTAATTAGCGTGCACTATTAATGCTGGTTCAGAATAGATGCGAAGTTAAAGCAGTGTGATGCGGTGTTACACGACGCATCTATTGTGAACACAAAAATGCGTCAGTTTGCAACGCATGCACCACTTAACATTGCGTGCACTGTTACAGTTTGTACAATAAAAGTGCAGCATTAGAATTTTAATTGATTATGCTACATTGCTCAGTATAGTATTAATTAAAGTGCAGTATTAATTAAAGTGCAGTATTAATTAAAGTGCAGTATTAATTAAAGTGCAGTATTAATTCAGTTGCCCATTTCTATTTCTCTTAGTAATAATTACGGTTCTTGCTTACTCGCAAAGGCACCTCCCAACACATCGATGCGACTAGATCGTACCAATTCTCCAACAGAGTCAGCTCTACGGCACAGAAGGGAGGAGGCCTCCCAGCTAGGGGCCATGGCTGGGTTTGAGGTGGCTTCCATGAGGCACTACGACACGTCCTCCGCTAGTGGGTTTGGCAGCAAGATGAGCATGACGGCCTCGGGCTATTGCTCCAGCTCACAGCCACCGGATGACCTGTATGAGTCGTCAGACTACCGAGTGAGTTTTCTCTAGTTGGTGTTGGACATCAGGTTGTGTCACTTGATGTGATGCGACGCAACATGTTAAATGTTCACACAAAAAGTAATGCGTCTCATTGTGTCACGTTGCTAGTATATGCGGCATGACATTTACTGCTGCCATCATTGCTGACACTTCTATGTACATGTGAACGCTTGTAATTGTCATGCCCTGGACTGTCACATGATCTGCCCTGGACTGTCACATGATCTGCCCTGGACTGTCACATGATCTGCTCTAGAGGTGTCTGGGGACTTCCTTTTTTGGGGACCAGTGCAGCTGCTATAGCTACAGCTGTGGTTTGTAGCAATAGCTTTCTCAGGCTCTCTACTTATATCCAAAGTTGGTGGCTAATCTAACGAGTGGCTCCTCCAATCAGTTTCATCTGGGGACTTCCTTCTTTGGGCGTAACATAGACCAGTGCAGCTGTAATAGTTACAGCTGTGGTTTGTAGCAATAGCTTTCTCACCATACATCAATGCCCCACAGTTACCTCCCAGGCCAGAATGGATGATTGCCACACAGATCCTTATTACTTACTGTACTGTGCATATGTGTGCCCATGAAATTTGCCATGGCCTCAAGCTCTTCAACAACGTAAGAGGGTTATGCCTTAATTTTGAATTGCATTTTACAAATTTTTATTTTTATTTTTGAAACAGGTGGCAACAGAGATTTACTTTTATTAATGCTTTTGCATTATGTACATTAGAGCTCAGTATAAATGTGTGTACATTAGAGCCTTAATACTCAGTATAAATGAGTGTACATTAGAGCCTTAATACTCAGTATAAATGTGTACATTAGAGCCTTAATACTCAGTATAAATGTGTGTAAATTAGAGCCTTAATGCTCAGTATAAATGTGTGTAAATTAGAGTCTTAATGCTCAGTATAAATGCGTATACATTAGAGCCTTAATACTCAGTATAAATGTGTACATTAGAGCCTTAATACTCAGTATAAATGTGTGTACATTAGAGCCTTAATGCTCAGTATAAATGTGTGTGAATTAGAAATGTGTGTGAATTAGAGTCTTAATATTCAGTATAAATGTGTGTCTATTAATATTTAGTGTGTGTGTGTACGTATGTGGGTATGTTTGTGTATGCATGTATGTATGTGGGTATTCTATGTATGTGTGTGTGCATGTATAAAGTATGTAATTGGGCATATTTGTGTATATATGATTTATGTATATATGTGTAGTGTGTGTAATGTATGTGTATATATTTGTATGTTAATGTATGAATATTCTACTGTATGTATTAGTGTATGAATATTCTGTTATGTTACATGGGTTTGCAGGATGACTGTGATAGTGACTATTCTGTTCATCGGAGCAGGCTCAGACCTGCTGTACCTTGTGAGATGTCTGTGGTAAGCACAGGCCACTTAACCCATGTTCCCTAGACTCAACTGTAGATAAGGTTTACAGCAGGTTGACAATCAGAGTGAACTTCTTCAACCACCACTGATGTGTTACACCATTTCTGACACCAGCACCTATTTAGGTCCAGCCTAGTATTAGATGTGTTCCTTTGCTTGTGTGTGCTTGTGTGCATGCTGAAGTCATCTGAATAGAATTGAGGAGGGGAAGGAGAACTAGCTACCCAAGTATTTTAGACTCATAGGACAAGTGGTCCTGATTAATTTTAAGGGGAGGGGTGGGGGGAGGAGTTGGTATTTAATTTTTATTTCAATTGACAGACTGTTATGATTGTTCTTCCTTCCCCCCACAGGAGGTGTAGTACTTCGGCAGCTGCATGCAATCATGGTCTAGGTGATGGATGTGGTGAGGCCAGGCATGGAATGAGGACCTCTTGGGAGACAGAAGATACAAAGACTTTGCAATGACAATTGACGATCATTCTTTGTGACGGTAGATGTGCTTGTGTGCACTCTTTACCGATTATTCCATTCTCAAATTTACCATTACAAATTTACCATTCCAAAAAATGATTCATGATTTTTTTCCAGTTTAATTAAGAGGGGACTTTAATTAAGAGGGGACAAGATCTGCTGGAGCAGACTAGATCTGCTGCTTAATAAGAGGAGATGATAATTATAGCTCTGCTGCTAGCTCTACTGCTTAATTAAGAGAGGACTAGCCCTGTTGATTAGGATTTAGCTCTGCTACTTAATTAAGAGCCTAATTAAGAGGGGACTAGCCCTGTTGATTCAGCTCTGCTGCTTAATTAAGAGGATTAACTTGGTTGTGGCTAGCTTTGCTGCTTAATGCTGTGCTTGATTAATCTAGCTCTACTGCTTATTAATAAGTAGACTTTATTGGCTAAGCTCTGCTGCTTAATTCTTAATTAAGGGGGGTGCTGTTGTTTAATTATGGACTAGCTTTGTTGCTTAATTAAAGGGACTAGCTCTGCTGTTTTTAATTAAGAGGGGACTATATAGCTCTGCTGCTTAAGTAAGAGGGACTAGCTCTGCTTAATTAAGAGACTAGTAGATCTGTTGCTTGATTTAGCTCTGCTGCTGTCCACAAGGAGACCAAATCAGCCCAGTCCGACTCGGAACAGGCAAATCTATTTAACAATTTCGTTTTCACCAGTCCACTAGTAACTTTTTTTTTTACCCGTCAATGTCAGATCCAGATACTATCTTTATATCTTAAGAGGTGTACAAAGCTCTGGCATCTGTTGACCCTTCTAAGGCAGATAATATATCTCCTAAAATACTTTAAATGTTCAGCCTTAGCATTGACGACTCCATTGCATCATCTGTCTCTCTCTGCTTAGTACAATCATACTTACCATTAGAATGGAAAATTCACAGAATATCTCCAATTCATATATAAATCTGGAGATAAATCCTCTGTTAAAAAATTATATTTGTTATGCTGTATCTCAAAGCTTCTTGAACGTATGATCTATAATAACATCATTGACTTCCTCGCACCGGATAAAATATCAAGTGCTCAATTTGGCTTTCTCCGGAATAAGTCCACCCTCCAATAACTTCTTTAACCTGTTTTTTAAAATTCATTTGCTCACAAGGATCAGACTGATGTGTTATACTTATTAGACTTTTCTAAGGCCTTTGACAAAATTTCTCATAATGAACTTTTGTTCAAGCTGAGAGCCAATTTTGGAATCACTGGCAGATTATTAGAATTCTTCAAGTCCTACCTCTCCTCTAGACAGCAATATGTCTCCATCAATGGTGTCTATTGCCTATCACTTCAGGAGTCGCCCAGGGCAGCATTCTTGGCCCCCTATTGTTTATCATTTATATTATCTCAAATTCTATTCCAACCAAGAAGCTATTATATATTTCCCTCGTTAGGCCTAAACTAACATACTGCTCACCTGTCTGGAGGCCCCACTTGATAAAAGATATTAACCTGATAGAGAGAGTCCAACGACGTGCAACGAAATTCATTTTGAATGACTATTCCAATTCCATGAAGTATAAAGATCGTCTAATTGCTCTCAACATCCTGCCTTAATGAGATATATGACATCACCTTCTTCATAAAGAACCTAAAAAAACTACTAGATAAAAGCTTTCATCATGTCACCTTCTCTGCAACCAACACAAGGTCTTCTCATATGCACAAGCTTCTACCATCTAGATCAAATAACAACGCATCACGACACTTCTACTTCAACAGAATTCCGAGACTCTGGAACTCGCTATCGCATATTGATTTAAACCTATCCATCGCCACTATCAAGCACTCTCTCTATGATACTTTCTGGGACCACTTCATGTCTAATTTTGATGAAAATATTCCTTGCACCTTTCATTTCTCATGTCCATGTTCTAAATGTATGTCCACACCACTTCCATCCAATTACAATTGATCACTTTCACCATACATAATCTAACCAGGCTGCCAGTATTTATTATTGGTATGCCTTCAGTACATGAACATATGTCATCCCCTACTTGGTCACCTCTCCATAACATATCTGTACTGTAAAATCATTATCAAATCAAATCAAATCAAGAGCAGACTAGCTCTTCTGCTTAATTAAGAGGAGAACAGCTCATAACTTCTGAACCGTACCCGTGATTTTATGCTCAAAAGATATATAGCACTCTCTTAGAGCTTCAATTAAGAGCAGACTAGCTCTGCTGCTTGCAGGCAATGCACAGCTGTTAAGTAATTGTGTCCTTCATCATTTTTGTAATTTTGTATTTGACTAGGTCCCAGAAGTGAGCTGTGTGGGTTGCATCATTTCATATTTCTGGTCAAAGGTGACCTTTTTGTGAAGTCGTGCTCAAGTGTTTTGACCAATGTAAACACTTGGTCCAGCTGGTCAGATTTTCCCCAAGAAAAAGAAAGGTCATTACTGTAATCTTGGGGGAGGGGGGGGGGGGATACTCCAGGAGAATCCACTGATAGAAGGTGAACTAGTTTGTGGGTGGCTGATGTACCCTTGCATGTGCTAGTTCAATGGCCCCCCCACTTTGGCTCTTCTTTGGTAATAATGACCCCAAAACAAATAAGAGATTCTCTTTGCTGTCATCAAGAGGAACAAAATTTATATCATTTCCTGGAGGAATACCCCCCCCCCCCCCCCTTTCGCCACCATTCTCTTCCCTCCCAACCGCAGGACCATGTCAAAAATAAATTACATGGCCTTTCTGAAACCTGATAGCTAGCTATACCTGGAAGTGATTTAAAATATCTCATGTCCCATATCCTATACTACAGCCTGGCCATAACTCTGGGCCCTAGCTCTAGCCAATAGTCCTAACCAACAGTCCCAATCCTACTCGAGCTCCAACCTTTTGCGCCTGTAGAGCTCTGGGCATGCGTACACTGACCGAGTTATTTACGCTGGCTACAAATTACAAATACGGCCTCTGGTGTGGAGGGTGGTTGTAATTATAGACTTCAAAGGGAGGAGAAGCCACACTGTATTTCCAGAACTGCATAATGACCTCGTCGTTTAGGTCACAGCACTTTAGCCTCAAGCAGTTCCTACCTTCGGCTCGGAAAAGTGTTGGATTTTCTTGTAAGTATATAGTTGTGAAAGCATTTTCTTGTTCTGTCTAGTTAATTAACTGGCTAATTTTCTAGCTAGTTGATTGTTTTCTATAGTAAGCTGTAGTTAGATGCATGAGTAGCATGTGCTATTATGAACATGGAAAAGCAGCATTGCTATACCCAGGCTGTTTTGTGGTGCACATCATTCATAGGAAAAGTGTATCTGTCTCAGGTTTTATTCCTTGCTTACTTGCAAGGCATTTTCATCAATTTTCATGCATTCATCACGCAAAGAGGACTTGGGATGATGATTTCTTTAGCGTGATGTTCTAGTAAAATGCATGCATGTAAGCACTACTTGAAGATGCTGGAGCAAAATGTATTTGACCAAAGTGTGTGCATGCATCTAACAATATTACCCTTTTGATCTCTGATCTACACGAGGATGGAAGGTGTGTGGTCAAGAAGTGTCAGCAGAATGCCCTGTTTGCCTAACATTTCTGCTCTTGTCCAAGCGTTGGCTGTGGCATTAATAAATGCCCCACGATTCCCTGGTTCCTGGCATGGATAGCCTGTGCCAAGCACAAACCACTTGGACACGAGGCCTTATTGGACTGCCTCGGCCCTTTGTGACTTAACATGTCATGGCAAGGGGGAGTGGTCAGGATTGACTCGTGAAGAGGGCAAGCCGAGTGTGTTCAAAGTGTTAATTATTATACTAAGCGAAGTTTCTAGAGTTAAACATTTGAATTGCTATAGCTAGATGTTATTGAAGATCTCTGTGTTTGTTCATTGGGGGGAAATAGTTCTCATTCATCTGGGACCCATGAGTGGATGATAGTTCTAGTGAATCGGTGACACAGCAGTCGAGAGTGATGCATAATTGTTCTTTTGCTGCACATTGCCAACAAACCTGGATGATTCTAAAGAACTACTTCACTTGTGCCGTCTAAGGAGAGTCCTCTGGTATTGAATTTGCTACGTAGCTTGAGTTAAACTATACCTGCCATGAAGATTGTCGCATTCTGAACCATGTGGGACTACTCCACCTATTCGTGGCGTCCATATACTCTGATGTACATGGTAGCCTCTAACAAAAGAGCTTATTAGAGTTTAGCACAGTTGTCTACTTCAGGCAATATCATGTCCCACATCGACATGGAGTAGTTTCATAGAGCAGCTGAGCAGCTGTCTACTACTAGCTGTATTAAGTATTTAATTGACAAGAGAAAGTGCCTGCTAGAGTTAACGAGGAAAGTTGTCTACTACAGGAAGAATTAGGTCCCGTTCAATGGAAAGGGGACAGAATTTCCAAGTAGAACAGCACCTTCTGATAACAGAGGCTAGAACAGAAAGGGTTGCTAGTCACATGCCGATTCAGAAATAAGAATGACTGTGGTCAGCAATGATGAAATCGAGCATAAGATTTTGTGTGAATTATGGTAATCGAAATTTTAATTAATAAGCATCTTTGCTGTTATAATTAAAACTAATTGTTACCAGTTAGAGCACAGAATTAGTAGTAGCAATGCTAAGTTCTAAACACAGCCCTATAAGGGGGCGGGGGGGGGGGGCGAATGTTAGCAGAGGGAAAAGTTGGCTGAAATAAAGTTAGCGAACAATTTTTTCACAATACAGTATTTGATATATGCACATGCTGTATTCCAAGATTTTAGTACAATTGAAGTTTAGTCAAGTAGATGAAGGTGTACACACTCCAGCTACACTTCATTGGGATGGGAAGAAATGTGTTCAACAGCGGCACTCAAAGGTTTCAAAACTGACAGACGTAAGTCTTTTACTACTGCCACTGCACCATGTGTGTGCTTGATCACTGGACCATGAAATACACTCTACCTAAGTCCACTTTTACTACTGCCGCTGCACCATGTGTGTGCTTGATCACTGGACCATGAAATACACTCTACCTAAGTCCACTTTTACTACTGTCACTGCACCATGTGTGTGCTTGATCTCTGGACCATGAAATACACTCTACATAAGTTCACTTTTACTACTGTCGCTGCACCATGTGTGTGCTTGATCATGGACCATGAAATACACTCTACCTAAGTCCACTTTTACTACTGTCACTGCACCATGTGTGTGCTTGATCTCTGGACCATGAAATACACTCTACATAAGTTCACTTTTACTACTGTCGCTGCACCATGTGTGTGCTTGATCACTGGACCATGAAATACACTCTACGTAAGTCTACTTTCACTACTGCCACTGCACCATGTGTGTGCTTGCTTTTAAAAAGCTTATTAATTGAGAGATCTATTGGTTGAAGTTGATCTGTACAACTCGCTGGAACACAGACCTACTTATTATCCGACCATAGTTTACAACTCTCAACACGGTGGCCATGAACCTCTCAAATGGTACACCATTTTCTGATCTTGTGGCCATTCATGTTGTTAGTGTTGCATCATTTATAAGGTTTGATAATGTTTTCCAGCGATCATCCAAACCTGTGATGAGCAGATTTTTTGATCCAGTAATTTCGATAGTCCAATCTCCGCACTGAACATATTTGCATGCTGTCTGGGCCCAATGCATTAATTTCTGATGGCACGCTAAATATATATCCTTTGGTGCTTTCAAGAAATTTTAGCTTAATGGGGGGGGGGGGGGGGGAATCCACAGGTGTCTGGCCCTTACTGGTCATTCCTTTTCTCTTACTGCAGCCATTACTTGATAGCCACTTCTTCACCAATTCTGAACTAAATTTGTAAGTGTCACCATTTTTTATCCAATACAGCATGAGCTACACCTACAAGAATAGAAGAATCCAGCAAGCCTCAGAGCCTTCATTTAATTCTTCACACTTTGTTCATGTTGGCACGGACAAAGCCTTCTGATTAAGAGTCCTTGAACAGCACAGAGACCAAGAATTCTGATAGTAAGCTTGCTCGCTGAGGACTAAATTAAGAGTCCTTGAACAGCACAGAGACCAAGCCTTCTGATAGTAAGCTTGCTCGCTGAGGACTAAATTAAGAGTCCTTGAACAGCACAAGAGACCAAGCCTTCTGATAGTAAGCTTGCTCGCTGAGGACTAAATTAAGAGTCCTTGAACAGCACAGAGACCAAGCCTTCTGATAGTAAGCTTGCTCGCTGAGGACTAAATTAAGAGTCCTTGAACAGCACAGAGACCAAGCCTTCTGATAGTAAGCTTGCTCGCTGAGGACTAAATTAAGAGTCCTTGAACAGCACAGAGACCAAGCCTTTCGATTGTAAGCTTGCTCGCTGAGGACTAAATTAAGAGTCCTTGAACAGCACAGAGACCAAGCCTTCTGATAGTAAGCTTGCTCGCTGAGGACTAAATTAAGAGTCCTTGAACAGCACAGAGACCAAGCCTTCTGATAGTAAGCTTGCTCGCTGAGGACTAAATTAAGAGTCCTTGAACAGCACAGAGACCAAGCCTTCTGATGTTAAGCTTGCACACTGAAGACTAAATTAATCCATTCATCAGTTTGAAGACGCTACCAGAAACTTGGCTGCATCTTGGGCCATTTTTTGACTTAGCACTTGCTGAATATCAGTGCATGCCCAAAACATAGCTCTAGAAGCTGGGGAAACCCCTAGTCCATTAATCATTAGGTTGCTATGGTAAAATGAGACTAGATCACAGCTGAATTGATGGCGCCTAGATATTCCGCTAGCAAAGTGTTGATGGTACCTTTTGAAGATAATTTCTGGCTGTCAGGCGGCGAACTGAGCGATGAAAAGGAGAATAAGTCTCTGCTTGTGTGAGTCTGGTTTGAACTATGCTGAAGTCGAGATACTGAGCAGAGAAATAGAATCAGCTTGAGTGATGATTTTCTCGACAGTGCTAGCTTCAGTACAGAGGGATAGGATAAGAGGAGAGAACAATCGATTGTCATGGTAAGCCTAAACTATCTAGCAATGAATGCAATCTATACCTGGAATTGAGCAGAAGAGCCAAGAACAAAACATCATATTCTTTGCTGGGTAACTGGAGGTTGTGTGTGTGTGTGTGTGTGTGTTGTGTGTATGTGTGAATGTTTGTTTGTGTGTTTTGCAGATTAGCAAGTCCTAGTATCAGTCATTTCTCTGATATGTCTGGTATATACTCCAGCAATGCAAATATCTGAGTGCACAACTGTTGCTCATTGAGCATTTCTTCATCTGGTGTCAATGATAGTCAGATTCCTGTAATCATTTTGTTGTCTGTTGCTAGGCAACCATTTTCAAGGATCATATTCCACTGTCATTATACATTCTGAAAATATATGGTTGCTAGGGAGTTTAGTGATACTTTAACCTAGTTATATAATGATATACAAGTACCATTATAGCTGCTGTCATAAGCAAGTCACCAGTGAAAGAGTTAAGGGTCCTTGAACAGCACATAGAGACTAAGCCTTCTGATAGTAAGCTTGCATGCTGACTAAATTGAGGTTCCTTGAACATCACGGAGACCAAGCCTTCTTGTAGATAGCTTGCACGCTGAGGACTAAATTAAGGGCCCTTGAACAGGCACAGTTGGCCCTGCAGCGGTGGCACTGTATAGTCCAGCACAGCAGGAATGCAAGCTCTAAGAGCAGTTATTAGTATAGTCCAGCACAGCAGGAATGCAAGCTCTAAGAGCAGTTATTTCAAGTATAGTCCAGCACAGCAGGAATGCAAGCTCTAAGAGCAGTTATTTCGGTATCTAAACACCCTTGCCCCTGGGGGGGGTCTGGCACAGGTGCCTACTATCATACAGGAAGAGTTGTAATAAGATTCATTAAGTAACACTCTCACAAACTCTAGGCCCAATTAGTGTTTGGCAGAGTTTGCTTACCCATTGCTTTTGAGACAGGCCACCACGGAGCGTGCTGGTGAGACTGGGTTGCAGATTTCTGTTGGTGCAAAGATGGGAGCTTATGGTGATCCAAGCAGCAACTGCAAGTAGCTGATTTTGTTGCAAGTCTACAAAGGAGCCAGACAGAAGACCTTGTGATTGCCAACATAGAGTGGTAAAATTGGCACGGCCAGACAGAGGTCAATACTTTTTAAGATTTGACAAAGTATAGTGTGTAAAAACTCCTTTAACGTTAGGTGATGAGTAGGGTGGGGGGTGGGATGGGGTGGGGACTTCAGAACCATCATAACCTTCACCCCTTGGATCCAGTTCCTACAGTCTGCCTGCTGGAATGGAGTTTAGGAATGCTTGTTGTAAATGAAGAAGGCTATCCTGTTCTAAATATCTCTCCGAGAAGAAAAAAGTGTATCCCAGCTTCAGGGCTGCTGCAGAGACTCCTGCACCACCTCTAAGCTCAGGCATCATGAAAGTGATTCCATCCTCAGGGCTGCTGCAAAGCAGAGACCCCTGCCACCACCTCTTATTAGCTTAGGCATCATGCCAGGCAAGGTTGGCAGTAAAATCAACATTCCAATTCCAATCCACAGGTCATGTGACAATATTTATCTGAATCAGCAATTTCTGTAAGAACACAGAATAGTGTCTATTGCCCCCCCCCCCCCCCCCCCCCACTTCCCTAGATCTGTGCTGGTGATGCAATACTTCACCACTGCCACCACAGCAGGTCTTGCCTTTACTCGCATGCCACACCTCTCATGCACCACAGTGAAAGAGCGATGGGTCTCCACTAAATCCTGGCTGTGTCTGTGGTTGGTAAGTGAGCATAAGAGGTAGCTTGGTGAAGACAGTATGTCTGCAAACCAACAGCATGCAAGCAGTATTGCACTAGGTACATGTATGTGCATTTCAATGCTGTCCCCCTCCTCCTAATACAGTTCTGGTGTCTTGCAAGCCAAGCCACCCTTTACCTCAGATCACAGTATGACACTCATCAATGCAGGATAACGAAGATTTATCTTTTAATCATTTCTCCCCCTTTTTTGTTGCAACATCAACAAAATGCTTCGGTCTTCATCAGGGCAAATGAAAGAATGCAACACATTTATACACGCTGGCAACGCATTTCACGTGAAGCACACATGATCATGACCTGTGAAGCTGCGGTGTATGAGCACAGTACAACTCATGATGAGCATGGTTACACATGCATGCTCATAGCAGGTAGCTGCAGCCCTACATCTCAAGTGATCTGCTGATCCTCGGGTTCAAGACGGAATTACAGTGCCTCCTTTCACAAGAAATTCTCTCTACTTGGTGACCCTATAATCACCGAGTCCTCCCACAAGATTGGGTAGTGGTGGTCAAGCAATCGGGTAGTTCAGCCCTGCAACACGTGCAGCACAGGATCTTTTGCCATCCATGCAGGCTTGTAACTGATACTTCATTTCTAATTAAAACAACTGCTATATTTATACCTTATAGGACTTAAGAATCGGCTCCAGTGAGGTAAGCCTTCACAGTGCTTCTGGTTCTAGACTCCGCCTCTTAAGTGTTGATCGTGACCACGTCTCGTGCTCAAAAGTCCGTGTCAGTTCCTTTTCTGGCAACTAGACAAATCTGTGGATGGGGTTTAATCATGGCTATATCTACAATAAAGCTTACAGTAAAGAGATCATTTGCAAGTGTCGAGTGAAGGATTTAGAGAGTGGTTCCGGTAAGCAGAGGTGCCTGTGCATCCTTCCTCAAGGCCTGGGAGACCCCTCAATGAGGACAGTTTCCTTCAGAAGTGCAGTTTTTAGTATTTATTTATTCATTCATCATTCCTATTATTTTACCACTTTCATGTACTGAGCATGCCCAGGTAAATAAGCTGCTGTTCAGAGTGTGTATGCGTAATTTTTTACAATCTTCTTTGTAAAGAGCGTCAGAGTTTGCCTGCAGGCACTTATGAATCAGTTAACTTGTCCTCCTATGAGAGGAGCGGGAAGCAGCAGCAGAGCTGAGGCTCACCAACTTGTCTCCGTTTCTCCGGCTTTACATTATATTTGCATGTATTAATTATCTCCTCATGCAACCATGAAGTGATACTCTCCTAATTCTCCTTACGTTTTTCACAATCTCCCTCCACCCCCCACTTCCCCTTCCCCTCCTCCCCCCCCCCCCCCCCCCAGAGTATGGAATAGCCTATAACCTAACAAGACTATTATCATTCAAATGAAATGAACTCTATCTCTGTCTATCTCTTTCTCTCTCTTTCTCCTAAGCAGCTTACACTGACACTAACATCGGTGGTACGATGTGGAGAAGCCAGCGTGCGGGCATCCAGCATGGCGTCACAGTCTCCAGTCTCTGGACAGACACCTCCCACCATCATTCGTACCAATCAGCTGGCTCCTTCTCGGACTCGGAGAAGATTAATTCAAAGTCCAGCACATTGAGGAGTCTGAAGAGCCTCTCAAGGTACGCTAGAACCAGTACCAGGAACAGCACGTTCTCAGAATCTCGAGTCGGGTGCTTGCAGAAGTTTAGTTGGATGGCTTGCTACGAGTCCAAGGTCATCGCTGTCGAGCCCATTGTGTTCATGGTCATGTTAGCTGTCTACTTCCAGAAGATCATCTTTGAGCTATACGCCTTCAACCGTTTCAGTCAGATCAGTGCTGACAGGCACCCTATCGACACCTACGCGTGCTATAGCACGGCGTACCTTAATAATGCCTCTCTAGCGGCGGGGGAACACCAATCCCATGGCACGTGGAACAACCGGACTGGGGACTTGGTTGAAACACAGACAGGGCTCTTGTTCATGACCGTGGGGATATCATCTGGTATCCTCTCCATCATTGGTACGCTCATGCTCGGACCTTTCTCGAACCATCTTGGACGGAAGCCTGCACTGGTCACCGTTATAGCAGGGATGCTTCTCCAAGCCATCTTGACGACGGTCATCATTACGGTGGAGCTCGATGTTCACTTCTTCGTGCTGGCCTTTGCCTTCCGCAGCCTCACAGGGGGTGTGGCTGGCATTTACACACTCGCGTATTCATATGTGACTGAGGTGAGCGGCAACAAGAAGAAGTGGTATGCAGTGAGAATCGGCGTTATAGAATCACTGTCATTCCTGGCGGTTTCGCTCGGGTTTATTTTCGGAGGACTATCAATCGACAGACTCAACTGCAACTTTGAAGTCCCTGCCTACTTCTGCACGGGATGCCTGGCAGCTGCATTCATCTATGCACTCATAGCCACACCTGAATCGTACGATAACATATTTGCCACCTCTACGGGCGACCAATCTCCTCTTCCCAGAACCAAGACTGAGGTCTTTACAGGTCCGAGGTCTGTCATTTACGGGATGTTTATGCTGATCAGGAAACAGTCTCCGCATTGTAAGATGTGGCTCAGCTTGCTGATGATGATGGTGACCATCGTCAACTCCACGGGAATGTCCGCCATCATCATTCTCTTCCTGCTCAATGAGCCACTCGCCTGGTCCCCCCTGTACATCGGGTCTTATTTGGGGACGGTGGAGTTTGTGCGGGGACTTGTACTGGTGGTGGTGCTTCCCTGGCTGCTCTCGAGTGGCATGAATGACATCACCATCATTGCACTGAGCATGCTCCTCACCGTATCCATGAATGTGGCTCTGGGATTTATGAGGCACCCTTGGCAGCTGTTCTTGGGTAAGCAGGTGTGTGTTGTGTGCTACATATTTGGATGTGATATTGTAACACTCCTCCTCCCTCTCCCCCACCCCTCCAAGTCGTGTGAAGTAGCAGTGTAAATGTTTGTTTATTTATTTATTTATTTTTATTATTTATATATCCATTCATCAGATATCCATTCATCAGTCATTTTTCAATTATTCATTAATATATTCATTCATCAATTATTCCTTCATTCATTGATTATCATTCATCAATTATTCATTCATTCATAATTATTTTTCAATTATTCAGTATTTATTATAATTATATATTCATTGCGTTCATTCAGTATTTATTATAATTATATATTCATTGATCATTCCTTCATTCAGTATTTAATCATTCATTTATTATTATAATTATATATTCATTGATCATTCATTCATTCAGTATTTATTATAATTATATATTCATTGATCATTCATTCAGTATTTAATATTCATTGATCATTCATTCAGTATTTATTATTCATTGATCATTCATTCATTCAGTCTTTATATATCCATTGATCATTCATTCATTCAGTATTTATTTATTGATCATTCATTCAGTGTTTACTATAATTATATATTCATTGATCATTCATTCATTCAGTGTTTACTATAATTATATATTCATTGATCATTCATTCATTCAGTATTTATTATAATATTCATTGATCATTCATTCATTCAGTATTTATTTATTGATCATTCAGTGTTTACTATAATTATATATTCATTGATCATTCATTCATTCAGTGTTTACTATAATTATATATTCATTGATCATTCATTCATTCAGTATTTATTATAATATTCATTGATCATTCATTCATTCATTCATTCAGTATTTATTATAATATTCATTGATCATTCATTCATTCAGTATTTATTTATTGATCATTCATTCAGTGTTTACTATAATTATATATTCATTGATCATTCATTCATTCAGTGTTTACTATAATTATATATTCATTGATCATTCATTCATTCAGTATTTATTATAATATTCATTGATCATTCATTCATTCAGTATTTATTATAATATTCATTGATCATTCATTCATTCAGTGTTTATTATAATTATATATTCATTGATCATTCATTCATTCAGTCTTTATTATAATTATATATTCATTGATCATTCATTCAGTGTTTAATATTCATTGATCATTCAGTATTTATATATTCATTGATTATTCAGTGTCTATTATAATTATATATTCATTGATCATTCATTCAGTATTTATTATAATTATATATTCATTGATCATTCATTCAGTGTTTATATATTCATTGATCATTCTTCAGTGTCTATATATTCATTGATCATTCATTCAGTGTCTATTATAATTATATATTCATTGATCATTCATTCATTCAGTATTTAATATTCATTGATCATTCATTTATTTAGTATTTATTATAATTATATATTCATTGATTATTCATTCATTCAGTGTCTATTATAATTATATATTCATTGATCATTCATTCAGTGTTTATTATAATTATATATTCATTGATCATTCATTCAGTGTTTATTATAATTATATATTCATTGATCATTCATTCAGTATTTATTATAATTATATATTCATTGATCATTCATTCATTCAGTATTTATTATAATTATATATTCATTGATCATTCATTCATTCAGTATTTAATATTCGTTGAGCATTCATTCATCCAGTATTTATTATTCATTCAGTATTTATTATAATTATATATTCATTGATCATTCATTCATTCAGTATTTATTATAATTATATATTCATTGATCATTCATTTATTTAGTATTTATATATTCATTGATTATTCATTCATTCAGTATTTATTATAATTATATATTCATTGATCACTCATTCATTCAGTATTTATTATAATTATATATTCATTGATTATTCATTCAGTATTTATTATTATTATATATTCATTGATTATTCATTCATTATTTATTTACTCCATTCACTCAATTATTTATTTATTTTATGTGGGTGGGTGTACATTGTATGTGAAGGTTATGTTTGGATAAGCTCACCCTTTTTAAAAAAACCCTCTGCTATATTTGCTTGAATGCTTGCTATACCATTCTAAGTAACATTCACCCACCCACGTCCGGTAAACTGTAAAACAGTGATTGTTAAGGATCATGGCTTATTATTTGGTCGAGAAGCTATCAATGGACAGCTGACTCGTATAATAAATAATATACTAGAATATGGAGTCTTCTATACAGTGTAATTTTAACTAGAAGTGTGCAGGAAGGAAGTTGTCATTTTTGTTGGTCAAAACTAATTTACTTCTGAAGATGTAGAATAACAATCATTGCAAGGGGTTTTCTAATAGAGCAGGACTAGAGGCAGCCTCGCTAGCACACAGCTTGCATAATGTGGGCTCTAATGTATCTAGTAGATCGTTGGTAATGCCGCCATATTGCGTAATTTTGAGCTATCATCGGAAATATATATGGAAAACCCGTGCACAGATGTATCCCCGAACAAAATGGCTGACGATTGAAAAAGTGCCATGGCATTTTGGAGATAGTGGCTTCCAAGAGCTTGGAGTCTACAAAAATTTTGAAATTTTCCCCCCTCTAAAACCATCTCGTGATCAATGCTGATTCAGAATATACATATAGCTTGTGTGGTCTATTCCTGGTAGTCTCAAGTGTATAGAGGACAGACAGACAGACAGACAGACAGACATGAGCTTTAATATAATTTAAATGAATTTCTAATGCAGGAAAATGCATGAGGTCTGTATGTTTGTACCACCAGGCCCACCTTCCTGAAAATTTCCGCAGAGCTCAGCTCAATCCCAAGAATGGTTGTAGACTAGATGACATTGGACTCTAACCTCACTGAAAGACACCGTCACCAAAAATAGCAGTTACAATTGTTGGCCATTTTGTTGCCCTTTTTTAAAGTTTATGCCTCTGCTGACCTGTACAACCACTGCCACCTGTACAACCACTGCTACCTGCACAACCACTGCTACCTGCACAACCACTGCTGCCTGTACAACACTGCTACCCATACAACCACTGCTACCTGCACAAACATTGCTACCTGTACAACCACTGCCACCTGCACAACCACTGCTACCTGTACAACACTGCTACCTGCACAACCACTGCTACCTGCACAACCACTGCTGCCTGTACAACACTGCTACCCATACAACCACTGCTACCTGTACCACCACTGCTACCTGTACCACCACTGCTACCTGCACAACCACTGCCACCTGCTGTATAGGAACTCTGCTATGCATGAATGCTGACACACACACACACACACACACACACACACACATACACCAGTACATCCCACCAGAATTAAGTGGAAGATAGCTAACCAATCTTCCCGGAGCCCAAGATTTATTTCAATGATTCGGGCCATGTCTGGTATCTCTGCCAGTACATCGTTAGGCCTTATAGGTTGCACTGGAGTGTAAGTTGTGAAGTGGATAAAAGTTATATAACACTTCTCAATAGGCAGCACATTTCAACTGGTAAGGTTTCATACAACTGTGCGTTAACTAGAACATTATGATTGTTAATTAACTAGTGTACACGGAAGTGTCACGAAGGAATGTCCAAATCACGATGGAAACGAGGCAGTCGCTACAGTGCTCCCCCCCAGTGATCTTCCACGATGGAACAAAGGCGAGCTGGAGGATGAATAGTCCGGCCAGCTTTGGTGACATAACCAGAAGCAGGTAGCCTAGGTGACGGTGTGGAGGGCACGAAAGGAGGTGCAGTTGGAGAGAGACGGTGCCGAGGTGGAGCTGATGTAGCCAGAGGAGATTGGGACCGTGGTGTGGGTGACGGAGGCAGAGACGGTGACTCTATGAAGGCTGCTTTCAGACGATCAATGGATATGTTATCTGTACGTGAGCCAAGATCCACCTTGAAGAATTTGTCAGACCTGTGGAGTACACGGAATGGTCCATCATAAGGTCGCTGAAGTGGGAAGCGATGGGCATCATGCCGCACGAAAACATGTGTGGCAGACTGCAGATCACAGGGCACATGGAAGGCACGTTGACCGTGGGTAATGACTGGTGAAGGTCTCAGCTGTGCCATGTGCTGCCGTAGTTGGTCAGCAAAGGTACCTGGTGATGTCATCTGTGGTGCCTGATGAATGAAGTCTCCAGGGAGATGAAGAGTAGTGCCATAGACCAGTTCGGCAGCTGAAGTACCAAGATCTTCCTTGAGGGCAGTACGCATGCCCAAGAGGACGATGGGGAGTTGAGTGCACCAAGCTGCAGTGGTGAGCCTTGCTTTGAGGCTTGCCCTTAAGTTGGCGATGCATTCGCTCAACCATACCGTTAGCTTGTGGATGGTACGATGTGGTTTGAGTAGGCTTAATGCCGAACAGGTGGAGGACATCCCGCCACAGTTCTGAGATGAACTGGCGTCCACGGTCAGAGGTGACAGAAGCCGGCACACCAAAGCGAGCAATCCACCCTGAAAGGAATGCCTGGGCACATGTTTGAGCAGTGCAGTCAGCCATCGGGATTGCTTCTGGCCAGCGAGTGAATCGGTCAATGACTGTAAACAGATAGGTGTAGCCTCTTGAAGGTGGGAGAGGTCCCACAATGTCAACATGAAGGTGCTCGAATCTGGAACTTGGCACAGGGAAACTCTGCAGGGGACTAGCCACATGTCGTGAGATCTTAGACTGCTGACAGCTAAGGCATGACTTAGCCCATGAGGTGATATCCTTTTTGAACCCAGGCCATACATACCGAGCTGCGATTAACCTCTTTGTGGGTCGGGAACCTGAGTGTGAAAGAGAATGCAGGATGTCGAAAACTCTGCGACGGAGGGAGATGGGCACAACTGGACGAGGGAAACCCAAAACCCAGTGACATATCACAGAGGATCGAATGATGAGATCCCGGAGGTGTGATGTCTACTAGCTTCAGAGATGTGGTAGCAGTGCGTAGAGCTTGAGTCTCCTGGTCGGCAGTCTGATGAGCGGCAAGTTCAGTATAGTCCAATGTAGGAGTAACTGCTGAGAAGCTGTGAATGTGGGACAGGGCGTCAGCGACAACATTGTCCTTCCCATCGATATGACGGATATCACTGGTGAATTCTGATATGAAAGAGAGGTGACGAGTTTGTCTAGGTGTCCACTTGTCGGAGTTGGCACTTGAGAGGGCGAATGTCAGTGGTTTGTGGTCAGTGAAGATGGTGAAGGCTCGACCCTCCACAAAGTGTCGGAAGTGGCGAATAGCCAGGTAGATGGCAAGTAGTTCCCAGTCAAAGGCTGAGTATCTTGTCTCCGGATCGCGGAGTTTGTGGGAGAAGAAGGAGATTGGTGTCCATTGGCCATTAAGTTGCTGTTCCAGGACTGCACCAACAGAAACATTTGAGGCATCAACAGTGATGGACGTTAGTGCTGAAGGATCAGGGTATGCCAACAGGGTAAGTGTTTGTAGTGCCTGCTTACTTAAAGTAAGCAGCCTGACATGCAGGTGTCCAGATCCAGGGAGTATTCTTCCCTTTGAGGAGCAAGTACAGCGGGTGGAGGACTTCCGCACAGTGAGGATAAAAGCGGCGGTAAAAGTTAATAAGTCCCAGGTATTCTTGCAAGGAAGTCTTGTTATCTGGAACAGGAAAATTGCGTAAAGCTTCCACACGATCTTCCAGAGGGGCAATGCCTGCGGAGCTAATGCAATGGCCGAGGAAGTCGAGAGTGGAGACACCAAATTGGCACTTGTCAGGGTTGATGACCAGCCCATACTGAGACAAACATGTGAAGAGAGTCTGCAGGTGCTGGTCATGCTCTTCAGGCGTGTGGCTGGCTACCAGGATATCATCCATGTAAACAAAGACAAAGGAGAGCTCCCGGCAGACCTGATCCATAAAACGCTGGAAAGTCTGTGCTGCATTCCGGAGTCCGTAAGGCATCATGAGATATTCATAGAGACCAAATGGTGTTATAATGGCAGTCTTTGGGATGTCCTCTTGGTGCACAGGAATCTGATTAAAAGCTCGGACAAGGTCTACCTTGGAGAAGAGATTGTGGCTCCATGCAGTGATGCTCCGAAGTCTTGGATGTGAGGGATGGGATATCGGTCAGGTGTGGTGATGTCATTGAGGGCACAATAATCACCGCAGAGACGCCATGCTCCTGACTTCTTGGGCACCATATGCAGTGGTGAAGCCCAGGCACTGGAGGATGGTTGGATGATACCAAGCTGAAGGAGATTGTTGAACTCCTTCTTAGCAGCAGCCAGCTTTGCAGGGGAAAGTCGACGAGCCTTTGCGAAGGTTGGTCTGCCAGCAGTAACAATGCGGTGCTGGACACCATGTTTTGGTGTCTTGTCAGCCACTTGAGGAGCAGTGAGTTGGGGGAAGTCTCGGAGAATGGCGTAATACCGATTGTGTGCCGTAGAAAATTGTGTGCCGTAGAAAAATAGTTGAGGTGGAGTGCTTCAAGGTCAGAAAGGTAAGCAGGAATGCTGCTGCAGGGTGCTTCTGAGTCATATAGTCGGTTGTGCTTGAGGTCAATGAGCAAACCATGCTCACGGAAAAAGTCTGCACCAATAATTGGTTGGCTGACATCGGCCAGGATGAAAGTCCAGTTAAAGTTCTTCCTGAGGCCAAAGTGCAGAGATAAGGTGCGTTTGCCGAAGGTGGGGATGGCAGAACCGTTCGCGGCCCTGAGAGGGAGTCCCTTCTTGAGTGTCTGACGGTCAATACGTGTTGCAGGAAGCACGCTGACTTCGGCACCAGAATCGACCAAGTAGCGTTGGCCGGAAGTGCAGTCAGTAATAAACAGAAGGCGACTGTTATTTCCCGATCCACTGGTCGCCATCAGTGGGCGGGGAAAGGCGGGGAAAGCGTTTCCCGACATAGAGCAAGGTTTTTTTTGCATTTGGTGGCATCCTTGCCAAATCGGGCATGGTACCAACAGAGTGTGGCGGAAGGGGAGGTGGTAGAGGGAGCTGAAAAATTGCCAGTTTTCTGCTGCAAGGAGAATCGATGTGTAAGGTCTTCCAGCTCAGAGCGGAGAGAGGCAATAGTGTCAACATTGGCAGTGACAGGTGCGATGGTGCTGAAGGACCCAGGTAGAGAGGCTTCTGGGGTGACTGCAACGAGGCTGTCAGCAAGGGAAGCGAGCTGCTCTGTACTTTTGTCAGGGTGCGATTTCAAGACGAGCTGGACTGCCACTGGAAGACGAGTGAGGAAAATTTCTTGAAGGATTGGGTCGTTATTGCAGGTTTTGTCCGCTAGCTGTTCGATTTGTCGAAGTAGCTGTGAGGGTTTCTGGTCGCCCAGTGGCTCCAGAGAGAGCAGTTTTTGCATCCTCTGGGACTCAGTGAGGGATGTGCGTGAGATGAGGCACTCTTTCAAGGTGTCAAAAGGATCAACAGCCGGAACAGTGACAATAACATCACGTACCTCACGGGCAATCTCAGGTGCTAGGGAGCCAACGATATAGTGGTACTTTGTTAGCTGTTGAGTTATGCCCTTGGTAGCAAACTGTGCCTCCACCTGGTGAAACCAAAGAGCTGGGTCTTCCTGCCAAAATGGAGGCAGTTTAAGGGAGACAGTGTGGACAGCAGCGCGAGGCTCTTCGAGAGCCATGTAAACTTGCTTGGAAGGCTGTGTAGATGCTACACAGGCAGCGTCGGGGTCACCAATGAAGTGGATAAAAGTTATATATCACTTCTCAATAGGCAGCACATTTCAACTGGTAAGGTTTCATACAACTGTGCGTTAACTAGAACATTATGATTGTTAATTAACTAGTGTACACGGAAGTGTCACGAAGGAATGTCCAAATCACGACGGAAACGAGGCAGTCGCTACAGTTGCTTCCCCAAAGTTAGCCATCGCTTACAAAAAGTTTATAATTGGTGGAGCTTAAGTCACACACTAAACTAAAGCATCCATCTATCAGCATGCATGAGCTAGAGTAAACTCTGACCTCAACTATGATGTCATCTGACTGGTCTTGGTAGCTTTCCCCATTTTCTTTCTCCAGTCTCACACTTACTCTGCATCTCCCCTCAGCTCTAGATTCTCTGCAAATTTAGCAATTTTGAGCTTAAAAGCTATAGTATGAGGTCACATGATCCCCCCCTCCCAGTGATTCATTTCAATACCCCCACCCCCCATGACTTATGTTCCAGAAAAATCAACACATTCGATGCACTCTGAGATGGAGAGGAAGATTTGGACCCTGCTACCTGTACCCTGGCTAATACTCACTGGGCTAATGACTAGCACAAAAACATAGAGAAGTGAAGCAAGAATTGATCCTTACCAAAAATGGCTTAAAATGATATACTTGCTTCATTCCAAAAAATTAAAAGCCATGTATTTGGCATAAAACCTTCCTTGGGTGGTCCCCGTCTTCTTGTGACAGTTTCTTTGGTTCCACTGAGGGAAGCATACGATGTGTTACATACGTAGATTGTCACACCTTTGGTAACAGGTGCAGGGTTCCTCCCCACCGCTTGCATTATATAAGTATTGTCATACCATAGCATAAAGTGCGGGGAGTTCTTATTCAGCGTTGCATTATATGAGTATTGTCATATCATACACTGTAGCATAAGTGCGGGGAGTTCTTATTCAGCGCTTGCATTATATAAGTATTGTCATACCATAGCATAAAGTGCGGGGAGTTCTTATTCAGCGTTGCATTATATGAGTATTGTCAAATCAGTGCGGAGAGTTTTTATTCCACAGGGACCTTGCCTCAATGCGGACTTCGAAAGAGTTTCTTGAATGGTATACAGATCTGCTGATTGAGTGTGTGCTGTTATGTTCATTACTTACTGTCCAAGAAATGGAGACTGTTCCCCATATTTTTGCTGCTAGTGTCATGTAGCCTCGGGTGTTTTGTTTGCAGACTTCACAAACTTCATACACTTTAAGAGGGAGTGAACCAAGGAACCTAAGTTTGTTATTTTCTTGGACTCGGGAGGTTGTAGTCTCTCGGTCATGTCCAGTGGCCTTTCCATACAAAGCACAAGTCAGTTGAGGCATTTCATTGTCAGATTTTATGTGAAATTCTAAAAATGGCATAGTGTAGGTCTGATGTTTGCAAAATGCAAGTTAGGTCAGTTTCTCCTTCAGCAGTTGGCTAGAACACTAAATAATGGCTGCAGTTTCTCCCTTCAGTAGTCAGCTAGAAGACTGTGCCTCCCTTCAGTAGTCAGCTAGAAGACTGCATAATGACTGCAGTTTCTCCCTCTAAATGATGGCTGCAGTTTCTCCCTTCAGTAGTCAGCTAGAAGACTGTATAATGGCTGCCTCCCTTAAGTAGTCATCTAGAACACTAAATAATGACTGCAGTTTCTCCCTCTAAATGATGGCTGCAGTTTCTCCCTTCAGTAGTCAGCTAGAAGACTGTATAATGGCTGCCTCCCTTCAGTAGTCATCTAGAACACTAAATAATGACTGCAGTTTCTCCCTCTAAATGATGGCTGCAGTTTCTCCTTCAATATTCAAGTGCAGTTGTCGAGAAAATCAGTTGGGAATGCTCTGATCATTTCAGGTCATGCTTCTCTGGGCAACTCAGAGATCTGTTCATCATTATCACCAATCAACATCTCCACGAGGCTCGCACGTCTATCAGCGGCCAGCCATGATGCAATGTCTAGGTGGAGTGGGTGGGTGGTCTGACTGTTTTCGCTTCACCTCTTGGGGACCAAGAAAGGGATTTCAAGTGTTCAGTAGGAAGCTGTTGTTGATCTCTGTGCAGGCATTAGGAGAGCAGGCCAGGGAGGCAGCAAATGGCAGTGGTTTTTGCAGAGATTTTCCACTGCCAGTTGGGAAGACTGAAGACATCATTACCTCTGAGAAACTTTCTGAAGTCTTGGGCTTGACTTCCATGCAGTTCACTCTAATCCAACTTGCATGTTGGATGAATGATGGTTGCAAAAATGGACTAAAGTTGCATTTCAGACTCAAGATCGATCGTTAGCTGCTTGTTTATAGCGCACGGGCTAGCTCTTTATGGCACAGGGTTAGCTATTTATAGCGCGCAGGCTAACTAAGTTCAACACATGACACGGTTTACAGGTCTTGGGGAATCCGTCCAGTGATGTGACACTAAACAGATGCTGCAGTGAGCATGAACCCCTTGCAGGAAAACCATTCCACCCCAAAAGATGGTAGCTAGCTAGGCCTCGATGTCCAGCAGTTTTGTGTATTTGGAGATAATCTCAATCAGTCCATCTTCCTCCATCTCGGGTGATGGCACTCCTCTGACAGACATCTCTGTGAGTAACTAAAGACTAGGCATAAGGCATGGACTCGGGATGATCCCGTGATCATCTGTAGATGTCCAAAGTTGTTGCTGACCTAACCCTGGCCGCCAGTATTAGAGGAAAGGACTTTGAACTTTGGATGGACCTGAGGTTGTCCACGACAACAGAGGGCACAAGCACCTGTGGAGGAAGGTCTAAACACCACTAGTGCCTGTGATTATGGCTAAGGAAGGGATAGGATTCAATTTCATGAGTCAAGGTAAGAATCATGTGACCTCCATTCCAGATTGAAGAAGTCCTGAGTCCAGTTCAGATTTCAGGTTTTACGCCTCATTAGTAGATTGTGAAGCATGCCCATCTCCCAGTACTTGATCAGCACTGTGCTTCATATAGAAATAACATGCTGGGCACAGGTTCTATTTTTATCCATGCTTGCAGAATGCTCACAAATTAATTTCTGTGGCATCATTATCTGACCAATCAGGTGATGAGATTCTGCCACATGGTCGTTCACATGAACTCGCTGTTTGTGCATCACATGCTCCCCAGCTCCATCTTGAAGAACTCCTCGTGCTGATCCAGAAGTTCCTGCAAGGCAAAGAGAGTTGCACTCCAAGGTCAAGTAAAGTAACATTTCTTTCCAGTCCGTGTGGAGTTGCACCCCATCACAGCCTCGCCAACTAAGGGAGCTATGGCACACGTGTCTAGTATACTGCAAGAAGTTCTGTAATGAGATTCAAGTACTAATCCCACAAATTCTACACCCAATGAAAACAGTCATAGTATGCGTACAAAGTTCATTCTAAGTTTGCCTGCTGCTTTTAGGATGGGCCACCGAATGCTGGAAAGTAGAAGCTTATGGTGGTGACCAAGCAGCAGAATCAAGCAGCCTATTTTGCTGCAAGTTTAGGGAGGAGTCAAGCAGGAAACCCTGCGATCGCCAACATAGAGAGGTACGATTGGCAAGGTCAAAGGTCACTTGATTTGCGACAGCTCCTTATTACTAGCCATTTCCTGTCACCACAAATTCCCTTGACTCCTCTCAAGTTCGTCCTAATCCTCAGCTGCAGGTTTGTGACCTCCCTCACTTGTGAGCAGATATATAATGACCGGGGTAATTCTATGTCAACTCACACACTTGGAGGCAAATATTCGCAAGCCACTTCCGATTTCTTTGTAATTTGTTACACTTGTAGGGCCCGGTGAAAAACGATTCCACACCAAATTTTAGGTCCCTATGTCTAAGGGCCTCCGAGATACAGCGTTCCAAAGATCAGACCCGAAGTGACCTCCGGAAGGTCACGGGTTTACTTACTTGATCTCTAACTCTGTTGTTTCTGGCTCAATGTGGCCCATTCAAACACCATTGGAAAGCTGTTTTCAAGGGCTTTCCAACAGTATCTGAATCATTGTCCTACCTAAATATATGGGGAAGTTAGCTTTTGGGGCAAGGTCATCTTTGACCTTCTATTACTCAAAACCCATACCTCAAAATAAAAAAGTTTAATGACTCTATTGAAGCTGACATAAGTGGCTATCTCAGTGCCAAAAATCATAGTGGAATTCCTTATTTTCACTTGAAATCCTGTATCTGGATCAACTGGTTGGCCCCTCTGGGTATAGACAAACAAAAAGGTAGTCCTTTCTTCTACCACCATTCTCCTCAAGTCTGTCAAAGACATCTGAATGAACCACAGGGTGCGACTAAACCAACAATCCTGAAGAGAAGGAAGGACCTCATTAGCTGCTTTCTCTGAGTCATATTTTGACTTGCTCAGTGCCTGCTTGTGCTTGCACAAACCTGCAGGATCTTGCTGCTGCAAGTCTTGGCCAGAACTCTTTGATGTGTGTTGTGATCTGTGCATGATTCTTCCTGCACAGTTTTGTGTCTATAAAAGAACTGTTCATGTTTTGTTCTGGATCTGTTCAACTGTATTCTGTCTGGCAAGCTGCCTCTACTGAGTGAACATACTTTAGTCGTAGGCCTGATTCTGAGTCTGCTTGAATTGGTGAGTCTACTAATGTTGGCCGTGGCTTGCCTAGATGCAATGTCAGAATTTTGGCGAACTAAATAATGCAGTCAGGATGGATAATGATTCTCTATTTGCAGATGTCTTGCTCAATTGAGAGCATCATTGGTGTTTATTGTCAAGGTGGGAGCATATTCATAGACCTGACCTCAAGGCAAAAGGACTTGGTGTCGTTAAGACTCAAAGCTGTGAAAAGCCTTATTATGACAAGTTGCCATAAGCACTTTGATAAATATATTTCTTCGTATACCAACCGACAAATGGCATGTGCCAATCCATTAGGTCTGCATAAGATGCCTAAACGGGGAAAAGATCTCAGACAAATCAGCCTTGAATATGTAAAACTCAATCCATTTTCAGTTATTCCTATCCTAACAAATAAAGACAGTAATTTTCTTTTGCTTGCATAGGTAGACATCATCCCGAGATAAAAGTTTTGTTCTACTTGCCTGAAAAGTATGGCACAGATGGAGAAGGATCAAGCAGCACTTCTGGGGAAGAATCCAATGAGGAGCCTTCAGTGGAAGAACAGGAAGTCATCCATCAAGACAACATAGCAATGTTTGATGAGTCATTGACAGCCCTTGGAGTTTCCCCCCTTGACCGCCGAAAGTTAGTGGAGCGAATAAAATTGAAGGAGTTGTGAAGAAAAAACGACGTCTAGATTCCCCAGAACCAGCAGAAGTTGTGAAAGAAGATGTTACAAGCTATGAGGAGATGATCAAGCAACTAAAAGAGAAATTTCAACAGGAAGAAAAAGAAAGTGAAAAAATCAAAGTCCTGACGATGCTTCCCAAAAGTTGGAGCATCAGGAGGGTACAAGAAAAATCTGGGGCAACTCAATATATGGTGAGGACCTCGAAAAGACTTGTCTATGAAAAAGGCATCCTTTCAACACCAGATCCCAAAGTTGGGAAACCTTTGAGTGGCGAAACAGCCAAGGCAGTACGAGCGTTCTATGAGCAAGATGGCATGAGCAGGATGATGCCTGGAAAAAAAGACTGTGTATCTATGAAGGTGAGTGACGTAAAACAAAATGTGCAGAAGCTATTGCTCTTATGTAACCTTGTCGAGGTCTGCAGAAAGTTCAACGAGAGTGGACCCAAAATTGGGTTCTCGAAATTTGCCCAGTTGCGGCCGAATGTGTTGCTGGCAGATTCTAGTGGTATGCACAGCATGTGTGTCTGCACCATTCACCAGAATGTAAAGGTAATGGTGGAGGCATGCAAAATGAACTCCTACCCTGACTTCAAGGCTTTGGTAGGCGACGACTTTGATGGGAAGATAACATACAAAACCCTGCTAACTCTCGTGCAACCCACCACGACCAGAGTGTGACCTAGGGGAATGTGACTTTTGCAAGAACAGTGATCTTTCAGGTGTATGTCATGTTGTCAGTGTATAGATGATAGTGTGGAAGAAGAGTGCCCCTACTGGGGGAAAGCAGGGAAATTGAAGAAGCAAATCCTTGCTCTCTTCAATGAGTTATTTTTTGATGAGCTAACCTACAATGCCTGGGTGAGTGTTGACCACACCAACCTGGAGACAATGACAAGGAGCGCAGAAGACTTTGTCAAAAGCCTCGTCCAAAAACTGTCAGTTATGAGGCGCCATGACTTCATTGCAAAACAACAAGCTGCGCATGTGCAGGACCTGAAGCATAACATTGTAGCAGGAGAGGCAATTGTGATGGGTGACTTCGTGGAGAACTATTCCTTTGTGTGCCAAGATGCAGCCCAAGGGTTCCATTGGATGAACGACCAGGCAACCCTGCATCCCATTAGACAGCACCAGCAGGTTGTCGGGTAAATGTCTCTGACCACCCAGACAGACTGACTTTCCAGGAACTTCAACCACCTGGTTACTACACCTGTGGATATGAGGAGAAGTGGTGGATTGGGCAATTACTGGAGAAGTTTGACGACCTGAAAGAAGTGAAGTTGAGGTTCCTCCATCCTCATGGTCCCTCCTCATCTTTCACTTTCCCAAGAGTGCCAGATGAACTCAATGTTGAAATTGAGCAGATACTCACGTCAGCCAATGTATCAACAAGAGCTGGAAGAGTGTACACCATTACTAAGGACGCTGCACATGAAGCTGCAACAATGCTGACAAAGGCAAGCGTAAAGCTTTCGGACGAATCAGCCTTGAATGACTAAAAGGTTCCAAACATTTTCATATCCGAAACAACTTTATAACTTTTTCTTGCAGGTTCTGTAGGAGCACCAGTAGGCTCAATGACTGAGCTCAGATCAACATGAACCTGCCAGTGCAGGTTCTGTAGGAGCACCAATAAGCTCAATGACTGAGCTCAGATCACCATTAACCTGCCAGTGTAGGTTCTGTAGGAGCACCAGTAGGCTCAATGACTGAGCTCAGATCACCATTAACCTGCCAGTGCAGGTTCTGTAGGAGCACCAGTAGGCTCAATGACCGAGCTCAGATCAACATGAACCTGCCAGTGCAGGTTCTGTAGGAGCACCAGTAGGCTCAATGACCGAGCTCAGACCACCATTAACCTGCCAGTGCAGGTTCTGTAGGAGCACCAGTAGGCTCAATGACTGAGCTCAGATCACCATTAACCTGCCAGTGCAGGTTCTGTAGGAGCACCAGTAGGCTCAATGACTGAGCTCAGATCACCATTAACCTGCCAGTGTAGGTTCTGTAGGAGCGCCAGTAGGCTCAATGACTGAGCTCGGATCACCATTAACCTGCCAGTGCAGGTTCTGTAGGAGCGCCAGTAGGCTCAATGACTGAGCTCAGACCACCATTAACCTGCCAGGTTCTGTAGGAGCCAGTAGGCTCAATGACTGAGCCCAGATCACCATTAACCTGCCAGTGCAGGTTCTGTTGGCGCACCAGTAGGCTCAATGACTGAGCTCAGATCACCATTAACCTGCCAGTGCCAAGACCCTACATTTTTTGTAGTTCTGATTTCACTTGTTCGTTAATAAAAGTTTTCTGTAAAAATCCTTGATTTTACAACTGTGATGTATCTCTGGATCCCACAGGAATTCCACCATGATTTTTGGCACTGAGATAGCCACTTTTGTCAGCTTCAATATAGTCATTAAACTTTTTTATTTCGAGATATGGATTTTGAGTAATGGAAGGTCATGACCTTGACCAAAAAGCTAACTTCCCCATTTATTTAGGTAAGAAGATTCAGATACTGCTGGAAAGCCCTTGAAAACACAGTTCCAATGCCAATGTTGTTTGAATGGGCCAAATTGAGTAAGAAACAACAGAGTTGGATCAGGTTAAGTGAACCTGTGACCTTCCGGAGGTCACTTCGGGTCAGATCTTCGGAACGCTGTATCTCGGAGACCCTTTGACCTAGGGATCTAAAATTTGGTGTGGAATCATTTTTTTACCAAGTCCTACAAGTGTGCCAAATTACAAAGAAATCGGAAGTGGCTTGCAAATAGGCGTGTGAGTTGACATAGAATGTCTAGATGTTGCGCACTTACCATTGGTCTCACAGCTGCTTGCACACACAGTGGGTGTACCTGGTGGAGTGTAATCTGTAATCAGGACCAACGATACTCCAATAGAGTTTCATTTAGCCCCCCCCCCCCCCCCCCCCCGAGGAAATCGTATTATGACTCATCTTAACCATCATTTTCCCCCTCCCTTAGAATTCAGATTCCTCCATTTGCCCCCTCCCCCTCCCCCCTTAGACATTTTTCTAAATGAAATCCTGTCTAGTGTCCACCTCCATTGTCAGATTCTACACCCACGAGCCTTTCAACTGAGGCCATTGCATTGTTAACCTGCTGCTATGAATGGCAGTCGGGCTTCATGTCAACAATAGGGAATGGAGTGTGTCTGCAGGAGCCGCTTCCTTTGGATAGCCTTGTGGTCTCTGCGGTGAAGTCGGCTTAATGGTCTTGATTGTGTTGCATTCTCCTCCCCCTCCCCCTAGTTGCTATTGTATGTATTCCAACTCTGTAACTGGTGGTAACCCACCAACTGTTTTGCTGTTAGGATTTCTGCACTTGTGGTGGCCTGTGCTATGTCGTTGTACGTAGCGACTTGTGGGCAAGCGTGCTTGTGCTCTGCTCCAGACATGCATGGAGGCACAGACCAATGACACACACACACACACACACACAGTGGAAGTCGATGATAATCCAGCAAATAGCTTATTGCAATCACCCAAAGTTGTCTGAAGTTTTGCCATTTTGAGAGCCACTGAAGACCACGCTCACTGATTATACTGGTGATCAATGCTTTAACACCTAGTAATCAAGGCTTCAACACCTAGTGATCAAGGCTTCAACACCTGGTGATCCATGCTTCAACACCTAGTGATCAAGGCTTCAACACCTGGTGATCCATGCTTCAACACCTAGTTCAACACCTGGTGATCAACCTAGTAATCAAAGCTTTAATCAAAACTTCAACACCTAGTAATCAAGGTTTCAACACATTGTGATCAACTTAGTAATCAAAACTTCAACACCTAGCTTCAGCACAGTACCATAATAGTTAGAAATATTGACAGGAAATTAAATTTGACAGATTGGCGGGACTAAAACCGCCAAATAAATTACCGCCAATAAAACCCCACCCACATACATATGATGCACACTTGACGTCACCAAGTCCACTTTTCACCATTTTTTTTTGCTGCAGCAGATGACTTTACACAAAGAAAAGCAAGCCTGCAGATAAGGTGCCCACAAGGAGTGGTCGGACCAAGAAGTGCAGGTGGCAGACGAGAAAGTTGAGCAGCAGTGACTGACCAGCTCTTCAAACAGATCCTTGTGCTGTGGCTGATGGCAGCAACAGTGCAAGGACTCGTGCTGTTGCCAGGCTCACACGCAGTTCAGCTTGTCTAAAATAGTGGTCCATATTGGATGGCATAATTATATGATGGCCTCTCACTCTACAAGAAAACTCGAAGCTGCTCATAACTATGATCTGCTAGATCTTGCCACACCCACTTTACTGGCCGCATACAACCTTATTACCGTCAACATCCTGAAAATGTAACTGGCGAATATTTTGACCGTTAAAATGTTCAGCTTCAAGGCTTCAATACCAGTTATTCAAAGCTTCAACATCTATTATTCAAAGCCAACATCTATTATTCAAAATTTATTATTCAAACTTTCAACTTTCAACATAATATATTAAAGTTTTAACACCTAGTGATCAAAGTTTCAAACTCCTAGTATTCAAAGCTTCAACACCAGTATTCAAACCTATCTATTATTCAAAGCCAACACCTACTATTCAAAGCTTTCAATTCAAAGTTTCAACATCTATTATTCAATGCTTCAACACTGCTAACATGATTTTTATTTCTGCCGTGGGTTTAGAACCCCCTTTTCGGAGTCTACATGGATTATCTATGGCTTTCAGTCATACCTGTTTCTCAGCTTTCTTTCCCTCGGAATAAAACAACATGCACATGCAATCTAACTTCTTGCCTCATTTTCATGCAACTTTACCTTCTGTTTGATTCGGTAAGGGGTTTAGGTTTTGCTTCATCGTTTGCAACGTTTGCAATACCGTTTATAAAATCCTGTACCCACCACTATGTTTCAACTATAGTGCTGTAGTTTATAAGCATCTAGTTTTGCAAGTGCAGGCAGTATTGTCCAGCCAAATCTTATAGGGGCCTACAACCTCTGCATGCACCAACTCTTAGTGCAAGTTCTTCTGTGGCACAAGCTTGTATCTCTGGTTATCTTTGGTACAAGCTTATATCTCTGGCATATCTATGGTACAAGCTTGTATCTCTGGTGTATCTATGGTACAAGCTTGTATCTCTGGCATATCTATGGTACAAGCTTATATCTCTGGTGTATCTATGGTACAAGCTTGTATCTCTGGTGTATCTAATAATGATACAAGATTGTATCTCTGGTGTATCTATGGCACAAGCTTATATCTCTGGCATATCTATGGTACAAGCTTGTATCTCTGGTGTATCTATGGTACAAGCTTGTATCTCTGGCATATCTATGGTACAAGCTTATATCTCTGGTGTATCTATGGTACAAGCTTGTATCTCTGGTGTATCTATGATACAAGCTTGTATCTCTGGTGTATCTATGGTACAAGCTTATATCTCTGGCATATCTATGGTACAAGCTTGTATCTCTGGTAAATCTTATATCTCTGGTGTATCTATGGTACAAGCTTGTATCTCTGGTGTATCTATGATACAAGCTTGTATCTCTGGTGTATCTATGGCACAAGCTTATATCTCTGGCATATCTATGGTACAAGCTTGTATCTCTGGTAAATCTTATATCTCTGGTGTATCTATGGTACAAGCTTGTATCTCTGGTGTATCTATGATACAAGCTTGTATCTCTGGTAAATCTTATATCTCTGGTGTATCTATGGTACAAGCTTGTATCTCTGGTAAATCTTATATCTCTGGTGTATCTATGGTACAAGCTTGTATCTATGGTGTATCTATGATACAAGCTTGTATCTCTAGTGTATCTATGGCACAAGCTTATATCTCTGGCATATCTATGGTACAAGCTTGTATCTCTGGTAAATCTTATATCTCTGGTGTATCTATGGTACAAGCTTGTATCTCTGGTGTATCTAATAATGATACAAGCTTGTATCTCTGGTGTATCTATGGCACAAGCTTATATCTATGGCATATCTATGGTACAAGCTTGTATCTCTGGTGTATCTATGGTACAAGCTTGTATCTCTGGCATATCTATGGTACAAGCTTATATCTCTGGTGTATCTATGGTACAAGCTTGTATCTCTGGTGTATCTATGATACAAGCTTGTATCTCTGGTGTATCTATGGTACAAGCTTATATCTCTGGCATATCTATGGTACAAGCTTGTATCTCTGGTAAATCTTATATCTCTGGTGTATCTATGGTTCAAGCTTGTATCTCTGGTGTATCTATGATACAAGCTTGTATCTCTGGTGTATCTATGATACAAGCTTGTATCTCTGGTGTATCTATGATACAAGCTTGTATCTCTGGTGTATCTATGATACAAGCTTGTATCTCTGGTGTGTCTATGGGGTACAAGCTTATATCTCTGGTGTATCTATGGTACAAGCTTATATCTCTGGTCTATTTATGGTACAAGCTTATATCTCTGGTGTATCTATGGCACAAGCTTGTATCTCTGGTGCAAGCTTGTATCTATGGTGTATCTATGGGGTACAATCTGGTGTATCTATGGTACAAGCTTATATCTCTGGTGTATCTATGGTACAAGCTTATATCTCTGGTGTATCTATGGCACAAGCTTGTATCTCTGGTGCAAGCTTGTATCTTTGGTGTATCTATGGTGCACAAGCTTGTATCTCGGGTGTATCTATGGTACAATCTGGTGTATCTATGGCACAAGCTGGTGTATCTATGGTACAAGCTTATATCTCTGGTGTATCTATAGCACAAGCTTGTATCTCTGGTGCAAGCTTGTATCTTTGGTGTATCTATGGTGCACAAGCTTGTATCTCGGGTGTATCTATGGTACAATCTGGTGTATCTATGGCACAAGCTGGTGTATCTATGGCACAAGCTTGTATCTCTGGTGCAAGCTTGTATCTTTGGTGTATCTATGGTGTGTCTATGGCACAAGCTTGTATCTCTGGTGTATCTCTTATATCTCAAGTTGTGTATCTATCATAGACGTAACCACCAGTGGGGCAGGGTAGGCTTTGGCCTGACCGACCAGCTACTTTTTGGGCCAATGTGTTTGCAAGGCTAGACTTCAAAGTAACTGACACATTAATGTGTTAATTGTGACTTAATTATGATGTAACCTCAACAATGCATATATTATTAGTTTATTCTAATAATTTTTTTCACACTATTCGGTGAGTGCATTTGACTGCTTCTAGTGAATGGAGAAGCCACATCAGCCACTATCTTTTAACTTCCCAATGAGAAACTATGGGGAAAAGAATGTAATTCCATTCCAAGCTTCTTGGTTTGGTACTTGGCCATGGCTCCATTATGAGGAAGGCTCAGACTCAGTTTTTTGCCACAACTGTTCAAGCAGCTACGAAACAAAAGACATTAATGTCTTCAGTAGCCAGCAAAATGAGTGGAGCATTTGTTTCAACTGGTTACAGGAACTGGGAGGATGCTTTCAGAAAACATGAAACTAGTGAATGCATTGAGCTGCTACTGAGTTGACTATTAAACTTCCATCTCAAGTATCCAATGTGGGTGAGTTACTTCCAATGAAGATGAAAGAAGAAAAGGCTAACAACCGTGCTATGCTTTATGCTTATGATAATCTTACAAAATATTCGTTTTCTTGCACGTCAAAGCCTACCATTCCGTGGTTCAGTTGGAGAAGACCAACTTCACACAGCTCCTTCAACTTCGTAGTATTGATGATGAAAGAGTAGCTCCCTGGATGGCGAAGAGAATGAACAGTTTTTATGTCTCCAAAGATTCAAAATGGATTGATTGAGCTAATGACCCTGCGAGTGTTGCGCTCAATCCTAAGTGAGATTCGGAGTGTTCAGTTCTTCACTATTATGGTGGATGAAACAAATGATGTTGCCAACATTGAGCAAGTTGTTATTGTTTTGAGGTGGGTGGCTCAAGATTTAGCTATGCATGAAGATTTCATAGGCATACATGCTGTAGAGACAACATAGGCTTCAATGCTTGCAAAAGTTGTTAAAAATGTCCTCCTGAGTTCAAATCTTTCACTAAGTAATGTACAAGGGCAGTGTTATGACGGTGCTGCTGCAATGGCTGATAGAAAAAGTGGTTTAGCCAAATTGCTTATGGATGAAGAACCAAGTGCAGTTTGCACACACTGCTATGGCCATTCATTAAACCTAGCTGCTAATGATGCCATGAAGGGAAGTGTGCCCATTCATTAAACCTAGCTGCTAATGATGCCATGAAGGGAAGTGCTTTGATGAAGAGTGCGCTTGAAGTTAACTATGAAATAACGAAGTTGGTGAAGTATTCTCCCCGTCGTGATGCAATCTTTCAAAATTTGAAGCAAGAGATTGCCCCTGGTAGTATTAGTATTAGAGTCCTTTGCCCAACACCAGTGAGAGCAGAAGCATTAGCTAGCATTTTGTCCAATTATGAAGTGTTGTTTAAACTTTGGGATGAAGCAAAGCAAGTAGTACATGATACTGACACTATTGGACGTATTAATGGAGTCTCTGCCTACATGGAGAAATTTTCCTTTCTCTTTGGAGTCATTTTGGGTGAATTGTTATTGCATCATGCCGATAACCTCAGCAGGTCACTTCAACTCAAGACTCTCACAGCTGCAGAGGGCCAAGAACAAGCAAAGCTCACTGTATGCCCTTCCAAAAAAGGTATAAAAAATGGGTGAAGACTTGAATATAGATGAACCTTGCTTGCCACAAGCCCGAAAAAGATCAAGAAGGTATGAGATAGGCTCTGCTGAACCTGAATTTTCTGATTCCCCCAAAGAATACTACCGTGCATCATATTTTGAAGCATTGGACTTGATTGTCACTTCAATCACTGACAGATTTAATCAACCAGGGTTTAAAACATATTCTAATCTGCAAGAGCTTCTCATCAAAGCTGCAAGAAATCAAGAAATCAGAATTATGAGTTCATTTGTATGTTTTATAAAGTTATAAAGATGACATTACTCCTGCTCGCCTTGAGGTACAGCTCGAGCTCCTTGGAACTCAGTTCAGTGATGCTCTAATGATTGACATTACATTTCAGTCAGTGGTTGATTACAGCACCATGTACACATATCAGATGTGGTTATTCTAGTGGAACTAATACCAGCTACAAATGCAACTAGTGAGCGATCATTTAGTTCACTACGAAGGCTGAAGTCTTACCTCCGCCATCTATGACTCAATCTCGTTTGAATCACTTGATGATTATTTACAGCCACAAAGAAAGAAAGGACAGACAAAGTGTCCTTCGAAGATGTTGCAGAATAGTCTCACACACTGTTTTGTGTCACCTTTTCTAATATTGAATGGCAGATGATAAAAAAAAATTTACAGGTGGAAAACAATTCTTAGATCACTTATGCTAACAAAGACAATCATAATTATAGTTCACTATGTTTGAAAGCTTCTAAAAGTGTCCAAACAAAGAAAAACGTTTTTCATATCCGGACACAAAATCATTGGTCAATGCATAATTAACCAATTACACTCAGAGTCTAAGTGGCCTGACTAAAGTCAATTTGGTGGTTACATCCCTGTCTAGAGCATGACCTGTCTAGAGCATGAATCTACAGACAGTAGATCTCTAGTGAATCTATTACCCAAGCTTGTATCTCTGGTGTATCTATGGTGCAAGCTTATATCTCTGGTGTATCTATGTACAAGCTTATAACCTCTGAGTATATCTATGATATAAAGCTATCAAGTTTCAAACGTGAATGAGTGAGACCTTGACTGTGTGCCACTGAAAAGGACCAGCTTGCAAAACCAATCTAGTCTACTTCATGCTAAAACAGAACATTTCTGAAGGGACATTGTCAGAATACAGGACTCCATGAAGACATGAGAATTAGCTAACACATGGTCACAAGTCTAATGAGAATTGTTCATTTCTTGCTGTGTTCTTTTGGAACACTTAATGACCTCAGGATAAGGTTCAAACTTGTAACATGGTTCCTCACTAGCCATTTAAACCATCAGAATAATAGCCAGTGCACCACCTAGTGGCAGGAACTTCTAAAGTCAGTCTAGCCAGTGTACCATCTAGTGACAGGAACTTCTAAAGTCAGTCTAGCCAGTGTACCACCTAGTGACAGGAACTTCTAAAGTCAGTCTAGCCAGTGTACCATCTAGTGACAGGAACTTCTAAAGTCAGTCTAGCCAGTGTACCATCTAGTGACAGGAACTTCTAAAGTCAGTCTAGCCAGTGTACCACCTAGTGACAGGAACTTCTAAAGTCAGTCTAGCCAGTGTACCATCTAGTGACAGGAACTTCTAAAGTCAGTCTAGCCAGTGTACCACCTAGTGACAGGAACTTCTAAAGTCAGTCTAGCCAGTGTACCATCTAGTGACAGGAACTTCTAAAGTCAGTCTAGCCAGTGTACCACCTAGTGACAGGAACTTCTAAAGTCAGTCTAGCCAGTGTACCATCTAGTGACAGGAACTTCTAAAGTCAGTCTAGCCAGTGTACCACCTAGTGACAGGAACTTCTAAAGTCAGTCTAGCCAGTGTACCATCTAGTGACAGGAACTTCTAAAGTCAGTCTAGCCAGTGTACCACCTAGTGACAGGAACTTCTAAAGTCAGTCTAGCCAGTGTACCATCTAGTGACAGGAACTTCTAACAGTCTAGCCAGTGTACCATCTAGTGACAGGAACTTCTAAAGTCAGTCTAGCCAGTGTACCATCTAGTGACAGGAACTTCTAAAGTCAGTCTAGCCAGTGTACCACCTAGTGACAGGAACTTCTAAAGTCAGTCTAGCCAGTGTACCATCTAGTGACGGGAACTTCTAAAGTCAGTCTAGCCAGTGTACCATCTAGTGGCAGGAACTTCTAAAGTCAGTCTAGCCAGTGTACCATCTAGTGGCAGGAACTTCTAAAGTCAGTCTAGCCAGTGTACCATCTAGTGACAGGAACTTCTAAAGTCAGTCTAGCCAGTGTACCATCTAGTGGCAGGAACTTCTAAAGTCAGTCTAGCCAGTGTACCATCTAGTGACAGGAACTTCTAACAGTCTAGCCAGTGTACCATCTAGTGACAGGAACTTCTAAAGTCAGTCTAGCCAGCGTACCATCTAGTGACAGGAACTTCTAAAGTCAGTCTAGCCAGTGTACCATCTAGTGACAGGAACTTCTAAAGTCAGTCTAGCCAGTGTACCATCTAGTGACAGGAACTTCTAAAGTCAGTCTAGCCAGTGTACCATCTAGTGACAGGAACTTCTAAAGTCAGTCTAGCCAGTGTACCATCTAGTGACAGGAACTTCTAAAGTCAGTCTAGCCAGTGTACCATCTAGTGACAGGAACTTCTAAAGTCAGTCTAGCCAGTGTACCATCTAGTGACAGGAACTTCTAAAGTCAGTCTAGCCAGTGTACCATCTAGTGACAGGAACTTCTAAAGTCAGTCTAGCCAGTGTACCATCTAGTGACAGGAACTTCTAAAGTCAGTCTAGCCAGTGTACCATCTAGTGACAGGAACTTCTAAAGTCAGTCTAGCCTGTGTACCATCTAGTGACAGGAACTTCTAAAGTCAGTCTAGCCAGTGTACCACCTAGTGACAGGAACTTCTAAAGTCAGTCTAGCCAGTGTACCATCTAGTGACAGGAACTTCTAACAGTCTAGCCAGTGTACCATCTAGTGACGGGAACTTCTAAAGTCAGTCTAGCCAGTGTACCATCTAGTGACGGGAACTTCTAAAGTCAGTCTAGCCAGTGTACCACCTAGTGACAGGAACTTCTAAAGTCAGTCTAGCCAGTGTACCATCTAGTGACAGGAACTTCTAAAGTCAGTCTAGCCAGTGTACCATCTAGTGACAGGAACTTCTAAAGTCAGTCTAGCCAGTGTACCATCTAGTGACAGGAACTTCTAAAGTCAGTCTAGCCAGTGTACCATCTAGTGGCAGGAACTTCTAAAGTCAGTCTAGCCAGTGTACCATCTAGTGACAGGAACTTCTAAAGTCAGTCTAGCCAGTGTACCATCTAGTGACAGGAACTTCTAAAGTCAGTCTAGCCAGTGTACCATCTAGTGACAGGAACTTCTAAAGTCAGTCTAGCCAGTGTACCACCTAGTGACAGGAACTTCTAAAGTCAGTCTAGCCAGTGTACCATCTAGTGGCAGGAACTTCTAAAGTCAGTCTAGCCAGTGTACCACCTAGTGACAGGAACTTCTAAAGTCAGTCTAGCCAGTGTACCATCTAGTGGCAGGAACTTCTAAAGTCAGTCTAGCCAGTGTACCATCTAGTGGCAGGAACTTCTAAAGTCAGTCTAGCCAGTGTACCATCTAGTGACAGAGAACTTCTAAAGTCAGTCTAGCCAGTGTACCATCTAGTGACAGGAACTTCTAAAGTCAGTCTAGCCAGTGTACCATCTAGTGGCAGGAACTTCTAAAGTCAGTCTAGCCAGTGTACCATCTAGTGACAGAGAACTTCTAAAGTCAGTCTAGCCAGTGTACCATCTAGTGACAGGAACTTCTAAAGTCAGTCTAGCCAGTGTGTACCATCTAGTGACAGGAACTTCTAAAGTCAGTCTAGCCAGTGTACCATCTAGTGACAGGAACTTCTAAAGTCAGTCTAGCCAGTGTACCATCTAGTGACAGGAACTTCTAAAGTCAGTCTAGCCAGTGTGTACCATCTAGTGACAGGAACTTGTATTCTTCCCCCCTGATAAAGAGAACACGTGTTCTTCCTCAGCATTGGGAAGTGTTAGCACTAGTTTTGACAAGATAATGAAGCTAGCCAGTGACTAAGATATGTCCACAATACATCCTTTCTATGATTCTTTATCCACTTTCTCCATCCCTTCCTCCATCCCTTCTGCTCATTATGTAAGCAGGATTACATGATCTCGCATAGTATGAAACTGGAAACATTTGAAACAGTTTCTCTTGAAGATTTCATATCTGCATATCGCAGAAGTTCGCTGAAATGTTTGACAAAAAAATAATGTAACATGCAAAATCAGCATGTACTCTTCTGCGTGCATCCACATGTGCAATCCACATGTGCAAATTACTTCTGCGTGCATCCACACGTGCAAATTAGCCTGTACTCTTCTGCGTGCATCCACACGTGCAAATTAGCCTGTACTCTTCTGCGTGCATCCACACGTGCAAATTAGCCTGTACTCTTCTGCATGCATCCACGGGTGCAAATCAGCTTGTACACTTCTGCGTGCATCCACAAACTGGGCATTTAGAGGGAGTTCATTGTCAATAGGAAGATGAGTAGGAGCGTGCAAAGTAGAACATTCATAGAGAGATCTGGCACCTGTCAAAAGCTGGCCCGCAGCATGAGGGGAAACATCAGCTTCCTTCAGCGGCTTTTTTGTCCTCCTCTTCTTGTGAACATGCCTAGTCCTGCTATCTCAAGTTGGCAGGTAATCGCTGTAGCTGGTCTCTCACATCTTCTCCCACATCTAGTTGGCAGGTAATCGCTGTAGCTGGTCTCTCACATCTTCTCCCACATCTAGTTGGCAGGTAATCGCTGTAGCTGGTCTCTCACATCTTCTCCCACATCTAGTTGGCAGGTAATCGCTGTAGCTGGTTTCTCACATCTTCTCCCACATCTAGTTGGCAGGTAGGACCGCTGTAGCTGGTCTCTCACATCTTCTCCCACATCTAGTTGGCAGGTAGGACCGCTGTAGCTGGTCCCTTCACATCTTCTCCCACATCTAGTTGGCAGGTAATCGCTGTAGCTATCTTCTCCCACATCTAGTTGGCTGGTAGGATCGCTGTAGCTGGTCCCTTCACATCTTCTCCCAATCTAGTTGGCAGGTAATCGCTGTAGCTGGTCTCTCATATCTTCTCCCACATCTAGTTGGCAGGTAATCGCTGTAGCTGGTCTCTCACATCTTCTCCCACATCTAGTTGGCAGGTAATCGCTGTAGCTGGTTTCTCACATCTTCTCCCACATCTAGTTGGCAGGTAGGACCGCTGTAGCTGGTCTCTCACATCTTCTCCCACATCTAGTTGGCAGGTAGGACCGCTGTAGCTGGTCCCTTCACATCTTCTCCCACATCTAGTTGGCAGGTAATCGCTGTAGCTATCTTCTCCCACATCTAGTTGGCTGGTAGGATCGCTGTAGCTGGTCCCTTCACATCTTCTCCCACATCTAGTTGGCAGGTAATCGCTGTAGCTGGTCTCTCACATCTTCTCCCACATCTAGTTGGCAGGTAGGATCGCTGTAGCTGGTCCCTTCACATCTTCTCCCACATCTAGTTGGCAGGTAATCGCTGTAGCTGGTCCCTTCACATCTTCTCCCACATCTAGTTGGCAGGTAATCGCTGTAGCTGGTCTCTCACATCTTCTCCCACATCTAGTTGGCAGGTAGGATCGCTGTAGCTGGTCCCTTCACATCTTCTCCCACATCTAGTTGGCAGGTAATCGCTGTAGCTGGTCTCTCACATCTTCTCCCACATCTAGTTGGCAGGTAATCGCTGTAGCTGGTCCCTTCACATCTTCTCCCACATCTAGTTGGCAGGCAGCTAATCTCTGTAGCTGGTCTCACATCTTCTCCCACATCTAGTTGGCAGGTAATCGGTAATCGCTGTAGCTATGTTCTCCCACATCTAGTTGGCAGGTAATCGGTAATCGCTGTAGCTATGTTCTCCCACATCTAGTTGGCAGGTAGGATCGCTGTAGCTGGTCCCTTCACATCTTCTCCCACATCTAGTTGGCAGGTAATCGCTGTAGCTGGTCTCACATCTTCACCCACATCAAGTTGGCAGGAAGGATCGCTGTAGCCACATCTTCTCCCACATCTAGTTGGCAGCTAATCTCTGTAGCTGGTCTCACATCTTCACCCACATCAAGTTGACGGATAGAATCGCTGTAGCTGGTCTTTTATCACCCGTCGCATCAATTATGTTTTGGGGCTTAACAAACCTATTCACTAATTTTTTCAAGAAAGCCTTCATCTCAGAATGGAGTCAAAAATACCACTGAATTATTGCGAACTTGTGAAACTTTCTAAACAGGAATTACAGATAGAAAAGAAGTTAAATTTCCATTATGGTCTGAGACTTTTTCTCAAGTCTTTCAAATGCCTGAGGCTCACTATTGGACTTGAAGTAGCTAGTCAAACTAGCAAATAACTCAAGGAAGCGTGTTGATACACGAGAAACAACCTCCTAGCCAGCGTGTTGATACATGAGAAACACCCTCCTAGCCAGCGTGTTGATACATGAGAAAACAGCCTCCTAGCCAGCGTGTTGATACATGAGAAACAACCTCCTAGCCAGCGCGTTGATACATGAGAAACAACCTCCTAGCCAGCGTGTTGATACATGAGAAACAACCTCCTAGCCAGCGTGTTGATACATGAGAAACAACCTCCTAGCCAGCGTGTTGATACATGAGAAACAACCTCCTAGCCAGCATGTTGATACATGAGAAACAACCTCCTAGCCAGCGTGTTGATACATGAGGAACAACCTCCTAGCCAGCGTGTTGATACATGAGAAACAACCTCCTGGCCAGTGTGTTGATACATGAGAAACAACCTCCTAGCCAGCGTGTTGATACATGAGAAACAACCTCCTAGCCAGCGTGTTGATACATGAGAAGCAACCTCCTAGCCAGCATGTTGATACAAGAGAAACAACCTCCTAGCCAGCGTGTTGATACATGAGAAACAACCTCCTGGCCAGTGTGTTGATACATGAGAAACAACCTCCTAGCCAGCGTGTTGATACATGAGAAGCAACCTCCTAGCCAGCATGTTGATACAAGAGAAACAACCTCCTAGCCAGCGTGTTGATACATGAGAAACAACCTCCTAGCCAGCATGTTGATACATGAGAAGCAACCTCCTAGCCAACATGTTGATACATGAGAAACAACCGAAATTTCTCTTCCCAATATCCCATCATTGTCATAATGATATCATTCGTGAGATGGGCTGGAGGACTCTGAGGAAGCGAGCATGGCATTTTTGAGCTGGACTCTACTGCAAGGCATCATTTCAGGCTGTAAGGGGGGGAAGTTCTTACATTCTTGTGCTAACCAGTATCAGCCCTGAAATCTGGGATACTAGGATAACCCCCCCGTTTTCCAGTATAATCCTGGAGTACTGAATGGTTGGCAGGTGTGTGCAAGGCTAGATTTCAATAAGCTCATTGTGGTGGATTTAAAGTGTTCTGCTCAGAACACATGTTGTCTTAGGTTTCCATGAACGGTTATCCATGCTGCTCCAAATCTGTTCTTCCTTGAGGACCAGTGCCGCTCCAAGTCTGTTCTTCCTTGAGGACCAGTGCCACTCCAAGTCTGTTCTTCCTTGAGGACCAGTGCCACTCCAAATCTGTTCTTCCTTGAGGACCAGTGCCACTCCAAATCTGTTCTTCCTTGAGGACCAGTGCTGCTCCAAGTCTGTTCTTCCTTGAGGACCAGTGCCACTCCAAATCTGTTCTTCCTTGAGGACCAGTGCCACTCCAAGTCTGTTCTTCCTTGAGGACCAGTGCTGCTCCAAATCTGTTCTTCTTTGAGGACCAGTGCCACTCCAAATCTGTTCTTCCTTGAGGACCAGTGCCACTCCAAGTCTGTTCTTCCTTGAGGTCAAGTGCCACTCCAAGTCTGTTCTTCCTTGAGGACCAGTGCCGCTCCAAGTCTGTTATTCCTTGAGGACCAGTGCCGCTCCAAGTCTGTTCTTCCTTGAGGACCAGTGCCACTCCAAATCTGTTCTTCCTTGAGGACCAGTGCCACTCCAAGTCTGTTCTTCCTTGAGGACCAGTGCCGCTCCAAGTCTGTTCTTCCTTGAGGACCAGTGCCGCTCCAAGTCTGTTCTTCCTTGAGGACCAGTGCTGCTCCAAGTCTGTTCTTCCTTGAGGACCAGTGCTGCTCCAAGTCTGTTCTTCCTTGAGGTCCAGTGCCGCTCCAAGTCTGTTCTTCCTTGAGGACCAGTGCCACTCCAAGTCTGTTCTTCCTTGAGGACCAGTGCCACTCCAAGTCTGTTCTTCCTTGAGGACCAGTGCCGCTCCAAGTCTGTTCTTCCTTGAGGACCAGTGCTGCTCCAAGTGCCAACATAATCGTCCCACTCAGCAGATACTACACCAGTGATGGTACTGAAGATGAATGACAGTTCTTTAGTCTTCTCTGGACAAAAACAAGTATGTAAGATATCTTGCGGCACCCCGGAGTTTGCATGAACAGAGTTTACCGGTCACTTTGCCCATGAACTCTCTCCATCTCAATCTGGCAGAGGACACTGCAGCTGACAATGCAGTACTCTTCATCGCTGCATTATACATACCCTGACCCAAAGTGCTGGGTGTGGCATGCACATTTTAGGGTACAGTCTAATTGCTGTTGCCATCTTTGCACTCTCTGTGTGTGAGGGGGCCAACTCCGTGCGGCATGATGTGAAGGTGGCATCTCTTCACACTCTGAGCAAAGGGCCGGCACTTTCGCCCAAGGACATGGCAGGGCTGGAGGAAATGGGACGGTGGAGATGACAGCTCTTGATGCACGAATGAGCGTGGCTATGGCACTCCCTGGGCATGTATTTCTATAATACAAACTGAACAGAAATGAGCAGCTTGAGTGTCATTAATTAAGTGCAGGTGCTGCTAGGACTCCTTCTGGGGTGGGGGTGACTACTCTCTTTTTGTGGTGGCCATGCATGATGTTTCCTTAGTCCAGCCCAACTGCTGCCATCGGTCCTTGAGCCCCTGCACATGAAATAGAGCACACCTAATGAAAAATTAACACACCCACAAACATGTATTGCTATTTGTCGGACTACAAATGCATTCATTATCACATTCTTATCAGCTTTTAAGGTGACTAGAGGAATCTGAAGGGAAATGGTCATCCATTCCACTTATCAATAATTGACTCTGTATAATAACACAGGATAACACAGAGGTTAACTTATCTATGGTTGAGGCACTGTATATTAACACATGATAACACAGAGGTTAACTTATCTATGGTTGAGGCTCTGTATAATAACACAGGATAATACGGAGGTTAACTTATCTATGGTTGAGGCACTGTATAATAACACAGGATAACACAGAGGTTAACTTATCTATGGTTGAGGCACTGTACAATAACACATGATAACACAGAGGTTAACTTATCTATGGTTGAGGCTCTGTATAATAACACAGGATAATACGGAGGTTAACTTATCTATGGTTGAGGCACTGTATAATAACGCAGGATAATACGGAGGTTAACTTATCTATGGTTGAGGCACTGTATAATAACACATGATAACACAGAGGTTAACTTATCTATGGTTGAGGCACTGTATAATAACACAGGATAACACAGAGGTTAACTTATCTATGGTTGAGGCACTGCATAATAACACATGATAACACAGAGGTTAACTTATCTATGGTTGAGGCACTGTATAATAACGCAGGATAATACAGAGGTTAACTTATCTATTTGAGGCACTGTATAATAACACATGATAACACAGAGGTTAACTTATCTATGGTTGAGGCTCTGTATAATAATACAGAGGTTAACTTATCTATGGTTGAGGCTCTGTATAATAACACAGGATAACACAGAGGTTAACTTATCTATTCTGTATAATAACACAGGATAACACAGATGTTAACTTATCTATGGTTGAGGCTCTGTATAATAACGCAAGATAATACGGAGGTTAATTTATGGTTGAGGCACTGTATAATAACACAGAGGTTAATCCACTTATCCCTGGTTCAGGCACCCTTTAATAATTAGATAATATAGAGGTTAATCTACTTATCCATGGTTCAGGCACCCTATAATAATAAGATAATACAGACTTATCCATAGTTCAGGCACCCTATAATAACACAGGATAATAATGATGTGATCCTTAATTTATGGACGTGTGCAATGTCATAATTGTGAGGTAGACATTAAGCAAGGATTACTAAGCCTTGTTAAGTGGTTGCCATCTCTAACCAATCCCAGTGTTTGTAGACTTATCCTTTAAGAAATTGGCTAAAGAGCTGCTCAGTGTATTACAGTCTATTTTTCTTGTTTTAGGCATCCCTAACAAACAGTATTCACAGTGTACAAACTGTCTTTGACCATGCTATAAGAATTCAAAATGCTCATGTTTCCGGCTGCAACCAATCGGTGTCGAGCAAGCTATCAGGTGTTAACACGAGTGAAGCCAGTTGGTGACTAGTGAGTGTCTAGTTCATCCTACCAATATACATACATTGATAGCCCCATAGTGTGAAGTTTTCAATTTTGAGCAATGGAATTTAAATTTAAATGTGTTTGTTTGTTTGTTTGTTTGTTTTAGTTGGAATTGGTCAGAGTTCTGAAGTGCTGATAGTGCCCACACTGAAAGCTGTCATGTCCAAGGCAATATCTGCAGATGAAAGAGGTAAAGAATTCTATTGCTTTCTACAGGTATGTGTGTACATTGTCTAGGAGCTGGGCCAGGGTTAAAAGGGTGGCTGTCCTGTAGGAGCTGGGCCAGGGTTTTTGAAGGGTGGCTGTCCTGTAGGATATGGGCCAGGATTTTTAAATGGTGGCTGTCCTGTAGAAGCTGGGCTAAGTGGCTGTCCTGTAGGAGGTGTGCCAGGGTTTCTAAAGAATGGCTGTCCTGTAGAAGCTGGGCCATGGTGTTTTTTTAAAAGAGTGGCTGTCCTGTAGAAACTGGGCCAGGGTTTTAAAAGGGTGGATGTCCTGTAGGACATGGGCCAGGGTTTCTAAAGAGTGGCTGTCCTGGTGTTTGTTTGGTTGTTGTTTTTGTTTTTGTAGGTAGGGGGGGGGAATATTTTTGAGTACCCCCTTCTCTCTCCCATAATATTACCTAGAGACCGGAGTTTGCTGGTTTTGTGAACTGTGAACTGGGTATATTTTCTACTTCTGCTGACAGAACGCATTTGTCGAGTTCCCCTTTCCTTATTCATGGGAAAGATGGCAATATTAATCCTGTGTCATTGAGACTGTCTAGGCGTAGAGAAGAATGGAGTGACTGTTTGTGCAGTGCATCCCGGCAAACTAGGACACACTCTTACACATATAATATATATATATAGCGTAACAGATCTATTTATCTAATTATTTTCATAAATTATCTTTGCTCAATTTATAATGATGCATCGTTGCTGGCATCTGTAAGTTCTATTTCCATGTCGTAACTGGCAACCTTTTCCATTCAAGCCTCTGCGATTAGACTGACTGATGGTTGTTCTAAATGAAAGTTCCTTCTGGTGGTTAGAGGCCACCGTGTACAGAATAAATGGACTCCGCAATTAGGTGCAGTAACCACACCTGGTTCAGAACACGACAATCTCCATGACTAGCTTTAAGCTAGCTGGCTCAAGTCAATGTCAGAGGACTCTTTAGGCAGCACAGTGAAGTGCTTCTTCTTCAGACCCATTAGGTTTATCTGATCATAGATGTGGGATGCTTGAAGATGTGGGACAGGATCGCATGAGGTCGAAGGACATATACACTGCTCTCTATTCAATAGAACTATCTTCTGTTGCAGCTCTATTCAGGGGCGCAGATTTAGGGGCGCAGATGAATTGAATTATTTCCCCCACGCCACATAAAAGAGCTTTTACGGTATTCACTTAGTATACTGTGGTATACTAGTTTAGCATTCAGTGTGCACTGCATGTTGCATCTTTGGATATTTTTAGGCTTTAACATTAATAGCCCTAAATACTTGCCCTAGATGTGCCCTAATACTTGCCCTAGATGTGCCCTAATATTTGCCCTAGATGTGCCCTAAATACTTACCTAGATGTGCCCTAACACTTGCCCTAGATGTGCCCTAATACTTGCCCTAGATGTGCCCTAAATACTTGCCTAGATGTGCCCTAATACTTGCCCTAGATGTGCCCTAATACTTGCCCTAGATGTGCCCTAACACTTGCCCTAGATGTGCCCTAAATACTTGCCTAGATGTGCCCTAATACTTGCCCTAGATGTGCCCTAACACTTGCCCTAGATGTGCCCTAACACTTGCCCTAGATGTGCCCTAATACTTGCCCTAGATGTGCCCTAAATACTTGCCTAGATATGCCCTAATACTTGCCCTAGATGTGCCCTAATACTTGCCCTAGATGTGCCCTAACACTTGCCCTAGATGTGCCCTAAATACTTGCCTAGATGTGCCCTAATACTTGCCCTAGATGTGCCCTAACACTTGCCCTAGATGTGCCCTAACACTTGCCCTAGATGTGCCCTAATACTTGCCCTAGATGTGCCCTAACACTTGCCCTAGATGTGCCCTAAATACTTGCCTAGATGTGCCCTAATACTTGCCCTAGATGTGCCCTAACACTTGCCCTAGATGTGCCCTAACACTTGCCCTAGATGTGCCCTAATACTTGCCCTAGATGTGCCCTAAATACTTGCCTAGATGTGCCCTAATACTTGCCCTAGATGTGCCCTAATACTTGCCCTAGATGTGCCCTAACACTTGCCCTAGATGTGCCCTAAATACTTGCCTAGATGTGCCCTAATACTTGCCCTAGATGTCCCTAACACTTGCCCTAGATGTGCCCTAACACTTGCCCTAGATGTGTCCTAATACTTGCCCTAGATGTGACCTAACACTTGCCCTAGATATAGGCATAGTCACTAGATAATACCTAGCCACCACATAGCCACCAAGAGAACCCCCCTCCCCTCTCAATGGTACCCCCTCCAGCTGTAACTGGATCAAATGAATAGCTACAACTCCCCCCCCCCCCCCCTGCTGCCCCCATCATTAGGATGCAAATGCAATAAGCTGCAGTCAAAGATTCAGAGTGTTTCCCAGTAAGCCTTCCTCTTCTCCCAGAAACAATAGTTCCGGCCAGAAAGAGACCGTCAGATAAGCAGGATCGTAGACCTTTATTATTATTGCCGTGCTTTATTCTTTATTATTCAATGCCGTGAACCCCTCAACAGGAAACAGCGTAATAGCCTTCCCATAGTAATTATAGGAGATTAGACAGGCAACTACAGTTCCTGTTTATACAGTAATTACTCATAGCCCGCTTTAGATCATGACCACTGTGGATCAGTATTCCCCTAGCATTAGCTGATTAGCCCTAGCCCTAGCTGAAATGACTGCAAGTCCTAGCATGGCCCTATCTGCTAGTCCTTGCCCTGGTCCTAGTTATGATTACATGCCCTAGTCTAGTAGCCCTTGCCCTAGCCCTAGCTGTAATGATTGCATGCCCTAGTCTAGTATCCCTTGCCCTAGCCCTAGCTATAATGATTGCATGCCCTAGTCTAGTAGTCCTTGCCCTAGCCCTAGCTGTAATGATTGCATGCCCTAGTCTAGTAGCCCTTGCCCTAGCCCTAGCTGTAATGATTGCATGCCCTAGTCTAGTAGCCCTTGCCCTAGCCCTAGCTGTAATGATTGCATGCCCTAGTCTAGTAGCCCTTGCCCTAGCCCTAGCTGAAATGATTGCATGCCCTAGTCTAGTAGTCCTTGCCCTAGCCCTAGCTGCAATGATTGCATGCCCTAGTCTAGTAGCCCTTGCCCTAGCCCTAGCTGTAATGATTGCATGCCCTAGTCTAGTAGTCCTTGCCCTAGCCCTAGCTGTAATGATTGCATGCCCTTGCCCTAGCCCTAGCTGTAATGATTGCATGCCCTAGGCTAGTCTAGTAGCCCTTGCCCTAGCCCTAGCTATAATGATTGCATGCCCTAGTCTAGTAGCCCTTGCCCTAGCCCTAGCTGTAATGATTGCATGCCCTAGTCTAGTGGTCCTTGCCCTAGCCCTAGCCTAATGATTGCATGCCCTAGTCTAGTAGCCCTTGCCCTAGCCCTAGCTGCAATGATTGCATGCCCTAGGCTAGTCTAGTAGTCCTTGCCCTAGCCCTAGCTGTAATGATTGCATGCCCTAGTCTAGTAGCCCTTGCCCTAGCCCTAGCTGTAATGATTGCATGCCCTAGTCTAGTAGCCCTTGCCCTAGCCCTAGCTGTAATGATTGCATGCCCTAGTCTAGTAGTCCTTGCCCTAGCCCTAGCTGTAATGATTGCATGCCCTAGTCTAGTCTAGTAGTCCTTGCCCTAGCCCTAGCTGTAATGATTGCATGCCCTAGTCTAGTAGCCCTTGCCCTAGCCCTAGCTGTAATGATTGCATGCCCTAGTCTAGTAGCCCTTGCCCTAGCCCTAGCTGTAATGATTGCATGCCCTAGTCTAGTAGCCCTTGCCCTAGCCCTAGCTGTAATGATAGCATGCCCTAGTCTAGACCGATCTATTAAAACTGATTCACAATGCGTCGCTTCGCTTGAATAGAACTAGATTATGTTCAAATGATGCGATGTGATGTATTGATATTCACAATAGAAATAAATCAATTTGTGCTCTGATATGTGTGGTGGCACATTGTGAACCTTTTGTCCTGGCTATGACCAGCCACAGAATTAGGCGAGGGCTCACACTAAGGCTACTGTGTAGTGATGTTTGTCCTGGTCATGACTAGCCACAGAATTAGGCGAGGGCTCACACTAAGGCTACTGTGTAGTGATGTTTGTCCTGGCCATGACTAGCCACAGAATTAGGCGAGGGCTCACACTAAGGCTACTGTGTAGTGATGTTTGTCCTGGCCATGACTAGCCACAGAATTAGGCGAGGGCTCGCACTAAGGCTAACTGTGTAGTGATGTTTGTCCTGGCTATGACTAGCCACAGAATTAGGCGAGGGCTTGCACTAAGGCTAACTGTGTAGTGATGTTTGTCCTGGCTATGACTAGCCACAGAATTAGGCGAGGGCTTGCACTAAGGCTACTGTGTAGTGATGTTTTTCCTGGCCATGACTAGCCACAGAATTAGGCGAGGGCTCGCACTAAGGCTACTGTGTAGTGATGTTTGTCCTGGCCATGACTAGCCACAGAATTAGGCGAGGGCTTGCACTAAGGCTACTGTGTAGTGATGTTTTTCCTGGCCATGACTAGCCACAGAATTAGGCGAGGGCTCACACTAAGGCTACTGTGTAGATGTTTGTCCTGGCTATGACTAGCCACAGAATTAGGCGAGGGCTCACACTAAGGCTACTGTGTAGTGATGTTTGTCCTGGCTATGACTAGCCACAGAATTAGGCGAGGGCTCACACTAAGGCTACTGTGTAGTGATGTTTGTCCTGGCCATGACTAGCCACAGAATTAGGCGAGGGCTCACACTAAGGCTACTGTGTAGTGATGTTTGTCCTGGCTATGACTAGCCACAGAATTAGGCGAGGGCTCACACTAAGGCTACTGTGTAGTGATGTTTGTCCTGGCTATGACTAGCCACAGAATTAGGCGAGGGCTCACACTAAGGCTACTGTGTAGTGATGTTTGTCCTGGCCATGACTAGCCACAGAATTAGGCGAGGGCTCACACTAAGGCTACTGTGTAGTGATGTTTGTCCTGGCTATGACTAGCCACAGAATTAGGCGAGGGCTTGCACTAAGGCTACTGTGTAGTGATGTTTGTCCTGGCCATGACTAGCCACAGAATCAGGCGAGGGCTCGCACTAAGGCTACTGTGTAGTGATGTTTGTCCTGGCTATGACTAGCCACAGAATTAGGCGAGGGCTCACACTGACTAGCCACAGAATTAGGCGAGGGCTCACACTAAGGCTACTGTGTAGTGATGTTGAATAGAATATTAGCTATGCACTCGTCCCTCCCTTGAACCATTGCCACGAGTAAGCTAGCTAGCGATGACATACTTCCTGTACTCTGAAGCATAACCTGTTATACAACTCCCAGGAAATCAACCTTTCCAAGCCCCTGTGGATATTTATCCTCCAGGTACACACGGCAGCATAAAAGTGACCAACCAAGCCAATATAAACCCCACCCCCTACATAGATCCAACAAGCAAGTGTGCAACAGCAGCAACAGCAACAAACACTCTTTAAAAAATCCTTGTATATAAATTGGTAAAGGGTCACCTACATGGATGTTCTCCACATACCATCCCCCCCCCCATCCTGCCTTGTTGGTTGGTCTATATTATATAGCACCGAGACCGAGGGGCTTCAGGATTTAGACGTCTGAAGGGCATGGGCTGTAGCAACCCGAATGGAGCGAGGGCACTAATAAAGGTCCAAGTGTTTCTAAATACTACAAATTCTGTTGGTCAAGGTGTCCAGACATAGCAACTGCAGCTTGGCTTAGTAACCACATTCATCGCTACTTATAGTAATTGGTGAGCTCATTTCCTACAGTCTCATTTCCTACAGTCGTTGCAGCAAACAAACAACAAGGACTTTAGAGACTGAATTTCTACATTTTGGGGGGGGGATGGAGAGTGGTTACGAGAACTGGGTGTGGCTGTTCACACACTACTACTTGGTAGGACATAGCATGGATACCAATAACCCTCGCTGTATCGTCTACAGTAGTAGTGGTTGAAGGGAGGGGCAGCTACCTCAGCAGTCCCCCCACTATGTGCAGCAGTTTGCCAAGTCTAAGGCAGCTGCTGAAGTCACCGCAACATGCGTCCTGTTGGAAACTCAGAAAGACACTAGCTGCTGTGTGAAGGGTTGGGGTAGAATGGAAAGCTGAAGGAACACCATCACCGACCAGTGAAAATAGACATGACATTGCACAGCCTATAGAGGGAGAGGGAACAGAACAGAAAGTGAGCAACAAGAATATTTGTCTGGTCTATTGTCTCTGAAGCAGAGACACTCCAAGTGGCCCCTCTATTGCCCTTGATCCAGTCAGTCAGTCAGTGAGTCAGTCAGTCAGTGAGTGAGTCAGTCAGTCAGTCAGTGAGTCAGTGAGTGAGTCAGTCAGTCAGTCAGTAACAAGTCACAACTCTTGATTCACCCAGAAAACGTGCAGGAATGTTTGCCTCCCATGAACAATTGCACTGGCATGAAGATCAACTTCATTAGTTCAGCAGCAACTTGATAGTTCATCAACACTATTTATCAGTGTACTTACTTGTGTTCATTCGTAGCTGGCACAGCATGCAACTGGCCAATCAATGCTCCACAAAGAGTCCAAGTCAGTCCAAGCTATAAATCACAACTGCCTAAGTAAAATAATGAACCTGTAAGTGACCAATCAAATTGCTCCATTCTGACCGGCTACGTCTAAATATGTATTGCATAACTGACGGTACTGTATGCTGGTTTGTTTGTTGTGATAGGATTCTGCCGCATAGCCGGAAGTGGTGATGGGCAAAATATTTGAGGATTTTGACATTTTCGGGATATTGATGGTAATAAAATTTGGATGTCGTGCACGGGTGCTGGTAAAGTGGGTGTGGCAAGATTTATTCGTGGCAATATCCAGCAGATCAGAGTTATGGACAGCTCTGAATTCTTGAGAGGACCACCATATATAACCATTCAATATGGACCCCTACTTGGGGAGAAGAGCTGAGCTATGAGTGTGAGCCTGGTGACTGCACGGGTCCTGAAGTTGTGGCTGTTGTAAGCAACTGTGTAAGGATCTGTTTGAATGGCTGGTCAGTCGCTGCTGCTCAACTTTCTCGTCTGCTAGCTTAGGCACCCTATCTGCAGGCTTGCTTTTCTTGGTGTACTTTAGCAAAAGAAATGGTGGAAAGTGGCGCGTATGGTGGGGTGTTTTTTTTTGGCGGTAATTTTATTTTGTGTCTTTGACAACCAAATTGTCAAAATTTAATTCTCCGTCACCGTCAATATTTTTATATCCAAAATATCCAAAATAATTTATTTTTTAATCTCGTTCTATTTTCACTTTTTTCTTTTTCCCCTTCTATATAATAATAATAATAGTAGTAGTAGTAGTACATTAGCATTGTAGTTGTAATAATAATAATGGTAGTATTAATAATGATGATGATGATAATAATAATAATAATAATAATAATAATATTGTCATAATCATTTATTATTATTATTATCATTATTATTATTATTATTATTATTATTATTATTATTATTATTATTATTATTATTATTATTATTATTATTATTATTATTATTATTATTATTATTATTATTATTATATTATTATTATTATTATTATTATTATTATTATTATTATTATTATTATTATTATTATTATTATTATTATTATTATTATTATTATTATTATTATTATTATATTATTATTATTATTATTATTATTATTATTATTATTATTATTATTATCATCATCTATTATTAATTATCATCTATTATTAAAAAGAATAAATAGTGATGATAATGATAATAATGTGATAATGATAATAATGTAATAAATCCACTAATCACAATGACATCAATAAATTCACTCTCTCGATGTTAGGTATATAACAAGCTCATGTAAGTCTTGGCTGAGCATCTCGTCAAAACATAGAGGGAGTAAATGTCGTTGAAATTTCATTATGTCAACTGAGAGTTTGTTCAGCTAATTCACTAGTGTTGATGGTCCAACACTAGATGTTTATATATTGCATGCTATGAAGAAGTCAAATGGTCTCACACAATCTCAGGAAAAATGTATAGGCTTTCCTAGATATGCAATGGTTGGTCAGGCAGGCTCCTGGTGCATTCGCTGCAACATGCATGTGCCCATTGGGCTATCTCACAGAGCAAGTGAGCAAGGCCCCCGCTCGTTCATGTTGATATCATCTCGAGATTCCATCCTCTTCCAGCAATATGTTGGTAAAGGGTCGTTAAGGGCATAGGCCTCAGTTGTTTTGCTGTTACTTTCTGAGCCCTCAGCTTCTGTATCTTATCTTTAAAGTAACAATGTGACAATTCCACAATTCCCAGCTAGATTTAACCAAAGTAGCCCTGGCACATCATTCGGAGCTATTGGCGAGCGAAGCCCTCAAGTGGGAATGAACGGATAAGCTTGTTTGGCGAATGTGCCATATCTGTTCTCTGCATGTGATGTGGCTGTGCATGTATCTCATACACAGTACGTACCATCACCCATAATAAATATGAATGGGGCACCCGTCTCAAATGGTTTACGTAAACTAGGAAATGGTCACCTTAGTGAACGAAGGTCGGCCAGCTGAAGAAGAACTTGTGTGCATGGGAGTGAGAATGGGCTGCAAATAGTTTGTAGCTATCAGGGGAAAAGATGCTGGAGTTTCAATAGGGAATGGATAGCTATGTACATGATTCCTCAACATGCTCCATGGATACATCATATATTTTTTTCAACACACCTCATAGCATGAAAAAGAGAGCTGACTGCACAATTGAAGGGCTGAGTGCAAGAAGTGTATAAGTCCATATTCAATGTTTTGAGTTATACGCGTTTTAATCATGCACTGTAATACTGTTATGATTGCATCTTCTGGACTAACGTGTCCCTAACATCAAAACACCATGGAGATAGAGACTAAAAATTGCCATGGGGAATGTCCTAAGGTATTATGATCAGGTCTAGGACAAAATTGATTTTTCGCCAAAAATGGACTTATACACTTCTTGCTCTCAGCCCTTCAATTGTCAGTGGAGGAGCGAGAGAACCTACTGTACACATACAACAGATGAAGAGTGCAAACTACCTAAAACAGAATGTCCGAATGTCTGAAGTTCTTGTCAGGCTGGAAGTCCTTGCTTCCCATTTCATCAGCCAGCAAGCAATACATTCAGGGGAAGCTTGCTTCAAGGTCTCAACAAAACATCTCAGCCATATTTCACGCACACATTTCTGTTCCACAGCCAGCCAGCCCATTGTGTTGCAGGGCATCTGGTGGTGCGGCCATGCATTAGCTGGGCATCGTTAAGAACATTCACATACCTATCATTTGATAAAAAGGCAGGGAATGTATGTGTCAACAAGATGCTTCAACTTTCCACACAACATGTGGCTTTCGTTTCCAGTAGTAAGTATAGACGGTTTGTGTTGGTTTTTTTAAATTATATAACATAGCATAGCACTCGGGGAATATTCCCTTCATTCATAGAACTGGCTTGACTTGGCGATCTTTGAATTCCCAAGAACTGACTGTGCCTGCTTGCATTAAGCCCTTTGAAGATGAACTCTGGGAATCCTCCCCTACGGGACGTAGTCATGATCAAACTCCCTTTGAATGCACGTTTGATTGCTCACTTTGCATTGTGGGCAGTTGCTACGGGCTATAGTGTCAATAGGTTAATCTCTCTTTTAAAATGGTTTAAAATAAGTGGGTGCTACCTCTTTGTGAAACCTGTGAAATACTTGGCCATCACATTTTTCCGGATACATGAGCCACTCTCTCCAGCTGTTGGAAGTTGATTGATGTTCAGGTATTCTCGCAGAGCCAAAATAAGTTACGGGGCGTCTAACCCTCTCCCATACCATACCTGACCCAGCATTATTTTAGACCATCTTGAAGCACACTGGGAGGGATCTACCTTTTAACATAAATCACATAAATCACATGCATGGTATTGGGAGGCGGGGAAGGGATTTTTCCCCCTATATAATGTAGACCTCCAGTTCCACTTTCTACACAGTAGTTATGTATGGTAGCTATTTTTACTTCTAACCCACCCCTCTTTTTAGGATATTTATGTATAACCCGTAAGTTTCAAATAATCATGGACACTACCAAGTCCAGACACACATGACCAGCGTACATGTATGGTGGCAGGGGCAGTCAGGACTTGAATGGGAGCCAGAAGTCCTAGATTCTTGTTACTGGAACAGGAGATTTTTCTTTTTTTCCTTCCCTTCCTGTTGTTTAGTTAAATAGTTTTCTTTTTGTCTCTGGTGGATGATATTTGAGTACAGTACACCTGAAGCAAAGCTTATGAGATGTTCAAGTGCATAACAGTGGAACCTTGGCCTCCCTCATCTGGGCAAGCTTGGGTCCAGGTGGTGCTTGTACAGGAATGACCTGTCACAGAGAAATGAACAGCTGTAGTCCTCAACCCTGGCCATTGCGGCTACATTGTAAAAATCAGCAGGCGACAAGGAAGTGAACAATGGATTTTGAAGACTAATTTTGGCATTTCAAGGTTCTTGGAAAACTGGCCTGGTAGAGAGGGTGTTAATTCAAAACTGCCTAGTGGATGGAGTCCCTAGTTTTTTAATGGAAGGGGGGGTGCCACTGTAATTATAGATGCTACCATGTCCTGACAAACACATCCAGCATAGTGACAGGGGACAGTCAATGGGAGCTCAGGAGCCATAAGACCCGTCTACAAAATGAAAGCACATTGGAAGCACATCCAATCCTGGATTCAATGCACATTGGTCGCATCTTGACTAGTATTTCAATCAATAACATGTGCAGGGGGAAAAGGGGGGGGGGGGGGGAAATAAGTATGTACACATACTTATTATTTTTTATTTTTTGCTGCATATATATATTGGTTTTCTCCTCGTAGATGAGCTACTTATAGACCTGAAGGAGCCCTGTGCTCTAGAACAGGACAATAAAAGTTGGGGGAAAGTTAGGGACGATGCTCCATTAACCCTATAGCTAAAACAGTTATCTAATTCAAGTTGATTATTGAGGTCATCATAATATCCACTTCTAGCTGGCTAAGCTGCCAACAATCACTAGCAAGTGATACCAGGTCGACGCTCTCATCTCCTCCAAGCTCGGACATGCAGCCATAGGGAGGTAGATATTCTATTTAATGCACACCTGCATGCTCCTATATTCATCACTTTCCGTTGACTTAAAAAACCACCTCTCGAGGGTGCATTGGATCAGATGCACTTTGGGGCGCAATTTCCTAATTCGAATTCAGTGTGTGGGTTGAGCAGACTAGGTTCTTACTACTATGTACTGGAAATTGGATGAAAATGCACGCACACACATACCAGTGCATGTGTATTCCCATACTTGTGGAGTATCTGCGCAGTATTACGTAAAGCATTATAGCTATAGCCATTCAAAAATGGACTATTTTCCCTTCTGTTTCATTCCTTGCAGGTGCTCTGTTTTCCTTTGTGTCTGTGGCCCAGCTGCTGAGCGCTGTGTTGGGCTATGCCATTTATGTGCCTGTCTACATTCACGACTGGCACTATCGGTTATCTGTGGCCACTCCCTTCTTTGTCATGGCCGGGGTCTACGTGCTAATGCTGCCATTGCTGTGGTAAGGCTGAGGTGACGGTACATACGCCAACATCCACGCATACCGAAGAGCGCTCGTGTGTGTGCATTATGTTATGTATATGCAACATCCCCAAATAGTAACTATTATTTCATTGTTATAATTACACCGTTCGTTTGTTCTATTCTTTGACTTTGCCTTGGGGTGATGTTGATCTGGTGTGTGCCTTGTGCCTGCATGTGTTCTGGAATATTATACTGATGACACATGTGCAATGATAAGCCATTAGCAATCACAACATAAACCCACCTAGTGGTGCAAATCTGATGTAAGTGTATATCTGGTTAATTAATTTCTTAATTACTTGGTTAATGACTTTTTCTAATTGACCCTCTTATTTGGACACACACACACACACACACAGTGCACTTGGAGTACAGAACAGAGTTGATCAGTGCAGGGACAATAGCAGCCCTTTGCTGACTGAAGACATAGAAGAAGCCGCTGCTAATGATGAAGTTGACGCTCTGCTGCCTACCCCTAGCACTGATAACATTGAGCCGATCTCCTCATCCATTGCAGCAAGCCGGCAAGGACATGTTCCTGGATGTGGCGATGGCAGAGGCAAAGCATCTTCGTGCGTTGCTCCTGCTGTCCGACACAGACCGATTTTTGAGGCAAGTATTGGTCAGGACGTGGCCTGGATAGAACAAAGCTACTCCAGCTTGTCAGAGTACCACTCAAACAGATGATCCATCTAGGAATCTACTCCTTAATTAGCTAGGGGGTTACTCTTTGAATCAACACCAACACCATGTAATAGCAATCATGATTGTATCTTGTATTATGTATGTGACACACTGGTGGATTTGTGTTGGCTGTACACGGCAAATATTCCCATATTAGTTTTCTATTGTAACTGAGCCATTAATAATTGGATCAGCTGCTGTTGTATCTCCTGTGATTAATCCTCCTCTTCAGACTCCTCATCCTCTTCTTCTGCATCCTCCATGTCTAACTTTTGTGCTAACTTAAGGGCTTGTTCCTGTTCTGCCGAGGGGTCCGGTATCTCTGTAACATCTGTCCCCATTGGAAATTCATCCTGTGCTGGTGGGGGAAGCGTGGGATTGAAGGGGCGTGCACTGTACTTCAACCCCCAACCTATGTAGATGTTCTCACACTTCCTGCAAATAATATCAGTGACCAACATTAGTCAACTTGGGGTGTGGCACAGCACCCATAAATTATATCTGGTAACTGTGAAGTGTATGTGTATTCGTGTGTGTGAGAGGCACTACATTCATGGTTATTGCATTGCATCTGCACCAGTAAATTAAGTTAGTCTGGTACTTTCTAGCAAGGGTCTGTGTCTATAGCATATGCATCTTGTGCCAGCGCAACACTATTTGCGTGCCAATAAGATGGCAGTATTCATATTCCAAGCACACAGAAGAGTGAATGCCGAGTTGAATTCTCCACAAGCAAGGCAAACTGGCCTCGTTGCTAGAGAGTAACACACAGAAGTAGCCATCAGCCATATAGCCGCTAGTCGGTCCAAGTTACATCACTATGCTTGCAGATATTATATGTGCAAAAGATTGTGCGTCATTCTTTAGACAAGGCAGTGAAATATTAAATCGTGTTGGATAAGTTGTACATGCTACTAGAGATACCACACCCATTTCTTCCTCTATCTCAAATATAAGGAAGGTCAAGGGTCGGCTGCAAGAAGCACCCCTAAAACAAACAACCACACAAAAGAAAATTTAGTTCTTGGTGATAAGAATATTTAGCCCGACTTAAAAAAAAAAATCTCAACATCTTCAGAAGGAGATGCAGGTCTATGCAAACACTGTGTACACAAACTGCTACTAGTGAATCGTCAGCTATCAGCCATTCACAGCTAAAAACTGAAGGGAATATCGTATCGAATTTGCCTCGTCCCACTAAACTGTGCATGCATGTTGCTATCTCCAGATCATGACCACTCCACGGCTGTTCGTCTTGTGTCTATTCCAATTCCACCACGCCCCGCTCTGCCCCCGTTGCATTGTGCAGTCGGATCACGTGCCGGTCCTACATCGAGACCTGTTTCTCCCAGTGCACTAGTGTTGGAAGTACACGCACAGCAAGAGTTGTTCACTTACTTTCTGCTGGCAAACACGTGTGCACCAGGCCACAGGTTAGAGCTGGCAACAGCTACAGCATATTGAGGCAAAATGTTCGATGATATCCTTGTTGTCCAAGCTGGCATGCCGTCCACCTCTGTAATGGGCAATAACAACAACAACAACAACAACAAATTAGTATGTTTGCTGGTGTGCTGGTTGGTGCATGATAATGCTGGCACAACTACATCCAGTGTGCATGAAGGTATGTTTTTTGTGAGTGTGCCTGTGTTCATAAAGAATTATCTCAGTTTTACATGTAATATATTCAAGGTTTGTAATCAGCACTAGTTGTTCTATTTATAACTGCAGTTAATTAAAAGGAGTCATCCCACGCTGTCCCTATATTTGATTGAAATTTGGAAAGCATTTGCTAAAAATCAAGCGACCTGTCCGACCTTGCCAATTGTCCTCTATGGTGGCGATTGTAGGGTTTCCTGTTGGGCTCCTCCCTAGACTTGCAGAAAAATTGGTTTCTTGCAGATGTTCCTTGGTCACCATAAGCTTCCACCTCTGTGCCAACAGAGAGCTGCACTCCACTCTCACCAATGCTCCTGTGGTGGCCAACTACACACTACAGTTTGCTAAAGTTTAGTGGACTATTTCTTTATGGATCTCATTACATCACTTCCTGTAGTTTACTAGACACCCTGTGCCATAGCTCCTCGCAGCTACCAGACATTGCTGTGATCAAATTTGAGTGGCTGAACATTGTCTCACTAATCCATGTATTAGACTATCGGTAGTCCGATGTATAACTCACTGGCATCTTCAGCAGCAGATGTAAGGATTGGTGGACCATTCTCAGGATCGGGGTCATCAGGCTGCTCTCTCTCGTCAATGTCTTCGACCTCTTCCTCCTCAAACTCATCCTCCACCTTCTGCCCAGGATTCCACCAGACTGTGCGGCCTTGAGGGAGCAGGTAGGGGATGTGGTGACACCAGTTGGAGACATCTGAAAACTCTAACATCTTATCCACTTCAAAATCAGGGTTGGGTTCAATCACCGCAGGAGCTGCATAGGGTGGGTGGAAGATATGTTAAGCCCGTGCTTCACCCGTACAAACCATGGTGGAGCAACTGAGTTGTTCATTTGAGAGTAAGTATATAATATGTCCAGACCAAAATAGTTCTGAACTAACATTTGTAAGTCATTATCGCTACTTCTCTTGCCATGACAATAAAAGTCCGCGACCTCTGTTTGACCTTGCCAATTGTACCTCTCTTTGGCGATCGCAGGGTTTCCTGCTTGGCTCCTCCCTAGACTTCAGTAAAATTCGTTTCTTGTAGCTGCGTGCTCGAGGTGAAAAATCATTGAGGCCTCTCAACCCAGCAGGCCAGATCTGCAAGCAGTCTTTCCCAAAATGGGTGACAAAGGCTCAACTCTAGTGCTTGAGGAATGCAGAGTAAGAGTGCATGTCAGTCACTTCTTTTGCCAGAACAGGTCATTAAACACTCCAAGCAAAGGGCAGGCAGATGTCAAGTCAGTCAACTTCACACACCATGGGATGCATGTACTTATAATAGAGAACGCACTTATTAGTGCTTTTTTTATGCAGATCAAAGTCGTTTCCCCCCACCCCCTCACTTCCTTGATCTTCATCCTCTTCCTCATCTTCTAAAGTCTGGAAGTAGCCGATGGGGCTGATATGGGTGGTACAAGTGATGCGAGCTATTTGACACCGCAGGTAGTTCATCTCCTTTCCCGGAAAGAGCGGGAAAGTGATCATTGTGGCATTCAAATTCCCTGTGAAGGCCTTCTTGATCTGCCTGCTCACCGCAATCTGTGCAGGGGTGACGTGTGGCAGCTTCATCCATGGATCTCCAGCTACAAGAAACAAGAATGAAAATGCCACCATTCCGTCACTCCAGTGGCCGTATTTATCTATAGCAAATACTGGCCATATACCCTCTCTCCTCCTTTCTGTCCACATATTTCATATTTATCTCTCCCCTCAACATTTTAAGCTTAAGTGTATTCCTATTGAGATAGTGGCTACAGGCACCAGGCAACCCCTCTGCATTCCATCTGGAAGTTTGTTATATGTTCATCCATCTGGCAGTTAAATAGAACAATCTAGAACAGCTGTTGGACTTGGTATAAGGTATCATCAATATTGCTAGGCTTACGAATATTGCACACAAAGTAGGTCTTCTTGTTCACGCCGGTCTTGGGCTCTTCCTTGGGAATGATGGGAGGAGACTTCCACTGGCTCTTTGGAGGCTCATCTCTATCAATATCAGAACCTTCTTCTTCGTCCTCTTCATTGCTCATAGGGCTATCCTCCTTGTTGGGTTGTTCCTCATCTGCTTCTTCCTCTTCATCCTCCTCCCCCTCCCCCTCCTGGAACTCCGTCTCCGCTATGATGTAGTTGGCCCTGGTGCCAAACACTTTACCCCAGAACAAAGCCGACACCAAAGGGTACACCTGCGTCAACTGCTTGATAGCGAGGTTGATGCGAAAAAACTCTTCTTTCCCTAAGCCAATCTGCACAGCAACACAATACATACACAATCAGTAGTAAAATAATTAGGAGTCGATCTTTCGATTTATTTTTATTGTTATCATTTATTTAATTTTTTCTCACTCCTCCAGCCTCAAAGCATCTCGCCACTTGCATGAGATCTTGAAAAGGAATCGACACCTCTTCATCGTCATCGACATTCACATCATGCCCTGTTTTCTAGCATACAAACAAGTAGGTGTGAAGCAGTGACTATTGGTTGTAGCCAGCAGTGTGAGGAAAATAAACAGCAACACACAGCAAACAAAAGAACAGAATTCTTGCTTCCCTTTCAGGTTTATCAGGTTTATCATGCTTACTTCAAACAGCGGTCTCTGATTCTCTGCTAAGGTGACTCGATCAGACGGATCTTGCTGGTCCTGGACATAATTTCTGGTCGTTAATCTGGTTTACTACACACAATACACACACACACACACCACACACACACCTGTATTGTGTCCTTGTTGGTTTGTAGTTTCTCCTTTTTGACGGTCTCCGATATATTTTCAAAGAAATCTGAAAAATTAAGGAACCTCAGCTGAATATACATGATCAGATTTTCCAGCTTACCCACTGCATTTGGAGTTTGCTCGTGAAGTATGACAGAGATACAGTTGGTCAAGTGATCATACCTGAGCATATAAAAAAAATATCGCTACTTCCATAATACACCCAGGTCAGACTTAATGTCAATTATATATAGTTTATCACTTGTAACTTACAAGTTGTTTTTTGAGTCAGAACTGGACTTGAGAAGAAACGCCTTAGCAGACTGAATTTGAGCTTCTAAATCAGCCATCTGAGTTTTTTTGTCTTCTCGGTACCTAGCCAACTTCAGCTGCCATGTTGTTTTATTTTTGTAGCCATGGCTACAGGCTCTGGTCCAAAGGTCGAAACCCAAAATGTTGGGGATGCACATTCTTGACATACCAAGAACCACACAATGAAGTACCGGTAGAGCGAGCGTATATACTAGGGTTTAGATAGTTTTGAGAGTCTCTATTGCGCATTTGCTGCACTAGTAAAGGCGGAGAGTCAACTACAGAGGCCGTGTGAGCGCAAGACCACTGTGTGCTCCGCCTTGGCCGTAGCAAACGATGCTAAAAAAAGGCAAGAAAAACAGCAATACGAAAGACGAGGCTACTTCGTTGTCTCTAACTGGAAGAAGTGAAAAGTACCGAAAGGAACCGCCTTCATCCCATGGTGCAGGTGAAGCGAAAAAGGATAAAGCTAATACAAAGAGTGGAATTTTGGCAGGCTAGCTAGCTCAATAGTTATACAGCTATCAAGCCTATAGTCTAGTACTTGTGTGTAGTAACTCTAGGCACCACCACTGGGTATTGGGAACTGCATGATTATAAGGGTTATAAGGATTATTGCCCAAGCTGAAACCTTGGAAAAAAGAAGAAAAAGAGAAGTGGCCATGCATGCTAAGTGCTGGATATTACTATTATTTGTCGTTGTTTTGCTTTTGCCCATCCAGACTACATTCATACCACCACCACCATTGTCAGACACCCGACTGCTGTGAAGAGATCAGAACATGTTCCCACTGGCCCAAACAGCAACAAAACCCTCCGTTCCCTCTCCGTCCCATCTCTGCATGCCACAGCAGCAGAGAAGGTGAGATACTCCCCACCTTCTTCTCCTCCCAAGCCTAGATCCAAAAGCGTGCGGGTCCACGCTGCAGCCAAGAAGGCTTCTTCCTTCAAGAAGAATCTGAGGAAGCTCTTCCATGGCTCTACCTTGGAGCTGGACGAGACAGGCACAGGGCTCAACCAACACGTCATAGGCACCTATAGACCTCTCAACTGTTCCCGCCCACGATCCATTGGCGGGTCTTCTGATTGCTCCAACAGTTCCACCTATACTGCTGACTTCTCTCGCTGCAACTCTCTCCGGGACTCCAGCAGGAGTAGGATTAGTCACAACGACAATGTCTTCCACACACAACATCACATCTCGTGCGACTCCAATGATGGTTACCCTTTCTCTAACCATGCTCCCAGTGGCTCTGCCGACTCAACCAACTTCAACTTCAAGATGCAGCCACTGCACCACACACAGCAACAGCAAAGAGGAATGGTAGCTGCAGCAACAGCAGCAGTGGGAGGAGGGGACACTGTTATACAACGCTCCAGCTCCAGCACGTCCTTAAAAAACTTTGGCATCCAGACCAAAGTAGGTATGACTGACCCACGCTACCACTCTGTGGCTACAGATGTGCCATACCTTCAGGAGCGCATAGGAGCAATCAACAGCAGTGGAGGGACTGCGAGGAGGACACAGGTGCTGAGACACTACATAGCCGGACGTCCGAGTCAGTCCATGGAAGACTCGGAATCGCTCTGGGAGGACTCAAAATCCTTTACCTTTCTCAACAAATCTGTTGTTCCTAGTGATCCTGAGTACCGGCAGGTCGCTGAAAATCTTATGAGTGCATCCCCAACGCACAAGGTCCCCATCAACGATGCCTCGTCACACATCTTTGGCAGCATGGTGATGGACCCCAGGAGGATGTCGGATGTAGGGATGGATCCCAGGAGGGCTTCCTTGGACTCGGAGATCGAGAGCTCATCTGTGATCAAGCATAATCGGTCATTGCCGACCACCCCTATCTCTCGGACCTTCACCTCTGTACATGCCCACAATGAAGGAGATCTGGTGATAGCCCCACCCCGAGAGGGATCCAGTACTCCTCATGGTAAGTTGTTATTGTGTGCCATCATCTAGCGATATGGTCGGCTACCTGACAACCCATTTTTTCATTCTCCGCAAATAAAGGCTGTGAATATTTATTTCCAGTGATGGGTGCTGAGATAATACTCAAGTGCTTGAAGATAAGCTGTATACCTAGTGCATGCATGCATATGTACACAGACTTCACCACATTGATTACATTCCTGGGGACATGGAAGATACCAAATCAGCATTTCTAAGGGGTAATGTGGCATTACGGTTTTGACTGGTGGTCTACTAAGCAATCTAGTTGTGAGTTGGTCTGTCTGCTAACCCATCCTGTTTCTATCTGCCTTTCTCTCACCTTCCTACCAGCCAGCTCTACTCTCCCCCCCCCCCCCCCCCTCTCTCTCAAGTGTCTTGAGAAAACATGATTTCTCACTGATCTGTTTTAATTTAGAATGCCTACTTCATGTAGGTATGTAGTATGTACATGTAGTTATGCATAACTGCTTGCTGTTAGGCTAGGACTAATATTTCCTTAGCTAGCTTGAGAAACTTTGCTTACTCATAGTGACCTAGAGGGATGTGTTTTTTTTGTGATCAAAGTGCAAATACCACCGTCCTTCATGTTTTAAAACTTTTCCATTCTTTCTTAGTTGGGCTACCATATACTTCCTACCCCTCCTTGAGCAAGTGCATATATTGAGCCTGCTCTCTATATATATAGCGTATTTGCGTGTAGCTTACTGTTAACATCCAACCACCTTCATTCCTTCATTCCACTCCTCCACTGGTATGCGTCTTGAGCCTCATGTGGGAGGGATTGACCTCTCACTTGTCACATTCCTCTCGCATCAGACCGTAAGAATTGTGTCCTTATGTGCCTCCCTCCCTCCTCCTATATTTATAACAGGTGAAAATGTCCAGCCATCACCCAAATGGACAAGTTGATTGAGGTCATAACCCCACTCCCCCCCCCACACACACGACCTGTAAATGCATGTGTGGCTAATTATGTTGGTGTAGATTTATGTTGAACTCGCTTGAGAGGGGAGAGAGAAAAAACATTTTCAATAATGCTTGCCAATTGAGATATCCTCATCTCTTGAAGGCATAACAAAGCCCATAGTGGAGCACACTCCGCCAAAAGTGGTCATGGGAGAAATGTGCTCTCCGGGTCAAATTTTGGCAGCTGAAAGTGGAAAAGTAAGATGGGAAAAAATGTGTGACCTCTCGGTCATATTTTGGCAGCTGAAAATGGACTGTGGAGGAGGAAGGGGAGGGGTGGGGGGGAGGTTCCAGTTACAGGCTGAAAATATTTGCCAGAAGTGGACCAACGCTCAATACTTGGACCATGCCAAAATACTATTTTGATGCCAAAAAATGGGTGGATATGGCTAGGATTCACCTCTGTGTCTGCCACTTGCAGGGAGCGAATGTTCATCTCCTAAGGCTAGGGCCAGGGAATAATTAAAATTTATGTAAAAAGAAACGACTCAAAACTGCGATTTGCCAGTTGATGAATTTTGTTTCAATATCCTTCTCAATAATCAACTTGAAATTATATTCTCTCAATGTTTCGACTAGATGTTTCGACTAGATGCTCTAAACTTCATCAGGAATAATTATTGTTATTTATTTTATTTTATTGCTTCCAAAAATGTACCCCTGGTCCTGACCACGTTAGAGCTCAAAATGGGTGCCAGAAGCCAATCACTTGGATCTTCAAGAGCCAAACATTCCAATTGTTCTAGCTTAGTGTTATGGGTGGGTTGGAATGGACGGCACACGGGCTTACAAGAACTCTCTTCATTATGTACATACATCCTCTGGTCGGCACGTCATCTCCATTTTAGCTGGAGCATGCAGCTCGATTGTGTTCTAATTGGGTAGCAAGTGCTTGTTCAATTAGAGAGGTGGCTGGCATTGTTGGGTTGGCTGTAGTAGCCTGTCTGATATGCTGGCAGGGCACCCTCCAGACCACCGCAGGAGTTCATTTGCCACTATGTACCATCAATACCTTGGTGGTCTAATTATGACGAAACTTAAATTCTTTGTCGTGGTGGAGGTGGTGGGGGTTGTAAGGTTTGTTGCATTCACAGCCAATGCAGCTCAAGTCATCACTCCATATCTGTGGCGAGGTTAGCAAAAAAATGATTTTTTTAGACAGGCATACTTGAGCATTGCACGCGCATTACAGTGATGTTGGTGTGCATGTGCTCCATGTGTTTTAGACGAGCGGGTATGCGAGGAATTTTAACCAGAGGACCCTCCCTTTGACCATTACCAGGAATTCATCAAAACCTGGTAGCAAAGTAAAAAATAAATAAGTCCAGCTGTCAAATATGTGGTGTTGATTAAATTGAATTCTACATGAACTCTCTCTCTCTCTGTGTGTGTGTCTCGACCATCTGTGTCTGTACTTCCCAAGGAAGTAAGGGATCCTCTTTTAGCATAACCATGAATCTAAACTCCTTTATTGTTCCTCATTGTCCCTTGGACCTCAATGTGCCTCTGAATAGGCCCTATTGAGATGTCAGTGTGTGTTCTGTCCTTTACTGCACCAACAACACCTGAATTGTGTTGAGAGGCATGAAATAGTTGGGTCATGTTGGGGGTGGGAGACCCTGTCTGTAGGGCCCTCAACATGTACAACCAGACATTCATGGACTAGTAGGGGAGATCATGTATATATACATGCCCATTACTTCAATGATGAAGTAGTTAGTTCTCTTCTCTGTAGACTAATGACTTGCTTCTTTTGTCCAGAATGGTATATTTGGGGACCTGTAAGAAGAGACCTGTTATATTTTCTACAAGAAGAGACCCGTTGTATTTGACCCTCTGCAAGAAGAGATTTTGGGACCCTCTGCAAGAAGGGACCTGTTATATTTGGGGACACTCTGCAAGAAGCGACCTGTTAAATTTGGGGACCCTCTGCAGGAAGAGACCTGTTATATTTGGGGACCCTCTGCAGGAAGAGACTTGTTATATTTTGGGACCCACTTCAGGAAGAGACCTGTTATATTTGGGGACCCTCTACAAGAAGAGACTTGTTATATTTGGGGACCCTCTACAAGAAGAGACTTGTTATATTGGGGTGTTCTCTGCAATATAGCTTCTTGTATTAAAGGAAAATGTTGCTTGTCTGTTGATGTGGTTGTGCATGCTGAGCAACCTGGTACCTGGCTGATAGTAGGGCTTGGCCCAGTGTTCCAATACATTATGTCAGAATATCAATATTAGTGCATGCTAATTAGTGCATTCTATGTCTGTCTTGGATATGTGTGAACTTTTGTAGCTGCACACCAGTAGAAAGTGCAAGTATGCCATTTCTTTAGGCTTATGCGTTAAGTTATAAAGATTGATTATTATACATGCAAAAAAAAACAAGTAATGAATGTGTATGCAACCATACCCACTGACTAATGTTACTGGTAGTTCACTAGCTGGTCTGTAGTTGCTATAATGTCTCTCTTCAATACAGCCAGCCAGCTATTAGTTATATGCTGGTAATATATAGACACTAGTTATATGCTGGTATGATATAGACACTAGTTATATGCTGGTAATATATAGACACTAGTTATATGCTGGTATGATACAGCCACTAGTTATATGCTGGTAATATATAGACACTAGTTATATGCTGGTATGATATAGACACTAGTTATATGCTGGTAATATATAGACACTAGTTATATGCTGGTATGATATAGACACTAGTTATATGCTGGTAATATATAGACACTAGTTATATGCTGGTATGATACAGCTACTAGTTATATGCTGGTATGATACAGCCACTAGTTATATGTATAGACACTAGTTATATGCTGGTATGATACAGCCACTAGTTATATGCTGGTATGATATAGACACTAGTTATATGCTGGTACGATACAGCCACTAGTTATATGCATAGCCACTAGTTATATGCTGGTATGATACAGCCACTAGTTATATGTATAGCCACTAGTTATATGCTGGTATGATACAGCCACTAGTTATATGTATAGACACTAGTTATATGCTGGTATGATACAGCCACTAGTTATATGCTGGTATGATACAGCCACTAGTTATATGTATAGATACTAGTTATATGCATAGACACTAGTTATATGCTGGTATGATACAGCCACTAGTTATATGCTGGTATGATACAGCCACTAGTTATATGTATAGATACTAGTTATATGTATAGACACTAGTTATATGCTGGTATGATACAGCCACTAGTTATATGTATAGACACTAGTTATATGCTGGTATGATACAGCCACTAGTTATATGTATAGACACTAGTTATATGCTGGTATGATACAGCCACTAATTTGCCAATATTTCTACAGCTAGTCTACTTACTAGCTTGTCTGTAACCGCTACAATGTATCTCAGCCAGCCAGTTATATGCTGGTAGTTATATGCTGGTAGTTATATGCTGGTAGTTATATGCTGGTAGTTATATGCTGGTAGTTATATGCTGGTAGTTATATGTTGGTAGTTATATGCTGGTAGTTATATGTTGGTAGTTATATGCTAGTAGTTATATGCTGGTAGTTATATGCTGGTAGTTATATGCTGGTAGTTATATGCTAGTAGTTATATGCTGGTAGTTATATGCTGGTAGTTATAAGCTGGTAGTTATATGCTGGTAGTTATATGCTGGTAGTTATAAGCTGGTAGTTATATGCTGGTAGTTATATGCTGGTAGTTATATGCTGGTAGTTATATGCTGGTAGTTATATGCTAGTAGTTATATGCTGGTAGTTATATGCTAGTAGTTATATGCTAGTAGTTATATGCTGGTAGTTATATGCTAGTAGTTATATGCTGGTAGTTATATGCTAGTAGTTATATGCTGGTAGTTATATGCTAGTAGTTATATGCTGGTAGTTATATGCTGGTAGTTATATGCTGGTAGTTATATGCTGGTAGTTATATGCTGGTAGTTATATGCTAGTAGTTATATGCTAGTAGTTATATGCTGGTAGTTATATGCTGGTAGTTATATGCTGGTAGTTATATGCTGGTAGTTATATGCTGGTAGTTATATGCTGGTAGTTATATGCTAGTAGTTATATGCTAGTAGTTATATGCTAGTAGTTATATGCTGGTAGTTATATGCTGGTAGTTATATGCTGGTAGTTATATGCTGGTAGTTATATGCTGGTAGTTATATGCTAGTAGTTATATGCTGGTAGTTATATGCTGGTAGTTATATGCTGGTAGTTATATGCTGGTAGTTATATGCTAGTAGTTATATGCTGGTAGTTATATGCTGGTAGTTATATGCTGGTAGTTATATGTTGGTAGTTATATGCTGGTAGTTATATGCTGGTAGTTATATGCTGGTAGTTATATGCTGGTAGTTATATGCTGGTAGTTATATGCTGGTAGTTATATGCTGGTAGTTATATGCTAGTAGTTATATGCTGGTAGTTATATGTTGGTAGTTATATGCTGGTAGTTATATGCTAGTAGTTATATGCTGGTAGTTATATGCTGGTAGTTATAAGCTAGTAGTTATATGCTGGTAGTTATATGCTGGTAGTTATATGCTGATAGTTATATGCTGGTAGTTATATGCTAGTAGTTATATGCTGGTAGTTATATGCTAGTAGTTATATGCTGGTAGTTATATGCTGGTAGTTATATGTTGGTAGTTATATGCTGGTAGTTATATGCTGGTAGTTATATGCTGGTAGTTATAAGCTGGTAGTTATATGCTGATAGTTATATGCTGGTAGTTATATGCTGATAGTTATATGCTGGTAGTTATATGCTAGTAGTTATATGCTGGTAGTTATATGCTGGTAGTTATATGCTGGTAGTTATATGCTAGTAGTTATATGCTGGTAGTTATATGTTGGTAGTTATATGCTGGTAGTTATATGCTGGTAGTTATATGCTGGTAGTTATAAGCTGGTAGTTATAAGCTGGTAGTTATATGCTGGTAGTTATATGCTGGTAGTTATATGCTGGTAGTTATATGCTGGTAGTTATATGTTGGTAGTTATATGCTGGTAGTTATATGCTGGTAGTTATATGCTAGTAGTTATATGCTGGTAGTTATATGCTGGTAGTTATATGCTAGTAGTTATATGCTGGTAGTTATATGCTGGTAGTTATATGCTGGTAGTTATATGCTGGTAGTTATATGCTGGTAGTTATATGCTGGTAGTTATATGCTGGTAGTTATATGCTAGTAGTTATATGCTGGTAGTTATATGCTGGTAGTTATATGCTGGTAGTTATATGCTGGTAGTTATATGCTAGTAGTTATATGTTGGTAGTTATATGCTGGTAGTTATATGCTGGTAGTTATATGCTGGTAGTTATATGCTAGTAGTTATATGTTGGTAGTTATATGTTGGTAGTTATATGCTGGTAGTTATATGCTGGTAGTTATATGTTGGTAGTTATATGCTGGTAGTTATATGTTGGTAGTTATATGTTGGTAGTTATATGCTGGTAGTTATATGCTGGTAGTTATATGCTGGTAGTTATATGCTGGTAGTTATATGCTGGTAGTTATATGCTGGTAGTTATATGCTGGTAGTTATATGCTGGTAGTTATATGCTGGTAGTTATATGTTGGTAGTTATATGCTGGTAGTTATATGCTGGTAGTTATATGCTGGTAGTTATATGCTGGTAGTTATATGCTGGTAGTTATATGCTGGTAGTTATATGCTGGTAGTTATATGCTGGTAGTTATATGCTGGTAGTTATATGCTGGTAGTTATATGCTGGTAGTTATATGCTGGTAGTTATATGCTGGTAGTTATATGTTGGTAGTTATATGTTGGTAGTTATATGCTGGTAGTTATATGCTGGTAGTTATATGCTGGTAGTTATATGTTGGTAGTTATATGCTGGTAGTTATATGTTGGTAGTTATATGTTGGTAGTTATATGCTGGTAGTTATATGCTGGTAGTTATATGCTGGTAGTTATATGCTGGTAGTTATATGCTGGTAGTTATATGCTGGTAGTTATATGCTGGTAGTTATATGCTGGTAGTTATATGCTGGTAGTTATATGCTGGTAGTTATATGCTGGTGATGACCTAGCTAGCTGCTGAGCAAGACTATGCCTCATGTGAGTGAGACAATTGTGTCATGTGATCAAACTATGACTCATGTGATCTAATCTATTTGTCATGTGGGTGAGACTATGCTTCATGTGAAGTGTTCTAGCGTATGTATGATCTTAAGATGTTGTTTTTCCAGAGCTAGGTGTAGTCTTGGGCAGGTAGTTGTAAAACCTATTTCAGTGGATGCTTTCTATTTGTACTAAAGCTTTTTTCAATGATAATTTTAAAAAGCAATGACAATGCACTTGGCTGGTCTAAGCTGATTTTTCAAACGTATCTAAAAATGACCGAATGGTTGGATGCATAGGCTAGTAGAATTTTGTTATCCAGACAGCAAAGCATATCTTTGACCCTGTGAAGGCCACAAGCTGGGAGCGTTCCCTGAGCATCTGCCACATGGTAAAGGTGGCATACATGTAGGGTTACCAGATTTTGCAAATCGTGATGTCCACACACATCAGGTATGTGGCATAATACTCGTACAAGGTTAAAGGTCACTAGGACGTAATATGCTATGAATATTTGGTCCATGTCCTAACTATTAATAGCGAAGTGAGGTATGCAACAACTAAGGAAGTGATGCGAGTTTAGATTTATAGGAGAGAAGGTGGACATAACTGTAGAGGTGGAGAGAAGGTGGACATGCCTGTACAAGCATAGAGAAGGTTGACATGCCTGTAGAGGTGGAGAGAAGGTTGACATGCCTGTACAAGCATAGAGAAGGTGGACATGCCTGTAGAGGTGGAGAGAAGGTTGACATGCCTGTACAAGCATAGAGAAGGTGGACATGCCTGTAGAGGTGGAGAGAAGGTGGACATGCCTGTAGAGGTGGAGAGAAGGTGGACATGCCTGTACAAGCATAGAGAAGGTGGACATGCCTGTAGAGGTGGAGAGAAGGTTGACATGCCTGTAGGAGCATAGAGAAGGCGGACATTCCTGTAGAAGTGGAGAGAAGGTTGACATGCCTGTACAAGCATAGAGAAGGTGGACATGCCTGTAGAAGTGGAGAGAAGGTTGACATGCCTGTAGGAGCATAGAGAAGGTGGACATGCCTGTACAAGCATAGAGAAGGTGGACATGCCTGTAGAGGTGGAGAGAAGGTTGACATGCCTGTAGACTGTAGAGGTGGAGAGAAGGTGGACATGCCTGTACAAGCATAGAGAAGGTGGACATGCCTGTAGAGGTGGAGAGAAGGTTGACATGCCTGTAGGAGCATAGAGAAGGCGGACATGCCTGTAGAAACATAGAGAAGGTGGACATGCCTGTAGAGGTGGAGAGAAGGTAGACATGCCTGTAGAGGTGGAGAGAAGGTTGACATGCCTGTAGGAGCATAGGGTAGACATGCCTGTAGAGGTGGAGAGAAGGTTGACATGCCTGTAAAAACATAGAGAAGGTGGACATGCCTGTAGAAACATAGAGAAGGTGGACATGCCTGTAAAAACATAGAGAAGGTGGACATGCCTGTAGAAACATAGAGAAGGTGGACATGCCTGTAGAAACATAGAGAAGGTGGACATGCCTGTAGAAACATAGAGAAGGTGGACATGCCTGTAGAAACATAGAGAAGGTGGACATGCCTGTAGAAACATAGAGAAGGTGGACATGCCTGTAGAGGTAGAGAGAAGGTTGACATGCCTGTAGGAGCATAGGGTAGACATGCCTGTAGAGGTGGAGAGAAGGTTGACATGCCTGTACAAGCATAGAGAAGGTGGACATGCCTGTAGAAACATAGAGAAGGTGGACATGCCTGTAGAAACATAGAGAAGGTGGACATGCCTGTAGAGGTAGAGAGAAGGTTGACATGCCTGTAGGAGCATAGGGTAGACATGCCTGTAGAGGTGGAGAGAAGGTTGACATGCCTGTACAAGCATAGAGAAGGTGGACATGCCTGTAGAGGTGGAGAGAAGGTGGACATGCCTGTAGAGGTGGAGAGAAGGTGGACATGCCTGTAGAGGTGGAGAGAAGGTTGACATGCCTGTACAAGCATAGAGAAGGTGGACATGCCTGTAGAGGTGGAGAGAAGGTGGACATGCCTGTAGAGGTGGAGAGAAGGTGGACATGCCTGTAGAGGTGGAGAGAAGGTTGACATGCCTGTAGAAACATAGAGAAGGTTGACGTGCCAGTAGAAGTGGAGAGACCTGAACTGCTCGCTACCCAGGCCACTAATCGAGTCTGGCTGTGAGAATCTGTTACCCAGGCAACTAAGCAATCTATTTGCTGTGAGAGAGAGGGGGAGAGAGAGGCCTTACTAATCAGACAGACAGACAAATGATGTCATGTGATCCCAACCAGCTGCAGCCAGCAATGACCTTTACTAACCAACCTCAAACTATCCAATTATCACACCTAGCACCATCACAAAGTTAACTTTCCATTCAAACTGTTTCGTCTCGGCACTCTGACACACTCCAGTGTGTGTGTGTGTGTGTGTGTGTGTGTGTGTGTGTAAATATGATTAGCTTGGTATAAACACTGGTGGAGCTCTGCCGTGTCTCCTCAACACTCTGACAGAGTCTGAGCAGTGTGTGTGTGTGTGTGTGTGTGTGTGCGCGTCCATGCTGAGACTACATTATTTTAATGTATTGTGTGTTGTTATCTGTGCAAATAGACTTGCCTTCATTTTATATAGTTATTTTTTTATATACTGAGATGTACACTACATGATGAAATCTGAAATCTAGAACTCTGGCTCTAGTTCCAAACCTTGCAATCTGTTTACTACCATTGACCTGTCCACACTGCACTTTAACCCATGCACATTAATGTGCATTGGGCCAGAGGAAAATGCTGATCACATTCATTGCATCCACACTAGCACCAAAATAAACTGTACGAAGTAAAAATAATCAGCCTACCTTAGTCAGTCAAAATCATACACTGTAGCTGTAGTTGAGATCGAGTTTGTTTTTGCGTCCTTTTCTTGCTGATCAGCTACTACAGATGCGCAGGAAACATTTTCTGCAGAGAAGAAAGAGGAGAGAGCTGAGGGAAAGGCAGAACCAACGAAGGTTGCATCTGCACGAACTTCAGAAATCCAGGTGCAGGGCGTATAAACATAGCAACAGGTCTCTAGCTGTGTAGTAGGTCTAGCTAGCCACTCCAGCTAGCCACTCCAGCTAGCCACTTCAGCTAGCCACTCCAGCCAGCCACTCCAGCCAGCCACTCCAGCCAGCCACTCCAGCCAGCCACTCCAGCCAGCCACTCCAGCTAGCCACTCCAGCTAGCCACTCCAGCTAGCCACTCCAGCTAGCCACTCTAGCTAGCCACTCTAGCTAGCCACTCCAGCTAGCCACTCCAGCTAGCCACTCCAGCTAGCCACTCCAGCTAGCCACTCCAGCTAGCCACTCCAGCTAGCCACTCCAGCCAGCCACTCCAGCCAGCCACTCCAGCCAGCCACTCCAGCCAGCCACTCCAGCCAGCCACTCCAGCCAGCCACTCCAGCCAGCCACTCCAGCCAGCCACTCCAGCCAGCCACTCCAGCCAGCCACTCCAGCCACCAGCTAGCCACTCCAGCTAGCTGGTGTGGCCGCGGCCACAGATAGTATACACATAGCTCCAAAGTTCCCAACTGTAGCATCACGAACACGTGAGTGAATGAAATTCATTTCAACGCACACTCACATAGTTATTTGAACGCTTTAATTTATTGTTCTGGTTCGCATCAAGCCACCTATCGAGGTGGATCAGAATAATGCGCATTATTTCAAGTGTGGACCCAGACCAATGCGCATAAATGCACATTTTAATGAGCATTAGCTAGTGTGGACAGGCCTTTAGAAACTGTTGCCATGAATGGATGACATAGCAATTAAACAGCAATTTTGTAATGGTTGACACGATAGTTATTGTTGCTGGCATTAATTAGCACTGGAACATTTTTGGGGGAGATATGTAGAAGTAGATGGAGAGAGAGGGAGGGAGGGATGATTCACTTTAGTATTAGTGCTTGATATTGGGGTTGGTCCATCCATCTGTGAGTAATATGGGACCTGCAGTTGGCAGAGAAGAAGTCGACTAATAATGTAAGAAAGAAAGAACTTGTATTTTTCATGTTGTTGTTACAGTTACAGTGACCAGTCAATTTGAAGTTGATTATTGAGAAGGCCCTTGTAATTTTGTTTTGTCAACTGAGAGTTCGTAGAGTAATTTATTACTTGCTGGAGCATAAGTTGAGCTCAGTGGTCCACTTTGGCCGACCCAACATGTAGCAGCTTCCCCATGGATGGCGCTGAATTGCCTCTATGCACTGCTATGGCTAGTCTTCTCTGCAACTTTCATTTTTGCAATCCATTGAGATTGCTCTTAGCTATCAACGAGCCAGCGCCAGAACTCAAAACTCGTCTTAATCTGCTCGAGGAGATTGGCTCCTCCCACAAAACCACGTAGACGAGATTTGATATATTTTTGTGCATTTGGAGCCAAGAGCAGACCCACTAAGTCTCGTGTCTTAATCAAATATGGTTTAATAAGCTTCCTAGCTTCCCAGAGAAGTTTATTTTCCGAGGCCAACAACCACAGTATACATTGTGGTTAACAGTATTCAGATAATGGGTGTGGTAAAGGGAAAAGTTATTCAAATCTGAGAGCCAGGTTGTCTGTGACAAGTTACGATGTCGACCATTTTTCATTGGCTATAGGAGTATGTTTGAATGATGGTTTGTATAAGGACACTAAAAGTGTTCAAGCTATAATTTGTTCTGTGTTTATTATTTATTATTTATTAATTTATTTTTCTTCATTTTTATTATGTCATTTTTCCTTGCTCTACTCTGCAGGCTATCACTCACAGGAGAGCAGTCAGTCTGTGCCCCAAGGCTGGGATATTGCATACACGCAGCAGGGTCTCCGATACTACCTCGAGTGAGTCTCACCATGTGCAGTAGGAAACTTCTAAGATTTGTCATTCCTAATCATATGCACACTGGAAAATCTTTGAGATAGAATGATGACCTAGCAGCCGATGGTACCTTTTCATGAGCTTAAAAACAACTATTTCAACCAATGTTTCGGTAACATTCTTTTGCCTTCTTCAGAGTGACCATGAACTGACAGCATGAGGCGAATAGTTTATTTAAGTGGCTCACTTGGAACTGTCAGTTCAGCAGCACCCTGAAGAAGGCCGAAGCATGTTGGCCAGAACGTCGGTAAAATGATCTCTTCCCCCCCCCCCCTTTTTTAAAGATGATTGAAAAAATATTAATTTGTTTAACTTGTGAAGCGTGCAGTTGAACCCTTAACTTATCTCTTGGAGGCACTATTTCAATCATGGAAAACAGCAGGCGTATATCTTTTCATGAGGGCATGTGTGTTTGGAGAAATGGATTGATTAGGCATGGGAGGTGTGGGATTGGTGAGTAGTGAGGGGTGCTCTTTATTGTAAGAGGATATCGTAGAGATCGAGAATTCAATAGTGGATGGATATGTTGGATTACATGAGTCCGGCCATGCTCCATCAGGTTCAGCTGGACTGGTGGGGATAGTCCGTTATGCGCTGCCACAGCTGCAGTGTCTTCTACAGGTGATGCATGCATGCTCGTAACTCACATGACTGAATCTCCACTCTCACCAACTAGTGTGGGATGAGGGAAGGATGTGCTCTGCTGCTGTTAGTCGAGTATGTTATAAATGAGTTCTTTGATCTCTTTTGAAGATGGATACCTACCTAGGGAGTAGCAATTACCCTCTGCATAATTAATACAATAATTAAGTTTATTGACTGTAGTTATTAAATTCCTTAAGATTTTCTTCAGATATGGACAATAGTGACAACATACCTGGTTATTAATTTAGCGCTGATACATGTGATGATCATGGATGAGTGTAAGGTTACATTGAGTTTGCCTTGCATTCCGTTACGCTGTGCTACGCAGTCCACATTATAGCATTATGCATGACTTTCACCTCAGCTTCACCATCAGTAGGCAGAGCGACATTAGCTTCAGCTGGAGTGCACATGGTGGTTGTGGGGGAGATGCTATTCTGCTACAGCTATGCAACTATCGCTACAACTATTCTGCTACAGCTATGCAACTATCGCTACAACCTAACTAGCTATCCAGCCAGCGAACTGTCGCTACTGTTAGCTAGCTAGGGGCTAGTACCACTATTATAAGAATATCTAGGAACTAGTACTATTATTATTAGAATATCTAGGAGTTAGTACCCTATTATTAGAATATCTAGGAGCTAGTACTATTATTATTAGAATATCTAGGAGTTAGTACCCTATTATTAGAATATCTAGGACACTATTATTAGAATATCTAGGAACAATATCTAGGACCTATACCGAATATCTAAGAGCTAGTACTACTATTATTAGAATATCTAGGAGCTAGTACTATTATTATTAGAATATCTAGGAGCTAGTACTACTATTATTAGAATATCTAGGAGCTAGTACTACTATTATTAGAATATCTACGAGCTAGTAGAGCTAGTACCACTATTATTAGAATATCTAGGAGCTAGTAGAACTATTATTAGAATATCTAGGAGCTAGTACCACTATTATTAGGAGCTAGTACTACTATTATTAGAATATCTAGGAGCTAGTAGAGCTAGTGCCACTATTATTAGAATATCTAGGAGCTAGTACCACTATTATTAGAATATCTAGGAGCTAGTACCACTACTATCAACTAACTATCAAACTGCTTTACTTCATCCAGTAGAAAAACCAGCATGATGGTGTTTGTGGACGAGAAGAAGCTCATCACAGGGACATCAGGGTGCAGGACAATGCCTGGAATCAGGTGGTAAGCTAGGTTAGAAGAGCTCCCCTGCTTGTGGCATTGACCTGCTAGAGCACACAGGGACATCAGGGTGCAGGACAATGCCTGGAATCAGGTGGTAAGCTAGATTAGAAGCGTTATACAGCTAGCTAGTAGTTTTCTAGCTGTATTAGCTTCCCATCCACTAACACTAGTTGAAGCTAAACAGATGTCAGTGCAGTTCTAGTATTTGATTGGCTCGATGCTGCATTGCATAGATTTTTTTCCCTAATGGAATACACAGTTCTGTTTTGTTTTGTTGTGCTGTCTGGTTCACATACGACAGAACGTAATGGAGTGGAATGCAATGTTCTGTTCAGCTTCTGTCATAGTGTAAACCAAGTGTATAGCATCGGGCAGAAAGATAATGGCCGCTTAATTCCAAGCAGTTGCTTAACAAGCAATGCCCATGCGCAGACATAATCAGTTTATTATCACTCTGTGTATGCACCAGGCTACTAGCTAGGAGGTGTATGGATGACTGCGTGTATGCACCAGGCCAGCTAGGAAGTGTATGGATGACTGTGTGTATGCACCAGGCTAGCTAGGAGGTGTATGGATGACTGTGTGTATGTACCAGGCTAGCTAGGAGGTGTATGGATGACTGTGTGTATGCACCAGGCTAGCTAGGAGGTGTATGGATGACTGACTGTGTGTATGCACCAGGCTACTAGCTAGGAGGTGTATGGATGACTGTGTGTATGCACCAGGCTAGCTAGGAGGTGTATGGATGACTGTGTGTATGTACCAGGCTAGCTAGGAGGTGTATGGATGACTGTGTGTATGCACCAGGCTAGCTAGGAGGTGTATGGATGACTGTGTGTATGCACCAGGCTACTAGCTAGGAGGTGTATGGATGACTGTGTGTATGCACCAGGCTAGCTAGGAGGTGTATGGATGACTGTGTGTATGCACCAGGCTACTAGCTAGGAGGTGTATGGATGACTGTGTGTATGCACCAGGCTAGCTAGGAGGTGTATGGATGACTGCGTGTATGCACCAGGCTAGCTAGGAGGTGTATGGATGACTGCGTGTATGCACCAGGCTAGCTAGGAGGTATGGATCACAGCGTATATGCACCAGGCTGGCTAAGTGGTATGGATGACTGCGTGTAAGTACCAAGGCTAGCTTGCGTATAAGTACCAAGGCTAGCTATTGGATGAACAGCCCATCCACAACTTTGTCTGGTGGCCAGCAGTAGAATGTCGACTCTCAAGCAGGAGGAGGCACAGTCACGATCGATGTTAGCTGGTCAAGTAGACAACAAAATTCTATGCTTGCTTAGATACAAAATTCTATGCTTGCTTAAATATGCACCCTGTATTATTATTAGCACCTGCTTTTAAAGTGTGTGTGGGTTAGTGTGGATTTTGTGGCCCTATGAATATTGTAGCAGTTAAGGTGCAAAGGCAGAGGCACTACTGGAATTGCTGTAATGGACAAAGTTTGTTGTTTGCCTGCTGCTTTTGAGACGTGGGCCACCATTGAGAGTGCTGTGTTAGAGTGGAGTACAGCTTTCTGTTGGTGCAGAGATGTAAGCTTAACGTGATCACAGCTGCTGTTCAAGTTTCGGCTAAGTATTCGGACAGTGTGTGATAGCTCCTACAGAGCAATCCAGTTCTTCTCTGCTATATACTGCCATTGCAATAGGACCGTGTCATTGGCTCCGTTGCAAGGCCATAGGGTCTATGCTTGGCATTCTGTAGTGGCAGTGTTTAATGGCAAGGAAACTTATATGTAAAAGTTCCATTTCAGTTCTATTTTTAGGCATGCAAAAAAAATGACCTTTTATGGGATTCTTCTCCCTCCCTCTTTGTGCAGTCACAACACGGAGACCACACACTGGGAGTTGCCTCACAATCCTGACGACTCTCTAGGTGAGAGAACCACATTTTTTTAAATTTGACACTTTGTTTTGACACTTGTTGTTTGGTTTGTCAGAATGTGTGTATCTATTCCGTTAATGACCTTTCCCATCTCCTCTTCCCCCCTCCCCCCTCCCCACTTCTTTCTCCTCCTAATCTCTCTGCCTCTATTACCTCCCAATTCTTCCTAATCTCTCTGCCTCTATTACCTCCCAATTCTTCCTAATCTCTCTGCCTCTATTACCTCCCAATTCTTCCTAATCTCTCTGCCTCTATTACCTCCCAATTCTTCCTAATCTCTCTGCCTCTATTACCTCCCAATTCTTCCTAATCTCTCTGCCTCTATTACCTCCCAATTCTTCCTAATCTCTCTGCCTCTATTACCTCTCAATTCTTCCTAATCTCTCTGCCTCTTATTACCTACCAATTCTCTCTGCCTCTTTCCATCCTCCATCTTTCTTCTCCATCGCCATGCATCTCCTCTGCCTGTCCCCAGGCCTCCCTCCTGGATGGGAAGCGGTACGGTCGGGACAGTACGGAACATACTATGTCAAGTAGGTGCAAGAACACACTGACCACCCACCAATTAACATTATGATCACTCTTGCTGGTCACTCGCTCACACACTCAGCACTGGTGGGGTGCAGGTGGGATAGGGTGTGTTCCTGCATGTGCACATGGAAGGCTCTCTCTCTCTTGGGTGGGTCACTCACATACTCAGCACTGGTGGGGTGGGATAGGGTGGGTTCCTGCATGTGCACATGGAAGGCTCTCTCTCTCTTGGGTGGGTCACTCACATACTCAGCACTGGTGGGGTGGGATAGGGTGGGTTCCTGCATGTGCACATGGAAGGCTCTCTCTCTCTTGGGTGGGTCACTCACATACTCAGCACTGGTGGGGTGGGATAGGGTGGGTTCCTGCATGTGCACATGGAAGGCTCTCTCTCTCTTGGGTGGGTCACTCACATACTCAGCACTGGTGGGGTGGGATAGGGTGGGTTCCTGCATGTGCACATGGAAGGCTCTCTCTCTCTTGGGTGGGTCACTCACATACTCAGCACTGGTGGGGTGGGATAGGGTGGGTTCCTGCATGTGCACATGGAAGGCTCTCTCTCTCTTGGGTGGGTCACTCACATACTCAGCACTGGTGGGGTGGGATAGGGTGGGTTCCTGCATGTGCACATGGAAGGCTCTCTCTCTCTTGGGTGGGTCACTCACATACTCAGCACTGGTGGGGTGGGATAGGGTGGGTTCCTGCATGTGCACATGGAAGGCTCTCTCTCTCTTGGGTGGGTCACTCACATACTCAGCACTGGTGGAGGTGGGATAGGGTGTGTTCCTGCATGTGCACATGGAAGGCTCTCTCTCTCTTGGGTGGGTCACTCACATACTCAGCACTGGTGGAGGTGGGATAGGGTGTGTTCCTGCATGTGCACATGGAAGGCTCTCTCTCTCTTGGGTGGGTCACTCACATACTCAGCACTGGTGGAGGTGGGATAGGGTGTGTTCCTGCATGTGCACATGGAAGGCTCTCTCTCTCTTGGGTGGGTCACTCACATACTCAGCACTGGTGGAGGTGGGATAGGGTGTGTTCCTGCATGTGCACATGGAAGGCTCTCTCTCTCTTGGGTGGGTCACTCACATACTCAGCACTGGTGGAGGTGGGATAGGGTGTGTTCCTGCATGTGCACATGGAAGGCTCTCTCTCTCTTGGGTGGGTCACTCACATACTCAGCACTGGTGGGGTAGAGGTGGGATAGGGTGTGTTCCTGCATGTGCATATGGAAGGTTCTCTCTCTTGGGTGGGTCACTCACATACTCAGCACTGGTGGGGTAGAGGTGGGATAGGGTGGGTTCCTGCATGTGCACATGGAAGGCTCTCTCTCTTGGGTGGGTCACACACACACTCAGCACTGGTGGGGTGGGATAGGGTGGGTTCCTGCATGTGCACATGGAAGGTTCTCTCTCTTGGGTGGGCCACTCACACACTCAGCACTGGTGGGGTGGAGGTGGGATAGGGTGGGTTCCTGCATGTCCATATGGAAGGAAATTTGAAGAATGTTTCCTAAAACAAGCACAAGAAGGTCCCCCCTGTTTTCTTAATAATGTGTGTGTGTGTGTGTGTTTGTGAAGATGCATATTCCTTAGTTGCACATGCATGTCAGTGGAGAGAGAGAGAGCAGCAGCTGTTGCATGTGGCCACAGGCCTTGCATTCCATAGTAGATGATTTGTGGCTCATAGCTGAGTGTGTGCAGGATGGTCCAATACCTCGCTGACCACCAGCTGGTCAGCCGTCCAGGCAGCGACCAGCCTGCTCAAGCCACAAGGAGCTGCTAGTTAGCTCTAAGAGCCAGTTCACATTATGCCGCTTGCACCAGCGACACAAAGCGCCGCTGCGTCAATTTTGTGATGTTCCATCTTCTTTCTGTTCTGCAGCTGGTCTCCTTCAGGGCTATAGAAGCTTCCTTTTCTCCTCTTCTTTTTGGTTGCTAGCGGGGGATGTGACAAAAATGCATTGATTCGAGAATCCAGGTGGTTGGAATGAAATACCAGGCCTGGGTGTGGTTCCAATGCACTTCCATTTGGCATAGTGCAGACCGCCTTAAGACTTCAGGCGAGAGAAGGAGGGGCTTAAACCTCATCTCATGAATATGTTAATGATAACCCATCCTGGTTAACCTAGGTTTTATGCACTTAGTACAGCAAACCTTGGGTAATTATATTTTATCACTTCGCGCTCTCAATTAGACCGCTCCCCACTCCAGTCTTTGGTGAAATTGCCCCCACCTTCGAATTGATCACGCACTAATTATCCCACCCTTATTTGAGGATGCACCTTCTTCACTATGCTGGCAACCAGTGTAGTAGGGTGCACCCTGGGTCACCCCTCGCCCTCGTACAGTATGCGCAAGTTCTAGGTATCGAATCCATGTAGGCAGGGAACTGACCAGAATCTATCTCCTTAGGAAGGCCTATAGGCAGGCAGCTTATATAACAGGCTCACGCGGGTCTTAGCATCTCATTATTCCTGATGAAGGCTAGATCATCTAGTCGAAACGTCGAGAGAATACAATTTCAAGCTTATTATTGAGAAGGTTATTGTAAAGCTTCTGAATATATTAATTCAGAATATATTAATGAGTGGTGGTTATTTATTTTAAACACGTACATATCTTCTTATGCATGGCATTGCTCTACCTAGTGTGCTTGTGTGTGTGTGTGTGTGTGCTGCTTGTAGGTCACATATTGTGAACTGGATTACCACAGGCAAATATGCTGAGGGAGGGAGGGGGGGTTATCTAGCTCCCTTATTAGGAAGGCTTAGGCAACTGCACATGAAAGTGGCTCGACCTTGTTGATTCAGTGGGCTCCATGGTGAGCTGATCGGCTCTCGGCTCAGCCATGGAATTCTTCTGTGCACGCTCTCACTCATACAAGTAGCAGCTGTTTTGTTTGCTGCACTCACTCCTGTGGCGATGGCCAGTGCCAAGCAGATGCTCATCAGGATGGGAATGTTCACAGACCGTTTCTAGGTGGGATTTTCCATGTGCTCAGTTAGGAGATCTGATCTAGATGGGAGTTCCTGTTGCTTTTAGATCGGAATTTTATGTTGGTCATTAAGAGATACTGGGAATCCTCACATGCTTGCTGGCTAGAAGGGAGTTTTTCCTGCTCTATTAAATATTTCTTCTCTTCCCCCCCCCCCCCCCCCACTGTGCTCGTCTGCGGGAGGATGGCATAATGCAGCCAGTCAGTCAAATTTAGAACGACCTACCAGGTGTGAAGGAGCCACCTAATTGAAATATGTGAGGGCATGAAGACAAATCTCAGTGTAGGAATGCGGCCAGGTGTTCTTAGTTAGCTACCAGCTACGAACAGGAAGCACTTCCCAACCTCAGGGGAGAGAGGTCAGTTCTCAGTGTGATGGTGGGCTGAGTGCAACACGGTGTTACGTCACGTTAGTTGCGGGCCTGCAGCATGTTCGATTAGGAAAGGAGGTTTCACTCCAGCGTAAGCAATGCAGCATCTGACCAATCAGAAAGCTAGGTTATAGCATGAAGTAAAGTGCAGCGTCAGCTAGTTTGTGAGCTCACTGGAGCCCTGAAGAGTTCCCCAGCTTGTGACATTGACCTGCTAGAGCACACAGGGACATCAGGGTGCAGAACAATGCCTGGAATCAGGTGGTAAGCTAGGTTAGAAGAGCTCCCCTGCTTGTGGCATTGACCTGCTAGAGCACACAGGGACATCAGGATGCAGGATAATGCCTGGAATTAGGTGGTAAGCTAGGTTAGAAGAGCTCCCCTGCTTGTGGCATTGACCTGCTAGAGCACACAGGGACATCAGGGTGCAGGACAATGCCTGGAATCAGGTGGTAAGCTAGGTTAGAAGAGCTCCCCTGCTTGTGGCATTGACCTGCTAGAGCACACAGGGACATCAGGGTGCAGGACAATGCCTGGAATCAGGTGGTAAGTCAGGCAAGAAGCATTATACAGCTAGCTAGCAGTTTTCTAGCTGATGTAGATTGTAGCTAGCTAGGTTTGCCTGCTAATAGTGTGATATTTAGGCTACTAATGCAATGGTGCACTTGTCATCATCAAATTGTGAACTGGTGTGAAGAGTTCCCGCCAAATCTGTCCAGTCTTATTCTGAAGCAGCTGCAGTCCATGACTTTGTGCAGGCTAACTGATAGGACGCGGACTTGATTTGTCGTTGGTCGTAATAATTATCTTTTTAGCTACAACTTTTCCCTCTTTTTTTTAAGAATAAACTTTAACTGTTTATATCATTAGAATGGTAATACAATAAATAAGCTGGAGTTGGGTATGAGAATGAACTCTATTGAAGTAAGCACACAAAAGCCATGCAGCGCTACGTCACTACATGGCTACAACAAAACTTTCACCAATGAAATCCATCCAGCAGCTCCTCCCTGCTCAAGAGTGAAGGCATTCAGAGTAGAGTGATTCCTGGTAAGCACAGGTGCTCGTACTGCTTTCCATCAAAGAAGAACTTCCAGAAGCCAGGAAGTTGCGATCGTCCAACCATAAAATTAAAAAAATTAATTTGTTTTGCTCCCATGCCGTCTAACTGGAAGTAACTATTTAAAATCAATCAAGTCGTCTATTGGGCATGTGCAAACAGAGAATGGGCGCCTAATACCAAATCTTCAATTTAAATTTTCCTGGCTACCACCGAGTTTGCACGATATGGCGTTGAATCGATTAATTAGGTGCTTGCCAGATGATGAATATCGTTTGTTGTTGTCAGTACACCAACAACAGCAAGACCAGGCCCAGCCCTGTCCATGGCCAATGTGATATTTAACTAGACCTGGCCCATGTGATATTTAACTAGACCTGGCCCATATGATAGTGAACTGGACCTGGCCCATGTGATATTTAACTAGACCTGGCCCATATGATAGTAAACTAGACCTGGCCCACTGTATAGTGAACTAGACCTGGCCCATGTGATAGTAAACTAGACCTGGCCCATGTGATAGTAAACTAGACCTGGCCCATGTGATAGTAAACTAGACCTGGCCCATGTGATAGTGAACTAGCCTGGCCCACTGTGTAGTAAACTAGACCTGGCCCACTGTGATAGTAAACTAGACCTGGCCCATGTGATAGTGAACTGGACCTGGCCCATGTGATAGTGAACTAGCCTGGCCCACTGTGTAGTAAACTAGACCTGGCCCACTGTGATAGTAAACTAGACCTGGCCCATGTGGTAGTGAACTAGACCTGGCCCATGTGATAGTGAACTAGCCTGGCCCATGTGATAGTGAACTGGACCTGGCCCATGTGATAGTGAACTAGCCTGGCCCATGTGATAGTGAACTAGACCTGGCCCATGTGATAGTGAACTAGCCTGGCCCACTGTGTAGTAAACTAGACCTGGCCCACTGTGATAGTAAACTAGACCTGGCCCATGTGGTAGTGAACTAGACCTGGCCCATGTGATAGTAAACTAGACCTGGCCCATGTGATAGTAAACTAGACCTGGCCCATGTGATAGTAAACTAGACCTGGCCCATGTGATAGTGAACTAGCCTGGCCCACTGTGTAGTAAACTAGACCTGGCCCATGTGATAGTGAACTAGCCTGGCCCATGTGATAGTAAACTAGACCTGGCCCATGTGATATTTAACTAGACCTGGCCCACTGTGGTAGTGAACTAGACCTGGCCCATGTGTAGTGAACTAGACCTGGCCCATGTGATAGTAAACTAGACCTGGCCCATGTGATATTTAACTAGACCTGGCCCATGTGGTAGTAAACTAGACCTGGCCCATGTGGTAGTGAACTAGACCTGGCCCACTGTAGTAGTGAACTAGACCTGGTCCATGTGGTAGTGATCTAGACCTGGTCCCAACCGAGCAGCCTCAATATGGCTATGGTTGGCAAGGCATAGTTGTGACAGTATCATAGATAGACATTCCAGCATGTTCCCGCCAACGTTTATCATCTACAAGCACATCATATGTATATATATATATTATATACTAGATAATGAATGCAAGGCGTTGAGTGGCCAGTGAAGTGCAATGAAGAGCGAGAGAATAACAAATAAATTACAACAGCAATTATATAAGCCTTAGAATTATTAGATTGCATTGCTCTAGCCATTGTCATAGCCCCAGCACAGCTGAAGGCCTAATAGAGCACTGATCTGCACATTATTGATGGCATGTGGAATGCTTGGATTGTGATATGGAGAAAGAGCCAAGAATTGTGTGCATTTATATATTCATTACAGATTCCAAACTGGTGTAAGGTTGACATTCTCCAGATTCACCCGACATTCGTGTTTTATTGAAGGTGGTATCACACCTCCATAGCTAGAGCGTGTTGATGGATTGAGTAGCTATGTCAGAATGAACTCCAGCATCCCTTCCCATCAGATATCAACTATACAGCCTGTTCTTACTTGCCTGTGATGCCAGTTTTCTCTCCTCTATCTTCAAATCTGCCATTTTCTCGATCTTTCTCTTCACTAAGATGACGATTTCCAGTTTGCACCGCATTGTTTTTAAGGCAACGCCCAGTGCATAGATACATACATCGATATATATATACATAGCTATGAAATAGTTACATACATGATATAGATGCATACATAGATATAGATAGATATAGGTACTTATGTACATTGCTTACAAAGATAGAGATACAGCATACTAGATATAGATGCATACAAAGATATAGATCAATACACGATAGATATATACATGCATACATATAGATACATACATAAATATACATTCATATGTGTAGATACATACATACATATAGGTACATACATAAATATACATATATGTATAGATACATACATATAGGTACATACATAAATATGTATAGATACATACATATAGGTACATACATAAATATGTATAGATAATACATATAGGTACATACATAAATATATAGATACATACATATAGGTACATACATAAATATATAGATACATACATACATACATATAGATACATACATATAGATACATACATACATATGTATAGATACATACATATAGGTACATACATAAATATGTATAGATACATACATAATTATAGGTACATACATAAATATGTATAGATAATACATATAGGTACATACATAAATATATAGATACATACATATAGGTACATACATAAATATATAGATACATACATATAGGTACATACATACATACATATAGATACATATATACATACATATAGATACATACATATTATAGATACATACATACATACATATAGATACATACATATAGATACATACATATAGATACATACATACATACATACATATAGGTACATACATGTTGCATTGCCATGCTGTATTACCTACTGCTTTTACATCCTCATAAACCTCTTAATCAGTGAGATTGAAGACACTTGTGATGCACACCACCTGTGTGTGTATGTGTGTGTGTGGTGAATGTGGTATGTGTGTGGTGTTTGTGTGATTATTTGTACGGCTTGTTAGCGCCACCACAAATATTCTCTGTCCCATCATCTACACAAGCTTTTTAAAATACAACTACTAAGATGGCCGCTGTGAGTGTGTGTGGTTTGTTGACGTGATGGGGCCATCGTCTTCCAACTATTTGTGCATGCAGTCACAACAACAAAACTGCCATCTACCAGCACCCCTTCCACGCTCGCCCACCTCCACCGTACAAGCGTCCACTCAACATGGAGGAGGAGGATGACTTCAGGGGGGCCAGAGGGGAGAGGAGGACCCCCGCTCGTTCCCACTCTCATCGGAGCTCGCAGTCTCATCGGGTTCTTGATCTAAACTCGCCACTCCTGCGGCGGTCCAAGTCTGTGAGGGACCAGGAGATACAGTACAATCGCAGCGGCCTGGACTATGTCACACATGAGCGGCAGCTGTCGGTGGTCACCTACGTTCCTCCAAACCCATATCAGAGCAAAGGTGCGAGAGGAGGAGGGATGGGAGGGGAGGGGGGGGGGGCGGAGGGAGAGGAGTGATAGATATCATGATACTGCTGATTGTTGGAGTGTACACAAGATACCCACAGTATTGTGCCTTTAAATCTCAAGCCGAGTGTAGAAGCTTATTTGGGGGGCGAATGAGCCAATTGGAGCTGTCATCGGGCACTGCCTCTTTCTGGAGTTTCATTCAGATCCGTCTGAGTGTCGCTTCAGATGTGACTTCACACTGGCTCGGCTCCCCATAAGCCACCAAATGCTTCCTGGCGTAGTACGTAGGGTGGATATGGGTATATCTAACGTCAGTCACATGCAGGGAGAGTTGAGAAAGGGGGGGGGGAATGCAGAGATCTGTGTTGATTAGAGTCAAGTGCTGTGAGGTCACAATTGACAAGGTATTGTTGGTACATGTACATGTACAAGCACAGTATATAAGGTGCAAATTCTTTTAAACTAGCGTCATGTATGTCAAAACTCGTTGCTGGGCACTTGTTCTTATAACGGTCAGCAACAACAAGCCCTGCGGCGTCTAAGTGGGGGCGCGTGCTTGACAAGCAGCAAGCATGCACAGGCGGACAGTGGAACTGCTCGGCCTGGAGGGCGTCATACATGGTCAACACGTCTAGGAGTCCGTCTGGTCCCTCGGAAGTGGGAGAAAGCCTGACCCTCGAGCTGGGGGAGTGACGACGTGCACTTATCACATTAAGAGCTAGAACTGACGCTGAAATAAGCCTATCAAAAGGCTTGCGTTAATTGATACCCAGCGAGCATTTACATGAAGAATGACTAGCCACACACACACACACGCACACACCGCTCAAGTTGATTAGTCCCTGACCAACCACCATGGCCCATGCTCGCCTCCTAGTGACTGAGCAGGGCAGGGGGTGAGGCAGGTGAGGGGGCGGGGTGGGGGCGAGAGACTGCCATACATCTACTAGATCAGAGCAGTGAAAAGTGTTGTTTGAAGTCTTACAAAAAAAATTGTCGTCTCTCATTTGGTGTGGCCAGTATGCTTTGATCCTGCTTTCAAGTACATGGTTTTATAGTGAGTGAGTGGCCCTGGCTGTTAGGAGGAGGGCTATACAGACCACTTAGGAGACTTGTGCGTGTGGGGGCGTCTCCAGGAGCAACAGCGCACTGGTGATGATGTACATAGCAGAGAGTGATGACCAGGAATACCTGCAGTAGAGGCAGCTAAGGATGCCCTAGCAAGCATAGCTCTAAACCTAACCTCAGCCCTAACCCTAGTCCTAGCATGACCACAGTACTAACCCTAGACCTTCTAGCCATACCCCTAACCCTAGTCCTAACCATGACTATAGCCCTGGCCCCTCAACTCTAGTGTTAGTCCTAACCCAAGTCGTAAGCCTAGCCCTCTTCAGGAAAGGGACATCACTGCATGATGACAGTCTCTCAGCAACACACTGGTTAGCAAGTTGGATACCTCGAGGGTTGGGGGGGGGGGGTTAGTGCTTGGATATCAGAAGGGTGAATGATCGTGTGTGTATAGCTTCGTGTGACAGACCACCATAAGTGGCCTGCTGGATACATGTTGTCGTACACTCGACATGATTGGCTTGATTAGCTTCCATCTCACATGGCAGGTAGGGTGGCAAAGTCTCAGCACATCAAAGCATTCCTTGCATTCTCTAACCTCATCACAAGCAAACTTTCAAGGTGGTCCAGCCCCCCTCTTCTCTGTGGGCAGACATGGCAGTATGTAGACATTGCAGCATGTCACACGCTGGCCTGGCAAGATGGTCACTATTGTGTGCGCACAGCTGTGCGTAGCAGTTGTGACTAGACTAGCGGATCATTTGTGTGGTGAGCTGAAGCCTCGTGCCAAGCCTGCCTTGTCACCAACTGTCACTCACTCTCGCGGTGTTGAATCCCTCACAACTTGCAGTGGGTCTGATCTTCATATGTGAGATGACTTATGATGACTTCATACATGTGTATCTAGGTGATCAGCATGCAACCTTCCCCTCCCCCCAAGTCAGGGCAATGCAACCCTCCCCTCTCCCCTCCCCCCAAGTCAGGGCAATGCAACGTTCCTCTCCCCCCAAGTGAGGGCAATGCAACCCTCCCCCTCCCCCCAAGGGCAATGCAACCTTCCCCTCCCCCCAAGTGAGGGCAATGCAACCCTCCCTTCCCCCCAAGTGAGGGCAATGCAACCCTCCCTTCCCCCTAAGTGAGGGCAATGCAACCTTCCCCTCCCCCCAAGTGAGGGCAATGCAACCCTCCCTTCCCCCTAAGTGAGGGCAATGCAACCCTCCCTTCCCCCCAAGTGAGGGCAATGCAACCCTCCCTTCCCCCTAAGTGAGGGCAATGCAACCCTCCCTTCCCCCTAAGTGAGGGCAATGCAACCCTCCCCTCTCCCCTCCCCCAAGTGAGGGCAATGCAATCTTCCCCTCCCCCCAAGTGAGGGCAATGCAACCTCCCCCTCCCCCCAAGTGAGGGCAATGCAACCCTCCCCTCCCCCCAAGTGAGGGCAATGCAATCTTCCCCTCCCCCCAAGTGAGGGCAATGCAACCCTCCCCTCCCAACTTCCTTAGTGAGGGCTAGAGATAAGGATGGTGTGGTAGGTTGTGAGTATAGATGTTTGAATGGAGGGCTGTGGTTAGCGTGGAGCTAACAGTGGCTGTGTGGTCCATCTTCAATGCATGACCGACCAGTGGACAAGCCCGGGGGGGGGGGGGGGGGGGGGGAGGGGGGATCAACTGTGAATGAATGACAGAGTTCAGAATTTGGGGGCTATCCACTGCACCCCTGACAATTACCATCTGCCTCATGCATGCCATCATGGAACTAGCGTGCAACTTCCCCCCCTGGGAAGGATGTGGGGGTAATTAAGGTTTCCCTTCGATTAATGTTGTGTGTTCTAAAGGCTTATATTGCTGTTAATTAAAGTTGTGCCCCTGATTAAGTCTCTCTGAAGTTGTGCGTGTTTGCCATACCCATTGGATTGATTCTGACCATGAAAACCAGAGGAATTTAAACTTCCATGGAAGTCTCCTGCTCTGCATGTTTCCAGCTGCTCATGGTAGTGGCACGTGTGCTGGAGTAGACCAGATAACTGGGCTTCAGAGGATGCATGAGCTAGAGGGTCTGAGGAGATAATTAGCATCACGAGCAGGGGTGTACAGCTACCACCCCTTCTCTCCAGTTTCCAGGGACGACATAGCAAAAAGCTAGACTCCAATTTATATCCTTTCTAGTCGAGTTTTTGGTCAACACATTTTGTATGATCCACTTGCACACACACACACACACACACTAGCATTACCAGTGCAGTCTGGGGCTGACGACTGCCATCCGTATTGCATTATTTATTCACACCGGATATGTGTGGCACAGTCCTTCCATTCCCAGTCCCTTAATCAGTCCTATTCCCATGCAGTGGTATTCATGGTCGATTGCTTCCCAGACTTTGCTGTTTTATGCTTGTCCGACGTGATGTTGATGGAAGACCGTGTGAACAGTTCTCCAGACGTCATTAGCATAACTCTTACCAAACATGAACGGCAGAAATGTGCAGAATTCTCACCATTTAGGAAGCTGCATATAAAGCAAAGCTCTCCAACAAGACAACTGGTGCACAATCGAGGGTTCATTATTGCATGTGGTGCCTGTAGAACCAGGGGCGGGGGTGGGGGGGAGGGGTCATACGAGTGTCTAATCTATATCGTTAGTTGGACAACGACACTTTACCAGTTCCATAATGATTCACAGTGTGTTAAACGTTTGCACTTCCATTGCTCTATTGTGAGCCCCCTCCCTCTTTATATATTGTGCGGCTGGTTGTGCATGACAAGTCTGGATGGTATGCTCTCGAGGGTGTACAAGGAGCCCCCTATATATTGTGTGTATGACAAGTGTGGATGGTATGCTCTCGAGGGTGTACAAGGAGCCCCCTATATATTGTGTGTATGACAAGTGTGGATGGTATGCTCTCGAGGGTGTACAAGGAGCCCCCTATATATTGTGTGTATGACAAGTGTGGATGGTATGCTCTCGAGGGTGTACAAGGAGCCCCCTATATATTGTGTGTATGACAAGTGTGGATGGTATGCTCTCGAGGGTGTACAAGGAGCCCCCTATATATATATTGTGTGTATGACAAGTGTGGATGGTATGCTCTCGAGGGTGTACAAGGAGCCCCCTATATATTGTGTGCATGACAAGTCTGGATGGTATGCTCTCGAGGGTGTACAAGGAGCCCCCTATATATTGTGTGTATGACAAGTGTGGATGGTATGCTCTCGAGGGTGTACAAGGAGCCTCCTATATATTGTGTGCATGACAAGTCTGGATGGTATGCTCTCGAGGGTGTACAAGGAGCCCCCTATATATTGTGTGTATGACAAGTGTGGATGGTATGCTCTCGAGGGTGTACAAGGAGCCCCCTATATATTGTGTGCATGACAAGTGTGGATGGTATGCTCTCGAGGGTGTACAAGGAGCCCCCTATATATTGTGTGTATGACAAGTGTGGATGGTATGCTCTCGAAGGTGTACAAGGAGCCCCCTATATATTGTGTGTATGACAAGTGTGGATGGTATGCTCTCGAGGGTGTACAAGGAGCCCCTATATATTGTGTGCATGACAAGTGTGGATGGTATGCTCTCGAGGGTGTACAAGGAGCCCCCTATATATTGTGTGTATGACAAGTGTGGATGGTATGCTCTCGAGGGTGTACAAGGAGCCCCCTGTATATTGTGTGTATGACAAGTGTGGATGGTATGCTCTCAAGGGTGTACAAGAGTGTGACTAATTGAATTTGCATTCCTCACTGTAGCTATAATCTCGCTAACGACACAGGAAACCATAACGGCTTGCGCCTGCCACTACGGCCGAGCCATAACAAGGCCTTTATTGTGTATTGTATGTGTATGTGTGTCTTACCTACTACCACTACTTGATTTGCAGAGATTCCTCAGTGGCTGAAGGAGTATGTGGAGGCTCCTTTTGGCAGTGAGCTGGACATAGACATGCAGGTGGGCTTCTCTCCACCTCTCACAGAGGGGCTTACTTTAATCTCTGTTGCGTTGCCAACCTAGTAATGCTCCTTGACCATGAGCTATTATATTAGCCCAACCTAGTACTACTCCTTGACCATGAGCTATTATATTAGCCCAACCTAGTACTACTCCTTGACCATGAGCTATTATATTAGCCCAACCTAGTACTACTCCTTAAACATGAGCTATTATATTAGCCCAACCTAGTACTGCCCCTTAAACATGAGCTATTATATTAGCCCAACCTAGTACTACTCCTTGACCATGAGCTATTATATTAGCCCAACCTAGTACTACTCCTTAAACATGAGCTATTATATTAGCCCAACCTAGTACTACTCCTTAAACATGAGCTATTATATTAGCCCAACCTAGTACTACTCCTTGACCATGAGCTATTATATTAGCCCAACCTAGTACTACTCCTTGACCATGAGCTATTATATTAGCCCAACCTAGTACTGCCCCTTAAACATGAGCTATTATATTAGCCCAACCTAGTACTACTCCTTGACCATGAGCTATTATATTAGCCCAACCTAGTACTACTCCTTAAACATGAGCTATTATATTAGCCCAACCTAGTACTACTCCTTGACCATGAGCTATTATATTAGCCCAACCTAGTACTGCCCCTTAAACATGAGCTATTATATTAGCCCAACCTAGTACTACTCCTTGAACATGAGCTATTATATTAGCCCAACCTAGTACTACTCCTTAAACATGAGCTATTATATTAGCCCAACCTAGTACTACTCCTTAAACATGAGCTATTATATTAGCCCAACCTAGTACTGCCTCTTAAACATGAGCTATTATATTAGCCCAACCTAGTACTGCCCCTTAAACATGAGCTATTATATTAGCCCAACCTAGTACTACTCCTTGACCATGAGCTATTATATTAGCCCAACCTAGTATACTGCCCCTTAAACATGAGCTATTATATTAGCCCAACCTAGTACTACCCCTTAAACATGAGCTATTATATTAGCCCAACCTAGTACTATCCCTTAAACATGAGCTATTATATTAGCCCAACCTAGTACTACTCGCTATTATTAGCCAGTCATGACAAGAATGCAGGCTTGGATTTTGATTGTTTTTTTTGTTGGTTTTATCTCTGAAAGTTGTGCCTGTGGCGACCTCGGACATTCCTGGTGTCTTTATGTCGCCTCCTGTTGGTTGCTGTTGCCTTACAGGGCAGCGTACTTACACTAGTCGACTGCGCAGTGTTCACACACCTGTGCGGGCTTCTGGAGGGTAGTAGGAGGGATCAGCAAGCAATGCTTTTCATGAACTGTGCAACAGATTGTATTCTCTCCAGTATTTGAGGAGCACATTTATGTCATATTCCTACCATACTCCCATCCCTGCAGCAGGAACACCGTTCCCCTAGCCCCCCCCCCCCCTCTTCCTTCCTCTCCAGCTTCCATTGCATGGATGTAGTCATAGATAACATCATAGTAACCCTTTACCTACTTTTTAAGGAAAAGGGTCAGCTTCATCATCGGTTGCACCATATGCTGCTTAGGAATTCAAGAATTCAAAACAATATTTTTGACATTACCAAATTGACCCAAATTATTATGTTTTTATTGTCTTCTCCCTGCCCGGCAGTCTCGCTGGTGGAATCACAGCTACAATGACCTGACGGGCTGGGACACCATGATCAAACGTCTGCTGAAGAAAGATTGTGAGCAGGTTGTGAAGGCGTGCGAGTACTACCGAGTGGCCATTCAGCAAGAGAACGATGACCGAACTAAGCAGAAACGACATTACAAGTACTCGCAGCAGCAGCAGCAGCAAGCTGTAGTGGGTGCTGGCGCTGCTGAAGAGCAGAGACAGTACTTGCAGCAACATCATCATCCGAACAACTCGCCCTCCCCATCGTCCTCCTTCGCGCACCAACACCCTCAGTCACCGTACCTCCAGCAAGTATCGCTGTCCTATTACCAATCGCAGCAGCAGAACTCCCCCTCCCCGTCGTCATCCTTCGTGCCCCACCATCAGTCAACACACACACCCATGCACTCCATCCTGCACTTACCAGCGTCACTCCGTCCAGGTCACCCTCTTCCTTCATCGTCTGCCATGGCTGCTCCTCTTTCTCCGCAACAGAAAGCACCTCCTCACCCCTATCACCATCACCCTCCCTCATCGCCCTACACCCCACTCTCGGTTCTCCATCCCACCACCGCAACCACCACCACCACATCTTCCTCCTCGTCCTCGTCCTCTTCTTCCGTCATCAGTAACCCTATCGTCGCCTCCTCTGCCTTGAAGCTACATCACCCTCCCTCCTCTCACTACCCTCATCTCCATCACCCACCCCCAAAATCTGTACAAGACCACATGTGCACTCGGCAAAAATTTGACCTCCACCATCACGACAGCAATCAGAGCGATAGCCAAACCTCGCCGGCTGGCAAATTCGACACAATGATAGAGAAACCTCATCACCTACAAGACGTTGGCATTGCTACGCGGCCTTGGGAGGCTTCAAACACCGCCCACTCTCATCAAAACCTTCGTCACCCCGTCCCTTCGGGAAACAACGGTCTGCTAAGGGTGGATGGGAACAAAGTGAGTCCATTCTCCGCAACTACAGCAAAGTCTAATTCCAAAGGGTTCCCCCATTGTGCGGCGGTAGAACACGCCCCCGTTCCACGACAGGGAGCTAGCGGGTTCACAGATTTATTTGAAGGAACGAACGTGCAGGAGACGTTCGTATGACACTCCATTATAGCAATAAATGTTCGCAGCGTGCCAGAGCAAATATTCACCACATTTTTTTTTTAATTAAAAAAATAAAACCCACGCAGGCCATGCATCAAATGACTTCCCTATTTATTGGACATTTATTTTGAGTCTAAACATCTCAATCCTCATCAACCTCATTGTGTACTGATGGCTGACCACTTTCTAATCCATGCAAGAATGTTCACACTGACTTACATAAATGTATGCTATCAATATTGTTGTTCTGGACATTAATTTTTTTCTTGTTTTGCTCGTCTGATTGTATTTTGTGATTGATTGTATGTTTAGGTGAAAGACCAATTATGAAAAAGATTGCCCAACATGTGTAATATACTTTATACAACCGCAGATGTCACCATAACACTACCGGAACAATGACCACATCAGCAATGAGGAGGATACGATGTGGAGTGTAGCCAAAGTACGTAGATGGTGTAAATTCTAGAGCACACATCACGAGATCAGCGTAGCCATCAGGGAGTGGACTGTTTTGACACTGTAGGTAGAAATGCCTATATATGTCGGCATCACTGATGAGATAGTCGATGGGTTGATATGTTATATGCCATTGTTCCTAGAGGGTATATATCACTGGTGAGCAGTGGGGTTCAATTAAATTTGATGTCACAAGTTAACGAATTTATTCAAATAAATTTGAAATGACAGTTTTAACTAAACAATTCAACTAAAATTGACATGACAAGTCAACTAAATTTGAATTAAATAAAGAGACCATAAGATTGGCTTTTTTAGGCTAGTCTTCATTTCATTTTCATGTTCGTTTTTCCTACCTCATTGGAAGTGGGCTTTGAAAACTCTATTTGAGGACTTTTTCAGTTTCACCGGACCTTATGTTCGGGTTTTGTGGCCACTGCTTTGACACACACTAACACACATCCACATTGGTACTGTGTTAGCATTAAATTCCATGTCAAGAACAATGTAAACAAAAGCTCTGGAAAGACGAAAGTATGGAGTTATGAAGAGTTACGAAGGATCTTCTGGGTTAGAATCGTGGGAGAAGAAGAGATATCTAGAAGCTGAAGACTCAAATGATGCTGGAAGTTTGGAACTATAGTATTAATGGCTCTACCGTTTATGCTCTACCCTTTACCTTCAGATGGCGTCTGTAACTGGTCCTTCCCTAGTGCTGGCTATCACAGGCCTGCCTGCTCCTGTGTCAACCCTGCTCAGTCACTGTATTTCTGGCGAGTCTGTGTGTGCTGATGAAAGAGCGCAACAATGATAGTCTTGATCAAGAGGGGTTTACAACCACCTTCAATCTACCCCTGCCCCTGGAGTGTTACATTATTTATTTTCATGATTCAAAGTAGTAATGTGTATTCCCGACATTATTCACAGTTTTGCTCTCAATTTTTGTTCATATATATAATTTTTATATCATCTCTCTTTGCTCTTCAAAATTAATTCAATTCAGCCAATTTTCCACGAGATACAGTCCATTCTGTCGGCTCACTTCCTGCTGAATGAAAAGGGGGGGGAGTTTTATTAGAAACTGACTGACAGCAACATAAATGGCAAGTCTTGATGAAGGCTAAAAATTTGTATAAAAAAACACACCTCTGTACTATATATGTATTGCCAGTGTGTCAGGCTATCAGCCAGATGTTGATGGCAACACTGCTTTGCCTATAGGCTATAAATATCACGCTACCTTTTGAGATCAAAACCATTCAAAATGGATGAAGCATTAAATTGGTGACCACAAATATGGTCTATGCCCCCTTAATTCAATTTTAATTCAACTTTGAATTAATGGACCTCAAAAACTAGTTTAAATAAATAACATAACTGTGACAAACTAACTAAACCAGTTGAATTAAATATACCGAAATGACAGTCTAACTAATTCAACTTTGAATTAATTGAACCTCACTGCCGGTGAGATAGTCGATAGGTAGATTATATATGTGCCATCATTCCTAGAGTGCATCACTGGTGAGATAAAGTGATGAGATAATTGATAATGAGGTGGATTATAAATATGCCATCGTTCCTAGAGTGTATCACTGGTGAGATAGTTGATGGGCTGATATATGTAGATATATGCCATCGTCCCATCACTGGTGGGATAGTCGATAAGGTAGATGATATATATGTCATCATTCCTAGAGTGCATCACTGGTGAGATTGTCGGTAGGTACATGTGGGCCATCTAATCATTGACAAGCCTGTCCTTATTAAGCTTCTCATAATGATCGAGCGCTTGGTAGACAGGGGTGAGCAGGGAGAAATGGAGGGCAGTCAGCACAGGAAGTTCGTGAGTTACCACCTCTTCACTGCCCAGTCGAAATGTGTCCGAAATTTCCTACATTGAGTTGGGCAGATTGATCAGATGACTTTTGACAGTTCCTAGCTAATGACTTTGTATCACCAGCATCATGTTTATATAATATAAGTATGCATGTGTGTGAAGGGGAAACAGAAAGATATATTGGGGAGTGCATTTGGTTTGACCACTGTTTTAAAATGAGCAGACAAAAATGAAAAAGTTTATGTCTTGGCTAAAGCTCACTTTGTCAGCTTCAGCATGCTTTGAAAACTGGCAGCGCCCCTCCCCTCACTCTCTCCCCCCCCCCCCAAAAAAACACACAGTAAAAATCCATCTTCAATATCTTGTATCTATCCTTCATGTATTATTTACTCTTTCTCTGCACATAACTTGCCTACAATATTTTTATTTGTTTAATTTTACTACAGAAGACTCTAAGCAGTCCAATGCATCCCAATAAGCTAGACTCAGCAAAAGCATTCTCAATTGGTAAAGGATCGCCCTATCATAACTATCATAAACACGCTCGTGTATGTGCAGTATCGATCTATATAGCTCTAAGCACCAGTTTTTTTCCTTTCAGAAAGTCAGATTTTTAACAAAACCAGGTTACTTTAATATGTCCCCCTGTACATAACAGGAACGTAATATCATCTATGATTGGTTAGTTCTGGTGTTATACCGTTCTTGTAAGTGGCTCAATTTAAAAAAAAACAAGACAGAAATAAAACTGGTCAAAAAAACAAGAACTTGCTCATGTAGACCACAAGCATTTCCAGGACTTGACCTTGCTGAAGATCACTGTTACATCACCTGCATTACATTTGGTGCATAGTAATAGGTATATAAAGGGTCCTATAAATGTTGGTGGTGGTCTACATTGGTAAATTCTTGTATCATTTGACTTATCAATCCTTATCTTCATGTTGGACTGAGTTAAAGAAACGAAACAGAATGTAGAGGATCAACATTTACACAACCCTTTACCACTTTACCTATCAGATATTAATAGGTAAAGGGTCATATAAATGTTGATGGACTACATCATTTTCTTGACCAATTTTTTGTTGTTGTCTTGTTTCTATTTGTCTATTTGTCTTGTTTCTATTTGTTTGTTTTTATAGTCCAGCAGGTAACCTTACAAGAAGTTACTCAGTGTAACACAAGCACTAACCAAATCATAAGATGTTATTTTTAACCTTTTTTTGTCCACACACTTATATATGTGGGGGGAAGTTAGATGTATATACACATGCATCACATAAAGCCTTGACTGTGGTGTTAACTATTGTCACGAGTAAGCTTCTGAGGAAACCTACTGGTCACTTCTTGTAGTGAAAACATGCATAGCTCAACTCTTGTGCACCATCACAAATGTGTTTATTGGACTGACGACCCTTCCCAAACATTTTGGCTGCTGACTGAATTGGGACAATTAGGAGTCTTCTAGCAGAAAGAATGGGCCTATTGTATGCAAGTTATGCGTGTGGGGAAGTTAGATACATAGATGGATACATAGATATATACATACATGGAGGCATAGATAGATGCATAAATAGATGCATAAATAGATAGATACATAGATACAAGATCCCAAGACTGAACTTCACGGGGTTTTTTAACATTTTGGGGGTCTGCCATTTATTATCTTTGCAAGGGATTCAAGGCAGTGTTCATGGGACTAAGACCAGCCCAACCATATGCACAGGACCAGCCCAGCCATGCACAGGACCAGCCCAGCCATGCACAGGACCAGCCCAGCCATGCACAGGACCAGCCCAGCCATGCACAGGACCAGCCCAGCCATGCACAGGACCAGCCCAGCCATGCACAGGACCAGCCCAGCCATGCACAGGACCAGCCCAGCCATGCACAGGACCAGCCCAGCCATGCACAGGACCAGCCCAGCCATGCACAGGACCAGCCCAGCCCAGGACCAGCCCAGCCATGCACAGGACCAGCCCAGCCATGCACAGGACCAGCCCAGCCATGCACAGGACCAGCCCAGCCATGCACAGGACCAGCCCAGCCATGCACAGGACATTTGCTGCCTGAGTGAGTTTTAGCGAGTTTTAGCTCTGAGATATAAACTTTGTTGTTTTCATGACGCCATTTTAAAATCCAAATATAATGGAGTGCAATCACACCCGCCAATATATTATATATATAATATATATATATTAATTTATAATATAATATATAATATAATATAATATATAATATATATATATATAATATACCGTAAAATCTGGTCATTAGGCAGATGCGCTTATAACACAAATCAGTAAGAAAACCACCGCCCAACATGAAGCATGCGCCTATATCTAAGAACATGCACCTAGCAAATAGCTCGTACTCGTGAATACGTGAGCAGTGCGTGCAAAATTTACTGTCACTTGTTTAGCAAGCTTTGAGAGGTCTGCAGTGCTACAAGTTCTAATAGACCATAACCGGGAAAGTATTGTTGGCCGTCATCACATTTATAAGGCGGAGGAGACCCCTCAACGGAGAAAAACTATGTGTAGTGAAGGACGAAGGAAATGGTTTTGATAGACATGCCATTGGCATCTTACTCCAGACACATATCATTGTCATTTCAAAACAGCTTCATAGTCTGGCCTACCAATGGCTTGCCTCGTTCCCTTGTGTGCCTCGCTCCCTTGTGTTCCTACCAAAGGCTTGCTTCGCTCCCTTGTGTTCCTACCAACAGCTTGCCTCGCTCCCTTGTGTTCCTACCAAAGGCTTGCCTCGCTCCCTTGTGTTCCTACCAACGGCTTGCTTCACTTTCGTACCAATGGCTTGCCTCGCTCCCTTGTGTTCCTACCAATGGCTTGCCTCGTTCCCTTGTGTTCCTACCAAAGGCTTGCTTCGCTCCCTTGTGTTCCTACCAAAGGCTTGCTTCGCTCCCTTGTGTTCCTACCAACAGCTTGCCTCGCTCCCTTGTGTTCCTACCAAAGGCTTGCCTCGCTCCCTTGTGTTCCTACCAACGGCTTGCTTCACTTTCGTACCAATGGCTTGCCTCGCTCCCTTGTGTTCCTACCAATGGCTTGCCTCGTTCCCTTGTGTTCCTACCAAAGGCTTGCTTCGCTCCCTTGTGTTCCTACCAAAGGCTTGCTTCGCTCCCTTGTGTTCCTACCAACAGCTTGCCTCGCTCCCTTGTGTTCCTACCAAAGGCTTGCCTCGCTCCCTTGTGTTCCTACCAACGGCTTGCTTCACTTTCGTACCAATGGCTTGCCTCGCTCCCTTGTGTTCCTACCAACGGCTTGCTTCACTTTCGTACCAATGGCTTGCCTCGCTCCCTTGTGTTCCTACCAAAGGCTTGCCTCGCTCCCTTGTGTTCCTACCAAAGGCTTGCCTCGCTCCCTTGTGTTCCTACCAATGGCTTGCTTCGCTTTCGTACAATGGCTTGCTTCGCTCCCTTGTGTTCCTACCAAAGGCTTGCCTCGCTCCCTTGTGTTCCTACCAACGGTTTGCTTCGCTTTCGTACCAATAGCTTGCCTCGTTCCCTTGTGTTACTACCAACAGCTTGCCTCGCTCCCTTGTGTTCCTACCAACAGCTTGCTTCGCTCCCTTGTGTTCCTACCAACAGCTTGCCTCGCTCCCTTGTGTTCCTACCAAAGGCTTGCTTCGCTCCCTTGTGTTCCTCTGCAAAGTAAGCAATAAAGTTTTCTGGCAGGGTCACAGGTTCGATTAAGAGCGATTCACGTAAGCACCTAATAATGAGATCTGCGCCTTACAAAAAGCATCTAATAGTACTTGCACCTAACAACCAGATTCTACACTATGGGAAGCAGAGATGATAACCCTGTAACAAAAGCAGGGTCTATGGCCTTGTCCAGTATGGGTCCAAGTGCTTGACTACCACTCACTTTAAAAGATGACCAGCAGTTCTAGGGCTAGTGAACTTCATCCTTGCTATGTTTACTCATATCTGCTTGGACTAAGTGCCTACTATGTGTACTATCCTACTCCTAGAACTAAGAATTGCAGGAGTGGGGCACACTTGCTAGAGTATGTGCCTGCTATAGTGTACCATCCTACTCCTAGAACTAAGAATTGCAGGAGTGGGGCACACTTGCTAGAGTATGTGCCTGCTATAGTGTACCATCCTACTCCAAGAACTAAGAATTGCAGGAGTGGGGGACACTTGCTAGAGTACTATGTACAGATTCCACGGTGTAGGTGCATGCATGTGCGCAGGGACAGCAATTATGCATACACAGACCACCACCCAATTTGATAGTACAAGCCAAAACTTGTGCAGGCTCACTTACTGTTAGTTTTCTATCCTTTATCTTACCTACCAGTCATTCCCTCCCAACAGACTGGCATGGAGGTGAGGTTAGGCCATTGGAGGAACTGGCCTAGGGTTGAGGGACTGACCTAGGGCTATTGCTGGGACTGGCCTAGGGTTGGGGCTAGGGCTATTGCTAGGACTGACCTAGGGTTGGGCTAGGGCTACTGCTGGGACTGACCTAGGGTTGGGGCTAGGACTATTGCTAGGACTGACCTAGGGTTTTGCACAATCCTACCATTGCCTTACTTCTAATAATGCCTTCAGTTCGTGCTTCTTCATGTCGATAAAGAACTTGGCTGCTAGCAGCAGACACACACCTGCACATGCACACCAAGAGAAAGACAAAGGTGACTTGTTATACTGACAAAGACATCAGGAATGTTGTATTTAGAAAAAGTTATCATGAGGACAAGCAAGTTGAAGCAAAATAGCTGCTTGCATCTGTGACTCAGCACATGTTCAAGCAAGCTACACTGCATAGAGGAGGAGAGTACGCTTCCAAAAGGAACTCATCTCCAAGGGCAGGGGGTAATCAAGGGTGGGGCTTAATAAAGTTGGTAAAGGATCATCACACAATGTATACACACTGACACACTCCATGATTAATTCACCCCACCCACCCACCCCACACACACACCGACACACACACACACCTGCAATCACTTTCCTGTTCAGCTTGTTGACTTTCCCCTGCACAAATATTTGACGTGTAATAAGTACATGCGTAGATATAATATATACATGTATGTATAGAGAGAGACAACACACAAGTCCTTCATTTTTAATCCTCACATTGTTAGCTTAACGTGAAGAAACTCCAGTTAGTCACTTTAAGAAGGCATCGCTGAATGCTTTCCTCTCTTTTGATTGCCTTCAGATGTTCAATGAATGGAAGTTTAGAATTATTCACTAGAATTTCGTTCATTAGCTTCCCACTCATGGGGAGCCACACCTGGGCAGACACCGCTCATGGGGAGACATGCCTGGGCAGACACCGCTCATGGAGAGCCACATCAGCTAGGGCCTGTGGCTGCCTGGGAAGCCACATCTGCTCATGGGGAGCCATGTCAGCTTGGGCCCGTGGCTCTCTGGTAAGGAAACCATTCGTGTCTGAGCCTCTGAATTTACTCTATTCTGTAGCTCGTGCTACAGTGATGGGAATAATGACTCTTCAGGCCCATCAGCAGTGTCTTGTAAGTTCTCTTTGCCCACATAGCCACTTTCAGATACTAAAGAGAAGCAGAAACCTGAAGATTATACTCTGCTAAGCTCTACACTACAGTCCTGGATGCTAAGCTACTCTTCCATACACACTCCGAAGTCAAGTCAACCACTCACCCCCAAAAGGGGGGAAAAAGTATTTAAAACTAAGTTAGCAAAGTGTATACAACCTCAGTCTCTACAGAGTTAAAGTGTAAGCAACCTCAGTCTCTACAGAGTTAAAGTGTAAGCAACCTCAGTCTCTACAGAGTTAAAGTGTAAGCAACCTCAGTCTCTACAGAGTTAAAGTGTAAGCTACCTCACTCAGTCTCTACAGAGTTAAAGTGTAAGCTACCTCAGTCTCTACAGAGTTAAAGTGTAAGCAACCTCAGTCTCCACAGAGTTAAAGTGTAAGCAACCTCAGTCTCTACAGAGTTAAAGTGTAAGCTACCTCAGTCTCTACAGAGTTAAAGTGTAAGCAACCTCAGTCTCTACAGAGTTAAAGTGTAAGCAACCTCAGTCTCTAGAGAGTTAAAGTGTAAGCAACCTCAGTCTCCACAGAGTTAAAGTGTAAGCAACCTCAGTCTCTACAGAGTTAAAGTGTAAGCAACCTCAGTCTCTACAGAGTTAAAGTGTAAGCAACCTCAGTCTCTACAGAGTTAAAGTGTAAGCAACCTCAGTCTCTACAGAGTTAAAGTGTAAGCTACCTCAGTCTCTACAGAGTTAAAGTGTAAGCAACCTCAGTCTCTACAGAGTTAAAGTGTAAGCAACCTCAGTCTCTAGAGAGTTAAAGTGTAAGCAACCTCAGTCTCCACAGAGTTAAAGTGTAAGCAACCTCAGTCTCTACAGAGTTAAAGTGTAAGCAACCTCAGTCTCTACAGAGTTAAAGTGTAAGCAACCTCAGTCTCTACAGAGTTAAAGTGTAAGCAACCTCAGTCTCTACAGAGTTAAAGTGTAAGCTACCTCAGTCTCTACAGAGTTAAAGTGTAAGCAACCTCAGTCTCTACAGGAGGGGAGAAAGTTGCATTTTTAATTTATTTTTATTTTTACTTATGGTTACAACTTTAGAGCTCCATAGATTCTGCAAACTTCATGGTATGGACTTGATATATAGCTAAAAAGATAGGTCTCTCTGTGTGCTCTCTTTTGATACTAAAATACGTTTCATTAGTTATATTTCATAGGTATAACTATAGGCAAGTTACTAGACCCTAAAGTGGAGGGACCTCAAAAACCTACATCCCAAAAACCTCATCCAAAATAACTACAGATTGCTAATTGCTAAAGATCTGAAATTGGTACCAGTGGCTAGAGGAAGCCCGCCTCTATTCAATGACCTTTTTCATTAGGCGTGAAAATGTAAGTATGTGGTCAAGCGCGGCGGGTGGAAAATTGATTACGTTGAAAATCAAGGTAATCAATTTTCCACCGCGCGCTTGACCACGTAAAAATGTAACGCCTAATGAAAAAGGTCCACTAGCAACACATACTCTCAGCTGGGCCTCCTTGCGAAACATCCGCCAGCTGGGCTTCTCATGAGTGGTCTAGGCACCCACCAGCTGGGCTTCCCACGAGTTGCGAAACATCCGCCAGCTGGGCTTCCCATGAATGGTCTAGGCATCTACCAGCTGGGCTTCCCATGAGTAGTCTAGGCACCCACCAGCTGGGCTTCTCATGAGTGGTCTAGGCATCTACCAGCTGGGCTTCCCATGTAGATGGTCTATGCACCCACCAGCTGGGCTTCCCATGAAGATGGTCTAGGCATCTACCAGCTGGGCTTCCCTGGATTTCTATACAAAACTTGAGCCATCCCTTGGTTACTTGATGCAGTCAATGTAGTGCTTTAAAAGGCAGAGCCTCACATAGCAATGAATATGTAGCAAGTAGCCATTCACACTCTGTATTGTGGAAACCATGACTTCACTGTACATAATTATCACCATGACAACACAGACCAAGCAGGACATGAGGCCATCACATGATATGTAGGAATCATCTTCAATAACCCCTGAAATGTTGTTTTTATTATTTAAACAAACCTATGCCTTATATGATTGTCTATTTACAACTAATTGGATTATTTTCTGCACATGCTATACAAGCCACTTACCATCATCATGAGCTTCTCAAAGTAAACATATGAGTAGACCACGGCAGCAGAGTCCAGAGAAGTCTGCATGATATAATACACACCATTCACTGCCGTCAGGCTTTATATAGAGAAGTCTGCATGATATAATACACACCATTCACTGCAGTCAGGCTTTAATAGAGAAGTCTGCATGATATAATACACACCATTCACTGCTGTCAGGCTTTATATAGAGAAGTCTGCATGATATAATACACACCATTCACTGCCGTCAGGCTTTATATAGAGAAGTCTGCATGATATAACACACACCATTCACTGCTGTCAGGCTTTATATAGAGAAGTCTGCATGATATAACACACACCATTCACTGCTGTCAGGCTTTATATAGAGAAGTCTGCATGATATAATACACACCATTCACTGCTGTCAGGCTTTATATAGAGAAGTCTGCATGATATAATACACACCATTCACTGCTGTCAGGCTTTATATAGAGAAGTCTGCATGATATAATACACACCATTCACTGCTGTCAGGCTTTATATAGAGAAGTCTGCATGATATAACACACACCATTCACTGCAGTCAGGCTTTATATAGAGAAGTCTGCATGATATAATACACACCATTCACTGCTGTCAGGCTTTATATAGAGAAGTCTGCATGATATAATACACACCATTCACTGCTGTCAGGCTTTATATAGAGAAGTCTGCATGATATAATACACACCATTCACTGCTGTCAGGCTTTATATAGAGAAGTCTGCATGATATAATACACACCATTCACTGCTGTCAGGCTTTATATAGAGAGGTCTGCATGATATAATACACATCATTCACTGCCGTCAGACTTTATATAGAGAAGTCTGCATGATATAATACACACCATTCACTGCCGTCAGGCTTTATATAGAGAAGTCTGCACAATATAACATACCCTTCACTGTTATCAGTTTTATCACTTCATTAGTGATCACATGACTAGGCTATAGCCGGGTCATGAGATAACCATGTGATGTGCTTCATATTACAACATATCGGAACATAATTGAGTTTTATTGGGAAAAGTGCATCGTTAAGAAAGCTACACGTTATATTAGTATTGTAACCAGGCTTTAGACTTGGCCTTGCAGACCTACGTTGCAGAGAGAGGCGTGTCTGGTGACTGCAGCCACATGTTGCAGAGAGAGGCGTGTCTGGTGACTACAGCCACATGTTGCAGAGAGAGGCGTGTCTGGTGACTGCAGCCACATGTTGGAGAGAGAGGCGTGTCTGGTGACTGCAGCCACATGTTGCAGAGAGAGGCGTGTCTGGTGACTACAGCCACATGTTGCAGAGAGAGGCGTGTCTGGTGACTGCAGCCACATGTTGCAGAGAGAGGCGTGTCTGGTGACTACAGCCACATGTTGCAGAGAGAGGCATGTCTGGTGACTGCAGCCACATGTTGCAGAGAGAGGCGTGTCTGGTGACTACAGCCACATGTTGCAGAGAGAGGCGTGTCTGGTGACTGCAGCCACATGTTGGAGAGAGAGGCGTGTCTGGTGACTACAGCCACATGTTGCAGAGAGAGGCGTGTCTGGTGAGGTGACTATATAGCAAGGACACTGTAGAGCAAGTATTTTCAATCAATTCAGATTGCAAGATTCCAACACTGCCTCAAGAAACCTGACCTGTCCACACTGCACACAAACATAAGCTGCCTCCTTATCTAGATCTTGGAGCTGGTTAGGATCTGGATGAATCCTGTCCACACTGGCAAAGGCATAATAGTGGATCCACACATGTTTGTTCAGGCGTCCATCATGCATTAGTCACAACTACACGACCCACTTACACAGCACTCCTGGGAATGAAGAATATTTGCAAACAAACAATATTTTAGCACGTGTACAATCTTTGATTATCAGACAAAATTTCTTGCTCAGTCTCTTCATCAACCTGTTCCTGCTCATAGTCACAAAATAGTTGAGGAAAGGAATGTTCGGGGTGATGGCTGATCATGTGCTCTCCAGTTGAGTGGCTGTCATGGGCCTGTGGGGATGAGTGTAGAGAGGATGGAGGTCGAACAGAGGGACCCATCACTTGTTGCAGGAACCTGAACAGGGTCTGGTTCATTCTCTCTTCTTGTTTGTGTTCTTCAGCCCATCTCTTCTCAAGCAACCTCATGTTGCCTTCTCTTCTCTTCCAGCTCAGCCCCCAACATCATCTTCTTTCGTTCACTGTCCTCCATCAAACTTAAACATTGCTCATTCATTGAAGCCATGACACCAACCCTGCACGAGACAAGACTAGCTTCTCCAACACCAACCCTGCACGAGACAGGACTAGCTTCTCCACCATCATGCACGATACAAGACTAGCTTCTCCACCATAATGCACGAGACAAGACTAACTTCTCCACCATCCTGCACGAGACATGACTAACTTCCCCAATGACCACACGAGAAAAACAACAACAGTTGGAGTGAAAAATGTTCCCACACAGTGCCAGTTCAGTGTTCAGAAGTAATACTGAGGGGAAAACAACAAGAAATCCAAGATCTTGATGAATGCTTTCTAATGTTAATCTCCACAGCTGTTTTCAAACCAGTTAAAATTCAATTTAACAATTACAAGCTTACAAATGTCTTACAAATATATGCTCCAGTCCTTTACAAAATGTATGCTCCAGTGTTACATGGTCTTACAAAATATATGCTCCAGTCTTACATGGTCTTACAAAATATATGCTCCAGTCTTACATGGTCTTACAAAATATATGCTCCACTCTTTAAAAATATATGCTCCAGTCTTACATGGTCTTACATAATATATGCTCCACTCTTAAAAATATATGCTCCAGTGTTACATGGTCTTACAAAATATATGCTCCAGTCTTACATGGTCTTACAAAATATATGCTCCACTCTTAAAAATATATGCTCCAGTCTTACATGGTCTATGCTCCACTCTTAAAAATATATGCTCCAGTCTTACATGGTCTTACAAAATATATGCTCCACTCTTTTAAAAATATATGCTCCAGTGTTACATGGTCTTACAAAATATATGCTCCACTCTTAAAAATATATGCTCCAGTCTTACATGGTCTTACAAAATATATGCTCCACTCTTTAAAAATATATGCTCCAGTGTTACATGGTCTTACAAAATATATGCTCCACTCTTAAAAATATATGCTCCAGTCTTACATGGTCTATGCTCCTCTTACAAAATATATGCTCCACTCTTTAAAAATATATGCTCCAGTCTTACATGGTCTTACAAAATATATGCTCCAGTCTTACATGGTCTTACAAAATATATGCTCCACTCTTTAAAAATATATGCTCCAGTCTTACATGGTCTTACATAATATATGCTCCACTCTTAAAAATATATGCTCCAGTGTTACATGGTCTTACAAAATATATGCTCCAGTCTTACATGGTCTTACAAAATATATGCTCCACTCTTAAAAATATATGCTCCAGTCTTACATGGTCTATGCTCCACTCTTAAAAATATATGCTCCAGTCTTACATGGTCTTACAAAATATATGCTCCACTCTTTTAAAAATATATGCTCCAGTGTTACATGGTCTTACAAAATATATGCTCCACTCTTAAAAATATATGCTCCAGTCTTACATGGTCTATGCTCCTCTTACAAAATATATGCTCCACTCTTTAAAAATATATGCTCCAGTCTTACATGGTCTTACAAAATATATGCTCCACTCTTTAAAAATATATGCTCCAGTGTTACATGGTCTTACAAAATATATGCTCCACTCTTAAAAATATATGCTCCAGTCTTACATGGTCTATGCTCCTCTTACAAAATATATGCTCCACTCTTTAAAAATATATGCTCCAGTCTTACATGGTCTTACAAAATATATGCTCCACTCTTTAAAAATATATGCTCCAGTGTTACATGGTCTTACAAAATATATGCTCCACTCTTTAAAAATATATGCTCCAGTCTTACATGGTCTTACAAAATATATGCTCCACTCTTTAAAAATATATGCTCCAGTGTTACATGGTCTTACATAATATAGTTTTGCAAAATAAAAGCTCCAGTCTTACAAAATAAAAGCTCATAGTCTTACAAAATAAAAGCTCCATCTTACAAAATAAAAGCTCTAGTCTTACAAAATAAAAGCTCAAGTCTTACAAAATAAAAGCTCTAGTCTTACAAAATAAAAGCTCTAGTCTTACAAAATAAAAGCTCTAGTCTTACAAAATAAAAGCTCCAGTCTTACAAAATAAAAGCTCCAGTCTTGCAAAATAAAAGCTCCAGTCTTGCAAAATAAAAGCTCCAGTCCTTGCAAAATAAAAGCTACAGTCTTACAAAATAAAAGCTCTAGTCAAAGCTCCAGTCAGTCTTACAGTCTTACAAAATAAAAACGGTCATTTTGAATTTTGAATGCTAGTAGAACTGCATGGGAACTTTGTTCTTCTTCCTCCTGCTGTAATTTGGACTCACACCTAGAGAACTTGGCCGAGTCCTCATCTCACACGTCCCTCACCTCCTTGGCTATGTTGCGGATGTTCTCTTTGATGCGCCTCAGCTTGGAGAGGGTAATCTTGATATGGGGGAAGGTGTCGCTAAACTGGTCATTAATGCCTTGCTTGATCTCAGAAGGCGTGGCATATTGAATAAACGAAACCTATATCCAATGACACACAAGTTTTTAAGTTCTTGCAATATATACCTTATATTGGGTAAATTATCCATGGAATACCTTATATGGGTATACATGTCCCTGGAATACCTTATATGGATAAAATATCCCTGGAATACCTAATATGGATATACATGTCCCTGGAATACTTTATATGGATATACATGTCCCTGGAATACCTTATATGGATAAAATATCCCTGGAATACCTAATATGGATATACATGTCCCTGGAATACTTTATAATTATGGATATACATGTCCCTGGAATACTTTATATGGATAAAATATCCCTGAAATACCTTGTATGGGTAACACATCCTTGGAATACCTTATGTGGTTATGTCCAGGAATATTTATATAGACATACATACACTGTATCTGTGAAAAAAGGTACATGTCCTTATATAGGCAGGATTTCATTTAGGGGGAGCGGCTGCTGCCCCCCCCCTTGGAAATTGTATTATTAAAATTCTTATTGATGTTGATAAGTGCTTGACGTCATGCCCCCCCTTAATATTCAGATTCCTCCAGTTGCCCCCCCTTGAACAATTTTCTAAATGAAATGAAACTCTGATACCAAATTCTTCATTATTGATTAAATTATCATAGCCTCACGAACCAGCTAAAGAGAGAGAGAGAGAGACTGGGACAGTTTAGAGCACATACCCTGTAGCTGAGCACTGACAGCATGGAAATATGGTGTCCCACAAAATAATTCGAGTTGTCCATGCAGAGAGGATGGTAATGAAGCAGCACCTCCTGGGCACTGTGGTGGTCGCGAAACACAGTCCACTGGAACGAAGTCTCAGACACGCATGGCACGTGCTTCTCCAACACTTCGTTGTAACTCGCCCTGAGACCATAAAGTCTGGGAAGCTGTTTGGCCTGCAGCTGAAGGCTGAAGTCCGACTGTCGTGGTGTCCCCTTTTTGGCGGAAGATGAGCCAGTTAGGATGCTCCCCGAGTCAACCTCCAGCTGTAGGTAGAGCGGCAGGAAGAGATGCGCCAGCGAAATTTCCTAGGGAGGTTGACAGAATTCGATTGAGCAGATGTTAAGTACTGCTTCCAAAATTGGTTTCAATACCCACCCTCAGATATGAAAATGTCACAAAAAGCACCTTACCGTACACACACCTTGGACATCCTGCATGGCACGGCCATTAAATAGAAGACTTTTAAATTGCATTCTCAATTACAATTGGTCAGTGGAACAAGTAATTGCCTGTTCAGAACTGGTGTGCAAACATTGCACGCACACACACACGACAAGCACACATGCCAGACTTACGATAACGACAAACACACGCCAGATGTCTAAAAGTGCACAATTCCAAAATTGGTCAAGTCTGTATCTGTTTACACTTAATATTGTTAATATATTGCCAATTATTTACTTCCATATATGTTACTATGTTGGAAGTAAATTTAAAAAAAAGCCTACTGATTAATTAAGCACTAGTGTAGCCCGTGCAATTCCAAGAGCTTACCAAACATGCCTTCATTTCCCTACACTAAAGAGTAATTGATGGTGAAAAACTGTTTATTAAGACGTTTGTAAAGATAAATGTACGAAAATAAGTATGTGAATGCAGAGCACACAGCGCTGACTGTGCCATCTAGACGTGTCACTTCGATCAAGTAAGCTGCTCAGTATGAATCACACACACTCACTGTAGTCATTGTTAGTGATATTCGCTTGCAATCAACAGAAAGTTAGAAATCATCGATGCTATTGGAAGCCCAGCCAGTAAGAACAAGTAAGAGATGGCAGCTGAGTTCAATATCCCCTCAAGTGCTCCAAGTGCCATCATCAAAGAACAAGGACTCCTTGGGGGCAAGCTATATCTTCAGTAGAGAATGACCCTCTGCAGATGGATGTGCACTGTGTCTTTGGTTCACGCCTGCAAGGTCACAATAAATTCCTAAGCAGCGAAATATTGAAGGCAAAAACTGAGGAGTTTGCTGCTGAACTGGACCCTAGGTTACAGTCTTGTGCCAATGGCTGGACCCTAGGTCACAGTGGTCTTGTTCCAATGGCTGGACCCTAGGTCACAGTGGTCTTGTTCCAATGGCTGGAACCTAGGTCACAGTGGTCTTGTTCCAATGGCTGGACCCTAGGTCACAGTGGTCTTGTTCCAATGGCTGGACCCTAGGTCACAGTGGTCTTGTTCCAATGGCTGGAACCTAGGTCACAGTGGTCTTGTTCCAATGGCTGGACCCTAGGTCACAGTGGTCTTTTTCCAATGGCTGGACCCTAGGTCACAGTGCCAATGGCTGGACCCTAGGTCACAGTGGTCTTGTTCCAATGGCTGGACCCTAGGTCACAGTGGTCTTGTTCCAATGGCTGGACCCTAGGTCACAGTGGTCTTGTTCCAATGGCTGGACCCTAGGTCACAGTGGTCTTGTTCCAATGGCTGGACCCTAGGTCACAGTGGTCTTGTTCCAATGGCTGGACCCTAGGTCACAGTGGTCTTTTTCCAATGGCTGGACCCTAGGTCACAGTGGTCTTGTTCCAATGGCTGGACCCTAGGTCACAGTGGTCTTGTTCCAATGGCTGGACCCTAGGTCACAGTGGTCTTTTTCCAATGGCTGGACCCTAGGTCACAGTGCCAATGGCTGGACCCTAGGTCACAGTGGTCTTGTTCCAATGGCTGGACCCTAGGTCACAGTGGTCTTGTTCCAATGGCTGGACCCTAGGTCACAGTGGTCTTGTTCCAATGGCTGGACCCTAGGTCACAGTGGTCTTGTTCATCCTAGGTCACAGTGGTCTTGTTCCAATGGCTGGACCCTAGGTCACAGTGGTCTTGTTCATCCTAGGTCACAGTGGTCTTGTTCCAATGGCTGGACCCTAGGTCACAGTGGTCTTGTTCCAATGGCTGGAACCTAGGTCACAGTGGTCTTGTTCCAATGGCTGGACCCTAGGTCACAGTGGTCCTTTCCAATGGCTGGATCCTAGGTCACAGTGGTCTTGTTCCAATGGCTGGACCCTAGGTCACAGTGGTCTTGTTCCAATGGCTGGACCCTAGGTCACAGTGGTCTTGTTCCAATGGCTGGACCCTAGGTCACAGTGGTCTTGTTCCAATGGCTGGACCCTAGGTCACAGTGGTCTTGTTCCAATGGCTGGACCCTAGGTCACAGTGGTCTTGTTCCAATGGCTGGACCCTAGGTCACAGTGGTCTTGTTCCAATGGCTGGACCCTAGGTCACAGTGGTCTTGTTCCAATGGCTGGACCCTAGGTCACAGTGGTCTTGTTCCAATGGCTGGACCCTAGGTCACAGTGGTCTTGTTCCAATGGCTGGACCCTAGGTCACAGTGGTCTTGTTCCAATGGCTGGACCCTAGGTCACAGTGGTCTTGTTCCAATGGCTGGATCCTAGGTCAAGTGGTCTTGTTCCAATGGCTGGACCCTAGGTCACAGGGGTCTTGTTCCAATGGCTGGACCCTAGGTCACAGTGGTCTTGTTCCAATAGCTGGACCCTAGGTCACAGTGGTCTTGTTCCAATGGCTGGACCCTAGATCACAGTGGTCTTGTTCCAATGGCTGGACCCTAGGTCACAGTGGTCTTGTTCCAATGGCTAGACCCTAGGTCACAGTGGTCTTGTTCCAATGGCTAGACCATAGGCCACAAGGTCTTGTTCCAATGGCTGGACCCTAGATCACAGTGGTCATGTTCCAATGGCTGGAAAATTGATTTCTGATCTCTCAAGGTATGTATGATGTGGCCTAGGGTGCAGCTACTGGAACAAGACCACTGCGACCTGAGTCCAGCCATTGGCACACAAAGATGACGATGACACATTGCCAAAGGTAATAAGTCACCAGGCTGTTGCAGCTTTTATGGACATGCCTAATATGTCATGGCAGTGATGCAGATCGATCTTATCGTACATTCCTTGAGAGATCAGAAATCAAAATGACTAAAACAACACCGAAGATATGCAACTAATGCCTGATAGCCGATGTCTGCATGTAGTAATGCTTGTGAATGTGTTGTGCATGCATACGCAATGTACTATGCAGTCATACCGCTTAATTGAAATCTGCTGTAAATGTGAAGTAAAGTTCAAAATAAACGAAACTCACACAGTTCAAAAGCCCTGCTATTTTCAAAGATTGTCTTTACTTCCTTGGTAATATTATTACCAACTGCTCTTGCTTATGCTTACCAGTTCAACGTCACACTTCTCAAGACCACTGTGACTTAGAGTCTAGCCATTGTCACAGACACAACGATATTAGCATGCTTGATGATCCCTTACCAACAATGAGGAGCTTGTTCCCAGTTCTGTGTCAAATTCCTGCAAAGTAGTGCTGTTCACACGATTTCTTTGCCTCTGTGGATGCTCCAGGCTGCATAGAAGATAATACAACCTAATTCTTAACCACTTGTAAAATAAATTTTAATGAAAAATAATATTGTTATACATGAACATTATACATGAACAACAACAATAATAATAACAACAATAATAATAACATAATAAAATCAGTCAGAAAGCGAAGTAATGCTGTTATAAATCATGAATAGAGACAGAGAGCAATATCTTACTTGAACTTTTCTTTGCCATTCTTGTACCCCAAGATGGAATACATGGCAAACGCTACCCCAGAAGAAACCAACACCAGTCTAAACAATAGCAACAACAACAACAACAACAACAACAACAAACATAATCAATCAAATGGGGCAAGTCTGGAGAGAGAGAGGACAAGCCGGTCGCTACAGATACAACATGCCTGAATAAATTCCAACATCTTAACTGTCTGAGCCATCACTTTGGTCTTCTGGTCACAACCTTAAAAAGGTCAAACTAGGACAGCGACTTTCAGCTGATGGCACGAAATGTAAACAGTAGATTTCTCTTGTATCTATTTCACTGTTGTTGTTCTTCTTAAGTTGGTCTTTACGCTGGTAAAAGAGAAATCTACTGTTTGCACAATCAAGTCATTTACAGCCAACTGGGGTTCTTTCAGGGGGTATTTGCCCACCTTGAAAATCTAAATTTATGTAAGAGAATAAAGATGTCCATGCAGCAAAAAGAAGACCTATTGTCTAAAGTGAGTGTTTAATCAGTGACCAGGTCAGCTGCTCTGCCTGCCTCTCTGAAATTGCATCAGAATCATTAGGAGGACCTAAAAACCTGGGGGGGGGGGGCATGCCCACAGGCCTTTTCTAGAGGGCACCCTGCAGGCACTTTGAGTCCTGCCCACCCTCGCCCGCTCTCCCCCCCCAAAAAAATTCAAATAATCTATTCAGCTCCCCTTATGAAAAATTCTGAAAGAAACCCTAGCACATATGCAAGTCTGATATTACAGCGTACTACAAGGAGCATTATACACAGGCAAAGTTGGAATAGCTCAGAATAAATGCAAGATGAAAAAAATGCCTTTTCAGCTTCTTGCACTTCTTGCATTTAAATTTAATTACAGCTAGACCCGTCACGTACATATCACACGTAAAATATATGCTTAATTAAAGCTAGACCCGTCACGTACATATCACATGTAAAATGTATAATTAAAGCTAGACCCGTCACGTACATATCACATGTAAAATGTATAATTAAAGCTAGACCCATCACGTACTTATCACATGTAAAATATATATATTTAATTAAAGCTAGACCCGTCATATATATCACATTATTGCATAGAGGGATATTTTCAAGGGGCTAGTAACTAACAGAAGAATTTGCATATTCATGGATAATAACATTAAGTGGAAGCCACACCATAAGTCCTGCTGCTCTTCATCCGACTTGCTTGCATTCTAACTGAAAACTGCAAATACTAGAAAAAATCCCCACACAGTAGTTGAGAAAAGAATACTGCCACTGTTCCACAATCACATTTACCTGCATTATTACCTGCTATTATTTACCTGCTATTATCCAGTGACCATCTCATGGCAGACCCACAGTAGTGAACCATACCAGTAGGATCTGAGCCCAACCCTGCCATCCCCACCTCTGATTGGACTGGGCCAACTGATGAACATCCACCACCTCCAACACTCCCAGCACCCCCCAGTGAAAAACTATGTGCCAGCAGTTGTAGGGAAGCCTTCCTCTGCTCATAATTCTGCCCATAGCCCCCATTGGAGTCAAACATGGATAAAGAGCGTAGCATTGGGGACGAGTGGTTAGCAATATTGTGTTCAAAACCATGCTCAAGACTCCTAGAGGGAGTCAGCTTCAGAGGGGAATGGTTGTGAAGATCGAACATATCTGCAGCCATCTCATGTAGCCTCTGTTCTCCTGGCTGGAACCCACCACTCACCAGCCCTTCCCCCATTACTTGCACAGATGTATTGAGTTTCTTACACACTACACTGGAAGAATTCGACAAAATAGTTACCTCCACATCCTCTAGCTCTCCAGCAGCGGTTGGCCTGGACTTCAACGTGTCCAAGGTGATACCGGATAAAAAGGCTCTAGCTTCCATGCGCCTGGCGTTGTGTTTGTCATACTTATGGTAACCCTGTCTCTTGTACCTGTACTTCTTCTGCCTGCGTTTTGAGCTGGAAGCATTTTTCTGCTTGTCTGGGCTTTCAGCCTTAGTAATCAACTCGTTGGCATCCATTTAGAATTGGGTAAACAAGATTTGGTAAAGGGATTGCAGTCAAGGGTGAGAGGCCGGAAATCGGAAGGGGGAAGGGGAAGGGGTGTGTTCTAATGCGAACCTCGCGAACCTTTCTGTCCGCCGCGATTGTATTGTTTTTGCAATTGCTCAGAGATGTGAGCTGCTGCAAGAGTGACCAAATTTATCATTGTGTTTATTACAGCACAAGTCATCTTCTCAGTTGACCTAACATTACAATATAACATTCTCAATAATGAACTACTTGAAATTGTACTCTCTCGACGTTTCGACTAGATGCTCCAACCTTCTTTAGGAATATACCTCATTTATTTTATTTATTTTTGTACTGCAAGGGACTCAATTTAAAGAACCATCAAAACACAGTAATATTTATCTCTTCAGAATGAGATCTGTCCTGGAGCTTACATCAAGGCCAATTAGATAAATACAACCTACTTCATTGCAGCCTTTTAATTGTGTTTCAAGAGAAGGTTCTTGTATAACCCTAGTAGGTTCACACCCTATATACTGCTCCCTGCTCCCAGCTATATATACAGGGCATTACCTTTGGGGGAAATATTCAAAAGGGAAATTATCTTTATTCTGTAGTGGACTAGAATCATTGCGTATTCTTCCACTTGTGTATTTATCTGATGTTAATTTCTGTATTCAACCTCTGAGATCTCCAACAGGTCACTTCAACCTATCGGGACATGTCAGAATACCACAAAATCTGATTCTCACTGAAGGATGTGTCCTGTATCAGCACCTCAACACATTTATGTCACCATCTCCACCTGTACACTTGATGGGATGAGTAATTGACTAACATTACGCCTGTTAGTAGACTTGTAAATAAAATGTGTAATTTCTAGTCTTTTGTGTCGACATTTCCCACTATAAAATCTATGCTATTACATAAACACAGTTGCCAAACCATATATTTAACTATGGAACTCCTACTTCCAAATTGTACGATTTATGTTAATTTTAAAGTTTTGTGTACAACCACTCATCAATGTGTGCCCCCCCCTCCCCCAAAAAAACAACTCTCCTCTTGATTTGATTTTCGACCTAACCTTTATTAGCAATAACAATGTTCAAACATGGGGTATCGAGCTATATGAGGATAGCTAAGTTCATATACACACAGAGGTCATTTATGCAAAGCACTAGGTCAGACAGAAAGTACAACCTGGTAATTTATGTGGAGGGATTAAGTGATGCAGTGATGTTCGATGTAGCCACCACACACCTGCTACATCCTCCCCCCCTTCTCTAGTATTCTACACTAAAGCTGACTTAGTTGGTTTACAAGATCATCTTTGGCATGTCAATATTGGCCACTGTACTCTCGGATGCTCAACAAATTTGGTCCCTCGTTAAAGAGTGCCTGTTACTTATATTGCTTCTTCTCCTCGACTGTTTAGTTCAGAAATCAGACACGTAGTGAAGAAGGCTAGTACTCTTCATCGTCTTCAAAAATGTAAACCCACCATTTATCAAGAGTCCAAGCTACTTTCTATTGAGTCTCACAGAGGTTGATACAATCAGCTAAACAAGTACATGAATTTCGCTTAGTTTTTGTCTTCCACTCTAACTCAAGTAAAACATCCACTCAAATAAGCCAGACTTTTCAACTCGTTCTTTAACTCAGTTTTTAACACAGTGATTTTGTTCTCCCTTCAAGACCTTCCATCCATCGATGAATCTGATGTTGTCGAGGCTCTTGAAACCCATAAGGCTCCTGGCAATGATGTGAGTGAGCCCTCTCGTTCTAAACTCGGTTCCCACTCATTGTTGACTCCCATTACTAATTTCCTTAGATCTTGCATTGATTCATGTAAAATCCCAGCTAAATGGAGCATTCACAAAATTATTCTTATCCCCAAAAGTGGTCATGCCTCAAAATTACAGACCAATTTTCTTCCTAGCTCTCTCTTATTGAAAGTTTTGGAGTCCCTTGTTACTAAAAGTGCTGAGATGAGCTACAAAGTTTATCCTTGTTGATTTCACTTCAAATTATAAGTCAAGGCTGATTTCACTTCAGTTGCTTCCTCTAATATATTGGTTCAAACTTCAAGATGTCATGTTCTAAATTAAGCACCTCAAAGATACTCCAGACATAAACTCACACATTTCTTTGTCTCTTCTTCAAGGGCCTCCAGATCTAATCGTCGAAAACACAACTTCAATTGCTCTACATCAGCGCATCATTTTTATTATAACCGAGTTGACTTCCTTTGGAATACACTTGCCTCAATCATAATCTATCTCACTTTCCTTAAAACATCGAATCATAGCTTTCCTCTGGGATCTTTTATAGCTAACTTCGATCATGATATCCCTTGCACATATTCCATTTCATTTGTCCTTGTTTTTCCTGCTCTATTATTCAAATCTTTAACAGTAATCCTATACATTTAATTTTAGTTACAGAGGCCACATCAAAGCTGGTGTTTGTCCTTCAACAGTTCACTATCTACCCAAATTTGTTAAAAATAATAATTAGTTTGTGTAATGAATATGTACACACAGTTGAGACAAAAATCCCAGGCCTACGTATATAGCTCTCCTCAATTCCTCTGCTTCTACAACACACTTTGCTCTTTCTTGTTTCTTCCTCCAAATTTATTTTTTCCTTCAATTTTTGTTTTACTTGGTTCCTTTACACTGAACTGTCCCTTAGCAGTGCAACTAAATGCATGCACAGAACATACAAACGTATACAGAGACCGTTCATTGCTCCTTGTGATGAACATACATGAGATACATTCATTTGAGATGGTTTCTGTGTTGATACACATTGTCAACACTAACTTCTCGCTCTAACTTATTCTGTGAATTTGTTTTGACATAACTTAATTCAGTACTTAATTCAGTTTGTTTATGATCCTATGCAGATTAAAGGCAGTATACTTGATCGTGTGTTATCAACTAGCCCTGAACTGGCTAAAAATCTTGTAGTAAAACCATGTAGCAAAATCTTGTAGTCAAAATCAAATCATTCAACTAAACTTGCCTCTGACCATATATAATTGAGTTTTCAATTCCTGTACTCTCTGTACAATCCCAGCAATTTATCTTAAATACAGCTTTAATTATTCCAAAGATGATGTTGACTTGTACGATTATCTCCTTGATCTTGACCTGACAACTTCAGAGACAGAATTCATCTGGTCCAACCTCAAAACAAATCATTCTTGACACTATCTTTTTATTCGTTCCCCAAATCAAGATTAAAGTCATTTGGTCTGGTTTACTCCAAAAATCGGAAATATATAGCCTGAACAAGATCTATTTCCTGCATAGCAACCCAGACCCCAGTCTCATATATAGAAACAAACTGAACTATGTGATGAGGAATCTCCCGTTCAAACTAAAATAACAAAATGCTCGAGTCAACTATATATGAAAACAAGCACATGCATGGCCTTTGTGAGGAGTTTTTAAGTATATTCTAAGGTTGACTGGATGTGCCTGAGACCTCCTGTTGTCCATCTGGGCACTGCATCGGCCCAATCCAACCCAACCTATTTAACAAGTTTTTTAAAATTTTTATTCGGTTTTCACTGCCAGTAACTTCCCTCTATTGTTAATGTCAAGCTCAGATGTAGTTTTAAACTCCATCTCCATTTCTGAAGAGGATGTGTACAAAGTTCTGCCATAATCTGTTGACCACTCTAAGGCCATGGGTCCAGCTAACATTCCTCTGAGAATACTTAGATATTCAGCTTTAGCATTGACTCTCCCCTCATAACACTGTCTGTTTTCTCTCTGCTTAGCACAGTCATACATATCATCAGAATGGAAAATCCACAGAGTATCATCGATACATAAGTCTGGAGACAAACCTTCATTGAAATTACAGGCCGATTGCACCGTTATGCTGTATTTCAAAATGTATTATTTAAAACAGCATTATTCCTGAAGGCTAGACCAACTAGTCCAAACTCTTGAGAGAATACAATTTTAAGGGGTTTAATGTTGATTATTAAGAAGATTATTGTAGCATCATGGACTTTCATTAATCCAAAATATATTCAGAATGAGTCTACTTACAACAACTTCTCAAGTTCCTAGATCTGATCTTTTGTGTGCTTGCTCATAAGAGACTTTTCCACAGCCTTTGATAAAATACTTCATCAAGCTGAGAGTCCATTTTGGCATTACTGACAGATTTTATTAGACTTGTTCAAAAAGTCCTACCTTTCTTCTAGACAGCAATATGTCTCCATCAATGGCATTAATAGTTACATCATGATCCCATCCTTAGCCCTTTACTGTTCATTATTTATATCAATGATCTAGAAAGCTCTATTAGAATCATTGTCCCAACTATATTTTTGCTGGGGACCATCAATTTGATTATGGTCTACCGGATTGAAATTTTTCTGGGAATTTTGGTCTGAAATTTGGGTCTGATCAGAATTTGGGTCCGATCCAGGCCTATATCCAGTACCCCTATAATCCCCACATCTTTGTTACTTATTTATATATATGTCAGGATGAATAATTATGCTAAATTAATTTTGTTTGTTTGATTATCTATTTTTTTGCTTGTTTTAAATTCATCGATTTATTATTGTCGTCCTCATAATAATAAATAATAAGTAATAGTAGTAAGTATACTGCGTCTGCGCAGAGCAGATAACTAGACGCCGATAAATGACGTAACTGTTGCGCCCAGATACTGAAATGCCAAGAAGCGTTGAATGACAAATGTGGGGCTACCAAGTAACTCCATCATTGAGCGATGAATCAGTCACATGCAGTTCCATGTACTTCTACCCGCAACTCGAAGAGACCTTTTCTACCAAGTTACCTCTTTGGTTCTGACCGTGGTGTTGTTGTGTTGGGTATTTCTAGATTACTACTTCTTGCGTTATTTCTTCCGACCTTCTGTTACCACGCACTATGGATTCCCAAGTATTTTAGTACGTCCTTTTCTAGCGCTTTATTGGTATTATCAACACTTTGTCAGTTATTTTCAGAGCTAAAAGAGTCGAGTAGAATATTTTAAACAGAGTTGCATGTTGGTATATATATACTTGATTTTTCTTTTCTTTTGAACAGATACTCCATGTTGTAGCATTTTGTTTGATCTTGCTTGGACTACTCTTTGCAAGACGCCTAAGCAGAGTGTCTCTCATTGCAACAGGTAATTACAGGATGTGGGGTGTGATACAGAAAGTACTATGTAGCTATTGGGTGGGAAAGTGACGACAGAAGAGAAAGGATGGTGGGTGTGGTCAGGTTGCTAAGATGCATGAGTACCACCCCTCTCCCTCCATGTATCAGTTACATGCAAATTATTTTTAGCCCTGCACATCTTTTATTAGCTGTATATATCACACGTGTGAACTATCCTCGATGGTAGCCCTAATGGGGCCTAATGGTCAAAGTAACAGCAGCAGATATTGTAATAATAACGACTGAATAATGTCAGCAGGTATATATATCAGGGAGAGTGATAGCACTTCCTATATATTGGTTTGACCCATATTTCATAATTGTGGTTCATAATTGTGGCCGCCAAAAACACATGCACACACTCACACACACTCACACACACACACTCACACACACACTCACACACACACACTCACACACACACTCACACACACAAAAAAAAGCTCACATCTCAATTACAACTCACTTTGGTGTCTTTTTAGTGTCCTAAACGAAAGTGCAATGGATAAATTTTGATTATATATGAAAATTGGTTAAGATTGAAAATACAGCAAACACACTTTGTATCAAGTCCAGCTGAGCTTAATCAGCAGCTGTTGCTCATTTTCATAGTAAAGAAGTAATATATAGTCAGTTGGTTTACTGAAAAGCTTACTTATGTGACAATGGTTAACAGCATATATCTTCACAAAACTAGGCAAACTATGTATGATCTACGTGCATATATATATATTATATATAATAGCTAAACACCCACTGCTAGGAAAGCCTGCCAAAACACTAGTTTCAGCAATGAATGGATGCAAGCTATTTGGGTAAAGCACTCTGTGTATGAAAAATGCGCATGCCCACAATATTGCAGTGAAAATGGTGACTCGGTTTTTTTAAAATTTTATTTTTTTACTTACCTTACTTACTCACTCTTGTATATATACCTTTAACTTTTTTTCCTTCAGAAATGATGTCTTGTATCTTTAGAATGCAAATACAATAAGCTACAGTTTTTGTGTAAGAATGTGCTCCATTGAGGTAAGTAAACAATTGAGGTAAGTAAACAAAAGCCTTCATCAAAACTCATGCTGCAACAAAGAAATCCATCCAGGAGTACTTTTCTCCAAAGTGAAGCGATTCAGAGTGGTTCTGGTAAGCATAAAGTAACTGTGTTGCTTTCCTCAGCAAGAAACAGCCTGGAAAAGATTGTTCTTGATGGCAGTTACAATTCAGCTATTTTTAGGGCTTCTACTCCTCCTCAAAAGGCATTCACTAATTCTCATTTTAACATAAATATGCCCATCCAGGTCAAGTGCCCATTACACTCTTTTTGGCTGATTTTGAAGGTGAATATTTAGGCATTTTATGAGTAATAAACATGGCAAAAAGTAACATCTGCCATCATAAGTTGGTTCTGGAGTTGTCGTGAGCAAAGTTAGAGAAGGAGGCTGCTTAATTAACTACATAGACAGGAAATAAAAAATAAAATAATAAATTTAATTGACATGTCAAGAAAGGACATGTCAAGAAAGGAAACAAGAATTTTCCAATGTAGACCAAGATTTAGAGGAACCTTTATCTCTTGACCCATTCTCTAGTGTAACTGCCATACGACAGTTTGAAGATTCTCTCAAGAAATTTCACTGCATCGTGCCATTTTTAAACTTAGCTCTAGCTTAACAGATAGCCAAAACATATATAGCTCTATATAGCAGCTGGAAAAATCTCTAGCATGTAGTCATCTGTTGCTAAGGTAATCGAGACCAGCATTACAGCTGAATTTTTGTTTCAGTTGTCTCTAACGAAGTGTTGGAACACTTTTTGATGACAATTTCAGGCTCTCAGACAGAAATGTTGGAACACTTTTTGATGACAATTTCAGGCTCTCAGACAGAAAACTGAGCGATGAGGAAGGAAAAGTCTATACCTACTTGGGAGAACAACCATGCTGAAGCCGAGACACTGAGCAGAGAAATTGAATCAGCACTGAGTGAGATTCTCTCAATACTGCCAGCTTCAGCACAGAGATGGGGAAGGAAGGAGAGGGTGAAGAAAGCAATGAGATTGTTCATGATAATCCTAAAGCTATTTAAAGTAGCAAATAGAATTTATAGCATAGACTATAGCTGGAATTAACAGGAGAGCTAAGGTCAAAATATCATTCTTTCCTGGGTAACTGGCAGTGTAGTCAGTCACAGTACTAATACCAGCCATTCCTATGGTGTGTCTGCTCCCCCAGCCATGCAATCTTCCACAGCATCCTCATTGAGCACTTTACCCTCTGGTGGTTATTGCTAAGGATCACATTCAGTTTTCATTGCATATTTTGAAAAATAAGAGTTTAGTGATTCCTAAACCTATAATTTAATGATGCACGACTATCTTCGTAGTTGCTGTTATAAACTTCTAGAAAGGCACCAGTGAAAGGGTTAAAATCATGTACACTTATTTGTTAAGGTGAAGACTATTTACCTTTTAAAATTTGTATTTTATGTGTTGTTGTTAAAAGCTAAATGGTCTTTTAAATGTTGGGGTTCTACATTGGTAAATTTTCTTGCATGATGTTTTACAGAGTTGAATGGAGCTGAAGTGGATGACTTGGAAGTTTTAGGTAACCTGAAGATCAAGCAACAATAGCTAAAGTAGAGGTAGCAGTTGTGACATTGAAACAATCAGCAAATCGCCTGGTTCATGTGAAAGTGAATAACGTGGGTGCTATTGCTTGTGCCCACAGAACAAGACCACAGATAAAAACCTACCAGTTAGTAGTTTTGTACAGAGCATCCTGAGCATATAATTATATAATAGTATATCTATATTATATATATACTGCAGTGAGGGAATTACAGTTGGACATCAGAACATTGGTCTGAACAAAAACCAAAATGTCTAAGCAACACTCAACACTAATGAATCTCTAGAATACGCACATGCACACAACCACTTAACATTGGTGTCATTTTGCAAAGTCTGAGAATGCAGAACAAAATTGATTCTACTTGGACAAATTAGATTTTGGTTGTAATTTCCCGCACTGCATCTCACCTGGTAGGCTCCAAAAATACTTCAAGATCTTTTTTAAATTTTTTTCCACACACATAACTTGCATACAATAGGTCCATTCATGATAATTTTGCTAACAATGTCCAATGCATTGCAGCAATTAATCTGTTTCTAGATTCAGTAAAACACCCAAAAGATCATCCATACAATAAACATGCTTGTGTTTGTGCAACATGGAATAGTATAGCTGAGCCGAGTCAAAAATGATCAGTTGGGGTACTCTGAAGCTTTCTCTTACGACTTGAGGAGACCTTCAACAGAGCCTGGTAACTCCTTATCTATGTTGAATACATAGGCTGATATTGTACTGAGTATATAACTTCTTGCAGGGGACAGCTTCACTAAAATTTTAAAAATAGAAAAATAATAAAAATGTTTTATTTTTATTTAGTATGATAACACTCTATATTGGTTTGACCTACTTTTTAAAATGGCGGACAAAATTAAAACAAAACAAAAAACAAAGCTCCGACTCGAGTAAAACTCACATTGGCAGCCTTACCTGTCTAAATGGTGGTTTCAGCTGAAAGTAGCTCCCAAAAGGCTTCGGAATGCTTCACTGAGGTAGTAAACTGGCAGTGCTTGAAACGTTGAAAGTTAAAAAAACTTGAAATTCATCTTCAAGATTTATGCTTCTAATGTTTGTTTCTATCTCTACTTTTCAACGTGCATGCAGGTCTGGTCATAAATACTTGAATGCCAGAAGCTCCATATATAGATACATAGATAAGTAAGGGATAGATACATGGACAGGTAGGAGATATGATTCATAAACACATAGATAGATAGGAGATAAGATACATAGATAGGAGATAAGATTTGTAGATGGGTACGTATATTTGCATTGTGTGAAAGTATATATCTTCATGTGGCTCTGTGAACTAGTTGTATATACACCTCATACAATTTTGAAATGGATGAAAAACCTCTTACATTTGTTATGAAAGCCTCTTTACATTGGCATAGTCGGCAGGATTTCATATCGGCAAGCTAACTAAAGAGTTCAAGTTCTTTGTGTGTGTGTGGCAAAATATAGCATGTGTCGAGACCAAGGCCAGTAATGCTACCTGATAACTTGAATGGGGCTGGAGAAGTTAGTTGGGGACAGTGGATCTTATCATTTCGACAGTGTAGCAACAGTGAATGGATGGGAGGCTGAAGATAAAATCAAGTGGCTAAAAGTCGGCCTCATGGGGAGAGCCCAGACACTTTTCAGCTGCTCCTAACTGAAACCCAAAAGGACTTTGAAAGAGCAGCTGAAGCTTTGAAAAAATGATTTGAAACCAGCCTCATGCAAGCATAGATACCAAGCTCTGCCAGAAGCTGAAGAGAGAAAGTGGGTTGATTTCACAGATGCTCTGAGATCACTGGTGGACAAGGCATATCTCCAGCTCCAAGATGAGGCCAGAGAGTGCCTAGTTTTGAATGCCTATTTATCTCAAAAACAACCACATGTTGTCAAGCAAGAAAAACTGATATGGCGGTGAGTGCCACCCTCGAGCTAGAGACGTATGTGACACCAAAACCAAGCACGACACCCATTCTGGTAATTGGATGGAGAAGAAGTTGTTGGCGCTGTTAACACTACAGAATTACCAGCTGGATGGAATCATGCAGCGACTGGGGATAGAGGACTCAAGCAAGAAACACTACAAGTCTAGAGAGAACTCAGGCAGGAAACACTGCAAGTCTAGAGATAACTCAGGCAGGAAACACTGCAAGTCTAGAGATAACTCGGGCAGGAAACACTGCAAGTGTAGAGAGAACTCGGGCAGGAAACACTGCAAGTGTAGAGAGAACTCAGGCAGGAAACACTGCAAGTCTAGAGATAACTCGGGCAGGAAACACTGCAAGTCTAGAGAGAACTCGGGCAGGAAACACTGCAAGTCTAGAGATAACTCAGGCAGGAAACACTGCAAGTCTAGAGATAACTCAGGCAGGAAACACTGCAAGTCTAGAGAGGACTCAAAAGGAAATCATGCAAGTCTACTCAGGCAGGAAACACTGCAAACAGCAGCAACCGTCCCAATGAAGACCATACAAAAGGAAGGCAACCATGCAGAAAAGGATCATCACCTGCTAGAGCACAGGAACTACTACCAACCAACAGCAGCTGAAGATCTGTGGCTGAGAGAAAAGAAATTAGTCTGTTATTCCCTGAAATAATTTTCAATTCAAATTCAATTCAAATACAATGGTTATAGTTCAGAGATTTTTTTTGCAGTGCTGGAGGTTCTATTGGTTCCATGGAACCACCCTTTCTATTGCACTAGCTTAAAATAGCACTATTTTACTTGGCAATTAGCAATTACTGTAGTTGATTTAAAAAAATCAAGTGACCTCCCTCTAACATTGCCATTGTACATCAGCACATGCCCCCTATGTGATTCTCTGGTGGTGATTTTGTGCTTGAATCCTCTCTAGACTTGCAGCGTTTCCTCTGTGAATCTTATCTCCACCTATCTATGTATCTGTGAATCTTACCTATCAGATGTATTTATGAATCTTATCTCTTACCTATCTATATGTCTCTGGATCTTATCTTCTACCTATGTATTTTACCTCCTAACTATCTATGTATTTAGCTCCTACCTATCTATGTACCTATGAATCTTATTTCCTACCTATCTATGTACCTATGACCTATCTATGTACCTATGAATCTTATTTCCTACCTATCTATGTACTTATGAATCTTATCTCCTACCTATCTATGTACTATGAATCTTATTTCCTACCTATCTATGTATCTATGAATCATATCTCCTACTTATCTATGTACCTATGAATCTTATCTCCTACTTATCTATGTATCTATGAATCTTATCTCCTACCTATCTATGTATCTATGAATCTTATTTCCTACCTATCTATGTATCTATGAATCATATCTCCTACTTATCTATGTACCTATGAATCTTATCTCCTACTTATCTATGTATCTATGAATCTTATCTCCTACTTATCTATGTATCTATGAATCTTTCCTACCTATCTATGTATCTATGAATCTTATTTCCTACCTATCTATGTACCTATGAATCTTATTTCCTACCTATCTATGTACCTATGAATCTTATCTCCTACTTATCTATGTACCTATGAATCTTATTTCCTATTTATCTATGTACCTATGAATCTTATCTCTATGTACCTATAAATCTTATCTCCTACCTATCTATGTACCTATGGATCGTATTTCTTACCTATCTATGTATCTATGAATCTTATCTCCTACTTATCTATGTACCTATCAATCTTATTTCCTACTTATCTATGTACCTATAAATCTTATCTCCTACTTATTTATGTACCTATGAATGTACCTATGAATCTTATTTCCTACCTATGTACCTATGAATCTTATCTCCTACTTATCTATGTATCTATGAATCTTATCTCCTACTTATCTATGAATCTTATCTCCTACCTATCTATGTATTTATGTAACTGGGCTGTTAAACCATTGTCACAAGAGTTAACCAACTGATCACTTCTTGGAAGGAAAATGTGCAGCTACTGGTGACTTAGCTCAGTTCTGTGCCGTTAACTATTGTCACAAGAACAAACTTCTGAGGAAACCAACTGATCACTTCATGGAACAAAAACGTGCAACTGTTGCTGACTCAGCTCAGTTAGGCTCAGGTTTATGGTATGGACGACTCTTTATACCATTTGGTATTTTGCCTCGTGGAGAAACGAATTAGTGCTGAATCTGGAAACAGGTTTGTAAGTTTGGAGTCTTCTTATAGTAAAATTATGATAACTGGACATTCTACGAAGGAATAGTAGAAATATACCTAGACAAGACCAAAAAATGTAGCCTGGAAGAGGAGGAGAAGTTTCTGCATTTGGCCAAGTTGATTACGTGGAGAACTATATCTCCCATTGTTGGTAGAATGCCAGCACAATGTTTGGAGAACTATAAAATGCTCTTGACTAAAGTTTAACATTGAGAAGGTGATGAGAGCAAAGACTCGAGGAAGCTCCGGCCTGGAAAGATTGAGCCGAATCCTGAGTAAGGTGAACACTGCTCATCCTGATCCAGTCTACATGAATGAAAAGCTGCTAGAAGAATCCCATGCCAGGCTTGCTAATACTCGGGGAAAGAAGGCAAAACGTAAGGCAAGAGAGAAACAGATAGAAGAGGGAAGAGAAAAACAGATGGAAGAGGCAAGCTTCTCTAAGAGAATGTCGAGTTGCTGGTATTGGTGGGAATGGTATTGGTGAAAGAGGAATGATTATAATTGAAAAATAGCCCCCTCTCAGTCACGACACGTCTGACGGTGCTAGTTACATAACTTCAAGAGGGTGAGGCATCGGGATGCAATTGGTGTTAGAAGATATGACATTGAGTGGAAAGGGCAGCATAAAGGTCATGAAAAGTGAAAGAAAAAGAAAGAAGGCCTCTCTAGTACTGTCATGCAAATGAACAGGACCCCTGATAGTAGGTAGCTCAACCAGCACGAGGAGCAAGCTGGTGAGATCCAAGAAATTCAGGGAGCACTTTAAGGCTGAGGAGTTGGTAAAGGTGGAGATGTTGGTGATATTGCGTTATGATTTTGATCCAGCACCCCAAGAGCAATGTAGCAAAAGCTGCATTGAGTTAAATCAAGGCTGACTTTGATGCCAGCATGTATGAATCCCTGGGAAGAAGAGGACAGAGAAATAGCACACCTATTACTCACTAAGGAAATGCTATATATTGTGTTGAGGGAGGGAATGGAGCACAAGGAACTGACACTTGCAGAGTATGCTTTCATCTGGGAGGAGTGCACAAGGAGGTGCTCTATGTTCCAGCACAGAATCACTACACACCAGAGCATCAATGGCTTCTACCATTAAAAACTAGCTGTATTGGTCAAAAAAGATACAAGATCCTTTATCCATTGACTACAAAAAAGCAGTATTATAATATTAGTTTTCATGGATAAGCTGCTAGACATTCAAATTGAAATGAGATTAAAAAAATTAATAAACAAAAGAAGATTGATGAAGCAAAAGTAGATAAACATTTACAGGATCTTTTGCAAACTCCCAGTTGACAAAACAAAATTAGAGTGACCTCAATAAACAACTCGAAATTTACTCTCTCGACATTTCGACAAGATGCTCTGGCCTTCATCAGGACATCATTGAGATCATTGTATTATTTACCATGTTTTTACTCAAGTAGAACTCCTGATGAAGGCCAGAGCATCTAGTCAAAACATCGAGAGTAAATTTCAAGGAGGTCACTGTAGTATGTTATTTATTTTTCAAGTAGAGCCTTCGTATAGTAGACATAGACACAGGCATATTATACTAAATAAGATGCAATGTTGATGTAACTATTGTCATAGGAATAAACACCTGAGGAAATCAACTGATCACTTCTTGGTACCAAAACGTGCAGCTGTTGGTGACTCAGCTCAATTCTGTTAGTTTATTCCTGTCAAAATGGTCACACTATAAGTTCCTTTTTAGCACTATGAAACTCTTTCTATATACTCTTTAAGTGACAGAAAAATGAAAATTTCTAACCGCTCTTCTTTGTTCAATTTGGGATATTTTTAGAGTGTTTTGACGAAAACCAGTCCCATCCTGGTCATATTAGGTTCCTTTATAAAACTACTGCGATAAGCATAAGCTTCTGAGGAAACTACTTGATACACATGCATTATATGGTTTTATTGATGCCCTGTCCATTAAGTATTGTCACAAGAGTGAAGCTCCGAGGAAACCATTTCCCAGTAGGAAACTGCAGCTGCTTGCTGACTCAGCCAGCTAGACTGGATAGCGCATACGCACCAAGTGTGTTTATGGAAGTAACGATCCTTTATGCGTTGGACAGTTTGGTGGTAAATGAACCACATTATGAAAGTTATATTATTATATAGATATGCAAGATGAAAAACGTATCTTGAAAGTGAAATTTCACACTTTTTGGTGTTGCTGGAAATCAGTTGAAGACACTGATGCTAAGAAGCTGCTAAAGTGAGTTTAGCTGAGATTGTTTTCCCCCCCTGCCATTAAAAAAAAACAATTTAGGGATTGCTCAATCCCCATACATAAGCTCTCATGTAATTACCTAAGCTAAGGAAAGTTTAGCAAAGCTCTCAGGAATCTTGTTTAAACTCTCACGACACCTTTGTGGTCTCATGAAAACTCCCAACTTCTCATAAAAACTTTCCCGACCTCTCAAGAAAAGGCCCCTTTCAGTAAAACTTTATTAGCCTCTCATGAAATCATTCCTAAGCTACACCTTAAGCCCTCAGGAAACGCTACTAGAAAATGCTCCTAAGCTCTCGGGAAATTTTCTAAGTTGCCCAGAAAACTTTCCTAAACTCTCATAATTTTCAGAATAACTTTCCTGTTGCTACCTCTTTAAGGGCAAGTTTCGAAGTTTTCACAAACTTGATCCTAGACACAAAAATTGTGCCTTCCAATTATTATTTTAAGATCTGGTAAAGGGGTTACAACCTCGAAAATTATTCCACAAAATAGTTCAGTTACAACAATCCTCGAAACTTTTAGCTCCTTGAAAAACAGGCACGGTTATGGTATGTTTTAACTATACTATAATGCCTAAAGAGAATATGCTGAGCATTGATGCTGGAATAGACAATGAACTTGAGTGTAACATACTATATATATATACTGACAAAGTTGTTTTTGTAAACTAACCTTTACTCTGTTCATTTGTGTGCACATACATATATACAGGACTAAACATAATGGCGTTGTTCTTACGGATCGGACTGGAATTGGACTTCAGTACCTATTATCCCACAAAATACGCAGCCTGAATGAGCAGTGCAGTTAGAGCAACCAATGTCATTAGCACTTGTGAGCAGCCTCAAACAAATATAGGACATAGCATAGTTACATATATTATAATATACATGTACTGTATTTTGAAGTGTTTATTTTACACCTCCAAGCAAAACAAAACAGCAACTAAACATTTTACATTTCAATCATTTGAGTTCTACAACAAAACAGATGTCACAAAAGTTGATTTTGAAGTTTGAATTGTGGTCTCCTGCATACACAAATGACAAATGGCATATGTAGGTAAAGCACGACAGAAAAGGAATTAATGAAACATTTAGTTATATATAAGAATGGTCCCAAAATAACCTATGCTTAAGCCCAGTCACTGGAAAATTGTGGTATATAGTAGTATATACAGCACAAACCAATTAAATACATGACATACAAAATTGGGTGGTACAAAGTGTCCCAAGAAGAATCTCTTTAGATGACCATGCATGCACTGAGATATGATTAGGATGCAACACAGTATGATGTAACACACTTGGTGAAGTTGAAGGCCTTTAGTTGCAGCTGCTTAGGCCCTGAACATGACAGTCTAGGTGGCTTCATCTTTTTTGACAGACCTACAATTTAAAAGAAAATGACCCTTGCCATATAGAGAGCATGCATATATATATACGTATATATATATTAGCCAAGTTTGTCATAGATGAAAGCTGAATTGGCATAATAACAGCATATAATACAAACACATACCAACTCTTTTAGACATAGTGCAAGGAGCAGTCTTTCTTCTACTATGGCTCTTCCGTGAACTGATCTGGAGCATAAAAAAAACATTCCCACAATATAAGTGGTCTTCCAACACTGAAACAAAAAAAGTATTAATAACATAATAAGGTTACGTGGATTACGTATATAGCTCTACAGTAAGATGTGTACATTGAAAAGTGCTTGGTAATCTTAATTATCTCACCCATCAAGGTACTCCAGCAGTTGTATAAGACCAGTAACTTCAGACTACTAAAGCTAGGGCTGTTATATTGCCTGCCAACATAACAGACCAATTAAAAAAAAAATCATAACTCTCTTATTATCCATCTGATTTCATTTTTTTTTGTTTTTTGCCCATGTGGTTGTAAAACTAACTGCCAAAGTGCCGTAGAATGAATTTGCAAGTTTAGTATTTGCTCTATATGTCTCTATAGGTCACGTTATTAAAATAATAATAATATAATAATAATAATAATAATAATAATAATAATAGTAGTAGTAGTAGTAGTAGTAATAATAATAATAATAATAATAAAAATAAATAAATAATAAAAATAAATAGACAAATAAATAGATGAAAAATAAGCAACAGTATTATTTATCTTACTATTATGGTACTGTGCCATACCTCAAGTTAAAAAGTTAAAAAGTTCATGCGATGACTAGGGAAATGGCTCGTCCCCAACCCTGATGGCAAAGATCCCATTACTGAGGCTGCATTCCCACGCTGCACAGCCACAGAAATCCGTTGAAGATGTTGATGGGAGTCCTCTTCGTAAGTCACTGACCTCAGGCGGCGGCCCAACTCCCTGAAGAATGCCTTTGCTTGAGGCCCAAAGGATCCACACGTCTCTACCGCCACAGGTACAAACTTGTATGCCGAGTCCAGGTGGGCGTACTTTTCACCCTTCAAAATCTCCGCCTGGGCTGCCACTGCACCAGCCTTAGTGACTGCAGCCAAAAGGTTGGATGGGGCAAAGGTGTCACTGCAGGTTGCATCCCATACCAAGAGTCTACCACCTGACCATGGAATGATGGACATGCCATCAGGTCTCTTTCCATCGTACCGAAGCAGACCTGAGGGCTCCAGCCGGGAAGGGACATTTGCATCAGTTAATGACCAGTGGATGATGTCACCATGGCGAGAAAGCCTTCCCTGACTGTGCCTACAGCTCAACCAATGTGTACCAAACTGGTTGACTTCCGATCCACAGTAACTACAAGAGTGTGGCTGGCACAGGGGTGCTCCAAGACGTAGCCCAACTGCTATTCGAACTACATCATCGCTCATTCGGAGATAAAAATAAATAAATAAAAATGAATAAATAATCGGCTATTTTGCTATATGCTATATATTTGCCATTTATTTGTTATTTTCTGTTTCTGGTTGCTGTCTTGGTGTTGATTTTTTATATTTTTGAAGAAGGCAGAGTTTATAAGTCCAAGATGGAAGAAGAACAAGAGCCTTGCCAAGGCTGAGCACATGAGTAAGGCTAAGTGCCTGAAAGTCAGCAAGAAGATTCTAGCCATAAAGACATTCAGGAACATGAGCCTGAGACTCTGGAAAGTGATCCTCAAGTTTCTTTGCTGATGTTGAAGAGTCACCGTCCCTAGCTGTTAGTGATGACAATCCCTAAAGGCCTTCTCAAGATGATTTTGATGAGGTAACTCTAGTTAGAAGATGCTGACAGAGAAAGAGAAGAGGAGTACAGTGATCTGCAGGAAGTGTTTGATGACTGGATGCTGAGCATAACATTGAAAAAACTATTGTTTAACATTTTTTCCTGGGTAAAAGACATAAAATGCATTTTATCCACCGTGAACATATACCCTTGGCATATAGAGAAGACTGCAAGGCTGGGGCAGGTGAATATGAAAGGCATATAGGGAAGACTGCAAGGCTGGGGCAGGTGAATATGAAAAGCCATAGACTACTTAGTTCTAGTAGTCTATGGAAAGGCATATAGGGAAGACTGCAAGGCTGGAGCAGGTGAATACGAAAAGATTGCGAGGCTGGGGCAGGTGAATATGAAAAGATTGCGAGGCTGGGGCAGGTGAATATGAGGCATATAGGGAAGGCTGGGGCATGTGAATATGAAAAGATTGCAAGGCTGGGGCAGGTGAATATGAAAGGCGTATAGGGGCTGGAACACGTGAATATGAAAGGCATATAGGGAAGGCTGGGCCATGTGAATATAAAGAAGACTGAGCAGTAGTAGAAACAACATAAAAAACTTCATCGTAGGATATAACTCTGCCATATCATTATTTTAAGTATTTTGTGTTTTTGCTTGTGAAGCTGTGAATTAATGTTGAAAAAATTCTAAATAACGAACAATTTGATTTCCCCCAAAATCTGTTGTATCAAAATGTGTGTATAATCACGCACATATTGATATTGGTGTCAGGAGTCGTACAGAATTTTAATAGAATTTATTCCATCCAGTTGATTTCAGGAAGCCATGTTATGGTACTTAAGGTTGCTATGGAAACAAAACTATAGATATGTCCTCAGAAACATGTGTCTAATATTGACCCAATCCATAAAGTAGAAACCCACTCACTGTCAGCAGCGACATATGGCAAAAAACAAACAAACAAACAAAACATGCCAAGATAGTTGATGTGCTTTATGGGGAAATTATGGGGGAAAAATCTTGAAACGCAGACTGTTTGCAGTTTTGAACACCCCCAAAAATGATGACACAACAAGTCTAGCAGGTTTTCCAATGACAGGTGGTACTCTTGACTCGTCTGAAGGTGATTCTAGCAAAGGAGAAGATTGTGGCCCCTTTCTTACTTGGGAGAACCTTTTTCCAAGCGTGAAGCCTTGGATAAGATAGCCACAATGGGAGAAATTGTTGGAATGCAGATTAGTGCTACAGCAAAAAGAGATGGTTTGGTCTCTGATGAGGAAGGCATTCTCAGGTTTGTAAATAGAATCTAGCTATAGTATTAGCCTGTTTGTTGTAGTTATCCCCCCCCCCCCCCTGGTAACTATAACTAGCTTCCCAGCCTTGGACTTTGTTTAGTTGAAATTGTACTTTATGTTTATAGATTTGATGATGGATGATGCTAGCTTCTCTTTTGCTTCCTTGTTCTCCATCTCCTCTGAAAACTCAATTATAAAATATATATGTACAAACAGATCCAGCATTATAAACATGTCATTATGTAGCAAGTATGTATAATCATATTCATATGTGTGGTATATACTTGGTGGCGAAGAGTAAGGTCTGGTCTATGTTTTGTTCAAAAATGACAGAATACATGCAAACACAAAAATTCAATATATATAATAGTAATATTATGTTCTTAACTACTTACAGCCTTGTAAAATGATTGCTGAATGCAATAGATTCAGCAAAAGGAACTACCATATTTACGGCATATAACACACACACCCATTTCAGCTCAGAATATTTAGGGGAAAAAACTATTCAGTGTATTTAAGCATCCCGCACCTTTGGCACTTGCCCCCCAATTATTTTTTTAATGTTTGTAGCTGATTGTCTTTCCCCTCCTGTAGCCATATTATTGAGGGTAAGAGGACTCAACACTGAAGCAGCCAGAAAATGCAGTCAACAATAATAGTGCAGCATCTTCACATATAAGATGCATGGCGATTTTTTAATTTTTTAAAATACAAAAGTAGCGTCTAATACGCTGTAAAATACGGTATGTTCTAGTATTGTTAAAATTTATATATTGATATTCATAGCCTATGGTCAGCATATGATTAACAAAATCACTACTGAAGTTGGTTCAATCTTTTTTTAAACACTCACGGCAAACTGACAGCACGAGAGGGTTAAGAAGTACATCTTGGTAGATTGGGCAGTTAAGGTGGCAAGCACTGTATGGTAGATTCAGAGGGTGTCATGCACACAAACTTGTAGCTATTTTTATATAACTCTAATAGTGCATATGTGGGTAGCTAACTCCAAATAGATTAAGCATATATACTAGCAGGTTTGTGCAAACTGGAAATGACTGAAAAATTTAACAATGGCAGAGGAGCTTACTTCAGCATTTCCTCTGGCAGTGTCAGTATTCTTCTTTGACAACAATAGGTCCTCCGTGATGGGTGTTTCCTGTCCTGCTTTATCGTCCATTAATCTTGGGAGAATCTCTGGAACTTGGCTGTTACTGCTGTCAGAGGAGCATAACTTGACTTTTGTTCTGACAGTGTTAGCATTGCTTGACCAGAGCCCCTCTGTGTTTGATACTTCCTGCCCTGCTTCACCATCTTTCAATCTTGGCAGACTCTCACTAGGAACGTGGTTGCTACCGAGAGATCCTGACATGGAACCACTCCAAGATCCATTTATCTCTATGCCGGAGTCGTCGTGCTCTTCCAACCGTGGGTACTTTTTAGAAAAAGAAAACCTATTCAGTTTGCTGTTGCTGGGAATAAAGAGACGTTTCTTTGGTGGGTTGCGTCCAGAGGACCTGGAGATGCTGACATCTGCAGGAGGAGTTGGCGATCTAGATGGAAAGAGGTGACCTCTACTATCGTCGTTATCATCGGGCTGTACGGCACTAGGTAGGGTAGTGATGTCAGAGCTTGGTGGGGTAGTGATGTCAGAGCTTGGTGGGGTAGTGATGTCAGAGGACAAGTTATGAGAAAAAAACCTAAAGTGACAGCAAATGCACACACAACAAACAGCAACAAAAATAAATTAAAGCAGAATTTTTGTTTTACTAAAATAGCTACCCCATCTAGAGCCGTACAGCACTATTATTAGTACTCATGAAAAATATATTATTATTTTTGTATTTCACCCCCTCATTAAAGTGAAATAATAAAATAGCAATAAAATTACATAGCACTTCTAGTGTAAAAAGATGCGAATCCTTAAGATTAATATTATGTAGAACAATGACAATATTTTAGAAGTAAACAGTGTGTCAGAGTGAGCTATCTCGATCAAAAATGCGCTACATGTGTGAACTATTCTGTGTGCTTACAAACAAAAAGCACACAGGTTGGGCCCTCACTATGCAAAGCCAGTATTAATTAGCCACCTTGATAGCGTGAGATGTGGTTTTGCTGTACTGGTGGGTCTGGACTGTAGCTCATTGTCGCTGCCACTCCCTGGACTGTTGGTTGAATACATGCTCTGGAGCTCGTCATCCCCAAGTGCTTCATTAGCACCACTGCCTCTGGTCAGGACCCTAGAGGAAGAGGATGATGAAGTGGAGGAGGAAGAAGGAGGTTTGAACGGACGATAGGAGCGAGAGGAGGATGTGATGGGTAGCTTGGCCTGGACGGCGACTGGATAATGCTTGTTGGCACTTGGCAATGCAGAACACGACCATGATGTGGACAACGAGGAAGATGGCTTAGAAGGAGGAGGATCCTTAAAAAAATAAAATAAAGTGAAAATGTTATTTTCTTGCTTGGTGCTGGAGTAGCTATTGAACCAGTCATTGACATGCTACATAGCGACACCCTTCACTTCTTATGAATTGGAGATAGGTGGATTATAAATATTACAATAACCGTCTCAATCATCAACTTGAAATTGTACTCTCTCGACGTTTCGACCAGATGCTCTAGCCTTCAACAGAAATAATGAGTGCACTTGGTCATGTCGGCCATTTTGTTTAGGCCTACACTTGCACATGCATTTTCACATTCACGATGATAGCAACACAGCACAATAACATGACCAGCAAACTATGCTACGCTAGACCTCGCCTATAGCAACCAGTTTGCTAGCGAGGCTGCTTCTGGCCCTACTCTATTTGATGCGGTATTAACTGGTCCTGAATTACAAAGTAAATCAATTTAACAAAAAGGGTTTGGTAGAGTAACATTAGGGAGTCAACACTGTTTGGAGACCGCTCCCTCATTCTCATTTTGTGCTCCTCTTCTACTAGATATTTTATCCTTTTCTGGTCAATGCCGGATATCTCTGCAATTGTCTTGTATATTATGGTTGAGCAGTGAATACTGACATCTTCTGGGACTTCAGCACTTTTAAACATTACCTCCAACTTGTTTCGATACATAAATCAGCACATGCCATATTGTATGCAATTGTTGACTGTACCCACGCAGACCACACTGTATACCATGAAAATCAGCATATACCATATCTTGTTGCTATTGTTCGCTGCATCCTTAGGTACTACAAGTTGAAGAGCAAAAACAGAACAGTATACAAAACCTGATGTTAGGCCAGGATGTTAAATTGCCCCATCACTTATTTAATATTCTCTCTTCATAGCCTTTGACCGCACGAGCTAGCTAGATCGTCGATGATCTTTAAAAAAAAATCATTTATACTTTAGGATCTTTCCCAAGCAGTAAAAATCGTGCTGAATCAGCTCAGCTATCACTCAATATTGCACATGCACAAGCATTGATTTGACAACCTTTATCTATACAATTTAATGGCTTTTAACATTCTTTTAGGCTGCCAGTTTACTACTTTCGTGAAGATTTAAGGTTCACTTGGAGTGTTTTTGGAGCTAAAATTGGCCGAAATCACTGCTTCTGATTTTTGAGTCTGCCATTTTAAAATGGGTCGAACCAACATTAGGAATGCTACCACACAGTACCCGCTGTGCAGGGTATTGTCCACCTGTGAAGACACAATATTGCCACCTTCAAAGTTGTAACTTTGTTTCTCTCTCTCTCGGGTCTGTTTCCAAGCTATAAAATTGTGCATCTAGTACTCAAGAAAAATGGCCAAGAAGTGAAAGAACTCAAAAGTTGTCTGTGTGGTGAGATGACTTTTCTATTGTGCTTGTGGCATATGCATGTGTGAAGCACCTGCACTGCACCTCGCAACACTGAAGTGTGCAATGCATTGTCTTATTCTTCCATCCTAATACTGTGCTCATGGCGTATACATGCGTGTGGAGTACCTGCACTGCACCTCGCAACACTGAAGTGTGCAATGCATATTCCTCTTCTTCCATCCTTCCATCCTATCCTAATTTTTCTACATCCACATACAGCAAGTGTCTCACTTTGCTTGACAAATATAGCCTTCCCATGATATTCTAACTAGAGCAAGGTTAAATAGATCAGTTAACATACAATCCCTTACCCTAGCTACAGTTGGTTTAACAATTGATTATAAAATACCTTTGATGGGGAGTAGTGATCGAGGACTTCAAGAGTGATGGGGTTGATGTTGCCACGTGCCATGTGCACTGCCTTCCTGGGAGAGTGCTCGCTAATTAATATCAGAATAATTAAGGAACAACAGTTCTCCGTCATGTTTAAAAGACAGACACGAGACTATTTTTTCCACCCTGAAGTTTCAGGTAGTGATCACTGAATAAATGACAAGTAACTGTTCAATTTGTGTAAGCTAAGCACAGCATAACCACAACTGTATTTACTTGGAAGTAGGAGCCACAATTGGCTATAATTGGAGTCAACTACGGTAATTACCTGCTGGGATAAACAACTTCATGGCAGTGATGGATGTGACCAATCGCATTAATGAGCATTGGCTTGTGCAGTGTGAACAGGCCTTAACTGAGGAGTAAGAGAATGGTCATGCTGTACTACAATGAAGACATCGAGGGACATTTCTAAAGTAACTGGTCCTGTTGCTTTAATCATGTTGTGAGCTATTTCATTGCGTACTTTTCATTTAATTGCATTTCTAGACTTTTAGTTTATAATTTAAAAGTGTCATTGCATTCCTAAGTTTTCTGAAATGGAATTTCTGATAAAATTGTCTTTGAAACGGAACAAGTTGAAATGGAAAATCATTGGCTCTACAAAATGGAAACTCAAGTGTGAACCACTTGTATGCTAGCCACGGTGTGCATGGCTAGTCATGCATCATGTGACTAGGCACCATGCATCACATGACTGGATAAACCTAGAACTCCCCAAAGCTAATTTACCCTCCTTCCAAGCCTGCACTGGCATGGCATCAAAATCATGTCACCTTAATCCAACCCAGAAAAAATTACCATGGTAATAATGGGAAAATGTGAGGTAAAGGTCAAGGGGCAATTTTCACAAATAATCTATGCTGGCAGAACTGTCAGGCAAAGGCTTGGACTAAGGACAATTCCCAAGAGGAAGGTGAAGCTTATCGCAGACATCGCAGTATGGATCATAAGCAAGTATATATATATAGAGCAACTTGGTGGAGGTTTCAACCTAGAACTTAGATTTTAGTAGTGATCTAGCTTGTGGTTATTGCCTATTAACAACAGCAATGTATATAATTATAAGAGGCACTGCACATGGTTGTGTTAAGCTTTATTTGTACCCCATGGTAAAGCATTTTCAATGATTTCGTGAACATGCTCCTGTCATCAAACGCTCTCATTGTAACCCAGCCTATACACTGCAGAGATGTGCTCATTGTAACCCAGCCTATACACTGCAGAGATGTGCTCATTGTAACCCAGCCTATACACTGCAGAGATGTGCTCATTGTAACCCAGCCTATACACTGCAGAGATGTGCTCATTGTAACCCAGCCTATACACTGCAGAGATGTACTCATTGTAACCCAGCCTATACACTGCAGAGATGTGCTCATTGTAACCCAGCCTATACACTGCAGAGATGTGCTCATTGTAACCCAGCCTATACACTGCAGAGATGTACTCATTGTAACCCAGCCTATACACTGCAGAGATGTGCTCATTGTAACCCAGCCTATACACTGCAGAGATGTGCTCATTGTAACCCAGCCTATACACTGCAGAGATGTACTCATTGTAACCCAGCCTATACACTGCAGAGATGTGCTCATTGTAACCCAGCCTATACACTGCAGAGATGTTTTATTCCAACAAGATAGGCCACATTTAATACGGTGAGATCGAAAGTTCACATGCATTGCAGACCATGTCAACATTTTTAAGGATACATTCCTGCATATCTGAATTCCTTAGGATCAACATCATCGGGTAGGGGTTTGAGACGAACTTGTTGACGGGAACGAGGGTCATAGACCATCTGGTACAAGAACGTGTTCTCCGCCTTCTTGAAGTTAAGATCATAATCGCTGGGGACATCACTGCCATCACAACGTAGAGATCTAATTACCTGATTACAAAAATATATCTTATATATATATATATTAAGGATGATTGATATGTAGAGAGTAATCTATATATAATATAAAAAGCTTGTGCATGCTGGTCAACCAAGCACTGCAAAATGCTCCTCACATGAAAATTGGCCACATTCAATGCACTTTTTTTATTTTGCAGGGAAAATTCTTTTTTCGCATACGCACAAGGACCGTTCTCCTAACATGGAATGTCATCCAGCAGTTTTATTCGGGTCTTCTTGCTCGTGCCAAAGCAGAGAGCTTGGCTAAACCACCTATTCAAATAATTGCTCTTACAATCAATTTAATCTCAAGATCTATGATATGTGAGTTTAGCTGGAGTATCGCTGGAATGCTATGTTGCAAAGTGGACTGTCCATGATTGCATGAGGAGCAGGGACAAGTTGAATACTTTCCACACTGAAGTTCAGCTATCCGAACATTTCAGTTATCTGAACACTGGTCCCAACATGTACAGATAGTGGCCTCCTACTGTATACGTATTCTGAATCAGGAGGTGGGCAAAAATTGACAGCCACCACTGTCCATCTAAATAGTATGGCATACCAGTTTTATACCAGTTTTATACCTGCACATGAACTTTTCTCATTCTCGACAATAGCTCACAAATTATACAACAGAACATGGCAGCATTACCAACCAACTACGCTAGCTATGTTAGAGCTCACATAACACAAGCAGTTTGCTAGTGAGACTGCCCTACTCTGTTAGAAAAACACCTTATTACTGAAAAGGGAAAATTTACAGAGCGTAGCATTGTTGCCCATGCATGCAATAAAGTGAGGCTGCCTCAAGCCCGAGAAAAACATCTTAGTTATTTGCAATGCTTCATATTCTATGTCCCCAGACACGTTTCGATCAACAACAACAAAAAATGCTTTCGCTGCACAAAAACGACTCCAAGAAACTCCTTTCACTATGGGTCACTTAATAATAAACTACACCATAGTAACTATGGGGGGTGGAAGTCAATCTGATTCAACAAACTGGAGCACAAACAGATGTTGTGTCCACTCTAATGCTCATAGCAACATGCTCACAATTTAATGTATCGAAACAACTTGACATACACAATCAATGTATGCATGGCTAGGGAAGCAATGTGTGTTCTTAGAAGTGAATTATCCAATAGTTGTATGGCATGTATAGTAATAGACCTAACCTGTGTCGGGTTGTGGTTGTGTCTCCGCATTAGTTTTGAAGCCTTGAATAATCCTATCCCATGCACAGACGGCAGATAGTCACATCCTGACAAAATACACATCTGTCTGAATGAATCTTGAGTGAAGCCCTGCAATGGTGGAACATGAAGACAAATGATTCTCATGCTCCTCCCCATTTCATCTCACCTTCTTCTTCCTCCTAGTTAACGTTATTCCCCCATATCCTTTCTCCCATCCTCCACCCCATTTTCCACTCTCCGGCCCTCCACCATTTTCATCACTCCTCTACCCAACCTATCCTCACCCCCTGCTCCAGCACACCCTCTTCCCCTCCTTTCTCCCATCCTTTCTCCCATCCTCCAATAAAGTCATCCTTGCTTTTCACAAATCCTCACCCCCTCCTCCACACTGCCCATCCCCCTTCCTCCCACACACACTCATGTCCTCTATCTACTTCCTCCCACACATCTTCATCCCTTCCTCCAACATTTTCTCTTTTACCACTCCCCCCCCCCCCCCAAGAGCACAAAATAGCAGCTGGCCATCAGCCAATTCCGAATAACTTACCAGAAGAACGATCGAGCAAGACAGTTTATGGTATGCCAGATGGACCAACCAGTGCTTGTGGGTTGGCTAATCTTGATCAAGATGCAGGAGTAGTGTGTCAGACACGTGCAGTAGTAGTCCACTTTTTTGGTGTAGTAATTATGTGCTAGTATAATCTAGCACTAGCTACCTATGTAGCTTATTTGTTGCTTAGCTAATAAACAAGTTGCTTTAGTTTTTCTTCACAAGTTATTAGGACTGCTATGACTCCGAGTAACGGTATCTTAGCTAAAACTAATGGCGATGAATACGGGAGGAGTTTTTATTCCCCCCCCCCCCCCCCCCCCCCCCCCCCCCCGCAAGACGCCGAAAATTGTTGGATTAGTCCTCGACATTACAACAGAGGAGTTGGAGCAGCTGTAGACATCAAAACAGCTATCGAAAGATCGACCGGAGTTGCTCTCAACATTGGCACAGCTGAATGAACGTTCAATTATCACCTCTTCTGACCGCACCCTCGATTGAACTAGCTCCTAGAAACGCTACAGATGGACAACGCGCTCAACTGGAGTAGCTTCGTTTTTGCCCCAGTTCACTGGCCGCTTGACTGCAGTAGCTCTCGACATAACCACATCCCACAGGTCGCTCGACTGGATAATCCACAAAGCTGATCTGCTGCTCGAATGCTGCCGTTCTGGACAGGATACAGCGATGATCCCCCCCCCCCCCCCCCCCCCACACACACACAAGGAAGTAAACATCATTAAAAATGAATTTAATGGAGAGTCCAGACTCCTTCACGGATTGTCCACAAACTTGGGGATTCTGCACTGGAATTCAATGCAAATTTTGGTCTCTACTCGGTAGCTAGCACTCAATTACTACACCAAAAAAGTGAATGAATGTTTGTCCAAAATTTCAATTGGCATGACAAATGCCTCCCGCCACCCCCACCCCCCACTCCTCTCCTCTTCACTCTCTCCTCACCACAAGGCATTTATTGGCTTTCCCCAGGTCCTTGAGATCAATAAGCTTTCCATACCCTCCCTCGTCCATCTTGAAAAGAACTTTCTGGGAGCCAAACACGAGAAGGTCAGAATCTTCAGTGATAACTACATCAATAATTCCTTCCATGGAGAGGTAGGCTAGCTGGGCATCTGCCTCGTAGGGGGCCACAATGCACTCTACTCCAAGCTTACGGCATTCCTGGAAAAAGGGGTAACAAGTGGTGCCATAAATATCATTCAGTGTAGTATTAGTATATGAAATAACACAGCAAAACTTGGTATAAACAATTTAGTGGTGATAGCACTCAGCAGCCGTCCCTGCTACATTACGGGTGGTATTTATACACAACACCATACTATCTCATGTTAACACCGTTCAATAAGAATGGGTGAAGAAAAAACACTTAAAAGGGTGTTCTACACTAATTGTTCAGCATAGTTAGCGCAGCTCGACACTTCAGAATCAAAATGTCATACTTTGTCTTCCCCCCAAAAAACATTGATTACTGTAGCAACATAATTTGTGCATGCTTATTAGAGTGCAATCTCACTCTTTTCACTGCCACTAGAGAAAAGTCTAATTATGTTCTGATAGGCTAACAACTACTATGAAATATGTCAATAGCATAGCACTCTATGGCATTTTACTATAGGAAGCAATTCAGGTGGCCATGAATGGAACCTATCCCCAAGATTCAAAGTTGCTTTGCTATTTTTGACTCCCTTCCGAGTTGTAACTTTGTTTCAACTCGCAAAGTAATGAAAAGAACCTGAGCACATCTACAGAGAGAATCACTGCTATTGCGCTAGTGACACACTCTGTGGGACTTACAAGCAGCTGCGTTGCACAAAGGTGTGCAGGTTGTGATGTTTAGCTACTTATCATTTTGTCTAACTTTTTTAGTATGAATGGTTGCGGTAAAAATGTCAAACCAACTTTTTCCCCACACACGTTTATTACTTGGCAACAAAATATCCTCCATTGAGGTAAGCTAAGAAAAGCTTTTTTACACTGTTGAATAAACTTACAGCAAAGGAATTCTTCCAAGAGTGCCGCCTTTCTCAAGATGTTTAGAGCAGCACTATGGTAGGCATGGATATCAGGAGAAGCTGGTATAGAATCAACCTCAAAGACAGTATCCAAGATGGCTCTAATAGTAGTATAATCTACAGCCTTTATTAAAATAAAAAATTAAAATAAAGAGGCCGATAATTAAGCAGGATGATTCTGTCTGATACTGAAAATACAGTACTCTGACACTTTTATGTTATAATAGTCTAGTGGCCATTTCAGCTAAAAATTAGGCCTTCAGTGTCATTGTGTGTGTATGTGTATGAATGTTAGGGTACCATTTAGAGGCCTATCAGCTGGCTCACCACATGTTGACTACAGTATGGAAAGGTTGACACCGTCTTCCCAAAACAAATCAGTAGGTCCTTGATAGTTGGTGATCTATTTATCATGAAATGCTGAGATTAAGACCTGGTCTATATGTGGCACTGTCAGCAGCCAAGGACCACTGACACTTCCTTCTGTGTGCATGGTTTCTGCCTTTCTATTGTTTAGACCTCCTTCTCTCTCTCCCCCCTTACATGCTCATTTTTTTAACCAGCTTCAACTTATCCTTGGACAGCTTCAATTTTGTGTATCGGTGATCTTTGTATAAGCACTTGCACTCTGACTAGTCTCATAGCCAACCCTTTACCTGGTGGGAGAGGGAAAGGGTCTGGCGTACCGATGCTCAGCATTTTGTTCCGACCACACCTTAAGCTCGGTGCATTCAGGACACAACTATGCAATGTTCCACCACATTCACAACCACAAACTCACCAAGATTGGGATGTACTACGAACAAAACAATCTACATCAACGAATACACCACACCCATTTCCATCCCCACCCTATGTAAAGGAGGTAAGGGATTGAATATTTGAACTACACTCAGGCAACATCTGGTGCCCCTGTACCTTACGACAAAGATACAGTTAGATTTTCAGATAAAAAAATGCAATATGCATTACCCCATAAGAGCATTTACTTTTGTATCAACACACAAGAATCTACTTTTATGAATCTCATCAACTGTACCTTTATGAATCTCATCAACCATACCTTTATGAATCTCATCAACCGTACCTTTATGAATCTCATCAACCATACCTTTATGAATCTCATCAACCATACCTTTATGAATCTCATCAACAGTACCTTTATGAATCTCATCAACCGTACCTTTATGAATCTCATCAACCATACCTTTATGAATCTCATCAACAGTACCTTTATGAATCTCATCAAACCGTACCTTTATGAATCTCATCAACTGTACCATTATGAATCTCATCAACAGTACCTTTATGAATCTCATCAAACCCGTACCTTTATGAATCTCATCAACTGTACCATTATGAATCTCATCAACCGTACCTTTATGAATCTCATCAACTGTACCTTTATGAATCTCATCACCCGTACCTTTATGAATCTCATCAACCGTACCTTTATGAATCTCATCAACCGTACCTTTATGAATCTCATCAACCATACCTTTATGAATCTCATCAACCGTACCTTATGAATCTCATCAACTGTACCTTTGTGAGATTAACTGTACCTTTATGAATCTCATCAACTGTACCCTACCTTTATGAATCTCATCAACTGTATCATCTTATCAAGTATCTCATCAACTAGACCTCATCAACTGTACCCCATCAACTGTACCCCATCAACTGTACCTCATCAACTGTACCCCATCAACTGTACCCCATCAACTGTACCCCATCAACTGTACCTCACAACTGTATCACAACTGTACCTCACAACTGTACCTCACAACTGTACCTCATCAACTGTACCTCATCAACTGTACCTCATCAACTGTACCCCATCAACTGTACCTCATCAACTGTACCTCACAACTGTACCCCATCAACTGTACCTCATCAACTGTACCTCATCAACTGTACCTCATCAACTGTACCCCATCAACTGTACCTCATCAACTGTACCTCATCAACTGTACCTCATCAACTGTACCTCATCAACTGTACCTCACCAACTGTACCTCACCAACTGTACCTCACCAACTGTACCTCATCAACTGTACCTCATCAACTGTATCTCACCAACTGTTTACGAATCTCACCAACTGTACCTTTATGAATGCTAGTGCAATTTCTGGGGAAATGTCGACACCTTTATTAAAACAATCTCGTGCCTCTGCCCGTTTGCCGAGTTTTAATAATTCCTTCCCTTTTGATAGATACGACTGCCTCCTCCTGCATACAGCAAATTGCAAAACGGCAATGCCATCAAGTAAGACAATTCACCTCTTGCACTCACTCTCTCCTTCCTTTCTCTGTATTGGCTTTTGTTGGCAGGTGGCCTCCATCAAAAACCATGATAGGTGTAACGTCATGCTGACGAAGAATATTTACTTTCCGCAAACAATAATTCATGATGGGTCTGGCAAACACAAACTGATGTGAACACATGAAAATGTAGGTATATGGGAAGCTCACAAGGTTTCTACTTTGGATGTTTTCATGACAATCTGAGTAGAACAAGAGTAGGAACCTTTGTGCAACCAGCAGTAGGCATCCACACCAACTTTCATGCCTTTCAAAGAGGAGATGTGGACATCTCTTTGAATGTTCTTCAAAAAGGGAAGTAAACCTGTGATACCCATTGCAACTGTGGAGAACTGTGGAGATAAAGAGAGAGAGAGAAGGGGAGGTAGCTCCCCCTTCCCCTAAAGAAGTGTTCAGACAGGAGGCAAGGTTACTCTAATTCCCGCTCATTCGGCGCGTAAACTTGAACTTCGACCTCTCAATGAGGAAATCCGGCGAGTGGCTCCTTACTGTGGGAGTAACGTTCACCTCTCTCGCATAGTCGATCCTTTACCGACCGATTCCGCCTAAATGCCCGTTAATTATATTTGAGGTGTACTGGTAAATGTACCTATTTCTGTCCTCATCAAGTCCAACATGTGAATGTCTAACAGGAGAACTTCACTGGGAGAGGACCCCTTGATTGCGACCTTAGGAGCAATTGGTAAAGAGTCGACTAGGTCCTGGGCCCAGAATGTTATCTGATGAGTTGAGACCTACTCAGCACACTCCTTGTTTGCGGAAATGAGTGTTCAGTACTGAGATGATCCTTTACCGAGCCTAATCGTTGTTTTGGACTGCGGAATGGAAAGACCGCTGTCCGAAGATGTTGGTAGCACAGCGATAATAGAGTTGGATGAGGATTACGTGCATGTAGACCGTACAGACGCAATGGAAGAACCAGACGGAACTGTTACATTACCCATCACGCCATTGTCATCAGCAGAGAGCCATGCCTTTCGAGACACAATAACAACAACAGGGAGTGATCAAGTAGCAGTAGTTATGCCCTACACAGAACTCGACCTAGGCTCTGACTGGGGATCCATGGAGCAGAGACCACTGCCTGGGAAGACTGCTTCTTTCTTGGAGAGCAAAGGGTTTGGCTGGCTGCTGGAAGTAGAAGACCAAGAAGAAGACATGAAACCTTTACTGTGAGTTTGCCATATTCTGAAGCTTTGTAAGTGCTTCTGAACCTCATTTTCTTCCCCCTATCCTAATACCTTACTTCATACAGGGAGGAACTGGACATCGACCCCAAAGACATATACTACAAACTTCGTTGTGTGTTTCTGCCCATGACCACACTAAATAGAACTGTCATCAGGGATTCCCCTGACTTCTGGGGACCTCTGTTTGTAGTCCTCTTGTATTCGCTTATATCAGTGTACGGACAGTTTCGAGTGAGATAAACCTAGCGGCATATGCACAAACGGAGCAAGTTGTGTTCGGTATCCACTTATCCCCTTTAATGGTTTGATTTTAACCTGCCACAGCACCTTGTGTATGTGGGAATGCTTTTAGCCATCGGCCGATGTCGTGCACAACTTCCTCCGTAACCCATACTTTGTCACAGTTGGATGTTACCATGGTACATGTACATGCACATTGCACAGGTGGTGTCTTGGATTGTGACCATTTGGATGTTTGGCTCTCTTTTATTGTTTCTATTAGCGCGAGTATTGGGAGGAGAGGTAGGTCGTAAAAATGAAGACTTGTTTTACGATATGCCTTTTAACACTGGTTTTGTTGTTGCTTAGGTGACGTACTCCCAAGTGCTTGGCGTCATTGGTTATTCCGTGTTGCCATTGGTGATAACAGCTCCTTTTGTTTCTCTACTTCGATCGATGCCTTGGTTGGCCTTTCTTGTGAAGGTATGGAAGATGTTGCTATACTCTGCCTATTAGTTTTTCTCGAGAAGTATTATCTACATATGTATAGCGCATTAAGTAGCACATAATTACCCAATGCCACATATGCATGGAGCAGGGTAGAGTACCGTACCCATATCTTGCTTGAGTCGGGCGCTTTTACCAATGACATAAAAACTTGCATGTAATAATCCACGACACTAAGTGTAGAATCGAAACTTCCTTGCACATGTTGAACTAAGTGCAATGCAATAATTTCTAGTCAAATAAATACTTCTTTCTATTCCCAGGAGAGCGTTATTCATGGCTACCATGCCTACAAAAATTGTCTTAATGTTCCTCTCTTTCTATTGCCAGGACAGCGTTATTCGTGGCTACCATGCCTACAAAAATTGTATTAATGTTCCTTCTTTCTAGTCCCAGGAGAGCATTATTCGTGGCTACCATGCCTACAAAAATTGTATTAATGTTCCTTCTTTCTATTTCCAGGAGAGCATTATTCATGGCTACCATGCCTACAAAAATTGTCTTAATGTTCCTTCTTTCTATTGCCAGGACAGCGTTATTCGTGGCTACCATGCCTACAAAAATTGTCTTAATGTTCCTTCGTTCTATTGCCAGGACAGCATTATTCATGGCTACCATGCCTACAAAAATCGTCTTAATGTTCCTTCTTTCTATTGCCAGGACAGCGTTATTCGTGGCTACCATGCCTACAAAAATTGTATTAATGTTCCTTCTTTCTATTGCCAGGAGAGCATTATTCATGGCTACCATGCCTACAAAAATTGTCTTAATGCTCCTTCTTTCCATTGCCAGGACAGCATTATTCGTGGCTACCATGCCTACAAAAATTATATTAATGTTCCTTCTTTCTAGTCCCAGGATGTTATTCGTGGCTATCATGCCTACAAAAGTTGTCTTTATGGAACATTATTAAGTCAGGTGGCTTTTTATCATATGGTGGTTGCCTCGTCTAATTCATGCACTAAGGAAGGATTCCTTAGAACAGCAAATTTTAAGAATGAGGAAAGAGCTAAGTGCATACAAGTCATTAGTGTGGTAATTGATGTGTGGCTCCAGGAAGCATGGATTCTTCTGTTACTGCTGAAAACACATCGGAAGTGTTTATGGCGATTCACTGCCGTCAGAATAACTGCAGTCACTTAGCTCTCACAATCCAGCCAGCCAGGTCTTTAGAGCTAATTCTCGAGGTCGCACCAGCAGCTCCAAATTTCCCTCTCCACAGTGCGACTTGCACACCAAATGTCAATTTTGCTAGAATATAAGTTGCAGTGGCTAAAACGAATCACTGGGCGGGATCACAAGTGGAGCATGTGACCTTGTACTGCAGCTGCTCAAGGTTGCATTTGCAGAAAAGTCTGGGAACAGAAGAGCTGAAAGGGAGTATATAAGAGAAAAGCTATCTAGTGAGACTGGAAAGAAGATCAGGTTGAAATGGTCAAGATCAGCCAAACCACATCGAGTTGGGGTGAGGTTCTGCTGATCAATGGGTGCTTTATTTAGCATGCGACTAATACTCCCAGCAATTATAGAAATGTTGTAATGACGACCAACCTTGGGAGGAGCGACTTATACTCCGGCAAACACAATTCAGGGGTACATGCCGAGCGTGCCAACAAGTGAATTACAAGAGAGCTCTGTATGTAGGAATTTCTGTTCAGTAGCGGCAGGTGGCCGGTTATGCAAGTTAGCAAAACTAATTTTGCATGCTCTTGACCAGTAGGGACTTCTCCTCCTGGTCTCGGTGATTGGAGGGCATTATAAATCTCGTATCAACGATCTTCGGTTTGTGCCTCGAGCTTTTCACCCTCACACCCAACCAGAGTGTTAGCTAGAAGATGGCGCTGTCTTGTGTACCCCTGGGCTCTGGCCCCCTGGTTTGCTCATTAAAAAGAGCCACCAGAAGAGATCCCATCACTAGCTCCGTATATATATATAAGTAGCGAGGAAATGCCCTGCTATATATACGTACCACTGTGATTGAGAATCTAGCAGGCAGTCAAACTTTGATCTTGACACAGAGTCCTTCTTATTTCCACCTCATAATACTTGCAACAAAAATGTAAATTTCTATGTAAATGATATTGCAAAGCCACATGTTGCATACAACTGTATACCTCGGGTTCCCTCTACATACACACATCCTTTGTCCAGGGTTTTGGCGTCGTGTGGGCCACGTTCAGTGGAGGGTCATTGCTCGCACAAGATGAACTCAGACACAAGAAACCTCTGCTCCTCTACCCCATATTTCTGCTCTTCATCTACATGTACTCTTTATACAGTGGTGTGTAGGCATATACTACGCAAGTGAGAGTGTGTGTGGTGATAGGAAAAAAGATGGACGTGTGATGTTGAATCCCTACAGTGTGTATCATGTTCTTTTTCTTTTCGGGTCAGGCAGTTTCCCTTCAGATCCCTGTCTCTTTATGGAGGCAGATGTTGGTGGAGGGCCCTCCTTGTCGGTGGTTGTCCTTCTTTCTGGCTTAACATCTCCAACTGTGCAGATATAAATGTGCACAGTATAAAGTATCAGACATAAAGCACACACACAGAGTACAATAGGAAACATAATACATGGAATCTGCACTTCAAATAATCCCCCCCCCCTCATACATCTAAGTAGAACAAGAAGAGGTGCCCACTGCCTATATAGAAGTGCTGAAGAGAGGTCTAAATATATAGCTTAAAGCCAGAGCAGTTCAAGTTGGCCAAAAACCAGTATCAACAACAGTAATAACACAAATTTGGAACAGGACAACAGCTAAATTGAGGTTAAGTGTTAACCAAGGAGAAAGCTCAAGTGGTCAGTGCACATGCAATCTAGATCATGGGGGGGGGGAGCCTTGTACTTCAGTCTCGAGCAAGATAAGACATGGCAAACAGAAAAGAAAAACATTTAGTCGTTACAGCTTCCCTTGGCGAGAGTAAAACGTGATGTCTGTGGAGGTAGACAAATAGCAAGAGATGGAAGCCAGGGTCCCAGAAATGGTGGGGTAAGGTTGAGCGATTTCTAGCTACCCTGCTAGCCAAAGGGAATGGACCAGGATGAGATGAGGGAGAAGCTGTGGGACCCAGTGAGGGTGAGTGACTGATAACTCTGTTCGGGATGACTGAGTAGAAAGTGAGCTCTCACGTACATGTATATATGACCTGGCCAGGCCACTGGCAAAGGGGCAATGGCAACTCAATATTTCTGGCAAGGTTTGTTCGCTACGTGAGATTAAGCTAGGTTAGTGACTGGTCAGCTAGGACCCTGGTGGTGGTATTGAAGGGAGCCACACACCCATTTGGTTTGTGTAAAAGATGAGGGTTTGTCAGTCCTAGTTAGCCAAAGGGATACCAGTCAGAGATGGTTATGCGAGTGCCTCGTTGGAGGTTTGGTTGAGGGGGGGGGGAAACGTCAACAGAGGGGTCCCATGTGGCAGGTATAACGATGCAGGGGACCTCAAGAGGTCATAGGGACTGATACAGCAATGCAAGGTGCTCACTGGAGGTAGATACAGCAATGCAAGGTGCTCACTGGAGGTAGATACAGCAATGCAAGGTGCTCACTGGAGGTAGATACAGCAATGCAAGGTACTCACTGTACCACAGGCTGATACAGCAATGCAAGGTGCCTCACTGGAGGTCAGGCTGATACAGCAATGCAAGGTGCCTCGCACAAAAATATACAGCAATGCAAGGTGCTTCACTAAAAATACCACAAACTGATATGCACTGCAAGGTGCCTCACTGGAGGTACCACAGGCTGATACAGCAATGCAAGGTGCTCACTGGAGGTACCACAAGCAATGCAAGATGGCTTACTGGAGGTACCACAGGTTGATACAGCAATACAAGATGGCTCACTGGAGACCACGGGCTGATACAGCAATGCAAGGTGCCTCACTGGAGGTACCACAGGTTGATACAGCAATGCAAGGTGCTCACTGGAGGTACCACGGCTGATACAGCAATGCAAGGTGCCTCACTGGAGGTACCACGGCTGATACAGCAATGCAAGGTGCCTCACTGGAGGTACCACAGGCTGATACAGCAATGCAAGGTGCTCACTGGAGGTACCACAAGCAATGCAAGATGGCTCACTGGAGGAGGTACCACAGGTTGATACAGCAATACAAGATGGCTCACTGGAGACCACAGGCTGATACAGCAAATGCAAGGTGCTCACTGGAGATACAGCAATGCAAGGTGCTCACTGGAGGTACCACAAGCAATGCAAGATGGCTCACTGGAGGTACCACAGGTTGATACAGCAATGCAAGATGGCTCACTGGAGACCACAGGCTGATACAGCAAATGCAAGGTGCTCACTGGAGATACAGCAATGCAAGGTGCTCACTGGAGGTACCACAAGCAATGCAAGATGGCTCACTGGAGGTACCACAGGTTGATACAGCAATACAAGATGGCTCACTGGAGACCACAGGCTGATACAGCAAATGCAAGGTGCTCACTGGAGATACAGCAATGCAAGGTGCTCACTGGAGGTACCACAAGCAATGCAAGATGGCTCACTGGAGGTACCACAGGTTGATACAGCAATACAAGATGGCTCACTGGAGACCACAGGCTGATACAGCAATGCAAGATGGCTCACTGGAGACCACAGGCTGATACAGCAATGCAAGGTGCTCACTGGAGGTACCACAGGCTGATACAGCAATGCAAGGTGCTCACTGGAGGTACCACAGGCTGATACAGCAATGCAAGGTGCTCACTGGAGGTACCACAGGCTGATACAGCAATGCAAGGTGCTCACTGGAGGTACCACAAGGTGCCTCACTGGAGGTACCACAGGCTGATACAGCAATGCAAGGTGCTCACTGGAGGTACCACAGGCTGATACAGCAATGCAAGGTGCTCACTGGAGGTACCACAGGCTGATACAGCAATGCAAGGTGCTCACTGGAGGTACCACAGGCTGATACAGCAATGCAAGGTGCCTCACTGGAGGTACCACAGGCTGATACAGCAATGCAAGGTGCTCACTGGAGGTACCACAGGCTGATACAGCAATGCAAGGTGCTCACTGGAGGTACCACAGGCTGATACAGCAATGCAAGGTGCTCACTGGAGGTACCACAAGGTGCCTCACTGGAGGTACCACAGGCTGATACAGCAATGCAAGATGGCTCACTGGAGGTACCACAAGGTGCCTCACTGGAGGTACCACAGGCTGCATGGGCATGGGTCCTTGTTTGTTGGCACAGTGTTACTATTCAAGCTTAGGTGTGCACTTCAGATCTTCTCGGCAATACCACCTAGGCAGGCTTCCTGGTGATGGCCGACAATTCATCGGTGAATTGTATTGTGATTTCAACATGTATGGAATACCCATGCATACGTAGAAGATTTGAAGCAGCTGGATAGTTGTAGGAGGCGCGAGGCTTCGTATGATGATTCCTGGCAGGGGTCACCTAAAACACCTGCCCACTGCCTCTGGAGGTGCTGCACTGAGTAAGAAACCATCCAAATCAGGAATTTGCAAAATGTATCATACGTCCAAATAAAAATCAAGGTGCCCAAAATGGATTTCTTCAGGCAAGGCATCACAGTCTGTGTTGGGGTATATAAGCGGAGGACCTCCCTGTCCAGTGACGGCAGTATACTGGCACACATGGTAGCAAGGAACATGCCACGTGGCCCACATCTCCACTGGGAGGACAAGCGCTATCGCACAGGATTCGCAACTGCAATCAGAGAAGCACTGGTACATAAGTAGCCTGGCAGCGAAGGACGATGCAGGCCACAATTTTATGCATCATGGCATCTAGCACAGCAGCGCGGCAGGAAACACAGGACACTTGGCAGATGGAAGACTTGGTGTACGTACACGTGGTCCATCAGGACAGCTCCTCAGACGTTGAGCAAAGCAGCGCAGCTGGTGGGAACACTAGTACGCATCGTCGAGATGGTAGGATATTCTTAAGTATGTGTTTGATACAAAACAGAGTTATTGGTCGAATGTAATGAAAAGGAACCAAAGGGGATTGGCTAGGGGAGGGTCAACCCCATCAGCTGGAGGGATGTGTGCAAGAGGGAAAAGAGGTAGAGACAAGTCAAGTCTGGTGGGGTCTCCCTCTAGGTGTGGCTGAAGGATACAATTCTCTCTTTAGCAATACTTTTCCCAAGCGAGGGGTCATGACAGATAATGGGTATTAGATGAAGGGGAAGGGAAAGGGTGGGAGGGCATAGGTTTGCACCCAGGCTGGGAAAATTTACAGAATCTCTCTCCCCGCCATCCAGCCCACCATGAGTTTTCGTCCATGCGAAGGGAAGGAGGGAGGGAGGGGGGGGGGGGAGTTATAGGGAACGTTTCTAGACATTCATCACATGATTCGTGCTCATCGTAATCTTATCTATAGCAGGAAGAGGAGGAGGAAAATTATGAAAATTAATAATGACTTCGTCAATGACCAACTTATAATTTGTTTCTCAATGTTTTAGCTAGATGCTCTAATCAGGAATGAAGGCTAGAGCATCTAACCGAAACATCAAGAGCCAGTAGAGCATCTAGCCGAAACACCAGGAACCAGTAATTATGGCTAGAGCATCTAGACAAACATTGAGAACCAGTAATTATGGCTAGAGCATCTAGACAAACATTGAGAACCAGTAATTATGGCTAGAGCATCTAGACAAACATTGAGAACCAGTAATTATGGCTAGAACATCTAGACAAACATTGAGAACCAGTAATTATGGCTAGAGCATCTAGACAAACATTGAGAACCAGTAATTATGACTAGAACATCTAGACAAACATTGAGAACCAGTAATTATGGCTAGAGCATCTAGACAAACATTGAGAACCAGTAATTATGGCTACATCTAGACAAACATTGAGAACCAGTAATTATGGCTAGAGCATCTAGACAAACATTGAGAACCAGTAATTATGGCTACATCTAGACAAACATTGAGTACCAGTAATTATGGCTAGAGCATCTAGACAAACATTGAGAACCAGTAATTATGGCTAGAGCATCTAGACAAACATTGAGAACCAGTCATTATGGCTAGAACATCTAGACAAACATTGAGAACCAGTAATTATGACTAGAGCATCTAGACAAACATTGAGAACCAGTAATTATGGCTAGAGCATCTAGACAAACATTGAGTACCAGTAATTATGGCTAGAACATCTAGACAAACATTGAGAACCAGTAATTATGGCTAGAACATCTAGACAAACATTGAGAACCAGTAATTATGGCTAGAGCATCTAGACAAACATTGAGAACCAGTAATTATGACTAGAGCATCTAGACAAACATTGAGAACCAGTAATTATGGCTAGAGCATCTAGACAAACATTGAGAACCAGTAATTATGGCTAGAGCATCTAGACAAACATTGAGAACCAGTAATTATGGCTAGAGCATCTAGACAAACATTGAGAACCAGTAATTATGGCTAGAGCATCTAGACAAACATTGAGAACCAGTAATTATGGCTAGAGCATCTAGACAAACATTGAGAACCAGTAATTATGGCTAGAGCATCTAGACAAACATTGAGAACCAGTAATTATGGCTAGAACATCTAGACAAACATTGAGAACCAGTAATTATGGCTAGAACATCTAGACAAACATTGAGAACCAGTAATTATGGCTAGAGCATCTAGACAAACATTGAGAACCAGTAATTATGGCTAGAGCATCTAGACAAACATTGAGAACCAGTAATTATGGCTAGAGCATCTAGACAAACATTGAGAACCAGTAATTATGGCTAGAGCATCTAGACAAACATTGAGAACCAGTAATTATGGCTAGAGCATCTAGACAAACATTGAGAACCAGTAATTATGGCTAGAGCATCTAGACAAACATTGAGAACCAGTAATTATGGCTAGAACATCTAGACAAACATTGAGAACCAGTAATTATGGCTAGAACATCTAGACAAACATTGAGAACCAGTAATTATGGCTAGAGCATCTAGACAAACATTGAGAACCAGTAATTATGGTTAGAGCATCTAGACAAACATTGAGAACCAGTAATTATGGCTAGAACATCTAGACAAACATTGAGAACCAGTAATTATGGCTAGAGCATCTAGACAAACATTGAGAACCAGTAATTATGGCTAGAACATCTAGACAAACATTGAGAACCAGTAATTATGGCTAGAACATCTAGACAAACATTGAGAACCAGTAATTATGGCTAGAACATCTAGACAAACATTGAGAACCAGTAATTATGGCTAGAGCATCTAGACAAACATTGAGAACCAGTAATTATGGCTACAGCATCTAGACAAACATTGAGAACCAGTAATTATGGCTAGAGCATCTAGACAAACATTGAGAACCAGTAATTATGGCTACAGCATCTAGACAAACATTGAGAACCAGTAATTATGGCTAGAACATCTAGACAAACATTGAGAACCAGTAATTATGGCTAGAGCATCTAGACAAACATTGAGAACCAGTAATTATGGCTAGAGCATCTAGACAAACATTGAGAACCAGTAATTATGGCTAGAGCATCTAGACAAACATTGAGAACCAGTCATTATGGCTAGAGCATCTAGACAAACATTGAGAACCAGTAATTATGGCTACAGCATCTAGACAAACATTGAGAACCAGTAATTATGGCTAGAGCATCTAGACAAACATTGAGAACCAGTAATTATGGCTAGAGCATCTAGACAAACATTGAGAACCAGTAATTATGGCTACATCTAGACAAACATTGAGAACCAGTAATTATGGCTAGAACATTATGGCTAGAACATCTAGACAAATATTGAGAACCAGTAATTATGGCTAGAGCATCTAGACAAACATTGAGAACCAGTAATTATGGCTAGAACATCTAGACAAACATTGAGAACCAGTAATTATGGCTAGAGCATCTAGACAAACATTGAGAACCAGTAATTATGGCTACAGCATCTAGACAAACATTGAGAACCAGTAATTATGGCTAGAGCATCTAGACAAACATTGAGAACCAGTAATTATGGCTAGAGCATCTAGACAAACATTGAGAACCAGTAATTATGGCTAGAGCATCTAGACAAACATTGAGAACCAGTAATTATGGCTAGAGCATCTAGACAAACATTGAGAACCAGTAATTATGGCTAGAGCATCTAGACAAACATTGAGAACCAGTAATTATGGCTACAGCATCTAGACAAACATTGAGAACCAGTAATTATGGCTAGAACATCTAGACAAACATTGAGAACCAGTAATTATGGCTAGAGCATCTAGACAAACATTGAGAACCAGTAATTATGGCTAGAGCATCTAGACAAACATTGAGAACCAGTAATTATGGCTAGAGCATCTAGACAAACATTGAGAACCAGTAATTATGGCTAGAACATCTAGACAAACATTGAGAACCAGTAATTATGGCTAGAGCATCTAGACAAACATTGAGAACCAGTAATTATGGCTAGAACATCTAGACAAACATTGAGAACCAGTAATTATGGCTAGAACATCTAGACAAACATTGAGAACCAGTAATTATGGCTAGAACATCTAGACAAACATTGAGAACCAGTAATTATGGCTAGAGCATCTAGACAAACATTGAGAACCAGTAATTATGGCTACAGCATCTAGACAAACATTGAGAACCAGTAATTATGGCTAGAGCATCTAGACAAACATTGAGAACCAGTAATTATGGCTACAGCATCTAGACAAACATTGAGAACCAGTAATTATGGCTAGAACATCTAGACAAACATTGAGAACCAGTAATTATGGCTAGAGCATCTAGACAAACATTGAGAACCAGTAATTATGGCTAGAGCATCTAGACAAACATTGAGAACCAGTAATTATGGCTAGAGCATCTAGACAAACATTGAGAACCAGTCATTATGGCTAGAGCATCTAGACAAACATTGAGAACCAGTAATTATGGCTAGAGCATCTAGACAAACATTGAGAACCAGTAATTATGGCTAGAACATCTAGACAAACATTGAGAACCAGTAATTATGGCTACATCTAGACAAACATTGAGAACCAGTAATTATGGCTAGAGCATCTAGACAAACATTGAGAACCAGTAATTATGGCTAGAGCATCTAGACAAACATTGAGAACCAGTAATTATGGCTAGAGCATCTAGACAAACATTGAGAACCAGTAATTATGGCTAGAGCATCTAGACAAACATTGAGAACCAGTAATTATGGCTAGAACATCTAGACAAACATTGAGAACCAGTAATTATGGCTAGAGCATCTAGACAAACATTGAGAACCAGTAATTATGGCTAGAACATCTAGACAAACATTGAGAACCAGTAATTATGGCTAGAGCATCTAGACAAACATTGAGAACCAGTAATTATGGCTACAGCATCTAGACAAACATTGAGAACCAGTAATTATGGCTAGAGCATCTAGACAAACATTGAGAACCAGTAATTATGGCTAGAGCATCTAGACAAACATTGAGAACCAGTAATTATGGCTAGAGCATCTAGACAAACATTGAGAACCAGTAATTATGGCTAGAGCATCTAGACAAACATTGAGAACCAGTAATTATGGCTAGAGCATCTAGACAAACATTGAGAACCAGTAATTATGGCTACAGCATCTAGACAAACATTGAGAACCAGTAATTATGGCTAGAACATCTAGACAAACATTGAAAACCAGTAATTATGGCTAGAGCATCTAGACAAACATTGAGAACCAGTAATTATGGCTAGAGCATCTAGACAAACATTGAGAACCAGTAATTATGGCTAGAGCATCTAGACAAACATTGAGAACCAGTAATTATGGCTAGAGCATCTAGACAAACATTGAGAACCAGTAATTATGGCTAGAACATCTAGACAAACATTGAGAACCAGTAATTATGGCTAGAGCATCTAGACAAACATTGAGAACCAGTAATTATGGCTAGAGGTTCTAGCTGAAACATTGAGAAGTAATGTCTAGACAAACATAGAGAAACAAATTTAAGTTGATCATTGAGAAAGTCATATTCTACCATGTCAATTCATTTGAGAGATTATTAAAATTGAAGGGAGGAAAGGTTCATTGGAATTAGTAGTTCAGTATTTCCACGAAACAGAAAAACAGAGCGTCTGTAGTTTTAAGATGGCTGTTTGGTTGCTAAAAATAGCACTGCTGGTGACATCACAGGTAGGTTTTGCTACATATGATTAGGCTCAAGGGAAGGCAATTAATTACGTAGCCCCTCCACTCAGTGAGAACACACCATCGTTACGTGATTATTACTTACACACTGTTGGTTTTCCACCATCCTGCACACGAGGAGGGAGGGAGAGAGGAGAGGGAGGAGAGAAGAGATGGGAGGGAGGGAAGGGAGGAGAGAGGGGAGGGGAGGGGGAGTGAGAGAGGAAAGGGGAGGGAAGAATGAGGAGAGGGTGGGAAATGGGAAATGAGAGAAGAGGGGAGGAAAGGAGGATAGGAGAGGGAAGGAGAGGGAGGAAAGGAGAGGGAGGGAGGAGAGGGAGGGAGGAGAGGGAGGGAGGAGAGGGAGGGGAAGAGAAGGAGGGGAGGGAGGGGAAGAGAGAGAATGAGAGGAGAAAGGGGAGGGATGAGGAAAAGGATTGTAACAACACCGAATCACAAGATGCACTACTGACCAAGTAAGTAACACTGTGTAATACTGACCAAGTACAAGTAAGTAACACTATGTAATACTGACCAAGTACATGTATGTAAAACTATGTAATACTGACCAAGTATATAACACTGTGTACTGACTACAATTTCTCTCACGCAGTGTGACTAGTTGTTTTGGAATACAGCACAAAAAGCAAGGCCATTTATGTAACATTTCATCACATGACCAAGTGAATCATCGATCACATGACCAAGTGAATCATCGATCACATGACCAAGTGAACCATCGATCACATGACCAAGTGAATCATCGGCCTCAATACAACAGCTATGACATGCACACATACTTTCTTGGAGAATGCCCTCGGAGGAAACTTTTTGAGGAGGTCGCTCAACAAGTTATCCACTTTTCTCCGTTGGGTTTCTCCAGGATCTTCAGGCCGTAATGAGCTCTCTGAGGCCGACTTTTTCCCCCCGTTGACCGTCTCATCGGGAAACTCCCAATAGTAGCCCCTGTTGGGGTCATACCTCGAGTAAGAAACACCTGTGGTGGCAGGCAGAGTTGCTACTGTACAGTGACTTTATAGATGGGAAAAAAAGACTTACACTCTGAAAATGCATCGCTGACTAGATGAAGAGTTGAGAGCTAGGGGAGGAAAAGGGGGGAAATATGACGTCTGGATCATGACTTACTACACCTGTTCCTAAATCAGCTAATGACAAAAAGACATGGTGGTGCTCAGCGTGAACCTCACTGGATTCTGGGACACTGTTGTGATTAACATCTTTTCTTACTCTCAGTTGACCATGATAATACAATACAATACAATACAATGCCTTTCTCAATGAACAACTAAAAACATTATAACGACTTTCTCAACAATTTTTCTTCCCACACATTTCGTCTAGACACTCTAGCCAGGAATAAACTCTTGATGTTTTGTCTAGACGCTCTAGCCTTCACCAGGAATAAACTCTTGATGTTTCGTCTAGATGATACCAGGAATAAGCTCTTGATGTTTCGTCTAGATGCTCTAGCCTTCACCAGGAATAAACTCTTGATGTTTCGTCTAGATGCTCTAGCCTTCACCCGGAATAAGCTCTTGATGTTTCGTCTAGATGCTCTAGCCTTCACCAGGAATAAGCTCTTGATGTTTCGTCTAGATGCTCTAGCCTTCACCAGGAATAAACTCTTGATGTTTCGTTTAGATGCTCTAGCCTTCATTAATTTTTGCACGTTTAGATGTTACGAATGAAAAAGGTGTGCATGAATAGGAGAGGGAGGGAGGGTAGTGATGGAACTGACCAGTCTGGAGTTGATGATAGACCAAATGTCAGGACACTGGTAGACTGTGCCTCCTAGGACGTAATAATCAGCTAGAGGAGTCACTGGAAGGTAAGAAAATAAGATTTTAAAAAACTAAATTTTTAAACAACACCACCACCACCAACAACAATACCAACAACAACAATACCAACAACAACAGCAACAACAATAACAACACCAACAACAACAACAAAAGTTCAGTAAGAGTATGAGTCCGCTCTGATGGTTACCTCTGTCTGGTGCTTGCCGGTGGACCTTCCTTATCACATAGAGTATAGGCTCTTGCACATGCAGCAACATGTACTCGACCCCCATCATGTTTCTGTGAGAAGATAGGTGGGTGGTGTGCTTTTAATTGAAAGTGAGCATTAACAACAAAAGGTGGGCTGTAATTTTTTTTTGTAAAATGTCTTAAGTTGTTCGTGTTGTGGTTACCATAAAAGCTCCATTTCTGAACAATAATTGGAATTTTGATAACTTATGGCACAGAAAGAGCTTTTTGTTTGGAATACAGTCCGTCATATGTATCCACATAGCAACACATCGAGCTCATAGTCTTGACAATGGTAGATCTCACAGTAGGAGGAAGAAAATTTAATTTAATATTTACAATATTCACATCACCTCGAATCCAAGCCAAAACGTTTATCAATGCTTTAAAAAAAAAAAACACACACACATTGGATTGAAAAAGTGATCAAAAGTGTACCCATGCACACCCCAGCCACTTAGATGACTCTTTACCATTAACATTTTAAATGGTAAAGGGTTATCTAAGTTGTGGTCCAGTCTTGCTTCTATAGACAGGTCCTAGTTGTATGTTTTGTTTTTGTTTCAAGTTGTTGTTTTGTTGTTTATTTCTTTTGTTTTGTTGTTTCTGTATATTATTTACATTGCATGTAGTTGAGCAGTAGAGGATACCACAAAGTCCAAGTTCTACAGAGCCTACAGAAACTTCTCAGGGCTTACGGGTCTCCATGGCTTTTAAACTTTTTTTTTGTAACTTGTTTTATTGTTGGGTACACTACACTTACCTTGTTGATACTATTGGCTGTACCCATACAGGGTCAGCTGCAACCTCTTTCAAGGACTTGGTGACAGTTAACGGAGAACTTCACCAACCAAACAGCGGATATTTCCAAACAGCGGATATTTTGGTCGACGATCAGCTACAGCCTCCTTTGGACACTTGGTAACAGTTGCCCAGGAGCGAAAACCTCACAGCAGAACCAAGCTCATGCTGGGAGTCTTTCTGCAAACTAATAGCAGCCGAAACCACTATCTCTGTCTAGTCAGCTAAGAAGCTGACAGTATCAGTTGTAGTTGAGACATGAGTGTTGTTTTGTCTTTGTAAACATTCAATGCACAGCATCAGGGGCAACGCCAACTAGCATTTGCTAATACTAAGCCACCTCATGCACAGCATTAGGGGCAATGCCAACTAGCACTTGCTAATACTAAGCCACCTCATGCACAGCATTAGGGGCAATGCCAACTAGCACTTGCTAATACTAAGCCACCTCATGCACAGCATTAGGGGCAATGCCAACTAGCACTTGCTAATACTAAGCCACCTCATGCACAGCATTAGGGGCAATGCCAACTAGCACTTGCTAATACTAAGCCACCTCATGCACAGCATTAGGGGCAGTGCCAACTAGCACTTGCTAATACTAAGCCACCTCATGCACAGCATTAGGGGCAATGCCAACTAGCACTTGCTAATACTAAGGAACGTCATGCACAGCATTAGGAGCAATGCCAACTAGCACTTGCTAATACTAAGGAACGTCATGCACAGCATTAGGGGCCATGCCAACTAGCACTTGCTAATACTAAGCCACCTCATGCACAGCATTAGAGGCAATGCCAACTAGCACGTGCTAATACTAATACTAAGGCACCTCAAGTGAACAAAACTAAACAAGAAGGAAATACTAAGCCACCTCATGCACAGCATTAGAGGCAATGCCAACTAGCACGTGCTAATACTAATACTAAGGCACCTCAAGTGAACAAAACTAAACAAGAAGGAAAGAAGAAGCAAGAACAATAGAGGAATTGGAGAGACAAAGAAAACATACAACACTAAAAAATAAGCCTTCTATACTACGACTTTTTAGGTGCTTTTTTAAAAGGCAAGATGAGAGTTCAAAGAAACAATGTTATCATGCAATTTTTGAAGTTCAAAATGGGTCAAACCAATATAGGGAATACCAGCATGGGAATACCAGCATAGTCTCTGATCAGTGGCAGATACAGGATTTTGAAAAGGGGATTGCAAATGACGAAGCAAGCTAGACCCTTTACCATATCATTATGCTGAGGGTGTGAGATGCAAGAAAACGAGGCCAGAACTCGGAATACATGTTGTCTTACTGGAGGCTAAGAACCCCATATAGATAAAAACACAATGTTAAACCGTGGACAATCGACGTAGACCAGCAGAAAAGGGGGTTACTGAGGAATCCATGGAACCGCCCTAGGTCTGCCACTGTTGATATGTCATGCACTTCCTATGGAATTTGATGAATCTGGCAAGTGTTAACAGTTGAGCAAAGTAAATAGAAGTACGGCTGGGAAAATAGCCCCGCCATTTGTGTAGGTCATGATGACAAGTGGAAGAAATGGAGGAAGAAGTTGCTATTCGGAGGAAAGCTGTAAGGTACATGTCACTTACCCACCCCCACCCTTAAGTGTGGTCAGAGGTGGAGAAAATAGACGTCGAAAAATCACCAGCTTTCCCAGTTGTGCAGCATCCATGTGGCAATAAAGCAGCAGCACTAGTTTGGACACCTCAACAAGTGGGTTTTCTCAGTAACCGGTTTAGCTTTTGTCAAAGGCTTCCTAGAAATCTCTGCATAAGAGCTCATATCCTGGCTATGAATAATGTCCAACGCACAGCAATTCATACTAAACCATATGGCACAGATGACATCCACCATAGTTTGACCTTGTTGAGCCTTGGGGGGAAGGAGAGGAGAGGCATATGGCGGATGTTCAATAAATGGGGGGGAAATTCCAACGAATCATGCAGCTATGGCATTTCACTGTCACCATAACCCTTTCAGTCCAGCAGGCCACATCTGTAAAACTTACCGGCAATAATTACATTGAAGGGCTAAGGTCCAGGAAAAGGTGCCATGCTTCACCAGGTACATTTCTTCCTTCTCCTCCTCCTCTTCTGACAGACCACTAAGGCAGCTGGCTCGCCAGACTTATTACCACACCCACACTCATGTGTTTCTAATGATCTCATGTGCCATGCTTCACCAGGTACATTTCTTCCTTCTCCTCCTCCTCTTCTGACAGACCACCTCTTCTGACGGACCACTAAGGCAGCTGGCTCGCCAGACTTCTTATTACCACAACCACACCCACGTGTTCTAATGGTCTCATGTAAACATGCATATGGCAATCGATTGCTGCGCTAGTGGAAACATAGTGACAATACAATACTAGATATCTTCTAACGCAACACAATTTTATGCATCCAGTCCATTATAAATCTGGGTAACACCAAATCCCGGTGCTAGAACTTGATAAGGCATTGCACATCACTAGATACTTTCCTTTTAGCCTCACTAGTAACGTATGTGTGGTACTCTCAATTGTACTTTCAATGAACTCGCAATTGTCATATCCTGACAATCATCTTCATATTTTTAATCTTTGGCTAGACACTTTGGCTAGACACTCTAGTATTCTTTGGGAGAGGGGGGGTAAGAAACAATAAAGACCACATGAGGTTCAGTGTGGTACTATTTCTGCCATAACACTACATGGACTGACAGGAAATTGTTTTTTCTACTATAGTTTGATCATATATTGTGTGTGGGATGGTTTAGCTATGACAATAATACTTACACAAGTTGTGCTGGATCAGCTCTCTGCATCTTGACCATTTCATTATTGCAGGTTCTATCGTAAAATGGGTTGCTTCTTTGGGAAAAGTAGTCCAATACATTGTGTCTGTTCAGGGAGGGGATTCCAGCACTGTCAAACCACGACGTGGAAAGGAGGTGGCTACTGGATGACGACTCAGAGCTGGACATAACCCAATGGCGAAAACGACCTTTACCTCAAACAGATAACCGGTACAGAGGTCAAAGGAACTGTCGGTTAAGACCGTCCTTACTATCATGCGCATGCCTGCGCAGACCACTCATCAGGGATGCTCTGGCTCTGAGGTATGACAGGCTTCCCTCTCGTACCACCTTCCAACTGCGCTTGTGGGGAAAATTCTCTGTCGTGCACTCACGTGCCCAAGTGGCTTCCCAACCACCAGGCATTACGAGATATGGCATCTCACAGCCTAATTTATAACCCATTTACTGAAGAAAAATTACAAGGATAGATCCTTTATCACATGTGTCAGTGAGAGTTCAGTTGGACTTCTCACTCCTTGAGAAGTTGGGGGGAAAGGGGGTGGGTGGGGGGGTGGGGGGGTGGGGGTGGGAGAGAGAGGGGGGCTTTAGGGATGCTCTGGCTCTGAGGTATGACAGGCTTCCCTCTCGTACCACCTTCCAACTGCGCTTGTGGGAAAAATTCTCTGTCGTGCACTCACGTGCCCAAGTGGCTTCACAACCACCAGGCATTACGAGATATGGCATCTCACAGCCAAATTTATAACCCATTTAATTACTGAAGAAATTACAAGGATAGACTAATATCTTCCTTTATCACTGGCTAGAACATTTGGACATCACATTTCTCATCAACTGCCTCAAAGTGCCCCAAGATCACTTCAAATCTATGACTATGTCCAATTTCCGAATTGTAATACCAGGTCTTCTAACCACTCGAAGCTTAAGTGTCTACTTCCACAAACCACCAACAACCATCTAAATTTCATATATTTCAACCGAGTTGTCAAGCTGTGGAATGCCTTACCTGAGATGGACCTCAAACTCTCCACCTACACTTTGAAAAAGAAGCTGAAATCCTTTTTCTGGGAATATTTCATAAATAACTTTAATTCTGATTTACCATGCACTTGGCACTATCATTGTCCATGCAGTAAATGTTTTTCTTTACCATCTCCAATTAACTATTCTCACCTATAAGGCTACCAGCAGCTCTTGCTGGTAAGCCTTCAGCACACTCTCATCCTTTGTACATTATTTTCATGCTATTATACAGTGCTGAAAAATCATATATAATAATAATAATACAGACAGGTCAGAGGGATGGTGGTCAGGGAATGTGGAGTGGTTGATTGGTGTCAGGAAGGAGAAATGTAAGAGGCTAAAGGAAGCCAGGAAGAGAGGGGAGAGAGAGGCTACATTAAGACAACTATGGGATGACTATAGAGAAGCAAGAAAGGAAGTGAAAAAGACTATTAGGATAGAGAAGAAGGAATTGAGGAAGAGAACTATAAAGAAGATTAGAGAGCAGGTAGGGACTAGTTGTAAGCTTTTTTGGAATGATTTAAGAGCAAAGAGGAAGGAGAGAAAGATAAAAGGAGTGAGAGATGAAGAGGGAAGGATGGTAGAGGAGGAAGTCGAGGTGTTGGAGGTGATGGCAAAACACTGGGAAGAGCTGGGGAGGAAAAAAGAGGATGCCACAGCACAAGAAGTAGAGATGGGAGAAGTGGGTGGGCATGAGCTGGGTATGTGTGAAGAAGTAAGCTGGGAAGAAGTAGTAGAGGTATTAAAGTGTTTGAAGAGAGGAAAGGCACCAGGCCCTGATGGAATGTTGAATGAGATGCTGATGTATGGAGGTAGAAGGTTGGTGGAAGTGATGGTGCAGGTGATGAATGTGGTGATGAGGATTGAGTGCTGCCCAGTGGACTGGAAGAGGAGTTTACTAGTACCTCTCCACAAGGATGGTGACGAGGATGAAGTAGGGAATTATAGGGGAATTTTATTGTGTTGTAATGTGGTGAAGGTGTTTGCGAGAGTGTTGGCAAGGAGGTTGGGAGTGTTCGCTGAGGATAAGATTTTGACGGAAGCACAAGGAGGATTTAGGAGACAGAGGAGATGTTCAGACCAGTGGTTGGTGTTAAGAGGAGTTTGTGAAGTGAGGAAGAGCGAGAAAAAAGCTTCATATCTGGCTTTCCTGGATATAAGTAAGGCATATGACAGTGTGTGGAGGGAGGGACTGTGGCAGAAGTTGAGGCAGTATGGAGTAGAAGAGAAGCTTGTGAGGACATGTGTAGGATTGTATAGTGGGGTGGAGACGACGGTGGTATTGAATGGAAGGAGGTCAAGGTGGTTCACTGTGGAGAATGGACTTAGGCAGGGATGTCCTTTGTCTCCACTTCTTTTCAATATATACCTGATGGGAATGGCGGAGGAATTGGAGAGAGCTGAGCTAGGAGTCAAAGTGGAAGGCTGCTGGTGTGGGGCACTCATGTATGCAGATGATGTAGTTCTTCTGGCTGACTCAGGGGTGGAACTGCAAGCTATGTTGGATGTGGTACAGGCGTATGTGTTAAGGTGGAAGATGAAATTTAATAGCAAGAAGAGCAAGGTCATGGTAGTAGGGAAGAAGGAATCAGAAGTGCATTGGAGGATTGGTGAGGAGATATTGGAAGAGGTCAAAGAATTCAAGTACTTAGGAATATGGTTTGATAGGAAGCTAAGGGGTAATGTTCAGTTAGAGAAGATGGCAAAGAAGGCAGAAGAGTGGGTTGGAAAGGTAATATGGATGAGTAGAGTGAATGGGCAGGTGGAAGTAGACAGAGGAAGAATGGTGTGGGAGTTTCTAGCGAGACCCAGTATGGAGCATGCAGCCGAAGTGTGGTGGACAGGAGGACGGAATGCTCGCAAGAAGTTGGAGTCAGCACAGATGAGAGTGGGTAGGAGACTGTTGGGGGCAAGTGATACAGTAGCAGGAGTGGCAATACGGGGAGATATGGGGTGGAGGAAGCTAGAGGAGAGGAGGGAAGAGATGAAGGTTTTGTTTGGCAAGAGATTAGAGGTGTTGGAACAGAGCAGATTGGTTAAAGTTGTTGTAAATAAACTACGAGAGGATGGAGGAATTGGATGGTGGGAAGAATATGATATCTTGAGGAGAAAGTACAAGATAAACAATGAGGCTGGGTCAGTGCGCAAGTGGAAGGGGAAAGTGAAGGTGAGAAATGAGAAGGACTGGGAGGAGGAAGTAGACGGGAAAAGTACGCTGAATTATTATAAATTGGCAAAGAATGGTGCAGGGGTGGAGAGGTATGTGAGGGCCATGCATGGTCAGGAAGGAGTGCGGCTGCAATTTAGACTGAGGACTGCATCAGCTGGGTTGTTAGAGGATAAGAAGAGATGTGGGATAGTTAGGGATGAGAGGTGTATAATGTGTGATAGTGGAGCAGGGGAGGATGTGGAACATTTCTTGGTGACATGCGGGGAATTTGAGAGGGATCGGCTGGTTCTGATAGATGAGGTACGCAGAATTGCAGGGGCAAGACAGTGGCTGGATGAATTAAGAAGAGTGAGTAAGGATGGAAAGGTGGCATTGCTTTTGGGGAAAGATGTGGAGGGAGTAAGTGATGCAGTGATGGAGGAGGTGGGCGAGTGTGTTATGTTTTGGGTAGGGAAGTGGTGGCAGAGGAGAAAGGAATTGTTGTATGGTCAGCTGAGGAATGATCTTTGGTCCACTCCTGTCCCCCCCTTCCTGAGCAGCGGGACACTCGTAACTTAATATTGTGGATAATTGTATTAATTAAGTACTGTTGACTTCTTTTTAAAATATAGATTGTTATTAGGTTAGTTACTAAATAGTTTCACACTGTGCTGTATTATATATGTGATGGCCTTAACAGGCTCAGCAATAGCAACATTAAATCATAATAATATAAAGTGCTAACAGGTGCCTCATTACCCAGGATGGTGCAGCTGTTGGCCAATTGCTTCTGGGGAGGAGGGGGAGAGGTTTGAAAGAATATTTGGGTATTCAACCTGCACAACTCATCCAAATGACACACCACTCTGTCGGGCTACAAAAAACATGAGAGACAGGTGTATGTAGAGAGAATAAGGGAAGTAGAAAAAGCCTACCCCCCACCCTAGTCAGTATGGCAAGGGAAGCTTCTCTCCACCAAATGGGACCAGCATACCACATTACCATCTCCTGGCTACTTTGTTGCCTAGTGTTCTCATTGCTCCATTCAGCAATAATGCATCAGAGGTGCACGCTCAAGGTGGCAGGTATGCAGCTAAAGCACCTCCTCTAGTCAGTCTGAGTCAAGAGTAGAGATATAGGACTCCAACTGCATAATTTACTTCTTTTTTAACTATCTATGTATGTATAGTCAATACAAAAAAAGTTAAATTGTGTGCATAGTCCCCCAAAGTGTACGCGCAGCTACGCGGAAGGGCTTCTTGTTTCTGTTCCTTTGTTCAAGACTCGTGTAACTATCCTTTATACTACATCACATGATCTGTGGCTAATTTGATTGGTTAATAACTATAGGTTACATAAGCACATAACCTACACTTTTATTGCTGCAGGCAATGGAAGTTAAGCTTCCATTTTGTTTCAAGACTTTTATTGTTGAAAGCTTTAGCTATTAATGTTCACTGTTCATGAAGCTTTAATGTCATGATAATATTCACTTGTTATAATTTATATAGATGTTCTATATGTACATTGGCGCATAACCGATCTTACTTATGCTACGTTGCGCATGCGCTAAACTACAGATTTTTTACTATTGACCAAGGCGCCCCAGCTATTGACAAAGTACTGCTAGATAAGCACGCAGCTGAGTTGGAGCAACTTCCTCCAACTGATAATCAATCGAGATTGAGACACTGGAGTTGGTTGAATAGCGATGGGAGGAGAAACAGAAGGTCCTGGCTGCAGGACAGAATTGAGAGATGGTTCTACTGGATGTTCTATCAGCCACTGCAAAATATCTGGGCTCATAAATCCCTGAAGTTGAAGGAGTTTCAGTTGAAGGAAGTTGCTCCAACTCAGCTGCGTGCTTATCTAGCACTACTTTGTCAATAGCTGGGGCGCCTTGGCAGTGCCGTATTAGCCCAAGGCAGGGCCCCTAGGCTTCGAGCTTCTTTGGGCCCCTCTGCACCCACCCCCCCCCCCCCCCCCCCGCGAAAGAAACACGCACTCCTTGTGTACGCCCTCTGGCAGTGGTCACACCCATGCGGCTGCCTGACAGGATCTCATACCGCGGCCGCTTGAGACTGCGAGTCTGGCGCCAGTTTCACAAGAGCAACTGTCGTTGGGGCTCAGTACATTCCATTGTTTACATCATGCCGAACCATCCCTGACTGTGCTTCACATAAATTGAACCATAATAAAATTTCTTTTTTATATATAGTATAATACTTAGCGGACGACGAATTGGTGACACGCGCAGGCTTATCTACAAGACCATTGTCGCGAATAGTAATTGTCACCCATAGACCCTTGTCACGATATCGTGACAGCCACTTTAATTTGACCTCGACGGTCGTTTTATTTTACTGCGGTTGTTTTATTTTACTGCGGTTAGTTACCTGTTCAGTTACCCTGTTCAGTTACACTGCTGGGGAAAGTATGACATTCCTGCAATAAGAATAATAACAACTAATATTATTAGCTACTACACAGACAAATGTTTTATATCTAGCAAACTTTACATATAAACCATTATTATTTCTTTTCAAATTCTAGATGACATTGCTCCACACAGAGTACCCCATTCATCCTTCAACCAGGACCTAATGTTCCTCCATCCTGCCAAATGCAGAAGATTGTTTTCCGCTATTCTTTGGACCCACTACTCTACTGACTCTAAATTTTACCATTGACAGGACCAATGCACATGCTGAGCATAGGTTGCCGAAGTGGGCCCAACCTGGCTGAGAAGTACCCCAACAGGCTGAATGGCAAGGGAGACCATTACCAATTGTGAGGAAGTCAGAGGTGTGACTGTGCTTTCTGCAATGGCAGGATGGCACCAGACACCTCACCCTAACCGTGGCTAGCCGTCAGCTTCCAGACCTACCACTCACATAGGACGTATAAAACTGAATCTATAGAGGGCTGAAAAGAGGCAAATGCCTCATGAAGATGCCAGAAACCCGCAAGTTCACCCGTCTAAGCAGGGAACATGAACATCATTCAACAGAGACGTGCTTCTTCTGTGGTAAATCTGCACCAGGAGATGCTTTGTGTAATATCAACATTCGAACTTGACATTCGTGTGAGGCAGTGTGCCCAAGAGGCAAAGTATGCTCAGTGTCTTTCCTCTCTGTATAATAAAGTACGGTACATGAATGCACAAGTGTCTAATGTAGACAATGTTAATCATGGCTGGACTTGTCTCCTATATTGAGGAAGTGCGCATGGACAATCTTGTCGCACCAGTGTTCAAACTAACAGACCTGGTGAATCTGTACAGTACCAGGCTGGAACAACTAGGAACGCACACGATGGGGCATGTACACTCAACCAATCTCAAGAATAGAATACTGAGTTACTTCCCAGACATGAATGCTCACAAGCAAGGCCATGATGTAGTTCTTGTGTGCAATTGATATTGGTGCTGCATTGCAGAAAGCATGTGAGCACGATTCTGACAATGATGCAGTACATCTAGCCAGAGCTGCTAACATAGTGAGGAGAGACATATTAAAGATGAAACAAGACTTCAGTGGCTCATTTGATGCCCAGTGCCAGGAGAAGTCAGTGCCAGTTTGACTATTGGCACTAGTTTCCATGGTGTTGTATGGCCCAAACATCATAACCCAGCTCTCACCCTCTCACAGCTACTCATGTACAACAGTCTGGTACGCTGGAGGGATACTGCCACCACAAGTACGCCTACCACTAGGCACAGCAAAGACAGGGAGACACCATTGCCCATCTATCTGGGCATCATGATCCACACAAAGACCTGCAAACGAGCCCTTGTGGATACCCTCTTTGACCTGGGACTGTGCATTTCACATGATCGGGTGCTGGACATCTCCACAGAACTGGGAAACACGATCTCCATCACTATGAGGTGCAAAAAGTTGTCTGTCCTCCTCGACTCAAGGGTGGCCTGTTTACTACTGCCGCAGTCGACAATATCGACCACAATCCCAGTTCTACTAGTGCACACGACTCGCCCATGGAACTGGGATTTCCCTCTTCCAACATCCAGACGATGATTTCACTGGGGTTCAGCGGAATGTTGCTACCAATCCAGGTGACACTCAGAGAGGTCCAAAGAGAAAGGCAGCTCAACCGACCTATACCAATGTGCCCCCTGTTGCTCTGCTCAGACAGGTTCCTCTTGTACCAAAGCTTGAGGGACCCAACAAAGCAGACTGTCAGCTGATGCCTCAATCCATGCAGAAGGAATACAGGTATGGTAATTTATATAGCAATGCTCATTGTGTCAATTTCAGTCAGACACAATGACTACTATCATGCTAATGAAACTACAGTCATATACAGTATCACTCTCTGCACTTATTTTTCTTTTTTATATATATATAGGTGGCTAGAGCAGATGAAGACTGTGCTGGCCACTGACATACTCCAAGGGGATGAAAACATCTCGTGGGCTGCACACCACAGTAGCCTTCAACCACAAAATGCGATATCAGAGAGCAGTGTCACACTAACTTCTCTACTTCCCCTCTTTTACGACTAGGCCAAGTCTGTGGCCATGATTTGCCATTCCACGGAGGTAGTGAAGAAAGCAGTGGAGATTCTGAATCCTGGCATCATCACTGTGGATCAACCTCTGAACAAAGTTGCAAAACAAAATCCAGTGGAGCTGGCCAGAGACCCACGGTGAAGATCACTTTATTGCGATGTTTGGTGGCCTTCACATCGAGATGGCGGCTCTCAAGACACTTGGCGAGGGGAGCGGGTGGACAGGAGCATTTGTACAAGCTAGAGTTGCTACTCCTGGGACAGCAGATTCCTTTCTGAAATCCTCCCATGTGACACGTACCCGACACGCTCATCAAGTCACAGCTAGCAGCTTATATCTTCTCCTGCAGAAGGCCTACACTGAGTACAGCAAGAGGGAGATGATCTGATGTCCCAGGAAGATTAGTACACTGAAAGAGCTGCGTCATGTCACCAGTTCCACTTCATTCTCTGCAGCTGGAGGATGATCTATGTGCGAGCAATAAGAGAGGCCAATTTCCTACTCTATACAGATGCCCTGATCAAGATTGTGCCTTGGTTCTTTGCCTTGGGACCATACCCACTATGCCAGGTGGATACCAGTCCACTTGCGTGACATGATTATGCTGAAAGTTACTCATCCTGATGTCCATGGCCAGTAAACTTTGCTGAGAAGAAGACGACACACAGCTTCTCTGCTATTGCCATTGACCAGGTCCACGAGCAGAACAAAGCCTCTGTGAAAGGTGATGGTGGTGCTGTGGGCCTGACAGAGAACCCTGCAGCTCTGCGATGCTGGATGGTGTCTGGTCCAGAGATGGCACATGTGATTGGAGAGTTTGAAGTCTCCACTGATAAAAGAAAGAAGACCGACACCCGGCACCATGAGCAGACCAAATATGCACAGCTGGCATTTGCACGAGATGTTAAAGCACTAACTGGTGCTATAGAAGACATGGGTAATCCATTCTGTGAAAACAGCAGTGATCTTCTCGTACTGGATACCAGAGACCTTGCAGATGCAGCAGTCATTGACACTGTAAACCAGATTGAGAAACTTGGACAGGACCAGTATGACACCTATGTCAGCGAGTGCCTGGTCAAACAGACGAAGCCCATCAATAATCCCATCAAGAGCAACAACCTACCACTTTTCAGCCGGCCTCCAGTCCGAGAGAAATCCAGGTCCCAAAAACAACTCTCATCCCTGAATGACTGTTCCCTCTTCTCTAGGCTGTACATTGCATCGCAGATACGTGATGGAGATCTAGATGAGTTCTTTATGCATGAAAACCAGACATATCCACCAGCATTGTCACAAATGTGCAATCTGAGAACTGGCACCAAGTCTGACTTGGTGGGCTGTTTGGAAGACCTGGTTCCTACACAAGAGAATGCACCCAATCCCACAGTACAGGTCATCATTGTTGATGGGGCTGCTATTGTGAACATGCTATGACCTGGTGCTGCTAAGACATTTTCAGATTACACGAAGCAACTGTTCTCACCATACATCAAGTTTCAGCTACATCATGTCAGCAGAATGGATGTCGTGTGGGATGAATATCTCCCTGAAAGTTTAAAGGCAGAAACACGCAGAAAGAGAGGGAAGGGAGTTCGTAGATGTGTTGAGCCATCCAGTGACATTCCTGGAAGGTGGGAGGAGTTTCAAGGTGGAGCTGTTCTCCTTTCTGGCAACTAGTGCGACATCCCTTGATACTGACAAACAAATAATCAGCACCCATCATGCTGAAGTCCTCTGTACTCAGCCCGAGATGTATCAGGCTTTACACCACGCACACATGAGGAGGACCTGCATACCACTGCACCTGGAAGATGCTGTAAAGGAAGGGTATATCCAGTTGTCAGTACGCACAGTTGACACGGATGTGTTAGTATACTGGCAGCCCAATGCCTGAACATCACTGAACTGTGGGTTGGTTTTGGAACTGGGAAGAGTTTCCGGATCATGAGATGGTGAGGGCACTAGGTCTGGATCGATAGCCAATGTTCAATGCATTTACTGGATGTGACACTGTATCATCTTTTGGTGGCAGGGATAAGAAGACGGAAGTGGGATACATGGATGACCTTTCATGACATCACTAGAGCTTTCTGTGCCTTGGCTACCACTCCAGATACCATAGACAAGTGGATGGAGCCTCTGGAGCGATTCGTGGTATTGCTGTGACTGCACTAGCAGCCATGAATCAGTCAGTCAGGCACGCAAGCAACTGTTCACCAGAAGGGCAGAGCAATTGATGGACTCCCTCCAACACAAGCAGCTCTGATACAGCACACAAAGAGGGCTGCCTACCAAGCTGGTCACTGCTGGGGACAGATGATGGTTGCAGCCCCTGAACTCCCATCTCCAGGTGACTGGGGGTGGAAAAGGAAAGACACAGGTGGATGGGAAGTTCACTGGACCACACTACCAGAAGCTACCAAGGCCTGTCGCAACTCCTTCACTGTGGATGTAAAAAGTGGTGCAGAGGACAGTGCAAATGTGTCAAGGCAGCACTTCAGTGCACTGCCCTTTGCCACTGTGGTGGACTGTGTTCTCGGAACTAACATTTCATTGAAAACCTGTGTAACTCGAGCTAACAATATTGAATATGTTGATGGTTTGACTATTGTTTATTTCCCTGAATGCTAGATATATGTAGTTAGGTAGTGGTTAGCATGTTGTAAATAGTCCCACTGCATTCTTCATCCTTGAAAATGTAGATTAGCTACCAGAATCAAGATCCTTAGGTGGCCTAGCACCTGAGATACTGGTAAAATAACAAGTGGTGGCGGGCAATTTTAGAAAATGGCTGCCATTGTTGTCATAAGAGAAATCTGTGATGGCCCTATAGCCAAAAATCTTCCTTAGGGCATGCTCTAACTGTGTGCCAAAGCTCATTCTTGTATCATCAAAGGCACAATTCATTCACATATTTGCCAGACTATACCATATGCAAATTAATAATACCATTTAGTTTACTACAACCTGGTATATATATTATACCAAAACAACTTCATAGGTGGTAGTGAATGGGTGAAGTGGTATGATTTAACACAAAATAGTCCCCTTTAAGACTTGATAGTGAGAAGAAGCATTGAATATCTCATCATTATCAATAATAGTTGATCTCTTATTGTGTAAAATAGTACCTTAGCTGCATCTTGAATTTGGCTAATATTCTATGTACTTAGTCTTAAGTATCAAACTGGCTATCATTAAAATACTTTTTTTGTCCCATTTTAATTTAAACAATGTTAAATACAATTACCGTCTAGATCAGGAGTCCCCAACCTGTTCAGCCCAAGATAAACTCAGGATGGCTGGGGGGGGTCCAACCTTGGAAGGACAAGCTAAAATCACAAGGTAACGATCATAATTTATTTAAGAGACACCTGATGTTGTTTGCAACCACAAAGAGAAATAATATCAGGCTTAAATGAAGAGGTTGACAGAAGGAGCACATCAGACAAGTAATGATCTGACAGTTGCGAACAGCCTACTCTTGGCATGCTTCATCTTGGAGAACAACTGTTCACAGCGGGTATGTCGTGCCAAACATGCTCACTACGTGCTGAGCGCAGGTGTATGGTTGGGGAACCATCCAGATGGGAGCACGTAGTTCTTATAGAAATTGAGGATGTGGCAACCAAGGAACTTGGACTTCAAATCTTCTGAACACTGGAGATCAATGAGTTCCATCTGCAGTTTTAATGGCACTTCTTCACAGTCAACATCAAAAGGCGAAGATTTTTTGTTTGAAAGCTGAGGCATATGATCTCATGTCAGCAAAATGGCTGGCAAACTCAGAGCGGAGGTCAGTGATAAACTGCACCCAGACACTGATGCCAACATCTTCAGAGCAAAATGACAGACGAGGAAAGTGTGACAGGTTGTTCTTCTCCGGCTGAGATTCCCAGATGCAGAGCTTCAACTGAAATGCATTATGCAGAGATACGTGAGTGCAAGTTGCAGACTAGGAGGTCCTTTCCCAGGTTGAGCTGGTTCAGGTGAGCCATAATGTCAGCAAGGAAGGCCAGCTTGGCAATCCAACTTGGGTCAGAAAACATCTTGAACCCTCCCAGATCCTTGCTGTCGAAGAAGGCCACCATCTCCTTTCTGAGGTCAAACACCCTGCTGAGAATCTTGCCATGACTCAGCCAGTGAACTTCATAAAAGTACAGTAGATCGCCATATTCTGCTCTCATCTCTACCAGAAGCACTTGAAACTGGCTGTGATTCAGTCCACGGGCAAGAATCACATTCACTGCCTTTACAATAGTTGCCATGATGTCCTTCATAGTTGCTGATTTGGCGCACAGGGCTTCCTGGATGATGCAATGCAGCCTTTTAATGATGGTGGCCGGACACCTCAATATGCTTCTGCATAAGTGAGATGAACCCTTTCTTCTCCCCAACCATGGCTGGGCACCATCTGTTGTGATGGCAGTCAGGCGAGACAAATTCAGATTCATTTCATCAATGCACTTCAGCACTGCTTTCAAAATATCTGCGCCAGTATTGGTGCCCTTCATTGGGACAACTTGCAGAAATTCTTCAAAGTTGGGATTGACACCTCGAACAAACACACACACAACTGAGCAGTGTCTTTCATGTCGGTACTCTCATGAAGGCCAGTGAGAAGAAGGAGAGAGAAGAACAGCATTCCTTCACGGCAGATCTCACGTTCCCAGCCATCTCTTCTATATGCCGTGTGACTGTCGTTGTAGAGAGGCTGACGTTTGTTAACACATCCCTCTTCTCAGGGCAGACTGCATCCACAGTGGCCAGTATACAGCTCTTCACAAACTCTCCTTCTGAGAATGGCTTCAGCTGCTTTGCGATCAGCAATGAAACATTGTAGCTAGCGCGAGTGTTCTGTGAGCTCTCCGTTGCTTGCTTTCTGATCAAGGTAGTCTGCTTCTCCAGACTGGCAGACAAGTGGGCCACCTCTGTCAGGGAAAACACCACCATTCCCTGACATAGACATACCACCACTCCCTGATAATCCGACACATGCACAGTCAGCCAGCCACAACTGCAACCACACACAGGAAGCCGCAAGACCACAGTCCTGAATGGGAGAAGACAATGACCACTATATTCACAATGTCTAGTATACAGATAGAATAGTCTATGGCTAGGTGATTGGCTAGATTATCACATGATGTATTGTTAGTATAAGGATGGGTCAATGCCCCTAATAGAGAGTCCGTTAGAGGAGAGACTAAAATGTAGTTAAAGTGAACTGAGCAATGTATGTAAGAGGTTCTATTCAAGGTCTGTATTATCTAATATATATATTTGACTATGTATATATATTTGGCGTGTGCTACAGGGTGAGGGTCAGGATCTTGAAGATCGTCTGGACTCACATAGGTCTAGATAGGAGCGTCTGGTGGGAAGCTAGGGCTCTCGGTATCTAGGCGGCACGCGGAGTTACCCTAGTAGCTTAAGGATCGGCTACTGGTTATTATTATTATTAGGAGACCTTTAGCCAGGAGAGGGTAATTTCCCCGACAACCTCACTCTGTCTCCTCTCTGCACTCATGTCGATGTACTTTGCATGCTGTGTGGTGAAGTGCCTTTTCATGTTGAACTCCTTGAAGACACTCAAAGATTCAAGGCAGATGAGGCACACTGGCTTCCCCTTTCGCTCAACAAAGAAGTACAGATCAGTCCACGCCTCATCGAAAATGCATTCTCTGCCTCTATTTTCCTCTTTTCAATCTCAGAAGCCGGTTCTGCAAAAACTAAAAAACAGAAAATGTTAACTGTTTATTATATTGTCACTAGTCATCATTCTAGGAAATGATCAATGGTAGGAAAGGGAGTCGATTTGCTTGGATGTGTGCCATATCTCTCATCCCTATTCAGCTATTCAGCTAGCTAATCTATCACATACTCAAGCACATAACTATATACTTGTTAGAAGAAGGTTGGAAATTGTCAATACACAGAGTGGAACCTCACTTATTCAGGACAGTGTGAAACCAAAAAGTTCCCATAACTTTGAAATTGCCAAGGGGAGACAATGGCATTAAAAAATTTAACTTATGGTTACCACTTTAGAGCTCCGTATATTCTGTAAACTTTATGGTATGGACTTGATATATAGTTCAAAAGATAGGTCTCTCTGTGTGCGCTCTTTTGATACTAAAATATGTTTTCATAGGTATAATTATAACCAAGTTACTAGACCTAAAGTGGAGGGACCTTCAAAACCTGAATGCCTGAATTGGCCTCTCCAGATCGCACAAAGTGTAAAGATTTGAAATTAGCGGAACCTCTACTGACGGTATGAGGTCTGCTTTGTCTCTATAATCGACACATCATCATTTGAGGAGTTCAGTATTTGAGGAGTTCAGTATTTGAGGAGTTCAGTATTTGATGCGACTTTTAAACCTTAGTTTATTTACTGCAGTGCAGCTGCAATCACATTCTATTGGAGTGTGATGGATTGACTTCGAACATTGTGAAGTTATTTATGTGTGATTTAAATAATGTGGAGCTTGAGGTTTCTCTTATGTCCTCCAAGTAGAGAGATCAAACCATGCTGTATATTGTAAGTTTATTATATGGCTGATACATCTCCTGTATACTCATTACACATTCTGATGTGTGTATAATTATATAACTTGTATTTTCTTCCTGTGATTTTGTTAAGACTATTTTCAGCAAAATATTTTTGTACAGACTAATATCTTTTACATTTGGAATGATAATCAAAATTTATTCCTTTTTCGCTGATACAATGCATATCTCTTGCATCTTATCCAACACTTGATATCTCTCCTCTGCTTCTAGTTAAAATTATCCATTTCCAGCCTAGATCTTAGAATGCCAAACACGCTGCCATGCAGGTAATTTGCTTTGCTTACACTTTTTTTCTTGAGCTATCCTCCATCACAGCTATACAGGGCCGTAGCACCCAAGCAAATTTGTATTGGTCGGGCCAGGAAGTGGGCGTGGCAGGAAGTGGGCGTGTTTCCGTCCGGATGTAGCAGGGAAATGTGCATGCATTTTTCAAATCTTCGGCAGGAAATGCCTGTGCACACACTCATAATCCAATGATAGTACAAATAGTGGATTTTAAACACCGATGTTCATGCTTTAGGCCAGGTAACTGTTTCTCGTCACCCATTTTTTAAAATATTGGTGAGGGAGGGAGGTCATTATTGTGAATTTCTTTTTAGTCAAAACAATCGCCAAAAAACAACGACTGTCCATCCAACAAAACAGTGCTTTTAAAAAACACCAACATCCAACAAACCAGCTTGAAAGAGAAATACTTGCGTCGGTCACAAAAGAAATAAGTCACATGGCTTCTTCATACCATTGGGAATGAGATGATTGTGGTATAATTATAATGGTGTGTACACAAATTTAACCAGAAGTGGTGGCTTCAAAGTGAGGCGGGCAGTGATGAGAAACAAGGAATCTAGTTTGCTGGCCTTATATTTATAATGTGATATATACAAACATACCACATTTTAGCCTTGCCTTGTTTCCTACCACTGCAGGTGTTGTGAGCAAAATTTTGGACAGATGACAAGCAAAATTTTGGACAGACGCCGAGAAAACACACATTATCATGTTATACGCTATATATATTAAAGAATCAGTTTACTATGAAAAGTTTCACTATCAAAAGTTAGATCAATACTTAGCAAAAATATTAGAGCGATGATCTGAGGAGATGAATTCATTCACCACAAACTTGAGATCCAGTGCATCCGTCCGTTGCTTGTGCACATGGAGCATCATCAGATGGTTTAGACGTTCTTGAGTCATGCTTGACCTGAGATAGTTCTTAACACGTCTTAAGGCACTAAATGATCTTTCCGATGATGCGTTTGTTGCTGGCATTACCAAAATGAGTTCCATTAGATGCTTCACTTGCGACAGCAGAGATACTTGACCACAAGAAAGAGAAAGTAGGTAACTTTTGATGTCAAATATAGTAGGATTAGCTATTCCATCCATAACCCCTCCGAAATGCACTCCTAGTGCTGAATCTCCAATAGGCCTGGGTCAAAGTCATCCTTGTATATAGAAATCACAAACAATTTTAAGATCAGGATCAAAATCTTCTTGCTTACATGCCTTTCTTAAAAGAGATTCAAGAGTTTGGTAAATCGCATAGCCTGGTTGATTGAACCTTTCTTCAATACAATTGACAATCAGGTCTACTGCTTCGTAGTAATGCTTCCTGTACAGTTCTTTTGGGTTATCATGAAAATGACCGCTAGAGTTGCCATCATCATATCTCTTTGTCTGTCTGCGTCGCCTTGGTAGCTGGGGCTCATCGATGTCAAATTCTTCAGCTTTACGGTTGACTTTCCCCCAGAATAGATCAAAGGACTGATCATTGCGGATAGATTTGAGGGTTTGAATTGTCATCTTAGCAATCTGCTGACCCTCTGCTGCTGATAATGATTTATGTTGGAGTGTATGACTAAGATTGTCTGCATGTTTTAAAATCGTATGACAAAGCAGATTGCCAAATAGATAGTCAAATGTACTCATCTGTGTAGATACACCACGAATCCTAGCTTTAGTTTCCGAGTCTTTCACCACTTCAACCGCTTCTTCCCAGGTATCTTTCAAAACTTCGAAATTATCTATGATGCTAGCAAGTGCCTCAGCTTTAACTGTCCACCGAGTAGGGCACAAGACTCTGATACCTGGAGAACTGCTGGAAAAGTTCTCTTTGATCCTTTGAAAGATTCCCTGTCTTCGTGGAGAGTACTAAATTTGCAATGTCACAGCATAATGACGCAGTGCATAAATGACACTTTGTTGTATATAGTCCAGATGAGCATCAAAGTCCAAGTTGAGGAGGAGGATGGTTTGCAATGGTTAATATAGTGCATATGACAATCTCTTATGTGAAATTTGCTTTGTAATCTCATGTGTGGTCTCTAAGGAATTTTTCATTAACTTAGATTGTTTAATCATGTCACAAGCTGCAAGGTTAAGCGCATGTCCATAGCAATGAGTAAAAATCGCCCTGGGTTCTAGATCTTTGATTCTTTTCGCCACTCCACTTTTACTCCCCCTCATGGCACTTGCCCCGTCATAGCACTGACCGCGGAGTCTTTCTAAATTTAGATTCGGTCTCAGAAAGAGGTCCTGGATAACAGATACCAGAGTAGCAGCATCAATAGAATCAACAGTGTATAATCCAAGGAATTCTTCATGCACATCTAAACCTTCAGTTACCCAACGGAGGAACAGTGTGACTTGCTCTCTGTTCGAGATGTCAGTTGTCTCATCTGCCATAATGGTAAGGAATGAGGAGGACTGAAGCAGGGATGTAATCCCACGCTGGATTTGGAGACTCATCAGTTTTAACATCTCATTTTGTATCCCGGGACTGGTATAAACATTTTCCTTCCTCTTTAGCCACTCAGCAAGGTTCGAATCTTCTTTCGAACGCATTAAGAGCAGTTGATGCAAATTTCCATCTTGCTCGTCTTTATCTCCTCTTAGAGAAAGTCCTTGTCGACCTAAGAACTTGACAGATGTCATTATCTGATATAAAGCTTCTCGGTCGTTTTCTTTTAGTTTTGCATATTGGCGAGAGAGTTGTCTACCAATATCTTGTGTACTTGAAGGTATTGTAATTACAACATCCACAGCTTCACGATGACAAGCACTTTTCTCGCGAGTTTTAAAGCAAATTGTTCCATCCTTCCAGTATGAGAATCCTCGTGTAACCTGTTATAATAATAAAGCTATCATAATATTATTTGAAAATAAGTTGGATTTAAAGTAAACCAACACTGCATTTTGTATACAGGACCTGCATGAAAACCAACTTATGTTGATGCAGCTTTTCCTGTTTAGAAATAAATTATCTAAGCTATGTAACAGTAAACTTAGCAAAATAACTTACAAAAGCTGGATCGGATTTAGTGCTCGTCTTCATCCTCTTCAAATTAAACCCTAACAAACAGGTATGGCAAAGAACGACATCTTTGGATTCCACGTAGTGCAAAAAAGGCCACTGAGAATACCATGAAGGCTGAAAGCTACGATATATTGGCTTTTTTACACCAAAACTACGCTTAGGGTAGTGGAAATCCAGAGGTTGATGTGGTACGTCAGGAACAACAGAAGTTTCAACACTAGAAGTTTCAACACTAGACTGAGAAGCGGCCATAACTCAGAAACCTTAGACGGGTGTATCTGCCACGTGCTTTAAGCCACACCCGATGACCTTTGAACGTGTAGGGGGGATTTTTTTAATTTTTTTTTTTTTACAGATATTGGTCGGGCCAAAACCCGACCAACCCGACCGCTTGCTACGGCCCTAGCTATAGTGTCTATGAGTGAGGGTCTTGTTGGGACAGGGACAAAATTTAAACCTTGTTTAAAACTGATTTTAGGTTAACTTCCCACTTTTCACATCTTTTAGGTCATTAGGGAGACACTGTCTAATTGTTGTCCTCTCATGTAGAGATTGAAGCTTGCTCACACATCTTTCCTTGATAATTCTGTGGGTCTCTTCCACTTTGCTACCACAAAATCTCATGAAACTCATTTATATCCAAAACGTTCTCCAATTGGCTTCTAATGGTTGGCTTAGTGCTTTCTCTCGAAACTTTTAGCTGTAAAATAGCAGAACTCCGTGGTATTCATGATTTTATATGGTAAATATTCATCCAATTTGTTGTGGACTATGTTTGTTCAGTCACTTCCTAGTGTTGGAATAAAAATATTTTTGTTCTTGTTCCAAGTTAGTTTATTTTATTTATTAATTGTCCATTTATATTTTAGCGGCAGACGACTTCACCCAGTCAGAGCTAACAAATTCCAAGTCAAGAGGTTCAGGGTTTCCAGGCTTTTAAACAATTTCCTAATTTGTTTATTTGGTGTTCACTACTGTGAGAGATCTCACTTATGCTGCTTCAACAATTATCTGTCAACAGCCAGCCACAAGTTTCACTCCACGATACCTGATCCTACTAACAGTCTCACTTCACTGTCAGCCTTGAACAAGTCTAATCAGTTTGCTCCTCGGTCTCTGATTCTTCCCCTTATTCACACTCAAGGAGGGCTAGCACTTTGCTAGCCAATAGTAAATCACAATCTCTCTCATCAATTTTCATATATTTTTATATTTTGTCTTGTTTCTATTTATATATATATAGTACTTTTCTATATTTAATAGCTCTGCCTTAACACAGCATTGAGCACTATTTGTAGCCTTCATCAGCAAACTACCTTCTAAGTATATATAATATTATATATTTTATGGTAAAAGCTCTACAAGAATGGGATAATTACAGAACTAATCAATCAAGGGTGTATATACATTTTAATAAAGTATACTTAAATGTCTTTATTTTCACAAGAGTAAGCTTTTGAGAATCCAACTGATCAGTTGTTTTAAAGAAAAGAGCATCTAACTCAGCTCAACTTGCCTCCATATTGCACACACACAAGAGTGTTTATTGGGTTTACCACCTTTCCATATCTTACAATAGAGAAACAGATTAGTCACTGCAATGCATTGGCTATTTTCAAGTCTTCCAGCACACAAGTTACCTGTAGTGCTAAGTAGAAAGTAGAGGTAAGACCATTAATTATTTGTGGGTGCCTGTGAAAAAAATAATATTGAAGGCATGATTGTAGTATTTTTAAAGATAAAATCAGCATAAAGCACCATTTATGGTACTAAGAAGCTGCTGAAGTAAGTTTTATTTGAGATATACATATTTTTTGTGTGTGTTTTAGGTCTCTGCCATTTCTACTATGCTTGCAGTTATTAGAACAGCTTTTCCTAGCAACAAACCATTCCAGATGTGCTGAGACTTGGCAGTCCAACATGAGAACAGAATGCTCACTAGCTGTAATGAATCATTGCAATTGATCATAGTCACACACCACAGTCTTGGTTGACATGTTTATATGATAACCAATAGACAAGCTAACTCAAACAGTAACAATAGTTGGTGCTTCATACAAGGGAGATGGGCAAATACCCAATAAATTTGGTAACTCGTATTTGATAGGAACAAAAATGGTTATACAAACAACTATTTTGGATAAATAGCATAACAAGATTTTACTCATAAGTTTGACGATCTTTTACCAATTTAAATGATGTCATCTTCAGGTTAATGTTGTTGTTGTTTGTTTTATTTGGTTTCAAGTGCTTTTTGCTACTTTTGTTTGTTCTGTTGTTTCTGTATAATTATTATAATTAGTCATTGAAGGACCACATTAAGTTAAATTTCTACAAAGTCCAACTCAGACCTTCTGTGTCCATGTTTAAACACTGCTCTAACTTGTTTATTGCACCATTTAGAGAAACTGCCAACCAGATTACAAATTGTAATCATTTTTTGTCACTTATATCCACATGCACAGTACACACACTAGTGCTAAAGCAGCTATAATTACCTGGTTCAAAATCTACAATGTAGGTTGACAGAAGTGTGGGGAATAGTTGAGTATACCCACACGATTTTGCAGTATGGGGGCAGTCTCATGGCACACGGGGTGGTAATGAATATGAGTCAAGACTGAAGCATGGAACCAGATTATGGAACACCAGGTATGTAGCTAAAGGTGGAAATAATCAAGATTGAAGTTATGGAGTTCAACTAGAGTATACCAGGTAGCTGAGAGTTGAAAATGAATATAAGTTGTTGGTTATGGAGTGGGCTACAAAACACAGAAATTTAACACGGGTTAAAGAATAATATTTCAATACAATTAGCCTGATTATGCATGATGGGTAGTAGTTGGCTCAAGTGACCACCAGGCTGTCGACCATCAAAGTGCTGGTATGATGCTTTACTTCAATTCCTATACAGAACTTAGCCATACAGCGCTGGCAGATCACTGCAGCACTCGGACTCCACGAGGATTTTCTGCCATCCACATGCACAACATTAAGTCACAACATCACAACTGGCAAGTGAACTGATCCTTCAGTGAGAATTTGGATAGTAAACGTGGCATTACCATACGTAGAGTATCTGTCCATGTATCTATCTGTATTCACACTCTATGTTCACTGATACACAATATGAATGGGTCACCACCTTAAAGCACCAAGTGTGAGGGGTTGAATCGAGATCGGAGAATGGAATATCCTGGCTGCTGAGGAACCACTCACAAGAGACCACCATATATTTTTGGAATTCAGATATTTATCATTCTTTGCTGTTGTTCAATTCTCAAGCTCTCTTTAATTTTATTATTGTTGTCTATTATTACTATTATTATTATTACTATTACTATTACTACTATTACTTTTACTACTATTACTATTATTACTTTTACTACTATTACTATTACTACTATTACTATTATTACTATTACTATTATTACTATATATTAGTATTACTATTATTACTATTACTATTATTATTATTATTACTTTTAGTTTTTTATTTGTTTATTTATTATTTGCTATTATTGTTGTTGTTGTTGCTGTTGTTGTTTATTCCTATTTTTTCTTAATTTATTATTATTACTATTATTTTTTATTGTATATATTCTTTTGGTGTTTATTTTATTTCATTATAATTATCTATATTTTATTTTTCCACATCTGGTGAAGGTACCAGATGCATGTGCCAGGGTGTGGTTTGTATCACATTATGAATAGTTATATAACAAGCTCAGGCAAGTCTTAGCACCTCATTATTCCTGATGAAGGCTAGAGGATCTAGGCAAAACATCAAGGAGTAAAATTCAAGTTGACAATTGAGATGGTCATTGTGACTATTTGCTAATGTCATGCTCAGGCATACATATGATGGTACTGCTAAAATAGTAGACGTGTGAGTGGTCTAGCAAACAGATTCAGCAAGAAGAACTGCTATTTGTGCAGTATCTAGCACAGTACTAACCTTTGCCTAAACCCTTGAGTCAGTTTCTGCTCATGAGCTTTATCAGGACTAAGTCATTTTCACCCAAACTCAAGCTTATTTCAACCACTTCAGGCATGATTATCACCTGTTTTTCAACATTAAAGCCTCTTTGCACAACAAGATGGACAGTGTGCACCAAGCTAATGATGACATTCCAATTGATTTTATTGGGAAATTGTTAAACAAGGTAGCTATGAAAGCTCATGGTTTTCGGGAAAATTTAAGTACTTTTTTGGTCTGTTGAAGTTTTCTTTCTCAGCAACTGAACAGTTATCAATTACCTACAAGGTAAAGATTACAAGCAGCAGTGATAGCATCCTGAGATTGGTTGTTGTGAACATCCTTGAAAGGCCATCTTGACAAGTTTTACAATGTAATGGCAGCCGAGTCCATTAGTTTTTCTTGGTATATAACCTGTGCTGCCTCATCAAAGACGTCAACCTAGAAGATTAGATTATGGTGAGATACCACATTCATTTGGTGATCCTATTTAATGAGGCAATAGATATTGTTGTTGAAGAATTAAAGTATGGGTTTGACCAAACCAGGGGCATGCCCCGAGGCAGAATTGGAAAGAGATGCTGGAAATGATTCTCATGATGATCTTCCCAAAAATATGAAGATTTATGATAAAGAGGTAGCTAAACATGGTTCAGGTAATTGTTCATCTACAAAATGCTTCCAGATAGGGTGAAAATATACAATCAAAAACATTCAACCACTAAAATAATTCTTTCCTTCTCACTGTAACAGTAACTGTAGCCACAGCTGAAAGAACTTTTTTACATTATGGAGATAAAGAATACCCGCAGCTGACCCTGAGTGAACCTCGGCTAATAATATGATGCTGCTGCATATTAAACATACAAAATAGTTGGAATTTTAAGTAAAAGAAGGAACTATTTTGGTCCTTCTAAATTATGAGCTCATTTATTATTTTAATGTTACTTTACACAATATATGCTTCCTCTGCCATGTGCTGGATGTGTTGTTTCTCCAAGAAAGGGAAATGTTGATAGAAAGAGTGAGGAACTTTCGCTGCATCTGGTCAAGTCATTTAGAGATCATTAATTAATGGGTGAATTTTCGTAATTGGGTGTGTAAGTTCAATTTTAAAGGGTGTGTGACCTAGAATGAAGACACAACCTGAAGGCATGAGCAGCAACCTCCAAGAATTTGAGATAGCTACCACACTTAAGGCTGCAGTTCACTTTGGCATAGTCTACCTCTACGCAATTTTTTAATTTTTATATCAAAAGTAATCACCCAGAGAGCCCTATCTTTTGAACTGGCATAAAAATTTATGCAGTGAAGAATGCAGAGATTCTATGGAGCGCCATAATCTTAGTCTAAACTCGTTAGCGTATAAAGTCACATCTTAACTACTGTGAAGGTCAAGAGAACGCGCCTGGCAGGTATGCAAACGACCCATACCAGATACAGGGGCAGATCTAGAGTATCAGTAAGGGGGGGGGGGGTTTATTCTTGGACATGAGTTTGCAATTGAGGGGACTCATCAAAATGTAACATGGCATGTTACTATAATTATATTGATAAAGAGAGAGAAATAGTTCTAAACATTCATGCCTTTCTGTCCACCTAGTTTTACATAGACCCTTCAGTTTATGCACTCTATTTTCTGGAGCAAAAGTGTACAAAATTAACTCAAGAATCAGATTAAAATAGAGATACACTTTCATTTATGACATCAATTGTATTTCGAATGTCAGGCACAGAGCATGATTTTGCTACAGCCAAATTTGAGTGACAATGAGCAAGTGCATTCTTCTTCTTGATAAAAGCCTGAGTCCCTCTTCTTGTGCAAGCTATTGCTGAAGCTCCATCATATGACTGTCCTCTCATATCATCAACTTCAATACCATGCTTATTGAGAAGATCAATAATACCAGCAGCAATGTTTTCTCCAGTAGCCCTTTCGAGGTGGAGAAAGTCCAAAAATATTTCATGGATATGCGGCTGAGCTTGACCAAGATCAACAAATCGGATACATAAAGACAAAATTTCCTGATTTGCATGCTTATGTCTGTGACCTCGTCAGCAATAATGCTGTAATATTTTGAAGTTTTTTTATGGATTGTCACGCAATAAATCTGGCAAGCTCTCTCTGGCCCTGCATAGGAAGCCCCTGCATGCTGCAAAATTTAACAGCATCAACAATAGCTGAGAGGATGTGTTTATTTTGGTTGGAGGTTGTGTTAGACATTAAATGTTTCTGGATATGACAATCTATTCTGGTTTCTAGATTTTTTAATGTCGTCAGGAATAATTTTGCAGCATGTAAAGCATCTTGGTGATATTGAAAATCCCAATGATTTGTTAAATACCTATCATTTTTACCCTTTGCTTTGCTGAAATTTTTGAAAAGTTTTTTCACTAGAATTCCCAAATAACCCTTCGTAATTTGTCCAAACAGTACACAATATTTACAGTAAACTCCTTCATGTGAGGGTGAATATGACAACCATTCGAACTCTTTTAGCCATGACTTCTGAAATGTTAATGGCAGTTTCTTTCCCTTCTTTATCACTTCAAAGGTTGCAAACTTTGAATGTTTGCCTTCACTCTTCAAAAATTCATGTTTGTCACTATCTGACAAGGACTCTTGTTTTGTCTGCTTGTTTCAGTCAAAAGTTATGCATCAATATTTGCAACTAATTCAACAAAAAAATCTGTATTGGCCTCCAACTTTTCTTATATGTGGTATTCTGAAATATCTTCCAACTCAAAGCATGCTTATGTGGTTCTGTTACACAACTTGAGAGTGGTAAATGGTACAGACACTGTGATTTTAGAGGATTTTCAACGTGAACAGGGTGCAGTATTTTAGGAGAACACTTGTGATCGTTGTAATATCTACTAGCCTTCATAAATAGATCATTGGAAAGCTCTTGAAACAAGGTCTCTTCTGGTACCAAAATTAACAGTTAAGAATAAAAGACAAAAAAGTTATAACGGTTACAATTTTAAAGTAATTAAATGAATTAAATGGTCCTTAATTAAGCTATGGCCAGGATAGTGCATATAATGGTGTTACCAGGAGAAATATCATCAACCAAGTGCTTCTCACAGAAATGTGAAACTTTATACCGCTTTTGCTACATGCTGTTTTTTTGTTGTGATTGGACATATAGCTGCTTCCAATGTAACTGTGGCTACTACATTTACAATAGAGTATGTATGTGTATGTAGTTGTATTCCAGAATGAACATATTACATGCAAAGCCTTAGGTTTTCTATTAACTATTTACATGAGACCTTTGAACTGTCTTTGAACTGTAGCATCATAAGTTGGTATATATGCTAGAACAGTAAGGAAATGGTCTCACCTTTGCTCCCCCAAATGCCATGCATTTTCTGAATTGTATTATATACAATTGTGCAAGAAAATGAAAAGAGACTTTCTAGCATTATTTTTCATCATCTACTAATACTAACCTCTGCCTTAGGACTTCATATTTTGTTCCAGATAATATAAAGGCAAATATAAGTTTCATTCTGTAGCTAATTTTGTGAACTTTGACCTGAACTTTGAACTGAAGCTAATAACTGAATAAATTTATATTCTCTATAATTTCAAGATCTCATATCAAACACACTATCAGGTCTGAACCCACAAGACTTGACATTACCACTGAAAATGTCTATGAATGTGGAGAAATACAAGACAATGAAGGTCCCACAAACTATGAGATACCTATTGCAAGTGTAGCTGCTATAATTAGGTGTATCCACTCTTACTCTTAATTATCTCTCAACTGCCTCAGCCTTCTCTAATTAGGTGTATCCACTCTTAATTACCTCTCAACTGCCTCAGCCTTTTCTAATTAGGTGTATTCACTCTTTACCTCTCAACTGCCTCAGCCTTCTCTAATTAGGTGTATCCACTCTTAATTACCTCTGTACTATCCCAACAATCCAAAAAGAATGTTGTGAACCAGGGTCCTGCATATGGAAATATTGCCAGCACATCAAACCTTGGTCTGGGAGGTGGACAAGAGTGTGTAGAAGGAGTTCCAAGTGATAACACACCAAAGTATGATACGTTTTAATTTTACATGTTGTGGATTAACTTTAATTATGTGTACAATTGTGACTTATTATGTCATAGATAAATATTTCTGTTCTGTTTTGCTATTCTTAAGTAGATGCTGTGCAGTGTACTACTTGTCCTACATATTATGCATTCACATTGTTGGACTAAGGTTATAATTTATTTTAGTTTAATTGGGAGACCAGAATGAAACAACATCAAAATGCCCGTAAAAGGTGTGCGAAAGAGAAATCTGTAATTTCTGAACATGCATTGGACAATGGACATCATATTTTGTAGGAGGAAGCTACCATCTTAGACCAGGCCAGTAGACAGAAGGAACTGCTAGATAAGGAGGCCTTTCAAATCAGCCTAGCACCAAAGTGAGCAGGTCGATCTGGATTGTGGAATGGACTTGTCTGTATGCTGGATGCCGACTCTCAAGAGCCTCAACTTCACAATGACCACTATAATTTTTATTTATCATACTTTGTTAATGATTATGACTATCATTAAACTAAAGCTTGTCTTTTACTTATTATAATTATGTTTATTTTGTATACTTTTTGTTTGGGTTATTAATTTCTTTATTAATTTTGGATGCATGCCTAGGGTGTGGTTTGAATCACATGATACATAGCTAGTTACCGGTATATATTAAGCTCATGTGGGTTTTAGTAGCTTATTATTCCTGATGAAGGCAAGAATATCTAGTTTAAATGTCAGAGTAAATTTCAAGTTGATAGGTAATTGTAATGTTGTTATGTGAACGAGTGTTCTTTGAGACTTACATATGCTTGAAATATTCTAGTCAGTCAACGATGGCGTATAAATATGCAGATCAGCTTTATTTCCAGACTTCTTACTGATAGCCATTTCTTGTAAATAGTCATTAATTGGTTCCAGTTCTGCTAACTGGTCAAAGTAAGTGTGCAAAGCAGATGTTGAATAAATACCTAGAGCATTGGAACAGACTTGACAACCTCGAAGTACTGTGTTTCAGTAGTCTAATATCCTCAACCGCAATCTAGATCTCGGAAAATTTATCCTATACCTTGGCACTACACTTGAAGTAATTAACAGATACTGGGAGAGGTTTAAGAGCAGCAAATTGGCCAGGTGACAGAAACCAAAAAATATATGGCAGCTTAGCCTGGACATGGCTAAGTACTGAATTATGTTTGCCAATCATGACATTCGCTGTATCAGATGCTTAGACAACGACATTCTCCCATGACATTCTACGTTCTTCCATTCATTTATTCAGTCCTATAAACAGGTTCTCTGCTGTAACAATTTAGCAAATTGGCATTGCTAGAAATGAGGTCACAGCATAATGGACTTGATTATCCTCACCAGCACAGCAAACTATTTCCTATCCGCTTGATCCTTTCCCCATCTCATAAGATATGTGAAAAGAAACTGTTAACAACCACATCTCTCAATGCAGGTGCCAAGGCATGTGAGATGTTGGCAGTAGCCAGCATGCACAATAGTAGACCTCAGCAATTGGAAACATGACTTTAGTAAAATGATTTGCAACAAGGAATGGTAACTTATCCTCTTCAACAAACTTTGCAAAGTAAATTTCTCCTGCTATTGCTTGCTGATTCATAAAAGGTTTCATAATTTTATAGTTTAGTTTACTTATTCGAATTATATTAATCCATCCAAAACAATGATTTACAAGTGGAAAATAATTGTGCCACACAAATTCAGTTATTAAGTTCCAAATAATGCTCTTGAGGTCTAGGGCTAGGGCTAGTGCTAAGCATAAATTATTTAACATGGCGGATCATGCGAGAGGTCAATTTAAGATCATGGATCCATAAGATGGACGAGCCATTTCCCTAGTCATCGCATGAACTTTTTAACTTTTTAACTTGAGGTATGGCATGTTGTTCTCTGTCATAATTTATGTATGACATTCTCAATTCTATATTTAAAAAAAACAACAAAAAAAGGGGAAAAAAAGAAGGATACTTATTGTGGTAATACCTCATGTTACAGGAATGAGAGACATCAGCTGGGTCTGCAGAAGGTTAAACATCAAAGTTGTTTTCAGATTGGGAAGAACTCTGAGGACAAATTGAGGGGAGAGAAGAATTTTTTACCAGCTCATGCATTGTGTACTGCATTCTTTGCAGCTGTAGGAAGTACTATAATTATAGGGGGGACTAATAAAAGACTTGAAACCAGAATGAAAGACATCAAGATGCCTGTGAAACATGTGCTAAAGAGAAATCTACAATTGCTGCACATGCATGGGATAATGGACATCTTATTTAATGGGAGGAAACCACCATCTTAGACAAGGCCAGAAAGCAAAAAACAACTGCTTGTGAAGGAGGAATTACACATGGGCCAGCAAGCACCAAAGTGTGAGAGGTTCAATCGAGATAGTAAAATGGACTTACCTGGCTGTTGTGGGACCACTCCCCAAGAGCCTGAACTGGAAGCCACGACCACCATGATTTTTCTGTATTCGATTATCTTCATTGTTAATGTTTTAATTTTTCAAGCTAATTTTGTTATATATATATATATACACGTATATATATATATGAAGGCCACAAATAGTGCTCAATGCTGTGTTAAAGCAGAGCTATTGATAGAAAAATATTGGGATGGCTAGTCCTATACTTTCATGCAAATTCAATCATCAGGGACAATGAGCAACTCAGTTGTTGTTGTTGTTATTGTTGTTGTTGTTGTTATTATTATTATTATTCCTCAAATGGGTGATGCGTGCCCTGGAGGAGATGTCATATACAAGAAAATGAACTAACAGGAGGGAAAATATACTACGTTGGGACTGTACCAGTCTAAACACTCACTGCAACACTCACACACACACCAACTAGCCAGGAGAACAGCCTAACCCACCTTTTCTAATACTCGGGGAATAATGTTCTATTGAGCGTGGAAGAGTTGGAAAAACAAGTGAGATCAATCAGAAAAGAATTGAAGTTATAGGAAGAGTTGGAAATTGTGGGTGAAGTTGTAAGGCAGAGGTTAATGAACGACCTTTGGAAAAGATGGTAGGATGTCTTGCAACAGAGAAGGTGGTGAACGTTTGAGATAGTGGGAATGATGCCCAGGTTAATATGTGATGTTGGAGGCTAGCAGAGTACTAAATCGGGAGGAAAAATGAAGGGGTTATTAAACCTTATGGCAGGATGCCTCTGACAAAAGTATGAGCAGAACATGCTGAGAAATAGCAGTGTGGATATAGTGGAGGACATGTATTGCCATAAAAGAGATTGTCCAGTCACAGATTTACTCTGCATCAAGTGATGGGGTAAGATATGCAGGGGGAAGAATCAAAATGGAGAAGAAAGATGTCAGAAATGCCACAGAAAAATGAGAGACAAGAGAAAGAAGGGACTCCAAGAGATTCAATTGGTTATTTGACCAGGAAGTGACCTGGCATCTGAGCTTCGATACCTATAATGTCATCACAAGACTGAGCGTCGAATGTCTGCTGTTTAGACCGGTTTCTATTTGAGCAAGGACAGTTGTAAATTCTTGGAAGGTAAGCTTGCCACATCGACAATACATTTGTGGTACATTTTAATGCTCATGGACAGTAGCTTCCCAGAGACAGCCAAAGTTGGTGCATGTTCTGGAATTAAATCCCACATGATATTTATGATGTGCAAATATCAGAAATGATCCATTGAGTCTTCTGTTGGTTGAGGAACTCGATAAGCTCCTTGTGCTCACATGAAACAGCAATAAAATTGGTACCCATGTTTACTCCAGTCAGCGAATGCTTGCCACATCGATCATGAAAGTGCCCCAGTCAGCTAATGACACATCATGAGCAGCAGGTTTGATTTGATTCTGATGGCTACATGAGTTGAGATAAGAGTTGCAGAGAGACTGCTCAAGGTAGAAGGAGAGGAGGCTTGAACATTCACTTCCAGATATCATAGATAATGATGAGGTTTATGGCACTTCCTACAACAATGAAGACACTTATAACTTCAACAAAAAGTACAGGTCGCAAACAATTCATACACTAATCAATAGCCTTCAAGGCAGAGAACATTTTGTCATGCACTATGGACATATACTCTGCACAAGTGTAACATATACCTGTAAATAAAGTGATAAGCTTGCTACCCTTCCTAGCCAAAATCACATCACTTCTAGCTGTTCTGAAATAGTTGACTCGGAACTTGAGTGCAGAGATCGATGAATTTCAGGAGTTCAGTAGTGTTGAATGCTAGAAGTGTTCTTACTCTATATACTTATGATAGCGTTGATTTAAGTTCAATCTCATGTATATACAAGGTGATAAATGGACCAGAAGGCTTGTATTCAATGCACAAAGGTATTGCTCTATTATATCATGTAAAGACTCCCGTTGCCATTCTTCAGATGGGGGGAAACGGCAATTATCCGAACATGACCTTATGAGTCAGACATGGGCGATCGTATTATGATTACGGACACTCAATTGTTTATGAGTCCTGAATGAGATGACCCTCAATGGTGGGTCTCACATATGCCATCATTCAAAATGAGCTTTTCTTAGTGAGAAAGATTTCAAAGTCTGTGGAAAAAGACACAGAATTGCTCCATGACGACTTCCAGATAGGGATGTAGCCATCGAACATGGAAAGTCAAGCTGATGATCACAGACAGGTTTTGTTTTTGCACTACCTTCTAATAAAGAGAGTCCAGTAGTCTCTGATGCAGTATAAACACACTGCTTATAGAGCCACCTTTGTTTTCTATGTGTACAGTATCAGCTAGCCTTGTGCTCTGTGCAGAATCAAATATGTGAAACACTAAGCTAGTAGACGTGCTTGCTTGCCTGATAGTGTTGGCAAACCTAGGAAACGAATTTCTTAATACTTATCCACACAGGTATAACGGTTTAATCTAGCCGAAAACAAACAATCTGACAGGAAGCTAGTGCGCTAACTTCAAACTTTGCGCGTAAACTATGCATTTGTGGCGTCATTACAGCAGCTGCACATAAATACGCGGTAGCTACTCAGTCGTGTGTCCAAGCGTGTCCTCCTACTCGCGTAGTCTCAAGGTAAGTAAACCTCTTTACCACTAACTACCTACGGTATGATTCTAGTCAAAGCACAGCTAAGTAGCTAGCTAGTTATTTAACTAGATGTTGTTAGCTACCTTGCGTGAACCAGCAGCAGAGACAGATCCAGACAGATTCAAAGAGGGACTCCAAGTACTTCGAACGTGTATGACCAGTAGGATGTGAATTGTGCCATTTAGCTAGAGCAGGTATTCATGGAATTGAAGTGCAGATAGTGTAATTTTTTTAATGTAGCTAGTGAATTATTGTTTCATCTGTCTTATGAGTATAATGAAAAGTAGTAAGTATTGGTAGTCCCTTGCCACCCCCACCCCCCCTCCCCCCTCCCCCTACTTGATTCAGAATCTGTCCCTATAAGCCAGTGTTGTAGGTAAGTAACTATATGGTACCTATGGATATACTTGGAAACTGGAACCTTAGCTAACTAGCTTCTAGCTTCTCATAGCATATGATTTAATGTTGCTATTGCTGAGCCTGTTAAGGCCATCACATATATAATACAGCACAGTGTGAAACTATTTAGTAACTAACCTAATAACAATCTATATTTTAAAAAGAAGTCAACAGTACTTAATTAATAAAATTATCCACAATATTAAGTTACGAGTGTCCCGCTGCTCAGGAAGGGGGGGACAGGAGTGGACCAAAGATCATTCCTCAGCTGACCATACAACAATTCCTTTCTCCTCTGCCACCACTTCCCTACCCAATACATAACACACTCACCCACCTCCTCCATCACTGCATCACTTACTCCCTCCACATCTTTCCCCAAAAGCAATGCCACCTTTCCATCCTTACTCACTCTTCTTAATTCATCCAGCCACTGTCTTGCCCCTGCAATTCTGCGTACCTCATCTATCAGAACCAGCCGATCCCTCTCAAATTCCCCGCATGTCACCAAGAAATGTTCCACATCCTCCCCTGCTCCACTATCACACATTATACACCTCTCATCCCTAACTATCCCACATCTCTTCTTATCCTCTAACAACCCAGCTGATGCAGTCCTCAGTCTAAATTGCAGCCGCACACCTTCCTGACCATGCATGGACCTCACATACCTCTCCACCCCTGCACCATTCTTTGCCGATTTATAATAATTCAGCGTACTTTTCCCGTCTACTTCCTCCTCCCAGTCCTTCTCATTTCTCACCTTCACTTTCCCCTTCCACTTGCGCACTGACCCAACCTCGTTGTTTATCTTGTACTTTCTCCTCAAGATCTCATATTCTTCCCACCATCCAATTCCTCCATCCTCTCGTAGTTTATTTACAACAACTTTAACCAATCTGCTCTGTTCCAACACCTCTAATCTCTTGCCAAACAAAACCTTCATCTCTTCCCTCCTCTCCTCTAGCTTCCTCCACCCCATATCTCCCCGTATTGCCACTCCTGCTACTGTATCACTTGCCCCCAACAGTCTCCTACCCACTCTCATCTGTGCTGACTCCAACTTCTTGCGAGCATTCCGTCCTCCTGTCCACCACACTTCGGCTGCATGCTCCATACTGGGTCTCGCTAGAAGCTCCCACACCATTCTTCCTCTGTCTACTTCCACCTGCCCATTCACTCTACTCATCCATATTACCTTTCCAACCCACTCTTCTGCCTTCTTTGCCATCTTCTCTAACTGAACATTACCCCTTAGCTTCCTATCAAACCATATTCCCAAGTACTTGAGTTCTTTGACCTCTTCCAATATCTCCTCACCAATCCTCCAATGCACTTCTGATTCCTTCTTCCCTACTACCATGACTTTGCTCTTCTTGCTATTAAATTTCATCTTCCACCTTAACACATACGCCTGTACCACATCCAACATAGCTTGCAGTTCCACCCCTGAGTCAGCCAGAAGAACAACATCATCTGCATACATGAGTGCCCCACACCAGCAGCCTTCCACTTTGACTCTCCAATTCCTCTGCCATTCCCATCAGATATATATTGAAAAGAAGTGGAGACAAAGGACATCCCTGCCTAAGTCCATTCTCCACAGTGAACCACCTTGACCTCCTTCCATTCAATACCACCGTCGCCTCAACCCACACTATACAATCCTACACATGTCCTCACAAGCTTCTCTTCTACTCCATACTGCCTCAACTTCTGCCACAGTCCCTCCCTCCACACACTGTCATATGCCTTACTTATATCCAGGAAAGCCAGATAAGAAGCTTTTTTCTCGCTCTTCCTCACTTCACAAACTCCTCTTAACACCAACCACTGGTCTGAACATCTCCTCTGGCTCCTAAATCCTCCTTGTGCTTCCGTCAAAATCTTATCCTCAGTGAGCACTCCCAACCTCCTTGCTAACACTCTCGCAGACACCTTCACCACATTACAACACAATGAAATTCCCCTATAATTCCCTACTTCATCCTCGTCACCATCCTTGTGGAGAGGTACTAGTAAACTCCTCTTCCAGTCCACTGGGCAGCACTCAATCTTCATCACCACATTCATCACCTGCACCATCACTTCCACCAACCTTCTACCTCCATACATCAGCATCTCATTCAACATTCCATCAGGGCCTGGTGCCTTTCCTCTCTTCAAACACTTTAATACCTCTACTACTTCTTCCCAGCTTACTTCTTCACACATACCCAGCTCATGCCCACCCACTTCTCCCAACTCTACTTCTTGTACTGTGGCATCCTCTTTTTTCCTCCCCAGCTCTTCCCAGTGTTTTGCCATCACCTCCAACACCTCGACTTCCTCCTCTACCATCCTTCCCTCATCATCTCTCACTCCTTTTATCCTTCTCTCCTTCCTCTTTGCTCTTAAATCATTCCAAAACAGCTTACAACTAGTCCCACCCTGCTCTCTAATCTTCTTTATAGTTCTCTTCCTCAATTCCTTCTTCTCTATCCTAATAGTCTTTTTCACTTCCTTTCTTGCTTCTCTATAGTCATCCCATAGTTGTCTTAATGTAGCCTCTCTCTCCCCTCTCTTCCTGGCTTCCCTTAGCCTCTTACATTTCTCCTTCCTGACACCAATCAACCACTCCACATCCTCTGACCACCATCCCTCTGACCTGTCTGTAATCTTCTTCCTTCCAATTCCTTTCTCCGCTGCAGCCAAAACTTTCTCCTTCCACCTACCCCACACCTCTTCAACTATGTTTCCTCCCAACTCTTGCTCAAGCTCTCTCACCTCCTCTTCCCACCCCATGAACATTTCCTCCACTGCCTCCTGATACTCCATCCAGTCTAGCCTATTGTCAACTCTCCATTTATGTCGCTCTCTTCTCATTTGTACCTCTCTCCTACCCCACGTAATTTCTCCCCAAATAATGTTATGGTCCGACCCCACATCCAGCTTGCCTGAGTCCTCAACTACCACCCTAGCTACATCCATGTCCTCACTAAACAACATAATTTATAGTCTATGACCGACTTTCTCTCCCCACATTCCCACGTCCACCTGCCCTCACAGCACTGCAACTCGTTCCCCACAACCAGACCTCCAACCCTAACCAACTCCAACAACCGCCTTCCATTACTGTTTGGGTTGTCCTCCACTCCTAATCCAATCTTTGCATTGAAGTCCCCCATCATAACAACATCGAACCCTTTCTCTTCATACTTCACCACATCCTCCTGCAATACCTCAAACAATACCTCCGTCTCACTCACTCTCACTCCTTCTGGGTTCACATACACTACCCCTACCATGGGTTTTCTTCTCCCCGCTCCGCTTAACTCCACCCACAGTAAACCTTCTCTTGACTTCCTCACCCTAGATTCCAAACTCTCATGCACCAGAACTCCCACACCTCCACTCGCCTGCCTGCCACCCTCTCTATTCCTGCCATACCACTCATATCCTGCCACACTCACCTCATCCTCCTTCTGCAAAAATGTCTCCGCTAATCCCAGCACATCAAACTTCTTCGTTCCCAACACTACCTTCAAATCCACCTCCCTTGACCACTATCCTCTACAATTAACAAATGCCACTCTCAACCGCCCAGTTTCCCTATCTTTGGTCCCTCTCCCAACCCCCACCCTCCTCAAGCATATTATTCATGTATGCATCTGGACAGGCAAAAGTAAAAGTAAGCTTGACTGCATTGGACCATGAGACAGAGCCGAACTTGAAGGGAAATAGGGAGAAGTATTGGCTGACCTCGTTGAACACTGGCTAGGATTGTTGTTGCTTTTTGATCAATTATTATTATTATTTTTATTTTTATTTTTTTAACCATGTCATTGTTACATCTATCAGTACCCAGGCAAGAGCAGGGAGGGTGCTCTGCTTTATTCTGTGCAGTGCTCCATTGATAAGGCACACTTCTAGACTGCATATGACATTTCTTATTTTATAACAGCCAATCACAGTCGTAAATATTTATCTAATTCTCCATGATGCATTGTTCTTATCCCCTTTTGCAAGTAAGACTTGTAGACAAAGTATTGTTCCAGGAATAAAGTTTTTGATGTCAAAAGTCATATCCCATTTTGATTGATGGCACATTGACATAGCTAGCTAATGGTACCTACATGAACTTTTGACTTTAAAATATATAGTGTAGACAGGTGAAATTTTCCTGTTTCTTATTTGCAATGTTGCCTATGCATGTGATAATGTCAAGAGAATAGATCTTTCTATCTGCTTGAAAATGAATTTGTTCATTGCCATATAAAAGAAAGGAGATCACTATTATATTTATGGTTCTGCAGGAATATTTGACCTACAATAAACTTCTAACTGGTAAGTGAAGCTTAAGTGTCCTAGTTGGTAATAAAATGTGTCATCATGAGGCATAGTATGTTGGCAATTTACAAAATTTGTCACCAAATGTTTTTTCTGTTGAGTTTTTTTACACAGCCATCTCTTTCATTTGAAACTATCCTTAGCTACATGCATGAAGGATATGTATCGGTCCTGCAGTGTTTTTGCTGAGCTTCAGGTCCAATTTTGGCTAAGTATAACAGTAAATGCATAGCCCACAAGTAATAATGGAAAGGGTCCTGCAAAGTATACCTCATCTTGTTGTGTATTAAAACAGCATCTTGATTGCTGGAGAGTGGGAGAGGGTACATATGAAACATTAAAAGAAACCCTTTCTGGAAGGACATGGGTCAAGACTGAAATTGAAGAAATGATATTTCAAGCAAACACCTCTCGACTATTTGTGGTGTGATATTGATAGTGAAGGTCTCCACTCTTTGACTAGTAAACAAACGGGAAACAAACGGGAATCACGAGTGGTTCCTCCAAGCACAAGTACCTAAAGAAATTGTGAGCTCTCTTCTCTGTTAATTACTATGACAAATTTATATCACAGTTATTGATTTTGACCTAACCTCTCAACCATTTGCTATGTAAGAGAATCATGGCCCAAGATGTTGATTAGCCTTTAGGAAGTTGTACATAACAATGCACAGTTACCATTACACTGTGATGCATCTTCTTTACGGAGTTTGAATATTTTTAAAAAATATTTGGCTGATGGTGACCGCTAGTTGATAAAATAAAAACTTCCTGTAATTGCAAAGGTTGTTTATATTTGCCCAAAGTTTTCATTAAACTGCTTTAGTAGCTGAACTTTTCATTAGCAGACTTGCTTTTTGGTATAGCAATTATAGCAACTACCATTACTACAGCTGTGGCTATATCTGTTATATGGTACTCTAATACTCAATTGACATATGCACACAAGTAAGTTGTCTATGTATGTAGCCGGGCCCAGACTGGGGGGGAAAATGCACCTGGCAAGAATAGAAAACACCACAAACCATGTATGTCAGTGTCGGCAAACGACATTTTTGGGCGCAAATTTCATTGCATTCTGTTTGAAATAGTTTATCTTTTTCAATCTTGCCATTTTTGCACCTCCTATATATTTCTTTGCTTTCCTTTCATCCATTTTGCAATAATTTAGATGCAGATTTCAGAACAATTGATGCACAAGCATGAACAATCTTGGAGAGCAATTACAAAACATAATACCATAAGGGTCGCAATTTTGCTTCTATATTTTAGTCACTTGGGCATGTTTTGGAGTTGAACTTTTTTCTGATTATTACATTTCATGCTTAAAAGCACTAATCAATCTCATAAGTGGCCAGCACCAAATGAATAGAAGGAGCTTTGGGGTAACCTTTTTTTGTTGTAGTTGTTTTTTGCTTTGTCTAGGCGATCAATATTTTCAGCACCACTCCATTTTAAACACTGGTCCACCAGGCATTGCCTGGTATATCCTATTGCCAGTCCAGGCCTGTATGTAACCCACTCATGGTCATTAATACTTTTACTAGCAAATCAGGCCAGTAGGTTATACTGTAGTTGACTTGCTTTGTTGGCTAGACCTATAGCAGCTACTATAGCTAGAGGTTTGTGGCTCTAGCTTTCACATGGCACTGAAACCTTTAGCTAACCGATGCCATGGCTCTTATGTACTTAGTGGCTTACGTTTTCACCTTTGAGCTTGCTTTGTGGGACTAGACCTAGAACAGTACCAGCTTTAATAGTGGATCCACTTTTATTAGCTATACCTTTGAATGGAGTACAGTATTGAGTAGGAAGCATAGCTAACCTAACCTCTGCTGTGAAACATTTGTTGTGTGTACTTGTAGACTGTCAAGCTTAGCTTCCTAACCTCTAGATAAACACGTGCATAGATAAATGTTCTATAAAGCTTTAGCTTCTTAAACACCATTATTCCTAATGAAGGCTAGAACATCTAGTCAAACCATCGATAGAATACAATTTCAAGTTGTAGCAGTTGTCAGAGAATTAATTGGAATCACTGGAATCAATGTAGAAGAGTAAATGCAATTATGCTCAGATGGACAAGGAGGAATTTCAATTGATATACAGCATAACGAATATTAGTTTGTGGTTGGCCGGTTCTCACAATAAACATCTCAGGTAAAAGACAAGCCTACGACTCATGATGCAGTCAGATAGTTATGTGGTCTATTTTTCTTCCAGGTTAAAAGCATGATCCACACGTTAGATCGAGCACATAAATTGCAATGCCGATAGGTTGTCTAGATTCACTTTGATTGCCAGAAGAATTTGAGAAGTGTGGCTATTACGCTCAGTTTATAATTATTTATACTGGTTTATAATATTGAAAGTCTGGCATTGACTGTCTGACAACTACGTGAGCTACTAATAAGAGCAAATACTGGAGGATGATGGGTCACATGACGAAAGGATGGACCAGTGAGATTTGAAAGGAATTGAAAACCCATTACCAACACAGTTTAGAACTTGGTATAGAGCAGAATGTCCACTTCAGGATAGTTACAGTCTCTCAAGAAATATCAGTCACAAATTCTGAGAGAGTTCCATGCCCAGTCATCTAGGTATGAAAAGGAACAAGGCTGTTGCCAAATTGTGGTATGGAGGTCAGCTATCAATCCAGATATTGAAACAAAAACAATGAAAACTCTGAAGCCTGCCAATAAGTGTTGTAGCAACTGTTTAGCTTCACACCTGGCCTGGCCCTTAGGTTTGTGAGAAAAAGTCCACATTCATTTTGGTGGTCCATGAAAGAGCTCAATATTTTATGTAATTGTGAATGTATATTCAAAATGGTTAGAGGTAATGCTAATGGTAACGATCAGAAGGTTGCAGAATTATATTTTATGCATGACATGCCAGAGTCATAGGCAGCCTCTTGTTATAGTCGGTGTACTTTGAGTTATGCTTATGAAATGACTTATATCATCGTATCCTTTCGATCACATCCTGTGTGCGATCATTGTTGATGTAGCAATGATACCTGTGTGAAGTGTGAAGTTCAGTTAATTAATAATTGGTTTTGATAACAAGGGTAAACTAATTCACTATGGCTTGAAACCATTTGCTCAGGTAGTAGGCAGTTTGGAGTATAAGAGATACTCATGTGCAATTGCTATAAGTTAGTCTAACATGGCAAAGGGGAAAGGTGGGAGGGGAGAGTTGATTTTTCTCCATATCATGTTAATCACATAATTAAAGATTAGAAGTTTTGGCCCCCTTGTAGAATGCTTAATAAAATTAGAGAGATCTAATATCCTAGGAATTTTCACCTTTCAAGAAAATAATTAATTCTCAAAACACCGATCTCAGCCAATTTATTGACTTACTCTGTGTGCTAACCCAATAGTAAAAGCTAATTGCTCATTTGTGTAAAAATCATAATTACTCGGAATTTTTTCTCGGTATCTTGTCATGTGATTTTGTATCACCTTTCAATAGTATACATGAATTCATATTTATATCACTGTCAGTTATTAGTTAAACTAGTCTGCAGTAGCACTTGCTATTATTAGGCTTGTGCCAAGTCAAGCTTGCAGAAGACTTTCCTCCCAGCCAAGGTTGAAAATATATCTTCATTTGTTGTTAGTGGATACAGATTTACCTATGGTGACTTTGTGGTCACCTCAGAGATATACACTGCCATCAGCCTTTGAGGGTTGACAGTTGCATTTTTTAATTAAAAAGAAAAAACTTGTGGTTACCACTTTATAGCTCCATAGATTATGTAAACTTCATGGTATGGACTTGATATATAACTCAAAAGATAGGTCTCTCTGTGCGCTCTCTTGTAATACTAAAATATTTTTCATAAGCCAAGTTACTGGAGCTAAAGTGGATGGAACCTCAAAACCTGAATGCCTGATTTTGCCGCGTAAATATCTTCAGGTCAAGTGCTACAGATTTGAAATTAGCACCAGTTCTAGAGTAAGCCCTACTCTATGCAATGACAATTTTGATTAGGCGTTAAAATGTAAGTACGTGGTCAAGCACATGGAATTAATTTCGTTAAAATTCCATAAAATTAATTTTCCACCCAGACGCTTTGACTGCATACTTACATTTTAGAGGAGGGCTTCCACTAGCCACTGGTGCTAATTTCAACTCTCTAGCTCTTGGCAATCTGGAGATATTTAACTTAGCTATAGGGCAAGGTCACCGTGATGCGTGTTACGTTTTTTCGACTTTTTTCTACTTTACTTGCCTACTATTTTACTATGCTTCAATATATGAGCACCACAAAAATTCCCTTGTGAATATCAGGACATAGCTAAACTTTTAACCAATTTTCATAAAAAGTTTCACTGTAAGTTAGGAGCTAGAGCTTGATAAGTGATCGTGATGCGCGTTACGAAATTGTGACACAAAATTTCTTAACTCAATTTGTACACAAGTTTCTAGAAAAACGGCTCCTTCAATTTAGTTAATTCATATACATCTTCAGTAGAACTACGTTGACTAAACATCCTCCAAATGTGATATTTCAAACTTGACCGATGTGCGTAGGGGGCCCATCGGGGTACGACTGTGTCACGTGATGCGCGTTACATGATGCGTGTTACAAAAAAAAATCAGGACAAACTGACACAAATATTGCTATGTATTTAATCTACACCCCAAAAAGTACCTCACTGAGAAGGGGAGGATATGATGCATCGAGGCGGAAGGGGGGGGGGGGGGGGGGGGGCATGATGCATCCGATTGAGTGGTCTCCCGGAGGTTAGTTATGTACATATATGCATTCATGTGTATTCATCCAATCATGTCTATGTATTAGGCAGAGGTAGGTATACAGGAAAATACATGAAACATGATCAATTATTTTTCTTCCATTCCCTGGTCCCTAAATTCATATCATTTTTATTCAATCCAAAGAATCGGGAGGAGTGGCAGATTGGTGCTGGGGCTTGAACCCGTGCCAGCACGTCCTCACGTGCGACAGGGAGCCGATCTGGCTTCATCGGCCAGTTGTATCTGCCAAGTCTGGCATTTTTCATAAAAGATATGTCCACATGTGTTGGCGTGCTGCCCTCCACAACACCAAGATATGCTTTTCCATCATACACTAATGCCAGGAAGTCATTCTTGCTGAAAGTAGCAGTGATGAAGTTTTCCTCCACTTCCATATCCTGCTTCTCCTGCACTTCCATATCTGGTTCAATCTCCTGAGCTACCTCAAAGTCTCTACTGAGACAAGCATGTTGTACTTTCCCAACCTTTCTGATGCAATGCATATTACGGATGCCATTTACCGCAGGTGAGGCTGCCCAGAATGCATCATCTAGCCCCATCTGATGATTTCGCTCCACTATCTCATCGTTGATGACATCAGTAACCATCACTGATGGCATTAAGGCTGCTGCAGCTGCGAATGAGGCAGAATCGCGGACAAGTGACTGGCGAGACTTGATCCTATTCCACACATATCGCTTCGTACTGCCTCCGGTACCGTCCACTGGGCCTTTCCCATGGCTGGTGGCAAAGTAGTTCCAAGTGAGGATGAGGGAATGTCTCTCCTCCAGCATAGGTAGAGCATCAACAATGTATCGACTCTTGAATTGGGCCGAGGTCCCATCTGACCAGATGTTGATGTCAGTAACCTACAGGGAATATGAGTGGGGCAGGGCCTTGAAATGATCTAAAATGTTGTATTATGTAGGTTGAATTACAGGGCTACAGGAAGGTTGAAGGCGAAACTGGCCCCCAATAATCAGAATTTTTTTACCTCGTTAGGTAGCGTTTCAAGGATCTTGTCCATGTAAGGCAGGATAGTGAACTTGGAATGGTCCTTGCAGTCAGAGGTGAGGACACCACTGTGATGCTCCCCGCCATACCACAGGGAGTACGTGAACAGTGATATGCCCGCATGAGTCCAGTGTGCTGACTGCACCTCATCCTGCTCTATACATTCAAAGTTCTCCGAGAATAAACTTGACAGAAAGTGAAACTACAAATGGTTACCTTGCCATGAAGTGATGTAGTGTTGACAGCACTGATGTGATGGAGAATAGAATAAATCTGAGAGCTAGATCTTCTAATCCACTGCACTGCCTGCCTTTGATGGGTTTTAAATAGAACTTATGAGCTGTGGTGCCACATGGAGACAGGGCAGACTATTGGCATACTCTGGCATCTTCATGAAGCCTTTGATGTGACAGATAGGCAGACCCCCCCTCCTACAATAATTTTTTTAATTTTTATGTTTAGCCTTTGATGTATAGCATATTGAACACACCCTCTCTCCCCTGTGATGCATGTTACAAACTTTAATTGGAATATACAAGAAATATCCTCCTTCAATATGGGCCATTTTTGGTAGGCAGGAGGGGCTTATGTTAGGGAAGGAGACTACAAGATTTTATCAACATAGGTTTAAAACTATGAGGGTAGCTTGAACTTATTGATGTTTTCCGTGATGCGTGTTACATGTGATGTCAGGTAATCAAAAATCTATCAAGCGCCCATATCATGTTGATAATAACAAAAAATCTTTCTCAATATAGAAAGTTGATTGAAATCCCCACGCAAAAGTATCAACATATGTGGCATAGCTATATTTTAGGAAGGATTTTAGCTTTTGTACATTTTAGATATATTTACTCAAAAACGAGCCTCTAAATTATGTTCTCCTTCAGAGCAATGGTTCTGGGTAGTAAATGGAGATATCTGCCTAAACTCCACATTTTCTGAAGCAGTGGAGTCTACTTTCATATACATAAACTTTTATGGCAATACCATTGAGATTTTTTTCCCATCTCAAATGTCATGATTTCGTGACCTTGCCCTATAGTTATACTTAAGAAATATATTTTAATATTAACAGAGAGCACTGAGCTATATATCAAGTCCATACCATAAAGTTTACAGAATCTATGGAGCTATAAATTGATGACCACAAATTGTTGCTTTTAATTAAAAAATACAACTGTCTCCCCTTGAAGCAGACAAAAGGAGAGTTTCCCAGTCTCTAAAGGCCATTTCTAAAATGATGGCTAATCATTCCACTCTGTCTGAGTCTTGCTCAACAGCACCCTTGTGAGAATATGACAGAGAGCAAGATCAAGCATCCCCCTTCAATTCTACCTAAGTCCTTTGATCTAGCCCTGACATCTTGGTGCTCATACTCAATTGAGTGAAATCAGCTCGAGAACTAGAAAGATGCCTAGAAAGAGGGGAAAAATTACTTTAAGTAGCTGCTTTAACCAAAGTTGATGGTGGCAAATTCCATCGTAGTTTAGCTGAAGAACTTGGTATGAACAAGACTCAAATCCAGAACATTGTTAAGGATAGGGAAAACACTAACATGGGAAACTGGTGAACAGGAGGAAAAAAGGTATTTCAAAGTTAGAAAATGGGTTGAAATGAATAGAGCAAGAGCTAACAACATCCTAGTAAGTGGACCAACTTATCCAAGAGAGTGCCTCCTATGTATATATTAAGCAGAGATAGGCCTTGATGTTTCACTGGCTCTAATGGATTTCTACAAAAGTGGCAGAAGCATCACAATGTACAGATGTCTATTTTATTGGGAGAAGCAGCAATGTCAACCAACTATGGTGAATGATTGGTGTGAAAGATGGAAGACACTATTCGAAGGATATGCTGCCAAGGATATTTTAACTCTGACAAAACTGGCACTTTTAGACCTATGCCTAAAAGATAGTTAGTTGTCAAAGAAGGTTGAAGAAGATGGGTAAGAAACAAAATGAGAGAGTCACAGTTCTCAAGCTTGACCTGCCATTGGAGAAAAACTTACTCCACTAATGATAGGATAGAGTGCAAAGCCTCATTGTTTCAGGAGGTTTTCTAGTGATTTCTGCACATAATATGTGCTTCAAACATAAAAGCATGGATGATAAGAAACCTGTTTGAGAATTCACTAGACTAGTTGAACTGCAAGATTATAGTGGAGAGCAGATCAATCATACTCTTTATAGACAACTGTACTGCCCACCTTGATGCTGTCGAATGTTAAACTAGTTTTCTTCCTCCTAACATCACCTCTAGATCATAGCCTTGCGATGCTGGAATTATTCAAAATGTTAGAACATAATATAGGAAGCAGATTCTTTGCCATGTACTTGTGCATCCATGCTGACAAAGAAAATTTACATGCAATGATCGTCAGGAAAGCCATCCCTGACTGGAGATCACAGAAACCACAGAACCTACACAGAGCTTCCACAGAGTACAAGTCACAAGTAAATGATTATTAAGGAACCACAACTAATAGACTATTATTTAACTTATGTCACAATGGAATATACAGAGGAATGGAAGATTCTTCAGCAAGTGGATTGGTGACTCTGACCTGATTACCGTGAATAGAAAATAAAAAGAGACCGATTATGTCATATATATAGAGAGAGGGCTAGCAGACTTTTAGTAATATTGATTCCGACTACTGTACTGTGATCTAAAACCATGAATTGATTGTATGTGCTATATACAGGGGTTTTCCACGAGCTCTGTAGTAGAAAGTAAGGTTGAGACACTCAAGTGTGGTGAACTAGTTGGTCTAGTCAAGATTGGTGAATCAGGATAATTGCCAGTAAGGACTAGGCGTCACAGGAATCCCATAGGTTAGGACTCTCATGGGAATAACCCATTCCTAACAGAGGGACTTTCCTGACAGTAGTGGCAGCGGTGGGATCTTCTTTATAGAGGATCCTGGCCAAGCCTTTATTAGTGCAGAGGTTGGTTGAGTAGCTAGATGAAACAGGAACCCATCTAGGCACGGCATAGAAGGCTTGCGAATTTACCCTTACCAGACCTAGAGCTGAGGTTTTTGTTTTGGGTGTGGTAAGGATGAGTAATGAGGACAGGAAAACTTCATGGTAACACCCTCAGTGGTTTTCCCCACTGCAGTAGACCCTATGGATCGTTTCCTGACCCAGTGGCTTCAGATTGACCAGCTCAGGAATGAGAGGGAGGACCGGAGAAGGGAAGAAAAATGGCAAAGACAAGCAGATCAACAGGAAAGTCTGCTACAGAGTCAGGCTGACCAGCAGGAAAGGCTAATCCAGATGCTGGTGAAGCCTGGGGGCAAATGAGACAACCCCCACTTGGAGCCGACCCACCTCCCTGTGCTGCCAAGTTGATCGTACAGAAATTCCAGGAAGTGTCGATGACATGGGTTCCTTCCTGGATGCTTTTGAGGCAACAACTCACACTGGAGGCTGGCCACAGTGACAGTGAACAGCATTTCTGTGAAGTTCGTTGTCTGGAGTGGGCCTGACTTCCATGGAGATGAGCAGTCAAGGGGGAACTGTTAAGGGAGTACAGTATTACCACCGAAACTTTCAGAAGATGACTTTTGACATTCCCTTTGACCAGTCTCACCCTGATGCATGGCTGTCGAGGCACCACCAGAGCTTTCTATAGTAGTTGGCCTCATTCCCACTTGATGACCAGACAACCATGCTGATGGAGATTACTCGGAAGCGACTGCCTAAGTGGTTGAAAGTACACATGAGAAACCTCAACCCAAAGATCTTCGAAGAGCTGTCAGGAGTTATAGTGAGGTACTTGGCAAATCAGCCTAGGAGGGAATCAGAGTTTCCTAAACTGACAGAGAGAACCACCGAGAAGGCAAGGCCCCAACCCAAGACATCCTTCCGACCTGGACTCCCTGCACAGGGCCCCAGAAAGATTGGCTGGGACTGACCCACACTGAGAGGAAGTCAAGGGGGCAAAGATAATGTATGCTCATCACCCAGGAACACCCCAGAAATGCGATGATTCAGGTGTAACCGACTAGGGCACATGAAACAAGACTGCCGGGTGAAATTGGAGCAAGTTCAGCTGGTTTGCAAGACAACCAGGGATGACACCGTGAACCATTGGACCAGGCAGGCCAAACTGAAAGGCAGGATAGTGAAAATCTGGCTGGATTCGGGATATCTAGTACACGTGAGGTATGTAGCCAAAGAAGAGAGGCTGGGCTGGATCATCTCCTATGCTACAGCCAGTTCACGGGAGATGTGGTTCCTGGCAGCCAGAGTAGTATTGGAACTGGCTGGGAGGAAGTACCACTTAACTGTGGGCATACCACCACACCTACCGATTGATATGTTGGTGGGACAAGACGTCCCACAGCTGAAAGAGTGGCTGGCTAAAGTGGAGTCGCAAGAGCAAAGACTCACCAGAGAAGACGCCACACCCAGGCATGAACCCGAGTGTAGGAACAGGAATTGATTCCAGCCCAGCAGACCAACAATGAGGTCGTGCTGACTGACCCACGGGAAGAGGCCCACGATGAAGGAGAGACAGGAGCTGAACTCCCCTACAACTTTGAGGATGACTTCTTCACAGTAAAGAGAGTCAGAAGCGAGAAACCGAAAGAAAATAAACAGGGAGCAATTATACTACCTGACCGAATGTCCCTGGAGGAACTACGGGCCGTCCAACAGACTGATACATCCCAAGGCTACAAGCACACCAGAGCAAAGACCCATACCTTTGGGAGAAGGGACTGTTGATGAGGAAGCCAATCACAGCCGAAGGAAGAAACCTTGTGGTGGTACCGAGTGAGGCACGGACAGAGATCTTGAGGTGGCATACAACTCACCCACCGCAACTCACTTTGGGCAAGCCAGGATGCTTACCATCAGAAATACTATGGACTGGCCTAGCATCGCCAAGGACGTAAGAGAGGTATATATATCATGTTCTGTATGCCAGCAAGTGAAACCTGTGACCACCCAGAGTGCACCCTTACATTCATTTCCAGTAATAAGCATTCCCTTCAAAAGAATAGCTATGGACATTTTCGGGCCCCTGAAATGTACTAAGGGAGGAAATAAGTATGTCCTGATTGTAATGGACTATGCTACCAAATAGCACGAAACGTTTACCCTCATGAACACCTCAACTGAGATGCTTCTGGACTGTTTGGTAGAAGCATTTGCCAGACTAAGAATTCCCGAGTGTCATATAATGGAAGTAATTTCATTTCCAGAACCATGCATCAATTTTGCCAGCTGACAGGCATCCATCAAATCAAAACCTCCCCATACCATCCCCAAACCGAAGGTATGGTGGAGCAATTTAATGCAACTATGAAAAGGCACGTCCAAAAGCTAACCCCCCAAAAAATGACAAGGAGTGGGATAGCCTTCATTATGGTCCTATAGGGGGACAGTTGACAGTGCCATGGGATACTCCCCATTAGAACTGTTGTATGGTAGGCCGATGAAGACAACAATTGATGAACTAGCAAAATATTGGAGGGGAAAGCAAGGAGAAAAAGATATCGAGGTAGTCAAGTACCTCCGGGTTTTAAGGGCAAAACTCGAACTAGTTCTGGAGGTGGATGCTAAGAATGAAAAGCAGATCAAACAATCACACCAAAAGTAACATGATAAAAAGGTAACCAAGAGAAATTTCAATGTGGATGACTATGTGTTAGCTTTTCAACCCTGACGAGTAAGTAATGTCCAGAATGAGTGGAGAAGGCCGGATCATTACTAAAAAGTTAACTGAGGTAGCCTACCAAGTGGATTTGGGTGAAGGGTCGAAACGGTTGCAGACGTTCCACGTGAATGGTATGAAGGCATGGCACTCCCCAGTGCCAGCATTATTGCTAGCTGTGGATAGTGAACCGAACTACCCTGAACCCGATGAAATACCAAAATGGGAAGAACATCTCTCGCAACTACAACCCTACCAGAGAGACAAATTGGAATAACTGAAATCTGAGTTTCAGGAAATTATCAGCGACAGACCTGGAAGGAAGGTAATGGTAGAACACACTATCGATACCGGTGATGCTTCTCCTATCTGGCTTCCACCATACCACCTCCCCACTCCTCTCATGAGTTCCTATGTAGTTAAATCAGAACATTACTGGAAAATTATATCATCCCCCCTCCAAGAGTCCCTGGGCTGCCCCGGTGGTCTTGGTTCCGAAAAAGGACGGTACAAAGAGGCTATGTGTCGATTTTCAGAAACTGAACCTGGTTACTCAGGCAGACCCCTGCCCAATACCAAGAATTGAGGAACTCGTAGATGGAATAGGAAATGCCAAATGGATTACCACCCTCGATCTGATCAAAGTCTACTGGCAGGTTCCGATGGAAAGGTCGAGCTGGGAGAAAACTGCCTTCATCACCCTGTGGGAGAAATATGAGTTTACGACCATGCCGTTTGGGCTTATGTCAGCCCCAATATTCCACGTACCCAGGATACATATCCAAGGATACATATCCCATATACCAAGGATACATATCCCACATACCAAGGATACATATCCCACATACCCAGGAAACATATCCCACATACGCAGGATACATAGCTACCCCACATACCCAGGATACATACCCCACATAACATATCCCACATACCCATCCACCTTTCAGAGGTTAATGTTCATGACATGCACCAGTATGTGGTGGCCTACCTCAAAGACATTATCATCCATAGCCAAACATGGCGAAAACATCCATGTCATCTACGCGAGGTATTCATGCGATTACGATAAGCAGGTCCCAGAATAAGGGAGGAAAAATGCCGTTTTGCCTGTAATTCATGCACGTACCTGTGACATATCATTGGAAAGGGCCAGATAAAACAAGTAGAAGCAAAGGTAAAATCAGTAAAGGAATTCGAGTCACACCAAAACCCTAAAAAGATGTGTGGGCATTCCTGGGGCATTGCGGTTATTACCGCAGGTATATACCATCATTCTCGACAATAGCCACCGCACTATCTGACTTGACTTGAAAAGACATGCCTAACTGAGTTATCTGGACGGAACAAACAGAAAGTGTATTCTAAGAGTTGAAGGATAAACGGTCGAACTACCCAGTGTTACACCTACCTGTCTGGTGGAAGGAGTTATACTCCAGACAGATGCCTCTAGTTCCGGCATTGGTTACGTTTTGAGTCAACTGGATGAAGTAGGCGACGCACATCCTATCGCATCTGGCTCGTGAAAGTTACTACCGAGGGAAGCCAAATATTCACCAATCGAGCAGGAAGGCCTTGCTATTGTGGAGGGGGGAAAGCAGTTCAGGGTATATCTAGAAGGCGTACCTTTTCGAATTGAGACAGACAATAACCCTCTAATGCATCTCTCATGGCTAAAGGATAGTCATGGTCGTATCGCAAGGTGGATCCTATCCCTTCAACCATACTACACAATGATATATCATTCAGGGAATAAAACAGGAATGCGGACGGTATCTCTAGAGAACATAGTTCTCTTCTAGAGGAAGGAGAGATGTCAGGAGACCCATCCCTGACTGGGGATCACAGAAACCGCAGAACCTACACAGAGCTTACCACAGAGTACAAGTCACAAGTAATTGATTATTAAGGAACCGAGTATTACGTAACTTACGTTACAATGGAATATACGAGGACCAGAAGATTCTTCAGCAAGTGGATTGGTGATCTGACCTGATTACTGTGAATAGAATATAAAAAGAGACTGATTATATCACATATATAGAGAAAGAGAGCTAGCAGACTCTTAGTAAGATTGATTCTGACTACTGTACTGTGTTCTAAAACCATGAATTGATTGTATCTGTGGGTTTGCATGAGCTCTATAGTAGAGAGTATGGTTGAGACACTCAAGTGTGGTGAATTAGTTGGTCTAGTCAAGATTGGTGAATCAGGAGAATTGCCAGTAAGGACTAGGCATCACAGGAATCCCATAGGTTAGGACTCTCATGGGAATAACCCATACCTAACAGAGGGACTTTCCTGACAATGATGTGGTTAAAAATGGATGAGATCCAGTGCCTTCCGACTATTGAGAAATGCTTTGTCAAGTGTGAATTTCTGGATACCTTAGTTGATTGCACTGTTAATGTCGATGATGCGGTTGAGTCCAAGCTACAAACCATGTAGGCCGAAACTGGCATGATCTGCTGGAAGTATGTGAACTGTGAGGTGGGGAGGTAAACTTGCTGACTAGCATCTGGGAGGAAAAGTAAAAAGTAAATGATAGTGTTGAAAATGAAGATGAATTAAAGAGCACACCAGGTGTGGACATCAAAACTGCAACTAAATATCTCTTTCAATAGTGTGATTTTCCTCTAGCTCATGAAATAACCGAGTGGGTGGATCTGATACAAGAGTCAAGGTATTGTAGAGGGGACTATGCTAGAGATGACCGAGTGGGTGGATCTGATACAAGAGTCAAGGTATTGTAGATGGGACTATGCTAGAGATGACCGAGTGGGTGGATCTGATACAAGAGTCAAGGTATTGTAGAGGGGACTATGCTAGAGATGACCGAGTGGGTGGATCTGATACAAGAGTCAAGGTATTGTAGAGGGGACTATGCTAGAGATGACTGAGTGGGTGGATCTAATCAGAGTTAAGGTATTGTAGAGGGGACTATGCTAGTGATGACTGAGTGGGTGGATCTAATCAGAGTTAAGGTATTGTAGAGGGGACTATGCTAGTGATTACTGAGTGGGTGGATCTGATACAAGAGTCAAGGTATTGTAGATGGGACTATGCTAGAGATGACCGAGTGGGTAGATCTGATACAAGAGTCAAGGTATTGTAGAGGGACTATGCTAGTGATGACTGAGTGTGTGGATCTGATACAAGAGTCAAGGTATTGTAGAGTGGATTATGCTAGAGTTGACCAAAAAGGCAAAACAAATTTACTGAAATGATTCAAGTGAACTACCTGAATTGTATGCATATTTTATTGTATTCATGGTGCATACATATGTATTATTATTTAGGCCCACGCATTACCCCACCCACCTGTAGTAAACGATCACCTATTTAGACTGCTTTCTATATTTCAAAGTGGGTTCACAAAAAATGAACTGCGGTATAAGCATTGAAAATGTTTTATAATATAAATTATCAAACATGATTTACTTATACAAATATTATAATATGTGACAGGTCTTGCGAAAACTTGTCCAAATGCGGGGGTACAATTTTTGGCAAAGTATGATACTATCCATGCTGCATAAATATGTGGCAGTGATAATTCTAAGCTCTAGTTCTATAGGACAAAATAAGCCTTTGCAGTTAGCTAGGTAGATGCACTTATTGTTCGTGAATGGTGGAGCGTTGTTTTGCAGATTTTTGAGTGTGCAGTTAGCCGAGCTTTCTTCAGCTGCTTTATTTTCTTCTGTGTTTCAAGTTAGCCTTAATTTAAAGGGATGATCTGCATAGAATATATAGTTAGTGCCCTAAATAGATTGGCCTGCGAAATGGCGGTTAGCTCAAACAGTGAGATACTCGAGCAAAGTTAGTGCTATACGGCTTCACCTTAGAAGTATACGGCTCATGTCATCCAAGACATAGCAAAATTCAATTATGAGTGCTTGCTGGACTGTTTTATTATGTCATAGCTCACTCTCAAACAGTTCCAAACTCATCAATTATACTGTTTTTACCATAATTATATTAGTATTGAAACACACTAAAATGATGTAAAATAACAAGAAAAAGATGAAAATAATTATGAATATAGTTAAGATTTCATTTTTCTTTTCTGTTCTGTACTTCACTGCTTATTTTCATTTTTTTCTTCTTGGATTAAAAATGCTAATGTACTTTCCCCCTTTACAGGTAATGGAAAGTTTTTCCACCATTTTTTTCAAGCAGGCTACATTTCCAAGAGTTCTGTCACTCCTACTATTGTATATTCTACATAGTGCTGTATGTCAAGAAGGTAAGTATATTAACATGTTTGCTTTTGTTAACTAATACAACTCATGTTAAGCAATACAACTTTAAAGTACCTAATAAGAATGACATCAAACAACACGAATATTGTTATTAGCAAGTAAGGCAAGAGAAAAGTTAATATTGTTTGCTTGGCCACATCTGTGCTATATATATCCAAGTATCATCATCATACATTCACTCATTCTTTCCTAAAGAATGTGAACATTTCACCTACTTTGAATACAAGTGCTTATGTAAACAAGGAAATAGTCAGAGTAAAAAAGATTTGTGAGAACTGGCTGGTAAAAAATATTGTGCAAAGAAAGATGGCTGCATTGAAATATCAACTGGTTACTTGGTTTAGCTGTGAAGACAAGGATGCTAGTTTCCATTATGATGTAGCCACACAATTGTTCAATGCAAAATGTAGTCACCAATTGTCATTCAGGTGTAGCTGGTATAAAAGTTAAAATAAGTTAAAGCAAAGTTCACGGTGTGTGTTTCTACTTGAAGCTGCTCTCTTAAGCAGTGAGAGAAAAGAAACAGGCTTCATGTTCTCAAATAGAAGAAAGCTGAGTGCATATAGTGAATCTAAGAGAGATACCATATATCGGGAATTCTTCATTGTTGATAAATTAAAAACAGGAAATAAATATGCATTACCTAAGGTAGTGTCAATATCAATCAATACCCATGGATACACACCAGGCAGTGCAAAGGAGAAGGATAGCTTCAAAAAGACTGAAAATAATCTCCTAAGGCATCCGAAATCAGAGTCTTTTACACTCTCATCGTAAAATGAGCCATCTTTTTTGCCAGAACTATGTAGAAATCTTATAGAGCAGGTTCTCCTTTAATTCCCCAATAGCTGCAATCCTATAAACATGATAGACTCTCAATAAGAAAATGCTTTGATCAGATAAAAGAGATAACCATAAAAAAAACTCTCCTATTAGAGAAGCAAATAGCATATTTGTACATACAGGTAGTGAAGTAACTTTTCTTAATACCTATATCATGATGGTTTGAAAACATAGATGATTTCCATTGGTTTGTCCATTTTTAGTCAAGCTGTACAAAGTTACTCTTTATGTCAAGCTGTGCCAAGTTACTCTCTATGGAGATAATGGTAACTGGTCAACAGAAAATAAGAAGAATTCACTCACTTATTCAGCTCTTTGTGAAATCCTTTGAATTAATAGAATCCATCTCACATTGTCTCTAAAAGATGTGTTTGTTAAAATTCAAGGGAAATCTAATGAATCTCTGTGTTGTTTGCTATAGCATGCTGTGGTAAGCTTTAAAAGAGTGAGGGAAGATATTGACAAATATTTTCAGCCAATTATTTACATAAATTACTGAAAAATTCACTGTATACAACATTAACCTAGACAGGCTGACTTCCCTAAACCCCCTCCCCCCCTACCCCCCTCCCTCTACAGGAATGTAAAATGTAGGCTTAATTACACATTATATAAATGCATGTAAACAGAATTTGTTGGTGTAATGTAATTGTGACTTATAAAATAATTTTAGCAAAGCTAGCAACATTTACAGTCCATCCTGGGGCACTGGAGCTGGAGCCCTTTTCATGGCCATAGTATGATCCTTGCCTTTACCACCATTTCTTCTCCGACCTCTATAAACATAACTGGTTATGTTTTATTGCTGGCACAATTCTACTACTACTAAGATAGTAGCTGTAATACTTGTTATGGTTATTACAGCTACTGATTGATAGATCAGAATAGTGACTCCTCAGGAACCTAGCATTGCTAGTGGCAAATTTTCTGACCTCATCACTTACTGCTGATTAATCTTCAGTTTGATTCCCATTTTGGTCCCATTTTGGTAGGTATAACTCAACAATACCAGTGATATCTTGTAGATTCTTGTTATCTCTTTGGTTACTGAAAAAGAGTAGAAGAGGCTGGTATTTGAAGTAATTCATACTTCAATTAGACATCTGTTTTTCCATACACACTATGACATCATGTTCACCAAACTTTAAGCAATTAAATGGTTACATTTTAAAAAGTGAATAAGATATGCACACAATTGTTCTAAAATATTTTGTATTTGTGCAACTTCATAACTTTGTGAACTCATCCAAACTTTAGCAATTCAAGGATATTGTCTTAACCCTATTTCCTGTTCGTCATCAGGAGCTAAGTTCCATCTCATCAGGAAGAGTGGCTTTGATAAACCAGTAATATAAAACTGTGCGAAAAATTATATTCAAGCAATTTTTTTAACAAAAAAATCCTTTTAACACATGTTTTTGCCATATCATTGTTATTTCGTCTGTAATTCAGTGATCTTGCTCTTTGCACATTAAGTGTTCTTGAAATGTTAAGCCAGTAAAGAGCATGCCTAATGCAATAAATATATTATTAAAATGGAATTTCAACAATATATCTCAAATATAGCCTAGTAAACTCACCCTAGTCATCCATTCAACTAGGGAAATGTTGGCAATCATGTTACGGTCATCATGTAGTTCACTAGTGAATAGTGATTGGCTGGACATTCATGGGGAACACTCTTCACTCTCACAATTAAGACAAGAACTGTTGGACAAAACCATTTATTTTAAATATTATACATAATAGAACAATTGTGTCGTGCATGGAAATCTTATTCATAAGTAATTTAATAGCAGAAACTGACTTGGAATGATCACTCCGCTTTGTAAGAATGCAAAGAAATGGTAGAAAGGGTGATAGCTTGCTCAGAGTAGTCTTGAAATCAAATCACTTTTATCAAAGTCCTTTGGAAGTAGATTCTTCTGGGAATCATCTCCATTCTTCACATCATGACCCCTCCACAAGTTGAAGTTGCTATATCCTGTTTGCCATCACCTCCAGGATGACCAATCTCTCGCAAGTTAATTCAGCTAATTTGTATTGAACTACACTTCTCACATAGGGGCAGTCAAGCCCTTAAAATGCAATGTGGAAAATGTGGTGACTCTAAGCTTGCACTTGTTGTCATAGAAAATTTGGAAAATTTGTTTTCTACTATCCACACTGTAAAAACAGTAGTTTGCAGGACACACCCAAAGCATTGCACACTATTGATGTTATGCTGTTGTTATTCACTCAAACTTGAAGCGTATGCAGAGCATAACACATCATCATCATCTTTTCACATGGTTACCTGCAATTCAAGTTAATCATCGGGACTGAAATGGAGCTGTGGTTATATGTGTAGTATCATTTAGCAGCTGTTTTTCTGAATGTTAACAAGTTAAACAAGGAAATGTTTAAAAACATACTGGTACCACTCATGGGTGATGCTCTCAGACATTGACTACCAAATAGAACAAGCTATATAGATGGTATGAAGAGGAGACAGTTCATTAACATTCTGTATGAAATACAATTGATGGAGGACATAATGAACACATTAACATCTCATGATAAACCAAGCACCTCTATTTATAGTATATGTAACTTTCAATTTTCACCTCCCTAAAAAAAAACAGGTTTACTTTATCCTATGCATATCAAACTGTTTGAAGATGACTTGTCAACTTGTGTTGGTAGTGACTGTCATGAACCTACATAAAGAACCAACTTTGAGAAAGAAAGATACTAATATTCCAGTCATATTTTGTTTCTTGAGATTCTCAAGCATTTGTTTGCATCGTCGGATCTGAAGAACCACTCATGAATGCCAGCATGAATGAAGCAAAGTTTGTTTTTTTACATAACGTATACACTAGCAGGGGGTTCACAGCATTGCCTAGACCAAAAAGAGAAGTATTGTGACAGTAGATTTTTGTAATGCAAAAACAGGTTATGATGGTCCAAGACCGATGGTAATAGCAAAATGCCTCAAAAATAATATAAAATGAGATATTTCTGCAATTTCCCCCCAAAACACCACTTGTACAACTGCCTGTTACCTTTTATATGCGTGATATCTGGTGTATTCAGGTAACATGACGGAACCAACTAAAAGAGTAGCCAAAATCCTACAAAAAGTCCCAAATATGAGGAACAAACTCTTTGGTGGTTGTCAGGGGCCGCCTGACATGGCCAAGCCTGGCCATAACCTGTAGCTAGAGGTAGCTTATATCTGTTAGTTCTAATTAGCTAACCATGGTTAATTACTGTTAATTGATGTGGTTCACACCTGGATTTATACAGGCTTATGTGTCTCTACCTGTCATCTGTATGTTTGACTTTGGACTGTGCATTGTAAGGTGTTAGCCATATGTCACTTACTGTGTGAGGCTGGGAGTGGTTATAAAAAACCCTGCCAGCCAAACTGTTTCAGTCTACTGTTGTTGCTTTGAGTAATAAAACTTAGTCTAACTTTATACCCTAAATTTCTCTGGGTAGACTAGGCGACTTACTCCTAGCTGTTAGGCTCTGGTGGCAGCAATACCTACCATATTGGGACTAGGCAGAAGTTGAACCCCAACACATGGTGGCAGCGGTGCTCAAGAATTTCAATCAGCCATCATCATATCAACCGCTATTTCACAGCCATGAACCAGCCAAGACCCTACAACACTAGATCTGGACAGCAAGAGGAGCCAAGCGCAGGGGAGATGGCTGCTGCTTCCCAACCTTCAGCCCGACTAGGAGGGGAAGACTTGCCGATGGACATGCACCCAGGCCTAGATGACGACCGCTTCTCCGAATCTGTGGAGGGAAACCCACCTTCTCCAACGCAAACTACTTTCCAGGATCCTATGGCAATGTTGGCGCAAGCTATGACTGCCTTGATAGCCTCTTCAAATGATGACAAAAGATTTTGGAGAGAGAGACAAATCAGGATGGAGAGGTTTGAGGAACTCAGCACTCGAAGAGGCAACACTGCAATTGAGGAACAAGCTAGAGCTGGGGAACGTAAGGAAGCATTGTTCAAGGCGGAACAGCTTGCCAGGAAGAGGTCCGACATACTTCACAATTTGCAGAAGTTGGATGACTCAACAGACCCCGAAGCATACCTAGAGACATTCGAGGCGGCCATGACAGATGGATCTTTCGACCAAAAGGACTGGCTATCTGCCCTGAGGAAGTTGCTGACGGGTAAGGCATTGTCCTTCTTCCGGGAGCTGGCAGTAACTGAGGAGACCCCCTACCTGTCCTTCAAAACCTCGTTTCTGGAACGGATGGGTTGCACCATCAAGCAGGCGAGGAAGACGCTATGGAGTAACCATCCGGGCAACAATACTAGCCCACGGGAACACCTTCAGCCTATCCTCAGAGCCATCACCAGGTTAGGAGAGAACCTGAAAACCAAAGCAGATTTCACAGCTGAACTGTTTCAGGGATGTCTATCTGCTTATTACTCTCCCGACGCAATCTACAACCTGCGGCATAGTGACCCAAAGGACTCCTTCCATATGGTTGAGGAACTACAAGCTATGTGGGAATCAAAGCCGACATGGGAGCGTGGCAGGATGTACAAGCTGAGACCAGACACCCATACTCTCTACAGCCAACCTAGACGTCACAGAGATGGATGGACTGCCCCCAAAGATGCCAACCGGACACCCTTCAGGGAAGGTGAGCCTTCTAAAAGTAAGGGCGGGGCCGGGTCAGCTGGGGGTAAGCGGGGAGAGGGCCGAAGGGAAACCCTGCAGGGTACCAGTTCTCAGGCTTGGCAGGCTAGAGGAGGTGCATGCTATAATTGTGGAAAGTTGGGACACTTTAAGAGAGATTGTCCTGAGGCTAACACAACTCTGCGTATGATTCAATCTGAATCTGATGAGGATCCTGCTGGAAGACTTATCAAGCGAGTGGGTACCATAGGTGGTAGGACAGGTCGCATGCTGGTGGATACAGGTGCTAGTCGAACCACTGTTCCTGCTAGATTCATAGACCCAGATCAATATACGGGTAATGAGAGAGCAAGGCTAGCCCACTTTGGCACTGTTGATATGCCCACAGCCACAGTAAACATCAAAGTGGACGGGTTTGCGAAGTCCATGGAGGTTTTTGTGGCTAGGAAAGATGCTCCACTTATATTACTGGGTATGGATCACCCAGCAGTAAAGGCTTGGGTTAACCAACGTCCCGTACTTGATCAGGGTGATGTACTTGATCAGGGTGATGTACTTGATCAGGGTGATGTACTTGATCAGGGTGATGTACTTGATCAGGGTGATGTATTTGATCAGGGTGATGTATTTGATCAGGGTGATGTATTTGATCAGGGTGATGTACTTGATCAGGGTGATGTACTTGATCAGGGTGATGTACTTGATCAGGGTGATGTACTTGATCAGGGTGATGTACTTTATCAGGGTGATATTCCTGTTCCCATACATGCCATTACTAGGGCTGGAAGCCAGGCATTAGATAGGGAGTCTGAGGAGAACAGACTAGCCGATGCAAGGGATGGGACCGAGCCCAAGGAGATGGAGTTAGCCACTCCTAAGCTCAAGACTAAGAGGCGAGGTAGGCCCAGGGAAGCTAGGAAGGCTCGAAGTACACCTGTCCTCCCAACTGATGTCCCAGTCCCCATCCCTAGTGTTGAGCTGCTAAGCAGAAGCATAGCTGAGCCTCTGGATGAAGGGAAGGGATGCTCCATTACCATTCCTCAAGAGGAGGGAAGGGCTATTGATGCTGATGTCAATTCTGAAGTTGATGTGGAGGCTGATAGATTGTTGGATGAGGTTGAGGTGGATGAGGTTGAGGTGGAAGAAGTCTCTTCGGTGGTAGAGGCAGGTAGTCTTCATGGATTAGAGAGAGGTGATATAACTGAGATTGCCTTGCCCCTCCCCACACTCGGGAAAGGGACAGAGGATGTTAAGGAGTTTATCAAGCAGCAGTCAGAAGATGGAAGTCTGACCGAGTTGAGGAGGAAGGGAAAGAGGAGTATAGATGGCTATATGTTGGATGAGGGAGTGTTGGTACACACAAAGCTAGCAGACCCAGGGAGGGAGTGGACAAGAGTTGTCATTCCTATCTGTAGGCGTAGGGAAGTTCTTGATGTAGGCCACCGGGGCCTAGCTGGGGGACATTTTTCCCACAATAAGATGGTCAGTTCCTTATCCCAGCATTTCACTTGGCCAGGGTTACGGAAGGACGCCAGGGCATACTGCAGCACATGCCCTGAGTGTCAAAGGTCGAGCAGGCAGCTGCAGCCCAGGGCACCATTAGTGACCACCCCAATCATAGACGTCCCATACCAACGGTTAGCCTGTGATCTGGTGGGTCCCTTACCTAGGACTAAGAGCGGGTACCGTTATATCCTGACAGTTATGTGCCTTGGTACTAGGTACCCTTATGCCATTCCCCTCAAGAAGGTTGATGCCATCACAGTAGCTGAGGGTCTAATGGAGGTAATAGCCCACACTGGAATTCCTCAGGAGCTATTATCAGACCAGGGCTCTGTGTTCATAGGACGAGTGAACAAAGAACTGTGTAGACTTCTCAACATAGACAAGTTACGTACCACTGCCTACCACCCACAAACCAATGGGATACTTGAGAGGTGGCATGGCTGCCTCAAGAGTATGCTTAGGAAGGTAGGAGAGGATCAGGAAGTTTGGGCTAGACTGTTAAAGTTCTGTCTATTAGCTTACAGAGCGACACCCCATGCAGCTACAGGATTTTCCCCATATGAGCTTGTACATGGTAGGAATTTAAGGGGACCTTTGGAAGCCATGAAAGAAGGATGGGTGAGAGGGGAGGTTAGTTTCTCTAACACAGTTGACTGGGTCAATGACTTAAGAAGGACTCTCACTATCCTGCAGGAAGCTGCCCGGGAAAATGAGGAAGAGTTTAAAGCTAAGACCAAAGCTGCCTATGACGAGAGAGCCCAGCAGGAGAGGCACTTGGAGCCTGGAGACATGGTATTATGCCATACACCGGGTCTTACTGGGAAGCTGCACAGTATTTGGGCGGGCCCCTATGAGGTGATTGCCAAGCTATCTGAAACAAACTATAAGTTAGCTGTACCTGATAAGAGATCCCACACTGAGGTAGTCCATATAAATAGGCTTAACCGTCTCACCGCCGTATCCGCCATATGGCGGAGTTGCAATTGACCGCGACAAAAACAAATATATAAAATCGTTAGTTTTAGCTACGCATGTGCTAAATATACCTGAGCATGTCCCTTGCTTAGCTAGAGCTAGAATTAAAATAGCTGAGGTATAGTGCCAAGGTAACCAAGGTATTGGTGACGTCAAACTCAGCTGATCGTTTAAAAAAATGGCTTCTAGACTAAATGTGGACGATGTTTTGGCAATGCTGGATAACGACGAATTCGGTCTGTCTGAGGTTGAAAGCAGTGATGAGGAAGGAGAAGGGATATTTGCCTACCACGGAGAACAGACTAGAGATCCTGAAGAGCTAGCAACTCTGAATGACATCGTAGATTCAGAACCTTTTTTTTGGCCAGTCCAGAGATAGTAGCGCTGATTTGCGTAGGGATCCAGGTCTTGAGACTGACGATGGTGAAGAACAGGAACAAGATGTCCCAGGAAAATAAATAGCCATACATGTAAGATCCTTTGGCATTACTGCTTTTTTTCTGACTTGTATAAAAAATAGCATTTACCTGGGTACTTCGCGGGTACTAGCTATCCATCTATATAGCTATAATAATATAAAGCTAGTAGGTAGTTAATTAGCTATGGTTTCTAATTATCTACCCTAGTAAAATATGACACTGTCATTTTATTATATTTACTTCATGATGTAATCTCCAGTTATCTGTCCCTAAAAATACAATCAAAACAAACAATCAAATGTTATAATGATATTCATCGTATGTGGTCAGTTGCTAGGAAACCTACAGTTGACCACAATGTTTATCAACACCAATGCTATAACATCAACCATGGTTGCTAGGGACATTTGTGCACTCCTGGTTGAATATAAAATATTATGTAAAATAAAGTCACTATTTTTTACAAGTGCTGTGTAAATCCAGCGGTGGAAGGGTTAAGGAATGGAAGACCCCTACGGCCAGCCTCTTTCGGGTAGTGGTTGCTGATGAGAGTGGCGACTCCCCTGATCCAATTGGTAAGATGAGAATGGGTACACCTGTTCTAACGTCTGATCAGAAATTTGAGCTACAAAAGCTCTTGGAAGAATTTTCAGATGTGGTCACCACTGAGCTAGGGAAGGTTAGGGGGACTGAACATGTGATAGACATGGGTCAAGTCCAGCCCATCCGTACTGCTCCCTACAGAATTGCGCCAGGTTGGAGAGCCGAGCTGAAGGCTGAGATCCAGTCTCTGGTCAGGCAAGGTATCTTAGTGCCTACCAGAAGCCCTTGGTCCTCACCTATGGTGCCAGTTAGGAAGCTCACAGGGTTAATCAGTCTATGCATAGACTATAGGAAGCTTAACCAGGCGACCAAGGCCGATCCCTACCAGATGCCTGTAGTGCAAGACCTCTTGGATGATGTCGCAGAGGCTACCTGGTTGTCGAAACTCGACATGAACAAAGGCTTCTACCAGGTGCTCATGCAAACTGGAAGCCAGGAGAAGACTGCTTTCTGTTCACCATGGGGTAAATTTGCATTCACACGCATGCCCTTTGGGTTAACAAATGCACCAGCCACTTTCCAACGGTGCATGGATCAGGCCTTAGATCAGCAAGCTGAGTTTAGCTCGACTTACATTGATGACGTTTTAGTCTATTCCAGCTCATGGGAGGAGCACATGGAGCACCTCAGAGGTGTCTTGGAGGCTCTTAGGGAGGCAGGGCTAACTGCTAAACCCGACAAATGTGTCTGGGGGGATCAGTCTCTTGAATACCTAGGACATGAGGTAGGGAATGGACTGGTGAGCGTACCTGAGGCAAGGGTGAAGGCCCTTAGAGATTTTGCTAGGCCTGTAGACAAGAAAGCGTTAAGGGCATTCTTGGGCACTGCAGGGTATTACCGGAGGTTTATTCCCGGGTTCTCCCAGATGGCAGGGCCTTTGTATGATGCCCTGAAGAAGGGGGCTCCCAACCTTGTAGGGTGGACTGGGAAGCATATTGGGGCATTTAATCATCTTATATGTGTTCTTTGTGATGCACACACCCTCACATTGCCGAGGTATGCTGACGCCCTGGCCCTCCACACGGACGCTTCGCTGGGAGGGATCGGAGCCGTGCTATCAGTTGTCAGGGACGAAGAGGATCTACCGGTAGCATACTTTTCAAAGAGACTGACACCGGCCGAGCGGAACTACAGCGTGACTGAACTGGAATGTCTGGCAGTTGTCAAGGCAATTGACCACTTTGCCATCCACCTGCTGGGACGAGAGTTTACCGTGGTGACTGACCACACTGCACTGGCAGCCCTGAAGCATTCTCATAGACTCAATGGTCGATTGATGCGATGGGCACTGGCACTCCAAGCGTACAAGTATAAGGTGGTCTACCGTCCGGGCGTTCTCCATCAAAATGCTGACGGGTTATCTCGACAATCATGGCCAGAGGCGAACGACTTGCTGGATAAGGATGCTCGACAGGAAGAAGCGCAGTGCCTGCAGCTGGGAGCAAGCCCTGCTGACTTACATGCCCAGATGCGGGTGGAACAACGACCTCCAGCCGGTTCCACCTTTAGTGAGGGGAGATGTCAGGGGCCGCCTGACATGGCCAAGCCTGGCCATAACCTGTAGCTAGAGGTAGCTTATATCTGTTAGTTCTAATTAGCTAACCATGGTTAATTACTGTTAATTGATGTGGTTCACACCTGGATTTATACAGGCTTATGTGTCTCTACCTGTCATCTGTATGTTTGACTTTGGACTGTGCATTGTAAGGTGTTAGCCATATGTCACTTACTGTGTGAGGCTGGGAATGGTTATAAAAAAACCTGCCAGCCAAACTGTTTCAGTCTACTGTTGTTGCTTTGAGTAATAAAACTTAGTCTAACTTTATACCCTAAATTTCTCTGGGTAGACTAGGCGACTTACTCCTAGCTGTTAGGCTCTGGTGGCAGCAATACCTACCATATTGGGACTAGGCAGAAGTTGAACCCCAACAGTGGTCCTTAAAAACACCACACAAAGTTTTGTCTAGATTGCTCATGACATTTCTATATCCCCAGTACCTCCAGGATAAACAAAGAGAGTAACACAAGTACATGTATTCATAACAGATGATACACTTATAATAGTGACTATCTCAATAATCCACTTGAGAAATACTCTCTTGCCATCTTGGTTACATACTCTAACCTTTATCAGGAATAATTATTCCTGATGAAGGCTAGACCATCTTTCACTAGAGCATCTAGATGAAATATCGAGAGAGTAAAACATCTTAAGTACATTATTGATAATTATTGTAATTCATTATGTCAACTGAGAGTCATTGAGATATACACTGTCCCAATCTTTCTGGATGCCACACAAGGTCAATAACAGAATAGCAGGTTACCGGGTGGTTCCTTGGTGGGGTGGGGGGTTAGGAGTTGGAGGATGGAAGTGGGGGAAATAATGTTAAAATCCAACCTCAAACCTTATTTGAAATGAGACAAAAAAGATTTATAGGGTGGAGCAAATGTTTACAAAACTGTTAAAACATCATTTCCCCCATTATACTGTACTTAGGCTAGCCAATCAAGGTGGTCTGAGCTACCCAATAGCCGAGTTCTTCATAGCAGGGACTAAGCAAACAGTACGTAGGCATTCTATGGAGCAGGAGAGAGGCACCCAGTAGCTATGCTCCCCATGAAGCATGCCTTAGGCACCCAGTAAACTTGCTTCCCATGAAGATGGGCCTAGGCTTCCAGTAGCTGTGCTACAAGATGCACAATTTTTCTTTTCTCCTCTTGCTATGTGCAGCTTCTCCTAAACTTCACCCTAGGTTGCTGCTGTAGAATTTCCTAAATGTATGAGGACCTCGTGGTGAAGGGGATTCTTTCCTTTTTTTCCTTCTCTTTTTTCTGTTGTTGAAAGCAGCTTCACCTGAGTGGACTAGTGCTCTAGTTTACTATTCCATGGCTAGTTGTCAAGGATAATAGAGCAGTACACCATCTTTTTTAAGTTTTCATGGTTGAATGAAAATTAAAAAATCGTTCACTTAATTTGGAAAATTTTGTTTTGATTTTGGTTTTCTTTCATGATGATAATTAGTTTGACTCCTTCTTGAGGGGTATTTGTTGGTAATGCTGCTGTGTTGCATTGTGTATATGACTTGGAATGTTAAAAACACTTGCGGAGTTATTTCGCTAAACAAAATGTCCATCGACAATTAGAAATAGCATGAAAAAAGCCACTTTCTTCATTTCAAAAAGTTCAAACCAAATATATATATATACTTGGCTTAAAACCTTTCTTGTGGTCTTTAAGAGCATCACAATATTTAGTCCGGATAAGTTCATGGTTTCCTGAGAAATAAGCAGTCATATATTTTTTTTAAACAGCCACTACTACATAATTATATTTATATCTGAAGAATAAGTTTGCTTCTGAACCAACTGACCTTTAAGTTCCTTTGTGACTGCTAGGATTGATATTGCACTTATTATTCTGAATCATGTAGCAGACTAGTCATTGGAAAATTTGGTAGCTTCTGAATTAAAAATTGTTTGGAATGAGCTTATGGTACACAAGTTATGGGGCCAAGAGAAATAAGATAGAAGAAAAAACGTTCTTGAAGAAGAATTTATTAAATTTTTACATTTTCGTCTGACAGTTTAGCCAAAATACCAAGCACACAGGAGAAGGATTAAACAAAATCACTTATACACTGCACTCTACATGACTACAGCCTTGTTTCACTTCTTTATTTACATTAGCTACAGGAGAAGTATTTAACCAAGTGTCTTATGCACTCAAACTCAGATTATCTGGCTGTGCTCTACATGACTACAGTCTATTTTCTTGCTACAGGAAAAGTATTTAACTAAGTTTCTTATGCACTCAGACTCAGATTATCTGGCTGTGCTCTACATGACTACAGACTTGTTTTCCTTCTTTCTTTACATTAGCTACAGGAGAAGTATTTAACTATATACTCAGACTCAGATTATCTGGCTGCACTCTACCATCTTGTTTCCCTTCTTTATTTGATGAGTTAGTCCAATACAACTGTTTTTACATAAAAAGATTCTGTGCCTGGTTGTTAATTTTTGTTTCATTGGTTCTTGATGTTGTTTTACACACTCCTTCTGTACTGTGACAAGATAGAACTCAAAAAACTAAACAACACACAGTCCCTCCAGGAGAAGCCTCCCATACAAGTTAAACTAGTTATGCAATTTACTTGTTATAAAACATTCTAGATAAAGCAGATACAGTGACATGTTTTATTATTGAGGGCTGTAGCCTGAGATAATGAGGAGAGAGGCAAGGGTGAGATGCACCAACATGGAGCTCTCCTGAGGCAGAACACGGTGATGTCAGGCAGACTCCCAGCCACTCACCGTCATTTGGTTGCCCCACTCTTACGATAGACCATTTACCGAGTTGCCACGCCCGAATTAGAGTGAAGTGTCTGGCTCCCGAGTCTTATTTTCCCTGAGGAAAACTGCGGTTGCATGAACTCGAAGGAACAGTCGCTGGGCGACTGGAATCCTTGGGAAGGAAGTTAGACGTCTCCTCTCTTTGCCAGTCCTTGCTGGCCGGAATGCTGGCACGTGAGGGAGTATCTTCTACTTTGCACATGCGTAGTAAGGACGGATAAATATTTTTGACCCTCTGAAATGCCATGTGAGGCAGTTGCCTTGTCTGCCTCAAGCATCTGAAAAAGCTATAGCTACAATCCAAAGCAGTAGCTATAGTTGCTGCATTAATTTTGTCTAGGCTTGTCCAACATTGGAAGTCCATAAATGAAAATTTACTCGAGTAGCGTTTAATTTCATACCTACTTGTATAATATGCTACAGTTTTCAATCGAGTGCTTGAATGATGAGAAAGTAACAGGTACAAAACTCTGCTATAGCTATAGCTGCAGTAGAGATCGATAGGGAAATGAAACTAGAAAATAGAAATTATAGATGCCATCCGAAATGCATCATTAAAAATTAAGCTGACAAAGAAACGGATAATTAGAATGACATACTTTTATGGTAGGTGGGTAAGATTTTATGTCCTGTTTGAGATTTTGCAATCACTGACTGATAATCGGTGGTACTTACACTCTGTTAACTTGTTAACATTCAGAAAAACAGCTGTTAAATGATACTACACATATAACCACAGCTCCATTTCAGTCCCGATGATTAACTTGAATTGCAGGTAACCATGTGATAAGATGATGATGATGTGTTATGCTCTGCATCATATGAATAACTCGCTTCAAGTTTGATGTGAATAACAACAGCATAACATCAATAGTGTGCAATGCTTTGGGTGTGTCCTGCAAACTTCTGTTTTTACAGTGTGGATGCATGTAGTAGAAAACAAATTTTCCAAATTTTCTGTGACAACAAGTGCAAGCTTAGAGTCACCAAATTTTCCACATTGCATTTTAAGGGCTTGGACTGCCCCTATGTGAGAAGTGTAGTTCAATACGAATTAGCTGAATTAACTTGCGAGAGATTGGTCATCCTGGAGGTGATGGCAAACAGGATATAGCACCTTCAACTTGTGGAGGGGTCATGATGTGAAGAATGGAGATGATTCCCAGAAGAATCTACTTCCAAAGGACTTTGATAAAAGTGATTTGATTTCAAGACTACACTGAGCAAGCTAACACCCTTTCTACCATTTCTTTGCATTCTTTCAAAGCAGAGTGATCATTCCAAGTCAGTTTCTGCTATTAAATTACTTATGAATAAGATTTCCATGCACGACACAATTGTTCTATTATGTAAATAAATGGTTTTGTCCAACATAACTTTGTTATTTCGATAAAATTTAACAATTGTACTACCTGCATCTTCAAGAATATTGTTTCTAAGAAATTAACTGTGTGCTCTCTCTTTATACTAAACATCCATAGATTCTGCACACTTCACTGTAATGGACTTGATATATAGCTCAAACCATATTTGCATACATTCATCATTTCTTCCCTTTTCGCCATCAGGAGCTAGTTGCTATGAGGGAGGTACATCCTTCATTACAAACATGCATGACCTAGACAATTGTTGGCTTAAAGCATTCTTTGGGGTGGTGCTTAAAACACAACACAAAGTTTTGTCTAATTATGTTTCTATATACACAGCACTGCCAGGACAAAAAAAAAGTACATGTATTGATAACAGATGATACACTATCTCAATATTCAACTTGAAAATTATTATCTCAATGTCTTGGCTAAATGCTCTAACATTCATTATTCCTGATGAAGGCTAGACCAACTTTCACTAGAGCATCTGCTGAAATGTCGAGGGAGTAAATTTCAAGTCAATTATTGAGAAAGTCACTGAAAATCCTTATGTCAACTTAGAGTTAAATTCAATGATCATACACTGTTGTTAAAGCTAATCTTTCTGGATATCACACCAGCTCAAAAATATAATAGTGGTGTTTCCTTGGAAAGGGGTAGAGGTCAAAGGATAAGTGAGAAATGATGGTATTCAAAATCCAACTCCAAAGTTATTTATTATGAGGCAAAAACAATTTTCATGGTGGTGCTAATGCACACAAAACTGTCAGATCTAAACTGAGCTATTTACTCCATTACACAGAAGTTAGGCTCATCAATGAAGCTGGGCCCAGGTGCCTAATAACAGAGCTCCTCATGAAGTAAAGCCTAGCCACTCAGTGGTTTTGCTTACCATGAAGCTAGGACTAGGTACCCAGTAAATTTGCTTGCCATGAAAATGGGCCTAGACGAACAGTAGTGGTGCTACAAAGATGCATAGTAATAATAATAATTTTTCTCTTCTCCTCTTGCTATGTGCAGCTTCTACTGATCGCCACCCAAGTGTATTTCGTAGATGTACCATTACTTGTCGAGGATCTAGTGATGAAGTGAATTCTCTTTTTTTAATTCTCTTGCTGCAAATACCTTCTCATTAGCGGTGCTCTAGTTTGGTATCTTTATTCTTCCATGGCTAGTCTTTGAGGATAATGAGCACTACACAATTTTTGTTTTAAGTTTAATGGTTTGATGAAAATTTGAAAATCATTTATATACTTAATTTTGACATTTTTCTGTAGATTTTAATTCTTCTTTTGTATTTGGTGATTTCAGGACAATAATTATTTTGACTGTTTCTTGTAGAGTAGTTGATTCTAATGCTGCTGTGTTGTACTGTGTGTATAACTGGGAACATTAGAAACATGCAGAAAATAGCTGTCACAATCACAAATAGCATGAAATGAGCTACTTCCCTTAATTTCAAAAGTTTGTTAACAATATATATATACTTGCTTAAAACCTTCCTTGGGTGGTCTTTAAGGGCTACACAAAGCTTAGTCTGGATCAGTTAATGAGTTCCTGCCATCACACATAAAACCAATATGGACACTACTATGCATTATAACCTTTCACAGAAAAATAAGCCTCCCACTGAACCAAATGACCAGAGGAAACATGATCCTTGAAGATGAATTTATTAATGTTTATCTGCCAGATGAGCCAAAACACCGAAGACATTACAGGAGAAGTATTTAACTAAGTCTCTTATGCACTCAGACTTAGATTATCTGGCTGTTGCTCTACGAGACTACAGTCTTGTTTCCCTTCTTTATTTACATTAGCTACTGGAGAAGTATTTAACAAAGTCTCTTATGCACTCCGACTCAGATTATCCGGCTGTGCTCTACATGACTACAGACTTGTTTCCCTTACATTAGCTACAGGAGAAGTATTTAACTAAGTCTCTTATGCACTCAGACTCAGATTATCTGGCTGTGCTCTACACCTACAGTCTTGTTTCCCTGATGAGTTAGTAAAAAGTTTCTGTTTCTGGTCGATGATTTTTGTTCCATTATTTCTTCTTGTTGTTTTACACACTACTTCAATATTGTGACAGGGTCGAACTCAAAGAAACTAAATGTCAGAGAAGCAAAACAGCTCCTCCAGCATTTGTTAGTGCCTCCTTTTAATTATTTATTGGTGAAGGATGGGGAGACTTCACTGAGGAGATGAATTGAAAAGTTTCTATTGCTGCACTGGCTCTATCAGCAATATATGTGGCTATGTATCTCAATAGTCAATCTTTTGACATGGTATTGGATCATAGCAAAACATAAAATTAATGGACCTTTTTATGTATGGTATGCAAGAGAATGAACAGAAATACTGATAAATAGATGGATAGGTCCATACAAACTAATTTCTGGATTTTTAAAAATTTGTTTATCACCTGATTAATGGCATGCTTGAAGTAATTTTGGAGCCAACCTAAGATGTCGGATTGTTTGGGGTTTTTTAAAACTTTCTACCATTTTTAATGGTTAAACTAGCATAAGAACATAGGAAGTGGGCTGCACTCCCTTAATATAAATATATATATATATATATATAAATGTGTGCATGAATTTTTTTTTGTTTGTGTATATGAATAAAAATGCTACCAAAAACCAATACCAAGCCAGAAATAAACTATGTGCAACTCTCACTGCACCTACCAGTATTACGCTCAATAATTCTGAAATATTCTGAAAATTGTATTTCTTGTTTTGAAGGGTAACAACACAAATAAAAAATTAGCAACTGACAGTGTCAAGCAGTCCATTAGTACAGAATAGTGACTCTTCAGTTACCTAGAGATAGATATCAATTATTAGTAGAAAGCTAAATATAATATAAATCATGACATGAAAATTGTAGCCATATTCTTATTAATGTTCTCTATATATTAGTTAGAGTTTGCATGCATTTTGCTGTTGGGATTGACATTACAGCAGAGCTGCTGGTAGGTCACAACAGCTTGTACTGAATATATATGAATATTCACCTGATAGAGGCTGTATCAGGGCCTATTTCTTGCTGTTGCTTAGGGTGGTGCTCTCAAGGAGAAATCAGACTGCAAGCGGGAACTACTACAAGTGGACGTGTGGAAGTCTGCAACAACAATCTCTGGGGCACAGTGTGTGATGATCAATGGGGAGTTGATGATGCACAAGTTGCATGCAGGCAGCTAGGATTTCCTCCTACTGGAGCTACTACACTTGAAGTATCTATTGTTCCTCGTGGTACTGGTCCGATCTGGTTGGACGAAGTCAATTGTACTGGAACTGAAAGCAATCTCTTTAACTGTCATGCCAGGCCACTTGGAACACACAACTGTTATCACAGTAAGGATGCTGGAATAAGCTGTCAAGGTAATTGATAGAGTGTATATTATTATTATTTTGTAATAAACTAGGATTTATTCCACATGAAATTCATGCTATCAAGGTCATTTCTACATAATATGTTCAAAGAAAGGTAATAATAGCGTCTGGCAACTAATATATAGTATCAACGTAACTTAGCATCTCATTATTCCTGATGAAGGCTAGAGCATCTAGTCGAAATGTCAAGTAAATACAATTTGAAGTGGATTATTGAGAAGGTGATTATAATGTGATTATGTCAACTGAGAGTTCATTGAGAACTAATAAATTGTCATGGTTGTAGTTCAATCCGAGTATTATGCAGTATTACTGCTCTTGATAAATGAGGCCTTGTTATATACCTTAGATCTATTATATACCTTAGATCTAAGTTTTGTGTAGCTGTAGTATTACATAGCTCTCGTTATAAAAAAAACAAAAAAATAAAGTCAAGGATCAAGTTGCACTCTACAATCTTCTTAAGTATCTCTCTTCTTGTATGCTGGCATAGCAGTCTGTAATGAATATACATGAATATTCACTACTTAAAGACCAAATCACCAAGTTCCTTTTCTAACTATTAAAATTTTTAACTTTCTCAAATTACAATTGCTCTGTTCTCAAGGTGCAATCAGACTGCAAGGAGGCACAAATACTAGCGGACGTGTGGAAGTCTACTACAACAACACCTGGGGCACTGTGTGTGATGATGGATGGGAATTTGCTAATGCACAAGTTGCTTGCAGACAGCTAGGATATTCTGCCACTGGAGCTACTGCACTTACTGGTTCTGATGTACCTGGTGGCTCTGGAAGGATCTGGCTGGACAATATCTATTGTGTTGGAACTGAAAGCAATCTCTTTAAATGTGTTTCAAATTCCATTGGAAACCACAACTGCAGTCACTCTGATGATGCAGGAGTGAATTGTCAAGGTAATAATCATGCACACTAAGATATAATTCCATATTTCATTCGTGATTATTCAGAGGGTTATTTGGACTTTCATTCAAATGAGTGAATGTATACATTGCATGACATAGCTATATATATAATGGGGAATATACAAAATTTAGATTGCAGTAGTATATAGTTCAATATTGCATTAATTTGTGTACAAACTAATAATTCAGTTTTGATGACTGGGCTAGGGCTAGAGTTATTAAAAAAAATGGTGGAACTAAGAGGGGGCAACACATCCATGACTACGGTGATGTCATCCAGACCAGAATGACTAATTCCTGCAATGCAAGCATCCAGTACTGAATGGATGTTCAAAGAATGGGATACAGGGTTTGAGATGTCTTGAGTGTTACCACAATTTGAACACAAAGTAAAAATTGACACACCATGCCTGCCATACGGGAAATTTTTTCGTTCATTTGTAAGGGAGCTTGGCTACACATTGAATATACTTATTACTCCTTTCTATGATCTGTTTAAGCTTATCTAAGTTGATTACCCTTACCCAGTTCTCCCACAACACCCCTCTAGTCCAAGGAGGTAGAGCCAGTAGATCCAGTAGCAACACCCCAAAAGAAACTGAATGATCCAAGAGAGCCAACTTCTTCCTGGTCTGAGTCACTGGAACTGTCATCTCTTCAGCCATTTTCAATTAATTGCAAGGTAAGTGAAGGTTCAGAGAAGGCGTTACCTCCACCTTCAAGATCCGAAAGACTCACTAACAAATGAAGAAAACAGCAAGTAATGTTTTAGTACAGAGATAAACAATAAACTGGCCTGATAGGGCTGGCTCAACAACAGCCGCCACAAGGCCTTTTCTTCTAGTCTTTCTCGCTCAACTTCACTATGTGGCATTCCTTGTTTAAAATATTTTTCTTTCTCTTTCCCAGTGTGATCCCTTCTGGGTAACTGACATTTCAAAAAAACATGCGAGCTAATAAAACATGCTCGCCATTCCGGTTTCGCAGTAATCCTCACCCCAGTCAATTCATGACTGGTAAGGATATCCATGAAAATTGGCGTGTATTTGGGATCATCGCCGACCGCCCGACTGTAGACAGGTTAGACTGGGGAGAACCTCTTTGGAATGTGAAATGATAATGCAACAACAAACAAATTCTTTTTAGAGGGTTTGCGAATGGTAATGACAATACAAATTTAAATATGGCTTAATTCTCCCCGAGCATTTTTCCAATTTTTCTCATTTTTTACCTTCCTGTTTAAAACATTTATAACTTAAAAACTAAAGGGAATATTGATTAGCAATATGGGTATAATCTAAAAGATAATGAGTCATTCTTTTTTCCCCAAATTTTCAATAGATTAATAAACCACACCCATAACAATTTATATTAATTTGAACTTACACAAAAATTTCGGAATTAATATTTGTGCCAATTCCTTCAAATTTTTGTACAACAAAGTTCCTTTTTATGACCTCAAAATATTACACAACCATCAATCATTACCACTGAACAATTTTTTCCCATTGAAGATGTGTAAAATATGATAAATTTCATTATTTTATATTACCAGTATTGGCATAAAAATGTATAATATTTTTATCTCAAATAAATATACATGTGTAGTTTTAGTGTGGATATGTACTAAATTATAATATCATAATTATGTACTTACTCAATGACCACAGAGCCACACCCATCTGTGATCATGGTTCAATAAAATAACAATATATTTCTAGCAGATATTTATTTCAATAGTTCCTCATATGGTCACTGTAATGTTCAAGTATTATATTACTAATCACACACTATATCAGTCACGTTGATTATTATGCATAGACATTGCATCATCATTACGTATTGATTGTGACATATTATTACATCACGTGATAAAGAAATGAGAAGTTTTATACTCGTGCTATAACTGACTAAATACCGTTCGACGGTCTCAACAAATCTAGTCCCATCAGTTGGCCTAGATGGATATATAGACAACCAGATAAACAGTAACTAACAGTTGAACAGTATAACTGGCGACGAGGATTACGGACCATGGCAGTAGCCGGAAGAATTGACTTGTCAACATTAGCAACCTTTGACCCTGTGAGTGATCCATCATCGCTAAGCCAGAGATGGAAAAGTTGGAAGCGGCGTTTCGAGATATATAATTTATAGCAGCGCTCAACGTAAGTGACGACAAGCAAAAGAAAGCAATCCTGTTGTATCAGGCCGGACATGCTACCCAAGAAATTTTTGACACAATTCCAGATACATGAGATGACTTTGCCACAGCTATGGAAAAGTTAGACAACTATTTCACACCCAAGAAAAACGTGTCCTACGAGATTTTCCAATTTCGTAAAGCTGTTCAACAATCAGGAGAGACTGTGGATCAATTTGTTACCAGATTGAGAAAGCTAGCTTCCACATGTGAATTTATTGACCTGGGAAAAGAGTTGAAGTCCACTATCATCCAGAATTGTCAGTCAAAACATCTAAGAAGAGTGGCACTTCATGATGATCTATCCTTAGAGGCTCTACTAGCTAAAGTAAGAGCGCAAGAAGCGAGTGAAGAGCAAGCAAAAGGGATTGAACAGGCACACTCAGCAGCAGAAGCAGTGAATGTTATTCAGCAGAAGCGACCACCCAGAAAATGGCAGTCACCACGAACATGGACAAAACCAGAAGGTCAGAGTATATGTCGTAAGTGTGGATTTTTGTGGCCCCATAAGAATGGCTCATGTCCAGCAAAAGGTCAAACTTGTAATAAGTGTGGTAAAAGTAATCATTTTACCAAAGTATGTCTCTCAAAACAAAAAGAAGTACAAGGTCGATACAAAACACATTAGTCCCAACCGAAACACAAGCACAAGCAAATTTGTCACATTTCATCAGAGTCTAACCAAAAGTGTGATAGCAGTAGTGATGAATATCTGTACACATTGGGTGCCACTGCACGTTTGGCAGCACCAAAAGTAAATGTGAAAATCAATAGCACCACGGTTTGCATGATTGTAGACACAGGAGCATCCACGGACATCATGGATGAGGAAACATTTGCCAAAGTAAACCAAGCGAAGAATCTTGAGTTACAGCCTTCAACAAAGCGTATATTTGCGTATGGTGCAGACTCCCAACTTACAGTAGTGGGACAGTTTGACACCAACATTGAAGTTGATACAAAGACAGTGCTATCAACAATTCATGTACTACGAGGAAGTCACGGGTCTCTACTCAGTTACAAGACAGCATGTGACCTTGGTCTGGTTCATGTTAAGATTAAGCATGTTTGGGATAGTCCAAGAGTATGTGACAGGCTGGTGCAAAAATATCCCAATTTGTTTGAAGGTATAGGCAAGCTCAAGAATACAGAAGTCAAACTTCACATTGACACAAATGTACCTCCTGTGGCTCAAGCAACACGCAGAATTCCTTTTCACACGAGGAAACAAGTTGAAAAAGAGCTCATCAACCTTGAACAACAAGGAATCATTGAGAAAGTTGAAGGTTCAACTCCATGGGTTTCACCTTTAGTCATTATCCCCCGAAAGAATGGCGAGGTCCGTTTATGTGTTGACATGAGGAGAGCAAATAAGGCAATCAACCGAGAGAGACATCCTAGTCCAACAATTGATGATCTTATTCACAACCTGAATGGAGCAACAGTTTTTACAAAACTTGATTTAAGACAAGGATATCATCAAATACCCTTATCACCTGAGAGCAGATATATCACAACGTTCACGACTCACAAAGGTTTAAGACGTTATGCTCGACTGAACTTTGGAACAAACTCACAAGTGAGATGTTTCAAAACATCATCCATGAACAGATTCGGGACATACCAGGATCAATCAACATCAGTGATGATGTTATAATGTTTGGGAAAACTCAAGCTGATCATGACAAGGCTCTACAGGCAGTTTTTGAGAGATTCTCATCAGTCGGTTTGTCTTTCAACAAGACAAAGTGAGAATTCAGCAAGAACTCGTTGACATTCTTTGGTTTTGTATTTTCGGACAAAGGAATCTCACCTGATCCTAAGAAATTACAAGCAATTCATGACACCAATCCTCCTACATCAACCAGTGGTATCCGAAGTTTTCTAGGAATGGCAACATATTGTGCAAAATTTATACCATGCTTCAGTGACATATCACAGCCGTTACTTGAGTTGACCAGAAAGGATGTTCATTTCTTATGGACAAAAGAACATGACAAAGCTTTTCAAAACATCAAACAGCTATTAGCAAGTGATACAATCATGGCATATTTCGATCAACAGAAGGAAACAGAGCTGATCACAGATGCATCACCTGTCGGTCTCTCAGCAATACTGTTTCAAAAGTCGCAGGGAGAGAATCACAGAAGAGTATTAGCTTATGCAAGCAGAGCACTCTCTGATGTTGAAAGCAGGTATTCTCAGACAGAGAAAGAAGCATTAGTCATAGTGTGGGCTATTGAAAAGTTTCATCTATATCTCTATCTCTATGGAGGACATTTTACCCTTTACACGGACTGCAAACCAGTCGAATTGATTTATGGTAACCCAAAGTCCAAGCCTCCAGCACGCATCGAACGTTGGAATCTGAGACTACAAGGATATGACTTCTCAATAGTACATACTAAAGGAAACCAGAATCCTTCCGATTACCTCTCAAGACATACAAACTCAGAGGAACCAAAGAAACAAGAAACCATGGCAGAGGACTATGTCAATTTCTTATCTGCTCACGCAGTACCAAAGGCTATGACGTTGTCAGAGATTCGAGAAGCAACCACAGCTGACCCGACCTTGCAGCAGCTATCCAAAATGATCAGAAACTGACAAGTGGAAAGAGCAGACCACATCCGAGGCAGACATCGCAGAAATCAAGCTTTTTCAAACAGTCAAGAATGAACTCACTGTTAGTAGTGATGAAAGTGTGATACTCCGTGGAAATCGCATCGTAATACCAACTTCACTACGAAAGAGAGCAATTATGTTGGCTCATGAAGGTCACCAAGGAATTGTTAAGACAAAGAAGTTGCCCAGAGAAAAAGTATGGTTCCCAGGAATAGAAGCAAGAGTAAAGCAACAGATTGATAATTGCATTGCTTGTCAGGCCAATGGTCCAGAAATTCGTCCTGAAGCTCTCCAGATGTCAACATTGCCTCCAGAGCCATGGCACACTGTACATGTTGATTTCTGTGGACCTTTCCCAACTGGAGAATATCTACTTGTTACGATAGATGCCTATTCTCGTTTTCCTGAAGTAGAAATAGTACAATCAACAGCAGCAAAAGGAACAATTTCCAAGCTTGACAGAATCTTTGCCACACACGGAATTCCAAGAGATTGGAAGAAAGATCTGTACAGATTCATGTTGAATTACAGAGCAACACCACACTGCACAACTGGAGTTTCCCCATCTGAATTACTGTTCAACAGAAAGATCAAAACCAAGCTTTCCCAAGTGGAAATGGGTGTTGACACTCCAGGAAATGATGTGGAAGTTAAACAAAAAGATAAACGAGCCAAAGAGAGAATGAAGGAGCATGCAGACAGAAGAGCCAGAGCTCAAGTCTCAAGTCTCAACATTGGTGAAACAGTTCTCCTACGTCAGCGAAAGAAGAACAAGTTCAGCACAAAGTTTGATCCATCACCTTTCCAAATAGTCAGAAAAAATGGAACAATGATCACAGCGATCAGGAACGGAAAGTATGTTACACGAAACATTTCTCAGTTCAAAAAGATTAGTTCGAATATCGAGTGTCCAGATCTATCAGAAGATGCAGATACGCTGGAAGATGACAACGAGACTCCACCACAAGGAAATTGCCCACAAAATATGCTTCCAGTGAATCAAGTTCATCCGACACGGAACAGAAGATACCCTACCAGGATGAAACAACCTTTTCATCGATTTGGTCGTAATATTTATGAACAGTAAGTCATTAGAAAGTCATTAGAACATTTCATTATGTTAAGATATTAAATTAAGAGAAAAAAAGGAGAGATGTAATGTTCAAGTATTATATTACTAATCACACATACTATATCAGTCACGTTGATTATTATGCATAGACATTGCATCATCATTACGTATTGATTGTGACATATTATTATATACATCACGTGATAAAGAAATGAGAAGTTTTATACTCGTGCTATAACTGACTAAGTACGGTTCGACGGTCTCAACAAATCTAGTCCTATCAGTTGGCCTAGACGGTTGGCCTAGACGGATATAAAGACAACCAGATAAACAGTAACTAACAGTTGAACAGTATAGTCACATTGACTAGAACGCCAAACATTGAAGCAGTTTCTATTTGGTTCAAAGCAAAGATACTTATCACATGCAATACACTTCAATCTGGTGCAGTGTCTGGGTTTCTTCAATATTTTGCACAAATCACAATATTGTCGATCTTCACTCAGAGTGTGTGTGAGCTGATGAGGAGCCCTTACACTCTGTTTGTGTGAAGGAGATAAGTATTTTTCAGGAACATCTCTTAGGTCACAAAACAGAGTCACCAAATTCTCCCAAAATGCTTTGTGAGTACATTTTTTGCGTTCTTCTTCAGGTAGGTGGAGTTTGTACAGAAGATATGAATTAGTCACCATTATATCCAAGAAATGCACAAAAAAAAGGTGCGCCAGTACTTTCGAGTCTTGCGTAGAACATTGTACTAAGATATGGCCTGGTCCGATAGGTCAACACCTCCCATATATTAGTTGTACTCTGCTATAGGTGGAGGAATCTCGACTTCCTTATGCAATAATTGACCAGCTTGATATTTTATTTTCCATGGCACTTTCTCATTGCATAGTTGAAGCCACAGGTATATACTACTTTACTATCTCTCCACATAACATACACTATGCTTTTGTCCCGAACCCATCGACCTTCTCCCCGTTCAGTACACGATTTTACTAGTTCAGCCTTCATAGATTTGAGACATTTAGGAACATTATGACATTTTATATCAATTGTAACCACATGATTTGAATCCATTTGCTTTGAGGTACTCAAATAAGATAGGGCTGGTATAGAAATTGTCAGTGAAAAGTCGATATCCTTGATTTTCCAATCCTTTTACTAAATCAACCACTACATCATATGCTAAACTATTACTTGATCCGTACTTCTCCTTGCTTTCCCCTGTAGCTACCTGTAAAGCGATATGTATAACCTATTTCAGGGTCACACAAACACCACAGCTTGAAGACTCACTTGACTGGCTTACTCTTGATGTTGGCGCATTGGAAAACACCCCTTTGATTTCACCATGCGTTCATTGATTGATATATTTAGATCAGGTTGAAAGTAACGCTGACTGGAATCGTGCAAGTGTTCCATCATTGGTCGAACTTTACACAACCGGTCACTAAGATCTTCTGTGTCAATATCACTCACATTTAAGAATCCCCAGAGACTAAAAAAATGTATTTCTGCTTATAATAGTTCGCCATGCAAAACTTCTGCAATAAAGGAGAAATGAATAGTCGTCCAATAATCAGTCAGTTTTTCCAAACCGAAAAAAAAATTAATAAGCCAACCAAATTCAATAACGTAACTACTGTCATTCCAGGGTATCGAGAATAATTGTATGGTGATTTGTTTTATTGTTTTCAGCACTTATCAGAATTCTTGCATTTATATTCTCAGTGAAAAAAAGTTTGAGTGGTGTGAAAGATTCATCATAACTGGCTACATATGAACCTGGTTCACGCACTGGATTAAATGGGTGTACATTCAATACTGAAGTATCAGGATTCTCAAGAGTATTGACTTGGTTGGGAGATACTCTGTCTGCATGATTGTAATACCTGAATCTCCTCTACTGTTATATTGACCTCTAGGGGATTTCGTCGTGTTCTACCCCTACTTCTCCGAAGACCACATCATCCTCGAGAAAGTTGTCCACTCTGCTTCTAAGAGGCTGTTCTTCCTCAGAAGATGGTGAAACTGAGGGTACTGGAGTTGCTTCCAGAGAAAATTCAACAACAGTGGCATTGGATCTATGTAACAATTAACATTTTATCCAAGTAGAGAGCACTTAGCTATCTGGACTTACCCTTCACCAGCATATGCATCTCCATCTAAACCATCTTCAGGATCAGAAAGGTCACATACTGAGTCCTCACTGCTGCTGCTATCCAAAAGTCCCAAAACCTCTTCCAAACCCAAGGTAGCAGCTGTTACTGACTGAGTAGTGGGCATTGAGCCAGTTGCAATCCAGTTAGGATAGCTAACAAAGTCTTCTCTAGGTTTGAACTCACAAAGCAAAAAATATATATATTGAAGATACCCTAACAAATATTTCAAATGAAAGGTAATTTCCCCCCTGTATTCGAATATTTGCATCATGTTAAGACAGAATGCAGAGTTTATTTATTATAATTAAATTGGCAAGTGTGCTGTATGGGCTCAAAAATCAATCGGTGTGGATTTAAAGGGTTAAATCTGCAACTGCTGTCATTGACTGTCTCTTTCAGGCCATTACTACAGTTACCAATTCATAGAACAGAATAGGGACTCTTCAGCTACCTAGATGTTAGTGGAAGATAACATAATTCATGACGTACGGATGGGAAATGTGCTCAAGTGGTGGGAGAGGAGGAATTAATTAATTTGGCATTTGTGTCCATGTCTTTGGCACCCTCCACCACATCGTCATCCACAAACAAACTCTTTGTAATTCTTTGTAATTCACTATTTAAAATTGGCTACTGCATTGATATTACAATAGAGCTGCTTTTAGGTCACAACAGCTCATGCACCTACACGAATATTCACCTGATAAAGGCCATATAAGGTTGTGCTTCTTGTTGTCTCTTAGGGGCGTGTTCTCAAGGACAAATCAGACTGCAAGGGGGGAATACTACAAGTGGACGTCTGGAAGTCTGCAACAACTATCTCTGGGGCACAGTGTGTGATGATCAATGGGGAGTTGATGATGCACAAGTTGCATGCAGGCAGCTAGGATTTCCTCCTACTGGAGCTACTACACTTTCTGTATTTATTGTTCCTGATGGTACTGGGCCAATCTGGTTGGATGGTGTCGATTGTGTTGGAACTGAAAGCAGTCTCTTTAACTGTGAAGCTAATAGACTTGGAAGGCACGACTGCATGCACAGGGAGGACATTGGAGTGAGCTGTCAAGATAATGGTAGGGTGAATATTATTATGATGAAATGTTCTAAGATGTTTCAATTCAGTACATCAGGATTAATTTTACACAATGTGACATGACAAATTTTCATGGTTGTAGATTAATCAGAGTATTATAGAGTATTAAAACAATAAAGTCTCTATAATTTTCCTTTTTCTAAGAAGTATTTTTTTATGAAATTGAATTATTTTGATTTTTTTTCTTCAATATTTTATCTAAGTGCTTTACGACATTGGATTGTCATAGTTTTTGATACCTATGGATGAACTTCCTGTGACCAGGTCATGTTAGAATAATTATGTAGATCTCAAGAGGCTATATATTGCATTTGCAGTCTCAAGTGGGAGAGAAGAAGGAAGCGAACTGGTTAAAGTATGAGAAAAGGTCCCCATTAGAAGTTCTTGCTTTATCATACTACATTGAATCTTTGTCTTTATGTTTGGGTTCTACTATCTTATACCAAAGGATCCAACCACTGGTGTCCATATAGCATTGTGAACATGAGTCTCTAGTACGGCTTGATATAGTCGCTACTCCAGCTAAAAAAACCTGTTGCCGGTACACAATATATTTCTTTTTTTTCTTTTAATAATATATTTTATTCAATTCATTTACCTTTATTACATCCTTTATCAATGTTGTTCATGGTTGTGAACCTTGACCAAAAAATGCAATTAAATAATAATTATGATCACTCAGGAAATTGGTATATTAAACTCAGGAAATTGGTATATTAAACTGGAGAAATGTAATTCAATGAATTTGTGAACGTACTCGCATACAACTTCTCTAAACTCGTTTCTTTCCTCACTTGCAAACCTTGAACCTTGCACTGTGCTAGTGGCTAGCATGTATATACAAATATTCCACTGAATTGTAAGCCACAAGCACCTGATAAAGACTACCTAGCCAAAACATTGTGTTGTTGTTATAATGTTTAACCCTTCCAATGCTGGTTTAAAATTGAGAATGTATTTTACATAATATAACCAGGAGTGCATAACTCTCCATTGCAACCATGGTTGATCTTGTAGCATTGCTGTTGTCAAATGTTGTGGTCACAGTAGGTTGCTTAGCAACATACCAGAATAACATTATTTGCCTTTGATTTCGGTGTCTTTTTGGCAGAATATGGATAGATTACTGGAGATTACACAAGATATACTGTAAATATACAAGCACATACTATTTGCTCTATACTCCACCCAACATTATTCACCGCATAGTTTATAACATGAAGGTGTATTTTTGTTATTTTGTGATGAAATTTTCTGTGTTTGCTAAATCCATTTAGCCAGTGAATACGACACAATGTCAAACAATACAACACCCACATGCACACATATACATACATACACACTGTGGCTACAGAGTGAAGGTTATAAGAGCTTGTGGTATATGTCTGTGTAACTAGTCTGTGTCACTAGCCTAAATAAATAGCTAGTTAGAACACGCCAAGTACCTGGGATAATGCTATTTTGCTCAGATTGCTATTTGTGTGAGAAAAAATAGTTACACTATGCTAGCTATTAAGAAGGTCTTTTATTAACCTGGGCTCTCTTGTTCCTGTTCTTCACCTTCATCACCGTCCATATCTAGATCCCTAGGCAAGTTAGCATAACTATCTCTGGCATGGAAAAAATGGGCTGTGTATCAACATACCTAGAGCTGTTAGCTATTCTGGGTCTCTAGTATGTTGCCCATGGTGGGCAAACTTTCTCTTTCCTCATCCCAACTTTCAAATTCAGTGTGTCCAAAATTGTCGTTATCCAGCATCACTAAAACATTGTCTACATTTAGCTCATAAACCATTCTAATAGATAAGCTTAACATCATGATTACCTTCTAGGTAATATTGATTAAATTCAACTCTAACAGCACTGGGTATGCTTGAGTTTGTGCCTAGCTCAGACATACTATGTATTGCAGCCATGTAAAATATACCACATTGCGTCTACAATGGTGAAACAGGTAACAATCTATCCATCATGCCATGTGGTCCTCTTGTTAATAATTAGATTACATATCTAATTAGCCCATGCAGGTGACAGATTGTGATTACATAGCTATCAATTAGTTATAGAAGCTCTCGGCACTACCTTTTCAATATAGACGGACAGATTGATAGACACTAGAACTTTATATACATAGACATATATATATATATAAACATATATATTTGTTGGAGCCACGCCCCAACAGAACCTGCAGGCAGCAGCCTATAGGTCAAGCAACAATAGCATGTTAATTAGGAATAATCAGATGTTAGCGATCTAGGTGTGAGTCATGGGAATGTTAAAACAGATTATGTAATGTACTGTGCTGTGTAGATTTCATTGGCCATCTGTGATTGTAATGTTGATGAAATAACCATATATGGATGTATGCCCATTGGGGGTGGCTGAGAGTATTTAAGCTCAGGCCACCCCTGGGACTAGTCAGTTCTGAGTTTGTACAACTACAGTTGCTAATCCAATCTATTTTTAATTAGCCTTAAAAGCCTAAACTTCTCTGGCTAGGTTAGCTAAGGTTGAGCAGCCAATTCAGACTCTGGTGGCAGCCAATTTACAGTTAGGGCAGCTAACGCTTCCGGAGTCGGAGGATTATCAGGAGTAATCCACTCCTTCCCTACGGACTAAGCTCTAACAGCATTGCTTTAAAAATATCTAGGCAATTTGATACCGAAATAGAATAAACTCTATACACACACTTTCTCTACATGCACAATATAATGCTTTGAAATAGTCTGCTGGTATATAATAATGCCTTATGTTTGAATGCTGCCATGGGCTTGTCACTTTTGTTATTGTAAATATTCTGGTAACTTTCTACAGCCACTTTGTGAAAGATTGAAAGGTTCTCAGAACTTCACTCATGGAAAGTAAACCCTTTCCAGCTACTTCAATTGGATCTAGTCCTAGTCAAACACTACACCCAGCCTGTGGTCAGAAGTCCTCTTTAAATAACAATTATTAAGAACTTGAGAGAGAGCCTCAACAGTGGCTGGCAGGACCTTTTTATATCCTTCCAGCCCACATACATTACATCATTCGATCTTACATACATGCACAGAAATTCAACACATAGGATTCCCATAGAGTTCCATAAGCTAATATAAATCTAACATGAAAGAAACAATTTACAACTCAAAACCAATCACAACACAGAGGGTCACCAAAACAGTCAAAGGAAACAAGATACACAATTATATTCCTAATAATAATAATACTGTTCAGTTTAATGGAGGCTTGAGTCCTCCACACTCCTCCCCCCTTCTTCAGCGGTAAGCTGGCGGTATGTCAGGTTACTGGAGCACGAGAGAGAGCATCCGCATTGCCGTTGGTCTTGCCGGGTCGGTGTATAACAGTGAAATCATACGGCTGTAAAGCCAGACTCCACCGTGTTAGTCTTGCATTATTTTCTTTGAGTCGGTTTAACCACGTCAGAGCTTGATGATCGGTTTCCACTGTAAAATGTCGGCCAATCAGGTAGACTCGAAAGGCCTGTACCCCTAATTTTATCGCCAGACATTCCTTCTCCACTGCTGCATAATTTTGTTCTCGAGGGAGCAATTTCCGACTGAAATATGCCACTGGATTATCTTGCCCATCGTCATCTTTCTGACTTAACACTGCTCCCACACCACGATCGGATGCATCCGTTTGTAGACAAAATGGTTTGTTGAAGTCGGGATTCTTCAACACTGGGTCATTGCACAATACATCTTTGAGCTTCTGGAATGCGTGCTCACACTCCTGGGTCCATTGTACTTTTACTGGTGCGGTCTTTCTGGTCAGGTCGCTAATCGGTGCTGTACTGTCCGCATAGTTCGGGATAAACCTCCGGTAATATCCGGTTAGACCCAGAAAAACTCGCACATCCTTCTTCGTAACAGGAGCCGGGAACCTTTGAACAGCCCCCACCTTAGATAATTCGGGTCTAACTGTTCCTCCTCCCACGACATGTCCAAGGTAGACGCATTGATCCACTCCAAAACTGCATTTTCTTGGCTTTGCCGTAAGCCCAGCTTCCTTCAGTCTGGAAAGGACAGCTTCCACGTGAGTTAAATGTCCGTTCCATTCACTGCTGAAAATCACGAGATCATCCAGGTAGGACGCTGCAAACTCAAGACCATTAATGACCTGGTCCATTAACCGTTGAAATGAGGCAGGTGCTCCTTGTAAACCGAAGGGCATAACGTTGAATTGAAACAGCCCAAATGGAGTTGCAAACGCTGTCTTGGGTCTGGATCCTTCGGCCACTGGCATCTGCCAATACCCTTTTGTTAAGTCGAGGGTGGAAATATATTTTGCCCTGCCCAACTTGTCAATCAGTTCATCGATTCGGGGCATAGGGTAGGCATCACCACCTGACACCTCGTTCAGTCGCCGATAGTCTACGCACAGTCGAAGAGACCCATCTTTCTTCTTAACAAGCACAATGGGAGCACTCCATGTACTCGTCGAATGCTCGATAATCCCTGCCTCCAACATCTCCCCCAGTTCCTTCTTGACGGTCTCCCGGTAAGCATGAGGTAGACGGTAAGCAGGTAGACGGATGGCTCGAGCAGAGCCCGTCTCGATTGTGTGTATGACTTTGTCTGTCCGTCCTGGGACATCGCTCATGACTTCTGGGAAAGAGTTCAGTAGGGTCACAAGTTCGTTCCGCTGCTCCAGAGTCAGTTGTTCCCCAAGCCTCGGTGGCTCAGATTCGGTAGCCCCCTTATCCCACAATAAAATGTCTTCTTCCATTTCATCGTCCATTTCCTCTGATAGGAACGATATCCCTGGGGAATGAAACTTATGCAGCATATTAACATGCATAACCTTATGCTTCTTTCTCCTACCAGGCATTGATACCCGGTAAGTGACTGGACCGACCTTCTCCTTGATCTCATAAGGTCCCTGCCACTGAGCAAGCAGCTTGGAGGTGTCAGTAGGCAGTAACACCAACACCTGTTCTCCGACTGACAGCTCCTGTAGCCTTGCCTTCTGATCGTACCAACTCTTCTGCTGGGCCTGGGCCGCCTCGAGATTTGCGGTCACCAGTTCACTCGTCTTCTCCAAACGCTCCCTTATAGCCAGTATATGAGATACAACACTCTCCGGGCTTCGTTCATCCGCTGACCATGACTCCTTCAGCACATCCAGGGGCCCCCGCACCTCTCTCCCGTATAACAGTTCGAACGATGAGAACCCTGTAGACGCTTGCGGCACTTCTCGGTAAGCAAACAGTAGGTATGGGACAAGCTTGTCCCAGTCTTTTCCGTCCTCTGTCGCAGTCTTCCTTAACATGGCTTTTAGGGTCTGGTTGAAGCGTTCAACCAGCCCATCTGTCTGTGGATGGTAAGGAGTGGTTTTAATTGGGTGTACATGCAACATACGGTAAAGCTCTGTTAGTAGGCGAGACGTGAAGTTGGTCCCCTGATCCGTCAGAATCTCCTTTGGAATTCCCACTCGGGCAAACAGGTTGACCAGCTCCTCTGCCACATGCTCTGCATCCACCGTTCGCATTGGGATTGCCTCCGGGAATCTAGTGGCATAATCACAGATAACAAGGACATACCGTTTCCCAGACCTGCTCCATGGTAGTGGTCCCACAATGTCCATCGCGATTCGTTGGAAGGGCTCTGTCATGATCGGCAAGGGAATCAGGGGAGCTCTGTTGTTTCCCCTTGGAGCCGCTTTCTGGCACCGCTCACATGATCTGCAAAACTTAGCCACATCACAAAATAGAGTGGGCCAGTAGAATCTCTGTAATATCCGGTCAGCAGTCTTCTTCTTCCCCAGGTGCCCCCCCAATGGCGTGCTGTGGGCCAGCTGGAGAACTGCTTCCCTGCACCGCTGTGGTAGAACCAACTCCTCTACCATAGTGCCTGCTCCTCGATCCTTAGACGGTATCCAGTTCCGATGGAGGAGACCGGCTCGAATAACGAACCCGGCTTCCCCAGTCGCCTCTTCACCACTTGCCCTTCCTCGGACGGCGTCTAGAGTGGGATCTGCCTCCTGCCATTTCTGCAGTTCCTCGGCCGACACCTCCAAGGAATGCTGATGAATGGTAGACTCGGGATCTGGCTTGTCCACTGCCTGGTACCTCTGTCGTTGCTCTCGTTTCTCACTCCGCGTGAGCTGCGTTCTATCCCGACCTGAGATGAATAAATCATTAGAAAACATAGGTAAGGGGTTGAAACCCCCTTCTTCCTCTTCTTCTGACATAAGGGTTGAGGTTTCTCTGCCTCCCCCAGATTCTGTCTCTGCTGCCATTGACGCTGAGGCTTCTTCGTCTTTTCCAGACACTGCCTCTTCCAGCGCACTTGGACACACTCCGGACTGGAGCTCACTCTCCTGTCTGCGGATCTCAGCCTCTTCTTGAGCCCTGACTTGGGCTCGGGTGACCGCCAGAACATCTGCCACCACCGGCTGTTCCTTTGGCTTCACCCACTCTGGTTCATTCAATTGCTTTCTTAGCAACGAATCGAACTCGGGGATGTCTGTCCCCAGCAACATCGACACTGGAAGAGTGGAAGACACCGCTGCTTCCACGTCCAGGGTCTGCCCATCCACGACCACCTCGAGCTGGGCTAGGGGGTACAGAATAGTGTCACCATGGGCACACCTTATAGCACTTACTTTCCCTTCAAGGATTCTTTCCTTGGGGACCAGATCTTCGTGGACGAGGGTCCGGGAGCACCCTGTGTCGAGCAGGATGTCTCGTACCTAAACTCCCTCGACCAGACCTGGCTTGCGGACACCAGGTTTCTGCATCCCTCTCTGCTTCCTGACCCACACGTTCCATTGGTGGTCAGCTCGCCTCTCTGCACAAAACAGTGCGTTGGACGGACATTTTGAGGAGTAGTGGCCCTTCTGCTGGCAGTTGTAGCAGGTTACGTCCTTTAGCTCCCTCCTGGGCTTCAGGGCCTGTCCTGCCAGCTCCACCCCCTTCTCAGTCTCCTTCTCTCTCTTGACCACCCTGCAGTCTCGAGCAAGGTGCCCTAGTTTTCTACACTTCAGGCACATTATGGGAGGTCTCTTCTCCCACTTCTTGTTCTCATGGATCAGTCCCACGGAAGGATTCCCCTTCCTTGCCTCCAGATAGTCGTCTGCCAGTTGTGCTGCCTCCTGGCTCATGTCAGGCTTTCTCTCTCTGACCCAGATGCAGACGTCTGCTGGCAGGGTATTGATCAGCTGCTCTTGAACGATCAGATCTCGGACCTTATCTGCTGTGTCGCAATCCTGCATCCACCTGGTGGCTAGATCCTCCAGCCTGTTTACCAGATCGCGGTTGGTCTCCTCGGGCAGCCTGGTAGTCGAGCGGAACCTCCCGCGATATGTCTCTGTGGTGATATTGTACCTTTGGAGGATGGCTGCCTTGACTGCAGTATAGTCATTGATGTCTTCTGCTCCCAGTGCTGCATAGGCTTGTCTAGCCTTCCCAGATAAGTAGGGGGCTAGGTGGAAGACCCACTTTGTCCTCACCAGTTTGCAGGATTCCGCTTGCCTTTGGAACATGGTTAGGTAGTCTCCTACGTCCTCGCCATCCTGGAGCTTGGTTAGCTTGAGGTCTGTGGTCTTCTCTGCTCTCATTTCTACAGCTGCTCCCTGTAGACGTACTCCTTCTACCAGGGCTCTGAAAATGTCCATCTGGTCTCTCATCTCATTGTCGCGTCGTCGTAGGTCGGCTGCTCGCACTTCTTCCTGTCGTTCTCGATCCTCCAAGAGAAACTGAAGGGTCTCTGCCAAGCTTCCATCTGTGCTCATTGCTGTTAATTCTTGTTGAGCTGGTACTGGTTGCTGTTGGGCTAGTACTGGTTGCTGTTGGTCTAGAAGAAACTGGGTATACTCTCTCCCAGAACGTGTAGTCATCCAACTGTAGCTCTGCTAGGTTGTGGGTTGTCTGTACAACAGTCAGATCCTTATCCCACCGCTGCCACCAAATGTGAAGGATTGAAAGGTTCTCAGAACTTCACTCATGGAAAGTAAACCCTTTCCAGCTACTTCAATTGGATCTAGTCCTAGTCAAACACTACACCCAGCCTGTGGTCAGAAGTCCTCTTTAAATAACAATTATTAAGAACTTGAGAGAGAGCCTCAACAGTGGCTGGCAGGACCTTTTTATATCCTTCCAGTCCACATACATTACATCATTCGATCTTACATACATGCACAGAAATTCAACACATAGGATTCCCATAGAGTTCCATAAGCTAATATAAATCTAACATGAAAGAAACAATTTACAACTCAAAACCAATCACAACACAGAGGGTCACCAAAACAGTCAAAGGAAACAAGATACACAATTATATTCCTAATAATAATAATACTGTTCAGTTCAATGGAGGCTTGAGTCCTCCACACACTTGGTAACATAATTTAGCTCTTGAGAAATGAGGCTCACCAGGATATATTTATCTGCTCTAAGATTTGTTGTAGCCATAGTATGTGTAGCATGATATAGCATTGGTTATATATTTAAAGAAATTCAAGAAGAGCACAAATTATACCTGGCATATACATGTTCATCTTGTTAAGTCTTTTTTCCTTTCTATCTCTGGCACAACAATCTAAATGGGATATTCACTATTTAAAGAGACCAAACCATCAGGTTCCTTTTCTAACTGTCACAATTTATTTTCAAATTCATTTTAATCAAATTACAAATACTTTGTTGTCTAGGTTTAATCAGACTGCAAGGAGGCACAACTACTAGCGGAAGTGTAGAAGTCTACTACAACAACAGCTGGGGCACTGTGTGTGATGATGGATGGGGAACTGCTGAAGCACAAGTTGCCTGCAGACAGCTAGGATATTATGGCACTGGAGCCACTGTACTTACAGGATTTGCTGTACCTGATGGCTCTGGAAAGATCTGGCTGAACAATATAAATTGTGTAGGAACTGAGAACAGTCTGTTTAATTGTGTTTCAAATTCCATTGGAAACCACAACTGCAGTCATTCTGATAATGCTGGAGTGAATTGTCAAGGTAATAAGTTATTATTATCATTTATACTTGTGATTGATCATCACTCAGATGGTTTTCAGAGTTTCATTTCAAATGTGTGTACACGTTGATTTAACAAATTACATATGGGAGTACCAAAATTGCAATAGTGTACAGTCCCATGCTACATTAATTTTTTTTTACAAACTCAAAATAAGTTTTCTTTGAAGAGTTGTCACACATGCATTGTTATTGCATTTTAACCATACAAATATGGAGATAAGGAGATATTTTGACCATTTATGCACACATACTAATATTAATGCACATGTTAGGGAAATGAAGGAGTACCTTAGCTAGACCTAAGCACAAGCTTCTACTAGTGTGATAGATTTTTTAGCTATTAGTATAATGACTTCCTCCAATGATTGACTTATATTTGCTCCTAGAAGTTTCAGATAGAAGCTCGAGCTTTAATCACGAACTAGCATCTAGGTGAAGTTTAGAGGAGGAAAATGAATATAAGTGACTATTGAGAAGTTTAAGTTTTAATGGTTCAATGAAAATTTTAAAATCATTCCCTTAATTTTGACAGCTTTCTCTAGATTTGGGGGATTTTTGTTTTGTTGTTGTCTTTGTGATTACATGATAATAATTAGTTTGACTCCTTCTTGAGGGGTATTTGTTGGTATTGCTGCTGTGTTGCATTGTGTATATGACTTGGAAGGTTAAAAAGTTATTTCTCTAAACAAAATGACCATCGATAATTCCAAATAGCATGACTTTCTTCATTTAAAAAAAAGTTCAAAACAAATATATACTTGGTTTAAAACCTTCCTTGGGTGATCTTTAAGAGCACCACAATGCTTAGTCTGGATAAGTTCATGGGTTCCTCAGAAATAAGCAGTCATACATAAACCAATCATTAAGAAAAGCGGCACTACTACATTATATATTATATATTTAGTAGCATAACTTGCTTCACTGAAGAATAAGTTTGCCTCTGAACAAACTGACCTTTAAGTTCCTTTGTGACTACTAGGATTGATATTGCACTCACATGAGCATCATTATTATTCTGTTGGAAGGTTAAAAAGTTATTTCTCTAAACAAAATGACCATCGATAATTCCAAATAGCATGACTTTCTTCATTTAAAAAAAAGTTCAAAACAAATATATACTTGGTTTAAAACCTTCCTTGGGTGATCTTTAAGAGCACCACAATGCTTAGTCTGGATAAGTTCATGGGTTCCTCAGAAATAAGCAGTCATACATAAACCAATCATTAAGAAAAGCGGCACTACTACATTATATATTATATATTTAGTAGCATAACTTGCTTCACTGAAGAATAAGTTTGCCTCTGAACAAACTGACCTTTAAGTTCCTTTGTGACTACTAGGATTGATATTGCACTCACATGAGCATCATTATTATTCTGAATCATGAAACAGACTAGTCATTGGAAAATTTGGTAGCTTCTGAATTTAAAATTGTTTGGAATGAGCTTATGGTACACAAGTTATGGGGTAAGGAGAAATAAGATAGTTAGAAGAAATAAGGTCCTTGAAGAAGAATTTATTAAATTTTTACATTTTTGTCTGACAGTTTAGTCTGACAGTTTAGCCAAAATACCGAGCACACGGGAGAAGTATTTAACTAAATTTCTTGTACATCAGACTCAGATTATCTGGCTGTGCTCTACATCACTACAGACTTGTTTCCCTTCTTTCTTTACATTAGCAAGTCTCTTGTACACTCAGACTCAGATTATCTGGCTGCACCCTACCATCTTGTTTCCCTTCTTTATTTGATGAGTTAGCTAGTTGTTTGTTTTTAAATATGTCTAGTTGTTGATATTTTCTTTTCTTGGTTTTTGTTGTTGTTTTACACATTCCTTTAGTATTGTGACAGGAAATAACTAAAAACAACAGCTAAACAACACACAGTCCCTCTAGGATAAGTTGGTGCCAATTTTCAATCACTTTATTGCTGAGGGAAGGGAACCGTCGATGGGGATATATGTTTGTATTCTGCAAGGCCATATCAGCAGTAAAATCAGTGAACCATATCCCTTACAATCCTACATCGCATTTTCACAAGCAAGGAATGATATTCGTCTTGGCAAAACATCAGCAAAATTGGAGTGTTATTGTACTAAAATTATTAATGGACCTTTTTGTGCAAAGTATTCATGGGATTGAATATTAGACATATAGATAGAGAGATAGATCCATAAAAATCAATTTCGGGTTTTTTGTATTTTGCCATCAGTTTAATAATACCTTGATAATGGTTCAATTAAGGTCATTTTAGGGCTAGTAGCTTAATTGTTGCAGCTAAGAAGATTACATTGTGTGTTTTAGTTGTGATGTATTGTTTGGCTTTTTAGCCATTTTTAAAGTAACATAGTGAGTTTGCTGCACTCCCTTATATACTTTAATGTGTGTGTGTTTGTGTGTGTGCCTGTGTTTCTGTCTGAGAGTGTGTGTGTGTGTGTGTGTGTGTTTGTGAGTGTGTGTAAATAAACACTTCAATATCCAGTCAAAAATAAACTGTGTACGTACATTTCCTGCACATGTAAAGTTAATAACTACCCAAAAAATTAGAGGTGGTGCGAATGGTCATAACAATTCAATTTTAAATATGGCAACTGCTGACATTGACTGTCTCTTCCAGCTTGAAAACTATAGCAAGTTATTTGATGTTCTTATTACTATTCTCCATGTATGGATGGGAAATGTATCAAGTGGTGGGAGAAGAAGAGATACTTAATGTTTGGCACCTAGGGTCCATGTCTCTGGCACCTTCCCCCATTGTCAATCACAATCAAACTCTTTGTAATTCACTATACTCTTTGTAATAGAATAGTAATGTATGCTGCTACTGCAACTGTTGTTACAATAAAGCTGCTGGTAGGTCACAACAGTTTATGCACCTACATGAATATTCACCTGATAAAGGCCATACAAGGTCCTGCTTCTTGTTGTCTCTTAGGGGGGTGTTCTCAAGGAGAAATCAGACTGCAAGGGGTGACTACTACAAGTGGACGTCTGGAAATCTGCAACAACAATCTCTGGGGTACAGTGTGTGATGATCAATGGGGAGCTGATGATGCACGAGTTGCATGCAGGCAGCTAGGATTTCCTCCTACTGGAGCTACTACACTTGATGCATCTATTGTTCCTGATGGCACTGGACCAATCTGGTTGGACAATGTCTATTGTGTTGGAACCGAAAGCAGTCTCTTTAACTGTGATGCTAATAAACTTGGAAAGCACGACTGCAGACACATGGAAGACACTGGAGTGAGCTGTCAAGGTAATGGTAGGGTGAATATTATTATGATGAAATGTTCTAGTATGTGCAATTCATGATATCAGGTTTATATCTACACATGCACAAATGACATATTCTAATAAATTATCATGTTTGTAGCTTAATCAGAGTATTATAGAGTATTAAAGTCTCCTTTTTCTAAGAAGTATTTGTTAGAAAGTGAATTACTTCAATAATAGAAATTGATCCATAAATATTTTATCTTACGAGTTTCATGACATTGGATTTTCACAGTTCTTCATACCTATGAACTTCCTGTGACCTGGTCATGTTAGCATTATTATGTAGATCTCAAGAGACCATTGCATTTTGCAGACCAGGTGGGAGAGGAGAAGGAAGTGAACAGGTTAAAGAATGAGAAAAGGTCCACATTAGAAGTTCTTGCTTCTTTATCACATTTGAATCTGTGTCTTTATGTTTGTGCCTACTATCTCATACCAAATCCTTTCCAACCACTGCTGTCCATATAGCTTTGTGAACATGAGCCTCTGACATAGTAAGGCTTGACATAGTTGCTACTCCAGCTATAAAACTAGTCACTAGTACAATAAATATATTGATTTTTTTCTTAAATTTTATTCAAATTTTCCGTTAATTAAGTTCAAATGAAAGTTTGTTGATCGAAAAAACCAATTACAGATATATATTGACCTTCGATTTAATTTTAAATTTCATTATATTTATAGCTATAACCTTTCATAAAGAATTCTATTTTCAAATTGTTCACATCACTAGATTATAATTATAATAAGTTGCTGTCTGATTTGAAAGACTGCTCTATCGAGGCAAGTAAACAAACACACTGCACGACTTGTTATGCTAAAACAGCAACAAAATTTACAGCACAGAATTACATCTGCTAATGTCTCCTTTCTTGAGTGAGGAGGGGTAAGATTAGTTCCCCAGAAAAGTTAGCTGTGCTTCCTCAACAGAAGAACATCCTGAATCACCAGTAATTACCCTCAAGAGCCATGTCTGCAATTGCCTTGTATTTTTTCCCCCTTACCCATATCAATTGGGAGTAAAGTTGCTGACTATTTTATCATGATTTAGTAGATTACTAGAAATGTGCAGAAACCATAATCTCTTGTGTAGTATACACAGTTCTTTTTAGTTATGATATCCTTGTATATACGTACTTATGACAGTCCACCCGTTAAATAGAGAATCCATACAGAAAAGACACGGTTGTGATAACCAGGTTTGAATACTGCATAGAATAATCTAAATTTACACAGTTTCTAGTTTGTAATGAAGTTTTAACAGTTTTAATGAAGTGTCACCATGTCAATTCATTCATTGTTATTCCTTTATTACATCCTTGATCCAATGTTGTTTATAGTTGTGAACCTTGACCAAACATTATGATCACACAGGAAAGAAAATCATTATTGGTATATTAAACAGGAGAAATGAGATTGTGAACGTACTCACACACAACTAACTTCTCTAAACTCATTTCTTTCCATCACTCACTTGCAAACCTTGAACCTTCCACTGTGCTAGTGGCTAGCAGGTACAAATATTCCCCTGAATTGTAAGCCACAAGCACCTATATCTAGCAAAAACATTGTGTTGCTGTTATGATGTTTAACCCTTCCGCCACTCGTTTAAAATTGAGAACGTATTTTACATAATATCACCCAGGAGTTCCATTGCAACCATGGTCGATCTTGTAGCTTGCATATTCACATTATATCTTGTGTGATCTCCAGTAATCTACCCATATTCTTCCAAATCCATATTCTGCCAAAAACACACTGAAATCAAACGGTCTAAACAAATAATGTTATTCATTGTGTTTGTGTTGTGTTGCTAAGCAACCTACTGTTGACCACAATGTTTGTCAACAGCAATGCGCACATACCATTTGCTCTATACTCCACTCAACATTATTCACTACATACTTTATAAATTGAAGGTGTATTTTTGATGAAATTTTCTGTGTTTACTGAATCCATTTAGCCAGGAACACAACACAATGTCAAACAATACAACATCCACACACACACACACTTACACACATGTGGCAACAGAGTGAAAGCCATGGTAGAGCTTGTGGTGTATGTCTGTGTAACTAGCCTAAATAAATAGCTAGCGGGTTAATGCTATTTTGTTCAGATTGGTACTTGTGCGAGAAAAAATAATATACTAGTCTAGCTTTTAAGAATGTCTATTTATTAGCCTGGGCTCTCTTGTTCCTGCTCTTCACCTTCATCACAGTCCATATCTAGATCCCTAGGCAAGTTAGCATAACTATCTCTGGCATGGAAAAATGGGCTGTCTATCGACAATTTTACTCAGAGCTGTTATCTATTCTGGGTCTCTAGTATGTTGCCCATGGTGGGCAAACTTTCTCTTTCCTCAGCCAAAATTTCAACTTTCAGAGTGTCCAAATCATCGTATCCAGCATCACTAAAACATCATACACCTTTAGCTCATAAGTGATTCAAATTTGACATCATTGATTATCTAGGCAATATTAATTTAATAGAGCACTGGGTATGCTTGAGCTTATGCCTAGCTCAAACTTCTAATTTTTGTCAGGCCATTAATGTTGTTCTTGGTAATATTCTGGAAATAACTTTCATGGCCACTGGGTAATATTTTTAACATTTAGCTCTTGAGAAATGAGGCTCACCAGGAAACATTTATCTGCTGTAAGATTTGTTGTAGCCATAGCATGTGCAGCACATGATATACAACTGGTTATATATAATTTAAAAAATAATAATAAAAAGCATACTTTACAATTCTTTTCTCTTTTCTATGTTTGTATTCTGGCACAACAATCAATATGGGATATTCACTATTTAAAGACCAAATTTTCAAGTTCATTTTATAACTGTCACAATTTATTAAATTTAATCAAATTACAAATACTCTGTTGTTAAGGTTTAATTAGACTGCAAGGAGGCACAACTGCTAGAGGACGTGTGGAAGTCTACTACAACAACACCTGGAGCACTGTGTGTGATGATGGATGGGGAACTGCTGAAGCACAAGTTGCCTGCAAACAGCTAGGATATTCTGGTAATGGAGCGACTGTACTTACTGGATTTGCTGTGCCTGATGGCTCTGGAAAGATCTGGCTGGACAATATAAATTGTGTTGGAACTGAGAACAGTCTCTTTAACTGTATTTCAAATTCCATTGGAAACCGCAACTGCAGTCATTCTGATGATGCTGGAGTGAATTGTCAAGGTAATAAGTTATTATTATCATGTACACCAAGATTTATCACATATGTGAGTCATGATCTCTCAAATAGTTTTCAGGGCTTGGTTTTAAATGTGTGTATGCATTAAAAAAAAACATATTTAAAAAAAAAATAGTGTGATGGATTATCGCAGAGGTTTCAAGGTAGCGCAATGAATCTTCAATAATGTAGGGTAGCAATGAAGATAGAACACAACTCAGTTGGACTATACTCGGAGCACTAAGAGCTAAGTAAGAATATGCAAAGAACAGAACAGGCAGTAACTGGTAGATACAGCCTTTTTTTATAGGCACAGCAATGTTCTTGCAGAATCTATGACCACAACACACATCAAGGGGTGCAGGATCAGCTGGATCTAGCAGGTTTGTGCAAGTTTTGTGCAAGGCTGCTGATAAGCCTACTTCTATACTAACCACAAGCTACACACATTACAATCACACATAAACAACTATAATTTATACACAATGTTCGAAGTCAATCCCACAATATGGGTGTATAACAATTTAGATATGATTGCAATAGTGTACAGTCACATGCTACATTAATTTTTTTACAAACATTATAGTTCTCTTTGAAGACTAGCATTGCTATAGCGTTTCAACCATACAAATATGGAGATTTTTACCCTTTATGTGCACACACTAACGTAAATACACACGTTAGAGAAATGTTAGCCGAGCTAGACCTAGAGCACAAGCCAATCATACTTCATAGTGTGATAGATTTTAGCTATTAGCTAAACAAATGATTGTCTTATGTTTGCTCCTAAACATTTCAGGTAGAAGCTTGAGGTTTCAACACAAATTATTCCTGCAGCATCTAGGTCTAGGTGAAGTTTAGTGGAGCAAAAATGAACATAAGTTGATCATTGAGAAGTCATTATATTCTACTAAGTCAACTCTGAGTTCTTTCAGAATTTTTTTTTCTATATGAGAGCTATATAATGCACAGTAAGTTACAACCCACACTTCATGGCTTTATTTATAAAATAAACTCTAGTATATATTTGAGCTAGAAAACAGCTACCCTGGCATTGGACTAGTTATGTGATAACTCAGCTTGTAAGTAAGTGAAATTCTGAATATCTGCTTGCCAATTACGCAATTTCCCAAGAAGTTTGGAATTAAGTGTTTACTTCTTAAAAAGCTGGATATATTTATTATTGACAAATGTAATATCATAATACACAATGTTTATCTTGAGATCTATGAATGAAATTATAAAATGTGCAAAAAAAACTTCCCACTTTGTAAATCATTTTATGTTATCCCAAAACAGTGAATACCAAAACAGTGAATACCTACTTCAGAGCATTTTTGTTCCTTCCATTTTTCCAAGAAACTATTAGTGGAAATTTTTTACTTCTTAGATAGTAGCTACAATAATTTTAAAGAATAGTGATTCTTCAGGAACCAAGCAGATTACTAGTGGCACATTTTCTGAGTTCATCACCTAACTGCTGATTACTTCAGTTTGATCCCTAATTGGATAGTTATTACTCAAACAATGCTACCAGTGATATCTTGAAGATTCATTGGTTACTGAAGAAGAGTAGGAGAGGCTGGTATCTGAAGTAATTCATACTTCAATAAGGCATCCATACTTTGCAGTTTTTCACTTCAAGCAAAACTAAATGGCAGAGAGCAAATAAGTAAGAACAGAAATATTATTAATCAGGTAAACAGATTATCTACCAACTTAATCTGCCTCATCCTGTGTAAAACTTACTGTCTGGATCAAGTGTGTAAAAATGATAGCTATCCATGACAACACACTAGCATTTCTTGATCCCTGTTTCCTCGCTTGGTGGTTTAACTCATTGAACTACTAGATTTATCTACATCATACCCACCTAACTACCCAATGATAACACAATTTTTTATCATTTTTGGGTAGCTATCCATTTAGTTATTGATACTGAACTGTCAATATTTGTCTCAATTAGTGACTCCTTTATTCGAATGCTGACCTTAAAAGATTTTTCAGTATAGATAGATGGAAACAGAGGAGAGGAGAAGTCTTGATCCAATTTCTGTCTATAATATACTTAGCTTTAAAATGAACAATGATAAACCTGGTCAAACACCTCGTACAAAAAGATAGGCTATCATGTGCAAGATCTGCATTATAAAAAGTTTTGAACCGGAAAGCTTCCATTAAAAATGTCCTTCAGAACACTTGGGTCATCACCGGCATTTCATTTTATGTTAAGAATATTTTTAACTATACCATGATAACATTTGATTTGTCATCGTAAATTCCTGAAAGGTCTAGCTGATGGGTTGGGAGGTACATATGAGCTCAAAATCCTGCACGTGTCTTTCCCCTGGCTTAGTTTCCCCTTACTTCTTGATTCCATCCTCCCTGGGTCATCTTTGTGAGTAGAGATTGAGGCTTAAGAAAATGAACTGCAACACACACACACACACACACACACATGTACACACATGCACACATACATGCATGCACACACATACATGCTCACACACATGCACACATACATGCAGGCATAAACGGGCAAGGGATTTATATGTAGAGAGCATTTGGGCCACTTTAATTACACTTTTATTGGACTTCCATGTGCAAATAGCACACAAGCCCACCATTGCCCCCTATCTGTGGGCATTCATTGCCAGAAAAAATTACAATACTGAGCCTATATCTAATTTGGCCTACATGGTTGCTTTAAAGCTTTGGTAACATGGCATGCACAAACATTGCCTATGTTCTTCCCTTAGTCAAGTTACCACAAGTCTAACTGGTCAAAACCCAGTTCATGTCTTCCCCTAGTTCATTACTACTATCTTTACTGGTCACATCCTCCAGAGATCCTCTGAATGAGTGGTCATTGAAGACAAGTAATAGAAACACACAATATGCACACAGAAATGGTTGAATATATATGCTGTGTGCACATGATATTTATACACAGAGGCTGGACCTGTGAGAGATTTATCTACAACATCTCCTAGTGACAATACTCTGGTCATCTCCTGGTCTCCTCCTGCTATGCCAAATGGAAATATCACATCCTTCTTGGTCAGGATCAATAGAGAACAAAGGAGAGTAGCATATATATCGACCAGCAATGGAAAAGTGACTAGCTATACAGCTAGTGGTCTAGGTAATAGAGAATGTTCATATCATTTCCAATGTTACAGTTGCTGACTGAGTAATTTCTATTTTAGTTGCTGGTGTTCCCTACGATGTCAGTGTTGCAGCTGTGAATGAGGTAGGGTCAGGGAGACTTGCTTTTACAGTAGTTTTTACGAGAGAACTTGGTAAGTCCTTTTACTCTTATCTCAGTTACTTATGCCTGTATGTTAACTTTTCTATGCTGTCTAGAACCAAATATATCACCTAAGAATGTCAGAGTGACTAGGATCTCTGGCAATATGATGACAGTTTCCTGGACAAGCCTGACTCTGTCTGAGGCCCGTGGATTTATCACTCACTACACTGTAGCCTACTTCCCTTCGTCAGGCAGCAGCAAACAACAAGAACCCAATAGCGTGTACCAAACTACGAGCAAGAACTCCAGTGAGACCACCATTCAAGGTCTGGATGAAAACACTGCCTATACTGTGCAAGTCTCAGCTAGTACTGCAGCTGGATTAGGGAATTCCAGTGGAACAATGATTGCCTCTGTTCTAAGTAAGTGAACGTATATTCTATTTGTTGTTACTTGGTTTGTATCTTTTTAATTAGAAAGTGCAGCTGGATTAGGGAATTCCAGTGGAACAATGATTTCCTCTGTTCTAAGTAAGTGAACGTATATTCTATTTGTTGTTACTTGGTTTATATCTTTTTTAATTAGAAAGTGATGAAGGAGGATTTGGAATTGGGGCCTTTATAGGTGCAGCAGTTATAGCAGTGGTGGCAATTATTTTCAACTTCATCCTCATTGTTGTGGTCATAATGCTAAGGTTAGTGATAGATATTAACCCCACAGTTAGAATTGTGTTTCTTATAAGCAGATATGTTGTTATAACAATAAAAGATGTTTTTAAGCTACATTGTAATGCAAACATATGCACAACCATTGTGTTTCTAAATTATGCAACTTGAAATATTTGAACAACAGTAAAATAATTAGAGTTAAAGTTAAAGTTCCTCTAAACACTTTCGTTTCCTTATTTGATTTCATTGTTGACATGTCATTATATGTCTCTAAATAAAGCATGTTTGTCTTATTTCTTTTGTGTCCTTTTTTGTTTTGTTGTTACTCTCTAGCTATGTTAACCAAGATTTAGACATGTCCACCATTAGTCTTTAAATCCTAGAATCTGTGACTCCAATATGAGCATTGTCTCCTAGAAACATTTTTCTAAATTGTTTTTATGTTAAATATATTTAGTTGTTGTTCTTATTGTTGCTGTATTATTGTTAGACATAGTCTCTTGGTAAGGTATATATCTGCTACAATATTTTAAAAGAGCTTGGTAATAGTTTGCACAGGATAATTAACCCAAGTGAAGATATCAAATGTTGTTCTACATCAAGTTGATCGCTACATACATCAGTGTTTTCACATATATAAGAGGATTCTTATTGCAATGATGTTCTCAATAATTAATTTGAAATTTTAGTCCCTCGAAGTTTGGCTAGATGCTCTAGCTTCATTATCCTGATGAAAGCTAGAGTGAAGAGCATCTTATATAGCTGTAAAATCTAGATTCAAATATGATTATATTTAAAAATTAAACTTCATTATGCTAATTGAAAATCCTTTGGAAGAAGGTTCTAATTATTAACAGCTCAGTTCTTTGCTATCAAAGCTACATAGCACATCAGCAATCTTAATTTAATTTAATTTTAATTTAATTTAATTAAAATATTGATTACATCATCAACACACCTTCTACTTTATGGTGGTATATCTGAGGTTTGGTTTGGGTGGTTTCAGCCACCAAGTTAGTCAAAGCAATGATGGGAATGCTATCCCAATGTTAGTCAGTTTCCTATCCAACTCATGATTAGTATGCTTTCATGCACTGCAAAAGCAGTTAAGATTACGTTTCGGAGTCATCACTTCTCAAGGAAGGGATGGTCTCTTATTGTTGGAAACAGTATCGATTATTCATCCAGATTAGTTTTACTATCAAGGCCAACATTTTCACATATTAGCAGCAAGAATCACTACATGACCATGTCTATTAATTAGCCTTTAGTTTCCTGTCAAACTTCTTGCTACAATATATACTCATACTACAAATATGTGTACGGCACTTACAGGATGTTGCCCATGTCTTATAGCACTGTTACCTTGCAGGCAACTATTTCATGGATAAGAAGTTGCAAAACTCTCCCCAATGTCACATATGGCTTGTGCATTATTCCAACAGTGAGCCTGTGTCTAGGATTGTTCTCAACTTTTACAAACAAACATACTTCCCAGAGCAAATCAGTTGTGATGCACCTCTGCTTAGACTCAAGACTAGCAATAAAACCATAGTCTTCTCATGGGATAAGCTCCTGCATCAAGATTACATTTATAAATTTGATAAGAAAGACATTCTTATTTCTCAAAGAAACTTTTTATGTGGCCTGTAATGTTCAAGTATTATATTACTAATCACACACACTGTATCAGTCACGTTGATTATTATGCATAGACATTGCATCATCATTACGTATTGATTCTGACAAACGTGATGAAAGAAGGAGAAGTTTTTATACTCGTGCTATAACTGACTAAGTATGGTTCGACGGTCTCAACAAATCTAGTCCCATCAGTTGGCCTAGACGGATATAAAGACAACCAGATAAACAGTAACTAACAGTTGAACAGTATAACTGGTGACGAGGATTACGAACCATGGCAGTAGCCGGAAGATTTGATTTGTCACCATTAGCAACCTTTGACCCTGTGAGTGATCCATCATCGTTAAGCCAGAGATGGAAAAGTTGGAAGCGGCTTTTCGAGATATATATAGCAGCGCTCAACGTAAGTGACGACAATTAAAAGAAAGCAATCCTGTTTATCAGGCAGGACAGGCTACCCAAGAAATTTTTGACACAATTCCAGATACAGGAGATGACTTTGCCACAGCTATGGAAAAGTTAGACAACTATTTCACACCCAAGAAAAACGTGTCTTACGAGATTTTCCAATTTCGTAAAGCTGTTCAACAATCAGGAGAGACTGTGGATCAATTTGTTACCAGATTGAGAAAGCTAGCTTCCACATGTGAATTTACTGACCTGGGAAAAGAGTTGAAGTACACTATCATCCAGAATTGTCAGTCAAAACATCTAAGAAGAGTGGCACTTCGTGATGATCTATCCTTAGAGGCTCTACTAGCTAAAACAAGAGCGCATGAAGCAAGTGAAGAGCAAGCAAAAGGTATTGAACAGGCACACTCAGCAGCAGAAGCAGTGAATGTTATTCAGCAGAAGCGACCACCCAGAAAATGGCTGTCACCACGAACATGGACAAAACCAGAAGGTCAGAGTATATGTCGTAAGTGTGGATTTTTGTGGCCCCATAAGAATGTCTCATGTCCAGCAAAAGGTCAAACTTGTAATAAGTGTGGTAAAAGTAATTATTTTGCCAAAGTATGTCTCTCAAAACAAAAAGAAGTACAAGGTCGATACAAAACACACGAGTCACAATCGAAACACAAGCACAAGCAAATTTGTCACGTTTCATCAGAGTCCAACCCAAAGTGTGATAGCAGTAGTGATGAATATCTGTACACATTGGGTGCCACTGCAAGTATGGCAGAACCAAAAGTAAATGTGAAAATCAATAGCACCATGGTTTGCATGATTGTAGACACAGGAGCATCCACGGACATCACGGATGAGGAAACATTTGCCAAAGTAAACCAAGCGAAGAATCTTGAGTTACAGCCTTCAACAAAGCGTATGGTGCAGACTCCCAACTTACAGTAGGGGGACAGTTTCACACTAACATTGAAGTTGATACAAAGACAGTGCTATCAACAATTCATGTACTACGAGGAAGTCACGGGTCTCTACTCAGTTACAAGACAGCATGTGATCTTGGTCTGGTTCATGTTAAGATTAAGCATGTTTGGGATAGTCCAAGAGTATGTGACAGGCTGGTGCAAAAATATCCCAATTTGTTTGAAGGTATAGGCAAGCTCAAGAATACAGAAGTCAAACTTCACATTGACACAAATGTACCTCCTGTGGCTCAAGCAATACGCAGAATTCCTTTTCACACGAGGAAACAAGTTGAAAAAGAGCTCATCAACCTTGAACAACAAGGAATCATTGAGAAAGTTGAAGATTCAGCTCCATGGGTTTATGAGGAGAGCAAATAAGGCAATCAACCGAGAGAGACATCCTAGTCCAACAATTGATGATCTTATTCACAACCTGAATGGAGCAACAGTTTTTACAAAACTTGATTTAAGACAAGGATATCATCAAATACCCTTATCACCTGAGAGCAGATATATCACAACGTTCACGACTCACAAAGGTTTAAGACGTTATGCTCGACTGAACTTTGGAACAAACTCAGCAAGTGAGATGTTTCAAAACATCATCCATGAACAGATTCGGGACATACCAGGATCAATCAACATCAGTGATGATGTTATAATATTTGGGAAAACTCAAGCTGATCATGACAAGGCTCTACAGTCAGTTTTTGAGAGATTCTCATCAGTCGGTTTGTCTTTCAACAAGACAAAGTGAGAATTCAGCAAGAACTCGTTGACATTCTTTGGTTTTGTATTTTCGGACAAAGGAATCTCACCTGATCCTAAGAAATTACAAGACCAATCCTACTACATCAACCAGTGGTATCCGAAGTTTTCTAGGAATGGCAACATATTGTGCAAAATTTATACCATGCTTCAGTGACATATCACAGCCATTACGTGAGTTGACCAGAAAGGATGTTCATTTCTTATGGACAAAAGAACATGACAAAGCTTTTCAAAACATCAAACAGCTATTAGCAAGTGATACAATCATGGCATATTTCGATCAACAGAAGGAAACAGAGCTGATCACAGATGCATCACCTGTCGGTCTCTCAGCAATACTGTTTCAAAAGTCGCAGGGAGAGAATCACAGAAGAGTAATAGCTTATGCAAGCAGAGCACTCTCTGATGTTGAAAGCAGGTATTCTCAGACAGAGAAAGAAGCATTAGTCATAGTGTGGACTATTGAAAAGTTTCATCTATATCTCTATGGAGGACATTTTACCCTTTACATGGACTGCAAACCAGTCGAATTGATTTATGGTAGCCCAAAGTCCAAGCCTCCAGCACGCATCGAACGTTGGAATCTGAGACTACAAGGATATGAGGAAACCAGAATCCTTTCCGATTACCTCTCAAGACATACAAACTCAGAGGAACCAAAGAAACAAGAAACCATGGCGGAGGACTATGTCAATTTCTTATCTGCTCACGCAGTACCAAAGGCTATGACATACAGAGATTCAGAGATTTGAGAAGCAACCACAGCTGACCCAACCTTGCAGCAGATATCCAAAATGATCAGAACTGACAAGTGGAAAGAGCAGACCACATCCGAAGCAGACAACGCAGAAATCAAGCTTTTTCAAACAGTCAAGAATGAACTCACTGTTAGTAGTGATGAAAGTGTGATACTCCGTGGAAATCACATCGTAATACCAACTTCACTACGAAAGAGAGCAATTATGTTGGCTCATGAAGGTCACCAAGGAATTGTTAAGACAAAGAAGTTGCTCAGAGAAAAAGTATGGTTCCCAGGAATAGAAGCAAGAGTAAAGCAACAGTTTGATAATTGCATTGCTTTTCAGGCCAATGGTCCAGAAAATCATCCTGAACCTCTCCAGATGTCAACATTGCCTCCAGAGCCATGGCACACTGTACATGTTGATTTCTGTGGACCTTTCCCAACTGGAGAATATCTACTTGTTACGATAGATGGCTATTCTCGTTTTCCTGAAGCAGAAATAGTACAATCAACAGCAGCAAAAGGAACAATTTCCAAGCTTGACAGAATCTTTGCCACACACGGAATTCCAAGAGTTCTCAAGACTGATAATGGACCACCATTTTTCGGAAATAAGTTTAAAGCCTAATGGAAGAGAATGGAATATCTCACCAGAAGATTACTCCATTGTGGCCACAAGCTAATTCAGAAGCAGAGAACTTTATGAAACCCCTCACAAAAGCAATTCGTTCATCGAATGCTGAAGGAAGAGATTGGAAGAAAGATCTGTACCGATTCATGTTGAATTACAGAGCAACACCACACTGGACAACTGGAGTTTCCCCATCTGAATTACTGTTCAACAGAAAGATTAAAACCAAGCTTCCCCAAGTGGAAATGGATGTTGAAACTCTAGGAAATGTAGGAAATGATGTGGAAGTTAAACAAAAAGATAAACGAGCCAAAGAGAGAATGAAGGAGCATGCAGACAGAAGAGCCTGAGCTCAAGTCTCAAGTCTCAACATTGGTGAAACAGTTCTCCTACGTCAGTGAAAGAAGAACAAGTTCAGCACAAAGTTTGATCCATCACCTTTCCAAATAGTGAGAAAAAATGGAACAATGATCACAGAGATCAGGAATGGAAAGTATGTTACACGAAACATTTCTCAGTTCAAAAAGATTAGTTCGAATATCGAGTGTCCAGATCTCTCAGAAGATGAGTATGAGTCAGATACGCTGGAAGATGACAACGAGACTCCACCACAAGGAAATTCCCCACAAAATATGCTTCCAGTGAATCAAGTTCCTCCGACATGGAACAGAAGATACCCTACCAGGATGAAACAACCTTTTCATCGATTTGGTCATAATATTTATGAACAGTAAGTCATTAGAACATTTCATTATGTTAAGATATTAAATTAAGGAAAAAAAGGAGAGATGTAATGTTCAAGTATTATATTACTAATCACACACACCACAATGATTATTATGCATAGACATTGCATCATCATTACGTATTGATTGTGATACATTATTATATCACGTGACGAAAGAAGGAGAAGTTTTTATACTCGTGCTATAACTGACTAAGTACAGGTGTGTGTGTGATTAGTAATATAATACTTGAACATTACATCTCTCCTAAAATCAAGTGGGTATAACTATAAAACTATATGAAAACTTCACTCAATAAAAAATAGTGGAAGAGCTCTGCCATTCCACACCCATGGTCATAGATGCGATTTTATACAGCTTTTACAAGAAGAGTGATATAATAGAGATGCCTGGTTGCCTCACTAGATAAAGGAGATATTGACTGCTAAAGGGACACACATACAGATGATTCAGTATGACATAGTCATCAAAGTTAGTTCAGCTAGCAGCTTATGTATCGAAATCACATGACCAACTAGATTCATGGATTTCCAATCACTCATGTGCAGTGCACAGGACACAGGAAGTAGTAGGCCGGACTTCTTATGATAAACTGAAGTGTCATACGAGGGAACGTCTGGTTTATGTGAGAATTACACTGCAACATGTAATTAGGTTAACCATAGAATAGATCGTGCACAGAGAGAGAACTGATCATTAGCATGCATATTGCCTTATATAGTATGGCCTGGGTTCACGGGTAGCAGCCTACTTAAAGGATCCAGCTTGTGAACTAGGCCAGAATGCCTCTTTTAAGTTAAGCAGTGAAGATACATCAATTCCTACTATCATCTGTACTGGGTTGGCTATCTCCAGCAGTATAACGAGCTAGTTATCCATAACAATTTGTCTCCATAATAGTAATTAACTATCTACATTTAAGGTTTGTGGCCTATAAAACAATTGATCATTGCTGATCATATGCTATGCAATTCCATAGCACCAAGGACAAGCATTAGATTTCACACCTTGTATAATATATAGCACCAAATGTGTGTAGCGAAGCTACCAATTATTGGTACAAGAAGGGTCCCGCATATACAACTCACTGCAGGTGCAGTCCAGGAGGTTGATTCTTGCATAGTAAGTGAACTTATCCAGAGGTCTACAATGCTCTGCTATTAACTTATGAGGGTCGGAAAATGCTGTAAACTTTGATATTATGAGTGATGTAAGTATGTCGATAACAGTGGCAATAAATGAGCAAAGTTGATATTTCACAGCTTAGAGTATGTGTGGGTATTTTATGGGCCAATCCACAGAAACCATCCAAGGAAGATTTCAAATCTCAAATTAAAAAAATCTTTGGTTTTGTTTTTTTGCAATGGAGGAAGTGGCTCGTTTCAGGAGACTAGCGATTGTTGGCTGTTTTGTTTAGGGATATGCCTCCATTCAATAAAGCAGGCTAAACTTATTTTCTTCGTTAAAATCAGACTTTCATATTTTGGGCAGATATCAATTTTATTCTGTAGTAAATTTTGTGTTCTTTGACCTGATACCAATAACGCAAAAATTGATATACTCTACAATTTCCAGATCTCATATCAAACACAATCCCTGTATCCTCAAGTAACATTCCCACTGACAGTGTCTATCAATGTGGAGAAATTCACAATGAAAGTGCTGCAGACTATGAGATAACTGTTGTAAGTGTAGCTGCACTATCCCAGCAACCCAAAAAGAATGCTGTGAACCAGGCAGATGGAATTATGTGGTATGATGCAAGAGAGAGTTTGATGAAAAATGTCCTTGAAGCTGCAAAATGATACAACATAACATACAGACTTGAAAAGTGTGAGTTCTCAGAAACTGAGCTCCACATACTCAAAAACTGTGAGATTCAGCTGGATCCAGAGCAGCTGCACTACTTTAACAATTACCACCAGTCCCTTCCACCAATATGAAAGCCCACAAGTGCATATTAGGCTTCTTCTCATACTATTCTATTGGATGCCTGGTTGCTCTGATAAGATCCGGCCTCTGGTGGCAACAAAAATGTTTCCGTATACTCAAGAAGCAAGAGATGCTTTCAAGATTTTAAAGAAAACTATTGGAGAATCAGTGGTATATAGTATTGATGAGTTAGTTGATGTTGAAACCGATGCCTCAGATTTTGCAATGGTGGCAACTCTCAATCAGCATGGCAGCCTGTCACATCCTTTTCTCACATGCTCCAAGGGCCAGAGACTCACCATGCATCAGTAGAAAGGGAAATACAAGAAATTACTCCTGATGAACGCTAGAGCATCTAGTTGAAACGTTGAGAGTATACAATTTGATGTTGATTATTGAGAAGTTTATTGTAATAATAGCATTGAGGAAGATGCCGCCCACTCCCCACCCTTACTAGTATTTTGTATTGGCTTCAGTGGCTAGAGCCATGCATCCTACAAATTGAATGGTTTAGAATCTTTTTTAAAAAATCCACTAGAAAAAAAGTTATGCCAATGTAAACATTGAAGTTTGGGTTTGTACTGACAGGGGAGACAGCCCCCCCCCCCCCTTTTTAACTTGTGGTTACAACTTTAGAGCTCCGTAGATTCTGCAAACTTTATTGTATGGACTTGATATACAGCTCAAAAGATAGGTCTCTCTGTGTGCTCTCTTTTGATAAAAATATATATTTCAATGGGTAAACATTTCTCACTCAACATGGATCAGAGATCGGTAGCATATGTGCTTGACATGAAGCAGAGAAGAAAAATAAAAAATGATAAGATCATGCGATTGAGGATGGAACTGTCATGCTATAGCTTCAATATTGTGTATCGGCTGGGAAGGGAGAATATTCCTCCTGACACTTTATCACAAGGATAGTGTAATGCTGAATAGTGCATGGTAGTCTTACTGAACTGCACCAAGGTCTATATCACCCAGGCGTAACACGAATGTATCACTTCGTAAAATCCCAAAACCTGCCTTATTCGATGGAGGATGTGAAAAGAGAAACCAAATCATGCAGCATTAGTGCTGAATGCAAACCACGGTTTCATAGACTGGTTCTATTAAAACTACTCAGCCTTTTGAATGATTAAAATATTGATTTCAAGCATCCACTCATAACCAATAATAGTTTTTGACAGTGATGACGAGTGTTCAAGGTTTCCTTTCATTAGCCATGTGCTAACATGTTGGCTACAATGGTAATCAAATGCTTTTGTGCACTCTTCTCCATGTCCGGTATGCCGGTCTATGTGCACTCAGGCAAAGGGGGAATTCCTTCATTAGCACTGAGCTGCATCTTCCTTCGCAAGAAAGGGACAACAACTAGCCATCGCATCCCATGCCCATAATCCTCAAGGAAATGGACAATCAGACAGGTATATTGGAAGTGTCGGATGGCCATTACTCTCGCTCTCAAAACAAAGGGATTTCCAACGTCATGCTGGCTAGAAGTTCTCCCCATTGTATTACACTACAATGAAAATGACTCCTCATGAGCAGATATTCAGTGTCACTTGGCAGTCTACAGTTGGCATGTGTGAGCTCGCAAGTCAGAGCCCCTCAAGGATGAGGTAGAGTTCCTCAAGGCTAACTTACAATATGCCCATGTTCGTCACCCAGACATGAGATGATGGTATCCATCTGGCACCTGACCTGACATGGAGATGGGTCCCCTACCAGTAATACCAACACAGGTATCGGAGACTGGACTGGATGCCCCTACAGACACTCCCATAAAAATCTATTTCTTGGCACAACTTGCATACAGTAGGGGCGTTGAACACCAGGAGACCTCTAAATTCAAATGCATGTCATCCAGACATTCCTTGCAGAATAAAGTTGTAGTCAAGGATCACCAGGCATCTAAGGTTTAGCAACTTGTAGCTCACATGATCTGCCAATGATCACTCAGTTATTTTAAATTTGTTCTTTTCTGCTGTTTGATTGTGAACTTATCCTCTGCAATTGTTAGAAATCCTTGTAAGAGGCTTACCTAGGAGCAGACTCAAGCCCAAAAAAACAGACAGTGGATGTGTTGCCATGCCCCGAAAAAACATTTCACTCGATTTTAGAACAAATTTCCTTGATATGAACTTTTTTCTCTGGATTATTTCATAAAGTTTATCTTTGGTATAAGATACTAATAATTCAATTCTTATTTATATTGTGTATATACCAAAAAAGAAAGACAGGAAAAACGTTCAATGCAGCATCTCAATCTCATTAGATGTTCCTCCAAGTTGTTGTCTTGGTTTAATAGCTTGTGAGTCTTTGCTGGGAGTAAATTTAATCACATATTGAAAAGATAACGTACTGAGCTTCAATCTCTCCAACCATGCTGAATAAGTGCTCAGGGGCAGAATTACTCATGTTTCTGTGTCATCTTCATAGGAAGAAAGGACTGGGCTGTTATCTGGCTAAGTAGATTTGTGGGCTTGGTTGTCTTGATTTAAGGCTAGGACTAGGACTAGGGTTAGGGATAAGCATAAATTATTTATCATGGCTGGTTATAAGATATCAATTAGAGATCATGGATCCAAAATATGTGTTAGATAGACAAACTATTATGACAGAGAAATGGTGTCTGTATCAACTAGGTCATGATAATTATAGCAAACACAGAGGTGATCCTCATGTGCTTAGCAAAACATAGACTCATTCAGAATAACTTTTACCATCCAACATGCAATGGGCTAGGAATAGGTGCACCAAAACTATATGTCAAATTATTTATGAGGTCCATTCAAATTTATATTGCTAATAACTATAGAATTGTCCATGTTTCTGTGTCACCATGAAAAAAAAAGTAGGGCCACCACCAGACATATTCAAGAAAAGACAATACCCCACCTGCCAGCCGTGTGATAAAAGTTATAAATAATAAAAGTAGTATAATGCCTGACCAAATCTTTTAGGCTGAAGGCCCATTTTAAGGGGAGACAAAGTCGAAGAGAAGGTAGTGCTAGATTGTAGTATGCTATGTAAAAGCGATCAGCTGCAATAATTATTCTCCGCTCCATCATAGCTGATTTAAAAAAAACATTATTACAGCTTCAACTGTAGGGGCATAAGAATTTGGTAGATAATCAGGAGCAACGAAGAAAGCATGGTACTTGTCAACTATAGTATCAATTAGTCATTTGCAAAGGTAAACAATAGCTTCCGTGGAACCGTGTGCTCGATTACATGGGTCAAAGAAAGATACAACTTGTCTTTGTGAGAGAATTTGGTTAACATCTGTCATAGAACAAGCACACATCATTGTAGAAGTTCCTCTCAATGGTTGTTCTCCGACCACTTCTTCTAATCATATTGTAAAAAAGTGGGTTTCTCTGCTAAAAGCCATAGTTGGTTTTATCAGTTCTGATAAATGGTAGCTGCGATATCCTTAGCTACAGTGGTGATCTCAGGCTTGATGAAGTTAGCTAAATATCCTCTCATATGTGACATTATGTCATCCTGTACAATGTCCATATGACTTACACAAGTTTAAAATACTCTAGTCAACTTGCTCGGAGGTTGCAAAGAAGGAGTATAAATTTGCAGGTCAACTTTACTTTCAAACTTCCTAGTTCCTAGGGAAGTAGCCACTTTTTGTAAATAGTCTTTATTTGGTTCCTCTTCCACTAGCCAATCAATGTATGAGTCCAAAGCAGGCCACTGCTCAATAAACACTTGAGGCATTGGAGCAGACTTGACCACCTAGAGGTGCTGTGTTTCAATACTTGTAGTGGTCTAATATCTTCAAACTCAACCTGGATCTTTAAAAATCCCTTGGCACTATACTTGAAGTGATAGAAAACATTAACAGTTACTGGGAGAGGTTTAATGGGAGAGGTTTAATGGCAGCAATTCTACACAACTGGACAAGATGACACAAACAACCAAAAAAGCATGTGGCCACTTGGCTTGAATATGACTAGCTAAGCACCAAATTATGTTTGCAACGATGACATTCGCTGTCATTCTCTCCCATGACATTCTATGTTCTTCCAATACTTTAATCATTTAATCAGTCCTATAAATAGCTTCCATGCTGCACATTGGCATTGCTAGAAATCGGGATACAACATAATGGACTTGGTTATCTCAAAACTTTACCACTGCACCGTAGTGTTTCCTATCTACTTGATCATTTCCCCATACGAGAGTAAAATGAGCTGACTGATAAGCATTAACAACCACATCTCTCAGTGCAGGCAACAAAGCATTTAGATGGCTTTGTCCTGGCACAAGAGGAAACCTGAATAATCTTGCTGTCAGGAAACAACACATTTGTAGAGAGAAATGATTTGTAACGATGAATGGTACCTTATGCTCTGCAACAAACTTTGCAAAGTAAATTTCTCCTGCCCATGGGATGGCTTGGTCTTCTATGCTGATACATACATGTTTCGGTAATTCTAAAGTTTAGTGGCATAAATTAGGTACCTATTCTAAACTATAATATAATGGCATAAAATTTTAATCTATCCATTTACAAGTGGAAAATAATTGTGCCCATAAATAAGTTTGAAACTGTACTCTTAAGATTTATGGCTAAGACTAGGGATAAGTATAAATTATCTATCATGGCAGGTCATTCAAGAGGTCAATTTGAGATCATGAATCCAAAAGATGTGTTAGACAGACAAACTATTATGACAGAAAAATGGTGTTTCTATCAACTATGTCCAGATATGTTAGATATGTTGAACACAGAGGTGACCCTCATGTGGTTAGACTCATTAAGAATAACTTCCACTGTTAAAGGCTACAACTAGTGCTAGGCTAAGGGCACCAAAAAAACTATATGTCAAATTATTTATGCTGAATTTATATCGCTAATAACTACAGCATTATCCATGTTTCTGTGTCATCATCATAGGAAGAAAGGATGGGACTTTTATCTGGCTAAGTAGATTTGTGGGCTTGGTTGTCTTCAGGTGATGCTCGACCTCATATTGTCCTCCTCCAGGGATAGGACAAATAAATCTCTTCTTTTTTACTAGGTTCCATTTGGAACCTGTTGACCATTAACCTTGCATTTGCAGGAAATTTTTGGTTTTTTCCGGTAATATAACTTGGTCATAAATATTCAATACTACCATAAAAGAGTGGCAGCTACTATTAGTCTGGTCCATGAGCAACTGCATAGTTTTGCCTCCTCTCCCACAAGAAATTATTTATGGCTCGCAAAACTGTAAAATTTCTTGAATTATTGTGCTGATCACAAGTATGTCTAATAACAAGAAGAAACTAATAACAAGAAGAAATAAGAAATAATTTAGAAAATATCAGTAATCTTTGTTCCTCTATACTCCTTCAAATGTGGAGTTCTCGAGATTAAAGCAGTAAAGCTGCTTTGACATTCCACTTCCAGAAGCTACTAGCCAGTGGTTGCAAGAGGAGTGATAGAGATCATTGTTCACTTCATAAGGACTAGAGATAGCTTCTAGTTAGTAGTAAGCCATCTCTTCATGGCACAGTTAATATAATATGCAGATTTTATGACTTCATTTGGGTAGGACTTTTTCTGAAGCACATTGTTCCCTATACTTAGCTATTCAAACCCTTCAATTCACAAACTTAATGAAGTGATGGTCATTACTCAACACAAACAACTAGTGTTACCCAATTAATGCCTCTGCAGAAAGAGAGAGTTATCTCGCTATGCCATATACAGGGGCGTAGGAAGCAAATAAAAAGTGGTGAGGCCATTGGCAGTACCCCCTCCTTAGAGGTGTTTTCATCAATGTCCCCCTTCCCCCCCCCTTTAGAGGTGTTTTTTTGAGTCTGTTTCAATGAAATATAACATGCAACACAACACATCAAGTACTTAAAATTGTGTCTTAGTCAGTTGGCGCTTCACGGTGACAGGAGCCTTTCACGAATTCGTTCCCAACCTCAGTCAAACACAGTTGATCTGTACGATTTTGGTGAACATGTAGAACCAGAATATTGTTCAGTCTTGATTGGGTCATGGTAGCCCTCAGATATGACTTTAAACGTCGCAGAGCACTGAAGGAACGCTCACTCACTGAATTAGTGGCAGGCATAACTAGTATCAGTGAAGCAAGAGTACACACTTCTGATAACAGTGACTTCTGAGCCTGACAAAGTTCTCGTAAATAGTTTATGACAGAATTGAGATCCTGGGCTGATTCACTTGGAATATTACTTGACAGAACTCCAAGCTGCATGTTCAATTGGTCGGGATCAAAGTCATCCTTGTAGAAGTTGGCTACAAAACGAAATTCTTCATCGTAGTTCTCCTTTTTAGCAGTTTTCACCAGAAGAGCTTCAAGGTTACAATAGAGCTTGTACCCAGGTTGATCAAAGCGTTGTTTTATACCACAGATTTTGCTTAAACAAGAGTCACTGTGTTAAGCAAAATCTCAGCCAGTGAAACTCCAAAAAAAAACTCGAATGACATCATGCAACTTGAGACCCCTTGGATTCTGCACTTCATCTCAGTGTCCTTTACAAAACCTAGTGACTCCTTCCAAAGCATTTGTAATACTTCATAGTTGGCAAGGATGCTCTGCAGTGCTTGGGCTTTGACGGTCCATCTTGTAGGACAGAGCATGCGAATACCAGGGCTATTGTCTGGTATTTGCTCCTTCAACTTCTGCAGTGTTGCATCACGACGAAGGGACTTCTTGATAAGCTTGATTAACTCATAACATGTATCCAGTGCATCTCTCATAATCTTGCAATTCTTGAGAGCATCACTGCATGCAAGGTTAAGAGCATGCCCATAGCAATGAGTATATACAGCTCTCGGCTCTTCTTTTGGGAATTGAATGGCTACGCCTCCTCGTGATCCTGCCATGGATGAGGCTCCATCATAGCACTGACCCCTGAGCTTTGTGATAGGCACATTCAACCTCTGCAGAACATCATGTATGGTAGCTACTAGAGTTGAAGATTGAGTAGAAGCAACCTGGTAGAGGCCTATAAACTCCTCGTGGGGTTCCAAATTAGTGTCTACCCATCTAAAGCAGACAACAACTTGTTCTTTGTTTGAGACATCGGTTGTCTCATCAATCATGATGGTCAGAAATGGAGCAGAATGAAATGATTTGACGACCTGACATAGAACCAGAAGAGCCATGGTCGTAAGTATCTCATTTTGAATGTCGGGTGCAGTGTACTTGTCGGTTTTCTTCTCTAACCAACTTGTGATTCTGGAATCATCCTCACCCCTTACTTTCATAAGTTGTAAAAAATTTGAATCACTCTCATGATCTCCATGCCCTCTTAATGGCAGACCTTGCCTTGCTAAAAATCGTATGTTCGAAAGTACTTTTTGAAAGCACAGCCGTCGCTCCAATTTTTCTTTCTTTATTTGTGTTGACAAGGACTCAGCCACATTATTCACCGAAGAAGGTAATGTGATCATCTTTAGGACTGCTTCCTTATGGCACTTGCTTGATGCATGATTGCGGAATTTCACTGAGGCGTCTTTCCAATTTGTGAATCCCTTGGATATGAATGCCAAATCAGAGTTTGAAGACCAATGCAGCTTTTTCTGTAGACTAGCTTGCGCACACGTGAAGCACACCACAGCATCATCATTCTCAATGTAGTAGTGTAGCCAAGGCCATTTCGCAAACCAAGGGCTGAAAACTCCGATTAGCCACCACCGTCTTTCTGAAGCTTCTCTTTGGAAATTCAAACCTTCGAGGCTGATTGGCTTCTGGGATCATGTAAAGAGTAAGACTCCGGAAGTCGAAAAATCAGTGCGCGTCAATTAATTTTCGCGGTATATATTTAAAAACTCTGCTTATCTTAAACGCGCGCGCTAAAATCACAAGCTTTCAGAAGGCATCAAGAAAGGATACTCGAAGTAGCTATCTCAGGACTACTAACACAAGTAATACAACTTCATATTAACACAACTTCATAAAACAGGAACTCTATTGAATGGTTAACAGTCCGATGAGCAACCACTTCAGGCAGAGAAGCAACCTGTCTGTAAGCAGCCCACTGATCCGAATGGATTATCGCAACATGAGACCGTATAATGTTGCAGCGTCTCTCCGGGGAACTATTTGCATGTAACCTGAAAATTTGTGTTGAACAACTACATAGAATGGAGTGGAATTATGATTGTTTACAGCATACCCAGTGCAGGAGTATGACTGGTGTCCACCAATCCAAACACCCGGATGGTGTCCGGGTCCAAATGGTGCTGTATCCACCACAATTATAATAATGATTCTATAATGATGCTATTCTGATAATGATGCTATGGCCACAAGAATGTAATGTTTATGTGACAATTGACAACACACTGAATTGGGACTCATGATGACTCCAGGCCCACCTAAGAATATTGGACAGCTAAGGGCTGTTGAGCAAACTTCCTGCAACCACTGGTACACATTAACTGCAGTGGTCGACTGCACCTTCTTCACTTGCAGCAGCAGTAACTGGGTACTCTCTGCAAAAGGAGCCAAGTTTGCAGACTAAGCATCGACTTCGCGAAGAAGCTCCCTTCAATAAATCTAAAAATATTGACATAGACATACAAACCATGACGAATCGACTTTACGGTTTACCCATCTTTCAGGCTGGACTTCTTGCTTCTTGCATCTAACCATAGTTATATACATTGCAACTGTACACCAAGTAACAACACCAAACATGTTCATCATAATATTATTATCAATAATCATCCTATTATTATTACTTTTTAGATATTTTCTCCCTTACATTCCACAAGTAACAAAATAGATTTGCAATGACTTCCCGCTCTGTACTAGCGCGCGCGTTTAAGATATGCAGCGTTAAAAAATATATACCGCGAAAATTAATTGACGCGCACTGATTTTTCGACTTCCGGAGTCTTACTCTTTACATGATCCGGCTTCTGCTGGAAAGCTGCCTACATCTATAGCTGGACTAGGACAGCTCATTTCAGAAAGCTACGTTACAAAAAAAGTAGTACAAAACTCCAGCTAGCTGAACAACTGTAACACCTTCAACGATACACGTGACTTCTATAGCGCATGCACTTTGGTAGTCATGTGAACCAGACCCTTTACCTATTCGCTATGTGTCCCAAAAAGTGGGGTGGCCTTCCTACGCCACTGATATATGGACAAGCGACACAGATCTGAACAGTACAAATACTCCAGCTCCACCAGAGCAGCATTAAACTCAACATTCAGAAACAGAGTGTACTTGGATTAAAGTAAGCTTTTAAAGGTGGAAGCAATTGATTGTGTTTATAAGCTTCAGTCTACCATTGTACACTCTTATGCTTTTTGTATGTTTGTGTGTGTGTGTGAACTTCAAATTTTTTGGAATTGTGATGTACCTCCTTGATGTGCATATTCAAACACTCTGCATTGGGTAGATGTGCAATCTTTCACATCAGCCTACTTATATTAGGAATACAAGGTACACTCTATGTGTACCTGTCCTTGTCTACATGCAACCAGTTCTCTGTCATGTTAGCCAGTAATGCTGACATTACTATTCAATGTAGTCACATTTTCTTTAACCCTCTCACCAGCGGATTGCCAGGAGAATTGTTGGAAATTGACACAGCTACAGTTAAAAATTAATATAAAATCAGGAATGCAATAAAGTCCCTAGCAACCATATATTATGGGATAGCATTGTTGTTAATAAACATGTGGTAATTTTTGTGAAAAACACATGCTGACCGCAAAGTATGAATATGATTATGGTATTTAATCAATATAAGAACATTGATTATGATGCTGAATATAATTTTTGCTTGGTTGTATTTCAAATAATGTGGTCAGGATGTTGTGACCCCGTGCTGACTACAGCCAATGAATATGATTATGTGTATTTATAAACATAATATTGCTTCTAACGTTTTTACATAAATATTTTCCTATTACTTGAAATAATGTGGTCAAATGCATGTGGCCACTTTCTGACCACAGCATATGAATATGATTATGCTTGTTTATCAACATAAAACATTGTTTATGATGATAAATGCATGCATAAAAAAAAAAAAAAAATTTTTTTTAATAATACTCTGGTCAAGATTATGTGACCACATGCTGAACACAACTATGAATATTATTATGCTTATTTATCAATACAACAGATCCCAGTTGAAGGACCTGAGATACAAAGCTGCCTCCTCCAGGATAGCAACCCAGTGAGACATTTTAGGTGCACTGTCTCCATACCATAAGAACATTGCTGAGTATATTGTTTACATACATATTCTTTGCTATTATTTGACACAATGTGACTATTATTATATATATATATGACACACTGTATAATGGATTTGGCTGGATAATGTTATTGAGAATGAACATAATTCAATAACTTATAGCTATTTAGCCAAGGAACTAGCATCTCTTGTTACCATCGAGCACCACGCAGGGGTGGCTCCGCCAATTTTGAGGTGGTCAGGCCAGGATGTGGGTGTGGTTGGGTGTGGTCAAAATGTGACAGATTTTTCATTTTCACATTTAAATTAAATTGCACAGTTAATAATAGAGATTCATTAAATAAAGGTAATAACCAAATACACATTATATATAATACAAAAATATACTATAATGTATTGCAGGCGAAGATAAAGTTTAAAAGGATGAAGGGGGTTCATCGTCATCAACTTCCTCCATACCGTGATGAATTTAGGTGGAGGGAGAGGAATGCCTGCACAACTGCTGAGGCTTTTGGCAGCATCCTATATACATGCAATCAAAACACAGTACACAGTATAAGCCCTCTGATGTTTTGTTGTTATTTTGGTCTCAAAGTCGATGCTGCATTTGTTGTTTTATGAAGTCGTGTTAATATGAAGTTGTGCTAATTTTTTGTTATGTATTGCTGCTAATGAATATTGTTCTGTCCAGGGGTATTTGTAACTTACTTCGAGTATCCTTTCTTGATGCCTCTGAATGCTCCATCAAATTCAAAGGACCTACATGGTGCGCACATTTAAGATAAGCAGGGAAAAGTGTGTTTTAAAATATATACTGCAAAAACAATTGATGCGCATGGATTTTTCGACTTCCGGAGTCTTACTCTTTACATGATCCCAATTACCTTGGAGTCCTCTTCACTCATGAGATCAGTTGAAACAGATTTCCATCACCACGATTGTCATGACCACGTATCCCACATCCCTGCCTTGCCAAAACTTTAGACTGCTCAGAACCTTTAAAGGCAGTGCCGATTTTTGGCTCTGTCTTGGGCCAAGGTACTAGAGAGCATCTCATCTACATCTCGTGTAGTTGTTGGTACTGTAATTAGCTTCTCAACTGCTATCTTGTGGCACTGACTTTTCTCATGCTGTCGGATACCTAGTATGGCATCTTTCCAGTTCGTAAATCCCGAGGTAACTACAATATAAAGCATTCTAAATAAGTGAATAGTACTATAAACTTTAAAAGTTAAGTTAAAAGATCTATGAGGAAGTCGCTAAACTTACAAAAGCAGCATCGGTAGCTCCTGGCTTCACTGTTATATGCTTAGCCTTAACAGCTTTGCAGCAGAGGTAGCAGTGCAGAGAATCTCTGGCTTGTCTATAATGTAGCCAAGACCAGGTACGGAACCAGCTCGCTTGGCAAGATCTCTCCACTACCTTCTTTTTCCTGAAAGCTCTCTCGAAGGATTCGGGCGGATGACAGGGAACTTCAGGAAGGTTATCGCTCACTTCAGACGCTACACCAAAGCTCGAAGCCACGGACCGTCAAATACAATAGCTAGTCAATTGGGTAAGGGTCCCAATCGCGCATGCACAGCATGTTAACAAAAGTGGTCCGGCCAAAACCGGAGTGGCCGGACCATCGACGACGCCACTGCGGCACGAGGAGGTATGGCTATATTGCCCGACACACAACACACACATAAAACACATAAATCATATCACAACAACAAAATTAAAAAATCACACTACACATTGTGTGCAGTCAAGCATGTTGCTGCAACATGATGCCCTTTCAATGTGCGACACACAATGTGTAGACAAAGAATAAGACAACAAATATAACACATACAACACACAATGTGTAGACAAAAATAAGATAACAAATATAACACATACAACACACACTACACATTGTGTGCGGACTAACATGTTGCTACAACATGATGCACTTTCAATGTGCGACACACAATGTGTAGACATAAAACAAATAACATAACAACAGCTGTATAAAGTCAGTGGTCAACATGTTAGTTGTTGTAGCTGTATAAAGTCAGTGGTCAACATGTTAGTTGTAGCTGTATAAAGTCAGTGGTCAACATGTTAGTTGTTGTAGCTGTATAAAGTCAGTGGTCAACATGTTAGTTGTTGTAGCTGTATAAAGTCAGTGGTCAACATGTTAGTTGTTGTAGCTGTATAAAGTCAGTGGTCAACATGTTAGTTCTTGTAGCTGTATAAAGTCAGTGGTCAACATGTTAGTTGTTGTAGCTGTATAAAGTCAGTGGTCAACATGTTAGTTGTTGTAGCTGTATAAAGTAAGTGGTCAACATGTTGGTTGTTGTAGCTGTATAAAGTAAGTGGTCAGCATGTTGGTTGTTGTAGCTGTATAAAGTAAGTGGTCAACATGTTGGTTGTTGTAGCTGTATAAAGTCAGTGGTCAACATGTTAGTTGTTGTAACTGTATAAAGTCAGTGGTCAACATGTTAGTTGTTGTACCCAGTGGTCCTTGCAGAGCTATGTATAAAGTAAACTAACTATCTGGGGTGGGGTGGCCAGGCATGTCAAAAGTGGTTCAACTAAGTGTCTTGTTTGGATAGGCACATGTCACCATAGCAACAAATTGCAACTAAGTATCTGTGGTGGCCAGTTTGATCAACATAGCCACAATCCGGGGCAGGCATATGTCAACATAGCAAGGCAACAAGTGGTAGACACAAAATTGAAGTTAGCGCCTCCTGGAAAACTCTACCAAATTGTGGTAATCATGGAAGCAATTCCTATTTTGTGGATCTCGCATTTAAAGACACTATAGAGGTGAGTGACATGGCTAAACTAAATACTGGCTCCTTATAATCCTGGTAGCTAATCATGTCAGCCTATTCTGTGAGCTGGTGGTGTGGGACTAAGCTTCAACTAGTAGTAGGCTACTCCAGCTATAGCTACTCTGGTATGGCACACTAGCAGGGAATCAAAAGAAAAGTGTTCACTTTGCTAACCCAATCTCTAGTGTTGGATTGGTTTATGTTACAGGCACCCAGCATCAGAGATAGGTAATCTGAATGTATCCAAGGAGACTGTGAATGCTAGCTGTATATCTTTAGTGAGAATATTTAACTAGATAGACACATTCAAAGAGGCTACAGTTAGCTTCAAACTCTCCCCCACGCAGAGCCTCCAACCTCATTGCAGTGATGTCAATTGAAGAAACTATCAGCATTTATGTCCTCCATTTCAGTATTTACCTACTTACAGATGACCACATAAAAAAAGAATACTGGTACAGTTCCGGGCCTATGATGTAAGGCTGCTTCTCAATATGACACTGGGCTATTATATCTTATCATATTGTCTATTGCATCACATCATCATATTGCGAGCAAGCAACATATGTTCTTGTCAGAAACTCTCTCCCTGTGACCTCTTATAAGCCACTATAATTATAGCAGTTTCTGATGATGCCAAACCCTTGTCTGAGAACCTAGATGCACCACACCTCTTGCCCTCAAGACCTTGGTAAGACCAATACACTAACCTCACTCCCTCACTAGAGCTTGTTAGGAATTAAAGAACAATAAGCTCAAATGCACATTAAAAACATATATCAATAAGCACAATATCACTAGTAATCTATCTCGTTCGATGATAGACTTACTCAGTCTTAATTGTCTTTCTTAATCTTTCGCTTTCTTTCTTTCTTTGTTCTCTTTTTCCCTTTGCTGTTCTTCTCTTTTATAGATTCTATCACAGTTCTCATAGTGGTTTGTGGGTAGTCTGTCTTCTCTGGTCTCTGTGGTTTTACACCTTCTGATGTAGGTGAGTATTCAGGTGAGTGATTCTCACAGGTTGTTCCTCCTTTCCCAGAGGTGTCAGAGGCAGTCACAACGTGATTCCAACAGGTTGTTCCTCCTTTCCCAGAGGTGTCAGAGGCAGTCACAACGTGATTCCCACAGGTTGTTCCTCCTTTTCCAGAGGTGTCAGAGGCAGTTGTCAGGATGCTCCCTGACAGTCCTCCACAACCATATGCACTCCGCTCATATGATATGATACGATAGAACAATACAATACAATGTGATGGCCAAGTGTCATATAGTGAACGAGCCTTTGGTCTTGGCGTGCTGGCAGCTAAAGTCAGCAGCAATCTTGGAATCAGGAAACATTGAGCAAGGCAAACCAGAGAGGAGGGCATATCATCAGCTCTGCAGACATCGCTTTTGAAGCATGGACACATTTTATCTTCCAAGTTGCCGCCAAGCTTGAGCACTGGCTTGCTACTCTCAACCTTTGCTGGAGGTTTGACAACAAAATGCTACTACCACAAAGTCTACAGCGGAATATTGTTTCCAGAAAAGCTATGGCCATTTTGTAACTCTATACAAAATATCTGCAATAGAATTCTTAATAGTACTTATTATCGAACTATTTAATGGTGGTTCTGTGGTCAGTCCTTGTGGACCAGAAGCCATTAAAAATACGGACGAATCCATATAGTTGGAGGCTCTGTCCTTGTAACTGTCGTACATATTGGGCAGAAAACTATTAGAAATGACTAGAAATGACGATAATCAGATTCTGAGTGTGAGAAAATTGAGGTTCCAGACTACTCTCATGAACCCACCCATTATCTTCTGAGTATATTTGGTATAGGCCTAGTGTCTGGACAAATCAGCCGGGACTTCATGATCTCAGGTTAACTGCAGCAGGCAACTTCTGCATACAGGGACGGAAGATCTTGAAGTCACCAATTGGGATAAAACACAATCTGAGGCAACATGGCAATGAGTGAATGACTGTGGTCTATCACATGGCTTCAAGCTGATTAAATACCATTCCTGGTACACACACTATAACCTGGCTGATATGCCATACATTTATTGAGGTCTGCTTCATGAGACAACCTCCACACAACCATACCACAAAGGAGACCATCTTGTGGAAACTTAACTCTTTCACGGCCTGATTTAGGAGAGAATTATTAAAAAATTGACCCACATGAACAAAAAAATTAATTCATAGGTTCACCGAACTCCATAGTAACCACATACCATGTTCTTGTACTGGGTTAGACGCACATCGTGGGTTGATTAGTTGTCATAGAAACTAACCACGATGTTACCAAACTGACCAAATGTTGTAATAATGATAGAAATTTCATACAATTACGACTATGAACCATGATTATTATGAACCATGATTATTATTATGTTGTTCTACCCTAACGGGAAACCGTACCAAAGACAGCCATGTGCATATTTTACATTGATAAATCATATTCATGAACATTGATGATGTTAAGCATATTTTTATACTACAAGACAGAAAAACAACCAACACATTCTAAGAGATAGTTCAGTTTGAAAGACCTAGGAAGTGTAATCCACCAGTGTATGATAAGAATAAAAACAACTTCTTTCCTCTGTAACACAAAGAAATACTTTGCAATACCTACAATGCATTTTTCTCTCATGCCGATTGGTAATTCCATGCTTCCTACCAATTCCTGAGCACACCACACACCTCTTGACTGCATGCTGTGGCCAGTGTCCCAGGGAAGTGTTCAGTCTGTCCACCCGATTATACTCAGCAGAGCGTGGATGACCAGCACGCTGCCTGGAGCAAAAAGTTCCAACTAACACTCTTGCTAACTCCAACCTGAAAGCAAGGTAATCCCTCTTCCTTGATCCTGTACTCTGGACATGAGAGTACAGCATGTATACACTCTGCCATCCTGGGATAGTCTATACTCTACTAATTTTTTTTAGCCCTAACGTCTGCCCTAGCCTAGAACTACACTTGCTGTCAGAGTTTTCTTCCTCGCTGGTATTCTTCTCATCAGCCATAAATTCAGAGAGAATCGGAACATTGGCCTCTCTAGAATGTTGGTCAGGCGCTACCACTCCTCCCATTGACAGTAATGTATTTTGTTGCTCAATGCTGTGTCCAAGGTTATGAACAGATGCCTTCTACTTCTTTATCGCTAGTTTCTTCCTCAGAAAGGACGAAATCGTCTCTAAAACTCGGGGTAAGAACATTGTCTAAACTTAGTCGAGTCGACATCGCGTACGGATCGCACTCTGAGTGAACGGTCTGAATTAGTCGGCTTGGCTAGCTTGGTTACCGGAATCCAATTCTTAGCACATGCATAGAGGAAGGATTTAGTTTTCTTAATATTATGTGCGTAGTTTGTTATATAACTCAACGATCGATTTGTTATGAATATCCAAAGTGCATGGACGTATATAATTATACGCTTACGGCCATTAAAGAGTTAAAGTCTTGTGTTTTAGACTTACTGGTAGTATTGATGTCAGTGGTACTGTAGGGGCCTGTCCCTACTTCATTAACAAGAGCTACTTCAAATGTGTATGAAGTACAAAGAGTGAGTGGACTAGCAGTGTATGTTCTGGCATCACTGGCAGTAACTGTTGTTATGATTGTGCTGGATCCAGTCTCTCTGTAGTGCACACTGTAATTTCTGCTCTGTCCATTATGTAGGAGGCAGGCCTCACGCTCCCACTTGATAGTGATACTGGTAGGGCTCACAGACTGAGATGTTGGTGAGGGAACACAGCAACTGGGAGCTGTTGGACAAGAAACTCACTTCATTGTTATATAATACTTGATAAATCTAAGACTCACCAGCGGCAAGAGTAGTGTCTGTATAATTACTTGCAGGGGAGGAGCCTTCAATGTTCACAGCTGTTAGCATGGTCTTCCCTTTAGTACCTAGTCTGAGAATTCTTGCAGAAAGCACTGCCTGGTCACTCTTAGTGTAGTGTGCTTCCAATCTTAAAGGGAAGCTGCTTCCAAGCAACACACAGACATGCAGATTTCCGTTTCAGAATTTGTCCATTATGTTGCAGAGCATCTGGTTGTTCAACCTTGCATCACTACAGAATCTGTAAGGAACACATAAATACATACAATTCTTGGCTTCCCCATGGACCCAATTACATAATGATAATGCCGGCCAGAGCAATACAATCTAACAATTCTAAAATTTCAAGCTTCATCCCATAAGAGATTGGGCTTAAAAAATAATTGGTTCCCCTCCTCTCTCCCCATCGCATCTTCACTTGCCACTCAATTTCTACTATCTGGATCTATCTGCCAAGCATTCATTCATAACATTATATGTGGGTGGCCCATCTTGAATCAGATGGGCATATGTAAATCAGGAAATCACCTTAGTGAAAAAGGATCATGAGAATAGACTGGTAGATTCAACGATCAACACGAGAGAACTGGCGGTGTGGGACTGTCAACTAACTGCAACCAGGGAGGCTACTCAAAGGTCCTGCTCTCTCAGTAAGTACAAAAAGGAAGAGGCTAAATAGTTGGTATATAGAGGACAAATAATTTCCTGGTAGAGGCTCCATCACCTTGTAACATTAGGCAACATCTGCGACTGTCAATGCATAGCTGCTTGTACTACATGCATCTCCCAACTTATAAAAACCAAAAAAACATATCAGCCTGGTGAACTTTTCTTTGCCCAACCTGGGATGAGGTATGCATCTTGGAACAAAGAGATAAATCAGCCAAGATGTTTGCAGTGATGCCCCCTACTGCCTTTTGCAAGTTCCCAGAGACACTGCATTAAAATAGCATCTTGAGTCACCTCAGAATGAAGCTTCCTTTTCGCACCTTGTTGGCAGCGAAGAACTTATCTATACCACAGCATCCTACTGGACTGTATCGACCATCACTGGTGGTGACCAATGATGGACCTGCAGTGCAAGTACAATGCAGAATATATGAGCAAATTAGTGCATGATGCACTTATGGCACAAAGTAGGCCATGGATCAAAATCCAATAGGTGTCTGTGGGCCAGCAGCCATATATCCTATTGTGGAAGAAGAAATGACAGTACCAAATGCATATCTTAGAGCACCGGTCCTAAATTTAGACCATTTTCCCAAGCCATATTTTACCCACCTAGAGTGGCAAACTGAAGCTGTCAAAGTACTCCGAGAGTGTACCCTCTACTCTGAGAGCAACCCAGTGCATCCCACTTCCATCCAGGTAGTCTTGTGGTTGGAGCTTGCATGATGGCTGCTTGTCCTTGCATGGGTTAGTGACTTCCTGGAAAGAACTGGCCTTTTCTTCGCTGTTGCCATGTCCCAGCAAGAGCAACTCCTGACTAACTGAGAATCTTTCCTATGAGCAGCATAACAAGCTAGAAACACCCAAAATTTTTCCAATGAAGGAGCCGATGCTTCCGACCGACCGACTCCCAGGACCCTGACCCCTTGCAACCTCCTGCTCAATAACCTTTTCTAGTTCCAGTTTCAATACCTCTTCAATTCCACATCGTCTGCGCGACATGTAGAAAAATCAACCAACTTATAAAAAAATTAATTAACAATGATGTCCTTTCAACCAGAGATGGCTACTAGGCAAACATAACCAGGCAGTATGTTAAAGGTAGTTGGAAACTGAGACACTGAGCCAAGAGTCCAATTCAACTTGGTATCAGCCAACATATTTTTCAATGCCTCCTTGTGGCTCGAAGTGTCAAAGTGGGAAATGGGAAATATCAGGTGATGTCCTAGACAGACACCTGGCTGCCCATGTCAGAATTACTGTATATACTTGGCAGTGGCATCCTGGAACATAAAGTACCTACTTGGGAGAGATTCTTACTGGACCAGCTCTTGCTCAGGTAACTGGTGGGAGTTGTTGATGCAGAGGTGGTCCTATCGCAGATCGGCATTGTCAAAGACACCCTGAATATACTGCTGATTCATATTCCACATACTGACCAGTAAGGTAACACAGATGTACATTGGCAGCTCCTCAGAGTTTAGTACCCATGCATGAGGTAGCAGAGTGCTCCTAAGTTCCTTTAGACATGCGATAGATGCAGTTAACCACTCTGATTTAATATGGACTGCATTTTCAAGGGTGGCTCAACAATGGACAGTCATAGAAAGAGATTTTTCACCACAAACTTTCCTATACCCTCAGTGCTGTCCCAATGCAGCACATTTTTGGCCTAGCTCTGTCAATTGGAGGGTGAACTTCATACAGAGGAAGGCAGAAACAGTATATTTCATAAACCCCAGAAGTGTGGAGTGACAACATCATGGTGATGTTCTTGGTACTGGTGAAGAGCAGCCGGTGGGTATTGAACCCACTGTTGTAGTCCATGCAATTTTGTGATTCATTCTGAAGATTAGACCAGTCAATAGAGCACCATTACCCAAACAGGAATAGTCAGACAGCTGGAATAATAGGTCTGGAAGAGGGACAGTCTCATAATCATGCATGCAAATCTTGAGCACAGCTTCATAGAACTAAAGGAGCTGGTTGGAGTTCTTGGTTTCTATGGTTCTGGTTGTAGTTGGGAGGCCAGAAGACACATCTTTTGGGGGAGGAAATGTGATCAACATAATTATGCAAAAAAGAATCACAAGTTGGTAAAAGTTACACATCTAATTTACATGCAACAAGACATCTCACATGTGCAACAAAACATCTCACATGTCGCAACAAGACATCTCACACGTGCAACAAGACATCTCACACGTGGGATTGACCTCCTTACAATGTGCCCATACAAAAGAGGTTAACTTATTGCCTGTCCAATCAGGATGCGTCTTTCAATATTGGGTAAGTGTATAATGGGTGGTTTGCATATCATAACTCTGATGATCTGCCGCAGTCTTTGATATTTCAGATTAAGTACAAACTTTCTGATTTGAATTACGCTGAATTCAGAGATCTACATACGAGGGAAGGTGTTAGTTTCATCATTCAGCACAAGGAAGAAACTAGTGTGATTTAGACTGGGCAGGAGAGTGCAGTAACAGTCAAATGCCTGGAATGTGGAATTCAGCTATGAGGGTGGCAGCAGAGGAGAGGGCAATAATGAGTGAAGGGCCTACCATATAGCCCAGGTCAGTTTTACTTGGACAAAGAATTGAAGCCTGAAAAATAGGAAAAATTGCAGTGTTGACTTTGAATGTGTTGTTGGGATTAATGCTGACACTTGTACAGCTCAAAATATGTATGATTTCCTATTAAAAAGTTGTAACCCCTATAGTGGAAAGCTTATTTTGTAAAGAATATTGTCCTAAACTCCTCTTCAAGATATAAGTACATATGTTATGACGGATTGAGAAGAGAGTTTTGTGGATTATTACAAACTTTAAAGGACTTATCATGTGGTCACTACCTGTCAATACCTGGACCATCCTGATTAGTTAATTGGAGTATAGCAGGTAACCTTAGTGCTTTCAGCCTCTCAGTATACCTAGACTACCATATGCAAATAATACCATTAAACAGTTTACTACAATCTGGTATATATATACCAAAATAACTTCATAGGTGGTAGTGAATGGGTGAAGTGGTATGATTTAACACAAAATAGTCCCCTTTAGACTGATAGCTATTGAGATAGAGAAGAAGCATTGAATATCTCATAAATATAGTTGATCTCTTATTGTGTAAAATAGTACCTTAGCTGCATCGTGAATTTGGCTAATATTCTATGTACTTAAGTATCAAACTGGCTACCATTAAAATAATTTTTTGTCCCATTTTAAACAATGTTAAATATAAAAACTGTCTAGATCAGGAGTCCCCAACCTTTTCAGCCCAAGGGCCACAAAGATAAGCTCAGGAGGGATGGGGGGTCCAACCTTGGAAGGACAGGCTAAAATCACAAGGTAACGATCATAATTTATTTATGAGACACCTGATGTTGTTTGCAACCACAAAGAGATATAATATCACGCTTAAATGAAGAGGTTGACAGAAGGAGCACATCAGACAAGTAATGATCTGACAGTTGTGAACATCATACTCTTGGCGTGGAGAACAACGATATGTGGTGCCAAACATGCTCACTACCTGCTGGGCACGGGTGTTAAGGTTGGGGAACCGTCCAGATGGGAGCACGTGGTTCCTATAGAAATTGAGGATGTGGCAAGCAAGGAACTTGGACTTCAAATCTTCTGAACACTGGAGATCAATGAGTTCCATCTGCAGTTAATGGCACTTCTTCACAGTCAACATCAAAAGGCGAAGATTATTTTTTTGAAAGCTGAGGCATATGACCTCATGTCAGCAAAATGGCTGGCAAACTCAGAGCGGAGGTCAGCGATAAACTGCACCCAGACACTGATGCCAACATCTTCAGAGCAAAATGACAGACGAGGAAAGTGTGACAGGTTGTTCTTCTCTGGCTGAGATTCCCAGATGCAGAGCTTCAACTGAAATGCAGAGATACATGAGTGCAAGTTGCAGACTAGGAGGTCCTTTCCCAGGTTGAGCTGGTTCAGGTGAGCCGTAATGTCAGCAAGGAAGGCCAGCTTGCTGTCGAAGAAGGCCACCATCTCCTTTCTGAGGTCAAACACCCTGCTGAGAATCTTGCCATGACTCAGCCAGTGAACTTCATAAAAGTACAGTAGATTGCCATGTTCTGCTCTCATCTCTACTAGAAGCACTTGAAATTGGCAGTGATTCAGTCCACGGGCAAGGATCACATTCACTGCCTTTACAATAGTTGCCATGACGTCCTTCATATTTGCTGATTTGGTGCACAGGGCTTCCTGGTGCACGATGCAATATAGCCTTTTAATCTGCTGATGGTGGCCGGACACCTCATCATCAACGCACTTCAGCACTGCTTTCAAAATATCTGTGCCAGTATTGGTGCCCTTCATTGGGACAACTTGCAGAAATTCCTCACATATATACTTCAAAGTTGGGATTGACACCTCGAACAAACACACACAACTGAGCTGTGTCTTTCATGTCGGTACTCATGAAGGCCAGTGAGAAGCATTCCTTCACGGCAGATCTCACATTCCCAACCATCTCTTCTATATGCCATGTGACTGTAGAGAGGCTGACATTTGTTAACACATCCCTCTTCTCAGGGCTGACTGCATCCACAGTGTCCAGAATACAGCTCTTCACAAACTCTCCTTCTGAGAATGGCTTCAGCTGCTTTGTGATCAGCAATGAAACATTGTAGCTAGCGCGAGTGTTCTATGAGCTCTCCATTGTTGCTTTCTGATCAAGGTAGCCTGCTTCTCCAGACTGGCAGACAAGTGGGCCACCTCACTCTGTCTCCTCTCTGCACTCATGTCCATGTACTTTACATGCTGTGTGTGGTGAAGTGCCTTTTCACGTTGAACTCCTTGAAGACACTCAAAGATTCAGGGCAGATGAGGCACACTGGCTTCACCTGCACAAACAAGTACAGATCAGTCCACGCCTCATTGAAAATGCATTCTCTGCCTCTTCCTCTTTTTAATCTCAGAAGCCATGGCTCTGCAAACAAAACTAAAAACTAAAAAACAGAAATGTTAACTGTTTATTATATTGTCACTAGTCATCATTCTAGAAAATGATCAATGGTATGAAAAGGGAGTCGATTTGCTTGCATGTGTGCCATATCTCTCATCCCTATTCAGCTATTCAGCTAGCTAATCTATCACACACTCAAGCATATAACTACTTGATGGTTAGAAGGGTTGGAAATTGTCAATGGTCACTACACACAGTGGAACCTCACTTATTCAAGGCAGTGTGAAACCAAGAGGTGCCCATAACTTTGAAATTGCCCTTAACTCTGAATTTGCAACTTAAGTACATGTTATGTGTGGCTGAACACCTCATGTACACATAAAGTAGCAGCTTTCTTCTGTCTACCAGTATAGTTAACACTCCTATAATGCAATAAACCATATTTGCAGACCACTTGTACAAACCATTTATTAGTCCCCACCAGAAAGTGATGGACCTACATTTCTGATAATTTGTAGAAATGACCAACAAGAATGACCAAGTGGGTTGTAGATGGTGAATAGAGGTCAAAGGTGCTGGCTTAGATTTACACACAACAGTCAGCTATTACACATTTTTTTATAGTCATTGTAACTAGTGATATGTGCTATGTAACATTTTGACTTCTCTGTGGAATAATACTTGGAAGTTCTGTAGGGTGAAATCAAATCTGCTCTGTGAATACTTGCTTCTTCTACAACTTTCAATAAATGGATGCATTTCGAACCCTTAATAGTGAACTCAGTTGTTTCAAATAACTTTGTTATGTTTCCATCTAGTGGCATAGCAATGGCTATGGAAGGGTTAACTGCACAATAATAACGAACTTCAGGTAATGAAACACTTCCAATTAAATGCCCTGCGAAGAGATGATCGGCATAATCGAGGATGTTCCTTTCAGTACTTAGTGGGATAAAAAATTCATCGAAGTCTACTATCATGATGTATTTGTAAGCATGCTGGTATCTCAGATTACAATCCTGGTACTTGAGTGACTGAGAGTACAAAAATACCTGAGAGCTGTTCAAGTACTCTTCCCAGACGATCATTCTCACGAAACCACTGCTGATAAATGCTTGCAGAAAATTCGATTCGTTTAGATTCTTGACAAATGAGACGTGAACGTTCAAGTGTATAAACTTCACTCCAATTGTTTGTTGATAAACCAGCCACTGGTCAAGGTATGGTGGAGTGCCATACCCTGTGCTACATACCATGACACCATGGTGCTCAGCAGTTTGTGTGGGCATCACAACATCCTTTTCCACAGCCACTCCATAAAAGATTCCTTCAACCTGATATATGAGTCTCACTGTGCTCTTCCTATGAATAGACATATCAAAACAAGTCACTATAATATCTGTGTAGAATACCGGATGGTTAATTTTAATCCACCAATTAACATTGATAGTTCGGATGGTCATCATGGGTTTGAATCGAGTTACACCATCTACTTCACATCCCAGAATAAGGTTCTTTTTTAATAGCTGATCCAGAACTGAAGCAAGAATGACTGTCGAGTTGTCGTGTGAATGCAGAGATCTCCTGTCATAATAAGCTGATAAAGGGACAACCTGTCTGCTGTCCACTTTACTGACTAGGCGTGTATTCTCGATCATATACACTGGAATTGGAATATTAAGCGTCTTGTTGTCCGTTGCATTAAACTCAAGGGCAGTGTTGATGGTATGAAGTGAAAGGTTGCTAGATTCAGTTTTGTAACGGAGGCTGCTGCCTACTTGGTAATACAATCTGCGGCGGAAATATCCGAACTCGATGATCAAAAGTGTGGCTAAAATAGAGCTTAACAACAACTTCCTTTTCTTCTTTGTAACAGCGCTGATCAACCACTTTTTCTTCGTATCCATTTTCACCCCTCCTTACGATTACCCGCAGCTAGCCACGCCGAGATCGCACAATAATCGTCAGCACAGCAAAAGCCTACACAACCATTTGTAGACAGTGACTTGTACTCAAATACCCTGTGTCTTTGTCTTCCTTCTCATTGCCGAAAGAGTGGAAGATGCATAGAATTACAGCTGCACCAAAAAAAGGGTGTCACGACAAACCAGCCACATTTGGATTCAATTGTTTTTCAGAAAATGATGCCGTTCATCCGCCCTCTTATATATCAAAGCAACAATTTGGTTTACTCAAAGCTCCTATTGTCTGTTGCTATGAACTTTTTAATGAGGTCCCAGGGAATAAATCACCATGTGATGTCATCCACCAGGACCCTTGAATGTTGCGCAATAGCTGGTCCATTATGGCGCTGGTTCGAGGCCTACCTTAATAATAGCCATCAACACTATGTTAACATCAATGGCTCTGTCTCTACTACTCTCCCATTGCTATCTGGAGTACCACAAGAAGTATTCTTGCATTCACTTTTGTTTATGATTTAATCTTGATATTGCTGAGCCTGTTAAGGCCATCACATATATATTACAGCACAGTGTGGAACTATTTAGTAACTAACCTAATAACAAAAAATCAACAGTATACTTGGTTAATAAAATTATCCACAATATTAAGTTACGAGTGTCCCGCTGCTCAAGGAGGGGGGGACGGGAGGGGACCAAAGATCATTCATTAGCTCACCATACAACAGTTCCTTTCTCCTCTGCCACCACTTCCCTACCCAATACATAACACACTAGCCCACTTCCTAGCACTGTATCACTTACTCCCTCAACACTTCCCCAACAGCAATGCCACCTTTCCATCCTTACTCACTCTTCTAAGTTCATCCAGCCACTGTCCTGCCCCTACAATTCTGCGCACCTCATCCATCAGTACCTCTCAAATTCCCCGCATATCACCAAGAAATGTTCCACATCCTCCCCTACTCCACTATCACACATTATACACCTCTCATCCCTAACTATCCCACATCTCTTCTTATCAACCCAGCTGATGCAGTCCTCAGTCTAAATTGCAGCCGCACACCTTCCTGACCATGCATGGACCTCACATACCTCTCCACCCCTGCACCATTCTTTGCCGATTTATAAAAATTCAGCGTACTCTTTCCGTTTACTTCCTCCTCCCAGTCCTTCTCATTTCTCACCTTCACTTTCCCCTTCCACTTGTGCACTGATCCAACTTCGTTGTTTATCTCGTACTTTCTTCTCAAGATCTCATATTCTTCCCACCATCCAATTCCTCCATCCTCTCTTAGTTTATTTACAACAACTTTTACCATTCCAACACCTAATCTCTTGCCAAACAAAACCTTCATCTCTTCCCTCCTCTCCTCTAGCTTCCTCCACCCTATACCTCTCCATATTGCCACTCCTGCTACTGTGTTACTTGCCCCCAACAGTCTCTTACCCACTCTCATCTGTGCCGACTCCATTGTCTATTAACTTTATTGACATCCCTGAGGTTATCTCTCATTCAACCCCTTACATTTTTGCGGACGACACAAAACTAATAAAATCCATTTCTAACTTCAATGACAAGGAATTCCCGCCAAGACCTCGAACCACAGAAGCTAGTATGTTGTGAAGAAATTGTCCTATCTACAGATGGTTCATTTAACATCTCTGGTTCCACAATGCAGCACAAACAATCTCATCATGACCTAGGTATTATTATATATCTTCCATCCAATCTATGAATCTGCCCAATCTATAGATTGTGCTGCACAATCTATGAATTCATAGATTGGATGCCAATCTATAAATTGTGCTGCACAATCTATGAATGCCAAACTGACAATCAATACACTCCAAAACATGGTAGCATATTAACACCCTTTGCAACAGCTTCATAGATTGGATGGAACATATCGACCAGTACTTATTATCGACTAGTTATACTGAGCGAGTGTGCAAGCCAAATATCCAAACCCACCCACACAATATGGGATAGTGGACGGGAATTTACAAAGCCCGCGCTACTCTCACAAAAAGAGAAGAAGGGAGAAGAGCTGTTTGTGAGGCAAGTTTCTCAACATTTGGGGACTATAGCAGTTGTGCGAGTGTTCGTGCGTATTACAAAACTGTGCATTATATCTTTTTTGAAACCTCTCTGTTTTATCCAGTGCCTAAATTGTGGTGAGTCTGATTCTCTATGACAGTATTCTCACTATCTTTGCTCCTTTTGCCATTGTTATGGTCTTGCTCTCGGCACATCCGTGAGAACTGTCACTGCCATAACCTCCATAGCATTCCTTGCAGAATTCTTCAAATATCTTTTTTTGCTCTACACTTGCCATGTCACTTAGTTCTTTATCTGCCAAGTCCATGTGGAACTTTCACTTTTTTCTACATCATTACACTCTCAGTTGCAATCATCACTTTCTCTGTTTCTCTGTTGCAAAGGGTGTTAATATGCTACCATGTTTGGAAGTGTATTGATTGGCAGGCAATAGATGGGCATTCATAGATTGTGCAGCACAATTTTTTATCTGTAGATTGGATGGAACATATATATTAGTATATAGGGTAAATCTCTCTTGGTCAGATCAATGCAGTAAAATTTTCGCAATGCATACGATCACTTCACCTGATCAGGCATGCTATCTCATCTCCTCCTGTTAGTCTAAAAAAGTAAGAAGTCAACCATTGATGGTAGGGGTGAAGAGGTTAATGGATGTAAGTGAAATCAAAGTCTTGAATTCGTGCAGGTGGGAATGCAGTGTTGTATGGGATGCCAGATTCCTTGGGACATAGGGTAAGTGATCGGGAAGAAAACATAAGAATCCATGCTTCCACATGCCTGGAATATAATCAACAGGAATACTAGTCTGATTGTCCTGTAACTATATATGGCATGTCCTATATGCTAGAGACAGCAGATCTTCTCCTGCCCCAAACAAGGTAAAGGGTCAGCCTCACCAATAACAAAATTCTCTACTCTTCATTCTTTTTTCACTCCCCATTCCTCTACTTTTCTCAAGAAACAATACACTTAATAATGTCATTAATAGAGTAGCTATGAAGTAGTAGAGGTATGCTACAGCATAATCCTCTAAAGAACTCACTTTGGCTTAGTAAGGAAGTAGATAGAATTGAGAAAGCTCTCTCAGCATCACCTGATAATGGGCAACAGACTTTTGACCTGTTTGGCAGTTCACTTTAATGCACATGCCACCAATCAAGCCCACAGTAATAGCTACATCAACTTGAGTTAGGATTTTACAGGAAATAATGTTTGAACTTTGACTTTGTTACTATAGTAAGGTCATCTCGCATCAACATTTCCAATTGCGCGAACTCTCTTAATGTCTTCCTGCCATACACAGATAGGATGTTTGTTCGTTGGACTATGGCTTTAAAAGTATTTATCCAGGCTTTGAAGTTGTCCAATACTGGCATTTTTATATCCTCACCTACCAAACCCAATACATGTGAAAAACACCATATCTCCAGAATATGAGGACAAACTATAGCTAAGGTATGCTTGGCAACATTATTCACAGCTGCTTGGTCATATTTTAATTTCAGAATTTAATTAGTTAATAAGTTATAGGGATCAAACTGTAGCTATACAAACAGACAGCTTGGTACTGGATCACTGGAGGGGTTCACTTCACCAGGCTTAAGAATGAAATCTTTGCCTATTTTCCAGGCATGATAGCAGTAGAGAGGTTGCACTTATTTGCAATGAGGATGTTGGTCCTGCTGTATAAAAAGCATGTGAATAGGTATCAACAGTGAGACCATTAGCTGCCAAAGTAGTTTGGAGAGACATACCAAAAGATAGAGCAGTTAATTTGTGTCAATAGCAAGGAGGAATTTGTACCAATTCCCTCTCTACACTAGTGTGTATGATTCTGAATGGGCCAAATATCAAAACACAAACAACTTTCATATTAGTGCCTCAACCAGCATTTGCCATCTCCCAGCTGATTACTGTCAAGACACCTCTATTGCTACAAGATATAGCCAACAATGGGAGACACCTCTGCCAGTTATCTAGGAGTGATGGTTTACATGAAGATGTGATGATCTTGTAGACACTATGTTCAACTTAGGACTGTCTATCCCACATGACCATGCTGAACATCTCCACTGATATACTGACCTAGAAACAACATTTGTCAACCACTGTGTGACTTACAAAGCATTCTTCCCTCCTTATTGGAGTGGTGGTCTCTTCACAGCAGCTGTAGTTGATGACATAACCACAACTCAAGCTCACTGCTCATGTTCCATTTTTCTATGGAACAGGAATATCCTGTTTCGGCATTTAAATTCTGACACTAGTGGAGTGAAACAGGCAATACAGGGTTGTGATGATACCCAGACTGCATTCAAGAAGACCTTATCCTAGCGTCAGATCCATATCCAATGTGCCTTCAACAATTTCCACCAGTGTCTAAAACAGATGAGCCAAAAAGAACTGACTCTGGACGTCTACCTGAGACCATGCAGAACGAATACAAATAAAGTAACTACAGGAAGGTGCTTTAATAATTACAGTTGTTCTTTGAAAATGTTTGATTCTCATGTTGAAAGTACTTATGGAGGTCCTCATCTCATACCTGTGAGGCTATATGTACTGGAGGACAAACAGCAGTCATTCTTCAATAAGGTTAGCTTTTGTTGTTTCTTTGAGTTCTGCCGCTAGAGGTGGACTGAAGAGGGCGAAGATGTTCCTTTTGATTGGTTCTAATGTTTTGCTTGGTTGACTAGGAGCTATGCGACATGTATTGTAATCACCTTGTCCAAGCTTCTCAATGTGATATTAGGTGTCTATGGACAGTGTGATCAACAAGGTATCTATTGTCAAGTATGAGAAGATAGCCACTACCCTCACAGAAGAGATTCCCAGTGTTGTATTTCACACCATTTTGTTATATTTAACACCTTTCTGTGTGTGTGGTGCCTGATCATGATGTGTGCGACCTGACATCTTTCTCCTCTCTGTTGAGCTCTTCAATAACTCATGCCATTTCAGGGCCTCAAACTATTCAGGCCAACACCACAAAGAGAACAGTTCTACCTAGGGGACACGTTTCTTAAACCAGTGCACCTGCACCAGCTGCAGATGTTATAGTTCTTAATGGAGTGCAGTTGTCAATATGCTGTAATCTGGTCCAGATGATTATGCAACTGCAGTGTTCCCACCTCACACATTACTTTAGAGCTCACCTGCAGCAAGCAAGATGGGCGTACATTGTGTGGGATGAGTTATGGACAAGGCAGGTACACGGAAGAGAGGAGAGAAAAGAGTTAGAGGATGTATAGATCCATCTGTCTATCTAGGTAGAACTGTTCTCTTTTCTGGCAGCTGCATTGAGTTAGTGGACACCGACAAGCTAGTCATCACCACAGATCACTTGGATATCCTTTGCAATTGCGTTGAGATGAAGGACTTGCTCCCGCAATAATGATTACAAGTTTTCAGCTTATGATCAAGGTTGCAGTGAGGGAGCTACTTTCTTTTCTATCTCCTTATCAGCAGCTTCAGACTTTTGTAGAAGTCCTCTCTTTAAAAGTAAATGTTTTGTGGCTTCTTCCTGAGGATTTCGTTCCCAAAACTTATTCTTCAACTAGCAAATTTAGAGAAGTCCCGAAGTCATTCCCAAATCCAGTAGTGTTGAGAACACCTGAAGCTGCAGAAGCTGAGATAGTTGGGTTCTTGGACTAGAGACAAATCTTCTGGAGGGTGGCCAATGACTACATCACAAACCATCCTCGAAATGAGATTGGCCCTCAATGAATGCAAAACATTTAAAATCTCTGGTTGAGGCACTCTTGGTGGAGATCACAGAGGACATTGCATCTAATTCATCTCTGCATGTTGACACAATCTAAAAACAACTGCCCAACTTTCCGTTCAAAAATAAGTTAACACTACAGAAGCTTCTTCCTTTAAGCAGTTTGTATGGTTAGCAACTTTAAGTACGAGTATCACAATAGTAGAATTCAATCAGCATCCCTCTCCCTTTATTGAATCATGGGAACTCATGCCAAGTCAAAAGCTCTCTTACATAAGTGTTTATTCCATCATGCTCAGTCGATGGAAATAGGAGATGAGTATTGTGCAATATCTTGGTCAGATTCACTACAAGAAACCTTGGCACCAGTGATAATATGAGCATGTAGGAGAAAGAAGAAAATCTTCTACGGCTTTCATATTTTTCTCTGGCTTACTGCACACTCCTAACTGGGGCAGTACCTTATTGGCACCAAATTATCTAAAATTGTAAATATCATTATTAAGTAAATGGGTCCATATTTTGATTGCATACCTCCATTAAAGTGCATACGAGTCTTCAATAATTGCCACTCAAACCTTCAAGGGGGGCTATCATGGGTTGTACAGAGATAAACTTTTGTCCCCACATGAACAACAGTATCCTAGTGGTTCCATCTCAAATGTTTTGTGGGAGCATATTCAGCATGAAATTCCTCTAGTATCTTGGTCATCTCACCCAACTTGTTCTCATTCAAAAGAAGGACCACCTGATTGAAATTGAGAACAAAAAATATTCCTCTGTCATGCTAATTGGCCAAACAGCATGTACACAGCACACAACAAAGCTCAACATCATTATCACACTGTCACATTACTAGCTACTGTGTGCTGCAATACTTCTGAGATATCTATTTGGAGATGTAAGCCAAGTCACTTCTTCAGTTTGTTCTTCGATTCAACCATAATAATTATGCTGGACTAAAATCCTAGTATAAAAGCAGTTAAGGAAATTTAAGCTCCTGATAGAAGCCTACCTATCTACGTACATAAGTACCAGGGACACATAACAAATATTCATGGTCATACGTATGCACATACACATACACACACACACACACACACACACACACACTAGAGACAAACACAATGCACACAGCAGCAAGTTCAAAATCCACTCACATATTAATGTTGTGCTTCTAACACTGCAATGGATTGGCTACTAGAATGATTGAGCTGATATGCATTTATTGTAACTGGCTAGTACATTCTACATAAATGCACATCTTCATAACTACATAAATGCACATCTTCATAACTACATAAAGAGCACACTACTGTTGTAAATTGAACCCACCTTGAGACAAGAACACAACAATCGGCATTCAACATGATCCTAATACATTGCTGTCATCAGAAAAGAACTCGACTTAGTGTCAGGTTCAGAATGGCATAATCAGAACTGCTTGAATTTCACTCTGTCCTTTACTGCATACGAATGGAATGATGGAAAGCTCTTTTTAAAATGTAAGTTGCTAAAATGATATTCTTGAAGATATTGTCACCAATTCTCTTGAAGCTGAAGAGGATGGGTAGCACTTCCCCCAGCAACATCAATTGTGACTTAGTAGAGGTTTCCATTAGGTGTTTCAATATCGATCCTGGTTGTTTTTAATGGGTTTCGGAGCAGAAAGAGAGATCTGTCCCAAACTGCTTACTTTTCTAGAAAGACCCGAGCATCAGCAGTTATTGATATGGAGGTGGATCCATCGCCATCAGCAGTGTTAAAGACATGCAGGGTATGCTCCTGATCAGCCCCTCATGCAGGGGCATGAGGGCAACAAAGATGAGGAAGGACAGCTTTTTGGGTAGATTGCTGGGGAATGCCAGGTAGCAGTTATCTCAGAGTGCATATTTTGTTTCCAGTAGATGGTGCGATTGTTTGAAATAAATCATTTATATGTATCAGTCCCTATTTTAGTCTGCATTTTTATTTGATAATGGGCACACAGACACAAACTTTCCTAGCCACACTGTTTTACCAATGCAATGTGTTTTCAGCCATAGCTGATGTGAACCTGAGGGGAAAATTCACATGGAGAAAGGTGGAGTCACTAATGGCAGGAGTGAGAGAGTGGCAGCATCATGGTGATGTTCTTGACACTGTAGAGCAGCCATCAGGTGTGTAACCAAGTGTTGTAGCTGCTTCTTTTTATTTTGAAATATAGCTAGCTACTCTGAAGGTTTGACCATTCACCATAGTAACATCTTCAACACCAGGAATAGCCAGAGCACCATTACCAGTAGCTGCTACAGAACTCTATTGGGATTGAATTCATCTGAGTCCGCAGCTCCTGTGCCAGTGTCCTTGTACTAGAGCATGTTCATGGCTGTTGGCCTAGAGTAGTCACCGCTGGCTGTGACAAACTGCAAGATGGTTGTGACAACTGGTGCACACTGCTGCAGTACCATTTTGTTGTTGATCTCAAGCTACATGGTCTCAAAAAGAGAGCACCCTCAATTGGCCAATGTGATGTTTACACCAGCTGCATAGTTTATACTACAAGTCCACAAACCTTAAACATAGCTTTGTGGAACCGCAAGAGCTGGTCAGAGTCTCGAGATCTGTTTCTGTCTCTGTTCTTGAATAGACCTTCACACACTTCTGCTGCTGGATCGACTGGTCCAATGAACCCCTTAAAAAGCTGAATGGAGGGTAAGATGACATGTATTAACATCTTATATATATACAATGACATTACCTGCAAGGGTGATCAACTGACCGCATGCTCACATGTCTATGTTCAAGACAGCATTGCTTTCCGAGCTTCTGTAGACTCAACAATGGCAATGATCTGATTGGCATTGGCACCCACCATTGCCTTAGCCATGGCATACCTCCTTACTTTTGTTTCACAGCAACCTGCTTCACTTTGTCCCTGGCTAAGTCACGGACCAAATCACGTACAGCTTCAGGTGTGAACTAGCCCTTGATTGATCTTTCTCAACTCTCAGATTTACTGTCTATATTTTTGGCTGCATTTGCACTTTTGATCACTATCTGCCTGGCTTTTGGGCCTAGCCACAAGGTTGCAGCCTTGCCTGCTCTTCAGAAGCTCCCTTGGCCTTTCCTGCAAATTATTGATGAGGTTGCACCCTACGATCTTATTGCACACATAGGCACACTGACTCTCCAGTATCAACATCTTAGTATCTCTATACATAACCAAAATAAATGCTTAGTTCTTTTCTTGACTGCAAAAATTCAAAAAGTATATTAATTTGGAGTAGAACCACATTGTTGCTCTGGTGGTATGTACCCAGTCCTTGGATATCCGGCTCCTAGCTGCATGAGACTAGGGCATTTATCAATTGATTTGTTTCAATGCCTGGAGGTATCCAGATTGTCTGTCTGGAGCATAGCTGTACATGACACTGTAGCTTCTCCATTTAAACAACGCTCCCTCATGTGGGAGAAGTGAAACCACAGCTTCTGTACGTAGTAATTTCTACCATACATCCCACATAATGATCCTATCTGTGGCGAGGTCACACAGTATGAAACCTAGGATTTGGACGACGAAGAGTGGCACATTTCAGACTGTTCTTCAGTTCAATATGCTTCGCAGTGTGACTTGCTGGGTCAGAGCTTCAGAAGGCTCAACCCCACCTATAGATTGTTCATGGATGTCTAATATGGGTCCTGGTAATATGGCCAGATTGATACCACAAATGGTGGCTTGTGCCATCATCCTAATCATCTGAAATTCTAGCCTTTTCCCTAAAGTTGTGATTTTTGTGCCAAACATTCCACAGATTTGCTTCCACCAGTGCTACCTTGTATTACTTGTCGACATCTAAACCAGATATGATAGCATTAAAAATATGGTGTCTATACCCATGTTTTAATGGTCAAACTTTATGATTAAGCCATAATATGTTGGGTAAAATACATTTTTCGATTGATTTCATTATTATTATTGAAATTTGTAACAAACAATTTAATGTATCCACTGATTGCTGTATAGTCATCACAGTCCCCATCACAATGGGGCACAGAGCCATGCACTTCAAAGCTGCTTTCATACATTTGCATGTACCCTGCAGCCTCTTTGACAGCTGCAGCACAAGAGCTCAAGTGATGATTTGCTTGCCTGAGGAAGTGTTGTTCAAGCAGCTGCCATTCATTTGGCGTTGGTCCAGCCCCAATCTGCTGGAGATGGAATGTAGGGAGCTACCTTCAGCGATTGACCCCAAATATGTCCACCTTGATAGACACTGTGTTGTTGTAGAGCATCTTTTGTGGGGGAAGTTCCTAAATCCCTCTTCCCCCTTCTTGACAAAAAGCTCATGCTGAGCTTCGTTAATATCTTCTAGATGGCTAGTTTGGTAGAACTGTGAAGTGCTCCAAGATGGCAAACATTTCATCTGAAACATTCTGTGTGCACCAGAGAGTGCCAGAAAAGCGACCGTAGCTTCATTGTATGCTTTCCATATGTCCCATGCTGTCCTCTTACTGCTGTGTGCAAATGAAGATAGAGTACCACCAAGTGGTATATGCATGGAACATGGGAAGAGCTTTCGATTTCTCAGGACCCAGGAATATAGCAATTGCATGGGATGGATGTACCTAAATTCTTACCTCTCCCAAATGCTACCCACAGCTCCTTAATTTCAAGTTTGGGAACAGACGAAACAGCTAAAACAACTACATCAGTGTCCACTGTGTGCAGGGTGATTTTGTCAGAACCCTTGCTCACAGCGTATGAAGGAGCATACGTGTGTTCAGCTTCTTCATGGTTGCATGGAGCTAGCTTACTTGTGTCTTGGGGGTGATTGCACTACACAGCAGATCCATGCGTAGAAACTACCAGTTTGTCTGAAATTATCTGTCCTGCACGTCTTGCCAAAAAGTCAAAAATTTCAGACTTATTTTCATTGACACGAAGGAATTGCTGCCAGTTTGATGGCAAAGAGTTTGATCCCGCAACCATTCATCTAATACCCTTCCCTCGCATCTTTCTGGTGAGCGACTTCAAGCTGTTTTTGATATAAGTATCCCACACTATGTCAACTCGATTAACCCTTTGCTCGAATATGTTGCCAAGTACGACCCAATAATAAGGGATCATCTTCAACTAGGAGAGAAGAACCAGCTAAAGTAATACAAAATGAAATTATAAGTATTATGGCAGATTTATTGCGTTAAAAGCTTTTAACTCCATTAAAAAACTCAAAATATTACAGCGTTATGGCTGACGAGGTCACAGACACAAGCATGCAAATCAGGAAATTTTGTCTTTATGTATCCGATTTGTTGATCTTGGTCAAGCTCAGCCACATATCCATGAAATATTTTTCCACCTCGAAAGGGCTACTGGAGAAAACATTGCTGCTGGTATTATTGATCTTCTCAATAAGCATGGTATTGAAGTTGACGATATGAGAGGACAGTCATATGATGGAGCTTCAGCAATAGCTGGCACAAGAAGAGGGACTCAGGCTTTTATCAAGAAGAAGAATGCACTTGCTTTGTACACTCATTGTCACTCAAATGTTTTAAATTTGGCTGTAGCAAAATTATGCTCTGTGCCTGATATTCGAAATACAATTGATGTCATAAATGAAGTGTATCTCTATTTTAATCTGATTCTTGAGTTAATTTTGTACACTTTTGCTCCAGAAAATAGAGTGCATAAACTGAAGGGTCTATGTAAAACTAGGTGGACACAAAGGCATGAATGTCTAGAACTATTTCTCTCTCTTTATCAATATATAGTAACATGTATGGATGCCATGTTACATTTTGATGAGTACCCTCAATTGCAAACTCATGTCCAAGAATAAACCCCCCCTTACTGATACTCTAGATCTGCCCCTGTATATTATATATATATATAGACAGACAGATATATATATATATATATATATAGACAGACAGACATAGCTATCCATTATGGCTACTGATATATATATATAAATAGACAGACCTTGCTATCCATTATATGCTATTGATATATATAGACAGACAGACATAGCTATCCATTATGGTTACTATATTTATACTACATCACGTCATCTGTGGCTAATCTGATTGGTTAATAACTGTAGGTTACACTTTTAACCGGATGTAGTTTAGCGCGTGCGCAATGTAGTATAAGCACTCGCGGGTTATGCGCCTACTCGTTTTGCGCTTTAGCGCTATTAATGTTCACTGTTCATGAAGCTTTAATGTCATGATAATATTCACTTGATATAATTTATATAGATGTTCTGTGCTGCAATGTAACCTACTCGTTTGCGCGTAACACTGCAAAATATCTGGGCTCATAAATCCCTGAAGTTGAAAGAGTTTTTGATTATCAGTTGAAGGAAGTTGTTCCAACTCAGCTGCGTCTTTATCTAGCCGTACTTTGTCAATAGCTGGGGCGCCTTGAGTAAAAAACTCTTCCATTTCTAGTTGCTATGTAGTTTAGCGCATGCGCAGTGTAGTAATAAGTCGGTTATGCGCCAGTGTAACCTACTCGTTGGCTGTTACATTCCTCGGCTTCGCCTCGGGGTAACCGCAAACTCGGAGGTGACTCTTGTATAGGCTATCCTATACATATATATATATATATATATAAATAGACAGACCTACATATATAGCTATCCATTATATGTATATAGACAGACAGACATAGCTTCATTATGGCTACAGATGTATATATATATATAGACAGACAGACATAGCTATCATTATGGCTACTGATAATGTATACCGGTATATATAGACAAACAGACATAGCTATCCATTATGGCCACTGATATATATATATATATATAGAGAGAGAGAGAGAGACAGACTATCCATTATGGCTACTGATATATATATATATATGTGAATGCATCAAGTAAAAATGCAATATTAGGCACATAATCCCTAATACATGCTTTGATGACATATTGTAGTTCAGTGTTCTAATTGTATTCTCTCAAAATTTCATAGCAAAAGGTCAAACGGTTCACAAATTATGAACGTCTGTGTGCATGTCATATATAGCTATATCAGTATATTCTATGGTTTTATGATTTCCAACCACAGTATATATAAAGTGTCTATACATTTGAAGTAAGTTATCCATTTTAGTACTAGATAAAGCACCAAGATTCTTGTATGACTTGTCCAAGCCAGGAATAGCTACTTCAGAAGCCATGTGTCCAGGTAAGAGCTTTAAAGATGTATCACTAATGTTTCCAGTGTTAGCAAAGTTCACGAGCTTTCATAGCTGCATCACCTGTGACAGGATGATGAACAGTAAGAAAGTCTTTAGACTCTTGATTCCTGGCATCTTCGTGTACTTCTCAGTGAGTAAGTGTCTCCAGTCAAAAATTAGCTCTCCATTATCAATAATCAGCTACAGCCTCCTTCAAAGTAACAGCTGCACTGGAAATCTCCAAGTAACAAACAGCAACTTATAATGACTTTCTCAATAATCAACATTGAGCAAATTTCAGCTAAATGCTCTAGCCTCAGGATATATATTCCTAATGAAAGCTATATATATATATAGGAGCAAGAAATTACTGTTGAATTATAAATTAACTTTCTAATCGCCATAACTTTTCTCCTCTTTCCTCTGAGCAGATAATTTAGATATATACCAAATTGTTGCTTACCTATAGTTCTTATGGTATATACATCCAGCACAGTTATACTCAAAGACTGCAGCACCTGCCATTTTTCAGGTTTGAGGCTATCACAACTTTGTTACAGTTCATTCACTTTTTTTCTTTCTTTTAATGTCATTTGAGAGCATTTGAGAAATGCATATTTTTAAAGTTAAAATTTTTATTTATTTATAATACTGCTATATATATAGCATTGTCAAGTTATGGTGATTAGAAGAAGTGACCCATGGGTTTTGCTCACCTGGTGGCCATAACTAATTAACACAGCATGTGCCGCCTATTTCCATTTTAAACCAAGTGTTAAATTTTTTTTTTAAAAAACCAAAAAAAAACTTGGACCAAATTAGAGTCCTTATTGACTTTGATGTTGCTGGATTATCTTCTAATAATTGGAAGAGCAAGAAAGTTATGACAAATTTTTCATGGTTAAATTTTTTTGGGGTGGGAGGGGGGGGGGGGCCCCGGGGGGGGGGGGTAACAAGTATAGGTTTAAGTCACTATGTCAACTGTCAACTGAGAGTTTGTTGCAGATTTTTGGTAAAGTATCAGCCTCCTTATAAGAATTGGTAATTGCTTCCCAGTAGTGAGGATTCCACAAACCATGTTGCAGAATTGAGCATGGAGCATTCATTCTGCTTATAATTGCTGCATGTGCTCTTTACTAAATAGAATATGCAAGGCATATGTGGTGAGCTGAAGCACCTTGCCAAGACTTTTGTTCTGTCTGCATATATATATATATAATAAGCCTACATGTATGCTCTTTACAGATGCCTAACTCCTGCAGCACAATGGCTGCTAGTTGTGAATAAGAAATGAAATATGACTGCGGGAGCGGAATACTGAAGGAAACACCTCGCACAAGAACTCAAGATATTGAGCGAGATAATCACGAAATACTTGCTGGCCTAAGGAGCTTCTTTGACAGTACTTTCTATTAACTAGCCACACACATTTCTTTTCAACCTTATAAGGTTTAGCCAGAGATATATATATGAGATTTGAAAATATAAAAATTAGCTTATATAATATATGCAATATTGATAAAACTGTCATTTCAATAGTAACTGCAGGTAGATATGACTGAAATAATTAGCGACCAAGGTCCCCTAGTTCAATAGCAGGAATGTGGGAACTTCCACAGACATTGAGAAGTTATTTAAATAGTGTACCCGACAAATATGGCTCAATTGCAGGAGGTACAAAACTGTGGCTGCTGTTTGATGCCATGAAGGAAAAAAACAAAAAAACACGAAACTAAACAAAAAGAAATTTGCCGCGGAGAAAGAAAATTTCTAAGATATATATATATATATTTTTTTTAAAGAAACACTCATAATGAGACAACTAAAATAAATGAGTAATGTATAAAAACCTCACATACTGTCCACAGACCTAATAAAGTCTGCAAACTTTCCAGAGGAGAGCGTGCTCCACAAGTCATGACATGATATTTTTCAGTTAGGCGAATATTGCATAAAATGCACTGGCAGTCATCGCCCACCTCATAACAGTCCGTATGTATACATAAATGATGAAACCCGTGGATGGTCGCTTGTGTGTAAAGATGTCTTGTCTTTTGTCCTCGTCTTCTCCATTCATCAAAATGAAAAGTCAGCCCATTCGTGTAATTTGCAATGCAAAACTTCATGCCCCTCTCCTCTCTGTCTTCCATATAATTATTCCAAACTGAGGCCTCAAATTTCACTCCTGCTGTCCGCAGATCATCACATAGCCATGAGGTGCCCACCATTTCATGCACAGCTGTCGAGGATGCAGATTGATGGATAACCAGGGCAAATGCAGACTTGACTTTGTCGAGTTCAATTAGATGTCTGGCAGAAAGATACAAGGCTATCACGTCCATAAGGTAATTAACAATCGGGAAAATTTTCATCGAGTAGATCTCGAGTGCAGTTGCTATGCTTACAAGTGATAGCTCTTTCATTATGGCAATCACAGAGAGTGCCTTCTGTTTCTTTTTCTGGATGTGATCAGTGAATGTGAGGCGAGACTGCATGGTTAGACCAAGATATTCATAGCTTCTGACAAATTCTATAGGGTGATTCCTAGACAATACTATACAATGTTAGATACACACGCTATAAACGATCCTTAACATAAACGATCCTTACCTTGTATGATCAGTCTGTCTGTCATTGTTATTCTACTAATACTGTTTCTATCGAGTTTCTATCGTAGATCAAATAGGCTTGCGCCTTATTCTTTATGACAGACAGACTCGTGCAGGACACCTGACCTAAGGATCCGACCCCGTCGCAACCCCTGGGAACGAGCAGCCGATCGAAACAGCATGTTGCTCCAACTAAAGCGCACCACTACGTGGTCCAAAGATGTCGGGGGCCAGGTGTCCATTCGACGGCTGCCAGTACGAAATACCTGATGTTGATCCAGTCCTGGCCGCTGCATTCCTCACGGCCCACGCCATGACCCATCAAAATCAAGGTCCTACAGCACCAGCCAGGATCGAGAAAGTGCGACGACCGGATGTGACGTCAGCCGGAACTACCGAAGATTGGGTTTACTTCAAATCCCGCTGGAGCGACTATGTCCGGGCCACCAAGCTGACCGGACAGGACAAGGTCATCCAGCTGCTTGAGTGTTGTGACGAGCAATTGAGGAGAGACCTCACCCGCAACGCTGGAGGTACACTTGCCAACAAAACTGAGGACGAGGTGTTCACCGCTATGAAAACCCTAGCTGTGAGGGAGGAGAACCCAATGGTAGCCCGGGTGTTGCTCCACAACATGCGCCAGGACAGGGGCGAGCCCATCAGGGCATTTGGAGCGAGGCTCAGGGGGCAGGCCAGCGTCTGCAAGTTTACGAAGAGGTGTGCTGGATGTGGAGGAACCGTCGACTATTCGGAGGAAAACGTAGTGGATGTACTCTACAGGGGCCTGGCAGATCCTGAAATTCAAATGGACCTGCTGGGGGATCCAAACCAGGACAAGACGGTCGAACAAGCACTCAAGTACATCGAGGCCAAGGAAGCGGGAAAAAGATCAGCCACCCACCTGTCACTCCCACACGCCACTGAAGCAATTGGGAGCTCATACAAGAGATCAAAGAGGCCAGCGCCCACCCCTCAAAAGGACCAGACATCAAGAGAGGAGCCATGCGACTACTGCGGGGCCTGTGGCCACGGGAAGCATGCCACGTTGAAGACCAGACGGAGTGAGTGCCCGGCTTACAACATGAGATGCCGCCACTGTGACCGAGAGCATCATTTTGAGAAGGTCTGCCGATCCAAACGTAGCGCCCAGACAGCAGGTACAGATCTGGATAGCGCAGTGTTTGACACGGTATGCGATCTCACCTCAGCGATTAACACCGACGGTGTCACCTTGGACCACCACATATTTGATCAGACCACCAGGAAGTGGTCTATGAGGCAATCAAAGCCCCAGCCCTTTATCCGCTTGCAAGCTGAGGTCAGTCAAGAGGATTACACCCACTTCGGGTTTCCCCTCAAGCCACCCCACAAGAAGACGTTCATCAATGCCCTGGCGGACACTGGATGCCAGAGCTGCCTAGCCGGTTCGACTACCGTAAGGAAGCTGGGGCTGTCCACCAGAGACCTCATCCCAGTTCAGCTCAGGATGCACGCAGCCAATAACAACAAGATCCACATCTTGGGCGCAGCCATCGTCCGATTCTCGAGCAAGAACACCAAGGGAGAGACAAAAACAACACGACAAATCGTCTATGTCACGGACAACACTGACAAGCTCTTCTTGAGCAGGGAGGCATGTGCAGACCTGGGGATCATCTCGGACCAGTTCCCAATACCTGGCTGCAATGCAGTCAAGGACAAGGAGGCCCCGCCAACCACAGATATTGTCACCACTGCCAGAACCGACTCCAGCAGACACGCAGCTCAGCCATGCCCGTGCCCTAGGAGGACCAAACCACCTCCCATGCCAACCACTCCCCTACCCGGCCACCGACGCCAACAGGGAAAGGCTTCAAGCACACCTCCTGGAAAGGTACAGCTCCAGCACCTTCAACACCTGCGAGCACCAGTCACTCCCCATGATGGATGGCCTCTCTCTCCTCTGCGTGCCTTACAAGATCATGGAACGGCTTCTCCACGCACGCCTCGACCCGGTGATCGACCCTCAACTGCCGAAGGAGCAAGCTGGCTTCCGCCGCGGAAGATCAACGGCGGACCAGGTGACCCTCCTCACCCAGGACATCGAGGACTCCTTCCAGAGGGGTGATAAGTCGGGCGTCGTCCTCCTCGATCTCACAGCGGCGTACGATACTGTCTGGCTGCGCGGACTCCACCTTAAGCTGCTCCAGACAGTCCCCGACCGGCACATGGTGGACTTCATCATGGAGATGCTGACCAACCGCAGCTTCACCCTCCACACCAGCGACGGCCAACACAGCAGGCTCAGGCGACTGAAGAATGGCGTCCCCCAAGGCTCCGTACTGGCTCCGATGTTGTTCAACATCTACATCCACGACCTTCCCGACACACTGTCGAAGAAGTACGGATACGCAGACGATCTCGCCATCATGATGTCTGAAAATGCCTGGGAGACGATCGAATCGGGGCTCACGGCTGACATGAACACCCTGTCAACGTACCTCACGAACTGGCGCCTGAAGCTCTCGGTGGCCAAGACCATGTCCGCCGCTTTCCACCTCAACAACCGGGAGGCAGGCCGAGAGCTGAACATCATCGTCAACAACAACAGACTCCAGTTCCAGGCTGAGCCGACATACCTCGGGGTCAAGCTAGATCGTACCCTCACTTTCCGCCAACACCTGGAAAGCCTGTCGGCAAAGATATCGGCCCGCACCGCCCTGATACGCCGCCTAGCTGGTACCACCTGGGGTGCCTCGACCAAGACGCTGCGCATCTCTACCCAGGCGCTGGTATTCTCTGCCGCGGAGTACTGCTCCCCTGTCTGGTGCAGGAGCACTCACACCAAGAAGGTCGATACGACGCTAAATACCGCCTTGCGAACGGTCTCGGGCTGCCTGCGTGCCACACCTGTTGACCATCTATCCATCCTCGCCGGCATTGCCCCACCAATGCTGCGACGCGAAGCAGCTGTCCTGGCCCTGTCCCGCAAGGCCATCAATGATGAGGACCACCTTCTCCACCATATCGCCACCGAGCCCCCAATACGCCAACGCCTCAAATCAAGACACTCGTTCGCGGAGCAAGCCCATCAGCTCCTGCGCTCAACACCTGACGATGTCTCGAAAGGTGGTTGGCTGAAACACCGCTGGAGGGAGAAGTGGCAGTCAGCCAGCAAGTCCAGGCTACATCGATTCGTGGAGACGCCGGACGAGCTGCCAGGCGAGGACCTACCGCGCAGGCAGTGGACAACCCTCAACCGCCTCAGAACTGGTGTCGGCCGCTTCGCCGCCAACATGAAAGAATGGGGACTGAGAGACTCGGCCGCATGTGAATGTGGGCACCTGGAACAGACAGTCGATCACGTCATCGAGTCCTGCCCCCTACACCGTCCACCCAATGGCGAGCCCGGGATAGCCAGTTTGGACGACGAGACACGAGCGTGGCTGTCCTCGACAGAGTTGGTGATCTGACATTGACGAGCAAACGAAAGAAGAAGAAGATGGATGGCCCCCCGATGAGGCTGATGATAGACCCTGACGCTAAACCATCAGCCCACCACTCCCCGATCCCAGTTCCACTTCACTGGCAGGACGAAGTAAAAGCAGGACTGGACAGAGACGTTCGTCTCGGCGTACTGGAGCCCGTCCCCATCGGGGACCCCGTTACCTGGTGCCATCACATGGTCATATGTGCCAAAAAGAACGGGACACTCAGGAGAGTCATCGACTTCCAACCGCTCAACCTTCACGCGACCAGGGAGACCCACCACACTCAGTCACCATTCCATCAGGCAAGATCGGTCCCACATGGGACGAAGAAATCTGTATTCGACGCATGGAACGGCTATCATAGCGTTGCCCTACACCCCGAAGACCGGCACTTCACAACCTTTATTACCCCGTGGGGCAGATTCAGGTACCGAACAGCACTTCAAGGCTACATATCATGGCGATGGATACACCCGTCGCTACGATGAGATCGTCTCATCAATACCAAAGAAGACCAAGTGCGTGGACGACACCCTCCTATGGGCCGACTCGATTGAAGAAAGCTTTTTCCAAGCATGCCAATGGCTGGACGTCTGCGGCCACCATGGCATCACCCTCAACCCTGACAAATTCCAATTCGCTCAGGACCTGGTGGAATTCGCAGGATTCGAGATCTCCCCGAACACGGTGAGACCATGCCCAAAGTTCACCCGAGCCATCTCCGACTTCCCTACCCCGAAGAACCTCACCGACATCCGTTCCTGGTTCGGACTGGTGAACCAAGTATCTTATACTTTCAGCATGACCGCCACCATGGCGCCATTCCGTGACCTGCTGAAACCAACCAACACATTCCATTGGGACGAACATCTCCAGCACGCGTTCGAGAGCTCAAAGACCACCATCATAGACGAGATCCAGCACGGCGTCAGGATCTTTGACAAGTCCAAACCCACCTGCTTGGCGACGGACTGGTCGAAACAGGGCATAGGATTCTGGCTTTTCCAGAAGCACTGCAAGTGCCCCTCGAGCGATCTCTTCTGCTGCAAACTGGGGTGGAAAATCACCTTAGTAGGAAGCCGATTCACCCACGCAGCAGAATCGAGATACGTTCCGATCGAGGGCGAAGCACTTGCCGTCGCTGATGCTCTGGACAAGGCCAGGCACTTTGTCTTAGGTTGCACCAACCTGGTCATAGCAGTGGACCACAAACCACTGCTGAAAATCTTCAGCGACCGCTCACTGGAAGATGTCCACAACACCAGGCTACGAAACCTAAAGGAAAAGACCCTTCGTTACCGCTTCTCCATGGTCCACATACCTGGGGTAAAGAACAGGGCCCCCGACTCGGTGTCACGCCACCCTACCGGCACTCTCAATCCGGACAAGATGCTTCTCACGGACGACACAGACAGCGTTACCACGCCGGCCTGCCACGTACCATCACAACTGATGGCTGGAATCTCCCCAAGCGACCAGAAGACCTCACTCATGGAGGACACGATGCAGGACTCGCTCATATGCAGTCTGCACACAACTAAATCCATCACATGGGAACAGGTCAAGACCGCCACGACATCCGACACCACCATGTGTCTACTCCTCTCCACCATAGAAGATGGCTTCCCGGACCTACTCAATCAATCACCACCCATCCTCAGAGAATTCCACCAACATAGGATGAACCTCTACAGCAGCGACGGGGTCGTGATTTATAAAGATAGGATAGTGATCCCGCCATCACTACGCCAACGCTGCCTCGCTGCCTTACACGCCGCCCACCAGGGCACATCCACCATGACCTCTAAGGCAGAGGCCTCCATCTTCTGGCCCGGAATCAGCAGGGACATCGAGGCAACCAGAGCCACATGCCCTCAATGCAACCAGATGGCACCCTCCCAAGCGGCATTACCACCAACACCTCCCTCCCTATCGGAATATCCATTTCAATGTATCTGCGCTGATTTCTTCAGCCACCTAGGCAGAAGCTACTTGGTAATCGTGGACCGCTACTCAAACTGGCCCATCGTCGAGAGGGCCCAGGATGGTGCCAAAGGCCTAATCAACGTCCTAAGGCACACATTCGCCACGTTTGGCTCACCTGACGAGCTCTCTTCAGACGGCGGACCCGAATTCACCAGCTCCACCACAGCAAAGTTCCTATCAGACTGGGGAGTTCACCACCGACTCAGCTCGGTCGCATTTCCCCATAGCAACTGCCGAGCAGAGATTGGGGTGAAAACTGTGAAGAGACTCCTCGTCGGCAACACAGGACATGATGGCGCGCTGAACGTCGACCCTTTCCAAAGGGCTATCCTTAACTACAGGAACACCCCGGACCCGTCCACCAAACTTTCCCCAGCTATGTGCGTCTTCGGACGTCCCACGAAGGACTCCATACCCATACTCCCGGGAAAGTACCACCCACACCAAATGTGGAGTGAGTCTCTGGATCTCCGGGAAGTTGCACTGAGACATCGTCACCATGCCCACCAGGACAAATGGACTGAGCACACCAGACGACTCAGCCAGCTACGAGTAGGTGATCTGGTGAGAGTACAGAACCAGACCGGTAACCACCCCACCAAGTGGGACCGCACGGGCACCATCGTCGAGGTGCGCCAATTCCACCAGTACCTCGTACGCATGGATGGATCAGGCCGACTCTCCCTCCGCAACCGGAAATTTCTAAGGAAATACGTCCCCGTCTACAGGCCACCCCCAAGACGTACAATATTTGAGGACATGGCCCTCACACCTGGACACTCCGCCACACCCAACCTGACCACCTCCACCACACCCGCCCTTACCAATTCCACCACACCTGCCCCTACCACCCAGACAATCTCGCCACCACTTCAGATAAACAGCCCATCGCGTGTACACATGGACACACCAAGACGGCTACACATGAAGACGGCTACACATGAACACACCAAGACGGCTATATACACATGAACACACCAAGACGGCTACACATGAACACACCAAGACGGCTATCTGTGGGCGAATCCAATCTCAGACCTATCCTGGACATGGATGTGGACCACTCCACCAAGGCAGTGACCAATCCAACACCTACCATTTCGCCTCCTACGGTGAGCCCAATCCCTCCTTCGCCTATACCCATACGAAGGTCCACCAGGACAAGAAAGCCTCCGGACCGATTTTATTGTTAACACATTTCAGCCTTCAATACCTACCGGATTCAAGACTTGGGGGAGATAGACAATACTATACAATGTTAGATACACACGCTATAAACGATCCTTAACATAAACGATCCTTACCTTGTATGATCAGTCTGTCTGTCATTGTTATTCTACTAATACTGTTTCTATCGAGTTTCTATCGTAGATCAAATAGGCTTGCGCCTTATTCTTTATTCCGATATATAACTACATCCTATATAGAACATTGCAGTGCTACCATAATTTTTGGGGTAATTTCCAAATTAATTTTTTGGCAACAAAAAATCCAAACAACAATTTCATGAGAAATTACATACTAAAGTGTGTTCATAGCATTTACACGTCTTTAATAGTTTAGTGTTGGGTTCAAATTCATAGCATTTTTGAGGATTGCAGTTAAAAGGAATTTAATGTAGAAATTTCTAGTCTGTTTCTGTGCTTCATTTTGTTGAGACCAATGTAGCATGTAGGTGAATAAATGTTCGGCACATGGTCTGATATGTCAAACAATTTTCTAAAGAAAAATCCAAACATTTATTTATAAAATCCAAACAGAAAATTTAAAGGTCAAAAATCCAAACAGTTTGGATAAAATCCAACACTATGGCAACACTGACATTGGTACTAGTGGGCAAGTTGGGTGGAGGATATTGCAAATACTTTTCAATGAGGACTGCTCAGGGTAAGCAAGTAGCCTCACTTCAAAGAATGTTGCCCCAAAATATTGTACCCAGCTATATATGAAGCTAAGCACGTGTGTGACTTTAATATCTCCAGGTCAATGAATATACTTTTCTGGAGCATGTTCAAGGTGCAAGTATATAGATAGGAGCTACCTTGTCCCTTGAGCAGGGATATGAACTCGCCTCCCACTGAAATGGCTCAGACTTCAATGCTGTAGGATGAAGGGCGGCTTTGTACATGATCCTTTCAGCAAGAGCACAGCAGCAACTCAGCAAATTGCAGTTGTAGTGCTGATGAATGCCTCCACAGAAGTGAGGTGCCCTTGTCAAGCTTGGAAGATCCAAATTGATTGGTGTAAGAGATGGAATGATCTTGGTCTGGCCTAATAATGTTTAATATATGCATGTTGTTTGATGACAATTCTAAGATCTGGGAGGACTGAACTAGTTTTTAAACCAAAAAAAACATCATGGCTTTCAATAATTTTGGTTGCTATGATATTGGATATGGTGTTGCTATGAACTTGGGCTCGATTACTGGCTCTGAGGTCGTAAAAAACCACAATGAAGGTAAGAAAGAAAGAATGTTTTTTTTTGCCAAAAAAAAAAAGAAGAAAAAAAGAGAAGTATTAATATATATAGGTGGTATATATCACAGGTTTAAAATAGCAATTTCTTTGTGAATCTGTATTAAATCATATAAATTCAACACTTTGCAGGAATTCCTTCAACTTGGAGAGGTGACTGGTGGATGGTTTAGGGTGAAATGTGCGTGTGATTTGTTGCCATAGCAATGAAGATGGGCGTTAACAAGAAATAAGTTTGTTTTACTGTTAACAACTCTTAACACAAATAACTGGATATGTAGCTAATCATATTTATACTCAATATTGACATAATTATATGTCGAGAATATGTCGAACATACAATAAACCTGCAAAGATCTAAAAATGTTATCAGCCAGTGCTACATACATCACTTTGGACTATTTTGGCTACATAGAGGTCTAGATAAGTGTTTAGGCACCATCTAGATACACAGGTTGCATAGATCTCATTGAGAGCATTACGAAAATATATAACAACATATTATAGTTAAGTTAAAAATTGACCAAGATATTACCGTTACCATGCTGAAAAAGTGATTTTGAGAAAATTGCAAATCAAAGTTAGAAGACACAAGTACACATATAAAGTACATAATACAACATGGTATTAACACAAATCACATAATTCTAGTGTTTGTACAATGTTCAAGATATATTGTGGGAACAGGTCAAGAAGAACGAAGACTCACTATATTATATGCTATTGTACGTACATTTTACTTTTTGATGGGAATATGATTTAGATTTTGGTTTAGTACATTTTTTTGTATGTTGCTGGCGATCACCAAACTCACTTGACGCATATACAGTACCTCCCGAGTATCATCCTTCTCCTCTAAGCCCTTATGCTTCATTCTACATCTCTTCCTCAAGGATTTAGCTTGATCACTCTTCTTGTAGATGCTTCGATCCATCCTAGCAAGATCTCTAACCTGAAAAGAAAGCAAAGTTCTTTGAGTAGGCTGAAGACTTAACAGCTACAGAATACAAAGAAGTCAAGCCATCATTCCATGTGCTAACAGCTAGAGCAGTCCCAGCCTTGACCAGACCAGGTAAAAAAACACAGATGTTTAGGGCTGTACCTCCACACTTTCGAGTGCATAGCTTCATTGGCATTTTGTGTGAAGCCAAGTAAGCACTTCGAAAGAAGTTCTGCACTACCTAGTCGACATAGACGGGACGGATGAGCTTCATGATTGCCTCTGAAATAGGCTTATTTGTGTACACACTCATCTAGCTTATTATGAAATTTCGCTACATTGTAAGAGCACCAGGAATCCTTACCCACAGGGCAATTGTGATGACGTGGTATTTTATCAGTAGAGTTCATGTGGGCTAGTTTTGCTTGAACAGCACACATCATAGCGCTCAAGTCACCAGAATTCGCTCTTATAGCTAATCCATAATAGTTTTGCAGCTTATCTACAAGAGGTTTAGAAAGCCTTCCAACACCACCAATTAACTTGCAGTCAGAAAGCTTCGTTCCTTTATGCTCACTTACTACTCGGTGGAGTGCGCTACCCATCCTCTTTTGAATATGACCAATGCAGTCTTCTTTCTCAACCTCATCTTCTTTGTTTGGTCCATAAGGCTTATGTTCCCGCAAATAAGAAAGGGTAGCCGTGTCACCATCAGAAATGTGAAGTGTTTGAACCTCAATTTGCAGTCTAAAGAACATTTGTCTCCAGTATTCCTTTACACTCCATGGAACCAGAAGACCCTGTAAAATTCTTCAACACTTCTCTCATGCGACAATTTCCATGCTATATATTCTGCAGAATCAGGGTCATGCTTTTCCCATTTATTACAAGCATGGCAAAATTTTGAATAGATTCTGTAATCAAGTACTTTGCTCGTCTGATATTCTATGGCATACACTGAACCAATCAGTGACTGATGGCCACGCTTCTGCCATGTGCCATCATAGCATCCGCAACTTCAGTTTCGGAAACAGCTCCGTAATGCTCTCTCGCCTCTTCACGTGCACGAGTGAGGCTCTCCTGAACCTCAAGCAAGCAACTCTCTGTTATAAACTGATGATACCGAGTAAAAGTATTCTTTGATGACGGAGCAGAAGGTTCATTAGGGCACAGAAAGTGTAGAGGGAAGAATGTGGTTCTCCTATGACTAGTTTAGCAAGAGCAGATCAGAAAACCTGTTTGCTATCACCAGCCATTGAATATTTAATTATCGCCAAGGCATCACAGTCCTCGTAAACAATAGCTGGGAATGTACACAAGCCATGATGTGAAGCTATATCCTGAACTATTGTAATTCTATTAGAATTACAGTTGCTACATTTCAGGGCTTGGCACATTGCACGCGTGAGCGCATCAACCTCTACGATCATAGCTTGATCCCCTTCCTCATCATCTGAATCAGCCCAGAGGGGAGACTTGGTGATCTTCCTTATTGTCGCAGTTCATGCATCGATGTGAGGAGGATCTGCAGCATCAACTTCATCTAAATACAAACAGAAATCATATTATTATTTTCAGCCCGTTGCTTTTTGCAGATTTCTTACTACCAGATCTGTCAGAATCGGAGGAGTCAGTTTGTTCCATGCTGATAGAAATGGGTGTCGTATAAACTTCACAAGGAAAACATAATCACAATTATGTGTATTAGCTACTGCTTGCTGGTTTCTTACCTCCACCATAACTACTCCTTGAAGTTGATGGTTGGCAGTTAGCAGCAGCAGCTCAAGGCAAGAGCTGCCCCTTCATCTGAACCAGCAAGAGAATAAAGCTATAGCTACTCAGTTTATTAGCTAGTATGTTATAATTACAGTTACCTCCACCTTCCTTTGGCTTCTTGGTAGGGTGGAAGTTCGGTACTCCTGAACTGTAGTGGTCGTTCTTCGTAGGGTGGAACCTCTTCTTTCTTCTCCTAATGTACTAGCAAACTTCGGCAACTCTTATTTCCTAAACTCTGAACTTACTATAGTAACCTGGACCGTCCTCATTGGTCGGGAATACGTCAGAACTTTTTAAATCTTTTTTGCAACTGACGTAGCTACAAAATACCAATGACATAAGACTCATAATGTCTATAGATCGAACTCTTTTGGACAAGCGGTTATAAAGTTATGAAACAAAGCGTTGGACGGTGTCGTCTTACTGCTTCTTTCTTCCATCACACTTATATGGCTGGTGTTTGGAGCGAGTTCCTTCAGCTGTAGAGGTTATATTCTGCCTATATAGACAGACATTGTATAATGACCCGAACTTCATAATGATGTAATTAAAAAAAAAATTTTTATTCTGTGTTTTGTTCTGTGATACCACCTTAATTAAACTCGAACCCTGGATCATCAACACTTGTCATTTATGGTGCTATCAGAGTGCTCACAAATATATACTGATCACTTTCTTTGTCGTTATATATCTATATAGCCCATCCGGGAAACCATCTCAACCAGCATATAATCCATAAAAAATATCACAAGAATGGTTGACAATAATGAGCTGAAACTTGAGACAAAGTTGACAATGAAAGTAAGAAAGAATGTGTTTTTTTGCAAAGAAAAGAATAATTATATATATATCTATATCTCTTCTAACATAAACCCTGTGTGCAGGCCTCATTCCTGATAGGAAAGGAGTGACACTAAAGATAATTTCATTCTTCCCTCCAAAGCATACGTAGTAAAAAAAAGAAAAAAAGAATATCAACAAATGTATGACATACAGAAAATATTTCATTACAGGACCAGGACCAGCCATTTTTAATAATTTTGACATACACTATGAATAATTGAAATTGGTTTGTGCTATATTGGTTTGTGCTATAATAATATAAAATGGTGTCTGTGGAATATACATCTAATAGTTAACAGATAGTGGTTGTTTTCGCTTGTTCCTGCTGGTTAGCAGTGGCTGGTATTCCCCATCCTCACTGCTGGAAGTCGAGGCAGTTGTGTTGTCAGTGCTCCTTGTGATCCCTGCATGGTAACTGGTCTGCACCATATCTCTTACCACAGCTGGCTCTCTCTTAAATAGGAGAATCGAGCTACAAAAAAGTAGATACAGTAATTGACTATATTTTCATCATTTAAGATCGCACACTGTATGCTTGAAAATGTAGTTTTGCTAAAACTCAAGTGACCTCCACCTGACCTTGCCAAATTGTATCACTCTGTGTTTGTGATCACGGTTCCTGCTCCCTAGACTTGCAGCAAAATCGGATATTTGCAATTTCCATGAGAACTACCCTCTCTCCATGTTGACCCATCTCAGCATAGGCAAACAAAAACTTGCGTATACCAATTGGGCCTGGAGTTTGTGAGATCATCGTTTTATGAACCTCTATGCAATCTACCAGATATATACCATGCTAAAATATAGCTCCTTGTAAATGTCAAGTGTACAAAATTTGTAATGGATTTTTTGTTTGTTACTTTTTTTTGCTTGTTTATTTTTTTAATTATTTTTATTTGTTTACTTTTTTGTTTTTTTAATTAATTTTTTTAATATTTTTTTAAAATTTTTTGTTCATTTGTATTTGACATTTTACACTTTGAATTTCACAATCATGATCGTACATGAACACTTTTCTGCTCCTCTTCTGCCCCCCTTGCCACTTTACCCCAGTATTTTTCAAAACCTTGGGGGGTGGACTTCCTGATCCCAAGGGGCCATTGTTCATTGATATATCACCTGGGGTTCATCTTCGTGAACTGGGAGGTGGATTGAGCCCAAGAAAGCTAAGAAGCAATGTCCTATGAAATATGTGTTTCATTATCATGGTTACAGCGTACCTCTCTCTCTATCTGGGCTCACTATATATATACCACACACAAACTGCTTTAGTCATAGAGCTTTGTATGGCCTCACACATAGCAAGGCTTGACACACTCATTCCTAGTAGCCTCTTCTCCACCTATGCAAGCACTACACTACTGATCATGCGTACATTATACAGAAACAAATAGTTTGTGAAATTCATTCAATTAAAACACAAAAAGGTTTCAATGAAAAAAATTACTGAACAAAAAAAGGTAAATTACAAATCACAGTGCATTTTATAAATGAGTGACTTATCTTCAACTATTTAAATAGACAGGAATACAAGGCATTGTTTGGTGAGCACCTTGCAAAACCGTATGTTTTGTCTTGATGGAGAATGAAATCCTAGCATTATTAGAACAATCATTGCCCTAGCTGTACTGTGCACTAAACCTTAAAGTGTTCACTATTGTGAAGTCATCATGATGATGTAATGCCAATTGTGATAAGCAAAGGTAGTTATACGTTCCTTATAGACTTCCAACTGGTGCAAGGTTGCACAACCTGATGCCTTGATGCCTTGCAAAATAACAGGCTTGTGGAAGAGGTCAAGGTTTTCCAACAGGGCTTGGAAGTAGCTTCCCTTTTAAAGATGGCAGAGTGAGTTCTCAGCTATTGCCATCTACAGTAGCTGCCAACATTGCCAGAGCATTGAAGTTAACTCCATGCAGAAGCCGAAAAGAACTTTAGAATCATATTCAAGAGATAGATGTCTGTGTTCAGTGTACTCTCCTTCATTAGTATATCTCTCCTCCATTCGAAATATAGCTCAGTTATCTTGTCTCTGCGTACCATCTCTTGTAGTGCTGTCCAAGGGAGGCAGCTACTATAGTGGTAGTACATGAAATTGTGATTTTACTTTGCCAAACTTGATATACCTCATGAGAAATCCACCTCCATGTTGAGGAATCGAGTAGCTGCATCATAATGAAACTCCTCCTTTCTATGACAACTACTGGCTATGCGCAGCCCATTCTCACTCCTGTGCAGCCAGTTCTTTTTCGAATTCCAGTCATTTTTCTCTTCATCATGATACCCATTTCCAGTTCACATAAAATAACTTTATTGAAGGCAGGTGACTGGTTAACGTAGAGTAAATGCATGCGTAGCAACGTGGGTAAGCCTTACACGGCATAACAAACATTTCCATCCAACTCTGAAGTGAGAACTTGCTTTGCTCACCAATTAATATAACACATAAATATTATATTAATAATTACACTTAATATAGGTTCACTTAATAAAGGTTAATTGGTCACCACTAAACGTAGACAACTCATTAGGGATTTTTTTAAAAAACAAGATGCCACGACTCTGTGCCTGACTTATATTTGAAGTCATGTGGCGTAATAATGGCAAGAGTCAAGGTAGTCTTCTTCAAGGCTTGAGGGTAAGCGCTGTTGCTATGCTAGCTAGCTTGCCTAGCAACAATTACAGTAAATAAAACGCTTGGATATTTTTTGTTGGTCCATTAAGTAGTAGCGTTTAGACCCAAGACATAGCTAGCTTTTCTAGACTCTACTCGCAATGATTTTCTCTCAGAGCACTTCCATGTTAAATCCTTAACCGATTAAATGCCGTAAGCGCCATATGGCGCGAGACCTTACATCCTTCGCCACACAAAAATATATAAAATGAACCGTTACGAGCTAACAGCCCCGGTTGGGTTCTGCACATGCCTATATAGCAGACTAGAGAACGTCACAAAAATGATTATTTCCGGTTGATGCATCGTGCAACAAAAATCCTGCGGTTGAACGCCATTTTTGTTGGTCGAGCTTTTTTTTTTAACTGCTCAAAGATGCTCTCCTGTGAGGACGTTATTTCTCAACTTTTAGCCAACGATTCTGGCGATTCTGGGTCAGATTCATTTGGGGAAGAAGGTGAAGACATCTATGCATACCGAGGAAACACTCTGGATCCAGTTGCTCTAAGAGAAGAGGCGCGCTTGGATGGACTTCTCGATTGTAAGTTTCTTCTAACCTTAGCGCTTCATAGCGCTTCATAGCCTTTGTTTACCATAGTCAACTGAGAGTGTACTATTGCCAAATACTAGCTTATTCTGTTGGTATTCCAAATTCAGACAGGATAGTTATAGGAAAAAAGTTATAGCTAAGAGTGTAGGTTGGAGTGTTGAGTTGTTGATGTTGATTTTCATTTGAATTTGAATTTTAAAATGTTGACCACAAACTTGATATATATATATATATATCTTGTTTTTCCCACCCTCCCCACTACTTTTCCTACAGCATCAGATGATGAGAGTGGAGATGAGGCATCTATGACTCCTTTTGTTACATTGGAGGATGAGGAAGCCTTGCCTGAAGTCTCTACAGGGCGTGGGAACACGACTGGTGCTGGAGTTGTGCGAGGGAGAGGCGGGCGAGGGAGTATACTGGCCGAGGGAGTACTGGCCAAGGGGGAAGCAGCTCAAGTGGTAGTGGAGTCGTAAGTGTTGCTAGTGGTCCTCCAAAAGGTACTGGTAGTAGGCAGGCCAGAGGTTATAGGCGTGTGCGAGCATCTGGCACTGGTTCTGTCCGAGCATCTGGCACTGGTTCTGCCCAAGCATCTGGCACTGGTTCTAGGCTAACTGAGGTCACAGGTAAATGGGAAATAAAGGAGCCAACTCCTTTGAAATTGGACTATACAGCAACAGCTGGTCCAACTTCTTCATTGCTTGGTGCATCAAGTACATTTTTAGATGCATTTTACCTTTTTTTTACTCTTGAAGTGTGGGAACTCCTAGTAGCAGAGACGAACAGTTACGTTTCTAGGATGGCTAGTCTCTCCAGGCCATGGGTAGATACTAATATAGAGGAAATGAAAGCTTTTGTAGGAATGTTGATAATAATGGGAGTTTCCACACTTCCATACTTAGAATTGTACTGGTCCACTAATCACTCAGATTTGTCTGGATCTTTGGTTCGCAAAGTAATGCCTAGGACTCGGTTTTTGGAGCTAATGCGTTATGTACATGTAAATTCTATTGATGGTTTGTTGGTTACAAAGGGTAACCTGAATTATGATCGGCTTTATAAGGTAAGGAAGTTATTAGATTTGATTACTCCTAAGTTTGAGAGTGAATATACCTTGCATCAAGAGCTTAGTATTGATGAAGCTATGATTCCCTTTCAAGGTAGGCTTGGCTTCAAACAGTATATGAAGGACAAACCAATAAAATGGGGGGTAAAAGTGTTTGTCCTTTGTGATGCTAGGAATGGGTACATTTATCGGTTGCAGATTTATACAGGTAAGAACGTGGAAGTAGCTGATAAAACTGGTTTGTGTAGTAGAGTTGTTTTAGATTTGTTAGAAGGATTAGAACATAAGAACTTCCATGTGTACATGGACAATTATTATACTAGTCCTAATTTATTTCAAACGCTTACAAGTAAAGGCTTTGGTGCATGTGGTACAGCTAGGTATACTAGGAGGAACTTTCCTCCAGATTTAGTAACAAAAGCTTCTATTAGAAATAGAGGTTATTATGATTATAGGTCTAATGGTGCACTCCTGGCTTTAGTTTGGGTAGATAAACGGTCAATCTACATGATAACTAATATACATCCCGCGGAAAATAATTTAGTACCTCCTACTGTAAAAAGGCACAAAATTGAAGGTTCTAGAGAGGATCTGCCATGTCCCCCATGTTTGCCTGATTATCAGTCATTCATGAGAGGTGTGGACAGAGCAGATCAGAGAATAGGCTACTATAATTTGGGTAGAAAGTCTAGGAGATGGTGGAAAAGGGTTTTTTCGTATTTGATAGAAGCATTGAATTCATTTATTTTGTTTTCTTCTGTCCGAGCTCCAATATCAGTAAGGAAGGGTAATTATCTAGAAGCTAGGATTGTTCTAGCTAAATCTTTGATTGGTTCTTTCTCTTCTCGGCAGCGTGCAGGTCAACGTTGTAGTCAGGCAAATAGTCAGCTAGATCGCCTCAATTTAAAACTAGGTCATTTCCCACAGTGCTGTGCAAAGAAGCGCTGTGTAGTTTGCATTAGTAAAGGTTACAGGCATGAGGCAAGGTCCCAGTGTTGTTTTTGTAAGGTTCCTTTGTGTGGTGGATCAACAGGCCGTGACTGTTTTCGTAAATACCATACCTTGGTGGACTATCAGTAATGTTTATGCACCCCCTGCTCCTTTCTGTGCTTCTCTCTTGTTCCCTGCTCCTTCGTCTACTTCTCTCTTGTTCCCTGCCCCTTCGTCTACTTCTCTCGTTCCCTGTCCCTTCGTCTACTTCTCTCGTCTCTCCAGTATTCAAGTGTTATTCTTATCCTGGTATCTCATGTTTGTGTAGAATAAAAACATGGTGAAATATCATGCCGGAGACCAAGCAAGCTATGACTGAGCAAGTTCTACTCTACCCGTGACAGATGAGCAAGTTCTACTCTACCCGTGACAGCAAGACCGGAGCTCTACCCAAGACACTCCCTTACATAATTGTGTTTTATATTATGGTTTTATTCTAGTATGTGTTAGCATTTTCACTCTCTTATAATTTGTTTTTTGTATTATTATGTGTTAGCATTTTGATGGGGAAAACAACCCACTGGCTTTGCAGCTGGTAGAGGGTTTGTAAATAGATGCTCCATCTTGTGTTGGCATTATAATGTGTGTATAATAGTGTGAAAATATGAAAATATTCACCCCCAAGAAGATGACAAGGTTTTATAATGCTGGTTAGTTCTGCCCAGTTGGTAAGGAAGGCTCGATTTTTCTACAGGAAGTAGGTATCATGTGGCTGAATATGACCCAAGTTTCATGGGTGGAGTCCCTGCAGAACGGAAGATATAAAAATAATAAGTAAAATACCTCGTTAATTCATGAATAATTTGCCCGCGGGTACTAGGAATACGGCGTGCAATCGGTTAAGCTAGAGCTAGCTATATATACTACTGCAGATTACTCATATTATTTTTGCCTTTTGATTCTTGTCAAAGATTCATGAGGACGCTGTAAATATCGTCATTTCAGCAACCGTGGCGTTATTCTAGTAGGGTAAGGTGTAGCCTTGCCTGCCAACAGCTTGAGTTAGGTTTCACCACAAGCTCTAGGAAAGCCTTAGTAATGGCTTCCAAGTTGCAATATTTGCTGTGGATATATCCGCTATCACCCCCCAAAAGTTAAGGGGGGAATATATCTGAAAAAATAAGTTGTTTCTTTTCCAGTTGTTGGATAATCTACTAGCCATTTCCAAAGTGTTAGAGGCATTGGGCGCTCCATTTCAAAGTTATGGTGACCGAAGATTTATGCCAGCATGTAATGGCTACCATGTACACCAGGAAGCTCATTTCTTGCTGAGAGGAAGTAAATTTCACATTGAAGCTGCTATTCATGACTGTTGCGCAGTGGCCCTGAATATGTAGCCCTACTGGGAAAATTCCCTTTTCCAATTCGAAACTTTCTTCGTGGGCATGATGTGTTCCGAGTTTCCAATATCATGTCAACTCAACTATTTCAATGACCTAACTTTGGCAGCTTTCCATGATTCATGGAAATCCATGTTTTTGTTTTTCAAAATGGGAAGTACTTTACCAGTTCATGTTTCTTTGTGTCCTGCTCTTTTAGTGTTCTGTGATGCGTGAGCGTGTCAATTTTTTAAATTACTGCGAGCATTGCCAAGTTATGGTAGAAAAGGTGGTCTTTGGGTCTTAATTGATTTTGGTCTGGCCTTAATTGGTTTTGCACATGTAGTTGCCACAATTTAATTAACCCTCTCGTGATTTACACACAGGGTTCTCTTCTATTTCTGTACTAATTTTACACAAATTTTTATATCTTTCCATAAAAGAGACTTTCCATAAAAGAGATGAATAAAAGAGACGAAGTACCTAGCAACCACAGTTATGAGAAAGTTCCGAGAACTTCAATTCAATCACGGTTGCTTAGCAACCAACCCACAAAGGCATGAATAATATCATTATAGTGTGCTATCATAACTTTGGATTGCATTTTCTACACATATCGGTATTTAGGGATGCGTGCAATACTGAATTCAATAACAATATTGTATTTATGTAATGATACCTCCCATGCTAGCCAACCAAAAAGTATTGACGGTGTCACCACGTAGGGTATGACTGGGATTTAGCCCGACAACACAAAATACTCACACACTTGACAAGCAAGCAGATATTCACACCGTAGAAACAGACACAAAGGACGTTACAGACAGAGACAAACACTGCTCTGTAGGTGATGAATGCCATGCACATACCACCACATCAGTACACAAATGGTGGCAGGTGGATAGTGCTACATACATGCATTGTGCATGTGTGCATGCCATGGACATAACACATGTATGCACATAGCACAACACACAAGTACAGAAAAAATAAGTGTATGTATATATTTTAAAAAAGAAGCAGGGCTGAGGTGGTCATTGGCAGTAATCAACATGCTTGTGGTACTTCTCAGAGCACCTGTGTTCATTGTCTATGTGCACAGGTGAACTTGGCAGGTAAAGTACAGAGTCCAAGACTCATATCTATAGCCACACTCTGGAAGGTGCTTCCTCCATCTGGTACCCTCAGGCATGACATAACGCTTGGCCTTGACCAGTGTACAGGATAGTGGTCAAGGACAGACCTCTAGGATGCTTTCTAGTTCGTCATTGACCACACACACATTGTGGAGTCAAATTCATCATCTGAGGATTCCTCAGAGGAGAGTCGGAAAACAAAAGGACAAGAGGTAGTGGGAGGTGCCACAGACATGGAACATGACAGAGAAGAAGGGCCTGGAAGGGATACCATAGACACTGAAGAAGAGCCTGGGGGAGATACCACTGGCGCAGGAGGAGCATGTCTTGCAACCACACTGGGTGATGCAAGAGTGAAATACCTAGCACTCTGACCCCTACATCAGCATCTAGAAGAGCTACGATCAACGACCAGTCCAGTATAATTACTTTGACTCGTGCATTCCTAGGCTAGCTGCACCCCTAGCCACAGAGGCCCTCCCCTGGAATTCCCCCCCACACAGAAATCAGAAATTAATCTTTTATTTTGCACATTGAATAGTTTTTAAAGTATAATCCTATGGTTCTTTTGTTTGAAAATGTCAAGAACTTCATTGAAGTTAACAGCAGAAAGCTCAGGACCTTCAATTGCGATTCTCATCAGACGACCTAGGTTTTCATCAGTAAAACTTCTCCCCTCAAGTTAAAATCCTTATGAAGCCATGCTAGCCCTATGCCATATCCAGCTATAGCCACACCCTAATTACTCTTAGCCACACAAGTATAGACACACCTCTAGCCTAGTCATGCCCCTTCCTAGTCTTTAAAAAAACCCACAAACTACCCAGGAAAAAGCTCTACCAAGCAATCCTTGTGCTATCTATTTTTCTACATTTACTACTCGCCTTGAAACTATCCTAGCATCAGCAGAGACCTCAGCACTGACAGACTATTTACAGAGGCACTACTGGCACAGAAGTGATGGTTCTGCTCAGAGCTGCTTCCTCAGGAGTTATATAGTTCTTGCCCTCACCTCCTCTCCTCGTCATAGCTGGACTTATTCCCTGAGATGCTGAAGTCACTCATGTAGTACATTGACTGCAGCTCACACTGAACCTGGCCACCATCGTAGGTTGCAGTTTGAGGTCATGGCTACCCTAGTTACCGATGTAGTAGGGCTTCAATGTTGTGTGCAAAGATAGAGCAGCTCTCTCTGGGCATTAGCTAGCACAATAAATTTGCTTGTAGCTGTAATGGTTGATTTTTTATGATTTTTTTTGTACAAAGTAGGTTTAGCCTCGCATCATATGACGCTTACATGTATATCAACGAGAGGGTTTTAACTGGGCTCGTGGAGCCAATTCCACTATGTTCCAGCATCCACAGATGAGGAGCAGTTTTTGAGTGATCCTGATGTTGCTGGCTGTAACTTCTAAGAAAATGTGCCCACTGATAAATTTCACACATCATTGGGGAAGCACAAGAATAAGCCGCAATTACCTGCACAGAGGAAGGGGGAAAGTTATAGCAATTACAAATACGTTCCCAACTTTTTGTGGTTTGAGGTATAGTCCCCCCTCAGTGGAGGAGGTACCTGGTACTTGCTGGGTGTGGGCAGGTGGAGGAGGTACTTGGTACTTGATGGGTGTGGGCAGGTGGACGAGGTACTTGGTACTTGCTGGGTGGCGTGGGCAGGTGGAGGAGGTACTTGGTACTTGCTGGGTGGCGTGGGCAGGTGGAGGAGGTACTTGATGGGTGTGGGCAGGTGGAGGAGGTACAGGGTACTTGCTGGGTGGCGTGGGCAGGTGGAGGAGGTACTTGGTACTTGCTGGGTGGCGTGATGGCGTGGGCAGGTGGAGGAGGTACTTGGTACTTGCTGGGTGGCGTGGGCAGGTGGAGGAGATACTTGGTACTTGCTGGGTGGCGTGGGCAGGTGGAGGAGAGTAGAATGAGCTGACACATGCACACAGTCATCAAGCCACAAGGCACATCAGCAAAGAAGAGGACACTCTGAATAGGGAAGGCTTCATATATATATGTCTACTACAGTCCTCTTGGTTTTAGCTGGACAATCACCCAGCAAGACTCACAACAACCAATTCCCCTTTTCCTATCCCCTTTCTCTCTCTAATCCCATGCCCGAGACAAGGAAGGAACAAGTGCCACAGCAGTCCCCTAGGAAGGAAGGAACAAGTGCCACAGCAGTCAACTCGGAAGGAAGGAACAAGTGCCACAGCAGTCAACTCGGAAGGAAAGAACAAGTGCCACAGCAGTCCCCTAGGAAGGAAGGAACAAGTGCCACAGCAGTCCCCTAGGAAGGAAGGAACAAGTGCCACAGCAGTCCCCTAGGAAGGAAGGAACAAGTGCCACAGCAGTCCCCTAGGAAGGAAGGAACAAGTGCCACAGCAGTCCCCTAGGAAGGAAGGAACAAGTGCCACAGCAGTCCCCTAGGAAGGAAGGAATAAGTGCCACAGCAGTCAACTCGGAAGGAAGGAACAAGTGCTACAGCAGTCAACTCGGAAGGAAGGAACAAGTGCCACAGCCTCTGGAGGGTTTTTATGAGGCAACCCATTTCCCTACACAGAGTAGGAAAATGCCGTATCACTACACCTGGCCAAACCAGGATATCAAATAGGATCCTGTAGTGGTGGGAACAGAAGGGTTTTTGCACCCCACTGAAGACAGGTCCATGCTTTATCAACGTCAACAATAGCACGCTGACATCGGACACATCTGGAGGATGTGGCTATTACACCTCAAAATAGTTCCAACTGCCATCAGCAATGGTCACCAGTCGGGTATAGCTATGTACATGTACATACATATGTGAGTGCATCATGCTACCACCATAGGAGCAGTCCACTTCTCAGCACTTGAGGATGACCTGGCAGCTGACCTATCCAGAGACAATCTGGCATCCTTCCTTGCTGAGGTTTAAACACAGCAATTCTGAAGCATTCATTACGCCCTCCTCCTTCCACAGTGGCTGCAGCTGGATGGGACCTCTTGGATGCAGCTGCTCATTTGATAGGAGTAGCAGTGTTCACACAAAGCATGTACAGTATCACTCGGCACTACGTAAACTCTCGAAACTTGATAAATTATTCAACGCCATCTCCCTCTTCTCTGTGCCAGTATCTAAGTTCTTTTGTATCAAAATTTCTTTGCAGGTATTGGATACATGCACGCAGATCACCATGGGGATTGCCAGGACCAAAGGGAACCCTTATCCCTGCCCAGACTCCCGGCACGAAGAGGCTACGTGCCTATACATATCCTCAGAACAAACATGAACGAGACTTCCAACGAGATACGAATGCAAGGCATTGTGAGGGACTTGAAGCATCTTTACCAAACCTTTTAGTTTCCTGCCTTTTCTAGGATACAGTGTCCACGTGTCTTCTTTGCAGATGCCCCACTTGTGCATGGACGCACAAGTGGGTGTCCTGCAACACATCAGGCCAGCTGGTCATAGAATGTGTGAAACATGGCCGAGAGAGGAGGGCACTATGTGGAAATAGCCTCTCCTAAAGATTGGAAGCACGAGCGAGGTCATCAGGCATTGCTTTCTGGCTCGCAGAATTGCAAGAGTACTGAAGGGAAGACCACGCAGAAGCTAATGAGAGCGTCAGGCATATTGGTCAGATATTTTGGCAAAGAATGTTCTCCATCAGTGCATCTCTCCTCTATTGACCAAACGTGACTATTTTTCCTCTATATGCCAACGACACACTTGTATGTAGCCCAGTACCCTTTTGTGCTCGCTGTCTGAGAGGCAGCACTCACAAGTGACAGCACACACACACAAAAAAAGAATTCGTAGAATTCCTACATCCTCATGATAGGATGGTGTATCCAACCATCACAGCTGTGTTGAGGAATTGAGTAGCTGTGCACATGATAGGATGGTGTATCCCAACCCTCACAGCTGTGTTGAGGAATTGAGTAGCTGTGCACATGATAGGATGATGTGTCCAACCCTCACAGCTGTGTTGAGGAATTGAGTAGCTGTGCACATGATAGGATGGTGTATCCAACCCTCACAGCTGTGTTGAGGAATTGAGTAGCTGTGTACATGATAGGATGATGTATCCAACCATCACAGCTGTGTTGAGGAATTGAGTAGCTGTGTACATGATAGGATGATGTATCCAACCCTTACAGCTGTGTTGAGGAATTGAGTAGCTGTGTACATGATAGGATGATGTATCCAACCATCACAGCTGTGTTGAGGAATTGAGTAGCTGTGCACATGATAGGATGGTGTATCCCAACCCTCACAGCTGTGTTGAGGAATTGAGTAGCTGCTGTGCACATGATAGGATGGTGTATCCAACCATCACAGCTGTGTTGAGGAATTGAGTAGCTGTGCACATGATAGGATGGTGTATCCCAACCCTCACAGCTGTGTTGAGGAATTGAGTAGCTGTGCACATGATAGGATGATGTGTCCAACCCTCACAGCTGTGTTGAGGAATTGAGTAGCTGTGCACATGATAGGATGGTGTATCCCAACCCTCACAGCTGTGTTGAGGAATTGAGTAGCTGTGTACATGATAGGATGATGTATCCAACCCTCACAGCTGTGTTGAGGAATTGAGTAGCTGCTGTGCACATGATAGGATGATGTGTCCAACCCTCACAGCTGTGTTGAGGAATTGAGTAGCTGCTGTGCACATGATAGGATGATGTATCCAACCTTCACAGCTGTATTGAGGAATTGAGTAGCTGTGCACATGATAGGATGCTGTATCCAGCTGTGTTGAGGAATTGAGTAGCTGCTGTGCACATGATAGGATGGTGTATCCCAACCCTCACAGCTGTGCTGAGGAATTGAGTAGCTGCTGTGCACATGATAGGATGGTGTGTCCAGCCCTCACAGCTGTGTTGAGGAATTGAGTAGCTGTGCACATATGCCATAATGGAACTCTGACTCAGCAGCTGATACCTATGCAGCCCATTGACATCTCATACAACTAGTAGTCGTCTTTCCTCAATCTTCAAATCTGCCAGCCAGTTCTCTCATTCTTTTTTTCCACAGAGACCACTATTTTATTTACAGCAGGCAAAACGTTCATTTTATGGGTGAATGTTTCATGGGTGAATGTACGGTGAAAACTTACATACATGTAGATATGCCAAGTGCAGCAAAGTAAACTTCTCCATCTAACTCCCCAAAGAGAGCTCACTTCAGTTGCCGATTTAGCCAGCGATACTCTGCCAGATTCAGGAACTTTGGTCATAAAGAGCAGCTGATATAATACATGTAATGCTGTGAGCAGCAGATGCCCATTGCTTTTTCAGGTCTTTCTGAGCAGGAGCTGAGCATGCCATCACATGCATTCAGCCAGGCAAAGTTCATAGGTTTGGGGAATGTATCAAATGACAGCACAGTCCAAATCCAATCAGCTGCACCAAGGCGTGAAGGTCTTTGTAGAAAACATCTGTCAGTAGTGATAGCATATACGGCAGGGTGAAAGGTCACAACAAGGCTTCAACCTTACTCATGAGATGAGGGAGGCATTGCTTGGTATCCTCATACCTACCAACTCCTTCACTAAAGTGTGAAGTTCTAAAATATATGAAGGTAGTTCAAGCTCAACGTGAGGACCAACTACATCTGGCTCATAGAGGACGGCGACAGCGTGTACCCGTTAGGACGGCCACAACGTGTACCCATTAGGACGGCAACAACATGTACCCGTTAGGACGGCGACAGTGTGTACCCGTTAGGACGGCAACAGCGTGTACCCGTTAGGACGGCGACAACGTGTACCCATTAGGACGGCAACAACATGTACCCGTTAGGACGGCGACAGTGTGTACCCGTTAGGACGGCCACAACGTGTACCTGTTAGGATGGCGACAATGTGTACCCGTTGCGAGGCTTGCTTTCATCTTTGGCTAAAGCAGAGCCGTTCACAAATGAAGGGTGCCCAAGTTATGTTGGTCAGTGGCAACCACTAAACAGGTCACTGCTAGTTCCTCTGCATCAGCTCAGCTCCTTCTCTGCTCCCATCTAATAGAAAGGAAATGCAGAGCATTAGCTTACTCTTGCTAGAAGGGTCAATTGTGTTTTGTGGTCACACAAAAGTGTTCTCCGTGCATATGAAGGACTCTCTGGCACACGCTTGTGTCCTCAAGAGCAGCAACCCTCTCATTTATGGACTTTCTCTCTCCATCTGATAAAGTCCAGGAAATGGCAGACATATCTCAGACCAGCAACCTTCAATATACCAACTTCCCCACACACAATCACTATAGTCGTATTGTACATGATTGCATGGTGAAAGTGTGTATCTTGAGGTCGATATCATCAGCAAAGATCTGTGGAACTAGTTGACACCTCAAGACTTATTACATTATGAGTAGAACTGCCCCATGCATAGTTGTAGTTATTAGATAGTCTGCTATTCCCCACTGAAGATGATTAAAATTTATATATATTTTTTAAATTTTTATTTCAGTTCAAATTCAACATGGGCTCCTTGGAACCATCCTTCCACCCCGCTGTCCAGCTTCCTTCCACCCCACTGTCCAGCTTCCTTCCACCCCGCTGTCCAGCTTCCTTCCACCCTGCTGTCCAGCTTCCTTCCACCCCGCTGTCCAGCTTCCTTCCACCCCGCTGTCCACCCCACTATCCAGCTCCCTTCTACCCCGCTGTCCAGCTTCCTTCTACCCCGCTGACCAGCTTCCTTCCACCCCACCGACCAGCTTCCTTCCACCCCACTGTCCAGCTTCCTTCCACCCCACTGTTCCTTCCACTCCGCTGTCCAGCTTTCTTCCACCCTGCTGTCCAGCTTCCTTCCACCCCGCTGTCCAGCTTCCTTCCACCCCGCTGTCCAGCTTCTTTGAAGAAAAAAAAGAAGCTTAAATGCTGAGATGGAACAATTTTATTTGGCAATTATTGCAGTTACTAAAAAATCAGTTGACCTCTCTCTAACCTTGCCAATGTACATCAGTGAATTTCCTCTATGTGATTCTCTGCTGGGGATGGCAGTGTTTTCTGCTTGAGTCCTCTCTAGACTTGCAGTGTTTCTTGCTTGAGTCCTCTCTAGACTTGGAGTGTTTCCTGTTTGAGTTCTCTCTGGACTTGCAGTGTTTCCTGCTCGAGTCTTCTCTAGACTTGCAGTGTTTCCTGCTGAGTCCTCTCTAGACTTGCAGTGTTTCTTGCTTGAGTCCTCTCTAGACTTGCAGTGTTTCTTGCTTGAGTCCTCTCTAGACTTGTAGTGTTTCTTGAGTCCTCTCTAGACTTGCAGTGTTTCCTGCTTGAGCCCTCTCTAGACTTGCAGTGTTTCTTGCTTGAGTCCTCTCTAGACTTGCAGTGTTTCTTGCTTGAGTCCTCTCTAGACTTGCAGTGTTTCCTGCTCGAGTCGAGTCCTCTCTAGACTTGCAGTGTTTCCTGCTTGAGTTCTCTCTAGACTTGCAGTGTTTCCTGCTTGAGTCATCTCTAGACTTGCAGTGTTTCCTGCTCGAGTCCTCTCTAGACTTGCAGTGCTTCCTGCTGAGTCCTCTCTAGACTTGCAGTGCTTCCTGCTGAGTCCTCTCTAGACTTGCAGTGTTTCCTGCTTGAGTCCTCTCTAGACTTGCAGTGTTTTGAGTCCTCTGTAGACTTGCAGTGTTTCCTGCTTGAGTCCTCTCTAGACTTGCAGTGTTTCTTGCTTGAGTCCTCTCTAGACAAGCAGTGTTTCCTGCTTGAGTCCTCTCTAGACTTGCAGTGTTTCCTACTTAAGTCCTTGCAGTGTTTCCTGCTCGAGTCCTCTCTAGACTTGCAGTGTTTCTTGCTTGAGTCCTCTCTAGACTTGCAGTGTTTCCTTTTTGAGTCCTCTCTAGACTTGGAGTGTTTCCTGCTTGAGTCCTCTCTAGACTTTCTTGCTTGAGTCCTCTCTAGACTTGCAGTGCTTCCTGCTGAGTCCTCTCTAGACTTGCAGTGTTTCCTGCTTGAGTCCTCTCTAGACTTGTAGTGTTTCTTGCTTGAGTCATCTCTAGACTTGCAGTGTTTCTTGCTTGAGTCCTTTCTAGACTTGCAGTGTTTCTTGCTTGAGTCCTCTCTAGACTTGCAGTATTTCCTGCTTGAGTCCTCTCTAGACTTGCAGTGTTTCCTGCTTGAGTCCTCTCTAGACTTGCAGTGTTTCTTGCCGAGTACTCTCTAGACTTGCAGTGTTTCCTGCTTGAGTCCTCTCTAGACTTGCAGTGTTTCTTGCTGAGTCATCTCTAGACTTGCAGTGTTTCTTGCTTGAGTCGAGTCCTCTCTAGACTTGCAGTGTTTCCTGCTTGAGTCCTCTCTAGACTTGCAGTGTTTCTTGCTTGAGTCCTCTCTAGACTTGCAGTGTTTCCTGCTCGAGTCCTCTCTAGACTTGCAGTGCTTCCTGCTGAGTCCTCTCTAGACTTGCAGTGTTTCCTGCTTGAGTCCTCTCTAGACTTGCAGTGTTTCCTGCTTGAGTCCTCTTTAGACTTGCAGTGTTTCCTGCTTGAGTCCTCTCTAGACTTGCAGTGTTTCCTGCTCGAGTCCTTTCTAGACTTGCAGTGTTTTCTGCTTGAGTCCTCTCTAGACTTGCAGTGTTTCCTGCTTGAGTCCTCTCTAGACTTGCAGTGTTTCTTGCTTGAGTCATCTCTAGACTTGCAGTGTTTCTTGCTTGAGTCCTCTCTAGACTTGCAGTGTTTCCTGCTTGAGTCATCTCTAGACTTGCAGTGTTTCCTGCTTGAGTCCTCTCTAGACTTGCAGTGTTTCCTGCTTGAGTCCTCTCTAGACTTGCAGTGTTTCCTGCTTGAGTCCTCTCTAGACTTGCAGTGTTTCTTGCTTGAGTCCTCTCTAGACTTGTAGTGTTTCTTGCTTGAGTCATCTCTAGACTTGCAGTGTTTCTTGCCGAGTCCTCTCTAGACTTGCAGTGTTTCCTGCTTGAGTCCTCTCTAGACTTGCAGTGCTTCCTACTTAAGTACTCTCTAGACTTGCAGTGTTTCTTGCTCGAGTCCTCTCTAGACTTGCAGTGTTTCCTGCTTGAGTCCTCTCTAGACTTGCAGTGTTTCTTGCTCGAGTCCTCTCTAGACTTGCAGTGTTTCTTGCTTGAGTCCTCTCTAGACTTGCAGTGTTTCCTGCTTGAGTCCTCTCTAGACTTGCAGTGTTTCCTGCTCGAGTCCTCTCTAGACTTGCAGTGTTTCTTGCTTGAGTCCTCTCTAGACTTGCAGTGTTTCCTTCTTGAGTCCTCTCTAGACTTGCAGTGTTTCCTGCTTGAGTCCTCTCTAGACTTGCAGTGTTTCTTGCTTGAGTCCTCTCTAGACTTGCAGTGTTTCTTGCTTGAGTCCTCTCTAGACTTGCAGTGTTTCCTGCCCGAGTCCTTTCTAGACTTGCAGTGTTTCCTGCTTGAGTCCTCTCTAGACTTGCAGTGTTTCCTGCTTGAGTTCTCTCTAGACTTGCAGTGTTTCTTGCCGAGTCCTCTCTAGACTTGCAGTGCTTCCTGCTTGAGTCCTCTCTAGACTTGCAGTGTTTCTTGCTTGAGTCATCTCTAGACTTGCAGTGTTTCTTGCTTGAGTCCTCTCTAGACTTGCAGTGTTTCCTGCTGAGTCCTCTCTAGACTTGCAGTGTTTCTTGCTTGAGTCCTCTCTAGACTTGCAGTGTTTCCTGCTTGAGTCCTCTCTAGACTTGCAGTGTTTCCTGCTTGAGTCCTCTCTAGACTTGCAGTGTTTCTTGAGTCCTCTCTAGACTTGCAGTGTTTCCTGCTGGAGTCCTCTCTAGACTTGCAGTGTTTCCTGCTTGAGTCATCTCTAGACTTGCAGTGTTTCCTGCCTGAGTCCTCTCTAGACTTGCAGTGTTTCCTGCTTGAGTCCTCTCTAGACTTGCAGTGTTTCTTTCTTGAGTCCTCTCTAGACTTGCAGTGTTTCCTGCTTGAGTCCTCTCTAGACTTGCAGTGTTTCCTGCTTGAGTCCTCTCTAGACTTGCAGTGTTTCTTGCTTGAGTCCTCTCTAGACTTGTAGTGTTTCTTGCTTGAGTCATCTCTAGACTTGCAGTGTTTCTTGCCGAGTCCTCTCTAGACTTGCAGTGTTTCCTGCTTGAGTCCCCTCTAGACTCGCAGTGCTTCCTACTTAAGTACTCTCTAGACTTGCAGTGTTTCTTGCTCGAGTCCTCTCTAGACTTGCAGTGTTTCCTTCTTGAGTCCTCTCTAGACTTGCAGTGTTTCCTGCTTGAGTCCTCTCTAGACTTTCTTGCTTGAGTCCTCTCTAGACTTTCAGTGCTTCCTGCTGAGTCCTCTCTAGACTTGCAGTGTTTCCTTCTTGAGTCCTCTCTAGACTTGCAGTATTTCCTGCTTGAGTCATCTCTAGACTTGCAGTGTTTCCTGCTTGAGTCCTCTCTAGACTTGCAGTGTTTCTTGCTTGAGTCATCTCTAGACTTGCAGTGTTTTCTGCTTGAGTCCTCTCTAGACTTGCAGTGTTTCCTGCTTGAGTCATCTCTAGACTTGCAGTGTTTCCTGCTTGAGTCATCTCTAGACTTGCAGTGTTTCCTGCTTGAGTCCTCTCTAGACTTGCAGTGTTTTCTGCTCGAGTCCTTTCTAGACTTGCAGTGTTTCTTGCTTGAGTCCTCTCTAGACTTGCAGTGTTTCTTGCTGAGTCCTCTCTAGACTTGCAGTGTTTCCTGCTTGAGTCCTCTCTAGACTTGCAGTGTTTCCTGCTTGAGTCCTCTCTAGACTTGCAGTTCCTGCTTGAGTCCTCTCTAGACTTGCAGTGTTTCTTGCTTGAGTCCTCTCTAGACTTGCAGTGTTTCCTTCTTGAGTCCTCTGTAGACTTGGAGTGTTTCCTGCTTGAGTCTTCTCTAGACTTTCTTGCTTGAGTCATCTCTAGACTTGCAGTGTTTCTTGCTGAGTCCTCTCTAGACTTGCAGTGTTTCCTGCTTGAGTCCTCTCTAGACTTGCAGTGTTTCTTGCTTGAGTCCTCTCTAGACTTGTAGTGTTTCTTGCTTGAGTCATCTCTAGACTTGCAGTGTTTCCTGCTTGAGTCCTCTCTAGACTTGTAGTGTTTCTTGCTTTAGTCCTCTCTAGACTTGTAGTGTTTCTTGCTTGAGTCATCTCTAGACTTGCAGTGTTTCTTTCTGAGTCCTCTCTAGACTTGCAGTGTTTCTTGCTTGAGTCCTCTCTAGACTTGCAGTGTTTCTTGCTTGAGTCCTCTCTAGACTTGCAGTGCTTCCTGCTGAGTCCTCTCTAGACTTGCAGTGTTTCCTGCTTGAGTCCTCTCTAGACATGCAGTGTTTCTTGCTTGAGTCCTCTCTAGACTTGCAGTGTTTCTTGCTTCAGTCCTCTCTAGACTTGCAGTGTTTCTTGCTTGAGTCCTCTCTAGACTTGTAGTGTTTCTTGCTTGAGTCCTCTTTAGACTTGTAGTGTTTCCTGCTTGAGTCCTCTCTAGACTTGCAGTGTTTCCTGCTTAAGTCCTCTCTAGACTTGCAGTGTTTCTTGCTTGAGTCCTTTCTAGACTTGCAGTGTTTCTTGCTTGAGTCCTCTCTAGACTTGCAGTGTTTCTTGCTGAGTCCTCTCTAGACTTGCAGTGTTTCCTGCTTGAGTCCTCTCTAGACTTGCAGTGTTTCTTGCTTGAGTCCTTTCTAGACTTGCAGTGTTTCTTGCTTGAGTCCTCTCTAGACTTGTAGTGTTTCTTGCTCGAGTCGTCATCTCTAGACTTGCAGTTTCCTGCTGAGTCCTCTCTAGACTTGCAGTGTTTCTTGCTTGAGTCCTCTCTAGACTTGCAGTGTTTCCTGCTTGAGTCCTCTCTAGACTTGCAGTGTTTCCTTCTGAGTCCTCTCTAGACTTGCAGTGTTTCTTGCTTGAGTCCTCTCTAGACTTGTAGTGTTTCCTGCTTGAGTCCTCTCTAGACTTGCAGTGTTTCCTGCTTGAGTCCTCTCTAGACTTGCAGTGTTTCTTGCTTGAGTCCTTTCTAGACTTGCAGTGTTTCTTGCTTGAGTCCTCTCTAGACTTGCAGTGTTTCTTGCTGAGTCCTCTCTAGACTTGCAGTGTTTCCTGCTTGAGTCCTCTCTAGACTTGCAGTGTTTCTTGCTTGAGTCCTTTCTAGACTTGCAGTGTTTCTTGCTTGAGTCCTCTCTAGACTTGTAGTGTTTCTTGCTCGAGTCGTCATCTCTAGACTTGCAGTTTCCTGCTGAGTCCTCTCTAGACTTGCAGTGTTTCTTGCTTGAGTCCTCTCTAGACTTGCAGTGTTTCTTGCTCGAGTCCTCTCTAGACTTGCAGTGTTTCCTGCTGAGTCCTCTCTAGACTTGCAGTGTTTCCTGCTCGAGTCCTCTCTAGACTTGCAGTGTTTCTTGCTTGAGTCCTCTCCAGACTTGTAGTGTTTCTTGCTTGAGTCATCTCTAGACTTGCAGTGTTTCTTGCCGAATCCTCTCTAGACTTGCAGTATTTCTTGCTTGAGTCCTCTCTAGACTTGCAGTGTTTCCTGCTTGAGTCCTCTCTAGACTTGCAGTGTTTCTTGCTTGAGTCCTCTCTAGACTTGTAGTGTTTCTTGCTTGAGTCATCTCTAGACTTGCAGTGTTTCTTGCTGAGTCCTCTCTAGACTTGCAGTGTTTCTTGCTTGAGTCCTCTCCAGACTTGCAGTGTTTCCTGCTTGAGTCCTCTCTAGACTTGCAGTGTTTCCTGCTTGAGTCCTCTCTAGACTTGCAGTGTTTCTTGCTTGAGTCCTCTCTAGACTTGCAGTGTTTCCTGCTTGAGTCCTCTCTAGACTTGCAGTGTTTCCTGCTTGAGTCCTCTCTAGACTTGCAGTGTTTCTTGCTTGAGTCCTCTCTAGACTTGCAGTGTTTCCTGCTTGAGTCCTCTCTAGACTTGCAGTGTTTCCTGCTTGAGTCCTCTCTAGACTTGCAGTGTTTCTTGCTTGAGTCCTCTCTAGACTTGCAGTGTTTCCTGCTTGAGTCCTCTCTAGACTCGTAGTTGCTGCTTGATCACTATAATCTTCCATCCCTCACCAACAGAAAGCTGACCTAATCTCACCAGCATACTGGCCCCATCTCAAAAGGCAAGGCACAAACTTTGTGAGCATAATGATCCTTGACATAGTGTCTAGACTTTGTGGGATTGTCAGAGAGTGCACTAGTATACTCTACATGGGTTTGGCCCTCTTTTTACAATGGTGGACAGCTGGATCTGTGCAGCTGAATCTGAACTGAGTAGTAAATTAAAAATTTACTATTGAATAATCTTCTTTGTGCAAAGGTTAAGCAAAAACCAATGACTCTACACCATCAGTATCTATGGTGTGCTTTAGCAAGTGGGTTAGTTCTGGAGTCCTCCTGTGTGCCAAGATCTTGAAGGAGGCTGTAGCTGATCTCTGGCTGACTTACAATACCCTCTGTAAAGAAAATGCTTAGTTTATGAAGCTCCATAACCAATACGTCCAGCATTGCCTGTAAAATAGAGGAATGTCTCTTTCCTGCATTTTTTGGTGCCTACCACACCAACAAAACAACTGATAACCCTCTTCAGTTGGAAGAGTTACAGCTACAACTGAAAAGGGTTAAGACTGCACTCACTTGGTAAAGGTTGTCCTTGATGGGATATTGAGTTCCTTAAATGGTATACGTTGTGCCAGTAACATCCATAGACACCCCTGCTCAAAAGATAGCAGAAATCGTCACGGTGGATGAGTTCTGGCACTTCGTGAATGGGGAAAAAATTAATCAAATTAACAAAAACTTACACACCAGAAACCGGGAATATATATTTATGTTTAAAATAATCCATAAGAAAATATTTAATATATTTTCGTGGCCTACGATTTTTTAAAATTTTTAACTGGCCGTAAGACAATATGATTGACTTCTATAAGAGGAACCAGCTGAAAAGCTACGGATGACATTGCTAGGCCATTCCTAAAAGAGGTTGTCATGTTTTCAGAGCTATATGGAAGCTAACAGTTGAGGGATTGACTAAGAGATCGCTACACATGGCAGCTAGTGGTGGAAAAAAAGATGCCATCAATATCAGACACTTACCTAGGAAATTGCCAAAGCTGTGTTCACTTCTTTTAAATTCAAATAATAAGGAGAGCACTTCTAGAAGCTATAGCTTTCTTTTCTGGCCTGCCTGGTGTGTCCTCGAGCCATAGCTACTCAGTAACACATAATCTTATCCATTTTATAATTAATTACAACTATACAATTTTACAATTTTTCCAGTGTAGGATTACGAAAATTTATCAGCAACAACAATAAAAATCCAGATTTACCAACAAAAAAAGTTTTCTGAAGCAAAAACTCTATTGGGCTGACTGCTAAGGAAACAAGAGAGTGTACCCATGTAACCACAACCAGTTAGATGACCCTTTACCATTTAAAATCATACAGGCCAATATTATGCTACTTTTTAAAATCTGTACACGATATATTATAAACGGTAAAGGGTCATCAAACTGGTTGTGGTAGAGTTGCCCGTTTCTCATAATAATAAATTCTTCTTGTTTATCACTTCATGCACCTCCTTAACCGCAGCTGCACACCGAGCGGTAACTTGTCCGGTCTCCAACTTCATTTCTTGGCTACACACAATCCAAATTATGGTCCCACTTCCGCGCAACTCGCACCAGTTTCCCCGCCACATAGCGGCCTTGGAATGAGACCTAGAGTGTGTGGGTTCAATCTCACATGTTGGCACATAAGTGTTTGCCCAAAACCGGACGCCGTGGAGGACACACGCTGTGGAAGAATAACGGCCCAGGAGGGAACAGATCGCTTCAAGAGCGTATGCCGACAAAAGGAAGCGAGCCATATGGAAGGAACATACAAAGACTCTGGATCAAAAACAAGTGGCCCGTGTTCCCCCAGGAAACGCGTCACGTGTGCAATAAGCGATGTGGATCTCCATGTTGGACTCATCAGCCCCTCAAGAGTCCACATGAACGATTTGTGGTCTTTGGTAGCCGTCGCCCGATCTTATTTGGTTCGGAGTGATCGTCACTGATGATGTGACAGGTCTGTATGTGTGACTACTGTCCCCTCCCAGCTGCGTAAAAATGCTGAACATCAAAAGATTGAATAATGAGATTTTCCAGGGCAGCATGCTACTGGACCACTACATGGTCACTCGCAACCCACTTTTGAAACACCTGTACCTGCCACTGCTGTGTATTACCTGGACTTTCCTAGCCACTGACAAGTCCTCCTAACACCTGAGCTATCGGCTCTCCCCTGAGAAGTCTTTGTACCCCCTGAGAAGAGAAATCATCCATTCTTTGTACCCCCTGAGAAGAGAAATCATCCATAGCACTGAGAAGTCTTCCTATCCCTGGAGAAGTCATCCTAGCAACTGAGAAATCTTCCTAGCCACAGAGAAGCCATTGATAAGTCATCCTAGCCATTGAGAAGTTACCCTAGCTCCAGAGAAGTCTTCCTAGCCACTGAAAAATCTTCCTAGTCTCTGAGAAATCCTCTTAGCCCCTGAGAATCTTCATATCAACTGAGAAATCTTCCTAGCCACTGAGAAGTCATCCTAGCTCCAGAGAAGTCTTCCTAGCCACTGAGAAACCTTCATAGTCTCTGAGAAATCCTCTTAGCCCCTGAGAATCTTCATATCAACTGAGAAATCTTCCTAGCCACTGAGAAACCTTCCTAGTCTCTGAGAAATCCTCTTAGCCCCTGAGAATCTTCATAGCAACTGAGAAATCTTCCTAGCAACTGAGAAGTCATCCTAGCTCCAGAGAAGTCATCCTAGCCCCTGAGAAATCTTTCTAGTCTCTGAGAAATCCTCTTAGCCCCTGAGAATCTTCATATCAACTGAGAAATCTTCCTAGCCACTGAGAAGTCATCCTAGCTCCAGAGAAGTCTTCCTAGACACTGAGAAATCTTCCTAGTCTTTGAGAAGTCCTCTTAGCCCCTGAAAATCTTCATAGCAACTGAGAAATCTTCCTAGCCATTGAGAAGTCATCCTAGCTCCAGAGAAGTCTTCCTAGCCCTTGAGAAATCTTCCTAGTCTCTGAGAAATCCTCTTAGCCCCTGAGAATCTTCATAGCAACTGAGAAATCTTCCTAGCCACTGAGAAGTCATCCTAGCTCCAGAGAAACCATCCTAGACACTGAGAAATCTTCCTAGTCTTTGAGAAGTCCTCTTAGCCCCTGAAAATCTTCATAGCAACTGAGAAATCCTACTAGCCCCTGAACAGTTTCCCTAACAACTGAGAAGTCCTCTAAGCACCATAAGAGGTCTTCCCAGTGCCTCAGAAGTCTTCCTGGTCCACCCATATCTTCATCCCAACCTTCGCCACCAGAAAGCAGTCATCGTAATCCGTGTCAAGACTTGGACCAAGTTAACCCTCTCACTGTTAGCATTGTGGAGAATTATATAAAAGTTAACACAGCCACATTAAAAAATTAATATCAAATCAGATATTTAGCTGAACCATTTACCATTTGGTCATGTGATAGCATGATTGTTTTAGAAGTTGTGGTCAAAAGGTGTGCCCACAAACTGACCACATAATAAGAATATAGTTATGCAAACAATGGTCATGATTAGGAGTGCCATAACTTCTCCATAGTTCATGTAATGGACTCGATATATAGCTCATAAGATAACTCTATTCATATCCTTTCTTTTGCTTCTAAGAACCTAGGAATATACATTACTATACAAAAGTTATGCCAACCCATAATAAGGTCTTCATAAATCGACCACAAAAATGTCCTTATTTATCAACAAGAACTTTGTCAATACAACATTCAGTAAACATTTGATATAATTGTTTGACATAATGTAACCGAAAGAAATTTTGGGTGGAGTTTGAGGTGAAATCAGTGTCTGTAGCAAAAGTCAACCAAGTTGTGGAAAGCATGGAAACAATTCCGATCCTCCATAATGCAAAGGTGAACATTGCAGTATTTGCATTGCACACGACATCTCCGAGGTAGGAATGGATGCCTTCACATTCTTCGTCACTTGATTCATCACCAGAAATGTCCCAAGCTGCTCTAGTCACTTGGGAAATAATTTCAGCTATTGATAGTCTCTTCTCCATCGTTGATATCGTCCCACTGAAAATCGTTCGTGTTTTAAATATAATTTCATTACATCTAACCGCCGTAAAAAAATTTCTGTAAATAGAGTTTGAATTCAGCTATCTTTGATATAAAAATTATTGCCTATTGACAAATGCTTATATTTTATTTTATTTTTTAAAGCCGTGGCGCCATATGGCGGCTGGAACAAGATATGTCTTGACATGCCAAGCTACCCCGCAGGTAACTCTAGCAACTGTGTATCTATTTGTTAGGTAGCCTCTTATCTACTGCTAAGACTGTCAAGATGACATAATCCCCAGTAGAAACTTCCACTTTTCACCAAACTGTCAGGCACTACAGAGAGTAAGACTCTTTGATAATCATGATTACGCCAAACATGACAAACTCTTTGATATCATGATTACGCCAAACACAACAGAGAGTAAGACTCTTTGATAATCATGATTATGCCAAATGCGTTTTATTTTTGCGGCTAAATCACACAATAATTAACAAGCCTTTTCAGATCCCACCACTAAAGTATTTGTGTCTTGTGTTATTATCACCACAGCCCATGCCTATGGGAGATAAAAATTCACCTTCAGAACCAGCTGAAATTAAGAGTTGGCACTATCTGACTCCAATTAATGCACATATCTGGCCACAAGGCATTTGAGGTGGGGGGAGGGGGGCGAGTGAGCCAAGAAAATAACTATAATGGTAATGATTGCGATAATGGAACACACCTACTAGCATCACACACCCAGCAGCATGACACACACACCTACTAGCATCACACTCCCAGCAGCATGACACACACACACACCTACTAGCATCACACTCCCAGCAGCATGACACACACACCTACTAGCATCACACACCCAGCAGCATGACACACACACCTACTAGCATCACACGTCCCAGCAGCATGACACACACACCTACTAGCATCACACACCCAGCAGCATGACACACACACCTACTAGCATCACACTCCCAGCAGCATGACACACACACCTACTAGCATCACACCCCCAGCAGCATGACACACACACCTACTAGCATCACACACCCAGCAGCATGACACACACACCTACTAGCATCACACTCCCAGCAGCATGACACACACCTACTAGCATCACACTCCCAGCAGCATGACACACACCTACTAGCATCACACTCCCAGCAGCATCACACACACACCTACTAGCATCACACACCCAGCAGCATGACACACACACCTACTAGCATCACACTCCCAGCAGCATGGCACACACCTACTAGCATCACACTCCCAGCAGCATGACACACACCTACTAGCATCACACTCCCAGCAGCATCACACACACACCTACTAGCATCACACCCCCAGCAGCATGACACACACACCTACTAGCATCACACTCCCAGCACCATGGCACACACCTACTAGCATCACACTCCCAGCAGCATGACACACACCTACTAGCATCACACTCCCAGCAGCATCACACACACACACACCTACTAGCATCACACCCCCAGCAGCATGACACACACCTACTAGCAACACACTCCCAGCATGACACACACCTACTAGCATCACACTCCCAGCAGCATGACACACGCCTACTAGCATCACACCCCCAGCAGCATGGCACACACCTACTAGCATCACACTCCCAGCAGCATCACACACACACCTACTAGCATCACACCCCCAGCAGCATGACACACACCTACTAGCATCACACCCCCAGCAGCATGGTACACACCTACTAGCATCACACTCCCAGCAGCATCACACACACACCTACTAGCATCACACACCCAGCAGCATCACACACACCTACTAGCATGACACTCCCACACACACCTACTAGCATCACACCCCCAGCAGCATGACACACACCTACTAGCATCACACTCCCAGCAGCATGACACACACACCTACTAGCATGACACTCCCACACACACCTACTAGCATCACACTCCCAGCAGCACACACACACCTACTAGCATCACACTCCCAGCAGCATGACACACACCTACTAGCATCACACTCCCAGCAGCATGACACACACACCTACTAGCATCACACTCCCAGCAGCATGGCACACACCTACTAGCATCACACTCCCAGCAGCATCACACACACACCTACTAGCATCACACCCCCAGCAGCATGACACACACCTACTAGCATCACACCCCCAGCAGCATGGTACACACCTACTAGCATCACACTCCCAACAGCATGGCACACACCTACTAGCATCACACTCCCAGCAGCATCACACACACACCTACTAGCATCACACCCCCAGCAGCATGACACACACCTACTAGCATCACACCCCCAGCAGCACACACACACCTACTAGCATCACACTCCCAGCAGCATGACACACACCTACTAGCATCACACTCCCAGCAGCATCACACACACACCTACTAGCATCACACCCCCAGCAGCATGACACACACCTACTAGCATCACACCCCCAGCAGCATGACACACACACCTACTAGCATCACACCCCCAGCAGCATGACACACACCTACTAGCAACACATCCCCAGCATAACACACACCTACTAGCATCACACACCCAGCAGCATCACACACACACACACCTACTAGCATCACACTCCCAGCAGCATGACACACACCTACTAGCATCACACCCCCAGCAGCATGGCACACACCTACTAGCATCACACTCCCAGCAGCATGACACACACCTACTAGCATCACACTCCCAGCAGCATGACACACACCTACTAGCATCACACTCCCAGCAGCATGACACACACCTACTAGCATCACACCCCCAGCAGCATGACACACACACCTACTAGCATCACACCCCCAGCAGCATGACACACACCTACTAGCAACACATCCCCAGCATAACACACACCTACTAGCATCACACACCCAGCAGCATCACACACACACACACCTACTAGCATCACACCCCCAGCAGCATGACACACACCTACTAGCATCACACTCCCAGCAGCATCACACACACACACACCTACTAGCATCACACCCCCAGCAGCATGACACACACCTACTAGCAACACACTCCCAGCATGACACACACCTACTAGCATCACACTCCCAGCAGCATGACACACACCTACTAGCATCACACCCCCAGCAGCATGGCACACACCTACTAGCATCACACTCCCAGCAGCATGACACACACCTACTAGCATCACACTCCCAGCAGCATGACACACACCTACTAGCATCACACTCCCAGCAGCATGACACACACCTACTAGCATCACACTCCCAGCAGCATGGCAAACACCTACTAGCATCACACTCCCAGCAGCATGACACACACACCTACTAGCATCACACTCCCAGCAGCATGGCACACACCTACTAGCATCACACTCCCAGCAGCATCACACACACACCTACTAGCATCACACCCCCAGCAGCATGACACACACCTACTACCATCACACTCCCAACAGCATGACACACACCTACTAGCATCACACTCCCAGCAGCATGACACACACCTACTAGCATCACACTCCCAGCAGCATCACACACACACCTACTAGCATCACACCCCCAGCAGCATGACACACACCTACTAGCATCACACCCCCAGCAGCATGACACACACACCTACTAGCATCACACTCCCAGCAGCATGACACACACCTACTAGCATCACACTCCCAGCAGCACACACACACCTACTAGCATGACACTCCCACACACACCTACTAGCATCACACTCCCAGCAGCATGGCAAACACCTACTAGCATCACACACCCAGCAGCATGACACACACACCTACTAGCATCACACCCCCAGCAGCATGACACACACCTACTAGCAACACACCCCCAGCAGCACACACACACCTACTAGCATCACACACCTACTAGCATCACACTCCCAGCAGCATGGCACACACCTACTAGCATCACACTCCCAGCAGCATGACACACACCTACTAGCATCACACTCCCAGCAGCATGACACACACCTACTAGCATCACACTCCCAGCAGCATGGCACACATCTACATGTACCAGCAACACATCCACATGTCATGAGTTCAAGTCCACTGCGGCCATTTTACCTTCAATTCCCAAATACCCTCTCACCACATGTCTGCTCTGTGCTACGATACTGAACACTGTTAGAGAGAGCTACCTCTCAGTATTTGCTTCAAACGTAAATATTCATGTAGCATACGGTGGTAGTCATAACATGCTCTTCTGTTCTTCCCTGCAACCATTTTTGCAGATTGGATTCTTGCCAGTGAATATTAACGCCTCGAAAATATCCTCTCCATGTGGTGCACACGAGAAGAATAGCTCCCACACACTTCCAGTCAAGCGTCTGCACATCTCATCATGTGTGCAGTTTGGATTCTATATGGAAGAGCACTAATTGATAGTCAGGCATATCAGAGTTCTCCCAAAGCACTTGAGCACAGTGGTGCACTATAAGGTGTAGTGGGTGCTACACCTTACAGTTATTATTGCAGTTCAAAGATCATCTTTGTCAAATGGATGATGCAATAGAATTTCATTTATATGTATTGCCATTTGTGGGTGTAGTCGGTGAAAAATCTGCAGAAGCTCTAGCTCCACAGTAGCTTCTGTCTCGAGAGCCTGAGCTGCCAAAGCATAGAAGTCCAAATGAGGGTGTTCCTAGCAGCTAAAACAAGCATAGGAAGGTTGGTACAAAAAAAATTGAAGTTGGATTTTCCATGAATGTTAGAGTTGGAGGATGGGCAAGGTATGGCGTGTTGACACTGTCAAAAACATAACCGCAGGCCTAAGAAGGATGCCGTTGGCCGAGAGACCTGGATCGACTTGCCTTGTACGACTAGAGCTATCAAGGCAGAGCTTAGCTAAGAGAGAGTGCCACCTCACAGCAGTTAAGATGGAGGCTGGCTTGGGCTTGGGGAGATTGGGCAGTACCTAGGAGAGGTTGTAGCCTTAGCTCTCACTATACAGAGTCTCCTTTTTGTCTCTTTCTCTCTGTGTTGATGAGACCATTTCTACCAGAATCTTCATGGAATACAGTAACACAGCAGCTACTTCTACCATGAACTTCTTCAAGAAAATTATATTCAATATTAGTGTAATATATACTGTATGCAGAATATGTATGTCAATCATATTATGCACTGCTCATTATTGCATGATACTGCATTAATTCACAGCTCCTCTACATGCAACAAGATTATGTCTAGTTCAGCGTACCTCCTGCAACATGTAAAACACAATAAAGAATATAGGACCCAAAACACACAGACCATCATGGTTGATTAATCCCTAGTCCACCGATGACATGCCCATATCCCGTACAGAAATATACTGTGCATAACTACTAGGGAGGACAGCCACCATTGCCCGGACAAAATGAGAGGAATGATGCGAGCATTGACCACAGATACATGATTGCTCGTTTGGTTGCCACATGGTTGCCTACATGTATGTACATGTATGCAGGATCTTACCCGGGAGCTGGGCCGCCTATGAAGCAAGGCTTAGGCACCCTATCCATCATGACTACTCTGTTAGTAGTACTGTTGTTGTTGTTTTTGTCAAAATTGTCGACAACAACACTTGTAAATTTCACCATTTCAGCAACTGCAGTTTTGATTTAATAGAGTGTAGAGTAGGGCTAGAGGCAGCCTCGCTAGCAAACTGCTAGCATTGTGTTAGCTCTAACATAGCTGGCTAATAGAGTAGGCTAGAGGCAGCCTCGCTAGCAGACGGCTAGCATTGTGTTAGCTCTAACATAGCTGGTGCAGTTCGTTGCCCTGATTGTCGGTAATGCCACTATGTTGCGTGTATGCTATCGTCGGGGATATGAAGAACAGCATGTTCAGGTATTTCCCTTAAAAAAATGGCCGCCAAGACTCACGAAAAGCCTAAAAAGAGAAGAAAAGGAAAAGAAAAGCAACAAAGCATTTTTTGGCACTGAACCCTTCCTTGGGTGGTCCCTAAGGCCACACAAAGTTAGGTCTAGTTTGGCCTGTGGGCACCGGTAACATATGCATGCACCCACACACAGACAACATTTTGAGCTTTATATGATAAGATATGCACACTCACACAAACTATTTTCAACCTTGCCACTGACACAAGGGGAAAATGGATTTTTTTTAATGTCGATTGAGTTTAATATTAAACTACATGTGACACAAGTCCCCATAGCAACTCATTAGCTACCACTTGCGTGGAAAACATTTGATTTCTACCAACAAACCACAACCAGTCGGGACAGCTGACAAACTTAAGTCACCATTCATGAATTATTCATAACCATTTTCATGACCATTTAAGTTGAGCAAGAGAAATATGCAGAAGTGAGGAGAGTTCAAAAACACTCCACCCCCTCCCAGCCCGGCTTTAAAAACCAACCAAACTTGTGCTTGCTGTGCTACACCATTCACTAAGCAACAGTGAGACACTGACTGATGCGGCATAACACTAAACTCACATTATGAATGGGATGAACATGAAGCCGAGCAAGGTGATGCGGCATAACACTAAACTCACATTATGAATGGGATGATCATGAAGCCGAGCAAGGTGATGCGGCATAACACTAAACTCACATTATGAATGGGATGAACATGAAGCCGAGCAAGGTGATGCGGCATAACACTAAACTCACATTATGAATGGGATGATCATGAAGCCGAGCAAGGTGATGCGGCATAACACTAAACTCACATTATGAATGGGATGAACATGAAGCCGAGCAAGGTGATGCGGCATAACACTAAACTCACATTATGAATGGGATGATCATGAAGCCGAGCAAGGTGATGCGGCATAACACTAAACTCACATTATGAATGGGATGATCATGAAGCCGAGCAAGGTGATGCGGCATAACACTAAACTCACATTATGAATGGGATGATCATGAAGCCGAGCAAGGAGATGAAGATGAACGCTGTACCTGCCTTCATGTTGTGTTGGAGAGTGACGGGGTAGATGAGAGGCCATATGATGCTCGCCAGAAGAGAAGCCAGAGACTCAGTCGAAGCAATAATACTGAACAGAGAACCTGCAACATGTTAGCAGAGAGTTAGGGCATGCTAGCATTTCATCTGCAACATCATAGCAGAGAGTTAGGGCATGCTAGCATTTCATCTGAAACATCATAGCAGAGAGTTAGGACATGCTAGCATTTCATCTGCAACATCATAGCAGAGAGTTAGGGCATGCTAGCATTTCATCTGCAACATCATAGCAGAGAGTTAGGGCATGCTAGCATTTCATCTGCAACATTATAGCAGAGAGTTAGGGCATGCTAGCATTTCATCTGCAACATCATAGCAGAGAGTTAGGGCATGCTAGCATTTCATCTGCAACATCATAGCAGAGAGTTAGGGCTTGCTAGCATTTCATCTGCAACATCATAGCAGAGAGTTAGGGCATGCTAGCATTTCATCTGCAACATCATAGCAGAGAGTTAGGGCTTGCTAGCATTTCATCTGCAACATCATAGCAGAGAGTTAGAGCATGCTAGCATTTCATCTGCAACGTCATAGCAGAGAGTTAGGGCATGCTAGCATTTCATCTGCAACATCATAGCAGAGAGTTAGGACATGCTAGCATTTCATCTGCAACATCATAGCAGAGAGTTAGAGCATGCTAGCATTTCATCTGCAACATCATAGCAGAGAGTTAGGGCATGCTAGCATTTCATCTGCAACATCATAGCAGAGTTAGGACATGCTAGCATTTCATCTGCAACATCATAGCAGAGAGTTAGGGCATGCTAGCATTTCATCTGCAACATCATAGCAGAGAGTTAGGGCACGCTAGCATTTCATCTGCAACATCATAGCAGAGAGTTAGGACATGCTAGCATTTCATCTGCAACATCATAGCAGAGAGTTAGGGCTTGCTAGCATTTCATCTGCAACATCATAGCAGAGAGTTAGGGCACGCTAGCATTTCATCTGCAACATCATAGCAGAGAGTTAGGACATGCTAGCATTTCATCTGCAACATCATAGCAGAGAGTTAGGGCTTGCTAGCATTTCATCTGCAACATCATAGCAGAGAGTTAGGGCACGCTAGCATTTCATCTGCAACATCATAGCAGAGAGTTAGGGTACGCTAGCATTTCATCTGCAACATCATAGCAGAGAGTTAGGACATGCTAGCATTTCAACTGCAACATCATAGCAGAGAGTTAGGGCATGCTAGCATTTCATCTGCAACATCATAGCAGAGAGTTAGGGCATGCTAGCATTTCATCTGCAACATCATAGCAGAGAGTTAGAGCATGCTAGCATTTCATCTGCAACATCATAGCAGAGAGTTAGAGCATGCTAGCATTTCATCTGCAACATCATAGCAGAGAGTTAGGGCATGCTAGCATTTCATCTGCAACATCATAGCAGAGAGTTAGGACATGCTAGCATTTCATCTGCAACATCATAGCAGAGAGTTAGAGCATGCTAGCATTTCATCTGCAACATCATAGCAGAGAGTTAGGACATGCTAGCATTTCATCTGCAACATCATAGCAGAGAGTTAGGGCATGCTAGCATTTCATCTGCAACATCATAGCAGAGAGTTAGGGCACGCTAGCATTTCATCTGCAACATCATAGCAGAGAGTTAGAGCATGCTAGCATTTCATCTGCAACATCATAGCAGAGAGTTAGGGCATGCTAGCATTTCATCTGCAACATCATAGCAGAGAGTTAGGACATGCTAGCATTTCATCTGCAACATCATAGCAGAGAGTTAGGGCATGCTAGCATTTCATCTGCAACATCATAGCAGAGAGTTGGGGCATGCTAGCATTTCATCTGCAACATCATAGCAGAGAGTTAGGGCATGCTAGCATTTCATCTGCAACATCACAGCAGAGAGTTAGGACATGCTAGCATTTCATCTGCAACATCATAGCAGAGAGTTAGAGCATGCTAGCATTTCATCTGCAACATCATAGCAGAGAGTTGGGGCATGCTAGCATTTCATCTGCAACATCATAGCAGAGAGTTAGAGCATGCTAGCATTTCACCTGCAACATCATAGCAGAGCATGCTAGCATTTCATCTGCAGATTAAGGACCACAACTCTGGTGGTGTATGTATGCACTCAGCACCCACCCACTTGACCTTCATCTAAAAAAATCAGCACACTGGCACGTGCTATGTGTGGTAAGAACTTGCACCATGAACTGGAAGCAGTGATTCTAACCAATGCACACCCACATCATTCCACATTCACGTGACCATTTGTAAATGAAATTAGCAAATTAGATCTGTTGCTCTAGGTGGATATTTATGGCTGGTCGTTGTAATGTCCAGCTGCTGCCTCTGTTTTGGCTCTTGTTGTTCTCCATCCTCAAGCTCTCTTAAAACTTCCACGCAGTCAATCTCAATTCCACCCAAAGTCTGTGAATGAATCATCACACTGTGCTCTCCTTCTTGTCGGCTTTACATAAGATTTTTACAAACTCTAATTACTGTTACATGCACCCTGCCTAATCCTAGGCCAGTGAGTGCTTGCTACATGCACCCAGCCTAATCCTAGAGCAGTGGGTGCTTGCTACATGCACCCTGCCTAATCCTAGAGCAGTGGGTGCTTGCTACATGCACCCTGCCTAATCCTAGAGCAGTGGGTGCTTGCTACATGCACCCTGCCTAATCCTAGACCAATGGGTGCTTGCTACATGCACCCTGCCTAATCCTAGAGCAGTGAGTGCTTGCTACATGCACCCTGCCTAATCCTAGAGCAGTGGGTGCTTGCTACATGCACCCTGCCTAATCCTAGAGCAGTGGGTGCTTGCTACATGCACCCTGCCTAATCCTAGACCAGTCATGCCTGCAGTTGCAAGAGTAAAACACCTCCTATATTAATTTTTTTGCAAACCCACTTGGAAGTAAGGCAGGCTTGAGGCTTGCCACATGAATCTTTACAGTACATGCAATTGTCACAGGTGCCTATGAATATCATTACACTGGCCCACTGCAATTCCTACCGGAACACGTTCATGAATGCATGCACACCCTCGCTGTGCGAGATTTGCTCATCTACCACCTGGCTGCCCCTGGCTCAGGGGCACGAAGCTCTGGTAACCTGTCTTGACATGAAGCAACTATACATAGCTATGTGATTTGTGCACGGTCAGACCCAACCTTGTATTCTTGAACTAGGTGACTCATAATCACATATAATTAGTGTGAACTGCATATCTGGCCTGCTAGGATGTCTAATAGTGACATATCAGCTCTTGTGCCACTGAAACTCCGGTCTAGCAACCTCCTAGTTATACAGTGAAACTCCGGTCTAGCAGCCTGCATAAGAAGTTACACAGTGTAATTCCGGTCTAGCAGCCTGCATAAGAAGTTACACAGTGTAATACCGGTCTAGCAGCCTCCATAAGAAGTTACACAGTGTAACTCCGGTCTAGCAGCCTCCTATAAGAAGTTACACAGTGTAACTCCGGTTTAGCAGCCTCTTATAAGAAGTTACACAGTGTAACTCCAGTCTAGCAGCCTCCTATAAGAAGTTATACAGTGAAACTCCGGTCTAGCAGCCTCCTATAAGAAGTTACACAGTGTAATTCCGGTCTAGCAGCCTCCATAAGAAGTTACACAGTGTAACTCCGGTCTAGCAGCCTCTTATACAATGTAACTCCGGTCTAGCAGCCTCCTATAAGAAGTTACACAGTATAACTCCGGTCTAGCAGCCTCCTATAAAAAGTTACACAGTGAAACTCCGGTCTAGCAGCCTCTTATAAGAAGTTACACAGTGTAACTCCGGTCTAGCAGCCTCCATAAGAAGCTACACAGTGTAACTCCGGTCTAGCAGCCTCCATAAGAAGTTACACAGTGTAACTCCAGCCTCCATAAGAAGTTACACAGTGTAACTCCGGTCTAGCAGCCTCCTATAAAAAGTTACACAGTGAAACTCCGGTCTAGCAGCCTCCATAAGAAGTTACACAGTGTAACTCCGGTCTAGCAGCCTCCATAAGAAGTTACACAGTGTAACTCTGGTCTAGCAGCCTCCATAAGAAGTTACACAGTGTAACTCCACCCTCCATAAGAAGTTACACAGTGTAACTCCGGTCTAGCAGCCTCCATAAGAAGTTACACAGTGTAACTCCGGTCTAGCAGCCTCCATAAGAAGTTACACAGTGTAACTCCAGAACTAACCAAACACAGATTACCATGTTATTACTCGAGCAATGGATATGTGCATATATGCACATATAATAGATGCATCATAAGTAAATACTTGGCTTTGTTCTAGAGCTGCACTGCTAACTGTCACAAGCATGATCAAGCTTCAGAGCAAACCAACCGATCACTTCTTGGTACAAAATTGTGCAGCTGCTTGACTCGACTCAATATTGCGCTTACACAAGCGTGCTTATGGCACGGGCAACAGTTTTAACACGAATTTTAGGGTTTCTGAACCGAGAAACAAATTAAGTCGTTGCCGTCCATTGGACAGTTGGAGTCCTCTGGTAGTAAAATTATAACAAATGGACATACATATTGTATGCAGGTTATGTGGGGGGGGGGGGAGAGGGTGAAGCAGGGAGAGGTACAAGATCCTGAAGATAAATTCACGGTTATTAACTTTTTGGTTATTAACTTTTTGGGGGGGCTGCAGTTTACTTCCTTCACGAAGGATTCAAGGCACGCTTGAAATCTTTTGGGTGGTTAAAATCGGCCGACACCATAGTTTAGGATACCAAGAAGCTGCTATAGTTAGTTTTGGCTGAGACACAAACTTTTGTCTGCCATTTTGAAATAGGGAATGCTACCACACCCCTCAATATGTATAATGTGCTTGATGTAGTGTGTTACCTTGATGTTCTGGTTTGACCAGTTTGGACATGATGCCTCTTGCTGCTGCCCAGACCACACCCTCTATACCTTGAACTCCTGAAACTGAGACATACGATGATGATAAAATGCATAGAATAATTATTAAAATTCGTCAATTATATTCGAAATCCCTCCCACCACAAAAAGTAAATAAGTTGTCAAATTTGAATCATGACAGACTAGCTGATAGATAGAAAACAGAGCATTATGGAGTTCGTATCTGGTTTGCTCGCACTAATTACAGCTTTCTCTGAGATTTCTCTCTCTCAGAGCATGCTTGTTCTGGTCTAGAAATAGTGGCCATAGAGCCTCTCCAACCATAAGATTCAATTACCTGAATATCATCTATATTTCGAATCTGTAGATCTACAACTTGACACGCCTTCTAAATAATCACAATGACAAAACACAACTTCATTGTATGCACTGAAATTTTCATTGGGTGGAAAATTTCATTGTGCTCTTGTTGCTAACGGAAAAATAATTCCAACTCACAAACTGGCCCAATTAAATAGCCACACCCAACAGAATAAGGCCACAGCGCCCAATAATAATAAACCAGAGTTGTGCTCGGGTTGTTTTAGTCAAGGTACACATGGACTAGGACGATGGGCCTAAGGAACCTAGTGGGACATGGCCTGAGGGATCAAACAACAACCCAGCTACCGTAAGACTCTAGTTGAAGCCCTTCACTACTGCTCTGGTTATAAAAAGTTGCCTTTCTCGTCTTTTGCCCTAGCCCTAGCCCTAGCCCTGCCTCTTTCAAATACGTGATTGCGTGGGACCTCCTTACGCCAGGTCTCGCTTCAAAAACTCCCAGAGTCTGAGGCACAACACACAATCAAGACTGGAGGAGCAGTCTCGGGGGGTGGGGGGAGAAAGGAAGTGGCATACATCATATGCTTTAGCTTTGCCATCGGGTCAAGAATGCCAAACCACTTTCTTTTTATTGCCAAGCAACTTATAGTACTTGCATAGTAGACAAAATGGTTGTCAGACCTTCTTCTGGTAAGCTAGCATGTGTCCTTCCTCTGGTAAGCTAGCATGTGTCCTTCCTCTGGTAAGCTACCATGTGCCCTTCCTCTGGTAAGCTAAAACATGTCCTTCCTCTGGTAAGCTACCATGTGTCCTTCCTCTAGTAAGCTACCATGTGTCCTTCCTCTGGTAAGCTACCACATGCCCTTCCTCTGGTAAGCTACCACATGTCCTTCCTCTAGTAAGCTAGCATGTGTCCTTCCTCTGGTAAGCTACCACAAGCCCTTCCTCTGGTAAGCTACCATGTGTCCTTCCTCTGGTAAGCTACCATGTGTCCTTCCTCTGGTAAGCTACCATGTGTCCTTCCTCTGGTAAGCTACCACTGTCTTTAACACATGCTACCATAACATCATTAGTAATGCCACAGCTTCTTGAAATCTTATTTCTAGTGTGTAGGCAGCAATGGACAAGAAGTTGTATGTAATGCTGTGTTTTGCCAGCTGCTGTGTGTTTGTATTAATCTCTAAACAACCACGTAAAAAAAACTGCTGGAGTTCATGGAGACTCAACACTGAATTAGCTGTATGGGTATCAATCAAAAGTAGGGACCTCTGCTTCTGGTTACAGACCAACTGTATAGTTCACAGAAGAAGCCTTCTATACTAAGCTGAATAGCTTATTAGATCCCGAGGAGATTTCCAAAGGCCATGAGAAGGTGTGTGAAAGTTACCCTGAAGGTAGAAGCTGTTGTTTCCTTGGCTCTTCTATCCTCAGATAAACTTTCCAGAGACCTTTAGATGGCGAGCAAGAACAAAAGCAGACGCCATGAAAACCTACCGAGGTAAAGGTGTCTAAAGCAAGCTAACTCCACCTTTCTTGCTCAAAATAAACCTAATTGGCGTGGTGTTAAATGTGGCAGTCTTCGTTCGACCGTCACCACCACCAAGTACAGATCTATGATGAATAGCCTCGATCGGACGGGGAAACTTTAAACTAAGCGACAAAGGGTGTGGTTCAATATTGCCATTAATTACAATGAAATTCATTTCAATGAAGTTCTATTCTGTTATTGAAGACCCCAAAAATATCTACCCAATGAAAATGCCCCCCCCCCCCCCCCCCCCAGCACACAGTATTAGCTCAAGCAATAGCCTTTTCTTTTCTATCTTTAGATGTGGAAATGTGGATGAAAGTATGATCACCACGTTCCATTATACAGCCCAAACTAACCCTTCGTCAGAACTGCATTGAATTCCTGCACGGAGCTATCTAAGAGTTAACAGTAACCCTGTGCACATATAGAAGGATGCCCTGGAGGTGATTTCTCACTATTCTTTTAGCATTCAAACAGACAAAAAAAGAGAAGATATTCAAGGAAGCCATAATGCTTCTCCATACCTCTCATGCAGGTGACTTGAGTGCAAAAAGATGGATCTCTCGGTGTGCTCCAAGAAAACATTTTGTGTTTTGTGGGGTGAGATAGGTATTGTGTTAGCAGAATGGAGTCAACGTTTCTCTCTCGGCATGATCTGTCTCTAACCCGCAACACTTCAAACAACTGCTGAGGGTTGCTTGCGTATGTCAACAGAAACACACCAAAACCACATGCATGGTAATTATGGTATAATAATTGTATATAAATAAGTGTTTGGCTGCTAATTGCATCAAATGTCTCAACTGCATTCCTTTTCTCTTCTTCTTTGCAAACTAAGTTTATCAAATGGACACAACAGCATGCTCTCTGTCTCTCTGGAGTTACTATAAAACCAAATGGCAAAGCTTGCACTGTTTTAAAAGTAGCTCCGTCAGGTCCATTTCCCTCTGGAAGCAAGAGCCTGACAATTTTCCTCGGGCCAACGTCGTCTCCCATGCTGAAATGTGTGCACGGTTGTTGTTTTTAAGTAGCAAACTCTGTCAGTTCTTTACATCATTCCTGGAATTCTGTGGAGATACTCCGGCTGAAGGCAAGTAACCAGACCTATTTATCCGCAAGCAAAAAGAGGGTGCGTATACACGAGTAAAGGTACGACGACTTTCTCGATGATCGACTTAAAATTTACCCCCTCGACGTTTCAGCTGGATGCTCTAATCTTCATCAGATGCTCTAGCCTGAAGAGAGATAGAGCATCCAGCTGAAACATCGAGTGAGCAAATTTTAAGTCGATCGAGAAAGTCATTGTATCTGTACCGTGTCAACTGGGAGTTCGTCGAGACTAAAAAATCTTCTGAGCTATGAAGAAGTTACGAGTAGTTATCTCAACGAGTAGTTATCTCAACCACTAAAAAAAAAAAATTTTTTTTTATTTTTTTTTAATAATTATATTAATAAATTAATTAATAAAAAATAAATAAATTAATTAAAAATAATTTAAAAATTGGTGTCAAAAAATTATTTCAGTCTAAAGTGCAGCAAAAACCGGGCATTTCACCAAAGTAGCAAGATGCACAATAGGTTTAGTACTGTTGAACTGCACAGAGAAATAACCATACAGCTTATTTTCAGAGAAGCCAAATTTCAACTTGTCCAGCGCCATAACATTGCCATGCACTCTGAGTAGTAGCAACATACATTCCACAGGTCACAAACTTATGCTAGTAGTGAAAAGCTGCACAATGCAGCCATACTTTGCACACCACACTCTATGATTAAATTATTATTTCTGTGGCTGCAGCTAAATCAGCAAGCCCCAGTGCATCATGCAAATATGCGCCTAGTTTGCCCTGCACTGGCGTAGAGGCACCAGACCTAGAAATATACACAAGCAAACCTCACTACAAGACACGACATTCTTACTGGTGTATAATTGCCACGTCTTGGAGGCAAATCCTGTCAACAAGTTGCACACTCCATTGAAAAAGTACCCCATTAGCAGAATCCAAGCATCATTAATGTTCAGAGCCACAAAGACGAGGACCACTAACAAATTGCTGGCACCTTGCGTGAGTGCCCTCAAGGCCTGGTACAAACCAACCTGGAGAGAACTGAGGCCAAAAGGAGCAGCTTTGAGAAAGGACTCGGAGATGAGAAAAGCACCTTCCACATTAATAACAGCAAGGTTGATGGCAGCTGATGACACATACAGCATCCAGGTGGAGAGCATGTGCAATTCCCCAAAGAAGAGTTTGGCCCCTTGAGTGTATTTACCAATGACGCCTCCTGTATTCTTAGAGGCCAGCTTCGTCCGTTTAGCATCTGTGAGTGACTCAGGCAAAAGGAAGCAAGTGTAGAGCATCATCAATATGGTGGTAGCGGTGTAGAACATCATGAGAGGAAGGCAGTTGCAGTTGATACTGTACAGCCAGTAGCTGCCAGTCAGTTGTCCTGCCACCTTGCCGAAGGACAGTATGCCTTCAACGGTGGCCAATCTGAAAGTTCTCCACCTCAGTGAACTGATATCGGCAATGTAAGTGAAACAACTCGCAATCAAAGAAGTGAAGTCTCCGGTTATTCCAGCAATGAAATTAACCACTAGGATATAGTAGGGATTTATATTTAAGTAGATGATGACACTTGTAATTACTCCTTGAATAACCATACCAAAGGAGGGAAGTAGGATTCCAAGTCGCCTCCCATAACGATCTGTTAGGGGTCCCAATATAATGGTTACCACCATTGCAGGAATCTTGCTGACCAGATGGCTGTAGATGACTAGGTCGTTGGAGAATTTCACAGCGTTCTTGTAAGATTTGTTGTTGCCAGTGCAGTCATTAATAAAGCTACTGTTGATGCACGAACCCGTTTGGAACTCGAATGAAGTGTTTCTGAGTAGGTCCGAGACGTAAGAGTGATAGTAGTACTGTTCGCAGAGAAGCGAGTACATCAACCCACCCATCATAAATAGAAATACGATGGGCTCCACTGTAATTATTTTTGCTTTGTAGCAAGTCACAAGATGACCCCTCGGCCTACAAAACCCTTGTCCAGACGACATTAGAACTCCACTCTCTCTCTCTCTCTCCGAAACAGCTGGTCCCGTGGGACGTTGCTATTATGTTTCCTTTATGATGGGAGTGGCTCCAGGTGGCTGGAGGTGCGCATTACCCAAAAACATTAAGCGGTTATACCAAAATGGTGAAGTCGGGCATTAAAATATACGTTAGGTTAAAGCCCACAAAGAAAGCGACAGGGGTATGTCTTACTACAGATGCTATCTTGCTCACACTATAGCTATTTGTGCACAATGACGTAATATGCAGGGCTATGAGATAGGAGAACTGGAAGAAGGTGGAGATTCTATTTCCATAAGTGTCCCTAAGTCTGAACAGAGTGGTTATGTCAACAACAAGAAGGAAAGCTACAGCTTCCAGTAATTGAAACACACCTCATGTATGGCTTGCAAAATTAAGGACTGCTTCACTCGAAGCTTGTAGCAACATAAGCCACTGGTGCAGGGTTAAAAGGTTGTAAGCTGGAAACAAAATATATATATAATTTTTATTTGCTAGTGTGAATCAGTCAAATGGCAACAAAACCCAACCTATGTATTCAAGTCCAGTGCATAATAACCTAGTGTTTCATAGGAGAGAGATCGAAAGTAGAAGCCCTTCATCCTCTTTCCCCCCCCCCAAAAGTAATATTATTTTGCTATAGATTTTCAAAATAGTATCCCTATTACTATACAGCTAGCTGCCTAACTAATTGACCAACTTTGCAATGCAGCTGCTGACCATCCATCACTCGTGCATATGTATAGCAAATAAGCTGGTATAGATATAGCAACATTTGGATGCATATATTGACGACCTTCCTTGCTGTTTATTCTCGTTGGCCATGTGATGCATGTATGCATGCAGGTTCAATCAGGTCTTTGACCAGAAAGCCAGACAAGAAGACGTTTTTCAGGCAGTAGCATGTGACGTGATTGACAAGTAAGTAGGAATAATAATGGCTACTAGGATATCATGTAGAATATCTAACTTTCTGTGCTGCTCTTTCAGCTGTCTGGAGGGCTACAATGGCACCATCTTTGCATATGGGCAGGTATGTGTGTACTGGGCATTCTGCATCATCTTAACCTAACCCATAGCATATTATAAACATGAGAAGGGTTTACATTATCTGTGTGGGGTTATCTGTGTGGGGACTACTTGGGGTGGGATCGAAGGATTGATGGTTCCTTTTATTAAATCAAGCTGTAGCTATTGTAATTTGGAGTCTGTAAATGTGTGTCTTTCTTTGTAGACTGGTTCTGGGAAGACATTCACCATAACTGGCGGAGTTGAGAAGTTTGATGATCGGGGGATTATTCCTAGAACTCTTACATATCTCTTCCGCCAATATGCTGAGGTGTGTGTCGTGCCAGGATGGTGGAAGTGGTGGTGGTGATGGTGGTAGAGGTGGTGATGGTGAAGTAATGGTAACAAGATCGGTAATGGTGGTGATGGAGAGTGGAGATGGTTTGTAATGGGTAGTGGGGCGGGTAGTAGTGATGGTAGCAGTGTTGATGGGTGGTGGTGATGACAATAGTAATAGTGGTTGGTGGTAGGTGATGGTGGCCATGGTATTGGTGGTGGTGGTAGTAATGGTGTTGGTGATGGGAGGTGGTGATGGTAGTTATGGTGTTGGTGATGGGAGGTGGTGATGGTAGTTATGGTGTTGGTGATGGGAGGTGGTGGTGGTAGTTATGGTGTTGGTGATGGGAGGTGGTGGTGGTAGTTATGGTGTTGGTGATGGGAGGTGGTATTGGTAGTTATGGTGGTTATGGTGTTGGTGATGGGAGGTGGTGATGGTAGTTATGGTGTTGGTGATGGGAGGTGGTGATGGTAGTTATGGTGTTGGTGATGGGAGGTGGTGGTGGTAGTTATGGTGTTGGTGATGGGAGGTGGTGGTGGTAGTTATGGTGTTGGTGATGGGAGGTGGTATTGGTAGTTATGGTGTTGGTGATGGGAGGTGGTGATGGTAGTTATGGTGTTGGTGATGGGAGGTGGTGATGGTAGTTATGGTGTTGGTGATGGGAGGTGGTGGTGGTAGTTATGGTGTTGGTGATGGGAGGTGGTGGTGGTAGTTATGGTGTTGGTGATGGGAGGTGGTATTGGTAGTTATGGTGTTGGTGATGGGAGGTGGTGATGGTAGTAATGGTGTTGGTGATGGGAGGTGGTGGTGGTAGTTATGGTGTTGGTGATGGGAGGTGGTGGTAGTAGTTATGGTGTTGGTGATGGGAGGTGGTGGTGGTAGTTATGGTGTTGGTGATGGGAGGTGGTGATGGTAGTTATGGTGTTGGTGATGGGAGGTGGTGGTGGTAGTTATGGTGTTGGTGATGGGAGGTGGTGGTGGTAGTTATGGTGTTGGTGATGGGAGGTGGTGATGGTAGTTATGGTGTTGGTGATGGGAGGTGGTGGTGGTAGTTATGGTGTTGGTGATGGGAGGTGGTGGTGGTAGTTATGGTGTTGGTGATGGGAGGTGGTGTTGGTAGTTATGGTGTTGGTGATGGGAGGTGGTGGTGGTAGTTATGGTGTTGGTGATGGGAGGTGGTGGTGGTAGTTATGGTGTTGGTGGAGGTAGTGGTTAGTAATGGTGTTGGTGATGGGAGGTGGTGCCGCAGAGCTGAAAATAACAGTCCGGCCGAGGACATTTGCCAATCAAATGATCCATATGTCCTTGCAATTATTGCTTTGACCGGACATTTGCCAATGTCATTGCTAGGTACTAAATATTATGTTACAGATAAACTACAGAGAGCTGGGGATACAATTTTATTACAAAAAAGTGATATATATATAATCCTTGCTATTTTCCTTTAATGTGGACACAAACTGTACAAAGTTTGCCAAGGTCGTTTTGCTTACATTTTTCTGATGATTAATATTAAAAAAACTTAGGTCATTAACCACAACTGAATGCAGGTGCTAACCATTATAACCACATGCAAATGCAATTGCTGTGCTATGTACATCATGTGCTCAGTCTCGACTTTTTGCCAAAATGAAGAGAGTGTCGAGTATAACAGTGATATTTCACATGTTGGACCAGAGTCATTCTTGGATGACTGGGATGAATGGATTGAGGACTGAGCATTTTAGCTATGTACATGATAAGGATCATTATACAAGTGACATTTACATGCCTAAAATAATACTACTAGTTATGTACTGTAGTGAAACGGGTCATGAATATTTTATGTCAGAACAAATTTAGCAAATGTCCGACCAAAATTCATATTGGTCGGACATTTGTCCTGGCAAATCAAAAATGTTATTTTCAGCTCTGTGGTGGTTGTAGTAATGGTGTTGGTGATGGGAGGTGGTGGTGTGTTGGTGATGGGATGTGGTGGTGGTAGTAATGGTGTTGGTGGTGGTGGTAGTGATGGTGGTTGTAAGTCTTTTTTGCCAGACATACTTTTGAACATATGTCTGGTGACTGTAGCCACATGTGCCTGGGGAATATTCTCTGAGTCTCAAGCTCGTGCATGCCCAAGGATTACTTACGTGGACAAGGACAAGTACTGCTGAAAAACCTGTCAAGGAACTGTTCACTCGCATGCTGGCATCATTGACCAACATGGTTGCCGTGTCTAACATTCCCTACCTGGCAGACAGACGTCTGGCTATAGTCACCTGACATACATTCAGCTACACTCCTAGCTGGTGTGCAGGTGCTTATGGTCATGATGACAGTTGTTCTATCCCTTACAGTCTCATGGTAAAACCTTCACCACCCACATCTCTTACCTGGAGATCTACAACCAGAGTGGGTATGACCTCCTTGATCCCAAGAACAGCCCATCTACACTTGAGGACTTGCCGTATGTTAGAACAAGTACTTGAGGAGGTTGTGCCGCATTGCATCAGTCAGTGGTTATTGCATTCCAAAGCACACTCTAGATCAGCTACCTTCTGGTTGGTAGGCTTGGATTTGTATAATAATATAGGACACAGAGACGTGCAGTCCAGAATACACACACTGGGTCAACACACACTGGGTTGAGGCAGGTTGAAGTAAGTTGCCAATAGCTCTATAGGGACACATACTGGACCAACATTACACTGGGTTGAAGTAGGTTGATAGTAGCTCTATGTGGACACATACTGGACCAACACCACACTGGTTTGAACTTGCAGGTGTTCTGTCTCAGACAGTTAGAACATCAGAGAGATGTGCATGATACTGAGTTGAGTATGCTGCTAAATTGATGTTTAACATAGTAGTGTCTTGTACAAGTAGCCATGGTGATAATAACAGACCAAAATAATGGTGTATGTACGTGTGTGCATGTTGTCTCCCACCTCCCTCTCCTTCCCTCTCCTCCCCTTTCCCGCCTTTTCCAGGAAGGTTATCTTACTTGAGGATGAAGAAGGGAACATTCACTTGAAGAACCTCTCCCTTCATCCAGCTATTAATGAAGAGGAAGGTATCTCAAGAACATAAGAGAGCAGTGGTGATTGACTTGTTGCCAATTTTCAGATTGCCTGCTCTCTATATTGCAGCACTGAACTGGCTGTTCTTGGGAGATACAAACAGAATGATAGCAGAGGTGCTTCTTGTTGATGTTTGTTTTACTGCTTCTGCTATACTTGTTTGTTGTGATTTTGCTTGTGCTGGTCTTGTGGCAGGTCAGAAGTGTTTCTCTGCCTCTAGCCAGGTCCAGCTCTTTCTCTCCATCTCTTCCTCCTCCTACACTCCTCCCATTATTCCTCGTACTCCATCCACTCGTTCTCATCCTCCTCACACTTCTCTCACTCCTCCTCTTCCTTCCACTCTTCCTCCTTCTCCTAGCACTTCTCGTCCCACTACTACTACTTCCTCCGCCCCCACCCACCCCCCACACACAATACACCCACACACAGACTCCCATGAACATGGCATCCACTCGCTCCCACTGCATCTTTACTGTACACATCAGTTCTAGAGAGCCAGGTTCATCCACCATAAGGAAGGCTAAGCTCCACCTGGTGGACTTGGCTGGGTCCGAGAGAGTGGGCAAGACTGGGATGGGGGGTACACTCTTGGTGGAAGCCAAGTTCATCAACTTGTCCCTGCACTTCTTGGAGCAGGTGGGTTGGTCATGTGACCTGGGAGGGGGGGGGGAAGAGGTGGAGTTGTGCATGCAGAGTCGTATGGCAGTTCTAATAGCCCCAAGTGTTCATGCAGGCAGGCAGTTCTAATGGCCACTAGTGTCCATGCAGGCAGGCAGTTCTAATGGCCACTAGTGTTCATGCAGGCAGGCAGTTCTAATGGCCACTAGTGTTCATGCAGGCAGGCAGTTCTAATGGCCACTAGTGTCCATGAAGGCAGGCAGTTCTAATGGCTACTAGTGTTCATGCAGGCAGGCAGTTCTAATGGCATTAGTGTTCATGCAGGCAGGCAGTTCTAATGGCCACTAGTGCAGGCAGTTCTAATGGCCACTAGTGCAGGCAGTTCTAATGGCCACTAGTGTTCATGCAGGCAGTTCTATAGTATTCATGCAGGCAGGCAGGTCTAATGGTCACTAGTGTTCATGCAAGCAGGTAGTTCTAATGGCCACTAATGTTCATGCTGACAAGCAGTTCTAATGGCCACTAGTGTTCATGGAGGCAGGCAGTTCTAATGACCACTAGTGTTCATGCAGGCAGGCAGTTCTAATGACCACTAGTGTTCATGCAGGCAGGCAGGTCTAATGGCCACTAGTGTTCATGCAGGCAGGCAGTTCTAATGACCACTAGTGTTCATGGAGGCAGGCAGTTCTAATGGCCACTAGTGTTCATGCAGGAAGGCAGTTCTAATGAATACTAATGTTCATGCAGGCAGGCAGTTCTAATGGCCACTAGCGTTCATGCAGGAAGGCAGTTCTAATGGCCACTAGTGTTCATGCAGGCAGGTAGTTCTAATGACCACTAGTGTTCATGCTGGCAGGCAGTTATAATCGCCACTAGTGTTCATGCAGGCAGGCAGTTCTAATGACCACTAGTGTTCATGCTGGCAGGCAGTTATAATCGCCACTAGTGTTCATGCAGGCAGGCAGTTCTAATGACCACTAGTGTTCATGCAGGCAGGCAGTTCTAATGGCCACTAGTGTCCATGCAGGCAGGCAGTTCTAATGGCCACTAGTGTTCATGCAGGCAGGCAGTTCTAATGGCCATTAGTGTTCATGCAGGCAGGCAGTTCTAATGGCCACTAGTGCAGGCAGTTCTAATGGCCACTAGTGCAGGCAGTTCTAATGGCCACTAGTGTTCATGCAGGCAGTTCTATAGTATTCATGCAGGCAGGCAGGTCTAATGGTCACTAGTGTTCATGCAAGCAGGTAGTTCTAATGGCCACTAATGTTCATGCTGACAAGCAGTTCTAATGACCACTAGTGTTCATGGAGGCAGGCAGTTCTAATGACCACTAGTGTTCATGGAGGCAGGCAGTTCTAATGGCCACTAGTGTTCATGCAGGAAGGCAGTTCTAATGAATACTAATGTTCATGCAGGCAGGCAGTTCTAATGGCCACTAGCGTTCATGCAGGAAGGCAGTTCTAATGGCCACTAGTGTTCATGCAGGCAGGTAGTTCTAATGACCACTAGTGTTCATGCTGGCAGGCAGTTATAATCGCCACTAGTGTTCATGCAGGCAGGCAGTTCTAATGACCACTAGTGTTCATGCAGGCAGGCAGTTCTAATGGCCACTAGTGTTCATGCAGGCAGACAGTTCTAATGACCACTAGTGTTCATGCAGGCAGGCAGTTCTAATGGCCACAGTTGTTCATGCAAGCAGGCAGTTCTAATGGCCCCAAGTGTTCAAGCAGGCAGGCAGTTCTAATGGCCACTAATGTTCTTGCAGACAAGCAATTCTAATGGCCACTAGTGTTCATGCAGGCAGGCAGTTCTAATGGCCACTAGTGTTCATGCAGGCAGTTCTATAGTATTCATGCAGGCAGGCAATTCTAATGGCCACTAGTGTTCATGCAGGCAGGCAGTTCTAATGGCCACTAGTGTTCTTGCAGGCAGTTCTATAGTATTCATGCAGGCAGGCAGTTCTAATGGTCACTAGTGTTCATGCAGGCAGGTAGTTCTAATGGCCACTAGTGTTCTTGCAGGCAGTTCTATAGTATTCATGCAGGCAGGCAGTTTTAATGGCCACAGTTGTTCATGCAAGCAGGTACATGTAGTTCCAATTGGGGGGGATGGGAGTCAATTTTTTTGGCATTAAAATCACCTACATCGGAGGTTTGGGGAAGATATGGATGCACCATTTGTAGATCTTTCCCCTCTTCGATGGAATGGTTAATAAAGAGACTTTCTATTGCACACTCTGAATGAAGAAAACTACGTGATTGTAGCCATGTCTCCTTACTATAGGTGATTGTAGCCCTGTCTCCTTACTGTAGGATGATTGTAGCCCTGTCTCCTTACTGTAGGTGATTGTAGCCCTGTCTCCATACTGTAGGTGATTGTAGCCCTGTCTCCTTACTGTAGGTGATTGTAGCCCTGTCTCCTTACTGTAGGTGATTGTAGCCCTGTCTCCTTACTGTAGGTGATTGTAGCCCTGTCTCCTTACTGTAGGTGATTGTAGCCCTGTCTCCTTACTGTAGGTGATTGTAGCCCTGTCTCCTTACTGTAGGTGATTGTAGCCCTGTCTGAGAAGTCTCGATCACACATTCCCTACAGGAACTCGATGATGACATCAGTGCTGAGGGACAGGTAGGTGTGTGTGGTGTATGTATACCTGCACACATACTGTGGGTTGGGAAACTTAAACCTCTAGAATCATTCGTGGGACTACCAAATTTCCAGTCTCTGCTAACCATGAATGGTCTTAAACACACTTGGAAAGTTTCTCCACGTGGTATTCTCCCGTCCTGCTGAAGCCATTATTGTGTAGCAGACCTGGTTCTTGCATCATTACGAGTGCAGAACGATGGAGGAGTTTGTGCTAAAAATAAATAAAATTAGAGCAGTTGTCTTCATGAGCGCGTCTACAAGCTAAGCCACAAGCAGAGTAGAGAGAGGTGCACTCACCAGTTATGTGGCAAACATTCTTGGACTTTTGCTCTTGGTTGTTCTTCAACCTCATGATGATGGTAGTGATCATTGGACAGGCAGTCCATTTTTGTTGATTTGATGTCACCAACGATAACTAAGACTGTGATGGCTCGGGGAGGATCTATGTAGCAGGTAACTCCACCTGTGGGACTTATTATTTAACAACAAAATAATCCCCAACTATTGTGTATCTACATATATATATATAGGACCATGTGTCTCACTGTATGTATGTCCGCTATGCATGGCCGAACAGAAGGTTGGATCCGGACGAAACTCCACCTATCGGAACTATGGCTGTATGGATGGTTTCTGTCAAGATTTGGTCAGGATTTGGACTGAAAGCCACCATCGTGCGGCACAGCACTTGGTCTTGTCAGAAAGTCTGCCATTTTGTTTAGGAATACGTACATACCTGCACATGTGTTTTCATGTTCGTTAGCAACACAACACAACATGTGACAAGATGACCAGCAAACTGCGCTAGCTACATTAGACCTCACCTAAAGGCAATCATTTGCTAGCAAAGCTGCTTCTAGCCCTCCTCTATTAGCTGCAATTGCTGCGATGGAGAGATTTACAGAGGGCCTAGTGATCTTGGACTGGTTTGGCTTCTTCTTTTGTGGTAGCTAGCGATAAAGGGGTTTGGGAGAGCGACGCTGGAGGGTCAACACTAGGGGGGGGGGAACATGTGTCCTGAATTCTCATTTTTTGGTGCTCCTTTGCTAGCTATTTTATCCTTTCCCGGGCAATGCCGGGAACCTCTGCTAGTGTATATATGTATATATATGTATATAATTATTAGTACAGTGAATGTGTATATATGGCCATGCCATCAGCACTGAGACACACGTGCCTCTATATAGATTAATTACTTGTGCATCATGCTATTTTTCGTCTCAAACGTAACAAATGACTTACTTGTCTTGTGTGATGATGGCATGTAAATAAAAGGAAGTAGATTTTAATTAAGACTCGTTTGAATTATTGATGAAACTCTAATTACCATCTAATGGGCATGTTGTTAAATGACTTCGATTGCTTGCTTGTATTTTTTATAATGGTTGTTTGTTTGTGTGTGTTTGTTTGTTTGTGTGTGTGTGTGTGTGGATTGTATGTTTGTTTATTTGTCTATGTGCTTGTGCCCATATACATAGCCTCGGTGGGAACTGCATGACTTCGATGATAGCTACTTGTGCAGTCGAGAAGAAGAACATTGATGTACGTTGACTCGTGTAATTTTTGTTTTGTTTTTTCGTGACTAATCATACACGATGATTGCTTGTGGCTGTCCATTGTTGCATCATGCCAGTGCATGTGTGTGCTCTAACATTGACTGCTGTTGTCATAGCAACACTTGTCATTGTCATGGGATCGAGGATGTGTTAGTATAGTCATCTATACATCGGACTCATGGCAGCATAGGGACATAATGTACACACCCACAAACACACACACATCACTCTTCCCTCTCTTTACCTCCTCCCCTTCTCCCACTCTCTCACCTCTAAGGAGACGATTTCTACGTGCCGATTTGCCCAGAGAGTCGCATTGGTGAAGAACGATGCTATTCTCAATGAGGAATTAGACCCCAAGCTGGTAAGTGCACTTCCCTTAGCGATCAATGCACTCCGATCGTCTCTGCTGCTGTTGCTGTTGCTGCTGTTGTTGCTGATACTTTGTTGTTGCTTTGCTGTTGTTGTTGCTGGTGTTGTTTCTGCTGCTGTTGTTGCTGCTGTTGTTGATGTTGCTGTTGTTACTTCTGATGTTGTTGCTTTGCTGTTGTTGTTTCAGATGTGTTTCTGAATTTTTTGCTGCTGCTGTTTTTTAAGAGTTTTCTATGATCCCTCTGCTGTTGTCGTTGCTATTGTCATTTCTGCTGCTGTTGTTGTTGTTCTTTGTCGTGTAGATGGTGCAAAGGTTGAAGCAGAAGGTACAGGAACTAAAAGAAGAGCTTGTTATGGCCACTGGGGAAGAGAGAACTGATGAACTTACAACTGAAGAAAGACACAAGTTAGTTTAGCTCAGTGTTGCACGCACGTGGCCTGTACATAACATGCTGTAATGATGAATTAGCCCTATAACTACTGCAATCTAGCCCTAGTCTCCTCGTAACTACTGCAATCTAGCCCTAGTCCTCCTCGTAACTACTGCAATCTAGCCCTAGTCCTGCTCGTAACTACTGCAATCTAGCCCTAGTCCTCCTCGTAACTACTCGCAATCTAGCCCTAGTCCTCCTCGTAACTACTGCAATCTAGCCCTAGTCCTCCTCGTAACTACTGTAATCTAGCCCTAGTCCTCCTCGTAACTACTGCAATCTAGCCCTAGTCCTGCTCGTAACTACTGCAATCTAGCCCTAGTCCTCCTCGTAACTACTGCAATCTAGCCCTAGTCCTCCTCGTAACTACTGCAATCTAGCCCTAGTCCTCCTCGTAACTACTGTAATCTAGCCCTAGTCCTCCTCGTAACTACTGCAATCTAGCCCTAGTCCTCCTCACAACTACTGCAATCTAGCCCTAGTGTCCTCGTAACTACTGCAATCTAGCCCTAGTCCTCCTCACAACTACTGCAATCTATCCCTAGTCCTCCTCGTAACTACTGCAATCTAGCCCTAGTCCTCCTCGTAACTACTGCAATCTAGCCCTAGTCCTCATCGTAACTACTGCAATCTAGCCCTAGTCTGCTCACAACTACTGCAATCTAGCCCTAGCCCTCCTCGTAACTACTGCAATCTAGCCCTAGTCCTCCTCACAACTACTGCAATCTAGCCCTAGCCCTCCTCGTAACTACTGCAATCTAGCCCTAGTCCTCCTCGTAACTACTGCAATCTAGCCCTAGTCCTCCTCGTAACTACTGCAATCTAGCCCTAGTCCTCCTCGTAACTACTGCAATCTAGCCCTAGTCCTCCTCGTAACTACTGCAATCTAGCCCTAGTCCTCCTCCTAACTACTGCAATCTAGCCCTAGTCCTCCTCGTAACTACTGCAATCTAGCCTTAGTCCTCCTCGTAACTACTGCAATCTAGCCTTAGTCCTGCTCGTAACTACTGCAATCTAGCCCTAGTCCTCTCGTAACTACTGCAATCTAGCCCTAGTCCTCCTCCTAACTACTGCAATCTAGCCCTAGTCCTCCTCGTAACTACTGCAATCTAGCCCTAGTCCTCCTCCTAACTACTGCAATCTAGCCTTAGTCCTGCTCGTAACTACTGCAATCTAGCCCTAGTCCTCCTCCTAACTACTGCAATCTAGCCCTAGTCCTCCTCGTAACTACTGCAATCTAGCCCTAGTCCTCCTCGTAACTACTGCAATCTAGCCCTAGTCCTGCTCGTAACTACTGCAATCTAGCCTTAGTCCTCCTCGTAACTACTGCAATCTAGCCCTAGTCCTCCTCATAACAGACCACAACCTAGCCCTAGCCCCTATAAGGAAGCAGTCTAGCCCTAATCCTAAAGACCACAGCCAAGTCCTAGCAGACTAGTCTAGCCCTAGCCTTCCTAGCAGACTAGAGTCTAGCACTAACCCTCCTAGCAGACCCCAGCCCTAGCCCTCTTAACAGGCTACAGCCTAGCCCTAGCCCTCTTAACAGGTCACAGCCTAGCCCTCTTAACAGGTCACATCCTAGCCCTAGCCCTTCTAGCAGACCACAGCCTGGCCCTAGCCCTCTTAACAGACCACAGCCTGGCCCTAGCCCTCTTAACAGGCCACACCCTAGTGCTATCCCTCCTAGCAGACTACAGCCAGCCCTAGCCCTCCTAACAGCAGCCTAGCCCTAGCCCTCCTCACAGACTACAACTACGCCTAAGACCACAGCCAACAGACCACAGCCTAGCCCTCCTAACAGATTACAGCCTAACCCTAACCCTTCCTAACATATCCACAGTCTAGTCCTGTCCTCTTATAGACCACAGTCTAGTCCTGTCCTCTTATAGACCACAGTCTAGTCCTGTCCTCTTAATAGACCACAGTCTAGTCCTGTCCTCTTATAGACCACAGTCTAGTCCTGTCCTCTTATAGACCACAGTCTAGTCCTGTCCTCTTAATAGACCACAGTCTAGTCCTGTCCTCTTAATAGACCACAGTCTAGTCCTGTCCTCTTAATAGACCACAGTCTAGTCCTGTCCTCTTAATAGACCACAGTCTAGTCCTGTCCTCTTAATAGACCACAGTCTAGTCCTGTCCTCTTAATAGACCACAGTCTAGTCCTGTCCTCTTAATAGACCACAGTCTAGTCCTGTCCTCTTAATAGACCACAGTCTAGTCCTGTCCTCTTAATAGACCACAGTCTAGTCCTGTCCTCTTAATAGACCACAGTCTAGTCCTGTCCTCTTAATAGACCACAGTCTAGTCCTGTCCTCTTAATAGACCACAGTCTAGTCCTGTCCTCTTAATAGACCACAGTCTAGTCCTGTCCTCTTAATAGACCACAGTCTAGTCCTGTCCTCTTAATAGACCACAGTCTAGTCCTGTCCTCTTAATAGACCACAGTCTAGTCCTGTCCTCTTAATAGACCACAGTCTAGTCCTGTCCTCTTAATAGACCACAGTCTAGTCCTGTCCTCTTAATAGACCACAGTCTAGTCCTGTCCTCTTAATAGACCACAGTCTAGTCCTGTCCTCTTAATAGACCACAGTCTAGTCCTGTCCTCTTAATAGACCACAGTCTAGTCCTAATCCTCTACAGCCCTAACCCTAGCCCCAAGTCATATTCCTAGCACTAGCTGCTATATGGAGTCTGCATTCAGTTGTCCCACAACTGCAACATCAAGTATGGTTGCCTTGCAGTACATCTGTGAATATTAATGGAAAGGAAATAACAATGTTCCTATGGAGATCACTAGAAGACCCTTTACCTTTTAAAATTGTGTGTATATTTTTGTGCACATGATTTTAAAAGGTCAAGGGTCCTCTAAATGTTTGTGGTCTGCGTGGTTTCACTCTTGTTTCTTTTTTGACAGTGTTACATTATTATATTATTAATTGTGTGTGTATGCATAATATATGAGGGAGACCCCTATATTTTATTTCAATAATATGATGGATATAAAAAACTCACACACACACACACCACATACACACACACAACAACAACAACAACAACAACAAAGCTAATTTAAAACTCAGCAGCTTATTAGCATCCTCAACGAGTATCCTCAACGGCCATTTAAAGGTCTAAAAACTCTTCCAGTACAGTATGTTCCCCTTGTTAAAGCAACCAACTGACAGACCAAAAGAACACATTAACACTCTTGCTGCCACCAAATGGTGTGTGTGTGTATATATATACTGTATGCATATATAATAATGTATATATATATATATGTATATATATACTGTATGCATATATAATAATGTATATATATATATATATACACACCTCTAGAGGACTCTTAGAAAAAGCAAGTTTTCATCTGGGGACTTCCTTCTTTGGGCTTAACCACTTTTAGAAGTTGTCGCAATGTTTCGGGCGTCGGCGCCTCCCGCGGGAGACACGTCCGCCCGTCTCTCTCTCGTTCCAAAAAATACGAAACGAAACAAATGGGCATCGAGGTTGTCGTTTAAAAAAAAATCGGGGGCGTGGGGAGGCGCGACAGGACTAGTAGTTCCCCACCCGCCCCCGCGTCCCAGCCTCACGCGGGGTTAACATGGACCAGTGCGGCTGCTATAGCTACAGCTGTGGTTTGTCAATAGCTTTTTCCAGGCTCTCTACTTATATCCAAAGTTGGTAGCTAATCTAATGAGTGGCTCCTCCAAACTTAACTAATCAGATCAATTTTCACCTGTGGACTTCCTTCTTTGGACCAAGCCTAGACCAGTCCATCAGCTATAGCTACAGCTGTAGTTTATAACTACAGCTGTCTCACAGTGGCACTGAGAGCTCTATAGAAAACACTACACAGCTTGTTATATAACTAAGTTGCATAACTAGCCTATATAGCTGTGGCTCGACATAACTTAGTAGCTATTTCAAATAGCAAGATCTTCTCTGTCCTTCTTTTACCAAGCCTAGACCAGTGCAGCAGATAGAGGTACATCTGTGGGCTATAGCCTTGTCACAGGCACTCCAGTGCAGAATGTAAAGAATTATATATACAAGGTGGCTATCAAAGTTCTTGTGTCTTTGTTGTTGTCATAGCTATATGTCTGGTATAGAGCCGGCCAGCAGCAGACCTTATCTAAACATATCAAGGAGCTATTTAGCTCTTTGAAAACTATATGCATAGATTAAAATACACTAGATGCTATGACTAGTGTACTTGTGAGACTTTCCCAAGGTTCCCCTGGGCCTTTTAAGTTGTAGATTCTAGGTGATAACTAATGACAACCACATAGTTGTTTTTAAACACCTGACATGGACTTTGATTGCTGCGAAGAGGATTAAAATTATGAAATTTGTTTCCAAGGCCCAGTGTGTGTGTGTGTGTGTTGTGTGTGTGTGTGTGTGTGTGTGTGTGTGTGTGCTACTACTACTTTATTAATAAACATGGTGAGTGATAACATAATATGGTTAGTTTTGGAGTGTTACAAAGTCCCTGAAGAAGGCAAAAGGTGTACTATTTTTAGAGGGGAAACAAAATAACAACAAACTATATAATTGACTTGTCAAAAAAAAAAAAAAAAAGAGAGGAAAACTAAGGATTTTCCATTAAAGACCACCAACACTTCGAGGAACTCTATAAATATTAATAGGTAAAGAGTTTTATGAAAGTTTGTGTGGTCTATATTGATAGGTTCTTTTTCCCCCAATTCAAGTTAGTTCTATTTTTAACATTTTTTGTCTTGTGTCTGCGTATATGTGCAGCTGATTTATAGCTTAATCCACTATGAGAAGGAAAGTTAACAAGGGCAATGACCTGGACAGTGTACATATGCATGCATATGCTCTCTCCTGGCATCACTTGTGTACATGCTCTCTCCTGGCAACATTTTATATGGCTATAGATATGCTCTCTCCTGGTATCACTGTATATAGACCAGTGGATAGATACTGAAAAGGTCCCCCCCCCCCCCCCCCCAGTCTATATAACCTGCACTCTGATTTTATGTTAGTTCAAACATAGTTATTTACAAAATGACTTGATATACATGCATTATCCGGTTGCATGTATGGTACATCAGCAATTCAAAATGGCTGCTGTGCGCCATTGGCTAAATTTGGGCAAAATGTTTTCTTTTGATCAAATTGATTAAAAAACCATGTGCAATATCAATTTTAACTAATTTTGGGTCAAGGAATTCATTAGAAAACAATTTATCCATTTTAAGGTCATCTTCATTGTAAAATTATATGATGTGGTCACGGATGCATTCAAACTTAGTCTGATTCGTAGTAAGTATCCTCATAGCTACATATTGGTGACTCTTCATCTTCATCTTGGTTTGACTGCTGGCAGCTAACCAGGATTTCTTCTAGGTCAGTTGGCATCATCTCATTGTGAGTCCACTGGAAACGCAGTGAGCCTTGCTCTAAGACCCAACCATGTTTCAATGGAGATGGAATTTGTGGAGATTTGATCAGTGCTCTCCACCAAATGTATGATTGGAAGTTTGCTCTTTCAATGTGTATTTTGAGACTAGATTGGCAAGGTGGGAGTAGGCTGATATCTATGCCAATGTCAGTGCTCAGTAGTCCTTTAGATTTCCTTGTTGAAAAGTGTTGGAAGAAAACATCAAACCGGCAGCTATTGATAAAAGATGTGGTCTTCGAGCCATATATATAACATGTAAATTTCTCCAACACCTTATGATCCTCTTCAGTGACAATTTCATCATGTCCAGCTGGTCAAAAGTGCTACCAAAAGTGTTAATGAAGGCAGGATCACTCAGCATTTTCTTGTAAGGCTTGACCTTCCCCTTTCTCATAAATGCACTGGTAGTGTCACACCCGGTGAACGCATGAAAGCGTAGGACTGCTTCACTAACACTAGCACCAATGTGATGTCGCACTGCATTGATATCGATCCTCCTCCTTTTGTTTACCTGATTGCTGATAAGATCATCGTAGGCCAGTGAGTACAACTCAACACCATCACTCGTCTATTCCCAGCACTCTTTACCTAGAGTGAACATGATCTGGTGACCCTCTAGCCTAGAGGCATATTTTGGAGACTGCCATTCCTTCAAGATAAACTTTGAGAGCTGGCTCTTGGTTTGATTGTTCGACAAGAAGCCTTTGAAACCTCAACAGACTTAATTGATGCCTGAATGTAGTGTCATTTACAAAATCGACACGGTGAGTTTTAGGCAAGGTATTCCACAATTGCTCTGCCAGTTCCCCAAAGGTTCTTGTGATTGATTGAGCCTGGATGTGTGCTGCAGCATCAATGATGGTAGCAGCATTATGTGGCCACTCACTTATCTGGAAGTCCCCTTCAAGATGATGCAGGAGTGTTGATTTGTCTGTTTTCAGTGGGCATCCATCTGCAGTTGCCATACTCCAAGGAATCACTCCAAGGAATCACTCCAAGTTCAAATGACAATGCTTTCTCCAAACTGATATTATGCTGAGCAGATAAAAGGATGAGCTGCCCAAAGAAATTGCGCTGAGCTTGTATAGAAATACATTTGTTCCTGGCCTTGATAGTTTTTCTCTCCGCTTGCTTTTGGAATGTCAGATGGTTACTCTTCTTGATTGGCTCATGAAATTTTACAAAGCCTCCAGATACTCGCAGTTCCAGAAAGAGCATTGAAAGACTTCCTGGAACTGCGAGTATCTGGAGGCTTTGTAAAATTTAAGTGCAACAACAATTATACAAATCATCTGTATATTTGAACCTAGTCCACAGAGAAGGGCCCTAGTAACACAATAAGCGGCTAACAATGAACAGGTTACTAGCCTAACAAAGGCTAATAAAAAGAAAAGTACACGAAAAAAATGTAAATCAGAATCAGAAGATGCAAGTTGATACTGACACTGCCTAATTAATTACGAATCAATGCAAACTTAATCAACTGCTATTTTTAACCTCACCAGTGGCCATATATTTTTTACAATGAAGACCTCAAAATTGACAAATTATGTCTCCAATGAATTTCTCCAATCCTAAATTATATTACACATATTTTACATCAATTCGATTAAAAAATAGTATTTTGTATCAAATTTAGCCAGCAGTGCACAGCGGCCATCTTGGATTGCTCATTTACCATACTTGCAACCAAAAATTGCATGTATATCAAGCATTTTTGTAAAACACCTGGGTTTAAACTAACATAAAATCACAGTGGCAGTTATATAGACTGGGGGGGGAGGGGGGTTTCGGCAGCCCTTGGACTAATATGGCTGTGCACATGCTCTCTCCTGGCAACATTTTATATGGCTATAGATATGCTCTCTCCTGGCATCACTGTATATGGCTGTGTACATGCTCTCATTTTATATGGCTATAGATATGCTCTCTCCTGGCATCACTGTATATGGCTATGCACATGCTCTCTCCTGGCATCACTGTATATGGCTATGCACATGCTCTCTCCTGGCATCACTGTATATGGCTATGCACATGCTCTCTCCTGGCATCACTGTATATGGCTATGCACATGCTCTCTCCTGGCATCACTGTATATGGCTGTGCACATGCTCTCTCCTGGCATCACTGTATATGGCTGTGCACATGCTCTCTCCTGGCATCACTGTATATGGCTGTGCACATGCTCTCTCCTGGCATCACTGTATATGGCTATGCACATGCTCTCTCCTGGCATCACTGTATATGGCTATGCACATGCTCTCTCCTGGCATCACTGTATATGGCTATGCACATGCTCTCTCCTGGCATCACTGTATATGGCTGTGCACATGCTCTCTCCTGGCATCACTGTATATGGCTGTGCACATGCTCTCTCCTGGCATCACTGTATATGGCTGTGCACATGCTCTCTCCTGGCATCACTGTATATGGCTGTGCACATGCTCTCTCCTGGCATCACTGTATATGGATGTGCTTATGCTGTCTCCAGGCAAGAGTGTATATGGATGTGCTTATGCTTGGCAACTAACTTGGTTTATCAGCTTTACTAGCTTTCTGGCTCTCTCCTGAAATGTCCATTTTGTCTCTTCCTGTCTCTAAGTTGCTGAGGACAATATACAGACAATATTACTTTATCAGGGGGTGCAGTTATCAGGGGGTGCAGTGGCACTCCTACATTGGTTTGACCCTTATTTCAAAACGGCAGATGACTTTACCCCCCTCCCCCCCCCCCCCAAAAGTTCAAACACACAGCTTCTTGGCTGCCTAATGGTGGTTTTAGCTCCAGAAAGATTCCAAGCATTCCCTGAGTCCTTCGCTAAGGTAATAAACGACCATAGAAAGTGTTAAAGAACTTGAAATCCACCTTCAAGGAGCTACCTCTGTTTCAACGTCTATCTTTGCCCCCTCACATATCTTGTGTATAGTAAATCCATTCCATAAACTTTTAGCACCAGAAGACTCCTGATCTTCCAATGCACGTCCACAACTGATCGATCGGTTGCTTGATTGCGCTAAACGGGCGTGTGTCGAGGTATTAGATGACATAATCAAGATAGCTCACATGCTATTAATTTTTGTAATCAGTATTGGGTAGAGGTTGTCATTCAAAGTGTATGCTCTAAAATGTGTTCTCGAGTTACACTGTTCCGGTTAGTTGAATCTGAACCGAGTTGTTGGTTGGTTTACAGATGAATAACTTTCAAACGGAAAGTTAACTAAAGTTAACAAAAGTGAGCAACTGTACACATTATATATAATGCTATGCGTGTGTACATTAAATAATTATGGCATAGAATAATGTCTGCTATGTTTAGTTAGCTCTGGAGTTCTCCCGTGCTCCTCTTGCCAGCTTCTTGGAGGAGGCTGTAGCTGGTCCCTGGCTGACTTCATAAGCAACTGCTGCACAAGTTGTGAATAGTTGAGATGAAGTGTTTTATAGGAGTGGTTCACCTCTTGCTCGTTGGTTCGCTGCTGTTTGTACGCCATAATGGTGAACTGTAAACAACAAACAAACAAACAAAAGTACTACAACAACTGTAAACAACAACAGACAAAAAGTACTACAACTATAAAAAAAACAAAAAGTACTACAACTATAAACAACAACAAACAAAAAGTACTACAACGATAAACAACAACAAAAAGTACTACAACTTTAAACAACAACAAACAAAAAGTACTACAACTATAAACAAAAAGTACTACAACGATAAACAACAACAAAAAGTACTACAACGATAAACAACAACAAAAAGTACTACAACTATAAACAACAACAAAAACAAACAAACAAAAAGTACTACAACAATAAACAATAAACAATAAACAACAAAAAAAAATAACTAAAATGTTTTTTTTACATTTATTTTATTTAAAAACACAGCTGTTAATGCATCGACTGGCAAGGAAACAAGTTAGATGACCCTTTACCATTTATAATAAATATTATACTGCTTTTTAAAAACTATGTTTGGTGTGTAAAGTACACATATTTACACCAAGTGAGTTTTGAGCTGAGATATAAGTTCATTTGCTTTTGTCCCGTCGTATTATAATAGTAGTTGAACCAATGCAGGGACTGCTATGTACCACAATGTACAGAGTAACGAGTCATCTAACTGGCTGTGGTCCACATGGGCACATCTTGTCTCCTTGCTTTATGTCGATCCAATATGGCTGTTCTAAAACACATTTTTGTTCTTATTATTGTGCTCCTTCTTTGGCATGTCCATTTTGTTTCAGCCGTCATGTTGTGACGCTGCCCCGGGATTCCCTGCTCTCTCCTAGCATGTTTGATGTAGATTTGCTTGTTTGCTTCTTGGGGCTCTCCTTTCTCCCCCTCAGGGCTCTCCTATCTCCCCCTCAGGGCTCTCCTCTCTCCCTTTGTTGCTGTATGGACGTTGCTGTTGTCTCTCTTTCGGCCTTTATTCACACTGGTCTGGATTCCATCCTCAATCTGTTTTGTCACGTTTCTTTTGGTGGACCAGCTGCTTTGTGCAGGGTCATGTGAGACTGTGCTGCCTCTTCCAGTTAGGAGTGTGCAGGGACATACAAGACTATGCTGCCTCTTCCAGCCAGGGACATGTGAGACTGTGCTGCCTCTTCCATTTAGGAGTGTGCAGGGACATTTGAGACTGTGCTGCTAGGAACTCGAATAACAGTTTTGTTCAAAGTCCAAGGTTTAATGGAAAGCAAACTTTGTACATGCGAACCTTCGACCTTGTACGACATATACATACATACCTCTGATACATACAATATATTTTCAATGCTATGTCCCGGCAGTTCGCTGCCGAGACAAAAACCACACCCAATCAGGGTGGCCCCCTCCCCGCGCTGTAGTTCTGGTACAGGGACAAACTCACCACGTTCCTAGCAATGTAACAGCCACCAGTCATGTTCAGAAATCAGTGCATACATTTCTAGCCCCACGCAGCTATGACCCCATCTCTCTCTTCCATCTTCGCTCATTGTCTGCAGGTGTCAGGAAATGGTGGACGCATACATTCAGGACACAAGTGCGGAAGTTATGCTACAACTGGGTGGAGACATGAGGAAGATAAAGCTTTGCTTCAGCTTGATGAAGGTATTTACATGTGGAGGAGTCGGCTTTGTTGTTGTTGCATATTTGTTGTTGCTGCATATTTGTTGTTGTTGCATATTTGTTGTTGTTGCATATTTGTTGTTGTTGCATATTTGTTGTTGTTGTTGCATTGTTGTTGCATATTTGTTGTTGTTGTTGCATATTTGTCGTTGTTGCATATTTGTTGTTGTTGCATATTTGTTGTTGTTGTTGTTGCATATTTGTTGCATATTTGTTGTTGCATATTTGTTGTTGCTGCATATTTGTTGTTGCTGCATATTATTTGTTGTTGTGGTTGTTTATATATTATCTCGTTCCATATTTGTACATGTTGTATGTGGGTTGTGCCATGGGCAATCCTAGGATCGTCCATGCATGTCCACCAACTTGTTGCTCCCACCTGATACTGGCTAGGGCTACGATAGGGCTAGAGCTAGGGTTAAGATAGGGCTAAGGCTAGGGTTATGGAGGGCTAAGGCTGAGATTAGGATAGGGATAAGGCTGAGTTTAGGATAGGGCTAAGGCTGAGATTAGGATAGGGCTAAGGCCGAGTTTAGGATAGGGCTAAGGCTGAGATTAGGATAGGGCTAAGGCTAGGGTTAGGATAGGGCTAAGGCTGAGATTAGGATAGGGTTAAGGCAGGATAGGGCTAAGGCTAGGGTTATAGATAGGGCTAAGGTTACGGTTAAGGCTAGGGTAAAATTAGGGCAGAGCTAAGGATGAGACAAGAATAGGGCTAAGGCTGGGCTAAGAATAGAATAGGGCTAAGAATAGAATAGGGCTAAGACTAGGGCTAAGGCTAGGGCTAAGAGTAAGATAAGGCTAGGACTAAGATTAGGATAAGGCTAGGGCTGAGGCTAGGCTAAGAGTAAGATAAGGCTAGGGCTAAGAATAGGATACGGTAAGGCTGAGGCTAGGGCTAAGAGTAAGATAAGGCTAGGGCTGAGGCTAGGGCTAAGAATAGGATACGGTAAGGCTGAGGCTAGGGCTAAGAGTAAGATAAGGCTAGGGCTGAGGCTAGGGCTAAGAGTAAGATGGGCTAAGAATAGGACATGGCCAAGGCTAGGGCTGCAGGACATCACTAGACATGGTTCTCTTCTTGTCCTATGTAATACTTAGGACATCATCAAACAGAATGTCCAAGAATCCCAGGAGCTGATCATTCCAACCCAGTCCAAGGAGAGTGTCAGTGTAGGGGCACCATCAGCAGACGAGGAGAAGGGAAGTTGGAGTGTTCAAGATAGAGACGTCAGCCTCAAGCTAGAACTGGAGATGCTGCAAGACAGACTGCACCAGAGAGACGAGGAGATCGCGATTGTCCTGCGTGTGCTGAAGCAGGAACGCAAGAGGGCAGACATCGCTGAAACAGCTCTAGCCGAAGTGGGAGTGACGGTCCGTCCAGTCAGTCCTGCCTCTCCCGATTGCATTAGTCCTGTACGGCTGGCTAGGAATGTCATGCTGTCAACTTCTTCAGCTTCTAGCAGTGCGACTGTTTGTGAAGGGAAGATGCCATCACGAGGTGTGGAGGTTGTGGGCAGAGGTGAGAAGAGGGTAGGATTCGTGGGTGATGAAGGAGGGGCTGGGCAAGATGCTCCGATTACCGGCCCAGCTTTGCAGAGCAGCCATGATTCTGAAGAATGGGGAGAAGTCTTGAAGCAAGGTAAGTAAGGTGAGGTGAGCAGGTAGATTGTGAGACGCAATACCCTACATAGTGTGTGTGTGGGGGGGGGGGGGGGGGTTGTTTTTGCAGTGTTGTGTGCTATACATATACATAGGATGCTGTGGTCATTGTTGCCTGCAAGATTTGCACTGCTTATGTGATGCTGTGGTCATATTTGCTCTGCCTGGGCCAAGGTTGTGGCAGTGTTGTGTGATGTTTGTATGAGATCTCTCTCTGAGACGTTGTTAAAATATGCAGAGCTAGCACGTGCCAGGCAAGAAGCGTTTGATAACTTCAAGAAGAACCATGCAGATGCTGGAGCAATGGAGTATCTCAGGAAGGTCCTCATTGCAAAGTTAGTCACTGTCTCTTCTGGTTAGCACTCCTTGTAGTGTAAGAGGTGGACATTGTCATGTCCTCTTCTGCCCTACAGCTGTTTGTTTCCTGCATATTATGTGCATCACTGTGTGTGTGTGTGTGTGTGTGTGTGTGTGTGTGTGTGTGTGTGTGGATGTGTGTGTGTGTGTTATAGGTACAAAGAGGCAAAGGATTTTGGCGAGCAAGTTAACAAGATACGTCTGCATGTCAGTAAGTCACCTCCACAGACAGTAACTTGCGAAAATAATAATAGTAGTAGTAGTAGTAGAAATCTGTGCAGCCTGCAGCAGCAAATATTCTGTGGGTTCCATTGCTTCTTTGTTTTTTTGGCCAACATTTCAATTGAAATACTTCACTCTTCGTCAGGTGAATTTAAAAACAATGCAACATATCCATGGAAACACTTTTCACTCTAAATGCATGTGACTCATGACCTGTCTGAATGCTGAGGTGTGTAGGCATAGCAACACATCAGACTGGTGATGATGCATGACCTGTCTGAATGCTGGAGATATGAGTCACATGCATCATCACCTGTCTGATGTGTTGCTATGCCTACGCACCCCAGTATTCAGACATGTCATGAGTCACATGCATTTATATATGCAATGCGTTGCCAGCGTGTGGGGACTAGGGGTGCCTTGACCCCCCCCCCCCCCCCCCCACAGCCAGTGATGACCTCGGATTTTCTCTCTGAAGTTATTTAAAACATTGCTAGAAGCCACTATTGCCGGAAACGGCCCAGCATGGAAGGCTTCACTTCAAAACTGACCTCTCTCACCACCTACCTTGCTGAATCCACCAAGAGCTCGTGCAGTGCCTCCCAACCCAGCCCCTCACTCACATATCCCCTTTCTTTAGGGATATACTTGCTGCATTAGAGCTCAGTTACCAATGAACTACACTTGCTACATTAGAGCTCAGTTACCAATGAACTGCACTTGCTACATTAGAGCTCAGTTACCAATGAACTGCACTTGCTACATTAGAGCTCAGTTACCAATGAACTACACTTGCTACATTAGAGCTCAGTTACCAATGAACTACACTTGCTACATTAGAGCTCAGTTACCAATGAACTGCACTTGCTACATTAGAGCTCAGTTACCAATGAACTGCACTTGCTACGTTAGAGCTCAGTTACCAATGAACTGCACTTGCTGCATTAGAGCTCAGTTACCAATGAACTGCACTTGCTGCATTAGAGCTCAGTTACCAATGAACTGCACTTGCTACATTAGAGCTCAGTTACCAATGAACTGCACTTGCTACATTAGAGCTCAGTTACCAATGAACTGCACTTGCTACATTAGAGCTCAGTTACCAATGAACTGCACTTGCTACATTAGAGCTCAGTTACCAATGAACTGCACTTGCTACATTAGAGCTCAGTTACCAATGAACTACACTTCCTACATTAGAGCTCAGTTACCAATGAACTGCACTTGCTGCATTAGAGCTCAGTTACCAATGAACTGCACTTGCTACATTAGAGCTCAGTTACCAATGAACTGCACTTGCTGCATTAGAGCTCAGTTACCAATGAACTGCACTTGCTACATTAGAGCTCAGTTACCAATGAACTGCACTTGCTACATTAGAGCTCAGTTACCAATGAACTGCACTTGCTACATTAGAGCTCAGTTACCAATGAACTACACTTGTTGCATTAGAGCTCAGTTACCAATGAACTACACTTGCTGCATTAGAGCTCAGTTACCAATGAACTGCACTTGCTACATTAGAGCTCAGTTACCAATGAACTGCACTTGCTGCATTAGAGCTCAGTTACCAATGAACTGCACTTGCTACATTAGAGCTCAGTTACCAATGAACTGCACTTGCTACATTAGAGCTCAGTTACCAATGAACTACACTTGCTGCATTAGAGCTCAGTTACCAATGAACTGCACTTGCTACATTAGAGCTCAGTTACCAATGAACTACACTTGCTACATTAGAGCTCAGTTACCAATGAACTGCACTTGCTGCATTAGAGCTCAGTTACCAATGAACTTCACTTGCTGCATTAGAGCTCAGTTACCAATGAACTGCACTTGCTACATTAGAGCTCAGTTACCAATGAACTGCACTTGCTGCATTAGAGCTCAGTTTCCAATGAACTACACTTGCTACATTAGAGCTCAGTTACCAATGAACTGCACTTGCTACATTAGAGCTCAGTTACCAATGAACTGCACTTGCTACATTAGAGCTCAGTTACCAATGAACTGCACTTGCTGCATTAGAGCTCAGTTTCCAATGAACTACACTTGCTACATTAGAGCTCAGTTACCAATGAACTGCACTTGCTACATTAGAACTGTTACCAATGAACTGCACTTGCTACATTAGAGCTCAGTTACCAATGAACTGCACTTGCTACATTAGAGCTCAGTTACCAATGAACTGCACTTGCTACATTATAGCTCAGTTACCAATGAACTACACTTGCTACATTAGAGCTCAGTTACCAATGAACTGCACTTGCTACATTAGAGCTCAGTTACCAATGAACTGCACTTGCTACATTAGAGCTCAGTTACCAATGAACTGCACTTGCTACATTAGAGCTCAGTTACCAATGAACTACACTTGCTACATTAGAGCTCAGTTACCAATGAACTACACTTGCTACATTAGAGCTCAGTTACCAATGAACTGCACTTGCTACATTAGAGCTCAGTTACCAATGAACTGCACTTGCTGCATTAGAGCTCAGTTACCAATGAACTACACTTGCTACATTAGAGCTCAGTTACCAATGAACTACACTTGCTTGTACATTAGAGCTCAGTTACCAATGAACTGCACTTGCTGCATTAGAGCTCAGTTACCAATGAACTGCACTTGCTACATTAGAGCTCAGTTACCAATGAACTACACTTGCTACATTAGAGCTCAGTTTCCAATGAACTACACTTGCTACATTAGAGCTCAGTTACCAATGAACTGCACTTGCTACATTAGAGCTCAGTTACCAATGAACTACACTTGCTGCATTAGAGCTCAGTTACCAATGAACTGCACTTGCTACATTAGAGCTCAGTTACCAATGAACTGCACTTGCTGCATTAGAGCTCAGTTACCAATGAACTACACTTGCTACATTAGAGCTCAGTTACCAATGAACTGCATTTGCTACATTAGAGCTAAGTTACCAATGAACTACACTTGCTACATTAGAGCTCAGTTACCAATGAACTGCACTTGCTACATTAGAGCTCAGTTACCAATGAACTGCACTTGCTACATTAGAGCTCAGTTACCAATGAACTACACTTGCTACATTAGAGCTCAGTTACCAATGACTGCACTTGCTACATTAGAGCTAAGTTAACAATGAACTACACTTGCTACATTAGAGCTCAGTTACCAATGAACTACACTTGCTACATTAGAGCTCAGTTAGATGCACTCGCTAATTAGAGCTTGCATAATGCAAGCAGCTAATAATGCTGACCTGCCCCCCTCCCCAGGAGCCAATGATGGCCTCATATTTGACCTCACAGGTCAATTAAACATTTTGATAAATCACATTCTTCTCTTAATTTCTGTTGTGATGTAGAGAGCAAAATTTGAGCGAAACAAGTAGCTCTCTGCAGGAGCTAGGAGGGGAGAAAGGCTTGGATGCCCTTTTTAGTATGACATGTATAGCTCCAAATGTCAGACGAGGTTGTGCATGTCATTGGTCAGTAAGTATTATCTCCTGGAAACACACTATGGTTTAGGCAGGCTGAAGCTTATTAGGGTTGGGGCAGGCTAAAGCACTAGGATTGAGGCAGAATGAAGTGTACTAGTGTTGAGGCAGGCTGAAGCTTATTAGGGTTGAGACAGGCTAAAGCACTAGGATTGAGGCAGAATGAAGTGTACTAGTGTTGAGGCAGGCTGAAGCTTAGCATTTGGGCAGGCTGAAGCTTATTAGGGTTGAGACAGGCTAAAGCACTAGGATTGAGGTAGAATGAAGTGTACTAGTGTTGGGGCAGGCTGAAGCATACTATAGTTGAGACAGGCTTAATACTAGGGTTGGGGCTGTACTAGTGTTGAGGTAGGCTGAAGCATACTGGAGTTGAGACAGGCTGAAGTATACAGGATTGGGGGAGAGTGAAGCAAACTAGGGTTGTGGCAGGCTGAAGCATACTGGGGTTGAGACAAGCTGAAGCCGGGTGCTTTAGGTCAAACCACAAAAAACATGGATTATTGGATCAAATGACTTCAAATTTGTTGTTTGTTTAAATGCATTAGTCTTTGTTATCAACGATCAGATTTTTTTATTTTAATATTCCCACTGTTTGCTGGGTTCATATAGATGCCACGCCCACTAAGCAACATAACTTTTTATTATTATGAATTAAAAAAAAATTGATCGTTGAACACAAAGAGCAAAGAAAGAGCTTCAAAATGATATACAAGGTTTGGGCAAATTTTTTTATTTTACCTAGTTATGCTGTGAATGGCGATTGGAAACCAGAATTTGACAAAAAGCTGTTACAGCCGTCTAAAGGGGGACCGAGGGTATTTTTTATTTTTTTATTTTTTTAACTTGTGGTTACAACTTTAGAGCTCCGTAGATTCTGCAAACTTCATGGTATGGACTTGATGTATAGCTCAAAAGAGAGGTCTCTCTGTGTGCTCTCTTTTGATACCAAAATATGTTTCATAATGTATAAGAACTATAGGCAAGTCACTAGACCCTAAAGTGGAGGGATCTGCATCCCAAAAACCTCATCCAGAATAACTCCAGATTGCTAAGTGCAAAAAAAATTGAAATTGGTACGAGTGGCTAGAGGAAATCAACGCCCTCAATTTTCCACCCGCGCGCTTGACCAGGTAATCAATTTTTAACGCCTAATGAAAAAGGTCATTGCATGCTCTAGGGCCACTCGTTATTCTGGAGGTTTTTGGGATGCAGGTTTTTGAGGTCCCTCCACTTTAGGGTCTAGTAACTTGCCTATAGTTATACCTATGAAACATATTTTAGTATCAAAAGAGAGCACACAGAGAGACCTATCTTTTGAGCTATATATCAAGTCCATACCATGAAGTTTGCAGAATCTACGGAGCTCTAAAGTTGTAACCACAAGTTAAAATAAAAAATACCATCGAAACTCACCCTCCACGGACAGTCTTCTTTCCCAAGAATTGAATAGAGGTGTACGTACAAAAGTCACTATAAGTCCAGAATGGAGCATCCAAATCTTCTCAAATTTGGAATGCAGCATCTTACAGGTCCTGACAACATATTTATGGGATGGAGGGGGAAAAAACCCCAAAAACAAAAACAAAAAACATTGTTGGACCTGAAGCACCCCATTTTAAAAGTATACTAGGTTTGGGAAGAATGAAGTGTACTAGTGTTGAGGTAAGCTGAAACATACTGGGGTTGAGACAGGCTGAAGATTACTATAGTTGAGACAGACTGAAGTATACTGGGGTTGAAACAAGCTGAAGCTTACTATAGTTGAGACAGGCTGAAGTATACTGGGGTTGAGACAAGCTGAAGCTTACTATAGTTGAGACAGGCTGAAGTATACTGGGGTTGAGACAAGCTGAAGCTTGAGACAGGCTTAAGTATACTAGGGTTGAGGCAGGCTGAAGCATACTATGGTTAAGGCAGGATGAAGCATACTAAAGTGTACATCCTGTATATCAGAATGGTGTAACATAATGCATCATGTTACATCAAATAACTCCTGCATATGGGAGATGGCCATTGTTGTGTTTAAAAAATAAAACCTCATTATTTTGTGTTCAGATAAATTGAAGTCTCAGCTCGAAAAGTACAGGCTAGCAAGAAGACTTCATGAAGGCACCAGTCTGGCATCTGCCTCGGAGAACGAGAGAGAGGAGGAGCTAAAGAAGGAAGTGAAGGCCGAGAGAGCGAGGTACATGTGATCTAGAGCTACTCATATTCAGTGCATGTTTGCCATTGATTGTCCCCCCACAGTGCTGCAGCCCTAATATTGCCCTTTATTGCCCCTTTATCTCTGTACATGCAGCACTAATTGTATTCATTGATTCTCTATTGTGAGACACACTTTGCAATAATGAATATTGGTTAGTAAATTATTTATTTTTATACACATACAATTTTTTTATTTATAATAAAAATAAATTAATTAATTAAATTAAAAAACAGGACCACTAGTTGGTTGCAGGCTTGTAAGCCAACACCCTTGAATAGTATTCAGTAGAAAACTCATGGAATTAATAGATAGAACATGAGGATATACAAAATGGTGGCCAACAAAGCCTTACTTCCCCCTCCCCCCACCTCGTCAAAAAAGAAAAACATCAATCTCATGTCTCTGCTAAAACTCGTATTGGCAGCCTAAATGGCCGCTATTAGCTCGAAAAAACTCCCAATACCTTGAATCCTTCGCAAGGTAGTCAGCCCGCAGACCCCAGAACCATAAAAAATGTATGCCCAAAAATCCTTGAAATTCATATTCAAGGAGTTGTCTATCTATCATCTCTGTTTTCCCACCGCATGACTTGAGTAGGTCTATAAATAACATGACTTGAGTAGGTCTATAAATAACATGACTTGAGTAGTTAAACATGACTTGAGTAGGTCTATAAATAACATGACTTGAGTAGTTAACATGACTTGAGTAGGTCTATAAATAAAAGTTAAGCATGACTTGAGTAGGTCTATAAATAACATGACTTGAGTAGTTAACATGACTTGAGTAGGTCTATAAATAAAAGTTAAGCATGACTTGAGTAGGTCTATAAATAACATGACTTGAGTAGTTAACATGACTTGAGTAGGTCTATAAATAAAAGTTAAGCATGACTTGAGTAGGTCTATAAATAACATGACTTGAGTAGTTAAACATGACTTGAGTAAGTAGTTAAACATGACTTGAGTAGGTCTATAAATAAAAGTTAAGCATGACTTGAGTAGGTCTATAAATAACATGACTTGAGTAGTTAAACATGACTTGAGTAGGTAGTTAAACATGACTTGAGTAGGTCTATTAAGCATGACTTGAGTAGGTCTATTAAACATGATTTGAGTAGGTCTATTAAAAAAAGCTACAAAATTAGTACCAGAAGACTCAAAATGTTCCAATACATATTCACGATATCTGTTTCCTGGTATTGAAATACAGTTGGTAAGGATCATCTGCTGGTAAGTTCATGGATGTCCAATACATATTCACGATATCTGTTTCCTGGTATTGAAATACAGTTGGTAAGGATCATCTGCTGGTAAGTTCATGGATGATGCAATGAAGCTAATGCACTCGCTGCATTATAAACAGAGCGAATGATCCCTACTCCATTCTGGCTTGTGGAGTTCTTATTCCTGGGTATCTGTTAACTAGGTCCAAAGGAGGCTATAGTTGATCCTCTGCCCAAAACTTCTGTTGCTTGGTTGGTGGAATTCTCCTGTGCAATTGTTACCAAGTCATTGAAGGAACTGTAGCTGTTTACATGAGTGTACAGCTTTAACAACAGCAAGAAAATATGGCATGTGCTGATAGGTGTAGTGGACAACAAAAAGGAACAGATTAGGGGGGAAAGTGTTCAAGTGTCCTAGAACCCCAGAAGCTCTGAGTTGGAATTCTGATTTGGTGTAGTCCTCCATTGCTCAACTATATATGTGACCAGATTTGGGGGAAACATTCCGAACGCTGTTTCCCCCCCCCCCCCCCCCCCCCCAATTTTTTCCCAATTTTATTTATCTTTTAATATTGGCACCTAAAGATCATGGCCTAAATGAGCGTGGTGTTGCCTTTGGAGCTATATAGGCACGAGACAATTGCCCTCCAGCAAAGCACCAACAGCCGCCACTGGACTCAGCAAGGATGATGTACCAACCCCAACGTCTTGCCAAAGAAATGAACGCTAGAATTTAATGGAGTCCATTTTCTCAGTTTGTCCATTTTCGACAAATATGATTTTCTGGCCACTCAAAAATTAATTATCGGAGTATATAATTGCAATCCAAATGTGTTGCTGGGTGCATGCAAAGCTGTAGTTGCGAGGTGAAGCCGTATACTACTTACCTCGCTCGAGTGCATGGCCGTCGGAGCCTCTCACCATGTCGAGGCCTTACCTGGGACATTTCTTGAGAGCACTGGCTATTATTTTTGTCTGTTAAGTCATCTCTGTAAATCGGGCTAACTTGAAAAAGCCGCTGAAAGTACAACAGCTGAAGAAAGCGCATCTAATGTGCACACCACCTGCAAGGGCTTACTTGGTCCTCTAGGATGTGTACCTGGGCTTCTAACTGCCACAGGTTTATATATGGAGGATTGAAGTGCAATAATTATCGCTCACATTTAGACAGGTTTCTGCAATTCCAGTCTCACATAGAGAATCAACAACAACAACAAAAAAAACACACTTGAAACAAGTGCTTAAAACAGTTTTGGAAACAAGACTGTGCCCATGTAGACTACAACCTGTAAGATAACCCTTTACCATTCAAAACCTGGTCAACCCAGTAAAAGGTCGTCTAACTGGCTGTGTTCTAAGTGGGTGCGGCCTTATTTCCTTTTAAAAATTTATTTTAAATTTATCATTATATATTATTTTTATTATTATTATTTTAAAACATATATATAGTTGTTTGTTTTCAAATTAAATAGAACATACAATAGTCGGTGCTGTTATTTTAATCTCTCCTATTTGATCTGCTAACTAAGAGCCTCTGGAGGAGCAATTGAACTGTTGTGTGTGTGTGCGTGTGTGTGCTCTATGTGTGGTGTGCGTGCATTTTTCATGTGTGTCTACAAACTGTGTTTGCAGATTTAAAGAGCAGTGTGACGTTCTGAGCCTGATGAAGACGGAAGCAGAACACATGCAGCACTTGCTGCACAAGACCAAGGTCAAGATCCAGAAAGATTTTGAGGAGTGGTGGATCACTACTCACGGTTCTGGAGTCAGGAAGGGACTGGCACGTCCAAGAACGCCCACGAGGGCAGGCTTGGATAAAGCTGTGGAGACAAGTTTGGGAGATGCCGTGGGGTCAAGTTTAGGAGCCAGGGGGTTAAGTCCCAGGACAGCATGGCGGACTCCACCAGTTCCAACGTCTTCCTCGTCAGCATGGGAGAAGGAGGGAAGGGAAATTAGATCACAACAACAACAGCAACAACAACAGCAATCATCCAAAGACATCAACAGTGACTTGAGATGCCTCCGGGAGGCCACTGCTTCTCAATTCTCCCTCCAACAGCAACCGCATCGCTCTGATGTTTTGGGGAGCAGAGAAAAGTTGATTCCCCCGGGGAGAGCCGGAGGCAGAAGATCGAAGGACGCAGATTCTTATGATGTTGCCAGGACGGTGAAAGATGGCGGCACACATTTTTCACCAACGTCATTGTCATCTACTTTGCAGCCTGAATGTTCAGGGTCACTGAATCCAGCTGCCCGGGAGGACCGGCAGGAACGTGGAGGAGGAAGAAAGAGAGAAGTGGAAGGAGGTGCATTGTACGAGATGCCCAAGTTGAAGCTGAAAACTTCCAACAGCAGAGATGATCATGGGAGGTATATATGCATCACTAATCTGTAGTTACCCTTTACCCAATCAGAAGGTGGGTCCTATATATATACCAACCTTACAACTGGTATTTGTATGGTCAAGACATCAGGTTGACAATATTTCTCTGCTAGCACTGCATGTTTATATACTCTTGACATTTTGTTCTCACCAGCTGTCCATATTTTATACATGGGTAAAGGATCACCAAAATGGCTACAATCTTTTGGTTGTTCATTTGACCACTATAGAATTCCATGAAGACTCAAAAGGGGCTAATTGGGGAGGGGGGGGGGGGGGTAACTTTCAGCGAGGAAGGTCATGGGCACGTCAGATTTTGGGTAGGGGTGCTCCTAGTGGCATCACAGCACTTGGCATTGTCAGCCATTTTGTTTATGGATATATGCGTACTTATGCATGCATTTTTCTCTTTTCTGATGATAGCACACAAATAAGAATATGTAAAGCAAACATGGCAGCATCCCCAACAAACTAGCTAATGAGAGCTCGCCTAATGCCAACATTTGTACTCCTCTGCTAGATCCTTACCTTGGCAAAGCTGGCTACCTCACTCTATATAACTATATATACTATATACACTATATATATACTATATACACTATATATATACTATGTACACTATATACTATATATATGCTATATATACTGTCTAGGTATACACTATATATACTTTACTATATATATACACAATATATATACTAGGTATATATACACTAGATATATATACACTATGTATATAATAGGTATATATACACTATACTATATTATATATATATATATACTAATACACTATACTAGGTATATATACACTATGTATATAATATATAATATGTATATACACTATATATACACTATATACTATATACTATATTATATATACTAGGTATATATACACTATATACTATATACACACACTATATACTAGGTATATATATACTATATATACACTATATTATATATATTATATACACACTATATATATACTAGGTATATGGTATTGTATAGTTATGAAATGTACTACACTAATAGTTATGTTGTGTGTTAGATGCGGTAATGAGAAGTATTCCTCGTCCTTGGACTCAAACTCATCTCTTCCACTTACTGGAGACCCGAACGCTGACGAGGACATTATAGCCTTTTATAAGGCCAGACAAAAACTGATTAATAGGGCAGAAAAGAAACTGTGATTCTGTTGCTGTTGCATTGAGAGCTATTCATGTTATACACATCATATATGGCAAGGTTGTTGGTATCAGATAGTCCCATGAACCAGTTCCTGCTCTCTTTCTTTTTAACAGCATTTGTAAAAGGTATTATATTAGAAAAGGCATAGCATTTAATATACTACATTTGCATTTAGTAAAAGTTCTGAGGCAGCCATGTATCGACGACCATTACCGATCGTTCTCTTTCTGGTCCAGTTTATTGCCATTAAATGGATGTGTAGTACACCAGAGAAGGCCTGCAGCAAGCTTACAATGCTACCAGTGTGCACAGCAACTAGACTACTATTTCTTTCTAAAAATCATATTCTGTCACTTTTAAAATTGGTCTCTGCATATACACTATTCCCAAATCCAACCTAGCTGAACCATCCATGCATCACCGAAAGTATGGATGCATTGAAAGGGAAAAGGTTTGGAGGGGGGGGGGGGGGGGGGTTAATCCAGAAATGTGTCTATAAATAGATACACCTGTGCACTTTAAACTTACTTCTTCTAAATTTCTGAATGAATTTTCACCCTATTGCCACATACATGCACCTACACGTTTAAACTTGGTACTGGGATAGTCAACTACCACATGCATGCACCTACATGTTTAAACTTTGTACTGAGATAGTCAACTACCGCATGCATGCACCTACATGTTTAAACTGAGATAGTCAACTACCACATTCATGCACCTACATGTTTAAACTTGGTACTGGGATAGTCAACTACCGCATGCATGCAACTACATGTTTAAACTTTGTACTGAGATAGTCAACTACCACATGCATGCACCTACATGTTTAAACTTGGTACTGAGATAGTCAACTACCGCATGCATGCACCTACATGTTTAAACTTGGTACACTGGGATAGTCAACTACCACATTCATGCACCTACACGTTTAAACTTGGTACTGGGATAGTCAACTACCACATGCATGCACCTACACGTTTAAACTTGGTACTGGGATAGTCAACTACCACATGCATGCACCTACATGTTTAAACTTGGTACTGGGATAGTCAACTACCACACGCATGCACCTACATGTTTAAACTATAGTCAACTACCACATGCATGCACCTATGTTTAAACATGGTACTGAGATAGTCAACTACCACATACATGCACCTACATGTTTAAACTTGGTACTGGGATAGTCAACTACCACATGCATGCACCTACATGTTTAAACTTGGTACTGGGATAGTCAGCTACCACATGCATGCACCTACATGTTTAAACTTGGTACTGGGATAGTCAACTACCACATGCATGCACCTACATGTTTAAACTTGGTACTGGGATAGTCAACTACCACATGCATGCACCTACATGTTTAAACTTGGTACTGAGATAGTCAACTACCGCATGCATGCACCTACATGTTTAAACTTGGTACTGGGATAGTCAACTACCACATGCATGCACCTACATGTGTAAACTTGGTACTGGGATAGTCAACTACCACATGCATGCACCTACATGTTTAAACTTGGTACTGGGATAGTCAACTACCACATGCATGCACCTACATGTTTAAACTTGGTACTGGGATAGTCAACTACCACATGCATGCACCTACACGTTTAAACTTGGTACCGAGATAGTCAACTACCACAGCACTTCTTGCTGTCATTCCCTCTCTCTCCCTCTCTTTTTAACAATATAATTTTTATAACTACATGTGAAAATGAACTACATGTGAAAATGAGAATAAAAATCACCAGAAACTGCATTAGGCATATTCATAACTGCACGTCATTTTCTCATTTTGACATCAGACATAAATTCATCTGCTTCAGCTATTAGTTCATCTAAGTCCTCTTCTTCTCCTTTCTCCCCTGCAGGCATCGCCCATTCACTGTCCTCAGAGTCATTGCCATAGCTCGAACTAGTCCCTAGTGAAGAAGAACAAAATAGCATAGTAGCTTTAACCAAGTGTCTAGGAAAAACTATTTAAGTCACAGGCACTCTCCCTGTGTGCATTAGAGACCAGCATAGGCTTCTAGTCCCATTTAGAAGTTGGTAAAGGATTACCGTGCTTCCTCGCATATGCTAAACTTACTTGAAATAGGAGGCAGCATGTTAAAACTGAACTCTTGGGTACAAGGTTTGTACGCAATTATCTAAAGGGCATTCAATTCACAAGACGAGAAAATATATAACTTCAGTCCTCGAGTGGTACAGTGGTCGGTTCAACAAGTATATATATGCATGTGTTAGCACGAGTGCTAGTGCCCACGTGAGGGGGAGGAGCTAGCTATCACTGCTTCTATATTGTACAGTACACTGAAACTGGTCCAAACATTTAGCAGTTGAACAGCGTCTTTGACTATTCAATGGTTCATTATGCAAAGTATGTATGTAAATAGTATGCAGAATCCCACCTGTGCTGCTTGGGTTTATTCTCCGTGTACCATGAACTGACAGAAATCAAACTATTAATTTTTAGAGAGAAATCACTGGCTGAGGAAACACGGGCCCAAAATACGATACCACTCACACACCCTCTAAACCATGACTCACTACTCACACACCCTCTAAACCATGACTCACTACTCACACACCCTCTAAACCATGCCTCACTACTCACACACCCTCTAAACCATGCCTCACTACTCACACACCCTCTAAACCATGACTCACTACTCACACACCCTCTAAACCATGACTCACTACTCACACACCCTCTAAACCATGCCTCACTACTCACACACCCTCTAAACCATGACTCACTACCCACACACCCTCTAAACCATGACTCACTACTCACACACCCTCTAAACCATGACTCACTACTCACACACACCCTCTAAACCATGACTCACTACTCACACACCCTCTAAACCATGACTCACTAATCACACACTCTAAACCATGACTCACTACTCACACACCCTCTAAACCATGACTCACTACTCACACACCCTCTAAACCATGACTCACTAATCACACACTCTAAACCATGACTCACTACTCACACACCCTCTAAACCATGACTCACTACTCACACACCCTCTAAACCATGACTCACTACTCACACACCCTCTAAACCATGACTCACTACTCACACACCCTCTAAACCATGACTCACTACTCACACACCCTCTAAACCATGACTCACTACTCACACACCCTCTAAACCATGCCTCACTACTCACACACCCTCTAAACCATGACTCACTACTCACACACCCTCTAAACCATGACTCACCACTCACACACCCTCCAAACCATGACTCACTACTCACACACCCTCTAAACCGTGACTCACTCCTCACACACCCTCTAAACCATGACTCACTACTCACACACCCTCTAAACCATGACTCACTACTCACACACCCTCTAAACCATGACTCACTACTCACACACCCTCTAAACCATGACTCACTACTCACACACCCTCTAAACCATGACTCACTACTCACACACCCTCTAAACCATGACTCACTACTCACACACCCTCTAAACCATGACTCACTACTCACACACCCTCTAAACCATGACTCACTACCCACACACCCTCTAAACCATGACTCACTACTCACACACCCTCTAAACCATGACTCACTCCTCACACACCCTCTAAACCATGACTCACTACTCACACACCCTCTAAACCATGACTCACCACTCACACACCCTCTAAACCATGACTCACTACTCACACACCCTCTAAACCATGACTCACTACTCACACACCCTCTAAACCATGACTCACTACTCACACACCCTCTAAACCATGACTCACTACTCACACACCCTCTAAACCATGACTCACTCCTCACACACCCTCTAAACCATGACTCACTACTCACACACCCTCTAAACCATGACTCACTACTCACACACCCTCTAAATGACTCACTTTCTGTCATATTTTCCTACTTTTCACATATTTTCGGCTTGTGATTAAAATTCAGCTCTTTTTTAAAAAAGGCTGTCGTACATTAAAAAGAACAACAACACCAACAAAGTAGTAGCAACAACAGAAGCAACAACAACAACAGCAGCAACAACAACCAGGGTTTCATTTAGAAAATTGTCCAAGGGGGGGGGCAACTGGAGGAATCTGGATATTAAAAGGGGGGCATGATGTCAAGCACTTATCAACATCAATAAGAATTTTAATAATACAATTTCCAAAGGGGGGCAAAAAGGTTCCAAGGGCCCCCCCCCTAAATGAAACCCTGAGTCAACAGATTACCAAATGACTGTCTATGTTAAATTGAGATTGCATACAAGAGGTTGCAGAGATGCTCTCACTAATCAAGAAGTACATATGACCGCTACAGTATGGAGACCTATGGAGACCACGTTACCTTGTAGGAACCTATAAAGGTCTGGCAATTTAAACCCGGATGCGTATTTTAAAGCACACAGCGACTATTAACACTTGCATGGGAGATTTGGGGGGAGAAAGTATATACTGTATGGCTCCCAGAAAAATGCATCTAGGCAAAAATCGCAACATATCAGAGAAAATCCCAACGTTCAGCTTACACAAACGTTCAGCTTACACAAATAATATATATATATAATTTTTTTTTAATCTTTAATTAAACTAGTGATATTGTGATCGCCATGGTGCATAGAAACTGGAAGAATGCCTACTTCAAGTGTGGTGACCTAGCACAGTCATAAGTACCAACAGCTTCATGCATGCCTGTCTGGTCATCATGGGGGACATACACGACCTTACAAAGAGGGCCCATACTGCATACCCTCATTACCTGAGACGCTGTGGTCATCAATGAAGCTGTCCTGGTAGTCGTAGGTGTTTGGCTGGCTATCTTCGTCGCTGTCTCCAGTAAGCACGCTCTTCTTTGTACCTGTTTGTGTGTGTATTATGCAGTTCACAAGCAAGTACTTACAAGTCACAGTCCTTGGCTGCAAGCAACATACATAGAAGAACCACTTTCCAACACTGAACACAGCCAAGAAAATTTAAAAAAAGTTCTTACCTTTTCCTGCCCTCCTTCTTGTCTTTGCTGATGTCACATCTCTGTCAGAGCTGCCGGCGAAATGGGAATACTCTCTGCGGTGCTCGGGGTTCTTCCTGAAGCACTGGGCACCATATCGACACACCGGCTTGTCAGATTCCCCATCCCCTCCTCCTCCTCCACCTCCACTGTCTTCACTGTCGCTCGCGGCTGCAAAGTCGTGGGAATACTCTCTGAAGTGGATGGGGTTCTTCCTGATTGAGGTAATGATATAATAATGCTTTATTATCGTTTAGTCTTTGACGAGTCGCAACCTTATTAAATACACGGAATATGTTCGGCATCACTGCTCTTTCAGTCGCTTGAGCCATGTACCACACATCCTCCACCCTTTGATAACTCCATGCATCATTCGCTGTCTCAAGTGAAATAGTGCGTGCCATCTATTAGACTCTATAATTGTATTGCAGCATCCCCAAAGCTGAAACACACCTAGCATCACAAAATGCTTACACTCATGAGTATTTAGTGTCTCGATGCAAGCAGAATAGCTGAGAGTCATCCACCCCACAGGAGCAGCCAACAACGTGATCACAATTTCTTTTGATGCATTTCTGAAAGATAGACGGAGTGCTCAGAAGATGACCCCCCCCCCCCCCCCCCTCCAGTCTTAGCAGGTGTAGCACCCTGCGATTGCCGGCGAGAGGGCAGAAGTATAGCATGCAATAAGGAACTGGAGAAGCCAGTAATGATGCCTCCTCAATGGATGAAGTTGTCCTGCAAGGAAGAAGAAACTCGACTAGACTTGGAGCATGTTCATCATGGGTGCATCGCAGGCAGTGGGAGTTCACCTCCATACGAGGACATTTCTCCATGCACGTGGAGCAGGTTGGAGTCCTAACTGCAGACACTTCCTGAATGTATTTTGTTGCTTGTATCTGGTGCTGCTGAGGCATAGGGAGATGTTCTGCGAGAGTTGGTAAAGTATCACTCGCATGTTGTCCTTAAAGTTGCTCTCCTCTGTTCCTCTGTCTCTGCAGCAGACTTGACTCTCCGCCTCGCTCTACCCCTGGCACTTCCTTTAATTATCCTGGTTCTCCTCATTATCTTCGGCACACTTTGCTCTTTCCCATTTCTTGCTCCCATTTCCATCCTTACACTGAACTGTCTCCTAGCAGTGCAATTATGCGCATGCGCAGAATTACGACGTTGCAGTTCATACACCCGTACCGAGGCCATTTATTGCTACAAGGGATAAACATATGTACTACTCACACCCGAGGAAACATGCACTATTCACACCCGAGGAAACACATGTACTACTCACACCCGAGGAAACATGCACTATTCACACCCGAGGAAACACATGTACTACTCACACCCGAGGAAACATGCACTATTCACACCCGAGGAAACACATGTACTACTCACACCCGAGGAAACATGCACTATTCACACCCGAGGAAACACATGTACTACTCACACCCGAGGAAACACATGTACTACTCACACCCGAGGAAACACATGTACTACTCACACCCGAGGAAACATGCACTATTCACACCCGAGGAAACACATGTACTACTCACACCCGAGGAAACATGCACTATTCACACCCGAGGAAACACATGTCTACTCACACCCGAGGAACATCTGAGGAAACATGCACTATTCACACCCGAGGAAACACATGTACTACTCACACCCGAGGAAACATGCACTATTCACACCCGAGGAAACACATGTACTACTCACACCCGAGGAAACACATGTACTACTCACACCCGAGGAAACACATGTACTACTCACACCCGAGGAAACATGCACTATTCACACCCGAGGAAACACATGTACTACTCACACCCGAGGAAACATGCACTATTCACACCCGAGGAAACACATGTCTACTCACACCCGAGGAACATCTGAGGAAACATGTACTACTCGCACCCAATGCAAAAAAGGTTTTCTTGATTATACAGTGTCTCACAGATGACGAGTCACGTTTGTTGACCTTTGCCGTGCATGCCTATGCTGCATAAGAGCCCCCCCCCCTTGATTTGTGTATGGCAGTTAGGCAGCCCAAGAGATCAGTAGAACGCATGCAGTCTAATCGAGGGTATCAGGCATATCGTAATCTTTACACACATAACTACTCAAGAGATCAGTAGAACGCATGCAGTCTAATCGAGGATATCAGGCATATCGTAATCTTTACACACATAACTACTCAAGAGATCAGTAGAACGCATGCAGTCTAATCGAGGGTATCAGGCATATCGTAATCTTTACACACATAACTACTCAAGAGATCAGTAGAACGCATGCAGTCTAATCGAGGATATCAGGCATATCCTAATCTTTACACACATAACTATTACCTGTAGCATTTGGTTCCATACGGGCAAGAAGGTCGTCCACTAACATCATCTGTGGCTTTGGCGGAAGTCTCTTCCGACTGGGATGGTGCAGTGACTGCTGCTTTACTGCTAATGCCATCCTTCTCGGGTGATAAACTCTGTCTCTGTGAGCACAATTTGTAAGATAGATTTCCTGTGGTGGAAGTCTTTTCCGATTGGGATGGTGCAGCAGCTGCTGCCTCCTTCTCGGATGATAAACTCGGTTTCTGTGAGCACAATTTGTAAAGAAGATGTCCTGTATAACTACCAAGTATTCTGTACTGTGACAACTTCTACCATTCCATCATCACACATACCTTAGCAGGAGGGAGAGAAGAGGCTGGGCTTTCATCCAAAGAGCCACTTCTATCTGCCATCTTCCTCTTAGTCGCTTGACTCACACCTTTGGGAAAGCTAGCAGGAGGGAGAGAAGAGGCTGGGCTTGCGTCCATAGAGCCTCTTCTATCTGCCATCTTCCTCTTAGTCGCTTGACTCACACCTTTGGGAGCTTTCTTGCTTGTGGAAGAAATTGGTCTCTCAGCTGTTGAAGCGGAACACAACCACCCAGGTAATACCCGCCTTTTACCAGAACTGACAAGTTCTGTCGGTGAATGTTTCTCAGTATCTTTTGCATAAGAAGATGAGATGGAGAGTGATGTCTTGGTTGCATCCTCGGCACCCGTGGTTACAGAAAACAACTTCTGTTTTCCTTCATCTTGATGAGAATCATCCTTGAAGTTGCTCTCCTCAGGACTTGCTCTTGCATTAGGAGACGCACGGGGAGACGGGTTGCCAAACAACATATCATCCATTGTAGGGTCACTACGAGAGTGGTCGGTGTCCACGATTGCTGGAGTTTGACTTTGAGCAGAGACGGCCATCGTTGGCTTTGGAGGATCACAGCTACTGACTTGATCAACATAGGACGGGTCACTGTCATTGGAGACGACTCTAAATGTCAGCTCTCCTTTGGGAAGCAGGGAAAAATGGTCTTGGCAATGCAGATCTTGCCATCGGTCTTTCACAAGCCTCGAGTATGCCGTTTGACCCCTAGACTTGTAGAAACATGGGTTGACGTGTTTCTGCAACATTGAGCGTTTCAACAAACGTTTAAAATAAAACAGCAAGCAACTTTACTGTGAAGAGAAATCGGATTGGATTCATACTTACTGGACAGAGGGAGAGCCGTCCATCCTTCAGAGAAAGTAGGGCATGGTTTCTAGACACACGCTTGTCATTAACCTTGAACAGATCAACGGAACTATAATTATCACTGGGATAATAAATGTGATGCAATATGTATGTGGTGCTGGGGGAGGGGGGGAGAGATCATGATCTCCAATGATGCTGGATTTCTTAACAAGATTTGCCCCCCCCCCCCCCCCTTGGGCAAGGAAGGGAGGGGGAGGAGGGAATGTTTGGTGCGCCTGGAATTATTTTCTTGGTCCACTCACTTTTATGAAAAAAGGGTGTGTGGCAGGACTAGGAATGAGTGATGTTTTGAAGAAATCTTGGAGATCCCCCCCCTGCCCCACCCCACTTGACACACTGCAACAGGAAAAAAAGTTTTATTTTAAAAACACTATATATACACATTGGATTGACCTGTGGAAACAACAAATGATCTTTACCATTTAAAATCATGTGACGCAAATAATGTAAAAGCAGTATGATGGTCAAAGGGTCATTTTGTGGTCTACATGATCCAATAATGAACTCTCAGTTGACAGAGTAGAATGTAATGACTTTCTCAATGACCAACTTAAAATCTGCTTCTCCATGTTCAGCTAGATGCTCTAGCTTATTCCTGATGAAGTCTCGAGTATATAGCCTATTCCTGATGAAGGCTAGAGTATTCCTGACGAAGACTAGATGTTCTAGCCTATTCCTGATGAAGATTCCTGATGAAGGCTAGAGCACCTAGCCTATTCCTGATGAAGGCTAGAGCATCTAGCCTATTCCTGATGAAGGCTAGAGCATCTAGCCTATTCCTGATGAAGGCTAGAGCATCTAGCCTATTCCTGATGAAGGCTAGAGCATCTAGCCTATTCCTGATGAAGGCTAGAGCATCTAGCCTATTCCTGATGAAGGCTAGAGCATCTAGCCTATTCCTGATGAAGGCTAGAGCATCTAGCCTATTCCTGATGAAGGCTAGATGCTCTAGATGAAATGTTGGGAAACGAAACTTGTTGCATACAATCCAATATAGTTATTTGTTTTGTTGTATATTACAGTTGTGCAGTGGAGGACTACACCAGGTGTGAGCTTCAGGTCTCCAGCTTGTAAACACTTTCCTCTAACTTGTTTATTGTTGTTCTTGTTGTATACTAGACATATCAGCACACATGCTGCTATTTGTACCCATGTACGTAACAGTTGCACAGGAGAACTGCACCAAACCAAACAACAGACATTTGGATAAAAAGCATCAGCTACAACCTCCTTTGGAGTTGGTAACAATTTCCCAGAAGAGAGAACTCCACAAACAGAAAAACAGAGCATGGGTCCCTCGCACATCATCGACAACCAACCACACCTTTTTACCGCAACCAAATAATCGATGAGCCGTGGACGTGCTTTGAAACGTTTCGAGTCTTCTGGTGCTCATGTTTTTATGAATGGCCCTATTGTGCACAAGTCATGTGAGGGGGAAAAGACACAGAAACACAAGTAGCTCCTTGAAGGTGGATTTTAAGGGGTTGTTTATGCATTCTACAAGTGTTTAATTTTAATTCTTTGAGTCGAGCTAATAGCAGCTGAAACCACTATTTAGGGGGAGGGATCATCATCCTGAGATGTTTAACAAGCACCTGTACCCTCCCACCCCCACAAAAGTTTTGAAAATCACAATGCCAATTTAATAACTACTCAACGCCAGCAGAACTTTCTTATGTCTATACTTCAAAACCACAATGCAGCCAAGCTGTACTTTCCTTCTGCTTGTTATACTTGCACTAGAGAGATAGAAGAACATGGTCCTGGATTTTGCGGACGGGGTGTATGTGGTGCATGGATACTGGCACCAGTCACAAAACAAACACTTAGTCCCTCTACGTGACAGGGACCAATCAGTAGTGCACATGCGATCCTGTACTGTGTACAGTGTATATACCTACATGTACATACATATTGCTAATAACCCTGCACCCACCAATGCACAGGATAAAGTAATCTAGCTGTCCATTGGTAGGCATATGTATTAAGCATATGCACACACATTATATACACATATCATAATATTATATATATATATATATGCTTGTCTGAATCGTGATCCACTGTTTGCTTCATTAGGCTTCTATCTTACCACGAAAGATACCTGGGGAATTCTCAGTTCACCAGCCAGTACAAACGAAAAGACACTCAACCAACTCAATCAAGCCCGCTAGGCCTGTAAAAAGGTCATTCTAATTGTAGGCAATTGTAGCTCTACCTACTTCACGCATATGCAGTTCTGAATAACTATCCACCTGTCCACCAGGAATAGTAACTGTACAATGTGCTTTTGCTCAGCCTTGTGCTTCACTTGACTATATACCTGTTCACTTCCAATTCAAAATCATATCATATCAAACTCTTCCCTCCCCGAGTAAATTTAAATAATAGAAATTCCTGGGGAGTAGCCCCAGACCATCCCATATTCCTCTTGCTTCATACAGTAGGAATAGGCTGAATAGCTACTACAATTAGGCTTTCACCTAAGCCCCCTGCCCCAATTACACCTACTTTTCCCTCCAAATATTCAGCAGGCCCAGTGCTGCTTAACTTCAGTTCCTTCAGAGAACTTAGCCATAAACAATTTAGCAGCAACGTGGCTGAAGGAACACCGAGACCGATGGAATTATTGTTAATACCTTCAGCAGTGGACCTCTACCAATAGAGCTATCCCCTTCGGGCACCGGGATCACTTCTCCACTGCATAAGCTAATAAGCCGCGCCATTTTTATTAGCGCCACTAATCGTAGGTGCGCATTAAAAGTGATAATGTCGAGAAAGCCGAAGAGAAGAGCACCCTTAAAAGAGGGGGGGAAGGAGGAAGAAATGAACAATAGTAAGTATGGTGATATATTTATTGGATTTAGAAAAGAACTGGATTCCAGGTACGACACGCAGGAACGTCTGGTGAAGCTTAGCAGAGACTGTACCATACAGAGCAAAAGAGTCATCTTTACTCTCCACCAGTTTACAGGCACTACTGGAAGCAGAGAGCACGTTGTTAATGAAGCTGAATCTAAGTTTAATAAAGATGTCTTTCCCCATCTTCGTTCCATTGCATTAGAACTTGCCGGCAGAGATGAACACCAGTTCATACGTTCGTATTCTCCTGGACTCCAAGAATTCATAGAAGCGATTTCTTTTTATGAGTATTTAAAGTCTGGTCGGCTTATTTCATTTGAAGAAGTCCAGAAATATGTCACCTTTCAGCCTAAAGAGGTTAACGAAATGGAAGAGGAAAAACAAGACCAGTGCAAAGATATTCTGGCAGCTGAAGAGGAAGCTACAAGTGTGGGAAGCAAGTATTCTGATCCATGGAAGTCACAGCTAATTGTTCTTCCTCTGAGTTATTCTGATTTCTTGCTGGGGCTGGCAGACTTGACTGGGGAGCTGATGAGATTGTCCGTCAATGCAGTGGGGAATGGAAATATGGCCCTCCCCTTTTCACTCTTGCCCTTCTTCAGAGCCATCTCTTGTGGCTTTCATAAGTTCGGGCCTGGTGTGAGGTGTTTGGACCGGAAGATGACTGTTTTGCAAGAAAGTCTTAGAAAGGTGGAGAATGTTTGTTATACTCTTAAAGTTCGTGGATCAGAGATGCCCAAGCACGCATTGATAGACATCCTCACAACTGTAGCTGACAACGAATCAGGAGCATCATGAGCTGACTATGTATTGTTAACTAAAGCAGTGGCAATTAATGCACACTGTTTTGTGGATTCCTGAGCACGTAATGAATGTTCTCTCTCTTGCCCAGTTGTTTACCTGTTGGTTCTAGTAATTCTAGTGTGGTTGTCCTAAAGTGAGGAAGGGGGTACATTTGTGTTTGGATTGCATCTACTGGAATGAACCTTGATGTACACACAGCAGGTAACAAGGTTAAGGTACCCGAGTTAGAATGCACTAATGCATTTTCCATACAGTTCACTTTAGCTACAGACCACCTCCAATAGCTACCAATGACCAGCTATATACATGTGCTTACAGTCAACCCAAAAAGCATTTTAACAGCTTTCACAAGCACCGCTTGATATGATTGTATTTTACAGCCCTTGTATATAAGAATACTTAGTGTAGCCCTCCCCTCACCAGCCCCTAGTGTCTGCAGGCAGTGGCACTCCACAACAATATACAAGGAGTATGGATGTGCCACAGTTTGCAGCTGCTAGTGGACAGTACATTGATGTGTACAGTAGTTGTGAGTAGTTCAGCTTAAAATTATGCTTGTCTAGAGGGAAAAGAAAAGTGGGTGCTAGTGGTGGTCCATACAGCCTTCCCTTCCATCTTCTATTTAGATCCATAATTGTTTCCCTCTACCTCCTTGCATAAATTTTGAAGCCAAAAGACAACTCTCAAAAATAGTAGGGTCATATTGGGTCAGCGGCATTAAAAAGAGTGGATGTTTTTGAAGTGGTCTCAGTTAATGTGTAACCTGTTATGTGTGGTGATAGCTGAGTGATTTTGACATTTATGAACCATTTTCAATTTATTTTCATGGAAACATGATTTTTGTGGGGGTGGGGTGGTGAGGGGTTAGCTAGTTAGTTGCTGGCATGCAAAAGTTTTATTAGTATTGTTGTAACAATTTCCAGCACATAAATAATCAAAAGTTCGCTCTCGTGTGATATTTCTGATATTTCGCATACCACTATCAACACTATACCTATATATATACCTGACTTACAATGTTAAAGCACATAGACCGTCCTAAAATCACTTGCATGGAGGATATGGAGAAAAGTTGTACATATATATAGATGGCCCATTCTCATATCTGGGGTGGCCTAAAATGATTGGGTAATCTTTTTTTAGTTGTCGACTTTTCACTTCCTATCCTGATCTCTGAACATTTGATTTGCAGAGATAAAATCTACTATATATGAAAAATGTCTTCTACATTTTTTGTTTCATTTCCCCCCCCCCTTTTACATAGGAAATAATCATGGGCTTCTTAAAAAGGAATTTTGTTATCTTGTTGTACTGTTGTTGTTTTGTTGGTATTGGTATAATAAATAAACAAAGAGTAGATAAAAATTTACTTACCATGACTTAAATTTACTCACATCATCATCAGGAATATATTTATAATGATTTATTTACATATTACTTGCTTACATTTTATATATAAATTTAAAAAAATTACAGCATAGATGACAGTCGAGCTGGTATGAAAATATTGCAAGTAGGCTGGTACTTAAAGAATGAAATGTACAGGTGTTGTGGACAACTCCCACATTAGATAGAGATTTGTTGTTTAGAGTGAGTATATATGGACAGAGTGAGATCCAGGGTTGTAGACTATTCCTGGTTAAATTTCCTAGAAGCATCAGTTCAGATGGGTTTGTCGACGAATTTGCCATTCACCCTCCTCTTGTTTTGTTGATTTTGTTCAATAATAACAGATGGACGACTCCAACATAATTGATTAAATAAAGTCTTGGGCGCTTGCGTGAAGGAAACTTGAAATCGCATTTGTATTACTAACGCATGCGTACTTGCAACTCGGAAAGGGAGCATATCAGCGATTTATCTATGCTAGGTGCTATTGACATCTCGGGTGCACGGAGCACCACTGTACTTATACCAGACTTCGTCCTTTCTAAGTATATAGCTAGATGAGAAGAATGAGTGACACTGAAGATTTTAGTGAAGTCGAGCAATCCAAGTTTAGTGTCACAAAAAATAGCCTCACTTTCTTGTTGGATGGCATTGATCCTAGAGATCTTGCAGCAGATGGCCTCTCAATCATCAGTTATGGCGATTCCGAATGGAGCGCAGGAGGAGTGCGCGAGGCACCCACTTGCCAAGAGCTTGCAATTGAAGGAGAATGTCTCACCAAACAGGGCAGCCACAAAGAAGCCATTCCTCTACTGGAGTCTGCCCTGGAGATGGGGACTGATGACATTCAGCTTCTCAGCGTGCTCTGGAGTCTATTGGGAAATGCTCATTTTTACCTAGGTGATTATAAAAAGGCTTCCATTTGCCATCAGCATGATCTTGCCATTTGCAAAGAGCTTGGCGACAAGAGAAATCAAGCTCAGGCCTACTGCAACCTCGGTATCGCCAATCGTAAGACAGGGTTCCTGCAGCGTGCTAGACTCTGCTATGAGTGTTACTTGGACACCAGTGAAAGGATCAAGGACCTTCGTTCGGTATCCAAGGCCCATCATAATCTGGGCGATCTACACCTCACTCTCGGTCGACTAAAACTCCTCGGGGATAAGAAGTTAGCTGACTCTCCTGAGGCTCAGGATCACTTGACAAAGGCTGCTGACTTTTTTATAAAGCATTTGGAGTATGTCAAAGAAACCCAGAACAGGTATATATATTATTGTGTGTGCTGTGTGTGGTTTGCATAGATGGGGGGAGGGGGGGGTAATTGTAGAATGCCAACTGGAATTCATAATTCATAGTCACAGGTATAAAATGATTCACTCATTGTAAATAGTTAGTGGATTGTGTGTGCCTCCTGTGTATGTGTGTGTATTAATTGTACAAGCAGTAAGAATCACAGGTAATTGGTTTTCAGTAGAGGCTGAGATCAGAGGCTGTGTTGTGATGGGTAGTTTACACCTGGTGCAATTATATCTGTGGGAGGAACAATGAATATTGGTATTGGTGAGGGAAATAGGAACAGCCAGTGGGAGTGCAGTATTGATATCAGAAGTGCACTGACCCCTGCTGATGCAATGTGATGCGGTGGCTTTTAATCACATAATAATTCTGAATAACTAGGTGTCTAGGATGCACACTTATTATTACCCATGTGTGAAGCAGGATGAAGTAATTGAGTCAGGCTGTCTGGCCTGAGGTTGTTTGGTCCAGACATAAAAAATATTGGAATGCCTAGTATTTATGTGCGTTACAGCTTCATGTCACTGCTGCTTCAGAGTTGCTATGGCATTGCACTGCACCATGATAAATGTAACTGCATTCTAGCTCACTCAATCCAGCCAGCCAAGATCAGGAAGATTAGGGCTCCTCCTATTTCAAGTGGTTGCTACGTGCAGGTGTAAATGTTGACAGACTACAGCACCCATCTTAGGCTCTGATTAATGCAGCAGCTAATAAGTGACAAAATGGTTATACACAGATAGGATGCTTGTGCTTAAAGTGTGCCCACAGACAGTGAAAGTTTGGAGGTGCAGCACAGCATGGGGGATGGGTGTGGTGGGGGGGGGGAGGTGTTCTCTATGAGAACATGCTGGAATGAGTGCAGTAACTGGTTCAGAACTTGACAGGCCTCCCAACATCTAGCACTCATGAATTTACAATCGACTTGTCCTTGTCTCTGTCAAGTGTACTTTCTGCTGCTTCAAAGTGTTGGTGGTTAGTTGAAGCAGTAGCAGTGCCTATGATCAGCTTGTGCTCGTACACATTAGATGCAGGCTCAAGGAATCTAATTTGTTTTCGTACATGAATCCTAAGGAAATAATAATGTAGCGATTGATTCAGTTAAATCGTTGAGTTGTTTCTTGTTTCCTGGTGTGCTGAGTCCCTCATCAGGCTCCACTAGGTATGTACTGACAACCATCTACGGGTGTGCTGAGTCCCTCACCAAACTGCACTAGCTACATACTAACAACCATCTACGGGTGTGCTGAGTCCCTCACCAAGCTACATACTAACAAACATCTACGGGTGTGCTGAGTCCCTCATCAGGCTCCACTATGTATGTACTGACAACCATCTACGGGTGTGCTGAGTCCCTCACCAAACTGCACTAGCTACATACTGACAACCATCTACGGGTGTGCTGAGTCCCTCATCAAGCTACATACTAACAACCATCTACGGGTGTGCTGAGTCCCTCATTAGCTACATACTAACAACCATCTACGGGTGTGCTGAGTCCCTCACCAAGCTACATACTAACAACCATCTACGGGTGTGCTGAGTCCCTCATCAGGCTGCACTAGCTACATACTAACAACCATCTACGGGTGTGCTGAGTCCCATCACCAAGCTATACTAACTACAAACTGGCAACCATCTACGTGTGTGCTGAGTGCTTCGGGAGATATTTGGTATCCTAGGTAGCTGTGGTACTCAATTACTTGTGTGATTACATGTAATGCAGAAGCTTGTAATTGGAGCCTGAGCAATGATGCATCTCTTTTGCACACACACTGTTGAGTGAACATCAAACAGCTTGAGTTAGATGCCAGTTACATTGGGGAGTCCAATTAAAACCAAAACTATTTATGGCAATGTTTTTGATTGTGTGAAATAGTTCGAGGTTATTGTTATGGTAAAATATTGTGATCAGCCCATCTTATTAACCTGTTATTTTGACTTGCCTTTCCACAGGTCGGCAGAAGCCCGTGCCCACGCTAGTTTGGGCTATATCTATGAGCTCTTACAAAACATAGATCAAGCTATCGACCATTATGAAGTGGTGAGTTATGGCTAGGTTTTGTAACCAAACACAATGTGAGCTGTCGCAGATGGTGACCTGGTTTGCTCAGGCACAATGATGGCTCCATATAGATTTATAAAGTAAAACAACGGTACTTTTCACTCAACTCTTAACAGCTCTCAGTTGACATAACAATTACAACACCTTCTCAAAGATCCACTTTAAGTTCACTCACTTGATGTTGACCAGATTATTGTAATTCCTCCTCATTCACTTACCCCCTTCATTATGTGGCAATAAAACAAATCTTGTTGTACAAGCATGTACATATCCACTACTACTACTACTACTACTACTACTACTACTACTACTACTACTACTACTACTACTGCTACTACTACTACTACTACTGCTACACACATACCTGGTATTCTTGGGACTATCCTGAGATATCCCTAGTGAGACCGACCAACCGTGCATTAATGTGTTGAGTGATGGTCATGTCCGCAAGTTTGTTGGCTAAATGACGTGCTGCATTACATGCATCTAGCCAAGACATTGTGTAACAAATTTCAAGCTGATGAACAGAGAAAGTAAACCCTTTCTGGTTTGTTTTATGTCACACCAAGATATCTGGGGTCCTCAAAATCAAGGCTAGGGGATGGGGCTTGCTAGTGTTAGGGATATGGCAAGGAGGATTCTAGAGCTTGGGTTTGGGTGTATTTTAGGGTTAGGGCTCTATGGATATCCTGATAGTACCAAGTATGCAGGGAAGTTCTGGTTTGGCAGCACTGGACAACTGTCTACACTTATATTCAGACCAACATTGTTCATAGTGCAGAAATGGTATCTTTATCACAAGCTCATTATCTTATAGTGCTATATTTAGGTATTATATAATTTTAGCTGTTTTGAATGCAAATATTTTAGCAATTGAAGATTGCGGTGGAGATATCGGACAAAGGATCTGAAGGGCGCTCGTATTCCAGCATTGGGAACTGTCTACGTGCCATGATACAGCTGGACAAGTCACTGGACTGCTACAAGAGGGTGAGCTTTAATTAGGAGTTTAGAACCCATACTTCAGTATGGAGCATAGCAACCATGCACATAGCAACAATCAACCTTGTTAACTCATTCACCAGTGTAAGCATATACTATACCACAAAAGTTATTAAGTTAAAAATAACATAAAAATCGATCATAGATACCTTCTAGAGGTATTAAAAAATGGCTACATTCTTCCATTACGTGCCTACCAAATATGAAGGCCGTAGACATTTGGTAACTAGAGGGGACATATTGAAAAACATGACCGTTCAGAATTTAGGCAGCTGTTTCAAAGCGGTCGAAATGTCCTTTTGACGAACCTTGGTGGATGTGTTTTGTCGGGTTCTGGACAATGACTGGGGACTCTCTGAGGGGGGGAAACAGTGATGAAGAAGCATCCCCTCTTACCTTGGCCAGACCTGTGTTGGCCCTGAATCTCTGCAATCACTGGCAGAGTAGTCGTGTCTGACCTACCTTCAAGCAAGCCCACTCAAGCTGATGATTTGGATGGAGATGAGATTACAAGCAATGGAGAAGGCACTGACAGTGAGTTTAGCTGTAGTTTGCTGTGCAGTTAGTAAGCAGAGCATAAATTGTAAAGGCTATTTTGGCTTCCTTGTTCGCAGGTGGTCCGCGGAAAAATTATTAGATGAGCAGTTTTGTATTGGCTGGGATTGGGAAGTTGACCAAGCTTCGATGATCCTTCCTGCTTTTGCAACCCCTCCTATTGGTGTGGTGGCTCCGCCTAAGTCCAAGAGACATTGCTTAGCTTATTATTTCCACTGGCTAAACTCACCAAAACAACAAGTAGCAAGTTCGAATGAGAGTCACCTCGTTATGTTTTTTTGTGGTTCATTTCTATGGCAACAAAAACTAACCACCACAATGTTTGTCATTTCAAATGCTATCACAATGGTGTGGTTGCTAGGGACTTTGCAGTCATGTTGCTGAGATAGCAAGGCATATATATATATATATATATTTATGTACTGTTCTCAGGATTATATATAGTGTCCTGATGTAATTTGTTGGCGTAATGGCTGAGGTGTATAAGAGGATATGCAGTGTAGGGAAGCCACACAGTGTGGGGAGAATGGAAGAAATTGTATTTCCATTCACAACCAAGTTTCCTTCTATCTATCTGTGTGTGCATGTATGGTGCCAGTCTTAAATATGATCTTGTCCTAAATTTGAAGTGTCCCCTGAGGCACATTCATATGAGGAACTGTACCGAGGTATCACCTCATTTTTTTAAGGGGACTAAACCCTTTTTTTAAAGAATTCTAACAAAATCTTTTGGTCATAACTTTGGAACTCCATAGATTCTTCACACTTTACTGTATGTACTTGATACCTACCTCAAAAGATAGGTCTTTCTGCATGCTCTCTTTTGATGCTAAAAATGTTCATACATGTAGTTATAACTATGCCAAAGTTAACTGCAGCCAAAGTGGGATACCTCAAAATCTTGGAAGGCCTGAGTTTGCTGCAAGTGTGGTTCCTGATTGGGAAATGCTGGCCAGTTGAAATTGGTATCTGTGGCTAGAGGAAGCCTTGGGCTGGGGCTAGGGCTTGCTGTATGGGGTGAGTGTTTTCATTAAGCCCTAAAACGTGAGTAAAGTCACAATATGACACTAAGTTGTGTGTGACATCGCATAACGTAGCTGAGCATAGCATCGTCACATTGTGATATGGTCTGCATTTGTGCTACACAATGCTATGCACTGCACCACTTGAATAGAATAGACTCTAGTTCTATTCCAGCATTATCAGCATAAGTGTCGGACCAATCAGATTCTTTCATGTGACACAGCTGGCAACTTGACATGGCAACTTTCAATGAGGAGAAGCTGATTGAAGCAGTTTGCTTGTTTCCTTGCACCTGGCAACTATCTGCAGCACCTACAGAGATGTAAGGGCCAAAGAGAACACTAGGAAAGAAGTGGCCAGCAAAGTAAATTGTGGCTAACATTTTTAGAACATATAAAGCATTTTCCATGCCTTATAACTGGTGGTAGTTAGGAGATAGGGTCTCTGTGGAGGACTATGCCAAAAAATGGAAGGGCTTAAGAGGCAAATTTGTCTGGGAGAAGATCAAGATGATCAAGGACAAGAAGTCTGGTGACAAGGGTCCAGCGTATGTGTCCTGTTGGCCACTATCTATGGCCATGTTCTTTATAGGGGACACAGTAAGACACGGGCCATGTGTATGATAATTAGTATGCCTGGCCGAGCTTGAAGGATCCTCGATTGGATTGGTACATTCTCCGGCTAAGGGTCCAAACAAGACATGCATGGTAACCATCACCAGGAGGTATTTACATGCTGTATAACTGTGATCCTTATATAAATATATATATAAATATGTATATATATATATATAGTAATAAGTACTGGGATGGCTAGTCCTACTATAGTTTCATGCTAATGCAATCATCAGGGACAATGAGCAACTGAGGTGGCATATATGAGGTGGGGCAGGAAAGTGGGGTGATGCAAGTCCATGGATGGGCGTTAATGAATGGGTGTTGATGAATGTGATAATTCAAATGCTCTTGAGGAGAAACTTGTTCTTGTGCCTACACTTTGAAAGGAATTCCGATCGCTTGTTCAGTGATGTTTAGCTGTCGGAGTAGATAATGTGGAGGAATTCTGATCGCTTGTTCGATGATGTTTGGCTGTCGGAGTAGATAATGTGGAATTTTTCAGCAATGCATAAGTTGCAATGTTTCAATGTGGTGGAATATGATGCTACTTAACACAGCATTGAGCACTATTTGTAGCCTTCATCAGCAAACTACCTTCTAAGTATATATTATAAATATATATATATAATATATATATATATATTGCATTAGCATGAAACTATAGTAGGACTAGCCATCCCAATACTCTTCTATTATTACTATATATATAAATATATATATATATATAAATATATATATATAAATATATCTAGCCATCCCAGTACTTTTCTATATATATATATATATATATATATACATGTATATATAAATATATATATAAATATATGTACATAATTATATGTATATATATATATATATGCAAACTACCTTCTAAGTATATATATATGTATAAATATATTTATATATATATTTACAATTCACAACTGTCAACAACTTCTCCCACAACTGACTATTTCAGCAGTTGAGGAAGAAGAGGAGATTTGCTAGACGACAGGTAAGAGTGCATATTGTATTACTAGCCAAGTTTTTATGCCCTTCGGTGTATGTTGAACAGTGGTGATCCAGCCAGTGAGTTGGCCAGGTCCTCTGTGCCCACCTTCTAAGTCTGCAAGTGTGGACTCCACCCCCTCCACATCCTCACGTGAGCCGCCTACTAAGAGAGAGAAGGAGTGGCAACAAGCTGGACCAGGTGGATGAAATGCCCAGCTTGAAGGCGATTGCTAAGAATAACAAGCCCTTAGGTAGAGATGAGCATTTTGGCGAGCGGCAGCATCCATGCTACGCACTTTCAAAAGGCAATAGCCAATTTTACTTAAATAGAATTTCCAAGTGATTCCGACAATATTGATTATTTAGAACTTTGAATATTTTTTTGTCTAATTCCACAAGCATAATTATATGCCAAGTCAAGTTCGGTGTACTTGACTGTACTGCCCAAACACTTGGGATAGGCATCTCTGGTAGAGCTGCAGATTTTAGGAATCTCTGCAGATCTTGAAAGTCTCTATACGCATCTCTGATAGCAGCTGCAGATCTTGAATGTCTTTATAGGCACCAACCTCCTCACCAATAAACCCTGGTCGACAATAAGAGGCTCGGTAGTCCTTAGGTAGTTATGTAGAGCAATTGCAGCTTTTCATTAGAGCATCACTCTGCTTGGCTTAGCAATGGTCGGTCTGAGAAAGAGACGGCATCCTTAATTATACGACAAGCCCTGCTCAGCCAATAGTTTAATATTGCTTTGTCTCCTATGCTGAAATAAAAGAATTATTATTGGTGTGCATATAATTTAGTATTGTAGTATGCATCAATACCAGGAAGGTTTCTCCCAGGGCTGCAGCATGTTGGTGCGTAGCCACCTAGGGCAGGGCTGCAGCATGTTGGTGCGTAGCGACCCAGGGCAGGGCTGCAGCATGTTGGTGCGTAGCCACCCAGGGCAGGGCCGTAGCATGTTGGTGCATAGCGACCCAGGGCACATGTTGGTGCATAGCCACCCAGGCAGGGCCGCAGCATGTTGGTGCGTAGCCACCCAGGGCAGGGCCGTAGCATGTTGGTGCATAGCGACCCAGGCAGGGCCGCAGCATGTTGGTGCATAGCGACCTATGCAGGGCTGCAGCATGTTGGTGCATAGCCACCCAGGGCAGGGCAGCAGCATGTTGGTGCATAGCGACCCAGGGCACATGTTGGTGCATAGCCACCCAGGACAGGGCTGCAGCATGTTGGTGCGTAGCCACCCAGGCAGGGCCATAGCATGTTGGTGCGTAGCCACCCAGGCAGGGCCGCAGCATGTTGGTGCGTAGCCACCCAGGGCAGGGCCACAGCATGTTGGTGCGTAGCCACCCAGGGCAGGGCTGAAGAATGTTGGTGCGTAGCCACCCAGGGCAGGGCCGCAGCATGTTGGTGCATAGCCACCCAGGACAGGGCTGCAGCATGTTGGTGCGTAGCAGGAAAGCCATGTCTCAATGACAAGGAAGATTCGGCTGAGAGGTTCCAGGAAGTGGGCATGAACAGGAGATAGACAAAGATTTAAGTGCTTGTCAAAAGTTGGGATTTGCCGGAATGTCACCATCGCTATGCCAACCAGCATAACCAAGGGCGAGCAGGTTGAACCTTCTGTAGAGCAATGACCATGCACATGATATTTGAATTTTGTTAATTCTGATGCAAATGCAACATTGACCTGTAGTGAGCTCCACACACAGCAAGTAGTATCACTGACCTGTAATGTGCCCCCACACACAGCAAGTAGTATCACTGACCTGTAGTGTCCCCCCACACACAGCAAGTAGTATCACTGACCTGTAGTGTGCCCCCACACACAGCAAGTAGTATCACTGACCTGTAGTGCCCCCCCACACAGCAAGTAGTATCACTGACCTGTAGTGCCCCCCCACACACACAGCAAGTAGTATCACTGACCTGTAGTGCCCCCACACACACACAGCAAGTAGTATCACTGACCTGTAGTGCCCCCCCACACACACAGCAAGTAGTATCACTGACCTGTAGTGCCCCCCCACACACACAGCAAGTAGTATCACTGACCTGTAGTGCCCACACACACAGCAAGTAGTATCACTGACCTGTAGTGCCCCCCCCCCACACACAGCAAGTAGTATCACTGACCTGTAGTGCCCCCCCACACACAGCAAGTAGTATCACTGACCTGTAGTGCCCCCCACACACAGCAAGTAGTATCACTGACCTGTAGTGCCCACACACACAGCAAGTAGTATCACTGACCTGTAGTGCCCCCCCCCCACACACAGCAAGTAGTATCACTGACCTGTAGTGCCCCCCCACACACAGCAAGTAGTATCACTGACCTGTAGTGTGCCCCCACACACAGCAAGTAGTATCACTGACCTGTAGTGAGCCCCCACACACAGCAAGTAGTATCACTGACCTGTAGTGTGCCCCCCACACACAGCAAGTAGTATCACTGACCTGTAGTGCCCCACACACAGCAAGTAGTATCACTGACCTGTAGTGCCCCCACACACACAGCAAGTAGTATCACTGACCTGTAGTGCCCCCCCCCACACACAGCAAGTAGTATCACTGACCTGTAGTGCCCCCCCACACACAGCAAGTAGTATCACTGACCTGTAGTGCCCCCACACACACAGCAAGTAGTATCACTGACCTGTAGTGCCCCCCCACACACAGCAAGTAGTATCACTGACCTGTAGTGGCCCCCCACACAGCAAGTAGTATCACTGACCTGTAGTGCCCCACACACAGCAAGTAGTATCACTGACCTGTAATGTGCCCCCACACACAGCAAGTAGTATCACTGACCTGTAGTGTCCCCCCACACACAGCAAGTAGTATCACTGACCTGTAGTGCCCCCCCACACACAGCAAGTAGTATCACTGACCTGTAGTGCCCCCCCACACACAGCAAGTAGTATCACTGACCTGTAGTGGCCCCCCACACAGCAAGTAGTATCACTGACCTGTAGTGCCCCCCCACACACAGCAAGTAGTATCACTGACCTGTAGTGCCCCCCCCCACACACAGCAAGTAGTATCACTGACCTGTAGTGCCCCCACACACACAGCAAGTAGTATCACTGACCTGTAGTGCCCCCCCACACACAGCAAGTAGTATCACTGACCTGTAGTGGCCCCCCACACAGCAAGTAGTATCACTGACCTGTAGTGCCCCACACACAGCAAGTAGTATCACTGACCTGTAGTGCCCCCCCACACACAGCAAGTAGTATCACTGACCTGTAGTGCCCCCCCACACACAGCAAGTAGTATCACTGACCTGTAGTGCCCCCACACACACAGCAAGTAGTATCACTGACCTGTAGTGCCCCCCCACACACAGCAAGTAGTATCACTGACCTGTAGTGGCCCCCCACACAGCAAGTAGTATCACTGACCTGTAGTGCCCCACACACAGCAAGTAGTATCACTGACCTGTAATGTGCCCCCACACACAGCAAGTAGTATCACTGACCTGTAGTGTCCCCCCACACACAGCAAGTAGTATCACTGACCTGTAGTGCCCCCCCACACACAGCAAGTAGTATCACTGACCTGTAATGTGCCCCCACACACAGCAAGTAGTATCACTGACCTGTAGTGCCCCCCCACACACAGCAAGTAGTATCACTGACCTGTAGTGCCCCCCCCCCACACACAGCAAGTAGTATCACTGACCTGTAGTGCCCCCACACACAGCAAGTAGTATCACTGACCTGTAGTGCCCCCCCACACACAGCAAGTAGTATCACTGACCTGTAGTGCCCCCCCACACACAGCAAGTAGTATCACTGACCTGTAGTGCCCCCCACACACAGCAAGTAGTATCACTGACCTGTAGTGCCCCCCCACACACAGCAAGTAGTATCACTGACCTGTAGTGTCCCCCCCCACACACAGCAAGTAGTATCACTGACCTGTAGTGCCCCCCCACACACAGCAAGTAGTATCACTGACCTGTAGTGCCCCCCCACACACAGCAAGTAGTATCACTGACCTGTAGTGTCCCCCCACACACAGCAAGTAGTATCACTGACCTGTAGTGCCCCCACACACAGCAAGTAGTATCACTGACCTGTAGTGCCCCCCCACACACAGCAAGTAAGTGTCACTGACCTGTAGTGCCCCCACACACACAGCAAGTAGTATCACTGACCTGTAGTGCCCCCCCACACACAGCAAGTAGTATCACTGACCTGTAGTGCCCCCACACACAGCAAGTAGTATCACTGACCTGTAGTGCCCCCCCACACACAGCAAGTAGTATCACTGACCTGTAGTGTGCCCCCCCACACACAGCAAGTAGTATCACTGACCTGTAGTGCCCCCACACACACAGCAAGTAGTATCACTGACCTGTAGTGTGCCCCCACACAGCAAGTAGTATCACTGACCTGTAGTGCCCCCACACACACAGCAAGTAGTATCACTGACCTGTAGTGTCCCCACACACAGCAAGTAGTATCACTGACCTGTAGTGTGCCCACACACACACAGCAAGTAGTATCACTGACCTGTAGTCTGCCCCCACACACAGCAAGTAGTATCACTGACCTGTAGTGCCCCCACACACAGCAAGTAGTATCACTGACCTGTAGTGTCCCCACACACAGCAAGTAGTATCACTGACCTGTAGTGCCCCCCCCCACACACAGCAAGTAGTATCACTGACCTGTAGTGCCCCCCCACACACAGCAAGTAGTATCACTGACCTGTAGTGCCCCCACACACACAGCAAGTAGTATCACTGACCTGTAGTGCCCCCACACACACAGCAAGTAGTATCACTGACCTGTAGTGTCCCCACACACAGCAAGTAGTATCACTGACCTGTAGTGCCCCCCCCACACACAGCAAGTAGTATCACTGACCTGTAGTGCCCCCCCACACACAGCAAGTAGTATCACTGACCTGTAGTGCCCCCCCCACACACAGCAAGTAGTATCACTGACCTGTAGTGCCCCCACACACACAGCAAGTAGTATCACTGACCTGTAGTGTCCCCACACACAGCAAGTAGTATCACTGACCTGTAGTGCCCCCCACACACAGCAAGTAGTATCACTGACCTGTAGTGCCCCCCCACACACAGCAAGTAGTATCACTGACCTGTAGTGCCCCCCCCACACACAGCAAGTAGTATCACTGACCTGTAGTGCCCCCCACACACAGCAAGTAGTATCACTGACCTGTAGTGCCCCCCCACACACAGCAAGTAGTATCACTGACCTGTAGTGCCCCCCCACACACAGCAAGTAGTATCACTGACCTGTAGTGAGCCCCCACACACAGCAAGTAGTATCACTGACCTGTAGTGCCCCCCCACACACAGCAAGTAGTATCACTGACCTGTAGTGCCCCCCCACACACAGCAAGTAGTATCACTGACCTGTAGTGCCCCCCCACACACAGCAAGTAGTATCACTGACCTGTAGTGCCCCCACACACAGCAAGTAGTATCACTGACCTGTAGTGCCCCCCCACACACAGCAAGTAGTATCACTGACCTGTAGTGCCCCCCCACACACAGCAAGTAGTATCACTGACCTGTAGTGCCCCCACACACAGCAAGTAGTATCACTGACCTGTAGTGCCCCCACACACAGCAAGTAGTATCACTGACCTGTAGTGCCCCCCCACACACAGCAAGTAGTATCACTGACCTGTAGTGCCCCCCCACACACAGCAAGTAGTGTCACTGAGTGAGTGTCAGAATGCTGAGTCAGCATTAGCTGGCCTGAACTATATAATGTACTGTGCATGTATTGAAGTATTTTTCTTAGTGAACACAAGGATGAATCAACTTACCAAATGCAATGTGGAAACTTCCATAATTGCTCAAATTTCTTCCTAACTTCCTACCATCCTGCAGCTGATGATGATGCCTTCACCTTCTGTGGTTGGAGCACAGTCCAGATCTCATATGTCTCCTTTAGGAGCATACTGTATCCTGGCCAGCCCGGAAGTTGAAGACCTGATGATAATAAGTAACAAATTATCACATATCAGTTCTTTAACTACAACTGAAATGCAAGGGGTCAACCTCTCAGCTGCACTGATCTAACAGAGCTGCCGTAGTGACAATGTGTCAGCAAAAGTAGTCACAGTCAAACCAGTCATTGCCACTAGTTTGACTTTAGCTTACTTCTGGGGCACTAGAGTACTAATTTGACTTGCTTTAGCTTTTCTGCCGCACTAGCCTACTACATGTAATTCGACTTTTCTGCCATCAAACCTTCCTTTAGTCACCCGCAAGTACTTGAAGTGAGAAACAGGGTCTGAGAGGCACATCTCCTGGAGCAGATTGTTATACTCCCCCTGCTGCATACGGAGAGTGTAGATATATAAGGCATACCCACCAACAGTCTTCCTCCCCTTCTCGGGTGCTAGACATTTATACATACTACTGTGGAGTTGCATATGTTCCCCCTGGATGCAACGTTATTTTGGGAATGATTCAGCATCAAACTGGGGGTTGGGTTGATATCACTGCAACCAGTTACGGTCAGCCTGTACCTCCTCAACCCTGTCTGTGTTGAGAGAGAGTTACTATTATTATGACTTACATACTATACAAGTTAGTTACTTATCTGTTTATATAAATAACATGCACGGCTAGCGGGTTGGTATAATTATATTCATATCAGTGTGGGTGACAAATCATGCCAGATAGTTAGCAGTAGGTCACGCCCTGCGACAGTTACACTATGCTACACTACGCTCGGCAATCGTCATATTGTGGATCAACCAGTAAAGTGGTCAAGCTTGTGGGTTGGGAAAAAATTCTCCACCTGAAGGAAATTGATTTTTAACCAGCGGTGCGCTTGACTACCTACTCGCATTTTAGCACCCAATGATCCCGTAGAGTAAGGCTTCCCTAGCCACAGATACCGATTTCAACCATCGAGCACTTTCCTACACTTGCAGCAACCTAAGGCCTTCAAGATTTTGACGTACCCCTCTTAGATGCAGATGGCTTAGGCATAGTTAAACCATGCAATATCTTCAGTAATAAAAGAGAGAGTACACAGAGAGATCTATCATTTGAGCTATATATCAAGCTCATACAGCAGAATCTGTGGAGCTCCAAAGTTGTAACCACAAGATTGTGTTAGAATTTCTTTAAAAAAACGGTTTGGTCCCACCCTTAACCGATTACACGCCGTATTCCTAGTACCCGCGGGCAAATTATTCATGAATTAACGAGGTATTTTACTTATTATTTTTATATCTTCCGTTCTGCAGGGACTCCACCCATGAAACTTGGGTCATATTAAGCCACATGATAGCTCTACTTCCTGTAAAAAAATCGAGCCTTCCTTACCAACTGGGCAGAACTAACCAGCATTATAAAACCTGTCATCTTCTTGGGGGTGAATATTTTCATATTTTCACACTATTATACACACATTATAATGCCAACACAAGATGGAGCATCTATTTACAAACCCTCTACCATATGCAAAGCCAGTGGGTTGTTTTCCCCATCAAAATGCTAACAAATAATAATACAAAAAACAAATTATAAGAGAGTGAAAATGCTAACACATACTAGAATAAAACCATAATATAAAACACAATTATGTAAGGGAGTGTCTTGGGTAGAGCTCCGGTCTTGCTGTCACGGGTAGAGTAGAACTTGCTCAGTCTTGGGTATAGCTTGCTTGGTCTCCGGCATGATATTTCACCATGTTTTTATTCTACACAAACATGAGATACCAGGATAAGAATAACACTTGAATACTGGAGAGACGAGAGAAGTAGACGAAGGGACAGGGAACGAGAGAAGTAGACGAAGGGGCAGGGAACAAGAGAGAAGTAGACGAAGGAGCAGGGAACAAGAGAGAAGCACAGAAAGGAGCAGGGGGTGCATAAACATTACTGATAGTCCACCAAGGTATGGTATTTACGAAAACAGTCACGGCCTGTTGATCCACCACACAAAGGAACCTTACAAAAACAACACTGGGACCTTGCCTCATGCCTGTAACCTTTACAAATGCAAACTACACAGCGCTTCTTTGCACAGCACTGTGGGAAATGACCTAGTTTTAAACTGAGGCGATCTAGCTGACTATTTGCCTGACTACAACGTTGACCTGCACGCTGCCGAGAAGAGAAAGAACCAATCAAATATTTAGCTAGAACAATCCTAGCTTCTAGATAATTACCCTTCCTTACTGATATTGGAGCTCGGACAGAAGAAAACAAAATAAATGAATTCAATAAACAAGCTTCTATCAAATACGAAAAAACCCTTTTCCACCATCTCCTAGACTTTCTACCCAAATTATAGTAGCCTATTCTCTGATCTGCTCTGTCCACACCTCTCATGAATGACTGATAATCAGGCAAACATGGGGGACATGGCAGATCCTCTCTAGAACCATCAATTTTGCGCCTTTTTACAGTAGGAGGTACTAAATTATTTTCCGCGGGATGTATATTAGTTATCATGTAGATTGACCGTTTATCTACCCAAACTAAAGCCAGGAGTGCACCATTAGACCTATAATCATAATAACCTCTATTTCTAATCGAAGCTTTTGTTACTAAATCTGGAGGAAAGTTCCTCCTAGTATACCTAGCTGTACCACATGCACCAAAGCCTTTACTTGTAAGCGTTTGAAATAAATTAGGACTAGTATAATAATTGTCCATGTACACATGGAAGTTCTTATGTTCTAATCCTTCTAACAAATCCAAAACAACTCTACTACACAAACCAGTTTTATCAGCTACTTCCACGTTCTTACCTGTATAAATCTGCAACCGATAAATGTACCCATTCCTAGCATCACAAAGGACAAACACTTTTATCCCCCATTTTATTGGTTTGTCCTTCATATACTGTTTGAAGCCAAGCCTACCTTGAAAGGGAATCATAGCTTCATCAATACTAAGCTCTTGATGCAAAGTATATTCACTCTCAAACTTAGGAGTAATCAAATCTAATAACTTCCTTACCTTATAAAGCCGATCATAATTCAGGTTACCCTTTGTAACCAACAAACCATCAATAGAATTTACATGTACATAACGCATTAGCTCCAAAAACCGAGTCCTAGGCATTACTTTACGAACCAAAGATCCAGACAAATCCGAGTGATTAGTGGACCAGTACAATTCAAAGTATGGAAGTGTGGAAACTCCCATTATTATCAACATTCCTACAAAAGCTTTCATTTCCTCTATATTAGTATCTACCCATGGCCTGGAGAGACTAGCCATCCTAGAAACGTAACTGTTCGTCTCTGCTACTAGGAGTTCCCACACTTCAAGAGTAAAAAAAAGGTAAAATGCATCTAAAAATGTACTTGATGCACCAAGCAATGAAGAAGTTGGACCAGCTGTTGCTGTATAGTCCAATTTCAAAGGAGTTGGCTCCTTTATTTCTCACTTACCTGTGACCTCAGTTAGCCTAGAACCAGTGCCAGATGCTTGGGCAGAACCAGTGCCAGATGCTCGCACACGCCTATAACCTCTGGCCCGCCTACTACCAGTACCTTTTGGAGGACCACTAGCAACACTTACGACTCCACTACCACTTGAGCTGCTTCCCCCTTGGCCAGTACTCCCTCGCCCGCCTCTCCCTCGGCCAGTACTCCCTCGCCCGCCTCTCCCTCGCACAACTCCAGCACCAGTCGTGTTCCTACGCCCTGTAGAGACTTCAGGCAAGGCTTCCTCATCCTCCAATGTAACAAAAGGAGTCATAGATGCCTCATCTCCACTCTCATCATCTGATGCTGTAGGAAAAGTAGTGGGGAGGGTGGGAAAAACAAGATATATATATCAAGTTTGTGGTCAACATTTGTAAATTCAAATTCAAATGAAAATCAACAACTCAACAACTCCAACCTACACTCTTAGCTATAACTTTTTTTCTATAACTATCCTGTCTGAATTTGGAATACCAACAGAATAAGCTAGTATTTGGCAATAGTACACTCTCAGTTGACTATGGTAAACAAAGGCTATGAAGCGCTATGAAGCGCTAAGGTTAGAAGAAACTTACAATCGAGAAGTCCATCCAAGCACGCCTCTTCTCTTAGAGCAACTGGATCCAGAGTGTTTCCTCGGTATGCATAGATGTCTTCACCTTTTTCCCCAAATGAATCTGACCCAGAATCGCCAGAATCGTCGGCTAAAAGTTGAGAAATAACGTCCTCACAGGAGAGCATCTTTGAGCAGTTAAAAAAAAAAAGCTCGACCAACAAAAATGACGTTCAACCGCAGGATTTTGGTTGCACGATGCATCAACCGAAAAAATAATCATTTTTGTGACGTTCTCTAGTCTACTAGGCATGTGCAGAACCCAACCGGGGCTGTTAGCTCGTAACGGTTCATTTTATATATTTTTGTGTGGCGAAGGATGTAAGGTCTCGCGCCATATGGCGCTTACGGCGTTTAATCGGTTAAGTTGTGTTCTATGGATCATTGATGGCTTCTTTAGCAAGTCTTAGCATCCATTGCAAGTCTGAGCATCTGGGCAACTAGTGCAGTGTCAGCCATTGCCAGCAAAGTGCCCAAACTCCACAACGAAGAGAGGTAGTGATGGCGACAAGGAAATGTTCAAAACTCTTTTAGATGACAAAGTCACACGGAGCAATACCAGCTGCCGACCGAGATCGGGTGATTATTACATGGCATGCCCATAAAAATAATGAAGCACACCTTCGATTAGGACATGCATCGACAGGCAGAGCATGTACATGCAATCTAATCAAGGATATATCATGTGACAATTAATTAATAATCCTACTGCATAGCAATTATAAAGTAGAGGGTGGGAGGGAGGGTTTGAAGAAGCACGCTTGGATTTCTTGAACGAGGACTTCCGAGCTGATATCCCCCCCCCCCCCCCATGACCGGAGTTGCTCTTAATGAAGGGTGTTGGTACATTATTTTCCTGTTGCATTCCTTTCCACCAGAGATCAATGGAAGTGCTTTTAATGATGTTTCCTTAGCCTGCAAACAAATAGGGTGTTGTAATTGACTTGCCTTCCATTTGCTTTCCCACTGCGCTGATCTGTAGAGTCTGACTATCGCCCGAGAGCTGGAGGACCAGATGGGAGAGGGTGTGGTCAGCGGGAACATTGGGATGGCTCACGAGATGCTCTGCAACCTTGACTGTGCTCAGGAATATTACAAACAGGTCAGTGGAACTTAAAAATAAAGGACAGGGGTGGGGGTAGGGGGGGATGGGGGGGGGGGGGGCTATAGATCAAATATAGAGGGGGGAAAGAGTGTCCTATTTTGGAGCCACCAGCTTCCACATGTTTATTTAAAGATAGCTCCACCCACGTGTCATTTTCGGGAGTGAAATTATGGGTATTATGGGTATAGGGATAACCAAAGATTAATGCACTCAGATTTGAGGACTCTGGTGTCACAAATCCGTGAGTTTGGAACTTGAATCTTGTTAGTGGATTTCTAGTGTTTTTCATTGAGCAGCTTGTAGCAACACACAGCCACAGTGTTCATGGCAACCAAAGGGAGGTGGGTTCGCAGTAATGACCAAAGGCCATTGGTTGCATTGGGTACTTGTTGCAGATGCATGGTCCACAATATGGCATTGCATATACACTGTTGACCTTTGACTTCAACTCCATGGTCAAGGACAGCAGCCTCAATGGGGGGGGACACATCTACGCATTATTGCACTTGTGGATGAGAATTGACAATAGCTACATCAGCTTCTAGAAAACCATCACTACCAGCTGACCAGCTGCTAGAAAGCCATCGTAACTGGCTAGGGCCACAGCTCTAGCTTAGCATTGCAGCTAACAAACAACTAGTTGCACCTGGCACCTGATGTATCAGCTAGCTGGATCATCTAGCAAATTACTAGCTATCTCATGCCTCCAAGCATTCTCCTTCATCCCCATAGCAGGGGAAATTATTCAAGACTGCAGTGAGTTTGTCATCTACGAGCTAAATAGCTGATATGGTTTTAACACGTGCTGGATTCTAGCATTTTTATTTGTCTGATGTAATGGAATGATCACAAGATTGAATCAAATCTTTTTCTAGCATTTCCATTGCAAAATGTATTTGCAGTCCTATCTGAACGAACTGGAACACACAATTGGGTCATATTGAGAGTTGGCCTTTAATTAAGGAAAGCCATTTAAAATCTGGATCGAAGTTCAAACATCGAAACTCATAGCAACACAAAGACACACTGCGTGTTTCAACTCTTCTTGTCAACTGCGTAAAGAGTTCAACTGTTTAGGGCCTGGCTTGAAGTACCCCATTATAGTTCATTTAGGAAGCTTATAGCAACACAAAGACACATTGCGTGTTTCAACTCTTCTTGTCAACTGCATAAAGAGTTCAACTGTTTAGGGCCTGGCTTGAAGTACCCCATTATAGTTCATTTAGGAAGCTTATAGCAACACAAAGACACATTGCGTGTTTCAACTCTTCTTGTCAACTGTATAAAGAGTTAAACTGTTTAGGGCCTGACTTGAAGTACCCCATTATAGTTCATTTGGGAAGCTCATAGCAACACAAAGACACACTGCGTGTTTCAACTCTTCTTGTCAACTGCATAAAGAGTTAAACTGTTTAGGGCCTGGCTTGAAGTACCCCATTATAGTTCATTTAGGAAGCTTATAGCACACAAAGACACACTGCGTGTTTCAACTCTTCTTGTCAACTGCATAAAGAGTTAAACTGTTCAGGGCCTGGCTTGAAGTACCCCATTATAGTTCATTTAGGAAGCTTATAGCAACACAAAGACACACTGCATGTTTCAACTCTTCTTGTCAACTGCATAAAGAGTTAAACTGTTTAGGGCCTGGCTTGAAGTACCCCATTATGGTTCATTTAGGAAGCTCATAGCAACACAAAGACACACTGCGTGTTTCAACTCTTCTTGTCAACCACATAAAGAGTTAAACTGTTTAGGGCCTGGCTTGAAGTACCCCATTATAGTTTATTTAGGAAGCTCATAGCAACACAAAGACACACTCCGTGTTTCAACTCTTCTTGTCAACCGCATAAAGAGTTAAACTGTTTAGGGCCTGGCTTGAAGTACCCCATTATAGTTCATTTAAGAAGCTCATAGCAACACAAAGACACACTGCGTGTTTCAACTCTTCTTGTCAACTGCATAAAGAGTTAAACTGTTTAGGGCGTGGCTTGAAGTACCCCATTATAGTTCATTTAGGAAGCTTATAGCAACACAAAGACACACTGCGTGTTTCAACTCTTCTTGTCAACTGCATAAAGGGTGAAACTTTTCTGGGTCTGGCTTGAAGTTCAAACTTCAATCAAAATTGTTGCACAGCTAGTAACCTGCAGCTGTAGTTCAAGTTCCAATGTTCATGTCTACCCCATAAGCAGCGAAACCAGAAGGCATGCAACAATGCGGATAAAAGCCTAACCTTCCATAAATGCAAGACACTGGCTGTCCAAGAAACTGGTCTGGTGAACTCACACGAATTTGTGAGGTTTGAAGTCCTTGACTTTGGGGGCATGTAACTTTGGTCCGGTTACGCTGAGTGAATGTTAATTAATAGCAAAAGAAAGCCACACACTGGAGCCATTTTTATCATTTATTAACTTTGAAGCATGAATGGCTCTGTGGAGCTATAAATTGGCCCATTGCCAGGGGTCAACTAATCGAGGCATCTGACTAAAGAGGGGGGGGTTGAGACCCCCAAAAGACATCAAAAGGGTATATATAAGGTATACTTTATAAAGGTGCCAGAATTTATAGGCACCCAATCAATTTGTAGCACCATCCTCAAATCTGCAACTCCTTTATTTGAGGGACTCTAGGCATTCTTGTGACAGCCACTAATGAAGTGAGAGGGGGTTGCTAATAGTGTGAGATATGTTTGTAAGTGCTAGGCCAGAGTGAGATCTGTGGACCAGGATATTGCAAACTTGTGACGGAGATCCTGACTTGGAGCCTTGAGTTATGCCATTTTTTATAACTCACTTTGGGTGCCCAAAGATAGAATTATTGCACTTGCTGTAGCAAGAGTACATTCAGAAGTGTCAAGCTGAAAAGCAGGGACACACCTTTTTTTGTGCATTTGTTTTCCCCCAGAGTTTGACCTGTTCCCTCTCTAATCAACATGCAATAAATTTAAAGAAAACTTTTATTCTTGGAGGAAATATTTCTTAAGTAATGTTGGAGGATGACCAGGTTCATAAAGCATACCCTCGCTTAAGTAATGTTGGAGGATGACCAGGTTCATAAAGCACACCCTCGCTTAAGTAATGTTGGAGGATGACCAGGTTCATAAAGCACACCCTCGCTTAAGTAATGTTGGAGGATGACTGGATTCATAAAGCACACCCTCGCTTAAGTAATGTTGGAGGATGACCAGGTTCATAAAGCATACCCTCGCTCAGTTGCTTCATTTTATGATCTCCGATACTACATATAGCTGGAAATGTTGATGGTCACAAGATATTTGATGATTTGGTCGTTGATCGACATGTGATGGTATTAAAACTTGATGGTGACGATCACCACACTTACGTCAGTGGGTGTGGTTTGAATTGCAGGCATAGTTGTTTGGGCTGCCAATGAGTCGGATTTTATTTTCTATCAACATTTCTGGCTGACGATATGCCCTTTTTTGTTGTTCTGAAACAGAAACAAATGAATATCATTAAAGAGGGTGTTATAATAATCGCCGCATCTCTGAGTCTCTGTAGTGTTTGAATTACTATAACTGCAGCATTTAAATTACTATGAATGCAGCGTTTGAATTACTATGACTGTAGTGTTTGGATTACTATGACTGCAGTGTTTGAATTACTATGACTGCAGTGTTTGAATTACTATGACTGTAGTGTTTGAATTACTATGACTGCAGTGTTTGAATTACTATGACTGGAGTGTTTGAATTACTATGACTACAGTGTTTGAATTACTATGACTGCAGTGTTTGAATTACTATGACTACAGTGTTTGAATTACTATGACTGCAGTGTTTGAATTACTATGACTGCAGTGTTTGAATTACTATGACTGGAGTGTTTGAATTACTATGACTACAGTGTTTGAATTACTATGACTGCAGTGTTTGAATTACTATGACTGCAGTGTTTGAATTACTATGACTGCATTCTTTGAATTACTATGACTGCATTCTTTGAATTACTATGACTGCATTCTTTGAATTACTATGACTGCATTCTTTGAATTACTATGACTGCATTCTTTGAATTACTATGACTGCATTCTTTGAATTACTATGACTGCATTCTTTGAATTTCTATGACTGCATTCTTTGAATTACTATGACTGCATTCTTTGAATTACTATGACTGCATTCTTTGAATTACTATGACTGCAGTGTTCTTTTAAATTATTCCTGACAATTCCAGTAAATAATTAAACAAATAAACAAATAAAACAAATAAACAAATAACAAATAATCAATAATACTATTAAAAATATAAAAATATAAACAAAATAAATAAAAATAACAACAATAAGTAAAAAATAATAATAATAATTAAAACAGACAAGCAAATAAAACAGACAAGCAAATAAGCAAACAAGGTCAAAGACAATCTCCAAACAATGGAGCTGCAGCTGTTTAGCCTTGTCAATGCAGCTGTATTTCTAGCAGTTCATGCAGCTAATGGCTACCCTTGTCCCTCACTGGGACAGCAACTACAGAGACAATGCAGCATCACAAGCACCAGCTAAACTATGAGAGAGCTGATTGCTGGTCACATGGTCGTGCTGCTGAAGTGTGTAGCATCACAAGCACCAGCTAAACTATGAGAGAGCTGGTTGCTGGCCACATGGTCATGAAGTGTGCAGCATCACAAGCACCAGCTAAACTATGAGAGAGCTGGCTGCTGGTCACATGGTCATGAAGTGTGCAGTATCACAAGCACCAGCTAAACTATGAGAGAGCTGGCTGCCCGAATCACTAGAGAGCTCACCATTCACAGAACTTGCTGCCAGCACTCAAAATGTAACAGACTTTTCTCCTGGAAATTGTCAGGGAGGAAAGGAACATATGAAATCAGCTGGGCTCATTCAGGGGGTGCGGACATTCACTCATCAGGGATAGTGTGTTGTTCATTTACAATAGCTGCAGTTGTTTTTTCCTACCCCCCCCCCCCCCCCCCCCCCCCCCCTCCCCTGCAGTAGCTAGTGCCAGTTTGTGCTGTGTAGGGTTGTTTGAGCAGACAATGCAACATTAATGTTTCTGTGTAGGCTGTGTGGCTGCACAGCTCTGAGATACTGCCAGATGTGTTGGAATGCTGCTCGTCAAGGCCACCTACCCAAGAACATGCGACACTAATTATTGTGGTCGAGTCCACTTCTTCTTCTTCTTCTTCTTCTTTTGTTGTTGCTTTTGTTGGCACAAGCCCCCCCCCCCCCCCCACATTTTCAGCTCTGCAGTTGCGATCAGTTGACTCTGAAGGAGCTGCTCCCTCATGTGAGAGGCCACCATTCTGATGGTCTCCTCCAGAGATTAGTGAGGAGCTTTATGTGAGAGGCCACCATTCTGATGGTCCCCTCCAGAGATAAGTGAGGAGCTGCTCCCTCATGTGAGAGGCCACCATTCTGATGGTCTCCTCCAGAGATAAGTGAGGAGCTGCTCCCTCATGTGAGTGGCCACCATTCTGATGGTCTCCTCCAGAGATAAGTGAGAAGCTGCTCCCTCATGTGAGAGGCCACCATTCTGATGGTCTCCTCCAGAGATAAGTGAGGAGCTGCTCCCTCATGTGAGAGGCCACCATTCTGATGGTCTCCTCCAGAGATAAGTGAGGAGCTTCATGTGAGAGGCCACCATTCTGATGGTCTCCTCCAGAGATAAGTGAGGAGCTTCATGTGAGAGGCCACCATTCTGATGGTCCCCTCCAGAGATAAGTGAGGAGCTTCATGTGAGAGGCCACCATTCTGATGGTCTCCTCCAGAGATAAGTGAGGAGCTTCATGTGAGAGGCCACCATTCTGATGGTCTCCTCCAGAGATAAGTGAGGAGCTTCATGTGAGAGGCCACCATTCTGATGGTCTCCTCCAGAGATAAGTAAGGAGCTTCATGTGAGAGGCCACCATTCTGATGGTCTCCTCCAGAGATAAGTAAGGAGCTGCTCCCTCATGTGAGAGGCCACCATTCTGATGGTCTCCTCCAGAGATAAGTGAGGAGCTTCATGTGAGAGGCCACCATTCTGATGGTCCCCTCCAGAGATAAGTAAGGAGCTGCTCCCTCATGTGAGAGGCCACCATTCTGATGGTCTCCTCCAGAGATAAGTGAGGAGCTTCATGTGAGAGGCCACCATTCTGATGGTCTCCTCCAGAGTAAGTGAGGAGCTTCATGTGAGAGGCCACCATTCTGATGGTCCCCTCCAGAGATAAGTGAGGAGCTTCATGTGAGAGGCCACCATTCTGATGGTCTCCTCCAGAGATAAGTAAGGAGCTTCATGTGAGAGGCCACCATTCTGATGGTCCCCTCCAGAGATAAGTAAGGAGCTGCTCCCTCATGTGAGAGGCCACCATTCTGATGGTCTCCTCCAGAGATAAGTGAGGAGCTTCATGTGAGAGGCCACCATTCTGATGGTCTCCTCCAGAGATAAGTGAGGAGCTTCATGTGAGAGGCCACCATTCTGATGGTCTCCTCCAGAGATAAGTGAGGAGCTGCTCCCTCATGTGAGAGGCCACCATTCTGATGGTCTCCTCCAGAGATAAGTAAGGAGCTGCTCCCTCATGTGAGAGGCCACCATTCTGATGGTCCCCTCCAGAGATAAGTAAGGAGCTTCATGTGAGAGGCCACCATTCTGATGGTCCCCTCCAGAGATAAGTAAGGAGCTGCTCCCTCATGTGAGAGGCCACCATTCTGATGGTCTCCTCCAGAGATAAGTGAGGAGCTTCATGTGAGAGGCCACCATTCTGATGGTCTCCTCCAGAGATAAGTGAGGAGCTTCATGTGAGAGGCCACCATTCTGATGGTCTCCTCCAGAGATAAGTGAGGAGCTTCATGTGAGAGGCCACCATTCTGATGCTCCCCTCCAGAGATAAGTAAGGAGCTGCTCCCTCATGTGAGAGGCCACCATTCTGATGGTCTCCTCCAGAGATACAGTAAGGAGCTGCTCCCTCATGTGAGAGGCCACCATTCTGATGGTCCCCTCCAGAGATAAGTAAGGAGCTGCTCCCTCATGTGAGAGGCCACCATTCTGATGGTCTCCTCCAGAGATAAGTAAGGAGCTGCTCCCTCATTGAGAGGCCAACATTCTGATGGTCTCCTCCAGAGATAAGTAAGGAGCTGCTCCCTCATGTGAGAGGCCACCATTCTGATGGTCCCCTCCAGAGATAAGTAAGGAGCTGCTCCCTCATGTGAGAGGCCGCCATTCTGATGGTCTCCTCCAGAGATAAGTGAGGAGCTTCATGTGAGAGGCCACCATTCTGATGGTCCCCTCCAGAGATAAGTGAGGAGCTACTCCCTCATGTGAGAGGCCACCATTCTGATGGTCTCCTCCAGAGATAAGTGAGGAGCTGCTCCCTCATGTGAGAGGCCACCATTCTGATGGTCTCCTCCAGAGATAAGTGAGGAGCTTCATGTGAGAGGCTACCATTCTGATGGTCTACTCCAGAGATTAGTGAGGAGCTGCTCCCTCATGTGAGAGGCCACCATTCTGATGGTCCCCTCCAGAGATAAGTAAGGAGCTGCTCCCTCATGTGAGAGGCCACCATTCTGATGGTCTCCTCCAGAGATAAGTGAGGAGCTGCTCCCTCATGTGAGAGGCCACCATTCTGATGGTCTCCTCCAGAGATAAGTAAGGAGCTGCTCCCTCATGTGAGAGGCCACCATTCTGATGGTCCCCTCCAGAGATAAGTGAGGAGCTTCATGTGAGAGGCCACCATTCTGATGGTCTCCTCCAGAGATTAGTGAGGAGCTGCTCCCTCATGTGAGAGGCCACCATTCTGATGGTCTCCTCCAGAGATAAGTGAGGAGCTTCATGTGAGAGGCCACCATTCTGATGGTCCCCTTCCAGAGATAAGCGAGGAGAACTTGAATGAGGCATCTTAGTGCATCTGGTAAAGGGAGATGATGTCTTCCTACCATAGATTTCACTGGCGTTCCCTTCGAGCCCAAGCAGCTGTGGTTTCTCTGAAGCCTCACCTTCATGTCTACATCACCGTAGCTAAGGAGAGGATTCCAGAAAGCCACACACTTCACTGATATGCATTTGATGTAACGAATCAATAAATGGTATGGCTCGCAGGGTTGTATACAGAAATTTTGCCAAGGGGGGGCGAACTTGAGATATGGAAAAATAAGGGGGGGCGGAGAGCCTGGATGGTGCGGAAAGGGGACGTGCACCCTGGGCTTCCGCGTGGAGTACGAAAGTGTTTTACCCACAGGTATTTTTGCAGTACTAACTGTATATATAGCTGCTACTTATGATGGCATGCACTTTTTCTAAAATCTTTAGTACAACATTCCATCTTAAATATTTGCTGAAGTTGCATGCTACGGCAATCAGCATATATAGATTAGATATAGTCACTTGTCACTCGTATAATGGAGGTGGGCTTTTGTGAAATCGAATTATGTTGCATTCCTTGCATTTTCTTACAAAATCATGGACAACAGGTTTCATACACAATTTTTCTCTAGTTCTCTAGGGGGGGGGGGGGGGGGGGGGGTGGAAATGGTTGGTCACTTGGTGCCCTAATTTTTGTTAATATTTTCTTAACATGTTCATAAGTCGTAAAAGGGGGGTCTGGGGGGAAGATCCCCCCATATTTTTTTTTGCTTTTACAATGTCTGAGGATAGCTATTTTGACTGACTACCAATGGCATTATGCTATACCGAACTATGGCTAGACTGTATATATTTCTCATGATATTGTAGCTGCTTGGAAAAAGGAGAGCATGTGTCATGACACGATGACATCACACACCACCACGTGCTCTCCTTTGTAGGTTTGTCACTTCTTTTGTTTCTCCTTCTTTCCCACTCCCTCTCTCTCAGTATTTTTAACTCCGTCCATTATGTCATGGTCTTCAAGTCTAATCTTAGACATGATGTCATCACACGCCACCACGTGTTCTCCTTTGTAGGTTTGTCACTTCTTCAGTTCCCTCCTTCTTTCCCACTCTCTCTCAGTATTTTTAACTCAGTCCATTATGTCATGGTCTTAAAGTCATCACACACCACCACGTGTTCTCCTTTGTAGGTTTGTCACTTCTTCAGTTCCCTCCTTCTTTCCCACTCTCTCTCAGTATTTTTAACTCAGTCCATTATGTCATGGTCTTAAAGTCTCTATAAAAGAAACCTTACTAGCTGATTTCTCTTCATATTAATATGGATATTCGCTCATACTTTGCAAGTACTTCTCAAGCCTTTTCTCATGCTAATAGCAGTGATAGCGAAGATAGCAGAACAGATAGCTCTGAGCATGTCGAGGCATCTAGTCCTAGCCTTAGTCCTCCACCTTCAAAGAAAAGCAAGCAAAACAAACACCGCTCTTCTGTATCCACGAAGAGAAAATACTCTAAGAGCTGGGAGAAAGATTTCAGTTGGCTCTATTATGACGAGGATAGCGATGGTGCCTTTTGCAAAGTTTGCAAGCAATCTGGTCTGCAGCGTACTGGAGGAGTGTGGGTCACACAACCTTGCAGAAATTGGAAGAAAGCTGTTGAAAAAATGAAAGCTCATGCGAGAAGTGACTTCCATATCCATGCAACTCAAGCTCTTTTTGCAGCTAAAGGAGCAGCCAAAGGTGGAACAGTTGTACAGCAACTCCAGAATGTTTTAGCTCGCAAAAGAGCTCAGAACAGAGCTGCAGTGAAGTGCCTGATCCTACTCACTCATTTTCTTACGAAAGAACAAGTTGCACATTCGACAAAATTTGAGAAGCTGGTTGACGTGGTGGTTCGATGTGGCAGCCAACATTTGAAGCAATTCTTAGAAACTGCACCAAGAAATGCTGTGTACACATCAAGAGTGGCTGTGGTTGAATTCATCGAATCATTGGGGACATGGGTGGAGGAGTCGATTCTGAAGCGACTTCAAAAGGCACCTATGTACAGCCTCATGGCAGATGAGTGCACAGATGTCACCAACGTAGAAGAATTGTCTGTGTTTTGCCGCTGGGAGGAAGATGGTGTACCAGTAGAGTGCTTTCTGGAGCTTATTCCATTGAAGAAGGCTGATGCAGAGACCATCTATTCTAATCTCATCGATTGTTTAAAGAAGAAAGGTCTACAAGTCGGAAGAATAGTTGGATTGGGATTTGATGGAGCTGCAACTTTTTCTGGACGAAAGACCGGGGTTCAGGCACGTATCAAGAAACATACTCCTCGCGCTCTGTTTATACACTGCCACTGTCACTTACTGCAGTTGGCTTGTGTGCAAGCTGCCAATAAAACTCCTGGAATTGCTCATGTTTACAGAACATTGACTACTCTTTGGAAGCATTTTCGCAATTCCCCCAAGCGAGCAGAGTGTCTGAAGGAGGTACAGCACGTTCTTGAACTTCCAGAAATGAAAGTGATCAAGCCATCTGACACACGCTGGCTGGCACATGAAAGGTGTGTCAAAGCTGTCAAAGCAAGTTATTCTGCAATTGTAATCACCATTGGGAACATCTACGAGACGTCCCACGAGCCAGAAGCTCTTGGAATCCATGGTGCCCTCTGCAAATTGTCTACGATTGCAGCTATATATTTGCTTGATTTCACTCTACCACAAGTAGCCAAGCTCAGCAAAGCACTTCAGGCAGAGCAGCTTGACCTCTCGTTGATATCATTCCTTGTTGATGCTACTGTTAAATCCTTGGATGATGCAGTTTTGCCTGGAGCGAACTGGGTGTTGGAGCTTCTTGAAAACGTTGAAGACTTGAAGTCATCTACAAAGGTGTCTATTGATGCTGATAAAATACTTTCGTTCCAGAATGTTGTTGGTAAGCCTTTTGTTGCTGATTTAAAGGCCAACATAACAAGCCGATTTTCTTCATCCAACGCTGTTGTATCAGCATTGTCTATATTCGATCCACGGAAAGTTCCAAAACCAGATTCAGTATCTTTTCCCACTTATGGAGACACGTCTGTTGAGAAACTGATTGCTCACTACGGAGAAGATAGAGATGCAGAAACATTGGATGGAGAAGAAACAGTGAAGACAGCCATGATTTCCACTGAAATACTTACAGAGTGGAAAACATTCCGCCAGCTGTTAGTCAAGCAACCACGGGATACTACTGCATCACAGCTGAAAGAACTTGTTTCAAACGACATGCTCAAGGCCATGTTTCCCAATTTGCACAAGATTGCCTCCATCTGCTTATCGATTCCAGTTTCTACTGCTTCTGTGGAGAGAAGCTTCTCACAGATGAAGATGATCAAGACTCGTTTGCGTAATTCTCTAAGTGACTGCAGCCTTTCTCACCTTATGAGGATTGCTATAGAGGCACCAGAAGTACTCTCTGAGAGCGACCTTGAAGAGATTGTGGACGTATGGCAGAGAAAAACAAGAAGAACCTCAGTTTGACATTCCTATCATTTGAACCTGATATCATAAGCTTATTACACCTTTCTTGTATTACACCTTTCTTGACATTATTTTTTTAAATATCTCTAATTTCAAGGGGGGGGGCGAGAATGATACAAAGGGGGGCGAATGCCCCCCCCCCCGCCCCCCCCTAAATACACCCCTGGGCTCGTGAAGTTGGGACAAACAAGTGGATACGAGTGGCCGGGAATCTGCCTGGAGGCGCATCACTGCACTTTGTACCAGGACAGCTCCATGCATCATCAGATCCTGCCACAACATACTCACTGGCAGCAAGACGCTTAATGTTCTCCCAGGGGAGCCCCTGCTGTCAGAGTTATAATCCTGCCACAACATACTCACTGGCAGCAAGACGCTTAATGTTCTCCCAGGGGAGCCCCTGCTGTCAGAGTTATAATCCTGCCACAACATACTCACTGGCAGCAAGACGTTTAATGTTCTCCCAGGGGAGCCCCTGCTGTCAGAGTTATAATCCTGCCACAACATTCTCACTGGCAGCAAGATGCTTAATGTTCTCCCAGGGGAGCCCCTGCTGTCCGAATTATATATATATATATTATAATAATTATATATATATTTATTTAGAGTTTTTTAGTAGCATAATATGATGTATCACAAACAAACGAGCTTTATTTGTTATTTTGTTATTTAATTTTTATTTTATTTTTTAACTCGGACTGCCTCTTGATGTTTGGCAGACAAGAAGCTGTCAAGTGGCCGTCTCATTGCATTACAAACTGTCTTTGTTTAGGTGTCCCTTCAGCATCTTCCCGTGAAGTGCTTGTCTCAATATCATTATCAATTATGGACGTGGGTGTTGGCTTCTCCTCAACAGAGCATTGGGGCAAGAATTTTAGTAGATACCTTTGTCTTTTATACGCTACAACTGTCTCTAGTTTCCTGACGAGCTTCTTGCTGCTTATTTGCAGGGGACTTCTATCCCTTTTCCCAGTCTTCTAGTAGCACAAGTGACTCCTCCATGGCCTAGGAAGTTTCCTCCAGAAGTTTCCTCCATGGTCTATGAAGTTTCCTCCATGACCTATGAAGTTTCCTCCATGACCTATGAAGTTTCCTCCATGGCCTATGAAGTTTCCTCCATGACCTATGAAGTTTCCTCCATGACCTATGAAGTTTCCTCCATGGCCTATGAAGTTTCCTCCATGGCCTATGAAGTTTCCTCCATGACCTATGAAGTTTCCTCCATGACTTATGAAGTTTCCTCCATGGCCTATGAAGTTTCCTCCGGGCCTATGAAGTTTCCTCCATGACCTATGAAGTTTCCTCCATGACCTATGGAGTTTCCTCCATGACCTATGAAGTTTCCTCCAGAAGTTTCCTCCATGACTTATGAAGTTTCCTCCATGACCTATGAAGTTTCCTCCATGACCTATAAAGTTTCCTCCGTGACCTATGAAGTTTCCTCCAGAAGTTTCCTCCATGACCTATGAAGTTTCCTCCATGACCTATGAAGTTTCCTCCATGACCTATGAAGTTTCCTCCATGACCTATGAAGTTTCCTCCATTGCCTAAGAAGTTTCAAAACCTTTTTCAGACTCGATCTAATGATTGTACATCTGGATCTTGAAGGATTCCATTAGTGAGACTGTGTCACAAGAATTGTTCTCATCATTGGCTAAGCCTTTCGCCATGAAGCATGTGCAAACAGTTCTGAAAAGGAACATACTTCGAGGTATAAGGTTAACTGCAGGGTATGCTGGAGAGGCCATCACTAGCTCCTTTTAGTTCACTAGTCCTCCATGTAGGAAAAAAGAGAATATTCAACTTCGTGTTATTTAATTGGGGGGTGGGGGTGGGGGGGGGGGGGGGTGCTAAACAACAAGAGTCATGGTTTATGAAAATAAGTAGAAGGTACAGGGGAGAGTAGCACCTGAATGCTAGTTAGTAACCAACCCTGTTTGGGATACACACACATGGGAGGAGGGGTAATAAGATTTGCAATATTTAAAGCATTTTACAAGTTGAGTGCTAATGGGGAGGAAGTGACTAGATCAGGTAAGGAATTCCAAACAGCTGACCAGGAAAGACAGTTTCTATGTAGGAGGAGGTATTAATGAAGGAAGGAATGAAGAGTGGTGAAGCCAGCGGTTAGAAGGAGGAGGTGACAAGAAGCTACTTAATTATAGTTCAACTTTTTTTCATACCACTGAGATCAAATTAGCTGCAGTGTTGGTTTAAGAGTAAGCAAAGGAAAGATCTGCACCGCTGCATTGCGTTGTCTACAAGAAGATTTCCTTTCAGGAAATCCATGCACGGGTGGCGTTCTTTCTCAAGAGTAAAAGAATTCAGAGTCGTTCCCAGTAAGCTAAAGTGCTTGTGCAGTTTTCCTCAGAAGTAGAGCCTCCAGAGACAGCAGCAAACAGGCCTGGAAGAGACAGTCGTTGAAATCAGTAGTAATCGTCAGGGGGAATTTTTTTTTGCCGACTCGTAATGTTTTTTTTTGACTATAATAAAGTAGTCTACTGAGCATGTGCAGAGGGGAAAGTTGTTGTTCAGTGCATATATATATAAAAGGATTTTGTTTACCATATCCACAAGTTTGTGCCTACAGGCCCTTATGGTGGTTATGTGGGTACAGTTTAACAACCAGACAATGATGCTGGTACTGTCGGGCCATGCAAATTGTGAGGGAAAGAGAAAGGTCACAAGTACATGCAGAGTCAATGCTACGTGCATGTGCCATAGCTGATGTAATATAAATATGTCTGCACGTGCCATAGCTGATGTAATATAAATATGTCTGCACGTGCCATAGCTGATGTAATATAAATATGTCTGCACGTGCCATAGCTGATGTAATATAAATATGTCTGCATGTGCCAAAGCTGATGTAATATAAATATGTCTGCACGTGCCATAGCTGATGTAATATAAATATGTCTGCACGTGCCATAGCTGATGTAATATAAATATGTCTGCATGTGCCATAGCTGATGTGATATAAATATATCTGCACGTGCCATAGCTGATGTAATATAAATATGTCTGCACGTGCCATAGCTGATGTAATATAAATATGTCTGCACGTGCCATAGCTGATGTGATATAAATATGTCTGCACGTGCCATAGCTGATGTAATATAAATATGTCTGCACGTGCCATAGCTGATGTGATATAAATATGTCTGCACGTGCCATAGCTGATGTAATATAAATATGTCTGCACGTGCCATAGCTGATGTGATATAAATATGTCTGCACGTGCCATAGCTGATGTGATATAAATATGTCTGCACGTGCCATAGCTGATGTGATATAAATATGTCTGCACGTGCCATAGCTGATGTAATATAAATATGTCTGCACGTGCTATAGCTGATGTAATATAAATATGTCTGCATGTGCCATAGCTGATGTAATATAAATATGTCTGCATGTGCCATAGCTGATGTAATATAAATATGTCTGCACGTGCCATAGCTGATGTAATATAAATGTCTGTACGTGCCATAGCTGATGTAATATAAATGTCTGCACGTGCCATAGCTGATGTAATATAAATATGTTTGCACGTGCCATAGCTGATGTAATATAAATATGTCTGCACGTGCCATAGCTGATGTAATATAAATATGTTTGCACGTGCCATAGCTGATGTAATATAAATATGTCTGCACGTGCCATAGCTGATGTAATATAAATATGTCTGCATGTGCCATAGCTGATGTAATATAAATATGTCTGCACGTGCCATAGCTGATGTGATACAAATATGTCTGCATGTGCCATAGCTGATGTGATATAAATATATCTGCACGTGCCATAGCTGATGTAATATAAATATGTCTGCACGTGCCATAGCTGATGTAATATAAATATGTTTGCACGTGCCATAGCTGATGTAATATAAATATGTCTGCACGTGCCATAGCTGATGTAATATAAATATGTCTGCACGTGCCATAGCTGATGTAATATAAATATGTCTGCACGTGCCATAGCTGATGTAATATAAATATGTCTGCACGTGCCATAGCTGATGTAATATAAATATGTCTGCACGTGCCATAGCTGATGTAATATAAATATGTCTGCATGTGCCATAGCTGATGTAATATAAATATGTCTGCACATGCCATAGCTGATGTAATATAAATATGTCTGCACGTGCCATAGCTGATGTAATATAAATATGTCTGCACGTGCCATAGCTGATGTACATGTAAATATGTCTGCATGTGCCATAGCTGATGTAATATAAATATGTCTGCATGTGCCATAGCTGATGTAATATAAATATGTCTGCACGTGCCATAGCTGATGTGATATAAATATGTCTGCACGTGCCATAGCTGATGTAATATAAATATGTCTGCACGTGCCATAGCTGATGTAATATAAATATGTCTGCACGTGCCATAGCTGATGTAATATAAATATGTCTGCACGTGCCATAGCTGATGTAATATAAATATGTCTGCACGTGCCATAGCTGATGTGATATAAATATGTCTGCACGTGCCATAGCTGATGTGATATAAATATGTCTGCACGTGCCATAGCTGATGTAATATAAATATGTCTGCACGTGCTATAGCTGATGTAATATAAATATGTCTGCATGTGCTATAGCTGATGTAATATAAATATGTCTGCACGTGCCATAGCTGATGTAATATAAATATGTCTGCACGTGCTATAGCTGATGTAATATAAATATGTCTGCATGTGCCATAGCTGATGTAATATAAATATATCTGCACGTGCCATAGCTGATGTAATATAAATGTCTGTACGTGCCATAGCTGATGTAATATAAATGTCTGCACGTGCCATAGCTGATGTAATATAAATATGTTTGCACGTGCCATAGCTGATGTAATATAAATATGTCTGCACGTGCCATAGCTGATGTAATATAAATATGTTTGCACGTGCCATAGCTGATGTAATATAAATATGTCTGCACGTGCCATAGCTGATGTAATATAAATATGTCTGCATGTGCCATAGCTGATGTAATATAAATATGTCTGCACGTGCCATAGCTGATGTGATACAAATATGTCTGCATGTGCCATAGCTGATGTTATATAAATATATCTGCACGTGCCATAGCTGATGTAATATAAATATGTCTGCACGTGCCATAGCTGATGTAATATAAATATGTTTGCACGTGCCATAGCTGATGTAATATAAATATGTCTGCACGTGCCATAGCTGATGTAATATAAATATGTCTGCACGTGCCATAGCTGATGTAATATAAATATGTCTGCACGTGCCATAGCTGATGTAATATAAATATGTCTGCACGTGCCATAGCTGATGTAATATAAATATGTCTGCACGTGCCATAGCTGATGTAATATAAATATGTCTGCATGTGCCATAGCTGATGTAATATAAATATGTCTGCACGTGCCATAGCTGATGTAATATAAATATGTCTGCATGTGCCATAGCTGATGTAATATAAATATGTCTGCACGTGCCATAGCTGATGTAATATAAATATGTCTGCACGTGCCATAGCTGATGTACATGTAAATATGTCTGCATGTGCCATAGCTGATGTAATATAAATATGTCTGCATGTGCCATAGCTGATATAATATAAATATGTCTGCATGTGCCATAGCTGATGTAATATAAATATGTCTGCACGTGCCATAGCTGATGTAATATAAATATGTCTGTACGTGCCATAGCTGATGTAATATAAATATGTCTGCACGTGCCATAGCTGATGTAATATAAATATGTCTGCACGTGCCATAGCTGATGTAATATAAATATGTATGTACATTGCACTTAACTAACTGACTAATGCGAGCTCGTCCAATTGGCTTATGGTTAGAAGAGGACGTGGGTAATGCTGTGTGTGGGTGTGGCATCACCAATCCCCATAACATGTGATTTATCTCAGTTTTGCTACACACATCTGGTTTCATGCAGGAGCTTTTGGGGAGGGGGGGTGGGGGGGGGGGGGGGATATTGTGCGCAGTAGAGATGGAGTCCTCAGGTGCATATGCTGAGATATTTCCAGAAATCTTCAGATTTCTCAACATCTTGGTTGTCTACTGGTTGGAGCAGCCACTGCTGAGTGTTCCTTCAGTCAAATGAAAAATCGTCTCTTCGGTTTCTTCTTGATGGCATTAATCTTGGCAGACTATTGCGTATTGTGAAGGCCCTCGGCTCCCGACAGTCGACTTCAAACATACACAAACATCAAAATCACAGAACAGCCTTGTCAGCATTTGTTAGCCACATTTAATAATATAACTCTTGAGATTTCTGGGGTGGGGGGGGGGGGGGTGCCCATCCCTCTGTATGAAGCCCTGTGGGTCATTATTCATAAATTGATAGATACATAAATGAATATTGCAAATGGAAAGAAAGTAGCAAGTTTTTGAAATCACGTTTTTTTAATGTTTTGTGTTGTGCTAAAAATAATAGCAACTTGATTCGATGAAGTCGCAGGATAATCTTCACGGTGAAGCCCTGGCTCTCGACAACATCGCCAGGACCTACGAGTACATGGATAACACTGCCAAGGCTTACGAAACTCTGGAAAATGTAAGTGCCTCAGCACATCCCCCCCCCCCCCCCCCCCCCCCCGAGTCGAAGAATAATTTAAAAAAATTCAAAATGCCACAGTGTGTTCTCATTGCTCTGCCCATCCACATTCCTAATTGCCTGCCCACATCCAACCCCCCAATTGCCCTGCCCACAGCCACCATGGTGCAGGATTTTCCTTGTTGCCCTGCCCACAGCCACCCCCCAATTGCCATCCAACAGCCACACCCCTCACTGCCCTGCCCACAGCCATGCGTGGTGCAGGATTATCCTCACTCCCGGCTGTTTGCTTGTTAACAGAATAACTCACAAATGGCATGTATCTTTCCCAAACTTGGCAGGAGATTACATATGTCCCAAGGAACAATGCATTGAATTCTGGAAGGTCAAGTTTAAAGGTCAAGGGGAAAGGTCTTGTATTTTTTACGCTAGCTTAAAATTATTATCATCATTGTCATGGTCACATGTGGTGTGTGTTTGTGCGTAGACCTGGTCCAACATCGTCATGATCACGTGTGGTGTGTTTGTGCATAGACCTGGTCCAATATCGTCATGGTCATGTGTGGTGTGTGTTTGTGCGTAGACCTGGTCCAACATCATCATGGTCACGTGTGGTGTGTGTTTGTGCGTAGACCTGGTCCAACATCGTCATGGTCACGTGTGGTGTGTGTTTGTGCGTAGACCTGGTCCAACATCGTCATGGTCACGTGTGGTGTGTGTTTGTACGTAGACCTGGTCCAACATCGTCATGGTCACGTGTGGTGTGTGATTGTGCATAGACCTGGTCCAACATCGTCATGGTCACGTGTGGTGTGTGTTTGTAGGTGTGTGTTTGTACGTAGACCTGGTCCAACATTGTCATGGTCACGTGTGGTGTGTGATTGTGCATAGACCTGGTCCAACATCGTCATGGTCACGTGTGGTGTGTGTTTGTACGCAGACCTGGTCCAACATCGTCATGGTCACGTGTGGTATGTGTTTGTGCGTAGACCTGGTCCAACATCGTCATGGTCACGTGTGGTGTGTGTTTGTGCGTAGACCTGGTCCAACATCGTCATGGTCACGTGTGGTGTGTGATTGTGTGTAGACCTGGTCCAACATCGTCATGGTCACATGTGGTGTGTGTTTGTGCGTAGACCTGGTCCAACATCGTCATGGTCACGTGTGGTGTGTGTTTGTGCGTAGACCTGGTCCAACATCGTCATGGTCACGTGTGTTTGTGCGTAGACCTGGTCCAACATCGTCATGGTCACGTGTGGTGTGTGTTTGTGCGTAGACCTGGTCCAACATCGTCATGGTCACGTGTGGTGTGTGTTTGTGCATAGACCTGGTCCAACATCGTCATGGTCATGTGTGGTGTGTGTTTGTGCATAGACCTGGTCCAACATCGTCATGGTCACGTGTGGTGGGTGTTTGTGCGTAGACCTGGTCCAACGAAGCTTTTGTTTGCGTACTTTAGTGGAGCTGCAGCTTGTGTTGTATTTTCATTCTAGCGATGAAAAGTTCCAGTTCAAGTCTGTGGCTAGCAAGCTATAAATGCGGTGCGGTGAATCGAGACCGAGTTATGCGGTTACAAGTGCTTCATGTTCACCGAGGGCCTCATGTTCACCGAGGGCCTCATGTTCACCGAGGGCCACATGTTCACCGAGGGCCACATGTTCACCGAGGGCCTCATGTTCACCAAGGGCCTCATGTTCACCGAGGGCCACATGTTCACCGAGGGCCACATGTTCACCGAGGGCCTCATGTTCACCGAGGGCTTCATGTTCACTGAGGGCCTCATGTTCACCGAGGGCCTCATGTTCACCGAGGGCCTCATGTTCACTGAGGGCCTCATGTTCACTGAGAGCCTCATGTTCACCGAGGGCCTCATGTTCACCGAGGGCCTCATGTTCACCGAGGGCCTCATGTTCACCGAGGGCCTCATGTTCACTGAGGGCCTCATGTTCACCGAGGGCTTCATGTTCACTGAGGGCCTCATGTTCACCGAGGGCCACATGTTCACCGAGGGCCACATGTTCACCGAGGGCCTCATGTTCACCAAGGGCCTCATGTTCACCAAGGGCCTCATGTTCACTGAGGGCCTCATGTTCACCGAGGGCTTCATGTTCACTGAGGGCCTCATGTTCACCGAGGGCCTCATGTTCACCGAGGGCCTCATGTTTACTGAGGGCCTCATGTTCACTGAGAGCCTCATGTTCACCAAGGGCTTCATGTTCACTGAGGGCCTCATGTTCACCGAGGGCCTCATGTTCACTGAGGGCCTCATGTTCACCGAGGGCCTCATGTTCACCGAGGGCCTCATGTTCACCGAGGGCCTCATGTTCACCGAGGGCCTCATGTTCACCGAGGGCCTCATGTTCACCGAGGGCCTCATGTTCACCGAGGGCCACATGTTCACCGAGGGCCTCATGTTCACCGAGGGCCTCATGTTCACCGAGGGCCTCATGTTCACCGAGGGCCTCATGCTCACCGAGGGCCTCATGTTCACTGAGGGCCACATGTTCACTGAGGGCCTCATCTTCACTGAGGGCCACACTTCTAGTTTGACTATCAATTACAAAATACCAAGTCATCTTTAGCAGTAGCTAATTCCTTGACACCCACCCTCTCTCCCCAATTTCACATTTTCAAGGTCTGTGGTTTTATTAACAGATTAATTAACCGCAGGCTTTGTTTTATAGCAGTTATAAGTTCTATTTATAGCAGTTCTATTTATAGCACTTCTAATTATAGCACTTCAATTTATAGCTATATCTCTTTGGGGGTCGAAACTAATCTTTTCAGACTGTTCAAGCACAAATACAATGCGCTGCTGTTTGGTATAGGAATCAGCTCCATTGAAGTAAGCAAACAAAAGCTACGCAGAGCTATGACCACGCTATGTCTACAAGAAAACTTACAACAAAGAAATTCACACCAGGAGCAAATCCTTTCTCAAGAGCCAAGGGATCTAGAGCAATTCCAGGGAAGCACACCTGCCAGTGCAGCTTTCCCCCGAAGAAGGGATTCCACAAACAACAGTCAAGGTCATGAAGAGATCGTTCATGACGGCAGTTGTGATTGTCAGACTTTAAAAAAAATTTCATTCATTTTCTCCACTCGCCCCCTCAAACCCTACCGACCCTCGACTTAATCTGACTTAATCTGTGAGTTTTTTATAACCTTATACCTTGTAGCTATAACTAGAATAAACTTTCTGTTCATAAGAATACAAGCTGCAGTTTGGTATAAGAATCAGCTCCTATGAGGTAAGAAAACAGAAGCTATGCTAGCACTGGATCACCTGCTACAATATAGCTTACAGCAAAGAAATCCATCCAGGAACGCCTTCTTTCTCAAGAGTGAAGGTTCCCAGTGATCACGGGTACCTCAGCAGCCGTCCTCAGCAGAGAGGTTCCCAGTGATCATTCATGTAGGTGCCTCAGCAGCAGAGGCATTCCAAGTGATCATAGGTGCCTCAGCAGCCTTCCTCAGCAGAGGCATTCCAAGTGACATAGGTGCCTCAGCAGCCTTCCTCAGCAGAGGCATTCCAAGTGACATAGGTGCCTCAGCAGCCTTCCTCAGTAGAGGCATTCCCAGTGATCATAGGTGCCTCAGCAGCCTTCCTCAGTAGAGGCATTCCCAGTGATCATAGGTGCCTCAGCAGCCTTCCTCAGCAGAGGCATTCCAAGTGACATAGGTGCCTCAGCAGCCTTCCTCAGTAGAGGCATTCCCAGTGATCATAGGTGCCTCAGCAGCCTTCCTCAGCAGAGGCATTCCCAGTGATCATAGGTGCCTCAGCAGCCTTCCTCAGCAGAGGCATTCCCAGTGATCATAGGTGCCTCAGCAGCCTTCCTCAGCAGAGGCATTCCAAGTGACATAGGTGCCTCAGCAGCCTTCCTCAGCAGAGGGGCTCCCAGTGATCATAGGTGCCTCAGCAGCCTTCCTCAGCAGAGGCATTCCCAGTGATCATAGGTGCCTCAGCAGCCTTCCTCAGCAGAGGCATTCCAAGTGATCATAGGTGCCTCAGCAGCCTTCCTCAGCAGAGGCATTCCAAGTGACATAGGTGCCTCAGCAGCCTTCCTCAGCAGAGGGGCTCCCAGTGATCATAGGTGCCTCAGCAGCCTTCCTCAGCAGAGGCATTCCCAGTGATCATAGGTGCCTCAGCAGCCTTCCTCAGTAGAGGCATTCCCAGTGATCATACTGTAGGTGCCTTAGCAGCCTTCCTCAGTAGAGGCATTGCCAATGATCATAGGTGCCTCAGCAGCCTTCCTCAGCAGAGGTATTCCAAGTGATCATAGGTGCCTCAGCAGCCTTCCTCAGCAGAGGGGCTCCCAGTGATCATACAGTAGGTGCCTCAGCAGCCTTCCCAGCAGAGGGGCTCCAAGTGATCATAGGTGCCTCAGCAGCCTTCCTCAGCAGAGGGGCTCCCAGTGATCATAGGTGCCTCAGCAGCCTTCCTCAGCAGAGGGGTTCCCAGTGATCATAGGTGCCTCAGCAGCCTTCCTCAGCAGAGGGGTTCCCAGTGATCATAGGTGCCTCAGCAGCCTTCCTCAGCAGAGGCATTCCCAGTGATCATAGGTGCCTCAGCAGCCTTCCTCAGCAGAGGGGCTCCAAGTGATCATAGGTGCCTCAGCAGCCTTCCTCAGCAGAGGGGTTCCAAGTGATCATAGGTGCCTCAGCAGCCTTCCTCAGCAGAGGCATTCCCAGTGATCATAGGTGCCTCAGCAGCCTTCCTCAGCAGAGGGGTTCCCAGTGATCATAGGTGCCTCAGCAGCCTTCCTCAGCAGAGGCATTCCAAGTGACATAGGTGCCTCAGCAGCCTTCCTCAGCAGAGGGGTATCCAGAAACAGCCAACAGAGGCCTGGAAGAGACTGCCCATGGCAGCAGCAGTGATCTTCAGGCATTTTAACTTTTTCATTTTTCCCTCTCATCCGTTGAGCTGGAAGTAAATCTCTCTCTCTCATTAATTGCAATACAGCATTCTACTGGGCATGTGCAGGTTAAAAATGTGTTTTTATGCATACAGTTTATTAGTGAGCATCTCCAAACTTGCACTAGTGGCGGTCAATTGGTTCACCACACATTATAAGATCACACCTGCATAATATCATTTCAGAGTGTATGGTACCACTGCTTATATTGGTTAGGCATCTACCCGCTTTTTGTTTCAAAATGGCAGGCGTGCACCCCCACTCCTCCCCCCCCCCCCCCCCCCCCCCCTAAAACAACATGCTCTAATCTCAGCTTTACCAGCTTCTTAGTGGCCTAAATGGTGGGTTTCCAAGTTCTCAAAAAACACTTCCAGTATGCTTGAATCCGGTAGTAAACTGGCAGATTTTTTTTTTGTAACCCTGAGATGTATCTTCAAGGATCAATCTACTGTCATCTTTGAATACCATAGTAGTTAGTTAAGTCCATTAATAACAATTTTATTATCAGAAGCTCCAAATTTTCCACAATGGATAATTTCTCAATTCAGCAAAGCAAAAAAGAGAAGGTAAAGGTTGTCATGGTAATAACCACACTTGTGTGCAACTTATCAGCCGTTATTGGAGAAGCTTACTCTTGTGCGAAGAAAATGATAAAAGGTCATCAGCAGCTGCTTTGAATATCACAACCAGCACCTGTGTCATAATGGATGTGAGATTATGTGGTGATAATAGTTAACACACCCAGTGCCTGTGTCATAATGACACGAGATTATGCAGTGTTAATAGTCGATAGACCCAGCACCTGTGTCATGGCTGTGAGATTATTTGGTGATAATAGTTAACAGATCAAGCACCTGTGTCATAATGACATGAGATGTGGTGATAATGGTTAATAGACCCAGCACCTGTGTCATAATGACATGAGTTAATAGAACCAGTTGCCTCCTGTTTTTTACTCATGTCGAGGACAAGCCACGCCCACATCATACTTTGCCATGTGTGTTTATAGAAAAATTCAAGTTGATTATTGAGAAGGTCATTGTAATGTCATTATGTCAACTGAGAGTTCGTTGAGAGTGGCTTACCGATATTGATGGTGGCTTCTGGATGAGTTGCAGTGCTCGCGCTTTCCTTAGTGTTCCCATCCTTCCTGTTGGAACCTCCCTGTAGGCACCTACGCCGTCAGTACATGTGCATGCCAAGATGGTTGAGATTAGCCAGGAGAAAAAGAAATGACCTCAACTTTCCAACCAAGGATGAGATGGCCTGCGCTCCCTGCGTTTTCTTTTCCTTGAGGAATGGGGAAGGGGTGGGGTGTTGAGAATACATGAGACCAGCTCGATAAAGTTGTGGTCAGGGTATTGAAGTCTCTCCAGCAACTGCCATAATGCCACGACCTTTTGTCACATGTGGTGAAAAAGGTCATTGTTGCGGCCATGAAGCATCCCCCCTGGCATGATGACCATTACCTGATATAACTTATTAACACGACGACCATTACCCAATATAACTTTTAGCCATGACCATTATCTATTATCAGGGAGTAAGCTGGTACTCCCTATATTGGTTTGACTCACTTTAAAAAAAATTGCATATTGCCACACACACACACAATCAGGGCATGAAAGTATTCACACAAGACTCATTTTCTAATCAGCTTAAAACAAAAAGCTGATTTAGGAGCATCCTTAAAGTATTTGATGTCGGTTGCAAATAATCGTTCAAGAGTTAAATTACAATGACCTTAATAATCAACTTGAAATTTACTCTCTGGAAGTTTCGCCTAGATGCTCTCATGCTCTTATTATTCCTGATGAACGCTGTCGAAATGTCGAGAGAGTAAATTTCAAGTTGATTATGAGAAGGTCTTTGTAATTCCATTGTGTCAACTGAGTTGAGTGAAGATTTAAGTTAATGAAGAGCTTAACTGTTTAAATGTCGTAGTGCTCTGTGGCGCAAACTCGGACTTTGTCGGGGAAAAAAAATTAAATCAAAGAATTTGTATTGCATGCCAATTCTCTGTATGCACATGCCCAATAGACTGCTTTAAGATATGTTGAGTACCTCTGGTTGGGCCAGGTAAGCGAGCAAAGATTTTCTAATGGGTGACGATGGCAACTGCCTTCGTGAACGGGTCTCTTCCTGGCTTTTGCTACTGTTTCTGGAAGTTTTTCTTCAGTGGGAAGATGCACAGCTTACCAGGAGCCTCTCTGAATGCCTTCACTCTTGCAAGGAGGAGCTGCTGGATGGATTTATTTGCTGTAAGTTTTGTTAGACATGTAGCGACGTAGCGCTGCATGGCTTTTGTTTGCTTACTTCAACTGAGCTGATACTTATGCCAAAATGCAGCTTATAGTATTCCATTCTAATGATATAAACATTTTATTCTTTAAAAAAAGAACTGAAAATATAATTATTGCAACAAACCACAAATAGTCGGCATTAAAACATCTCCGGTGTCTTCTTTGCCTGTGCAGTTCAGCAGCAATGCTGAAGGATTTTGCAAAAACAAACAAACAAAACTATAGCCAACAACAACAACAACAACAACAACAAGAAAACTGATTTAGACCACATGTTTGATGACCCTTTACCATTTAAGTCATACCCTTAGGATTTTTGTTTACTTTTCTTCTAAATGTTTGGTAAAGCCTAAGCCTTACTAGACTTACTAATTAGCCTTACTAACCTTACTAACCTGTTTTAATAAATAAATAAATAAGTAAATAAACAAATAAAAAATAAAATAAATAATTTATTTATTTTAAAATTATATATATATATTTTTATTATTATTACATATTATGTGTATTACATATCATGTGCTAGATGCGTGTGCCGGTTCATGTGTTGGACGTGTGTGCTGGTTCACTTGTAGTTCATGGTAACTACTGCATACCCTCCAACTGTCCCGGAAGCTCCACCTGTATTTGCACTTGATGAAATGTGTCCCCACGGATTTGGTGTTTGTCCCAGAAATGCTTACAATTTACAACTGGCTACAGTACTTTGAAACTAAAGGCTCCTCCATAGCAGCTGCCAATTTACAACTGGTTACTGCACTGTGAAACTAAAGGCTCCTCCATAGCAGCTGCTACAGCACTGTGAAACTATGTGAAACTAAAGGCTCCTCCATAGTAGCTGCCAATTTACAACTGGCTATACAGCACTGTGAGACTAAAGGCTCCTCCTTAGCAGCTGCTACACCTGGCCCCTATACAAGTCAGCGCTTCACTTCAGCAGAGGAAAATCCAGCTGCTACCTGACAGTCAGAGTTATAATATATGATTTTACAGCATAGGTGAGAATTGGATTACATGAAAGGATAATTTGAGGCAATGACAATATGTGATTGTCCAAGGTATACCTATAAGAGCTATAGGCAACCACAAAATTATTTAGAGTATTTGGAGGTGTGAGGGATATTCATACATTTGGAGCATGGACAGGAAAAATGAAATGTGCATGGTGAGTCTGATAGAAAGTGAGTAGTCAAGGCCCCTCTCTCTCTGTGTGTTATGGCTGAGCCTGAGGAATCGGTAACACCTCCACGCAAGAAGCCAAAGAGGCAGTGTCACTTTACCTCTACATGGGTAAAAGAATTTCAAGGAATAGGAAAGAGTTATAGACTGTTAGAACTTATATTGACTGTACTAATGTAGATCAATTATATTTGTTATGACTTTATAGGTGACACATTTGCACACTGCTCCTTGTGCTTTTCCGATTTTAGTGTTTCCCATGGGGGGAGAAATGATGTGACTACCCATATTACAGGGAAACATCACAAGGAAATGGCAATGGCTGCTACTAGCTACATCCAAATCAGTTTCATCATTTTTTAGACCACAAGCACGAAAGAATGTTACTGAGGCTGAGACGAGGTGGGCATTGTTTGTGGCTAAACACAATATATCTTTCCAAACTAGTGATCATGCCACTAAGCTGTTCAAAGTTATGTTTCCGGATTCGGATATTGCCAAAATGTTTGCATATGGGCATACCAAAACAGCAGCCATTGTAACAGAGGCTCTTGCACCTCACTATAAAAAGTCTATAACAGAGAATATGACCAATAAACTGTTTTCCATCATGGTGAATGATCACACTGATAAGTCTTGTATCATTCTCATAAGAATCTTTGACACTGAAGAGAAGAACGTGTGTACGAGGTTCCTGGCTATATGCCAGTGGTCAACATTGGTATACTCGCAAGAAACATTTTCCAGGCTCTTACCGAATCTTTGAAAAAGAATGGTTTGGATATCAACAAGGCCCTAGCTTTCATGTCTGACACTGTCAATGTCATGAAAGGTGCGAGATCTGGAGTACAAAATTTCATAAAAATGAGGTGCCTCATCTCTATGATGTTGGTTGCATTTGCCATTTGGCTGATCTCACTATCAAAGCTGGCTTACAGACATTACCAGTGAATATAGACCAGCTATTTGTTTATTATTTTTATCATAGCAGCAAGAGAGGTCAGCTTTTTGTTGACCATTGGTGCTCCCTTTTTGATTCTGAACCTAAGGCTATCTTAAAGCATTGTCCCACACGATGGCTAAGTCTGCTTCGATGTGTGCATAGATATCTCAATAAGCTTGAAGGTTTGATATCTTACTTCCTATCCTGTGATGAACAGACTGAGAAAGTAATTAGCATCACTCGTAGGCTACAGAATCCTCTCACCAAGCTTATTCTTCAATTCTTAGCTTTCATCTTGTCTTCAATGGATCGTTTTAATAAACAATTCCACAAGTCAACAGAAAATACTACCTGCAAACTTTATGAAGAGCTAAGTCGACTTGTAAAGCTGTATGCAAAAAATTTGTTGACGGCTGAAACTATTCTTGCTGCTGGTGACAACCTTAGACTTCTCAAGTGTGTCAGGTTTCAGATGAGAGTCTAGGAATAGGTACTGAAACTTGGGGTTGTCTTGCAGCATTTGAAGAAGAGAGAGATCCAAAGCCATTCTTTACAGCAGTACGCTTGGCAACCATTGCAAAAGTGGTAAAGAAGTTTCCTTGTGGGGATCCTCTCCTAAAGAATTTAGGTGTTCTTCAGCCAGACAAAACATCCACTTATTCAACAGCTACTGTCTTGAATTTGGCGAGACGATTTCCGCAGATTGGTTTATCTGATTCTGAATCACTTGACCGCATTGAAGAGGAATTTAATGACTTTCTTCTTTCCCCAGCTGACATTCCCAAACCAGATACATACCACATCACCAAAACTGTAGAAAAGGCTCTTTTTGGTCGAAAGTGGGCCAGATCAAAATTTGGCTGGGGAGTTAAGGTTGTTCTGTCTCATGGCTGGTGTATTGACCACACCCTGCTCCAATGCTGATGCAGAGAGGGGCTTTTCTATAATTAGAAAAGTCCACACGGACCAGAGATCCTGTCTAAACCAGGATACCATTGTTTCCTTAATGTCAGTCAAGTTTAACAGCAATTCTCATTCTTGTTGTTTTGATACTAAACTTTCAGATGAATTCCTTACAAAATATTCCTTACAAAATGTAAACAAGCCACAACCATTTCTATGCAAAAATGATTTTCTATGCAAAAATGATACTCTTCATAACAATTTAATTATATTCATGGTGGGTGTGGTCAATGTCACGGATTTCAATTTTTTGAAAAGTTGGAGGGTCTGCTACCGGTATATAACAGGCTTATGTGAGTCTCTGCTAGAGCATCTAGTCGAAATGTTGAGAATAAAATTTCACGTTGATTAATTGATAAGGTTATTACATGTATAAACCAAAATTATACTGTGTTTTTAAAATAAAGTCGGTTACTGTATATTTTTGAAAGGTAAAGGGTCATCTAAATATTTGTGGACTTCATTGGTAAATTTTTGTTTCCTTTCTTCACATATTTTGTTTATAGACTCTGGTTGCTTAGCACCCAACTTCTAAACCCCAACCTGCACGAACATGGGTGCTTAAACTGAGGATATGCACTTGCTAAACACTATTGCTAAATAACACACACTCACAGAAATATAACTTTACATAATTATTTTTAGATGGAGGACTGAGGACCACCAAATCTCACGAGTTAGTCTAAGAAGGAGCAAATATCTTGAACCAGACTAAGAAAGCTTTCGAAGGAGCAAGTCTCTCGAGTGAGAAGGAACTAGTATGGCCTTTCAAGTAGAATTTTGCATTTGTCTTCATTCCTCGGAAGCATGTTTGCTATGGAACTATTTGGACATCCTTCATGGTGAAAAGCTCCTTTTAGCCGAAGGTGAGAACAGTTCTTGAGACAGCTTACTTGTTATTAGCATCCTTCACAATCCAGACCAAGTATTTTGGGACTTCATAAGCCTGTGAGGAGTTACGTGCACTACTAGAAGACTGGGAAAGAGTTACAAGTCCTTTGCAAATATGTAGTAAGAAGCTCGCCTGAAAACTACGGACAACTGAAGCTAATAATAGACAAGCCTGTACTAGCCAAATTCAGTGTTTTGTTGAAATATGTTGCCCAGGCGATGCAGCTAATACGAATGCGCATAACCACTACTTTTTTCAACGACATCGATATCAGCACTTCTCAGCGAGATGCCGTAAGGATGCCTAACAAAGACTGTTTGTAACGACTAGTAAATGGGCGCTTAACAACTTTATATGCACTAAACATCGAGAGGCTTAACAACCAGAGTTTGTGGTGTGTATGTATATATATATATGTGTGTGTGTCTAACGAATACTATGAACAACACATTCCTTTAGCCTGCCTGGTGCAAGTGTACCAAAGGCTAGTGGTAAATTATGCTTTGGTAAATTATGCTTTGGCTAAAATTCCAAGTGCTCGATGTGGTTGTGTGGTCACCTAGCATATCCGATGCAAGAATGTGACATCTCTTTTACTACGACCACTATCTTGAGGTGTCTTCAGCGTAAGTGAACTAAACTCAAGTATTATTGCCACAGCCTCTCATCATTGGCAGAACTGCTCCAGCTGCAGTCAATATTAATTTTATTATTAAGGACGATCTTAAGTAGGTTCAAGTGGCATTAATCTACCTTATCACTCTACGCCATCAATAAACGGAATGTGCAGAGGAAAACGGGTAAAGGATCGACAAATAGGGAATTGCTACAAAATAGCACAATGGCAGGAATATCCTTCTGTACAAAACTAGTTGCAAGTTTTTTACCTGTTGGTCCTGTTCTGAAGTTACAGGTGTAGTACGTACTTCTTAGTAGCTATAGTTTTCACAGGGCTCCCATCACTGTTGAAGAGCACTGTAGCTATGTTGAACTCTATACTGGTAGGTTGTGTGGCTAACCTAAGTTAGGATGCTTTGTTTATTCATGTTCTAGTACAAGCAGCCAGCACAAGCACTAGATATATCTAGATGAACTAAAGGGAACTCTCTCAAGTAGCTTCTCTTTTGTTTCACTAAGTCTACTGGACAGGCCTAGATGACTGTGTAGTTCCACAAGGCTTTAGGTACAGTACCCTAGACATTTATAAGCATAAGCTTGGTACACTGGCTATACTGAAAGCTGTCTACATACTACATAAGGCAGGTTCCTCAGACTCATTGCAACTCAGCCTGTAGATCTTGGGTGGATAACTAATGCATACCAACACTAAGGAGTGGGCTACCTTCAGGGTCTTGAAAACAGCATTCACCAGCTGTTGTAATAACTATATTTTTAACTGTGACAAATAAACTTCTAAAACTCATTAGAATTGAAACGCAATAAGCTGCAGTTTTGGTATAAGAATCAGCTCCATTGAAGTAAGAACAAAAGCTACGCAGCGCTACGTTGCTATGCCTACAACAAAACTTACAGCAGAGCAATCCATCCTGGAGCGCAGCCTTGCTCAAGAGTACAGTAATTCAGAGTGGTTCCTGGTAAGCAGAATGGTGGTAAGCATAGATACCTTTGCTGCTTTCCATTGAAGAAGAACTTCAAGAAACAATAGCAAAAGCCAAGCAGAGACAGTTCATGAAGGCAGTTGCGATCATAAAAAACCTTTAATTTTATTTGCTCGCCGGCCTCGCCCCATCCAACCAGAAGTGAAGTCAACAGAGCAGTCTATTGGGCATGTGCATGCGGAGTATGGGTGCATAGTTCAAATTCTTTGATTTATTTCCCTGACGTTGTGTTTGTGCCATATGACACTTATGGAAGTTAAGAATGACCCAACAATACCTGAAGTGCAGATAAGGAGCACTTCATTCCCAACTAATGGGTAGCCCTAGACTTCCACAACATGAACCGGCGCCTGATCCTGCAGTTGAAGTCATCGCTGCACTGCCTGTGCTGATGCTGAGCAAGTGTTTAATGAAGTTCCAGGATCTTGTATTGATGGATGATAGTATTATATAGATGTGGATAAGCATTCATTGGACTGCTCTCTGGCAGCTGTGCACCTCACATTGCCTGAAATGTCCTTGGCATAGCTGTGCTAGGACTGGAGAGGCTGCAGCTATGACTGGACCTACCACCATGAAGCTAGACCCTCACCAGCTTTTGGCTATAAATGGCTAGGCCCAGGGCTTGAGCTAGGTCTGAGGTTGGAGGTTAGACTAGGGGATCAGGGCCAGGGCTCAACTGCCATGTTGTGGATAGTTTCATAGGTGTTTTCCCCAGAAACACTAGCTTATGTGTTGCTAGAATGAGGAGACAATAGGGAGAGGTGATGACTGCATCTGCCAGAGTCTGTAGGTTGCAGATCCAAATCTTCCTCTCCATTTTAAGGATATGACATGTACATTGAACACATCATTTCAACTGGACTAATAATGATTAAAAACTAATCACTGGGTGGGTCACAAGTGGGGCATGTGATCCCGTGCCGCTAGCTGCACTAGTCCCAGTTGTTGTTTGTGTGTGTGTGTTGAAATTGCAGGAACTTAGCGTATGAGCTTACACTGCAGCAAGACTGCTGAAATTGCACGAAAGTCTGTTACTATCAAGAGCTCAAGAGGAGACAGGGCAAGTAAGAAGCTAGTGCGAGACCGGAGAGAGAAAAAGATTGAGTCTACAATGCTACCAAGCCTCGCCAAATTGCATGGAGTGGGGTCAGAATGCATGGAATGGGGGTCAGAATGCATGGAGTGGGGGTCAGAATGGGGGTCAGAATGCATGGAGTGGGGTTCAGAATGCATGGAGTGGGGTTCAGAATGCATGGAGTGGGGTTCAGAATGCATGGAGTGGGGGTCAGAATGCATGGAGTGGGGTTCAGATTGCATGGAGTGGGTTCAGAATGCATGGAGTGGGGTTCAGAATGCATGGAGTGGGGTTCAGAATGCATGGAGTGGGGGTCAGAATGCATGGAGTGGGGTTCGGAATGCATGGAGTGGGGTTCAGATTGCATGGAGTGGGTTCAGAATACATGGAGTGGGGTTCAGAATGCATGGAGTGGGGGTCAGAATGCATGGAGTGGGGTTCGGAATGCATGGAGTGGGGTTCAGAATGCATGGAGTGGGGTTCACAATGCATGGAGTGGGGGTCAGAATGCATGGAGTGGGGTTCAGAATGCATGGAGTGGGGTTCAGAATGCATGGAGTGGGGATCATAATGCATGGAGTGGGGGTCAGAATGCGTGGAGTGGGGTTCAGAATACATGGAGTGGGGTTCAGAATGCATGGAGTGGGGGTCAGAATGCATGGAGTGGGGTTCAGAATGCATGGAGTGGGGGTCAGAATGCGTGGAGTGGGGTTCAGAATGCATGGAGTGGGGGTCAGAATGCATGGAGTGGGGGTCAGAATGCATGGAGTGGGGTTCAGAATGCATGGAGTGGGGTTCAGAATGCATGGAGTGGGGTTCAGAATGCATGGAGTGGGGGTCAGAATGCATGGAGTGGGGTTCATGAAGCTCCAACAATAATTTTATGCCAAGTCATTTATCAAATTGTTTACACTAATCGTGGCATTCTATGAGCTGGTATATAGATTGGACCATCCTTGCAGCAGGTGCATGGTCATTCTCATAGTTGGGTCAGCCTTGCAACAGGTCCATGGTCATTCTCGTAGTAGGACCAGCCTTGCAGCAGGTCCATGGTGCTCTCATAGTTAAACCAACCTTGCAACAGGTCCATGGTGTTCTCATGGTTGGACCATCCTTGCAACAGTTCCATGGTCATTCTCATTGAGTCTGCCATGCAACAGGTCCATGGTCATTCTCGTAGTAGGACCAGCCTTGCAACAGGTCCATAGTCACTCTACAGCATTTAATCAACAATACACTTGATCAGGTGTAGTATGTCTTGACCTGCTTAGTGTGCATGTGCCAGAGGCAATGGGAACATGTGCAGCATGATGGCATGCCGCCGCACAGGAAAATAATATTGCATAGCCCTTATCATGTGATACCCAGGCCAGCACGAAAGAAAAAAGGTACAATTTTACTCTGGACCATCTGTATTAAAATTTCAACTACCAAAAATTCCCCACTCTAGAGAGAGAGTATTGCTGGCTAACAATCTACTTGGTCTAGCTTGTCTTGGCCAGTTTAGTTTCATGTGTGGGTGTGGAATATTCACTTGACTTTTAAAACCATGGCAATCTGCCTTAGACCTCACAGATAACTTCAAGTCAAGATGTTAAATTTTATTTTTATTTTTTAAGTAGACGTGTGTAGGTAGGAAAGGTCAGCAAGAGACTGTCGCAGAACTGATGCTTCTCTTCCAATGGCTTGGGGTGTGACACAGCAGCTACAGCACCTAGTGGTGTTTGTAACAACAGCCCTGCTATGTGGGGACAACATCGCTTGTGTAAGGACAGCCTGGCTAGTATAAGGATAGAAGGATACAAAATATGCAGATGAAGCAAGTGGGATGACGCAAGCATCTCAAACTATATATGGTAGTCCAGGTTAGAGAAGTCATGCATGTGAAAGTCATGCATGTGAGGACTGCACGAGAGGCATCAAAACTCGTTTGAACATACTGAGTCTGAATTCTATGCTCCGAGCATGTCAGAGTTGGTGTGTGATCCCTACATGTCATGGATCCAGCGAGTGACCCCTTGACCCAAGTACATTTATATTTCCTTGTATAGTTAGCGGTTCCCTTGTACTTGTAAGTGATACTCTTTGTGAATGACCAAATGTAATCTAGTGATGGTATTTGAAACTTGAGTTGCTACCCTAACAACAGAAGCATCACTTTCACTGGAGGTGTTTACAATCTAGTTTAAAATATGCTCTAATTGATATAATATTCTAGTGCTGACTCAAATTTCCAGAAGTTGCTTAGTGCACCGTAATTCAACCAGAGCAGTATGTTATCAAATCACTTTTACACTCTCTTCTCTGCAGCTCTTGTCTCTGAGGAAAAGGTTGAGGCAGGAAGAGGAAGTGGCCGAGGTAACATCTCGGATCAACAAGCTCAATGAGATGTGTGGAGGGACCTTCAAACGTAAGGACGTGATGAAAGGTGGAGGGGGGGCGAAGATTTGGAACAAACTCAAGGCAAGGAAGAAGAAACTGAGGAACTTAACTTCTCCAGAGATCAGCCAAGAACATTTGAGGGAAGTCATTTCTACTAGCATAAGCAACAGCTCTCTCACGACATTGAAGGAAACTGCCGATGATGGAAAGGAAGTGAGGAAGGAGAAAGTCAAGAGAAAAGTCAAGGAGAAGTTCAACAAATACACCAAGGCAACGAGGAAGACGAGCAACATCACCGCAACATCAAAATCCAATGAAGTTGAGCCGAAAATTAATCTGGGTCTGTTTCCGAGCGACTCCGAAGAAGCTGCTCTCATTCAAAGGAATCCTTCGCAGTCTCTGCTTAACAACTGGCATGATGTGGGAGAGCGTCACATGACACCGAACTTTTCACCAGATCCAGGAAAAATGATCGTGCTAAAACAGCTCAGTCTCTCGCAGACGTCCGACAAAATCCCAATAACGGGATCTCTATCTCGCTCTGCTTTCATTGGCAATGAGGAACAATTCAGCACACAATCATCTTCAGATGTGGTCGTCCTCAATTCCTCCTCGGCTGCAGAAATGGAAGCTCCTCACACTCAAGATGATGTCAGCAATATGACTTGGGATGGCAAGGAAGATAGAAAAGAGGAAGCAGAAGATGGAGGGAGTGTGTACAACACCTCCACAGCGTATTTGAAGGGGTCCACTAGGCTCTACAAGGAGTATGGTTCCAAGGAGCACATATTGAACTTAGAGAAGGTGCAGGAATTCTTGGAGTCCAGCGGGGAGATGGAGCCTATTGACCTGAAGATACTTCACGACTGGGATGGGTGGACAATGGCCATCAGAAATTCAAATATCGTGTAAGAACATTATTTACTCTCATTTTAGAGCAGGGTTTGGAAAAAACACTCAAACATTATCATGTTGACAGCTCTGTGGGGAGCAACAAGTAGTTATTTCCAAACTTCAGGGGTGGCTACCAAATCACTGAGTGTGTGTATATGCAATTTTGTTGGTTGGCTGTACAATACTTATGTTGCTTTGTCTTCCCCTTTGCAGAATACACTCAACAAAGGAATCACAACTTATTTAGAACACCAAGTAACTAATGGCTCCTTGCACCGTATATCAACGGTTTGGAAAGGGTCATTACATTCATATGCTAATTGCTTGCTATAGCAATCATACTTACTGCTTCTAATTTTATTATTTTTTATATTCATGACACGATCATTGTTGCCATAGCAATCATATTTACTGCTTCTAATTTTATTATCATGACACATCATTGAACTAGATGTAATGTGGACCAAATGTTGCCATAGCAATCATTTATTTACTGCTTCTAATTTTATTATCATGACACATCATTGAACTAGATGTAATGTGGACCAAACGTGAACGACATTGAGAGGGTGGGCTGAAAACTGCAAGTGGAGGGTTACACATCTGATATTGGTGACTGTAAAGGAGATATATCACCAGAGGATATATCACTAGACACTGATGATTCTCTCAACCAAGTAGTTGAACTTGTTCTGCCATAAGGAATCTTGTGCTTGGGGACCTGCTTCCTGGTTATCCCATTGGACCCTCCACCAATGTGTCTTTTCATTGAGTCGGACGGAAAGCTCTTCAGGGGGGGGACCGTGTCCCCGAAGGCACTGTCTTCACTTTCCTCGTCCATGGGGAAGTCGAACTTATTCACGTCCTTGCTATTGGAGCGTTTGTTCGGTAAGGCATCGGAGGAGCCCACCGCCACCCCGTTTGCTATGTGCGTGGAAACGTTGCTGTTGACGTTGGCAGGAGGGTCGTTGCAGTTGTTGACGTTGGCGGAAAAGGCGACGGGTTGTGGGGCTTGTTGATGGGTTTGCAAAGCATGATCGACGTAGCGAGGCGGAGGAGTCGGCTTCAGAGCTAAATCAATCTTGGCCGGTGAAGAGTTTGCGTCCGAGGCCTTGCTGTTGCTGCTGTTGTTGAGGTTGACGTGCACGAATACCAGCTCAGCGTTGGCATTCGTGGCAGCGTTGCTTCCAACGGCTACGCAATTACTGTACGACATTGCAGAAGGCGTATGGTTTTTACCATCGTGAATTTCAAGCGACTTTCTTTTGGAGGAAATCCGTTTTTTGCAGATCAAGGATAAACAAATAGCTGATCCCACTAGTAGGCCGATAACGAAAGCACCGATTGATGCCCCGAGAACAGTAAAAACAGAGACCGAATGTGCTACGTTTAGGCCTTCTACGTCAGGTGAGATAACCGTATTGCAATCGATGACTGTTGGCCCAGCAGTGGATGAGCTGGGAGAGCCGGTGAAATCGGGTGGGTCTGTGGAAATCATGCAAACTTTTGTTATTTCTGACTCGCTTGCAGAGAAAGACTGACTGAGATTTTCCATGCTGTTCTCTGTCATCTTGTTGACACAGGCCGCTGTTATGCTCTTCCAAGCACAGTAAGGATCCCGGGAGGCAAGGCAACCCTGGCAGTCAGCATACCGGTTGCAGCGGCCTTTATAAATCTGCATGATTTTCCTGCCTCTGCTGACATACAAGCTTCTTGTCCCATCTGTTTCATTTCGAAGAATTAGCTTTTGGACTTCCTCCATGTCGCCATTTCCATTTGTCTCGGAATCCATTATAATGGTATGCATGAAATTCTTGCCAGGGTTAGCCGAACTCAGGACCACCTGCTTGACTTGCCCGAGCTGGTTGGAAAAGAAGATGACTTCCTGGACATCTCCATTGTATGTCACAGTTTCTGCTGCAATCTTGTCTAGGAACTCGCCACCAGTCACAAACAGTGGTCTGGAACTCACTGGATTGAACACAAAGTCATACTTTTTAGCATCATCCGTGCTGCGGTTGCTACTGCAAGTGAAAGGTTGCGTGATTTCTTTAGTCCACACGTACCTGTCGTCCACTTTGGTTCTGACGTTGTAATGTCCATCTTCAAACACGCTGGTCAGACTTCCAGGGAATGAAAACTTGCAAATGGCACCTCCCTTGGGGCCATTACTTGGAGAATTGAAGGTGCCGTACAAGACAGGACTTCCCTCTTCGTAACCAACGAATGTAGACTTCAAATGGTCGTAGTAGTATACATAATCAAAACCATTGCCCTCACCAACCTTGCACTCCATTCTAGCCTTTTGAAATGTGAGGAAATGATTTAATTCAGAATTTGGATTCCCAATTCCATTGTCTGCCTTGCAAATACGAATTGCCCTAGCATATTGCTGCTTGCTGGTCATGTCACTCGTTTTCTGTACGAGCTCCAAGGCAGATTCTGTGATGAAGAAGTAAACATAGTCCTCGTATTCATGTGCAGATATGTATCTGATGGGCAAATTGAGCAGCTTGCTATTCGTGGAAGCGGATACTCTAACAGTGAAATCATTGTCACCTAGAAGTGGATTAGGGGACATGCCAATAGTTGTTTGAGCACCATTAATTGCAAATCTTGTAGCAGAGAAGAAGCGCTTGTTGCTTGTGACTAGAGAAACGATGAAGTCATTGCTTGAATGTGGACTGAAGCCACCATCTTCAATGTTGTCATTTGATAGCTTAGTGAAGTTCGTCAGGTTGTTCTTGTTGTGCAGGGTGCACTTAGGGAAGTATGAGTTCGTGCCACACACTAGAATCGTGTCGCTATCGGGTATGGGTTCAATCACTTTGATGAAGTTCTTGCAACTCTCTTGAGAGTATCCGTCCATGACGCAGCTGTCAAAATCTAAATTACTACTGGTGAGGTCCACGGTTACTCGTTGCTGCAAATCCAATCCGTAGCTCACTAGAGCATTGGCAGTTCCAACCAAAAGTTCATCTCCGAATACCTTCAGAATCTCTACGTTCGATTGTAATGGACAGGATTTCATGTATTCAGTGACATCGCACTGTGTATCGATAGGCTTTGCGAAAATTAGAGGAAAGATAAGACTAACAAAAAGCGAAGTAAATACCATGATGAAAACTTTTGGAGAATTGATACGGCACTGCAGAACCCTGCGAGATAAAGCAGTGCGCTCTTCCGGTTCATTAGGAGAACTTCCTGTGCAAAAAAAAAAGGGGAAAAAAAGAAAGAAAAAAAAGAAGAAGTAAAAAAAAGATAAGTTGGTAGTGTCTGGTACGATTTGTGTTAGAGACGAGCATCACACCACAACATGATGCTCACAACTAGGATTAGACCAGGGAACATCGAAGTAAGGACTCTGGAGGTTTCTAAGACCTGTAAACATTGCTAGATAGTTTGCTAAAGTTATTTGAATATACTTTCTCTTAGACTGTGAAGGGTACCCTTCTGTCCAAAAGCAGAGTTTCCCCTTTGTTTAACCATGGAAGAGGCGTTCTCTACCTCAGTAAGCTAATATAAATAACGCTAGCATTTAGCAAAAATCATATGGGGCTCTTTAATTGAAATGTTTACTGACCACACCTACTTTTTAATAACCCTATTCTCTGCAAATGTGTATTCTGTCAAGTTGAAGCACAGTACTGGTGACAGTCAGCCATAGTCGCATTCTAAATCTGTGGCAATTTCCCGAATCCTATTTCCAACAAAGGTTGAGACGAGGATTTCACCTGACCCGACTATTGGGGCAAGGAAAAAGGAAAACATTAGTTTGGTATAGTTATCAGGGTTTCATATAGGGGGTGGACGCCCACCCCCTCTCCCTCCCAGGATTTAGAATTATTTCATAATTGGTATATTGCAGGCATTGTCATTTTGTTTTGTTTTAGCAGCTGCTAGTTAGTTCACAACAGCAGGTAATGAACAGTGATAGAGTGGAGATATGAACTTGGTGATTAAGTAGAGAGCACGCGTTGTAATATGATGATTTTTCTCTTTGAATGTCCAAATTTGCACTCAAATCCACTGAAGTCAGTTCAGACCCTTCGATCGTGATTTACATGAGCCTAGCAAGGTTGAGTGAGGTCACTTTGTCTAGCTTACACTTTCTAGAAAATCCTATACATGTCTCTCCCAACCAAATCCCCTGTATGAATGTATCACCCGAAGGTGATGATCAAGCGTCAAGGTTGCTTGCATAAACAAGTTAGGATTCTTCGCACACTCTAGAGAAACTGGAGTTCTTCTACACGATTCCAGGGAAACTGGATGGTGTTGATTGAGCAAGACAACTTAGATCATGAAGGTATGAGTAGCATGAGTATTGCTACTGCTTGAAAGTGTGTGCGGAGCTGGTTGCAGCTACTAGCTTGTGCAAGACCTCGGGCAGGCCAAACCCCCAAAAGCAGCAAGGCATAGGTGGGAGACATGATTTAGGTAGCATGGCACTGGCAACAGCAGAGTAGCTCATCCCATGAGTGACACTCAGCGTCCTCTTGCTCTTTCGCATGCTCTCTCGAACAGCATAGCTTTTTCACTTCTCCGGCGGCTAAAGCCTTGATCTCGGTCAGCTCTGCAGAATATTCCATCCATCAGATGCGCTGAGCAAAGTTGACTATTGTAAGTGTGCAACCATTTTTAGAATAGTAGTCCGCCACTTGAGATTGAGGGTTTGATTTGATGTCCACTTCCCATGTGAATTTTTGCCTTTAATTCCCTTCTCTCCTCCCTGGCTCACTCAAATGACAGTACATTACTGCTTTCAAGGTTGGCTTGTGCCAGGTGTTTGTAGGCGTGGATCTCAATTTATAGCAAACCTTAAGGCATTATCTGTGTTGACCAGGCACTGTATAAATGTCACGTCCCACCCTTTCAAAATTATTATTCAAATAAAGTGAGCCAGGAGTCCAAGTGCTGGATGGCGGGGGTCTGTCCGAAGACAAAAAGCTTTTGCATCTGCTGACATAAAAATGTGTGGCATCTAAAAGAAGGGCAACAAACAAACAAAAATGCTGTAAAAGTTCAGACTTCTTAGATGATCATAAAAGTTCAGACCTTTTATGATGATCATAAAAGTTCAGACCTCTTATGATGATCATAAAAGTTGAGACCTCTTATGATGTCATAAAAGTTGAGACCTCTTATGATGTCATAAAAGTTCAGATCATAAGGTCCGACCTCTTATGATGATCGTAAAAGTTCTATCATAAAAGTTCAGACCTCTTATGATGATCATAAAAGTTGAGACCTCATATGATGATCATAAAAGTTCAGACCTCTTATAAAAGTTCAGATCTATTATGATAATCGTAAAAGTTCAGGCTTCTTATGACAATTTTAAAAGTTCAGACCTCTTATGATAATCATAAAAGTTCAGACCTCTTATACAATTGTAAAAGTTCACCTCTTATGATAATCATAAAAGTTCAGACTTCTTGACAATCATAAAAGTTCAGACCTCTTATGATAATCGTAAAAGTTCAGACCTCTTATGATAATCGTAAAAGTTCAGACCTCTTATGATAATCGTAAAAGTTCTATCGTAAAAGTTCAGACCTCTTATGATAATTGTAGAAGTTAAGATCTCTTATGATAATCGTAAAAGTTCAGACCTTATGAAAATCGTAAAAGTTCAGACCTCTTATGATGATCATAAAAGTTCAGACTTCTTATGATGATCATAAAAGTTGAGACCTCTTATGATGATCATAAAAGTTCAGACCTCTTATAAAAGTTCAGATCTATTATGATAATCGTAAAAGTTCAGGCTTCTTATGACAATTGTAAAAGTTCAGACCTCTTATGATAATCGTAAAAGTTCAGACATCTTGTAACAATCGTAAAAGTTCAGACCTCTTTAACAATCGTAAAAGTTCAGACCTCTTATGATAATCGTAAAAGTTCAGACCTCTTATGATAATCGTAGAAGTTAAGATCTCTTATGATAATCGTAAAAGTTCAGACCTCTTATAAAAATCGTAAAAGTTCAGACATCTTATGATAATCGTAAAAGTTCAGATTTCTTATGATAATCATAAAAGTTCAGATTTCTTATGATAATCGTAAAAGTTGTAAAAGTTCAGATTTTTTATGATAATCGTAAAAGTTCAGACCTCTTATACAATCGTAAGTTCAGACCTGTTATGATAATCGTAAAAGTTCAGACCTCTTATGATAATCGTAAAAGTTCAGACCTCTTGACAATTGTAAAAGTTCAGACCTTATGATAATCGTAAAAGTTCAGACCTTATGATAATCGTAAAAGTTCAGACCACTTATGATAATCGTAAAAGTTCAGACCTCTTACGATAAGTTCAGATCTCTTATGACAATTTTAAAAGTTCAGACCTCTTATGATAATCGTAAAAGTTCAGACCTCTTATGATAATCGTAAAAGTTCAGACCACTTATGATAATCGTAAAAGTTCAGACCTCTTATGATAAGTTCAGATCTCTTATGACAATTTTAAAAGTTCAGACCTCTTATGACAATTGCAATTGTAAAAGTTCAGACCTCTTATACAATCATAAAAGTTCAGACCTCTTATGATAAGTTCAGCTCTCGTATGATAAATTCAGATCTCTATGAGAATTGTAAAAGTCAAGACCTCTTATGACAATCGTAAAAGTTCAGACCTCTTGACAATCGTATAAAAGTTCAGACCTCTTATGATAATCGTAAAAGTTCAGATAATCGTAGAAGTTAAGATCTCTTATATAAAAATCGTAAAAGTTCAGACCTTATGATAATCGTAAAAGTTCAGACATCTTTTGATAATCGTAAAAGTTCAGATTTCTTATGATAATCATAAAAGTTCAGACCTCTTATGATAATCGTAAAAGTTAATCGTAAAAGTTCAGATTTTTTATGATAATCGTAAAAGTTCAGACCTCTTATACAATCGTAAGTTCAGACCTCTTATGATAATCGTAAAAGTTCAGACCTCTTATGATAATCGTAAAAGTTCAGACCTCTTGACAATCGTAAAAGTTCAGACCTGTTATGACAATCGTAAAAGTTCAGACCTCTATGATAAGTTCAGATCTCTTACGAAAATTGTAAAAGTTCAGACCTTATGATAATCGTAAAAGTTCAGACCTCTTATGATAAGTTCAGATCTCTTATGACAATTTTAAAAGTTCAGACCTCTTATGACAATTGTAAAAGTTCAGACCTCTTATACAATCCTAAAAGTTCAGACCTCTTATGATAAGTTCAGCTCTCGTATGACAGATCTCTAAGAGAATTGTAAAAGTCAAGACCTCTTATGAGAATCGTAAAAGTTCAGACCTCTTATGAAAATTGTAAAAGTTCAGATCTTATGATAATCGTAAAAAGTTCAGATTTCTTATGACAATCATAAAAGTTCAGTCCTCTTATAACAATCATAAAAGTTCAGAGCTCTTATGACAATCATAAAAGTTCAGACCTCTTATGACAATCATAAAAGTTCAGACCTCTTATGATAATCGTAAAAGTTCAGACCTCTTATGATAATCGTAAAAGTTCAGACCTCTTATGATAATCGTAAAAGTTCTATCGTAAAAGTTCAGACCTCTTATGATAATTGTAGAAGTTAAGATCTCTTATGATAATCGTAAAAGTTCAGACCTTATGAAAATCGTAAAAGTTCAGACCTCTTATGATGATCATAAAAGTTCAGACTTCTTATGATGATCATAAAAGTTGAGACCTCTTATGATGATCATAAAAGTTCAGACCTCTTATAAAAGTTCAGATCTATTATGATAATCGTAAAAGTTCAGGCTTCTTATGACAATTGTAAAAGTTCAGACCTCTTATGATAATCGTAAAAGTTCAGACATCTTGTAACAATCGTAAAAGTTCAGACCTCTTTAACAATCGTAAAAGTTCAGACCTCTTATGATAATCGTAAAAGTTCAGACCTCTTATGATAATCGTAGAAGTTAAGATCTCTTATGATAATCGTAAAAGTTCAGACCTCTTATAAAAATCGTAAAAGTTCAGACATCTTATGATAATCGTAAAAGTTCAGATTTCTTATGATAATCATAAAAGTTCAGATTTCTTATGATAATCGTAAAAGTTGTAAAAGTTCAGATTTTTTAATGATAATCGTAAAAGTTCAGACCTCTTATACAATCGTAAGTTCAGACCTGTTATGATAATCGTAAAAGTTCAGACCTCTTATGATAATCGTAAAAGTTCAGACCTCTTGACAATTGTAAAAGTTCAGACCTTATGATAATCGTAAAAGTTCAGACCTTATGATAATCGTAAAAGTTCAGACCACTTATGATAATCGTAAAAGTTCAGACCTCTTACGATAAGTTCAGATCTCTTATGACAATTTTAAAAGTTCAGACCTCTTATGATAATCGTAAAAGTTCAGACCTCTTATGATAATCGTAAAAGTTCAGACCACTTATGATAATCGTAAAAGTTCAGACCTCTTATGATAAGTTCAGATCTCTTATGACAATTTTAAAAGTTCAGACCTCTTATGACAATTGCAATTGTAAAAGTTCAGACCTCTTATACAATCATAAAAGTTCAGACCTCTTATGATAAGTTCAGCTCTCGTATGATAAATTCAGATCTCTATGAGAATTGTAAAAGTCAAGACCTCTTATGACAATCGTAAAAGTTCAGACCTCTTGACAATCGTATAAAAGTTCAGACCTCTTATGATAATCGTAAAAGTTCAGATAATCGTAGAAGTTAAGATCTCTTATATAAAAATCGTAAAAGTTCAGACCTTATGATAATCGTAAAAGTTCAGACATCTTTTGATAATCGTAAAAGTTCAGATTTCTTATGATAATCATAAAAGTTCAGACCTCTTATGATAATCGTAAAAGTTAATCGTAAAAGTTCAGATTTTTTATGATAATCGTAAAAGTTCAGACCTCTTATACAATCGTAAGTTCAGACCTCTTATGATAATCGTAAAAGTTCAGACCTCTTATGATAATCGTAAAAGTTCAGACCTCTTGACAATCGTAAAAGTTCAGACCTGTTATGACAATCGTAAAAGTTCAGACCTCTATGATAAGTTCAGATCTCTTACGAAAATTGTAAAAGTTCAGACCTTATGATATCGTAAAAGTTCAGACCACTTATGATAATCGTAAAAGTTCAGACCTCTTATGATAAGTTCAGATCTCTTATGACAATTTTAAAAGTTCAGACCTCTTATGACAATTGTAAAAGTTCAGACCTCTTATACAATCCTAAAAGTTCAGACCTCTTATGATAAGTTCAGCTCTCGTATGACAGATCTCTAAGAGAATTGTAAAAGTCAAGACCTCTTATGAGAATCGTAAAAGTTCAGACCTCTTATGAAAATTGTAAAAGTTCAGATCTTATGATAATCGTAAAAAGTTCAGATTTCTTATGACAATCATAAAAGTTCAGTCCTCTTATAACAATCATAAAAGTTCAGAGCTCTTATGACAATCATAAAAGTTCAGACCTCTTATGACAATCATAAAAGTTCAGACCTCTTATGATAATCGTAAAAGTTCAGACCTCTTATAACAATCATAAAAGTTCAGACCTCTTATGATAATCGTAAAAGTTCAGACCTCTTATGATAATCATAAAAGTTCAGATCTCTTATGATAACCCAGACATATGATAATGTGTGTCCAAAAGCTGGGTATCACGCCCCTTATTTACTCATTTGTTTGTCAAATTGTTGAAGGTGTCCATGTTTTTTGTTGAGAGATTATCTTTCATTTCTGTATGTGGTTGCAGTTTTATTCCTGTGTTTTAATCATGAATAATTCATGGATTATGGGGGCTGTCCAGATGAGTGCAGTTTGCTGCCTTGTAAAAGCATTTCTGACCACAATATGTGTCGATGCAAGTGCTATCAAATGGACTCGTGTACTTGCGGTCGAGTTCCAAGTCACTAGGCTGTCTATGTGGCGGGGAAATGCCAAGATTAATATAAAACAAGAGAAGCAAGAAGCCTCGCAATGTCTGTAATGGTGTTCAGATTACCGCAGCGGTAGCCCTCCAAGTTGGCAACCTAACCACCAAGTCAGTTGTGTTTCTGCCTGTGGTTCAACAGACTGCACACAACATTTGGATATGTAAATAAGATGACCTCGTCATAAAATGTGGCCAATAAAACATAACATAACAACATGCGACATGAACAAGAGAGAACAAGAGAAACCTTTCAAAAGGCTTGGCAGTGTATTGGCTATGCTCTCCTAGCATCGCACTCTGTCTCATCAGTCCATCTAGATATTGCTGCTCGGCTCTATCCTGACAACTGCACTTATGTCTCGCCCTGCCTCAATGCTTCACACTACTCAGAAGAAATGTCATTAAATAAAAATAAAAATTAATATGCCCTCTCCTGGCACATCTATTTTGTCTCAGCCTATGTCAATGTTGTTGCTGCTCTGGGATTTCCTACTCTCTCTTAGCGTGTTCACTGGCTGCTCATGTGTTGATGGCTTCTTCTTTCAAGGCCTTCATCTCTCACTTTGTTATCACTGCTCAGGGATTTCCTGCTCTCTCTATAAAAACCCTAGGTGGTGCTGATTGTCTCTCTCTCTCTCTCGGCCCCTTTGCTCCCACTAGACTTGGGTCACTCCTTAATCTGTTTTTCACATTTTGTTCGGTAGTTTAGCAGTTCTGGATAGGGACTTAGGCTCCTCCAGCTTCTTCTCGGCTAGTGTGGAATCTCCCAGCTTCTCAGCTAGTGTGGGCTCCTCCAGCACTCAGCTTCTCGGCTAGTGTGGGATCTTCCAGCTCTCGGCTTCTCGGCTAGCATGGGCTCCTCCAGCTCGCAGTTTCTCAGCTAGTATGGGCTCCAGCTCTCAGTTTCTCAGCTAGTGTGGGCTCCTCCAGCTCCCAGTTTCTCAGCTAGTATTGGCTCCTCCAGCTTCCAGTTTCTCAGCTAGTGTGGGATCTTCCAGCTCCCAGCTAGTGTGGGCTCCAGCTCCCAGCTTCTCAGCTAGTGTGGGCTCCAGCTCCCAGCTTCTCAGCTAGTGTGGGCTCCAGCTCCCAGCTTCTCAGCTAGTGTGGGCTCCAGCTCCCAGCCTCTCAGCTAGTGTGGGCTCCTCCAGCTCTCAGCCTCTCAACTGGTGTTGGATCCTCCAGCTTCCAGCTTCTCAGCTAGTGTGGGCTCCAGCTCTCACTTCTCAGCTAGTGTGGGCTCCTCCAGCTCCCTGCTTCTCAGCTAGTGTGGGCTCCTCCAGCTCTCAGCCTCTCAACTAGTGTTGGATCCTCTAGCTTCCAGCTTCTCAGCTAGTGTGGGCTCCAGCTTCTCAGCTAGTGTGGGCTCCAGCTCCCAGCTTCTCAGCTAGTGTGGATAGAAAATTAGTGCCTGTATAGAAACTCTCAGAATTTGAATAACGCCGAGAGTGCAAGAGACATCATGAGCATAATTAGCAATAATCACTGCACTTTTTTGTCTTGGCACTTTGGCTGCGGAGACACAGTGTTGGAGGGGTCAATATTTATATGTACATGTCGGTGGTTGTTGTGCTTGCGCAAACAGGGATGGGTCAAAATTATTCTCCCAATGGGCATTGGTTTAGTAAAGTATTCCAGTGCTGTAGACGTTTGAATTCAAGTCACATGATCACAGCCACATGACACCCATTTGCAGCCACATGACACACATTCGTAGTCACATGACACATGATCGCAGCCACATGACACCCATTTGCAGCCACATGACACACATTCATAGTCACATGACACATGATCACAGCCACGTGACATCCATTTGCAGCCACATGACACACATTCATAGTCACATGACACATGATCGCAGCCACATGGCACCCATTCAGGCACATGACACGCATGATCACAGCCACATGACACCCATTTATAGTCGCATGTTACCTATTCATAGTCACATGAGACCCATTCGTAGTCACATGATACCCATTTAATGGCTCTATCCTGCACAACGAGTAGCTAAAGACAATACATGTTGTGCAGGTATGTTAGCAAGAGTGGAGCACGGCTGTGTTCACATTCACACCATGCGAGTTGCCTGGGATGCCGGTGTGGGGCTAGGGAAGGAGGGTGCATGGGTGGGGGGACCAGATCCAAGTACACTAGATCCAAGGGGGAGCTGGGGGAGGAAGTGAAACCAGATTCAAGGGGTGCGTGGTCCACTCCCTGGAAGAGACATATATATCACTGATAATGTCAACACTGTACTATTGTGAATTCTGTCATGCTTACGATCCTTCGTATTTCCAGGAAACCTGTCTGTTTCCTCTTTCTTCCCTTCATCATCGGCCTCTCCTTCACCCTCAACCTTTCCCAGACCACTCCCCCTAGGCCTGTGGTGCATCAGGTTAGTACATAAGTTACCAGTCGTGAAAAGTACATGCAATATTCATGAGATAGGTCTTTAGTTCTGAGTCTTAAGCCTCTTTGTGCATAGGAAGTCTATAGATATGAAAATGTACTTTTAGAACTCCCTTAATTAACTTCCATGTGGTCCATACGTAATTTTTTAATTTTATTTTTTAAGCTCTCTCTGTATCCTTCTTTTTGGAGTGCATCACAATTCTCAGCATTTCCCTTTCCTTGTGGTGGTCATAACATGTGGAGGGTTTTTTTTGTGTCCGTTGTGTGGAGTACAACTGTGATGACCATTTCCTTTTCCATACATATGCGTGTGCTTACACTCAGCTCCTGGAGTGAGTAGAGGGAGGGAGAGAGAGAGGGGGTGCACTTCTATATAGACAACTGATAAGGCAATTCATCAGCACATACTTATGTGCTCTGTAATTTGAATTCCAGGCTCTCTTGTTCACTTTCAGGGTTTCATTTAGAAAATTGTCCAAGGGGGGGCAACTGGAGGAATCTGCATATCAAGGGGGGGCATAATGTCAAGCACTTATCAACATCAATAAGAATTTTAATAATACAATTTCCAAGTGGGGGGCAAAAAGGGTTCAAGGCCCCCCCCCCCCCCCAAATGAAACCCTGACTTTGCTTGCCCCCATTAAATGATGACCAACACATATTGCTTGTACATGGCTGTAGCTAAGCAACACTCTGGAGGTACAGTACTGTGGTTTACAGGTGTGTCAGTGATGTGGTCAATCTGGATTGTTTGTGTAACTGGTGGATTGTCTAATAGCTCGATGGATGTGGCTCCAGTTCATGCTAGTATGTAGTATAATATGTTGGTAGTTGAGATGCGATTTTTATTTTTGCAGCGCTACTGAACATGTATACTGAACATGTAAGAACATGTTAGCCTCCAGAGGTCTTTCTGATATCCCCAGAGGATTTAACCTGCCTCATCGGTGTGTGTCGCCATAGAGCTATTGTCAATCCACTTCAACCTGAGTGTGATGTTGGTCCAGTGTGTGTCCCCATTGAGGTGCTGTTAACCCTTCAACCTGACTCAACCTTGCTTGGTCCAGTGAGTGTCCTCACCTATTCAACATGCCTCAACCCATTGTGATGTTGGTCATTGTGTGGTCTGGAATGTAATAACCACTCAAGTGTAGGCAAACTTCACTCATCCTAAGTGGTCAGGGTCTAATAACTGTCTGGGAGTGTGAACACAATGTCGGGGCTAGTGGCAAGCTATTCATCAAGCTTCCATACAAGAGTACTGCCACACAACCTTTCCTAGGACATCCTGGTGTCCATAGTGAGGGCGACTGGCTATACATCATGGATCCTGGAATCATCTCTAGGACTAGGGCTAGGCCTGGGCAAGTAATATTCTAGAGCCTACTAGGCTAGGGATATTCTAGAGTCTGAACTATGGCTAGGGATATTCTAGGCCTGGGCAAGTAATATTCTAAAGCCTAGGCTAGGGATATTCTAGAGTCTGAACTATGGCTAGGGATATTCTAGGCCTGGGCAAGTAATATTCTAAAGCCTAGGCTAGGGATATTCTAGAGTCTGAACTATGGCTAGGATATTCTAGATTCTGAACTATGGCTAGGGATATTCTAGGCATGGGCAAGTAATATTCTAGAGCCTACTAGGCTAGGGATATTCTAGAGTCTGAACTATGGCTAGGGATATTCTAGGCCTGGGCAAGTAATATTCTAAAGCCTAGGCTAGGGATATTCTAGAGTCTGAACTATGGCTAGGATATTCTAGATTCTGAACTATGGCTAGGGATATTCTAGGCATGGGCAAGTAATATTCTAGAGCCTACTAGGCTAGGGATATTCTAGAGTCTGAACTATGGCTAGGGATATTCTAGGCCTGGGCAAGTAATATTCTAAAGCCTAGGCTAGGGATATTCTAGAGTCTGAACTATGGCTAGGATATTCTAGATTCTGAACTATGGCTAGGGATATTCTAGGCATGGGCAAGTAATATTCTAGAGCCTACTAGGCTAGGGATATTCTAGAGTCTGAACTATGGCTAGGGATATTCTAGGCCTGGGCAAGTAATATTCTAAAGCCTAGGCTAGGGATATTCTAGAGTCTGAACTATGGCTAGGATATTCTAGATTCTGAACTATGGCTAGGGATATTCTAGGCATGGGCAAGTAATATTCTAGAGCCTACTAGGCTAGGGATATTCTAGAGTCTGAACTATGGCTAGGGATATTCTAGGCCTGGGCAAGTAATATTCTAAAGCCTAGGCTAGGGATATTCTAGAGTCTGAACTATGGCTAGGATATTCTAGATTCTGAACTATGGCTAGGGATATTCTAGGCATGGGCAAGTAATATTCTAGAGCCTACTAGGCTAGGGATATTCTAGAGTCTGAACTATGGCTAGGGATATTCTAGGCCTGGGCAAGTAATATTCTAAAGCCTAGGCTAGGGATATTCTAGAGTCTGAACTATGGCTAGGGATATTCTAGGGCTTGTGCTAGAGCCAGGAATATTCTAGGGATAGGGCCTAGTGCTAGGACTAGTAAGGTTAAGGCTAACGTCAAGTAACCCGGTATTTCAGGTTCCTTACTGTATAGTCAGTCACCCTCGTTAGAGACTCGCCCCCCCCCCCCCCCCCCCCTGGGGATGCCCTAGAAAAGGATGTAGCAGTCTGACTTGTGGAACATGAGCACCGTCTTCAAATTAGTCATCTGGACAAGATACATTCTTGGATCGTTTACACCAGGAGGTGTTACCTTAATCTGATATCCTTTCAAATGGTGTCGCCATTGCATACCTGAAATGCATCATTCCTGGAATCAACTCCACCCATTGATGTGCACCTGCCCAGATGTTTCCATGAGCCTCATGGTGGGTTTTTATGGGCCCATTAGTAGCGGTAGATGCAAGTGTGGATGACATGAAAGCTGCATTGACCAATTCAAACACGCCAGGAGGAATTGCCAGCTTTCTAGAGTCATATGTCAAGTCAACATTTTGTAGATTTCCCTTTCAACTTTCAACCTGCTTTTTTTCTTCCTGCCAGCTTTTGAACCGAGATACTTCGGTCTTTATCATGGCAGATTAGTCATCTGAAGACCGAAGTATTTCAGTTGAAACATTAGCAGTAAAAACAAATGAGCACATTGAAAGAGAGTCTATAAAAGTATTTGATGTCAGCTGAAAATAGTTGGTCAATATTGCTAATATTTTCTGCGAAGATCCCTCAAATGTTTCAAGTTCTGCATGACCACAGTTTCAGTGGAAACATGCCCTGTGGTAGGATGTAAGCTAGTGTCACATGCAATGTCTTGTGACCGTCCCTGAATACCCTAATTAAAGCCATTTTGTTCTAACTGGAGTGGTGATTGTCAGCTGACAGTGTGGAACTAAATATTTCACTTACTCCTACATAGACAGGAAATGATGATGCAAAACTGATGTTTCAACCAAACTTGCTTTGTTCCTCAAAATGTCAGTTTCTAACATCGTTATTAAGCTTTGTTATAAGAAGAGGTTGAGGATTTATCTTGTCTCTCTCTCCTCCTCTCTCTGGCACAACTTCTTAGTCCTCTGGCACTTACTTAGGGGGGGATCAAGTCTGCGTATACGTGTGGACTCATATAAACTCGCATTCACACTAGTGTCCTGATTTATATATTAAAATATAGCTAGCGCTGCGTGCTTTCTAATGGTAATTCTCATTTGTAATTTTGTTTCGCCCTACTTTTTTCTTCGTGATTATAGGCTCTGACTGTAAACTGTTAAGTAAACCACGTTCGAGCAACGACTGTTGCGAGGCTCTTGTTCGGGTTATTAGTCGATTATAACGCGTATATATATACTATAAACAGACATTTTTGTAATTTTGAATAATTTTTTTTTTTGCTGGATTTTATGAACATAGCATTACGACATCATGTTACATTTTCATTTATACGTCTTTTTCAATGATCCTCTCAAACAAAAACTCAATGTCAAATTGTAGAATATAAAATTTGATATATGAAAAATATTATGAAAATATTATGAAATGATAAAAAATATTGAAGTTATCATTTGAACCCCTCTTAGAAAAATCACTTCCAAGATATCAAGCAGCAGTTTCTAACCACGTTCGAGCTGCCAGAAACACCCCATGCATCACAAGAATACATCCCTTCATTACTAGAATTATGTGTGCATACACAAACAAAATGTTGAATTGACTTTCACTTTCCTCTACTTTTCAGCCACAGCCAGTGTCCAACCTATATATATATATATATATATATACATATACATATATATATATATACATATATATATATATACATCTATATATATATATACATCTATATATATATACATCTATATATATATATATATATATATATCTATATACAGATATATATATATTTTAATGATGCATTCGACTTGTTTTATGTTGCTTTGCAACAAACATAAACACATCATAATTTGCAGGGGCTCCCATGCCCAGGTGCATCCATCGTCATCTTCCACACATGTCTTCACTCATCCTCCAGTAATCCCTGCAAGCTTGACACTACAAAGCAAAACACACAAACAAAATAGAACACTCAAAGGACATGTCAACTCGACTAAAGCAAAATAAATACCAAAGCCAACCTTCCTCCCAACGTTGAAGCTTACCACACCTAAATCGACGGCAAGCCTGATACTTGTCACACTCATGTGCTCCGTCTTATTCAATCTACTCCACACTACAGAAACAAAACTCTCACTTTGATTCTGTGTGCAGCCGCCTAAACACTTGTGCAAAAGATCCTCACCTTTAGCGCAGGCTCATCTCAAAATGCCTGTACACAATACTCATGTTGGGAATGTTCTGCAGTTGACTGAGAGTGATAAAAAATTGCTGAATCATGCCGTCTAGGTTGTTCTCGTTATTCGTAATGGCCCCCCCCCCCCCCCCCCATAGCCCCATAATAGGTTTGCATTTTAACTATAGTCACATGACTAATCCCCCTAGCACCACCCAAAGTTATTGCCATCATCATCAACATCTTTTAATGCATGTCTCAAAATGCTTTAAAAAGCGATTGCTAATGTGATTTATACTTTCTACCTTCTCTAGTTCAACATTATATAGGGCCATAAGGCTTGACATCCAACAACCATTTATATCCCCATCACTGATTATGTGTGTTCCTAAAGCTTCCATCTATCCACTGAATGCCCGAAAAGTCTTTGTGTTTCTACAACTTCCATGGAACCAGAACAACCTTCAAAATTGGCTTCACAACTTACCTTGTGACCCTCAAACCATTCTTTGTAACTTGCCTCTGTCTCATCTTCAGGTATTCGCGTGCAAGCTTGACAGAACTTAGACATAAGATAATAATCTAAAACTTCTCCATTATCTCAAGATATCACAGCATGCCATAATTTGATTTGTGGCCCTGTCTATGCCACGTACCTCAACAGTAACACTAACATCAATGATGTCTTAATGCCCAACCCCATAAAAATTATGTAACCTATGAGTGGCATCCAACATAATACTCTTTGTTACTGCATTTGCGTCACTCCCTCTCGACTTAGTATATTCCCCCCCTCCCCCCCCCCCAAAAACACACACAAAAACTGGTGGAACTAAGAGGGGGCAACATATCCATGACTGTGGTGATGTCATCCGGACCAGAATGACTATTTCCAGCAATGCGAGCATCCAGTACTGACTGGATGTTCAAAGAATGGACTTCTATGCCTGCCCTACGGGGAAAATTTATCACCACTCCTTTCTATGACCTATCTAAGCTTATCTAAGTCTATTAAATAATTACCATTACCCAGTTCTCCCACAACACCCCTCTAGTCCGAAGAGGTAGAGTCAGTAGATCCAGTGGCAACACACCAGAAGAAGCTGACCAATCCAAGAGAGCCAACTTCTTCCTGGTCAAGATCACCACTGGAACTGGCCCTCTCCTCAGATATTTTCAATTGATTGAAAGTGAAGGTTCACAGAAGGCGCTACAACCACCTTCAGTAACTTTTTAGTACGGAGATAAACATTAAACTTGCCCGACGTGGGTGCTGTACCAAGCTCAAAAACAGCCGCTGGCGGGGCGTGCTTCCTCTTCTCCAGAATGATCCTTTCCAGAATTTTGTAATTACGTTTAAAAAAAACGTGATCTAAAATAAAGTGGTTGCCTTCCCGGTTGCGCAGTACAGCCCCCCTGGTCAATTCATTGCACAGATGACTGGTAAGGTTGTACGTGAAATTGAGGTATATAAAAAGTGTGTTTGGGGTTGGCGATCATCGCCGACCGCCCGACTGTAGACGGGTTGGACTGGTGAAGAACCTCTTTTGAACGTGAAGTGAAGTGAAATGATACTGCACTGTATTAAAATGGCTATATTTTCTGATAGAAGTATTCACTTGCTCTGAAACTTGAAACTCAACCTGCAGACACATTATAAACAATTTTGGGCAATTTTTTTTTTTTTAATTGAAAAAATATATATTTTCAGCACTCTTCCCCCCTTAATGTTAGTGTTCATGAGGTACGAATCTCCCCCCTCCTCTAAAAGTCCATATTTGAGTCCGGTTTGTTCAGTCCAAGCATTGGTAGGTCTCTGGACATCTCTCCCTTTCAATTGGTGGGCTCTAGCACTGTGTGCTCTCTTACCTGCTTGCTTGGGAGGTGTGTGATTCTGTAGTGCTGTGGGTGACAATCCTAGCTTGCTTGGGAGGTGTGTGATTCTGTAGTGCTGTGGGTGACAATCCTAGTTCTTGCCAGCATAATCCTAACCTGACCCCTAGTCGTAGCCCCAGCTCCACTTGCCAACCAGCCATAGCCTGATCCCCAGCTCCCTAGACCTGATCCCTAGCCCCAGCCCTAGCCCCAGCCCTAGCCCTAGCCCAAGTTCTTGCCAACCTACATGTAATCCTAGCTTGATCCCTAGCCCTAGCCCCAGCCCATTATATTATATCAACACCAATGGGAGTACATTGGTGTGTACTATTATTAGGCAGCATTAGGGTGGGTAATCTCTAGATATTCATGGTTGATCTCAGATTTGTCTGCAGCATCTATGGCCTCGCAGGTACCTATGAGAGAGGGTGTATCGGCAGTATTGTTTTCTTTAGGAATTCCTCCATGTGCATTAGCCCTAATTGTTTTGGCTCAGGGATAATTATAATATGATATGGGAGTTGAAGAGTTGGGTAACTGCTTATCTTCCTTAATTGTGACTGGAAAGCTAGCCCAATAGCAGCTGGGTGTCAGCTAGGAAGCTATTCTAATGGCTGCTGGGTGACAGCTATAAAGCTATTCTAATGGCTGACAGCTAAGAAGCTAGGCTAATGGCTACTAGATTAAAGTTAGGCTACAGCTAGGAAGCTAGCCTAATATAGCTGATAGGTTACAGCTAAGAAATCAAGCTAAGAAATCAAAGCCAGAAAGCTTACTTGATGATTCTAAAGTTAATGGTAGCGAATACCTGAAGGGGGGGGGGGTGAGGGGGAGTTGTCATTGTAAATGTTTTCCCCTTCCTTTTCTGGATGTGTGTGGTCCTCTCAATTACAATTGACTGTGTTGTTTATGCTTCTATAGTACAAAAAAGAATGAGGAAACTCAACCTGACATTTGAACTAATGCTAGAAAGAACTATCCAGTGGAATTTCCCTTATAAAAGCTTGGGGCCAGGTAACTCAGAAATTACCTCTCTGTGGCCCTCTGCTTAGCAACCTTAGCAACCTTAGCAACGGGTAAAAATCTCCTTTACCCTGCCCCCCTTTCGGCACTCTCTCTTTGGGTCAGTATCAAAGATCAATAAAGTAGGCAGGGTTTGCCCTTTATGTTTTCTGTCCCCTAAACACCTGCTTGTAGCGTGGTAATGGGTTTTTTACAACTAGGTACAACTCTAAGTTGGGTTGCAAAGAAGGGGTGGGGTGTGTGGACTGGAATTCCCAGCTGGCCCCAAGCTGCCCAGTTTGTTGGAGGGACATTCCAGCTGCAATTATACATATTGCCTGGTGTACAGTTGATTAGGGGGCTAATTGATTTTTGGCTTGCATGGTTATGTGCTAATGGCCAAATTCACAAGAAGTCCCACTTGGAGTCCATGCCAGCAGAGAAATTCCTCTGCAGGTAATCTAATCTCAAAGCTCACTTTGTATAATGAGGTATTTGATTAGGAGCCAATAAGAAAAATGTAAATAAAAAATAAAATAAAAATAACAACCACAAAAAACAATATAACAACAACAACAAATAAGTAATTAAATTAAATTAAACAAAACTTTCAGTTGCAGGTTTGTCCTGAGAGTGGCCTGCATGAACTGCATGAGCATTGCTATTGTGGGGGGCTGAGCTGGCATAGATGCAATTCCACTGACTGTTGGATTGGCAGTAGGTGCTGATCATTCTGTCCATTCCCTGAACTGGTTCATCCCAAAGGGGTCTGTGTTTGGGTCCTGAGGCTGGTTGGACAATATGTCACATCACTCTCTGTCTCATAGCTCGAATAGAACTAGATTCTAGCGATGCAACCAACATGTTCGATGTTCGCAATGTCACAATGTCCCGTCGCTGGTGTGTGTGTGGGGGGGGGGGTATGTTGTGAACCAACCACTGGTCTGCTCTTGTTGCTCAGCAGAGTTACATGTAGAGGGCTCGTCTTGGAAACCAACCCCTTTTCTGCAGTACTGGGTTGGAAGTGTTGTGGAACATGGTCTAGGGAGACACGTGCAGGATTATGTGTTCTTGCAGGAATTGCGATAGAGCCATTGGGTTCTGAGATACGTCACATGTCCTGAGATTGGATCGTTAATTTTACCAGTCCCACCTACCGTGCCTGGCCTGGCATCCTGTGCATGTCGCTCGAGCTTAGAGGTGGTGCAGGAGGCTCTGCTTTGCAGCAGCACTGAAGCTGGGATACACTTGCTTGCAGAGAGATATTTAGCAAATACTGGACAGCAATCTACATAGCCTCCTTCCAAGCATGCCTTAACTTGGCTAGCTAGCCTTCCCCCCCCCCATGTAGGCTTTTATTGCTCATTATGTTCCCAGAATATAAAATTCCTCGAACAAGTAACTCTGTATTAGCCACAGTCCTAGAGCTGACATGATTACGGCAAGTGTCTCCAGACCGTTTGCTGGTGTCAAGGGGCTGTCTCGGGAGACTGATAGTGGCGTGTTCCAGCGGTGATGCTGAAGTTGTACACTGTAGCTAGTTTTCATCAGATTCTAGGATAGCCAGTGAAAGAGTAGGTGGAAGAAGACAGGGGGCAGGGCCATGGGTCACCCGTCCTAAATATGAATGGGTTACCCGTCCTAAATATGAATGGGTCACCCGTCCTAAATATGAATGGGTTACCCGTCCTAAATATGAATGGTTTACCCGTCCTAAATATGAATGGGTCACCCGTCCTAAATATGAATGGGTCAATATGAATGGTTTACCCGTCCTAAATATGAACGAGTCACCCATCCTAAATTGAATGGGTCACCTATCTTAAATATGAATGGGTCATCCCTTCTAAGTATGAATGGGTCACCCATCCTAAATATGAATGGGCTTATGATTAGGCTTGCACAGAATGGGTATGGGTATGACTGCACCAAAAAAGTAGCATATCTGTCCCCTTGTAACCACCTGAGTTTTTCTACGCTTTGAAAAGAGCAGACATCATCCAGTATCTATAGCTGCTTCAATGCCAAAACTACTTCCAATCCACCAACAGCTACTAACCTAGCAACAGTTTCCAAGCCAGCAGCAGTTCCCAAGTGACCCATTTATATATATAGGACTGGTGACCCATTTATATATAGGATGGGTGACCCATTTATATATATAGGACTGGTGACCCATTTATATATAGGATGGGTGACCCATTTATATATATAGGACTGGTGACCCATTTATATATATAGGACTGGTGACCCATTTATATATATAGGACTGGTGACCCATTTATATATATAGGACTGGTGACCCATTTATATATATAGGACTGGTGACCCATTTATATATATAGGACTGGTGACCCATTTATATATATAGGACTGGTGACCCATTTATATATATAGGACTGGTGACCCATTTATATATATAGGACTGGTGACCCATTTATATATATAGGACTGGTGACCCATTTATATATAGGACTGGTGACCCATTTATATATAGGATGGGTGACCCATTTATATTTAGGATGGGTGACCCATATATATATATATATATATATATATAGGACTGGTGACCCATTTATATATAGGATGGGTGACCCATATATATATAGGATGGGTGACCCATATATATATATATAGGACTGGTGACCCATTTATATATAGGATGGGTGACCCATATATATATATATATATAGGACTGGTGACCCATTTATATATAGGATGGGTGACCCATTTATATATATAGGACTGGTGACCCATTTATATATAGGACTGGTGACCCATTCATATTTAAGATGAGTGACCCATTCATATTTAGAAGGGATGACCCATTCATATTTAGGATGGGTGACCTATTTATATTTAGGACGGGTGACCCATTCATATTTAAGATGGGTGACCCATTCATATTTAAGATGGGTGACCCATTCATATTTAAGATGGGTGACCCATTCATATTTAGGATGGGTGACCTATTTTTTAGGACGGGTGACCTATTTTTTAGGACGGGTGACCCATTCATATTTAAGATGGGTGACCCATTCATATTTAAGATGGGTGACCCATTCATATTTAAGATGGGTGACCCATTCATATTTAAGATGGGTGACCCATTCATATTTAGGATGGGTGTCCTATTTTTTAGGATGGGTGACCCATTCATATTTAAGATGGGTGACCCATTTATATTTAAGATGAATTCATATTTAAATGGATTCATATTTAGGACGGGTGACCCATTCTGGGTGACCCATTCATATTTAAGATGGGTGACCCATTCATATTTAAGATGGGTGACCCATTCATATTTAAGATGGGTGACCCATTCACATTTAAGATGGGTGACCCATTCACATTTAAGATGGGTGACCCATTCACATTTAAGATGGGTGACCCATTCACATTTAAGATGGGTGACCCATTCACATTTAAGATGGGTGACCCATTCATATTTAAGATGGGTGACCCATTCACATTTAAGATGGGTGACCCATTCATATTTAAGATGGGTGATCCCTTCATATTTAAGATGGGTGACCCATTCACATTTAAGATGGGTGAACCATTCATTAAGATGGGTGATCCCTTCATATTTAAGATGGGTGACCCATTCATATTTAAGATGGGTGACCCATTCATATTTAAGATGGGTGACCCATTCATATTTAAGATGGGTGACCCATTCATATTTAAGATGGGTGATCCCTTCATATTTAGGATGGGTGACCCATTCACATTTAAGATGGGTGACCCATTCACATTTAAGATGGGTGACCCATTCACATTTAAGATGGGTGACCCATTCATATTTAAGATGGGTGACCCATTCACATTTAAGATGGGTGATCCCTTCACATTTAAGATGGGTGACCCATTCATATTTACGATGGGTGACCCATTCATATTTAAGATGGGTTCATATTTAAGATGGGTGACCCATTCATATTTAAGATGAGTGACCCATTCATATTTAAGATGGGTGATCCCTTCATATTTAAGATGGGTGACCCATTCATATTTAAGATGGGTGACCCATTCATATTTAAGATGGGTGACCCATTCACATTTAAGATGGGTGACCCATTCACATTTAAGATGGGTGACCCATTCACATTTAAGATGGGTGACCCATTCATATTTAAGATGGGTGACCCATTCATATTTAAGATGGGTGATCCCTTCATATTTAGGATGGGTGACCCATTCACATTTAAGATGGGTGACCCATTCATATTTAAGATGGGTGATCCCTTCATATTTAAGATGGGTGACCCATTCATATTTAAGATGGGTGACCCATTCATATTTAAGATGGGTGACCCATTCATATTTAAGATGGGTGATCCCTTCATATTTAAGATGGGTGACCCATTCATATTTAAGATGGGTGACCCATTCATATTTAAGATGGGTGACCCATTCATATTTAAGATGGGTGACCCATTCATATTTAAGATGGGTGTTAAGATGGGTGACCCATTCATATTTAAGATGGGTGACCCATTCATATTTAAGATGGGTGACCCATTCATATTTAAGATGGGTGACCCATTCATATTTAAGATGGGTGACCCATTCATATTTAAGATGGGTGACCCATTCATATTTAAGATGGGTGACCCATTCATATTTAAGATGGGTGACCCATTCACATTTAAGATGGGTGACCCATTCACATTTAAGATGGGTGATCCCTTCACATTTAGGATGACCCATTCACATTTAAGATGGGTGACCCATTCACATTTAAGATGGGTGACCCATTCATATTTAAGATGGGTGACCCATTCACATTTAAGATGGGTGATCCCTTCACATTTAGGATGGGTGACCCATTCACATTTAAGATGGGTGACCCATTCACATTTAAGATGGGTGACCCATTCATATTTAAGATGGGTGACCCATTCATATTTACGATGGGTGACCCATTCATATTTAAGATGGGTGACCCATTCATATTTAAGATGAGTGACCCATTCATATTTAAGATGGGTGATCCCTTCATATTTAAGATGGGTGACCCATTCATATTTAAGATGGGTGACCCATTCATATTTAAGATGGGTGACCCATTCATATTTAAGATGGGTGACCCATTCACATTTAAGATGGGTGACCCATTCACATTTAAGATGGGTGACCCATTCATATTTAAGATGGGTGACCCATTCATATTTAAGATGGTTGACCCATTCATATTTAAGATGGGTGATCCCTTCATATTTAGGATGGGTGACCCATTCACATTTAAGATGGGTGACCCATTCATATTTAAGATGGGTGATCCCTTCATATTTAAGATGGGTGACCCATTCATATTTAAGATGGGTGACCCATTCATATTTAAGATGGGTGACCCATTCATATTTAAGATGGGTGATCCCTTCATATTTAAGATGGGTGACCCATTCATATTTAAGATGGGTGACCCATTCATATTTAAGATGGGTGACCCATTTCATATTTAAGATGGGTGACCCATTCATATTTAAGATGGGTGACCCATTCATATTTAAGATGGGTGACCCATTCACATTTAAGATGGGTGACCCATTCACATTTAAGATGGGTGACCCATTCATATTTAAGATGGGTGACCCATTCATATTTAAGATGGGTGACCCATTCATATTTAAGATGGGTGACCCATTCATATTTAAGATGGGTGACCCATTCATATTTAAGATGGGTGACCCATTCATATTTAAGATGGGTGATCCCTTCATATTTAAGATGGGTGACCCATTCACATTTAAGATGGGTGACCCATTCACATTTAAGATGGGTGACCCATTCATATTTAAGATGGGTGACCCATTCATATTTAAGATGGGTGACCATTCATATTTAAGATGGGTGACCCATTCATATTTAAGATGGGTGACCCATTCATATTTAAGATGGGTCATATTTAAGATGGGTGACCCATTCACATTTAAGATGGGTGACCCATTCATATTTAAGATGGGTGACCCATTCATATTTAAGATGGGTGACCCATTCATATTTAAGATGGGTGACCCATTCATATTTAGGATGGGTGACCCATTCATATTTAGGATGGGTGACCCATTCATATTTAGGATGGGTGACCCATTCATATTTAGGATGGGTGACCCATTCATATTTAGGATGGGTGACCCATTCATATTTAGGATGGGTGACCCATTCATATTTAAGATGGGTGACCCATTCATATTTAAGATGGGTGACCCATTCATATTTAGGATGGGTGACCCATTCATATTTAAGATGGGTGACCCATTCATATTTAAGATGGGTGACCCATTCATATTTAAGATGGGTCATATTTAAGATGGGTGACCCATTCACATTTAAGATGGGTGACCCATTCATATTTAAGATGGGTGACCCATTCATATTTAAGATGGGTGACCCATTCATATTTAAGATGGGTGACCCATTCATATTTAGGATGGGTGACCCATTCATATTTAGGATGGGTGACCCATTCATATTTAGGATGGGTGACCCATTCATATTTAGGATGGGTGACCCATTCATATTTAGGATGGGTGACCCATTCATATTTAGGATGGGTGACCCATTCATATTTAGGATGGGTGACCCATTCATATTTAAGATGGGTGACCCATTCATATTTAAGATGGGTGACCCATTCATATTTAGGATGGGTGACCCATTCATATTTAGGATGGGTGACCCATTCATATTTAGGATGGATGAATGGGTGACCCATTCATATTTAAGATGGGTGACCCATTCATATTTAAGATGGGTGACCCATTCATATTTAGGATGGGTGACCCATTCATATTTAGGATGGGTGACCCATTCATATTTAGGATGGGTGACCCATTCATATTTAGGATGGGTGACCCATTCATATTTAGGATGGGTGACCCATTCATATTTAGGATGGATGAATGGGTGACCCATTCATATTTAGGATGGGTGACCCATTCATATTTAAGATGGGTGACCCATTCATATTTAAGATGGGTGACCCATTCATATTTAGGATGGGTGACCCATTCATATTTAGGATGGGTGACCCATTCATATTTAGGATGGATGAATGGGTGACCCATTCATATTTAAGATGGGTGACCCATTCATATTTAAGATGGGTGACCCATTCATATTTAGGATGGGTGACCCATTCATATTTAGGATGGGTGACCCATTCATATTTAGGATGGGTGACCCATTCATATTTAGGATGGGTGACCCATTCATATTTAGGAGGTTGACCCATTCACATTTTTTACTGTCATACATAGATTTACATATAGAATACCAGTTTCACTGCTGTTGGCTTGGAGCTTGTCTTCAGCAGGATTTCCTTCAAGCCAGCAGCGCCGGAGAGCTAGATGCATCTGCACAGTAAGCGAGATTGCATCATTGTAAGGTACTCGTTTGCCCACGGATAGGTCCATGTTGTGCCTCTCTGTGCTACTCCGTCTGTGAGTAAGCGCGTCTCAGTTCCTTAGTGCTCTCTCTCTCTGTACCTCAGAGCAACGGATATGTCATCACAGGATGGCCACTACCAGGCTGAATGCTTCCTAATTTGTTCATCAGAGACCTTATGACCTTGTGCTCTTTGCATGCAATGATGTGTGTGATTTGGGCCGTGTTTGGAGGCATCCTGATCATCATCACAGACCTTATTTGTGGTGATTTGCAGCTGACTTCACCATAGTTTTTTTTCCTTTTGCTCGGCTTTAGCTGTTGTTGCCAACATTTCGCCTGCCCTGATGAAGACCGAAGTCTTCGGTTGCTACGTTGCCAAAAGCTGATTAAAGAGGGGAAAAATGTATGGAATTTCAGAGGCCATGTTGTCTATGCCCGCAAGTATTTGTGATGAGTCGGTCATTTTGCCTTCACAATTTAAACAGCTGGATGAGGTGATCTCATGCACGCAAGCGGTTGTGGCAGGAGTTGTCCTGTGACTGGCACTGAAATGCTCAGCATGACTTCTCCTTTGCTATGGCATGGTGTGTGTGTGATGCTCAGCATGACTTCTCCTTTGCTATGGCATGGTGTGTGTGTGATGCTCAGCATGACTTCTCCTTTGCTATGCATGGTGTGTGTGTGATGCTCAGCATGACTTCTCCTTTGCTATGCATGTGATGCTCAGCATGACTTCTCCTTTGCTATGGCATGGTGTGTGTGATGCTCAGAGCATGACTTCTCCTTTGCTATGGCATGGTGTGTGTGATGCTCAGCATGACTTCTCCTTTGCTATGGCATGGTGTGTGTGATGCTCAGCATGACTTCTCCTTTGCTATGGCATGGTGTGTGTGTGATGCTCAGCATGACTTCTCCTTTGCTATGGCATGGTGTGTGTGATGCTCAGCAGGACTTCTCCTTTGCTATGGCATGGTGTGTGTGATGCTCAGCATGACTTCTCCTTTGCTATGGCATGGTGTGTGTGTGATGCTCAGCATGACTTCTCCTTTGCTATGGCATGGTGTGTGTGAGCTCAGCATGACTTCTCCTTTGCTATGGCATGGTGTGTGTGATGCTCAGCATGACTTCTCCTTTGCTATGGCATGGTGTGTGTGTGATGCTCAGCATGACTTCTCATTTGCTATGGCATGGTGTGTGTTCAGCATGACTTCTCCTTTGCTATGGCATGGTGTGTGTGATGCTCATCATGACTTCTCCTTTGCTATGGCATGGTGTGTGTGATGCTCAGCAGGACTTCTCCTTTGCTATGGCATGGTGTGTGTGATGCTCAGCAGGACTTCTCCTTTGCTATGGCATGGTGTGTGTGATGCTCAGCAGGACTTCTCCTTTGCTATGGCATGGTGTGTGTGATGCTCAGCAGGACTTCTCCTTTGCTATGGCATGGTGTGTGTGATGCTCAGCATGACTTCTCCTTTGCTATGGCATGGTGTGTGTGATGCTCAGCAGGACTTCTCCTTTGCTATGGCATGGTGTGTGTGATGCTCAGCATGACTTCTCCTTTGCTATGGCATGGTGTGTGTGATGCACTGCCACGTGAATGAAGATAGGACGGGCAATTTGTTTTATGCCACACCCACCCTCACCCAATCAACAACAACAACAACAAACTGTTAATTTTCCTTCAAATCAGCTATCAAGGAGTTATTGGACTTGTTTTGGTCATAACGTGCTTCAGCTTTCTTAAAAGAAGTGCAACTCTTTATCTGTTGTTCTCTGCATGTACTGTGGACAAAAGGTCAACTCTGTAACCAAGTAATACCATCAACTCCTAGTTATAGATGTTCCAGCTAGTCTCGAACAAGCTTGGCTCTCTCCCCCCTACACACACACACACGCATACACCCATGCTTCTCTCGTTGTCAGGGAGCCCCAGATAGTGATCGGTCTCCTTGTGGGAAGGTGAGTGTGTGTAGTTTTTAACCATCCTCCCACTAGCTACTAATAACTATAAGTACCAATATGTGATTTCAGAGATGAAATGGGATGGCTGTCAGGGAACCCCAGACAGTGATCGGTCCTTGTGGAGAGGGAGGGGTGTGTTGTTTCCAACCTGCCTATTAATAACTATTAAGTACCAATATGTGATTTCAATCGGAAAGCAAGAGGGAATGGGATGGAGGCCAGGCTCCTCCTGGGTGTGGCTCTGCTGAATCCCTCACAGGGGACCTGGACCCGTCAGGCCTGCATAAGTATAACTCTGGTTGGGGCAGGCACGAGAAGCCCATTCAAATCAAGGTCGTTATATGTTGCCAGCTTACGGTCATCATTCTAGCAAGGAGAAATTTAAATATTAAAGGTATATTACTCCTGCTACTATATCATAGGCCACTCACAGCTGATGTTGCAGCACACCGCATTGTAGTCGGGTTGTGCAGATGTGTCATGTTATTGCCCTTTCCACCACATCAGATGATGTCTCTTCATTTTTTTGCAGAGCCATGTCAAAATATTGCCTCCACATAAGTGTACTTCAATGAGACATCCTCTGCTTAGCTGGTAGCCCTCCCTCCTGACTTTGCAGTTCCTAAATCTTTCATCAATTCTCTTTTAGCAAACAGTGAAAGTTTTTATCCCTCCCCCCCCCCTTTTTTTTAGTCGTCCATATCAGTGCCCTTGCTTTCCACTCCCCCTCTCCTCCCCCTCGCACTCGTTCTCCCAGGGCAGAGTCTTCTCCTCGACTGTTTGTTTGCCCTTGGCCAAACCAAGAGTTCTGTGTTGACATCATGTTTGCTCTGTGATAAAGCCATGTTTGTCCAATGTTGCTATGTTTGCTCGCTCTCTGTCTGTCCTGGTCCCCTCTGCGCTGAGAGTTCTCGTGTTCATATTGGGTTTGTGTCTACCTTAGAGGTCTCAGGGTTGGACTTGTGAGATGGGATAGTGAACACATTAGGAAGCGATAAAAAATTTCCTCTCGATGTTAAGTTCGTGAAACATCCTTTGCTGCGGAATGCTCGTCTTCCTGATTCATACTGGGCAAGAACTTCTCTTTTGTTGGTGCAAACAGAAAACTGTTGTTACTTGCGGCTTGCACCAAGATAGTGGCCATGGTAGTGAGTGTCGATAGAGAGTTAGACAATAGTTCTTATGCTTTTGCCCAGATCTTAAGGTCCTAGTGTTAATTGGCTTTGGCATGCCCTGTTACAAGTTGTTACCTCGCATCACACATGCATGAGGCAGGGCCAAGTAAGCATGTCTATCTGTGTATATTTGTTCACAGCAAAAATAAAATTCTGAGTAAATTACAGTGATTTTCTAGAATCGTGGACTGAATTAGTGCATCATCTATTCCTTGTCACGTAAACGAGTCTTATTGAATTATGTAGTTGCAATTAAAACCGAACAACAATGACAGAGTAATGTCTCGTTTTTTAAAATTTATTATTATTTTTTTAAATTGAGGTTCCTTGTTGGCACAATAGTTGTAGAGTCATTTATCCCTGTTAAGAGTCTTATTGAAATATGTAGTTGCAATTAAATCCCAACAACAATGACAGAGTAATGTCTCGGGTTTTTTTAAATTTAATATTTTTTTTTTAATTGAGGTTCCTTGTTGGCACAATAGTTGTAGATCATTTAGCCCTGGTAATCCAGCAGGACAGATCTGCAAGTTTTTTTAAAACACTAATTATAGGCCATTATGGCTCTGCCTACTTCAGATTGAGCTGCTTCCTATATAGTTAAGCTGAGCTTGCACAAACACAAGTGCATTCATTTCCAGTGGGTCTCGTTAGCTTGGCTGCACTTAGCACCCAACATCACAGAAGGTTTAAGGGGGGAATCGACCATTTTGTGGGTTTTTTAAAAAACGTGTCATAACTATTGAATGCTTAATCCATTTCCAAAGATTATGGTCTCAAAATGTAGCTCATTCTAGGTGCTTTCCAATGACATTAGAATAATGGTGTTGCAATAAACTAGGACTGAAACATGGGTAAAACCACAAGGGTCCTTTTAAATGTTTAGATGCGCTCCTGTACCCGAACCACAGGTTTTCAACACTTGCTATTTATGGTGATATTAGAGTGATCACAGATACGTCTTTTGAATTGATAGTTTTTTTGTTTTTTTAATTATTCACCCCAACATCCCCAATTTCATTTTTATGCTGTCATATGCTGTCAGACTGACATATCTCATCAGAAAATGACTGGATTGGTTATGAGTCAATTGAAAAGAAGGAGTAATGCAAGAGCTTTCATAATATATAAAAATTATTTACTACAGACAAAAATTGAATGAGTTACACGGTATCATGTGATGTCACTACATGAAATTACATTTCATAATAAATCAGTTTGAAAAGTGCATGATAGTAGCTTTAGAATCGCACTAGAAATCACACAGAGGTTCGATCAAAGTTGGGAACTGAGAAAGAACGTGGCATGCGCAGGAGCAGACGTTTGTACCCCACTTTGCGCAGATAGCGCGGAAATGACTGAGCGATATTTTAGCCAAGTTTCAAGTCTTGGCCATGAACGCTTATTATATTATGAACAATCCAACTTACTGCGTTTATTCAGGCTTCTTCTTGTTCATTGCGCAGAGTTGCAATGAAATGGGAGGATAAAAAGTATCATAACTCAAGAATGGTTGACAATGAAATGTTGAAACTTGAAATGCAGCTAATTTAATAGTGAAGGTATAGATTGACGAAAGAAAATAAAAAAGAAGGAAGAAAAAAAACCCCACAAAATGGTCGATTCCCCCCTTAAGCTGAGCCTGCTTGAACGTACAGTTACAGCCAACAATCATTACTTCTTAGTCAAAGCTGGCTATCAAAGCTCTATTACACTCCCCCCCCCCCCCCCCCTTCATTTCCTCCTTTCATTTCCAGTGGGACTCATTAGCTCAGCTGCACTAAGCACTCAACTAATTATAAGTGTATAGCAGAAGGTAGCCAGTGTTATGGGCAGGACTGCTCAGGAATGTAGCTCAAAGTGCTGTACTCGATGCCCTCAATGCCTTTTGGATGTAAGCCTATTGCCTATTAATTGCCAGGACATGGCTTTATTGATGCTGAGGCATAGTTAAGATGCTTCTCTTGTATGCTGCATGGCCTCGTGCTGCCTTCCATTACCCTGCACTGCATCCCTCTACCCTGCACTGCATCCCTCTATCCCATGCTGCCTCCCAACCCTGCACATGCATGCAGCATAGCTAAGCAGTTGTTATGTCAGTCGGTATATTATGTATGTGCATATATATATATATATATATATATTTGCTGATCAAGTTCCCACTTTTTTACCTTCCATTACGATGCTTTTTACATTCGCTGTCTTTATGTCACCACACAAACACCTGAGATGTCCAATTAGTTCCGACCTTGGGTTGGAGGGAAGCTTGGAAGGGATGCACCTGACGTGTTAATGGGGGGGGGGGGAGGGGGGGGTCAAGTGAGGAGTATGTACTTGTACTGTGTAGTGGGATTTTTCTGAAGGCTTAAATACTCGCCGGTGATGACTTGGATTCACGAGGGAAATACTCCGGCATTGTCAGCATGTAACACCATGCTGTAGTGTATACTGTGTAACACCATGCTGCCTGCATTGTGTAGTGTGTAACCATGTTATTTTGCCTGCATTGTTAGTGTGTAACACCATGCTGTAATGTGTAGTGTGTAACACCATTCTCTGGTTGTAGTATATAACACCATGCTGTAGTGTGTAATACCATTCGGTAGTGTGTAACACCATGCTGTAGTGTGTAACACCATGCTGTAGTGTGTAACACCATGCTGTAGTGTGTAATACCATTCGGTAGTGTGTAACACCATGCTGTAGTGTGTAACACCATGCTGTAGTGTGTAACACCATGCTGTAGTGTGTAACACCATGCTGTATTGTGTAACGCCATGCTGTAGTGTGTAGCACCATGCTGTAGTGTGTAACACCATGCTGTATTGTGTAACACCATGCTGTAGTGTGTAGCACCATGCTATAGTGTGTAACACCATGCTGTAGTGTGTAACACAAAGCTGTATTTCCTGTCACTGTACTTGTTCGTGTATCAGATTAAAACTGTGAGAACTGTGTGCCTCTATCGTTGGAAGTGGGAAGGGAGAGAGAGGTCACATAGAGGTGTGGTTTTAGAGCTCTGCCCACATCTTTGTCAGCACTCACATCTTGCTCCTATCAGAGTGAGTGTAACCGAAATCGTGTTCAGTCTCGGGAGTAGCTGGCGAATGGTGGATTTCATGCTGGGAGAAGTTGACCAGTAGTGGATTCCAATCTGGGAAGTAGCTGGATTGATGGTGGATTCCAAACTGGGAGTAGCTGGGTCCATGGTGGATTCCATGATGGAGAGTAGCTGGGTGGGTCCATGGTGGATTCCAAGCTGGGTGTAGTGTGCCCATGGTGTATTCCATATTGGAGAGTAGCTGGGCCGACAGCGTATTCCAAGCTGGGAGGAGCTGGGCCGATGGTGGATTCCATGAGAGTTTAATCTCCTCATTCAAACGAGACAGGTAGGATGGTACTGTGCCTGCCACGTGCTTTAGCTAGCTTGCCGGGCACACCAAAGTTAATTTTCTGTCTGTATGTGTAGCCATATGCGTAAAATGGCCTAACACGATGCCACATTGCCTGACCAGTTGCTAGGCAAGACTGTCTCTTCTAGAGGAGCCACTTAAGCCAGCGCCATAACAGCTCTTCGAGGAGTTGTCTGAAAATTGTGCCAATTTGGGGTTTCTTTGAAGTCGTACAGTTCCACCTTGTGTATATACACAGATGGACTTGTCAGCGTATTTAAAAAAAAAATTTTTAAGCGAGTGTTGATCTTAGACTTAGAGGCTCACCTTAACTTACTTAACACAGCATGCTTGGATATAGGCGAGGCTCTATGCTGGTGAGTTGACCACACCCAGGTGGTGCCTGGGTTGCATGCCTATGTGAGTGCCAATTAGAAGTTATTATCATGTAAATGACCTTGAGTCTCTCAGTGATCAGACACACACACATACACACACACACACACTGGCCCATACATACATGGAGGGAGAGAACAGAAGTCCCCTCCCTCGTAGACATAAAATTATAAGTGGGTGGAGCAATTAAGTGGGTGGAGCAAGAAAATATTTTTGTGCACTCCTAACATTTTCGTCCCTTACCAAAATTATCATGTAACCCTGACAACGTGATGCATGCATGTACGTATGTGACAGTTATCTACTACCTGGGTGGGTGCTGTTTCTCAGCAGTGATTGGTGGGGGGTAGGTTGGGTGTGGTTTGGGATGGGCTGTGAGGTGAAGGTTGGGATCTAGGGTTGAGGTGGGGCATGTCTGCATAGCAGAGAAGCAGACTAACTAGGAAGTGCTCCGTAAAAATTGGTCACGCTCTTTGGCAACTGCTAACAACTATGTGGCTAATCAAGCCAGATAGCCGCGTGCAACTCTCCGGAATGTGTTGCTATCCCTCGCTATATATATATATATATATATATAATTGGTTACAGCAATAACAAAAATTGTGGTGACAGAAGTAAAAGAAAGGGAAAGGCCACCATACCACCGGGCTGATGGTTGCATGCATATCTGGAGGACATCATTCGTTGACATGAGATTGTCTGATCCTAGCAATGGGAGAGAATCTGACTCTCAACGGGAGGAGACATAAGGAAGATGGATTGTTGGTTGAACTGTTGCACGCAGGCCCACCCATAGCGAGCATAAGTCTGTCTCCCTCCCCAGAAAGGGGAGAGAGTGTGACCCTCGAGCGAGAGGAGATGTAGTCGGGACATGTGTGTTGATCATGTTCCAACAGTGAAGTGAGCCTGACAAAAGGCAAGGCCTTAATTTTTATATCTCTTCGATCTTTCAGCTGCTTATCAAAAGTCATGGGCTGCATGAATGGGAAATGTTCAGATGAAACTGATTCTCCTGAGGAAGGCATAGCTAAACATCAGCCACGCAGCGCCGAGTACACTAAGGCCGTGCTAAAATATTTAGGTTCTCATGTTATGCGTATAGTTATACAGCTCTCTATATGCATGCATGTGCCCTATATAACACGCATACAGCACTCTATATGCATGCATGGTACCATATACAGCACTCTATATGCATGCATGGTGCCCTATATAACACACATACAGCACTCTATATACATGCATGGTGCCCTATATAACACACATACAGCACTCTATATGCATGCATGTGCCCTATATAACACACATACAGCACTCTATATGCATGCATGTGCCCTATATAACACATACAACACTCTATATGCATGCATGGTGCCCTATATGTGACCCAATTTGTGATAACTGGACTAAACATGGTTGTTAAAAAACAAACATTTATTTTTTGATATTAGAAACTATTATGCCTAAGTTCATGTCCTGAAAGCTGCTTGAGTGTTTTGCCCAGGAACTATGGCATGAATCAGCGCGTTGCCCAGGAGCTATGGCATGTGGCATGAATCAGTGTGTTGCCCAGGAGCTATGGCATGAATCAGTGTGTTGCCCAGGAGCTATGGCATGAATCAGTGTGTTGCCCAGGAGCTATGGCATGAATCAGCGTGTTGCCCAGGAGCTATGGCATGAATCAGTGTTTTGCCCAGGAGCTATGGCATGAATCAGTGTGTTGCCCAGGAGCTATGGCATGAATCAGTGTGTTGCCCAGGAGCTATGGCATGAATCAGTGTGTTGCCCAGGAGCTATGGCATGAATCAGTGTGTTGCCCAGGAGCTATGGTATGAATCAGTGTGTTGCCCAGGGCTATGGCATGAATCAGTGTGTTGCCCAGGAGCTATGGCATGAATCAGTGTGTTGCCCAGGAGCTATGGCATGAATCAGTGTGTTGCCCAGGAGCTATGGCATGAATCAGTGTGTTGCCCAGGAGCTATGGCATGAATCAGTGTGTTGCCCAGGAGCTATGGCATGAATCAGTGTGTTGCCCAGGGCTATGGCATGAATCAGTGTGTTGCCCAGGAGCTATGGCATGAATCAGTGTGTTGCCCAGGAGCTATGGCATGAATCAGTGTGTTGCCCAGGAGCTATGGCATGAATCAGTGTGTTGCCCAGGAGCTATGGCATGAATCAGTTCCCCTCTGGCAGTACTAAAAATTAATAATTGGAGAAATTGCATTCCAGATGTGTTGTTAGGGCACGGTCGAGATGAAGCCATATACTTCCGAGGACCGATGTGAAGCCATATACTACTAACTTTGTTCGAGTACTCAACTTTTGATTCTAGACTTTTCCTGGTTTTCTACGCAAGTGTAAATCAAGGCTAACTTGCCAGCAGAAGAAAGCATGGCAGCTGAAGAAAACGCACCTGATTTGCGGCTCGAAGCCAGCATAACAATGCTCCATTCACGAGGGATAAGTGCATCTACCTAGCTCACTGCAAACGCTTATTGTGTCCTCTAGAACTAGCGCCTGGACTTATCGCTGCCACAGCTTTATAAGGATAGATTTAGCCGTTGGCACAATGAAAAAAATCACAAAAAAACTGCAATAATCATTCCACCAAGTTTAGTCCTGTTTTCACAAATCTGGTCACATATACATGTATAACACACATACAGCACTCTATATGCATGCATGGTGCCCTATATAACACACTACTCCAATCCATGCATAATGCCCTATATAACTCACAAACAGCACTCGACGTGTATATGCATGCTTGGTGCCTATAACACACACCACTTTAATGCATGCATAGTGTACCACAAAACACATTCAGCACTCTATATGCATGCATATACTCTATATGCTTGGTGCCCTATATAACGCATGCTACAACTATAAGTCATGACATGGTTGACTATTTCTTGCAACTATTACTGCTACTACTACTACTACTACTATGTACTACTATCATACTACTACTACTGCTGCTGCTATTACTGCCACCACCACTACCTTGCTTATGTAAGCTAACCACTAATACCAGGAATGCATTCTGTGGCGAGCTGAGGCTGCTTCCTCCCTTTCTATTTGTGTGGTAGGCATACATGATGTTCTAAACAGATGCCCAGATTATATCCATTGCAGCACAACCAGATGTCCAGATTATATGCATGGCAGCACCACCAGATGTCCTGCAACACAATGGGCTGGCTGGCTTGGAACAGAAATGTGTGTCTGAGATATGGCTGAGAGTTTTGTTAAGACTTGGAAGCTTCCCCTGAAGGTGCACACTTAAGAGCGAGGTTATCAGACAGTGCCTGCTGGCTGATGGAGTTGTCTGAGTAGTAAAGCAAAGACCATGAAGAAGTTGATAAGAACGTCGGACATTTTGTACTTTTGTGTTCAGTATGTTCTTCGCCATTAGCACATCTCTTGGCTATATATAATCAATAGTCTTTCCACTGTATACCAACTCACTGCCTGATAGAGCAGTGCCCCCCCCCCCCACGAGTGGCAGTTGGGTACACGTAAGAAGTATTTCTTTCCCCTAGGTATTGTTTCTACACATCAGGGCAAATCTTACATCCATCTCCTCAGCTATGTCGAGAATTTGACACTCTATGTCACAGTGCAACTCCAGCATCTTTGCCTGGCTTCTACTAACCGTGCAACTTGTCCGCCCTCCTGACCTGTCCACCCTCCCGTGCAGTTACTCCATCCTCCCGTGCAGTCACTCCACCCTCCCGTGCAGTCCCCTCCACCCTCCCGTGCAGTCACTCCACCCTCCCGTGCAGTCACTCCACCCTCCCGTGCAGTCCCCTCCACCCTCCCGTGCAGTCACTCCACCCTCCCGTGCAGTCCCCTCCACCCTCCCGTGCAGTCACTCCACCCTCCCGTGCAGTCCCCTCCACCCTCCCGTGCAGTCACTCCACCCTCCTGTGCAGCCAATTTTCTTCTCTCGATTATCTGCCAGCCGAAAGGTTCCATTAAGAGACCTATTTCCAGTTGGCATAAGTTTTTATTTGAGCTCGATTACCCTTCATATTTTTTTTAAAGGGGAGTGTTCACTGAATACATAATAGCCACATAGCCAGATGCGTCATACACAGCAATACAAACACAGCAATACAAAGTTTCTCATGCAACTTCCCAGTGAGGGCTTGCTTTGCTTGCCACCATGTATCACCACCACCACCATCACCATCATCACCACCATCACCACCACCACCATCACCACCACCACCTCCATCACCACCACCTCCATCACCACCACCATCACCACCATCACCACCATCACCTCCATCACCTCCATCACCGCCACCACCACTACTACTACTACTACTATTAGTACTACTATTACTACTACTTATAAGCATGCCGGCATCCCTTGTATGGCAGTATGCATGTGCTTGGCTCATAAAAGCTATTATGCATGACTGCAATGCTGGAGTGTCCGCCATCTAACGATCGACTCATTGACTCATCAGACAAGAAGCACAAACAGGACACCGTTTTAATTTAATGCCTTGCAAAGAGCATTCTTTGAGCTTTTGAGCCAATTATACAAGCTCCATTAGTTACCAGTTCCACTTTGTTCTCTTGGACTGTTCTGCAATAGACGGCGGTCCATCTGGAATTACATTTTGCGGTATTCATAGTGATTGAAATAAAATTATGTTGTGCAGGAATGTTAAGTCACTAAGTGGCTAAGTTACTAAGTGTCTATGTCACTAAGCGACCAAGCATTCTTGTGTACTAGTCAAATGACATATCAGGCTTTCATTGCTGAGCGAAGCGGGCCCCCACTGGGGAGTTGGATGTAAATATTCGTATTTCTGCACGTGCCCGTATCTATGTGTGTGTGTGTGTGTGTGTGTGTGTTCACCGTATGTTTTTTGTAAAAAAATATGAATGATTCGCCTGCCTTAATGTCGAATTGGCTTTTGAGATATAGGAAATGGCTATCTTAGTGAAGAATGACCGGGGTAATTACTGGAGGTTTGGAGACACATGAAATGGGCTCTGCTGGAGGTTGAGTGTCGATGGGCTTCGTAGTTGGTAGCTGTCCGGGCAAACGTGGTGGAGTTCCAATGCGACATAACTACTTGTTTCCTCAACATGTTCTAGCTATGGAGGTGAACACATGCTTGTGGCGGGCGAGGATGTCCAAGCTCTACCAAGCAAGGCAAGGCAAGGACACAATTCCTAGTGCAGGAACTATCACTCAATGGTGCTGGTGCAGGAACTATCACTCAATGCTAGTGCTGGAACTATCACTCAATGCTAGTGCTGGAACTATCACTCAATGCTAGTGCAGGAACTATCACTCAATGGTGCTGCTTTGTTAGACACTAAGTGTAAAAACGGACATAGTACATGATTGGTATATGAAGGAAAGACAACTGAGGAGTTCAAGGAGGAGAAATGTGTCGGTCGGGGAGAACATCCGAACACAAACAGATCAATAGTGCAAGATATCAACCAAAAAAATGTCCGAAGTTCTTGTCAGCTTCTGTGTAATCTGCCCTCCGAACACAAACAGATCAATAGTGCAAGATATCAACCAAAAAAATGTCCAAAGTTCTTGTCAGCTTCTGTGTAATCTTCCCCTTCAGTTCTCTGACAATTTCATCAACCATTCAGCACTGGCTGATAAGCTCACTCCTAGTGTGCTATCATCAGGTGACTGCTTCCAAGCTGTTGTAAAAGAAACCCTCTCTGAGGGCATCTGTGAAGAACATCCACATGAAACCAATCATAATGCACTTGCAACAGGAAACTTAAGTCTTGGCTTAATGCTTCAGCTTGACATACATTACCTTGCAGTTCATTAGCAGGGGGTGGGGGGGGGGGAATGTTTTGGTGTGTGATAAAATATTTGTCTTGGTCCACTCGTTTGTAATAATATTTCATATTGCCAGTGTGGGTAGGATTTCTGTAGGGGGGATACTCTTTCTCTACCCAAGGATTCTCTACCCTGGATGCAGGAGGATCGTATTTGTGTGTTGAGTGAGAGGGATGGAGCAGAGAGTGGAGTAATAATTGGTGATGTGGGGTGGCCTGGTGATTGCTGGATGGCATGTTTGAGGTGGTTGCTGTCCTTCCCTTTAATGGTCTTTATGATGTGTGTTTGTGGGTATGCAGTTTGTTGTTCCAGCCAGCTGTTTCATCCCAGAATGAAGGAAGCTAAGAGACCTGCCTACCGGAATGCTGTCTATAGGAAATGACTTCCCCACAAGCATGCATGCTGGGCTTGAGCCCTTAGCTAGCTTTCTCTGTGATACAGGCTGCCATGAACCTTAGCTGGTGCAGGCTGCCATGAACCTTAGCTAGCTCTCTGTGTGGTGTAGGCTGCCATGAACCTTAGCTAGCTCTCTCTGTGGTGAAGACTGCCATGAACCCTTTGATAACTCTCTGTGGTGCAGGCTGCCATGCACCTTAGCTAGCTCTCTCTGTGGCTGCCATGAGCCCTTAACTATCTCTCTCTGTGGTGCAGGCTGCCATCAGCCCTTAGCTAGCTCTCTGTCATGAGCCCTTAGCTAGTTCCTTGTCTTTGTTTCTCTTGTTATAATTAAATTTCTTTGGTAATCGGTTGTAATAAACAGAATGCCAAGCTAATCTATATATTCCTGATGAAGACTAGAGCATCTAGTCGAAACGTCGAGTGAATAAAATTTTAAGTTGATTATTGTGTAGGTGATTTTAATGTTATTATGTCAACTGGGAGTTCATTGAGAGTATATATAGTTGCCATTTCAAAATTTTCCTATTTCTGTAACATTCCTTATTATCTACTAAGCAAGAATCACGATGATAAAATCGTGATGATGATCTGGAATTTTATGGCCACGTTGCAATTTTGTTTTGTCCAGGCATCACATAGGGTTGGAACATTTCCCCCCTTCCTCCTTGTAACCTTGAACATTGTACTTTGTTCTATTATAATGCTATCAGTACATTATTTAATAGAACACTTAGACTGGATATAACTATACAGCATGACCCTTAGCCTGGTGAGTTGCACACTTCAGCTGTTTCTTAGGACCATGTCTCAATCGACTTTGTCTGGGAACTGTCGATGTTCTGAAAAGTATTATGCTACGATCTCAACCTGCGTGCTTAATAGCATTTCACGATAGTCTAACTTTTGTCTGAGAATGCATCAAAGTGATCTCGGGGGGGGGGGGGGGGGGGGGGGTTAATTTCATAGGGAATCATGACCCCAGAACTCCCTCTCCCTCACCCCTTCTCCTTCTCCCTCCTCTCCACCAAGATTTTACCAAGTACCTTTTTATTTGTTCCCCCTTGGCCAAGTGAGGCCCGTGCTATAATTGTTGATGTGGTGTCCAACTAGAACTAAATGTATTCTACAGTCACACAATAGCACGTCTCCATCAGCACACAAGTCTTCTCTGACCTGCTTATCTTTCTCTTCAGAAGTTCTTCTGGTGGTGGTTGGGACACCTCCTTTTGCCGGCCTAGCTCGAAGAGACACTCAGGACACTTCTTGGCCGTAGCAAGAATCCTTTTTGGATGATACTGCAGTCAACCCAGATGTGTTGCAACTGCACCATCATGGATAATACTGCAGCAGCTAGTCAACCCAGATGTGTTGCAACTGCACCATCATGGATAATACTGCAGCAGCTAGTCAACCCAGATGTGTTGCAACTGCACCATGATGGATAATACTGCAGCAGCTAGTCAACCCAGATGTGTTGCAACTGCACCATCATGGATAATACTGCAGCAGCTAGTCAACCCAGATGTGTTGCAACTGCACCATCATGGATAATACTACAGCAGCTAGTCAACCCAGATGTGTTGCAACTGCACCATCATGGATAATACTGCAGCAGCTAGTCAACCCAGATGTGTTGCAACTGCACCATCATGGATAATACTGCAGCAGCTAGTCAACCCAGATGTGTTGCAACTGCACCATCATGGATAATACTACAGCAGCTAGTCAACCCAGATGTGTTGCAACTGCACCATCATGGATAATACTGCAGCAGCTAGTCAACCCAGATGTGTTGCAACTACACCATCATGGATAATACTACAGCAGCTAGTCAACCCAGATGTGTTGCAACTGCACCATCGATAATACTGCAGCAGCTAGTCAACCCAGATGTGTTGCAACTGCACCATCATGGATAACACTGCAGCAGCTAGTCAACCCAGATGTGTTGCAACTGCACCATCATGGATAACACTGCAGCAGCTAGTCAACCCAGATGTGTTGCAACTGCACCATCATGGATAATACTGCAGCAGCTAGTCAACCCAGATGTGTTGCAACTGCACCATCATGGATAATACTGCAGCAGCTAGTCAACCCAGATGTGTTGCAACTGCACCATGATGGATAATACTGCAGCAGCTAGTCAACCCAGATGTGTTGCAACTGCACCATCATGGATAATACTACAGCAGCTTAGTCAACCCAGATGTGTTGCAACTGCACCATCATGGATAATACTGCAGCAGCTAGTCAACCCAGATGTGTTGCAACTGCACCATCATGGATAATACTACAGCAGCTAGTCAACCCAGATGTGTTGCAACTGCACCATCATGGATAATACTGCAGCAGCTAGTCAACCCAGATGTGTTGCAACTGCACCATCATGGATAATACTGCAGCAGCTAGTCAACCCAGATGTGTTGCAACTGCACCATCATGGATAATACTACAGCAGCTAGTCAACCCAGATGTGTTGCAACTGCACCATCATGGATAATACTGCAGCAGCTAGTCAACCCAGATGTGTTGCAACTACACCATCATGGATAATACTACAGCAGCTAGTCAACCCAGATGTGTTGCAACTGCACCATCATGGATAACACTGCAGCAGCTAGTCAACCCAGATGTGTTGCAACTGCACCATCATGGATAATACTGCAGCAGCTAGTCAACCCAGATGTGTTGCAACTGCACCATCATGGATAATACTGCAGCAGCTAGTCAACCCAGATGTGTTGCAACTGCACCATGATGGATAATACTGCAGCAGCTAGTCAACCCAGATGTGTTGCAACTGCACCATGATGGATAATACTACAGCAGCTTAGTCAACCCAGATGTGTTGCAACTGCACCATCATGGATAATACTACAGCAGCTAGTCAACCCAGATGTGTTGCAACTGCACCATCATGGATAATACTACAGCAGCTAGTCAACCCAGATGTGTTGAAACGGCACCATCATGGATAATACTGCAGCCGCTAGTCAACCAGCGTTCACATGGCCTATCTTAATCAGATTTGGTGATTCAGGCAATTGGGTCTTCCTGGTGAACGGCACAACATCACTGCTGGGTCTGCCATCCTTTTTCACAGAAGGAAGAAGAACAGGTCGCCTTATACAGAGAGCTAGTGTAGACTTGATGGTGCAACACTGTTGACGTGTTTGCTTTCATACCCTGGGCACGCAGCATGACACAGTGGTGAAAGTTCAGTGTCCTTGTTGACCTTTTGGCTGTGGTAACCCGTGCAGTACGTGAGTGATGTGAGTGCTCTCAGTGTTGCGGTGTGGGTCCTGCCCTAGCCTACTGTTCACAGTTGGTGTTGGTCTCTAGGTGCTCTGGGTCTGCAGTATGAACCAGCAACCAGCTTAAGAGAAGCTGCATGTAGGTGCACTGCTTGGAGAAGCTGCAGGTAGGTGCACTGGGTTGCTTGCTTGGAGAAGCTGCATGTAAGTGCACTGGGTTGCTTGCTTGGAGAAGCTGCAGGTAGGTGCACTGGGTTGCGAAGCTGCAGGTAGGTGCACTGGGTTGTTTGCTTGGAGAAGCTGCATGTAAGTGCACTAGGTTGCTTGCTTGGAGAAGCTGCAGGTAGGTGCACTGGGTTGCGAAGCTGCAGGTAGGTGCACTGGGTTGTTTGCTTGGAGAAGCTGCAGGTAGGTGCACTGGGTTGCTCTCATCCGTCTGGTGATGCTAGACTTTCATCTCTCTGACTGAGTGGGGGATTATACACACTGTGTGATAATACCACTGGATTCTAACAACTGTGACTATGTAGTTGGTTTAATGCTAGGATGAGACCAAGTAGTTGGTTTAATGCTAGAATGAGACCACCTAGAGTGACAATGACATGCACCCATTACAGATATAGACCTCAAATTATTATTATTAATACTGTTGTTGTTGTTGTTAATAATAATAATATTATTTATTTTTAATTATTAACATTAAACTCTATATCGATTGTAAAGACTACTTTGGAGCTTTCGTTGATAACTAAGGACTTGATCACAGTGACCATGAGTGTCACTGAGGTCACAGGACCTCTGCCCCCTAGTGTGTTGCTGCGAGTGATTGGCCCAAACCGCTGGTTTGTTGTACCTCCTTCCGTCTTGGTTCAGGGTGGGGTTGTGAACCCAGATGTGGGTGGCTTCTCTTACTCCTCACTTGAACCACTTGGGCTCAACTGATAATAGCTGGGAGGTCTTCTCCAGGCTCACACTGTGTTCTGGCTCATCCATGTGTGTATGTGCCTAGACAGACACCTTGCAGTTCGAACTGCTGGGACGTCGATGTGCACTGAAGTGAGCATCGAGGGTCCCTTCAGTCTCTCCTATACATGAGGCATCACAGTTATCACATTTGAAGTGGTAGACTGGACACCCTCCCCTCTCTTTCGCACCCTCAACGGAGATGGAGGGTGGTCAACCTACCAGGCTGCAGGGTGGTCCCTGACCTCCAATGACAGGCTCGCAGTCATTGTAATTAAGTCTATAGTTATCGATGCACGCTCGAAAGTAGCTTTGCAGCCAGAGGTAGAAAGTTTAATCTGTTTAGTATTTTATTTGTACCTGGATAGACTAATCTTCTATCTATACATCGTTTGTATGGACAAGAATGTGTCAAATTGGTACCGGCCTACGAGAATATCATCAAGAAAGTTGCACAGTTCCACATCACCTACCCTTCACCCTCCATTGCCCTGGTGGATGTGAGATGAGGTCGAACGTACAAGAGAAGAAGCAGATGATGTTCATGCAAGACGAGCTGAAAGGCCTTTTAGGGGTTAGAATTGGCCAAACGTCGAGGAAGACCCAGAAGCTAATTAGCAAAGAAGCTTTCCTAGCAATGGAAGTGAACTGCGGCTTCCAGGAAAGGAAGAGGATTTGACCTAATTGGTCGTGTTGATGCAAAAGTGAGAACGCCAGAGTAAGCGAGACAACGCCGGCAAGACATTCAAGAGAGTTGTTAAGTAAGCATAAAATAACATATACAGCCCCAGAAAGAAGTGTGGTCAGAAACAGTTTTGACAGGAAACCATCTGACCTGGAAATGTCCATCTTGTTGAATGTTTGCTGTACCGGCCAGGAGAGTGCCAGTGGAGGACATTGTTGTTGGGTCTGGGTCTGCAGGTCGGAGCCTATCAAGTGGTGATGCCAATGAGTCGAGGGCCAAGGTGGTTAGCATCTTGAGGAGGAAGTTCAGGTCAAAGATCAGAGTGTGTCAAAGGAAGAATGGGAGGCAGTGAAAGAGGTGAAGCAGGATGAGAAGATTGTGATATTGGCTGGTGGCGAAGGGTGAGGTCGGTAGTGATGCATTATGAGATGAATTACAGTGAATTGTTGGCTGATGAGAAGACTTACCAGAACCTGAAAAGTAAAAAGGAATTCTTCGGTACTCCTGAAGGACAGAAAGTTGATCACCCCTGACCTCAATCAGAAGTTGTACTCCACCTATGACCAGTCACCCTCATTCTCTGGCTTACCCGATGTCCACAAGCCCTCTACGCCCAATTTTCTTTTGGTCTCCTGTGGCTGCAGTGGTAACTTGGCATCCACACCGTCTCCATTAGTTGGCATGACAAAATGATGTGTCAAAAACTCGCAAGGAATTTGTGGCTGGTACGAGAGCTAAAAAATCAGTCCAGATGAGGAGTTATGGTCCTACTTCACTAATGTGCCAGTGTGCAAGCAAGGACCTGGAGATGACCAGGGAAAGATGAATACCTGCCCCAAACCAGATGATGTGGTCTCTGCCTTATGTATTTCCTATACAAAAGTGAATACTGCCTTCAGGTACATGTACAGCAATGGGATCTCCAGTATCCTCTCTTGTCCGTGGTTTGTACATGGAGGATTTTGAAGAAAGAGCACTAACCATGGCTGAATAATCCTCTTCCCCCCTCGATGGTGGAAGCGCTGTGTAGATGACACTCGCACAGTGTTGCTATAGGAGCATGTCCAAGCAAGTTTGTGATGCTGCAGCCGTTCAGGTGCATGGGTTAGCCAGAACACGGTGTGAGCTTGGAAGGGAGAAGATTGAGATCTTGTCTGTTGAACCAAAGTGGTTTGAACGAGGCGTAATGAGAAGCCATCCACATCCAGGTTGTAGTGATCAATGAAAGAGCCTGAAAGTAGCTTTATACTTGATTAGACTTTGATGATGATGATGATGATTATTATTATTATTATTATTATTATTATTATTATTATTATTATTATTATTATTATTATTATTATTATTATTATTATTATTATTATTATTATTATTATTATTATTATTATTATTATTATTATTATTATTATTATTATTATTATTATTATTATTATTATTATTATTATTATTATTATTATTATTATTATTAATTTTAAATTCTTATTAAGCTTTGTTTCTTTCCTTGGTTCTCTGTTTCTCTACATATAGCACAATACTAGCTATTGCCAGTAGTGAAGTGTCATGTTGACACTACATAGCACCAGTTCTATCAGACATGAGTGATGTGCTTTTGAGGGTGGAGGGGGGGGCAGTAGGAAGAAAGAGATGGTGTAAATCAAGGGATGGGGGAGGTGGAGAGCAGGAATATGTGAGTGTGAAAAAGGTGGGATGGTGGAGGAGAGGGTGAAAAGATGAAGGTGGGACTGCACACACAGCCCCGTGCAAGACATGCTAAAACATTCACACACAACTCCATTAAAACATTCACACACAGCTCCATGCAAGACATGTTAAAACATTCACACACAGCTCCGTGCACTAAAATATTCACACACAGCTCCATGCAAGACATGTTAAAACATTCACACACAGCTCCGTGCAAGACATGTTAAAACATTCACACACAGCTCCGTGCAAGACATGCTAAAATATTCACACACAGCTCCATGCAAGACATGCTAAAACATTCACACACAGCTCCATGCAAGACATGTTAAAACATTCACACACAGCTCCATGCAAGACATGCTAAAACATTCACACACAGCTCCATTAAAACATTCACACACGGCTCCATTAAAACATTCACACACGGCTCCATACAAGACATGCTAAAACATTCACACACAGCTCCATGCAAGACATGTTAAAACATTCACACACAGCTCCATGCAAGACATGCTAAAACATTCACACACAGCTCCATGCAAGACATGTTAAAACATTCACACACAGCTCCATGTAAGACATGCTAAAACATTCACACACAGCTCCATGCAAGACATGCTAAAACATTCACACACAGCTCCATGCAAGACATGTTAAAACATTCACACACAGCTCCATGCAAGACATGTTAAAACATTCACACACAGCTCCATGCAAGACATGTTCAAATATTCACACACAGCTCCATGCAAGACATGTTAAAACATTCACACACAGCTCCATGCAAGACATGCTAAAACATTCACACACAGCTCCATGCAAGACATGTTAAAACATTCACACACAGCTCCGTGCAAGACATGTTAAAACATTCACACACAGCTCCATGCAAGACATGTTAAAACATTCACACACAGCTCCATGCAAGACATGCTAAAACATTCACACACAGCTCCATGCAAGACATGTTAAAACATTCACACACAGCTCCATGCAAGACATGTTAAAACATTCACACACAGCTCCATGCAAGACATGTTAAAACATTCACACACAGCTCCATGCAAGACATGCTAAAACATTCACACACAGCTCCATGCAAGACAGAGTGGCACAGCCCGAGTGGAGGATGTAGCGTAGCCATGAATGCTATTCACCTTCCTTGATATGTTCTAGTTCCAACCCGCATGTTGTAGTACATGTCCGGTATGAGTCAGGAATCCTAATTAAGTGCACGGATATCTTGTTGTACTGTACTTCCTGTTAGTGGAGCGGAGGTACAGCCTGGAGTTCATAAGTTTAACTTACTTCGTTGGGAGTGTAATGACCTTATCCTGGGTTCATCCTTGAAAGAGGTCCTAGAGGAATGTGTAGTTTCTCTGTGCATATTTGTACGCACTGGATTCCAACCTGATTGGGTTATGTTTTCCATTGCTTAGCAATGCAGTGAGGGTTCAGTGCAGTGTGTGTTACTTCATCCTTCCCATTTGTGCATATTAGTACCCACTTGGTAGTGTAGCATCTGTGTGCATGCTTGACGATGGATGTTGACAGAGACAGACTGCTCGATGTGCTGGGAATAATCTACCTCAAGAATCCTATGTATATATATGTATAGCACACAGTTGTGAGCTTATTCTTTTAGGCAATACATTTCGGGCAATACATTTCGGGCTATTTTCTTAATTAACAATGTGTTCACCTACAAATTAATGTCTTGTTTCTTACATGTATGTGCAAGGCCTAGTGTGTGGCTGGTGACCTCTAAATGAATGCAAGGCCTAGTGTGTGGCTGGTGACCTCTAAATGAATGCAAGGCCCAGTGTGTGGCTGGTGACCTCTAAATGAATGCAAGGCCTAGTGTGTGGCTGGTGACCTCTAAATGAATGCAAGGCCCAGTGTGATGCTGGTGACCTCTAAATGAATGCAAGGCCCAGTGTGATGCTGGTGACCTCTAAATGAATGCAAGGCCCAGTGTGATGCTGGTGACCTCTAAATGAATGCAAGGCCCAGTGTGTGGCTGGTGACCTCTAAATGAATGCAAGGCCCAGTGTGTGGCTGGTGACCTCTAAATGAATGCAAGGCCCAGTGTGTGGCTGGTGACCTCTAAATGAATGCAAGGCCCCAGTGTGTGGCTGGTGACCTCTAAATGAATGCAAGGCCCAGTGTGTGGCTGGTGACCTCTAAATGAATGCAAGGCCCAGTGTGTGGCTGATGACCTCTAAATGAATGCAAGGCCCAGTGTGTGGCTGGTGACCTCTAAATGAATGCAAGGCCCAGTGTGTGGCTCTTGACCTCTAAATGAATGCAAGGCCCAGTGTGTGGCTCTTGACCTCTAAATGAATGCAAGGCCCAGTGTGTGGCTGGTGACCTCTAAATGAATGCAAGGCCCAGTGTGTGGCTGGTGACCTCTAAATGAATGCAAGGCCTAGTGTGTGGCTGGTGACCTCTAAATGAATGCAAGGCCCAGTGTGTGGCTCTTGACCTCTAAATGAATGCAAGGCCCAGTGTGTGGCTCTTGACCTCTAAATGAATGCAAGGCCCAGTGTGTGGCTGGTGACCTCTAAATGAATGCAAGGCCCAGTGTGTGGCTGGTGACCTCTAAATGAATGCAAGGCCCAGTGTGTGGCTGGTGACCTCTAAATGAATGCAAGGCCCAGTGTGTGGCTGGTGACCTCTAAATGAATGCAAGGCCCAGTGTGTGGCTGGTGACCTCTAAGTGAATGCAAGGCCCAGTGTGTGGCTGGTGACCTCTAAATGAATGCAAGGCCCAGTGTGTGGCTGGTGACCTCTAAATGAATGCAAGGCCCAGTGTGTGGCTCTTGACCTCTAAATGAATGCAAGGCCCAGTGTGTGGCTCTTGACCTCTAAATGAATGCAAGGCCCAGTGTGTGGCTGGTGACCTCTAAATGAATGCAAGGCCCAGTGTGTGGCTGGTGACCTCTAAATGAATGCAAGGCCCAGTGTGTGGCTGGTGACCTCTAAATGAATGCAAGGCCCAGTGTGTGGCTGGTGACCTCTAAATGAATGCAAGGCCCAGTGTGTGGCTGGTGACCTCTAAATGAATGCAAGGCCCAGTGTGTGGCTGGTGACCTCTAAATGAATGCAAGGCCCAGTGTGTGGCTGGTGACCTCTAAATGAATGCAAGGCCCAGTGTGTGGCTGGTGACCTCTAAATGAATGCAAGGCCCAGTGTGTGACTGGTGACCTCTAAATGAATGCAAGGCCCAGTGTGTGGCTGGTGACCTCTAAATGAATGCAAGGCCCAGTGTGTGGCTCTTGACCTCTAAATGAATGCAAGGCCCAGTATGTGGCTGGTGACCTCTAAATGAATGCAAGGCCCAGTGTGTGGCTGGTGACCTATAAATGAATGCAAGGCCCAGTATGTGGCTGGTGACCTCTAAATGAATGCAAGGCCCAGTGTGTGGCTGGTGACCTCTAAATGAATGCAAGGCCCAGTGTGTGGCTCTTGACCTCTAAATGAATGCAAGGCCCAGTGTGTGACTGGTGACCTCTAAATGAATGCAAGGCCCAGTGTGTGGCTGGTGACCTCTAAATGAATGCAAGGCCCAGTGTGTGGCTGGTGACCTCTAAATGAATGCAAGGCCCAGTGTGTGGCTGGTGACCTCTAAATGAATGCAAGGCCCAGTGTGTGGCTGGTGACCTCTAAATGAATGCAAGGCCCAGTGTGTGGCTGGTGACCTCTAAATGAATGCAAGGCCCAGTGTGTGGCTGGTGACCTCTAAATGAATGCAAAGCCCAGTGTGTGGCTCTTGACCTCTAAATGAATGCAAGGCCCAGTTTGTGGCTGGTGACCTCTAAATGACTGCAAGGCCCAGTGTGTGGCTGGTGCAGTCAGTTCTCTCGGCTCTTTCTGTCTGCTGCATCCCTTATCGTATATATGATTGTGATCCTCTGGAGAGAGATGTGTGGCCAGTGAATGTGCCTGCAGTTACTTGTGCCTGCGTACATGCTCACGCGAGTTCATTCTGATTGGTTAAATTCAGATCTAATGACTCGTTCATATTTAGGAACAGTTGACCTTACCATGTTGAAAGTTCGATATTTTCTTTAATGACCAGTGTGTGTCATTTAATTTGACTGCCTGTACATATGGTCAACATATTTCCTACTGTGTAGCTGTGTAGCTTGAGAAGCAACTTTTGCAACTTGTGGACAACGAGTTGGTCTAGTAAGGCCACGTACTCCTGCCTAGCTAGCAGCCAAGAAGCTAAAGGAGGTGTCTGCGCACAATCCTGACAATCCTCCCACAGTTCCTTACCTTTGGGCTGGAATTTCTCTGGAACAGACAGAATATCATTTTAAGTATATGATGTCTTCGGGGGGTTGTGCGCAGTCAACCCCTATCTATATTTCTATATTGCTTGTTGGGAGTGAACTGACAATAGTGTTCCAGCTTCCAGTGAAGCAGTTAATAAAGTACGCATGATCTATCCCTTGTTAACAGCTACTGTCGCAGATGCCTGTTCCTCTGCATAGTTTCTCATGTGCTCATTGAACGAGGTTTCCTCTGGTTGACTGACCAGTGCTCTGGGGTTGGGGGGACCTGAAGAGGACTTCTGGTGATATTGTTGCGTCCTTCCTCTCCTTCCTTTATAAATAACTTGAACTGGTGAGGATATCTCCGACTATTCTCACACAGAGAGAACAGTTGTATGAACTCATCCTCTCCATTCATTAACTCAAAATTATTTCAAGCATAAAGTTCAGGATGACAATGACCATGATGATGATCAGTGTTTTGGGAGGTGACCCTGCGATATCCTGTCTCCCCCTCCACAAAGTTCAGGATGACAATGACCATGATGATGATCAGTGTTTCATAGAGAGGGTGGGAGGGAGGGGGACCCCGGATATCCTGTCTCCCCCTCCACAAAGTTCAGGATGACAATGACCATGATGATGATCAGTGTTTCATAGAGAGGGTGGGAGGTTACCCTGCCTTCCTCTCCACAATGGCAGTGATCTACAAAACCTCAAGTTCCTTACCTCTTCTTTCCTTTTTGGTTGCTATACTACAATAGAGCAAGTGCTAAGAACATGTGCTAAGAACATGGTCCTAGGTTTTGCAGGCAGTGTGTGTAGTGCCTGACATGGGCACTGCCACACAGCAAGCACCTAGTCCCTCTACGTGACAGGGACCAATGAAGTGGCACACCCTGTACTGTGTTATATCATAGCTATGTAGCGGCTGTACTGTGCTTATGTATTATATCATAGCTATGTAGCAGCTGTACTGTGCTTATGTATTATATCATAGCTATGTAGCGGCCATTAGGGGGGGGGGGCTTTGGCTCACCTTGAGGCCTTACTACCTTTGGCAATTTTGAATCCAAAATTGCATCAGAATTGATCTCAGTGAGAGGGGACGACCTCCTTCAGACTCCTCTCCATTCTCTAATCCCTGGGGAGGCCCCCAGACCCCTCTCTCTTCTTTTGAAGTCAGCAGTGCTGCGAAGAAGCTTAGGTTGTCTTTTTTCCCCACCAAACTTATGCAACAAGAATGATTTCTGTTGCAGGTGCTGATGGGATGGTGGTGATTGGTGGTAATGGGGTATCGATGGTAATGGTGTGATGATGGTGATGGGTTGGTGATAGTGAAGATGGTAGTCATTGCTCAATGGGATAACAGTGGCAGCCGCACATGGTATACCAATCTCTCTCCTGCAACAAAGGCATGGCCGATGGCTAGCAAATTTTGCTAGACTGACACTGAGCACATTATTTGCCAACTACAAGGACGAATTATGTCCAGCAAAGGCAGCAACTTCTGAGAGCCAGCACCCTCTTGAAAACTTTCCCAGCTAATAACAAGGTGTGCTACACCTTCCTTCTAATAGCAAGGCGCACTTGTTCACTTGCTTTGCTCTCAGACCAACCAAAGTTGTTGTCAAATGTGCGAGGAGAAACTTCGACCTAAGTGAACGCCAGTCTCATCGTGAACAGATTATAGGGACTGAGAGTGGGTACTTTTCTCGAAATTTTTCATCTGTGTAGCAATAACTTATCTTCTCTCATCTTCCTCAGATAGAGCTGATTAAAATAAAAAAATCTAGCTCCACTCCCAAACCACCCATCTTTTTAGGAAGAACAATTTTACTTCTCTCGTTGTCCCCATCCACTGTCTCTTCCTTCCACATATGCCTCTGTGATCAGCCTCTCTGGTAGACGTCGCAGTTGCGAGTGCCAAGCTTCAGGAATAGTGCATGCAGCTAAAGCAAGACTAGTTTGGAGCAGGTATGGAGGTTTTTGAGAGTGGCTGTATGTTCCTATTGGTCTTCCTTCTCACTGACATACATTTCCGTGGTTGCCTCCGCTTCCGAGAAACTAATGAGCAACTTTGTTGTTGCTGATCGGTCGGTCGACAGAGCTTGGGTGGCTTCTTTTGACGCCAGGCGGTGGGTGTGATAATTGTATTCATAGCAGTTTGGTGTCATCTGTGTTTGTTATTCTCCGTCTTATTCCGTCCACTTTTTATTCTAAATGGGAGAAACATGATCAAAGCATTCTTTCCATTTGAAATCACTGGGCTATAATGTATTCAGTTAGGTGGTACATTGTCTGGTAACCTTTTCCCTTGAGTATACATTCATGTATGTATTATTAATCAGGACTGCACTTAACTGATTTATGTAGCGCATGTGTTGGGTATAAGGGTAATACTGTCTTACAGTGCGCTGGCAGCAAGCCACCATCGCTGTGTGTTTTTACCAATAAATCGCTGGATGCAGCTTAAATATGTGGCGAGTATACACGTCATTAGCTATGTTATGTGTGCATGTCAGGATGACCTGTCAGGGAGTGCATATTGGTTAGACCCCTATTTCAATATGGAGGATCCCGAAAATACAATGCATTAGGTCTTCATTTTGGCAGCTTCCTCCTTAGCATCCTAAACAATGGTTTTGGCAGATTTTAGCTCTAAAAATACTCCAGCGTGTGAAGGTAATAAACTGGCAGCCCCAAAAACGTTTAAAAACTGTGAAATTCATCATGGAGTGTCTGTTTATCTATCTAATCACACACATAACTTGACTTGCATGCAATCATTTACTTCCGTAAGACTCCAAAGCGTTGCAGCAGCTAATCTATATCTCGATTCAGTAAGACACCTGGATGTTGGTAAAAATGGTTAATACAACATACACGATCATATGTGAATCTAGCTGAGCTGAATCTAGCTGAGCTGAATCTAGCTGAGCTGAATAGCTGGGCTGAATCTAGCTGGGCAGAATCTAAATCTAGCTAAGCTGAATCTAGATGAGCTGAATCTGAATCTAGCTGAGCTGAATCTAGCTGAGCTGAATAGCTGGGCTGAATCAAGATGAGCTGAATCTGAATCTAGCTGAGCTGAATCTAGCTGAGCTGAATCTAGCTGAGCTGAATCTAGCTGAGCTGAATCTAGCTGAGCTGAATAGCTGGGCTGAATCAAGATGAGCTGAATCTGAATCTAGCTGAGCTGAATCTAGCTGAGCTGAGCTGAATCTAGCTAAGGTGAATCTAGCTGAGCTGAATCGAATCTAGCTGGGCTGAATCAAGCTGAACTGATGAGCTGAGCTGAATCTAGCTAAGCTGAATCTAGATGAGCTGAATCTAGCTTAGCTGAATTGAATCTAGCTGAACTGAATCTAGCTGAACTGAATCTAGCTGAGCTGAGCTGAATCTAGCTGGGGTGAATCTAGCGAGCTGAGCTGAATTTAGCTGGGGTGAATCTAGCTGAGCTGAATCTAGCTGAGCTGATTCAGCAGTAGCTGCAGCTTTTTTGCAAAGAAGTGGTCAGTTTTGTTTCCTCGTAAGCTTACTCGTGGGACACAATACAGTAGTTAACAGCACAGCCCTTCAGCAAAGCCAGGTAACTACTTGACTTGTATTATGCATGTGTGTGTGTGTATATAAGTACATAGGCATGGGTGTAATAAGCAGAATAACCTCTGGGATGAGTTAACCTGAGCAATTTCGTGAAGGAAGCTGCTTGACTAGTAGTAGTAGTAGTAGTAGTAGTAATAAAATATAATAATAATATATTTATTAAGTAAAATGATTGATAGACTTGATTGGATTATGATAATGCTGCTTGGAATCAACCATGGTTGATAACCAGTTGACCTCCGGCTTTATTTGTGGTTTAATTTAAAAAAACAGTTATAAAATTTCCAATAATAAACTGTTAATGTCATTAGAATGCAAATGAAACAAGCTGCAATTTGGTATAAGAATCGGCTTCAATGAGGTAAGCAAACAGAAGCTACACAGCCAACAAAATCCATCCAGGAGCACACTCTTTCTCAAGAGCAAAGGGATTCAGAGCGATGCCAGGTAAGCATGGATGCCTGTGCAGCTTTGCTCTGCAGAAGTGCTTTTAGAAATAACAGTGAAGGCCAGGAAGAGGATGTTCTTCATGGCAGTTGCGATCATTCTTCATTTTGCTCACTTCCCCCGTCAAACCCGAAGTAAACTTTTGTGACCATTTTATAATGATGCAGGTGTTCTACTGGGCATGTGCAAGCTAGTATTTAACACCTAGGTTTTTTTATTTTTTATTTTATTATTAATTGGGAGGGGGTGGGGGTAGGAGAAACAATATCCGAGTTTGCGCCTCTACAATTAGTTTAATCATGGATGCTGACGGCATCAGTCAGCAACAGTTAGGGCAACGGAGCAAGCACTTGGGAATTAATTAATATGCTGATGAACTGGTGCAACACAGCGGGCAGAGTGACCTGTGTGTGTGAGGATGTCATATCTGCGAAGTCCCTCAGGTCCTTACTGGTGGGAGAATTTCTGACATGAGACGTAGTCACGACAGGCACTTATTACGTGCTGGGCCAACCAATAGAACTACATGTTTAACAAAGGAGGGCGTCCTTAACCATTGGGTCCTCCTGAGCCATTAAAAAAAATTAATAATAATTTTTAAAAAATTAGTATTTGATTTCGTTTCAAATGCAAATACATTAGCTGTTGGTAGAATCAGGCTGTTGGTAGAATCAGCTCCACTAAGATAGGCAATGTTTTTTTATATCTACAATAAACTTTTAAGCGGCAAAGAAATCCCATTTAGGAGCGTTTCAACTGCGAAGGGATTCATTTCGCTAAGCAAGGAGATCCATTCTAGGGCATCTCAGGGTCGAGGGATTCAGGGTAGACCCCCCCCCCCCTTCCACCAGTAGACAACAGGGCCTGTGTAGCTTTCCCTTGTAGAAGTGCTTCCAGAAAGCACCAATTAGTCTGGAAGGGACATATACAAAAATGCCAATTGCAATTGGTTGCCATTATCTCTCGCATCTCCCTCCCTTCCTCTCCAAAAGCCTGCATTCCTAACCAGGAAGTACGATGTTTAACAAGGGCTCAGCAACGTACTAGCATGTGTGGGTAACAAAGTCCAGCAAGATGTTGTTTCGCGTGACCAAGCGGAGAAATTTGTACCAGCCTTTGTGAGATTCCTGTTTTCGCACGTCTTAAGAACTTAAAAGCAAGTTTCTATAATTTGTTGGTGGACCGCGCAAGTGCTTCATTGCTCATGCACTATACAACATGTGTACTTACTTGCATCGTGGTGAAGCTATGTTCCAGCAGCTATGTGTGGCCTGCAGGCATGATCATGGTCATGTATATGACCTTGCCGGCTGCTCTAATGACTCATCCAGTCAATACAGACAGAGACAAAAAAATATATGCATGAAGCCCCACACTTGTCAGTCCCACACTTGTCTTGCACCTTTGCACTGCTTATATCCAAATTAACCTTCCCATCATTAATCAATTTTTCCTCTGATTAACTTTTAACTAACTTCTACCTAGTACATGTAACTAAGATTTCAAACCAAACTCGTTAACTTTAATGAGCATATGTGGTACATGTCACCTTTCTTGTTAATAGATAGGAGTGAATGGTCGTCACTTTCACTTGTTCCCAATACCTATGATTAATGGGTCGGACAGAACTGAAAAAATATGCCATATCCTTCTTGTATTTTTTCCATGATGTCTGTACATGCCTAGGTCTGGTTCTATTCTGATTCCAAGGAGGTCCAGTACCATTCTCCCCTCTCATTTGCCGAGTTCTGGCTTCTGCAGGAAGCTACATGCCACCTCCCTGCTCGGTGGTATGTATATGTGTACACACTGTGTGCTGTATTGTCTGGTGTAGAAGTCTGGAGGTCTAGAGTGATGGATGAGGAGAATTGTGTATAAGCACACCATCACATACTTTCCCTCTCCCAATCAGTGCACTCTTGGTGCTCAATTGGTGCTTTCTCCAATGAACAGCTGGTAACTTTTAAACAGATGACAGCTGCAGTCTTATTGCTATTGCTTAAACCCAGAGAAATCCTGCCTTTATAGCTAGCTGTTCATAGTTGTCCATTACCAGGCTACAAGTAGGTGTAAAACTCATTTCCATGTTACAAGTATCATTACCAGACCCATTATCAGGCCACAACTAGGTGTAAAACCCATTACCAGGCTACAAGTAGGTATAAAACTCATTTCCATGTTACAAGTATCATTACCATACAAGTTGGTGTAAAAACTCATTATCAGGCCACAACTAGGTGTAAAACCCATTACCAGGCTACAAGTAGGTATTACAAGGCTACAAGTAGGTATAAAACCCATTATCAGGCCACAACAGTGTAAAGCCATTACCAGGCTACAAGTAGGTATAAAACTCATTTCCATGTTACAAGTATCATTACCATACAAGTTGGTATAAAACCCATTATCAGGCCACACAACTAGGTGTAAAACCCATTACCAGGCTACAAGTAGACCTGTTTTTACCAGGCTACAAGTAGGTATAAAACTCATTTCCATGTTACACCATACAAGTTGGTGTAAAAACCCATTATCAGGCCACACAACTAGGTGTAAAACCCATTACCAGGCTACAAGTAGACCTGTATTACCAGGCTACAAGTAAGCAATCCATTACTTGGCTACAAGTTGGTGTAAAAGCATTATCAGTCCACAACGGTGTAAATCCATTACCAGGCTCATTAACGGGCTACAAGTAGTCAATTATAGGGTCTAATTGATTTTAGCATTTTCAACTGCTCTGGAAGCTGCTGTGTGAAGAGATGCAAAATAACTAAATACCATCTATGGATGTGGATGGGGCTAGGGTAAAGGTGAGGTAGAGTGGGTGTGGGCTAGGGATTGGACAGGGGCAGATGGGGATATGGCTGGGATAAGTATGGGACCCAGGAAAAAGGCTAGTGACGGGGCTAGGAATAAGGCTAGGGATAAGGTTAGTATAGAGAAGGTTAGTGAGGGGCTAGGGTTAAGGTTAGTGATGAGGCTAGGAATAAGGTCAGTGTGGGGCTAGGGATAATGTTAGTGATGGGACTTGGGATAAGGTTAGTATAGAGATAAGGTTAGTAGGGGCTAGGGTTAAGGTTGTGATGAGGCTAGACATAAGGTCAGTGTGGGGCTAGGGATAATGTTAGTGATGGGGCTTGGGATAAGCGACTAGGGGTAGGACTATGGTAATGGCAAAGGCAGTCAGGACTAGAACTACATGGTTAAGGTATGGCACAAAAGGAGACCTTCGGTATTTTGAGTGTAACCCCTGCCAGGTACATAGATGGAGGTTCTTTATTTTTCCTAAGTAACTGCTTCGTTAGCCTCTTTGATGGTGCCAGCTAACTTTAGAGAAAGGAGAGCCTGGTTCTTGGTGGTCCAGATAAGGGTTATGGGATTGGGAAGGCTGTCGTCAACGAATAGAGACATGACTAGTGATAGAACAAAAGTGTGAAGTACAGTTCACGTGTCGTTGAGAAGGGAAGATGTTAACGTGCATGGTGAGAAGAAAGTTGCATGGGTGTATATTTTCACGAGAATTTTTAATTCACGATGAGCCCCATGCTCGATAATTATTTTACAAAGAGTGAATTTTTTCCTCTCTATACAGCTTACTATATGCCTCCTAGTTTAGCCATAACCTGTCCCTGGCGCCCCATCATTAGCCCTGGTTTAGCTGACCTTGGCCCTGACTTATGTAGCCCACCCTTAGCTTGACCTATCCCACCCTGGCCTAGTCCACCACCCTTGGCCTTGGCCTAGACTCTTCTCGGCCAAGCTACTCATGGCCCTTGCTTAGCCAACTATTGACCCTGTTCTAGCCTACACCTGGCCCTGGCCTAACCTTGGCCCATTTCTAGTGTACCCTTGTTCCTGGCCCATCCTATGCTTGGCCCTGTTGTATATAGCCCACTCCTGGCCCTGCCAAGTCTCCCTTGGCCCTATTAACCCCTAGCTCTGTCATAGATGTATTGAATCTCCTGCAGGTACAGTTTCTGTATCTATACAAGTAACCTCTTGCCCCCCCCCCCTCCCTTCAACTTTGAGTTTGGGGGAGGGGGGCAAGTACCATTAGCTCTAACCAAGTCAGTGTAGCTGTCTGATTATACCACGACTTTGCTCCAATCTTGGGACATATGTACCATACCCTTAACATCTCTCACACATGATGAAACACATACACACATGCATACACATACACACACACATACACACATATACACATATACACACACACAAACACATCCTCGATTACATGTATCATTCATCCCAGTGATGTTTGCTCTCTCTGTCTGTCTGTGTATGTATGTAGCTGACCATAAAGATATCGTTGCTCCTCCTTTTGCTGAGTCAGTAACGCAAGGAGATGTGAGATGGGAGAAATGTGAGGAAATATTATTTTCTATCCCCACTAGCACAACCTCACAACATCACCAGATCCACTCACAGCATCTCACCACCTGCATCACCATCACCACTTGCACTACTCTCACCTCTCCACACTACCAGTAATGCTTATGTGTGCCATCCCACACTGCACCTCTGTCTTTCTATCTCATTTATACATCTACACTGTCTCCACCATCACCACCATCACTGCTATCACACCGCCACTGTCATCACCACAATTATTGCTATCACTACTCCACCATCTTCACCACCATCACCATCATAGCCACCATCACCGCCACCATCACCACTACCATCACCGCCACCATCACCACTACCATCACCGCCACCATCACCGCTACCATCACCATCACTGCCACCATCACCGCCACCATCACCGCTACCATCACCGCTACCATCACTGCCACCATCACCGTTACCATCACCATCACCGACACCATCACCGTTACCATCACCACCATCACTACCACTGCCATCACCATCATTGCCATCATTTCAATGTCATCTAAAGCCAAATTCATTATCAAGTGCCAAAATCCTGTTCCTTGCCACCTTGGAAGCAGCGCTGGATGCTCTTCTTAGAAAGTCCAAGTCAGTTAAAATATTGTCAATGTGAGTCCATTGAGAATTCCGGAAGAGGCACTCTTGCACATGAGTCAAGTGCACTTGTTCCGCCAAGCACAACCCCAGCCATATTATGAATGATGAATTCCTCTCGTAAAAGGATTCCTTTATGAGAGGTGGCGGTCTTGAATGTGCACTAGTAATACATAAGCTTTATGGGAGGTGGAGGTCTTGAATTTGCACTAGTAATACATAAGCTTTATGAGAGGTGGCGGTCTTGAATGTGCACTAGTAATACATAAGCTTTATGAGAGGTGGAGGTCTTGAATGTGCACTAGTAATACATAAGCTTTATGAGAGGTGGAGGTCTTGAATGTGCACTAGTAATACATAAGCTTTATGGAAGGTGGAGGTCTTGAATGTGCACTAGTAATACATAAGCTTTATGAGAGGTGGAGGTCTTGAATGTGCACTAGTAATACATAAGCTTTATGAGAGGTGGAGGTCTTGAATGTGCACTAGTAATACATAAGCTTTATGGAAGGTGGAGGTCTTGAATGTGCACTAGTAATATATAAGCTTTATGAGAGGTGAGGTCTTGAATGTGCACTAGTAATACATAAGCTTTATGAGAGGTGAGGTCTTGAATGTGTACTAGTAATACATAAGCTTTATGAGAGGTGGCGGTCTTGAATGTGCACTAGTAATATATAAGCTTTATGGGAGGTGGAGGTCTTGAATGTGCACTAGTAATACATAAGCTTTATGAGAGGTGGAGGTCTTGAATGTGCACTAGTAATACATAAGCTTTATGAGAGGTGGAGGTCTTGAATGTGCACTAGTAATACATAAGCTTTATGAGAGGTGGCGGTCTTGAATGTGCACTAGTAATACATAAGCTTTATGGGAGGTGGAGGTCTTGAATGTGCACTAGTAATACATAAGCTTTATGAGAGGTGGGGGTCTTGAATGTGCACTAGTAATACATAAGCTTTATGAGAGGTGGAGGTCTTGAATGTGCACTAGTAATACATAAGCTTTATGAGAGGTGGAGGTCTTGAATGTGCACTAGTAATACATAAGCTTTATGAGAGGTGGAGGTCTTGAATGTGCACTAGTAATACATAAGCTTTATGAGTGGTGGAGGTCTTGAATGTGCACTAGTAATACATAAGCTTTATGGGAGGTGGAGGTCTTGAATATGCACTAGTAATACATAAGCTTTATGAGAGGTGGAGGTCTTGAATGTGCACTAGTAATACATAAGCTTTATGAGAGGTGGAGGTCTTGAATGTGCACTAGTAATACATAAGCTTTATGGGAGGTGGAGGTCTTGAATGTGCACTAGTAATACATAAGCTTTATGAGAGGTGGAGGTCTTGGATGTGCACTAGTAATACATAAGCTTTATGAGAGGTGGAGGTCTTGAATGTGCACTAGTAATACATAAGCTTTATGAGAGGTGGAGGTCTTGAATGTGCACTAGTAATACATAAGCTTTATGGGAGGTGGAGGTCTTGAATGTGCACTAGTAATACATAAGCTTTATGAGTGGTGGAGGTCTTGAATGTGCACTAGTAATACATAAGCTTTATGGGAGGTGGAGGTCTTGAATGTGCACTAGTAATACATAAGCTTTATGAGAGGTGGGGGTCTTGAATGTGCACTAGTAATACATAAGCTTTATGAGAGGTGGAGGTCTTGAATGTGCACTAGTAATACATAAGCTTTATGAGAGGTGGAGGTCTTGAATGTGCACTAGTAATACATAAGCTGACACTTTATGTCCTGTAACAAATCTCTGGCTAAGTGCTACATGTGTATGTGCATGTCAGTGAGTGATTTACCTCCTCATCCGCATCCTTCTAGCACACTCACTCCTCCAAGCACACTCACTCACTCCTCCTCCTCCTAGCACACTTACTCACTACCCCTCCGTCTAGCACACTTACTCACTCCTCAACTTCTCTGAAAGTATCCATAACCCAAAATTGTGGGTTTTTCTGCCCTCTTGAGTTTTTCTTCCTCCCCCCCCGCCTGAGTTTTTGTTCCCCCTGAGTTTTTCTCTCCCCCCCCCTTGAGTTTTTCTTTTCTTCCCCCCCCCCCCCTGAGTTTTTCTTCCCCGTGAGTTTTTGTTCCCCCTGAGTTTTTCTTCCCTCCCCTTTAGTTGTTCTTAACCCCTTGAGTTTTTCCTGTCCCCTACAACGAATTTTTATCCTGCTGGAGTTCTTCATTATTAATAGTTGATAAATCCCTATCTTCCATCCCTCCTTGCCACTCCCCCCTTTCAGTATGTTCCGAGTGAGATCTCATCAAAGCACTCCTGTTGCAATGGATGCCACAAGTTCTATTATCCCCCCTTTGTCCTAGCTGTGTTGGCTACACAGAACCTCTGTGTAGACTAGTTCAACTTGTGCTACGAGGAATTGTGAGTGCTGCTTTGGGATAGAACTCCACTCTAACGCTGGTATAGGAATGGAACTCCACTCTATCTCTGGTATAGGAATGGAACTGCACTAATTCTGGTATAGCCACGTATATGAATGGAATTCCACTTACATCTTGTGCTGGAATGGAGCTCCTCTCTTCTATCTCTGGTGTAGGAATGGAACTCCACTCTAACTCTGGTATATGAATGGAACTCCACTCTATCTCTGGTATAGGAATGGAACTGCACTAATTCTGGTATAGCCACGTATATGAATGGAATTCCACTTACATCTTGTGCTGGAATGGAGCTCCGCTCTATCTCTGGTGTAGGAATGGAACTCCACTCTACCTCTGGTGTAGGAATGGAACTCCATTCTACCTCTGATGTAGGAAACTCCATTCACCTCTGATGTAGGAATGGAACTCCATTCACCTCTGATGTAGGAATGGAACTCCATTCTATAGGAATGGAAATCCACTCTAGCTATTGTGCAGGAATGGAACTGATCATTGACTTCCACACCGATCACAATGCAAGTCCCCTGCAAACCTCTTAATTAAAAGGGATCGCTGCTCTCTCACTGGAGTCTAATCAGAATCACTAGCTCTAAAAGTCCTGCAGTGAGTCTGGGTGGTTACCCACTGACAAAGTCCCGCAGTGAGTCTGGGTGGTTACCCACTGACAACGTCCTGCAGTGAGTCTGGGTGGTTACCCACTGACAAAGTCCCGCAGTGAGTCTGGGTGGTTACCCACTGACAAAGTCCCGCAGTGAGTCTGGGTGGTTACCCACTGACAACAGTCAGCTCTGTCTGGCGTGAATGAGGAATCGATTTTTGCATTCCTAAAAGACTAAAAGCACACATACATATGTATTGACTGTTTAAAGCTACCATCTCTTCTGGCCAGTAATGTTTGTGTGGGTGTGCAGGGGTTCATACAGGATTTACAGTTTGGGGGGAGGGGAAACTCAAAATGTTTGGCGTTTACGTGATGGGTGTGCGTTAGCAAGCCCCAAGTAGGGGGCTCTGGGAGTATGCCCCCCCCCCCCCCCCCCAATTTTTTTGTTGCAAAATCGATGCTCTCATATTGATTCTGAGACATTTTGAGGGTACTTTCCTATAGTTAAAGTACTAGCACATGGACAGAACATTCTAGATTATGACACAGTTGCATCTTGCCACAGAATAGTTTTGTGGCAAGATGCAATTGTGGAATGTTCTGTCCATGTGCTATTATTCTGTGGTTAGCTTTCCTAATTGTAGTGTAAGAGGGGACAGTTGCCTTTTTTTATTTTCCCCCCAAAACTTATGGTTACCACTTTAGAACTCCGTAGATTCTGCAAACTTCATGGTATGGACTTGATATATAGCTCAAAAGATAGGTCTCTCTGTGTGTTCTCTTTAGATACTAAAATATTTTTCATGGGTATAACTAGAGACGTGGAGGAACCTCAAAACCTGAATGCCTGAAACCTCCGCATAAATATCACCAGATTGCAAAGTGCTACAGATTTGAAATTAGTACCAGTGGCTAGAGGAAGCTCTATTCAATGAGTGTTTTCATTAGGCGCTAAAACGTAAGTACGCGGTCAAGCGCGTGGGTGGAAAATGAGTTTTATGGATTACTAACGAAATTCATCTTCCACCCGTGTGCTTGACCACGTACTTACATTTTAACGCCTAATGAAAACACTCAGTGAATAGAGGAGGGTTTCCTCTAGCCCACTGGTAATCTTTAGCACTTTGCAATCTGGAGATATTTATGGGAGGTTGATATTTATGGGAGGTTTCAGGTTTTTGAGGGTCCCTCCACTTATAGCTTCTGTAACTTGGCTGTAGTAGTTATAGTTATGAAAAATATTTTAGTATCAACAGAGAGCACAAAGAGAGACCTATCTTTTGAGCTATATACCAAGTCCATACCATGAAGTTTACGGAATCTATGGAGTTATAAAGTGGTAACCACACACACACACACACAAAAACAACCATGTGGGTCATCCCCCCCCCAAAAAATGCAACTGTCTCCCCCTTAAATTTACACTACAATTAGAAAAGCTAACCACAGTAGAGATTCTGAGGACGACGAAGATGTAGTCCCAACCACATCGACTAGTGATGCCTTGACTTCCACCAATTCCGAAGCATCAGTGGGTAAATCAGTGTGTTCTAAAGCGCAGAAGAGGAAACTCTACAAAGCCAGGCTCAGCTACAAGAAGGAGTGGGAGCAGAAATATCCTTGGGTGTACTGCGATGATCCTAAGCAGGGCATGTTCTGCAAGCTCTGCCAGAAGCGAGGAAATGCACCTTCTACAGCCAGGGGTGCATGGACCACTCGGGGAATTCAGGATTGGAATCACGCTACTGAACAACTCAAGGAACACAGCCAGTCAAAATGGCACAGATATGCTGTTATCCATGCTCGAATGGCAGAACAAGGAAAGGAGCAGAGTGTCCTACAACTGCAATGTTCAGCAGCTGCTAAGGAGGCTGAAGAAAGGAGAGCAAAGAACAGAAACATAGTGCAGCTTTTGAGATCGATATATTTTCTTGCCAAAAATCGCCTGCCCCTTACAACCACATTGGATCCCCTGGTCCAGTTGCAAATTGCAAATGGAGATGAACTTCTCCAGCAACATGTCAAAGAGGGGCCACAAAATGCTCAGTACACATCCAAATTTTCTGCAGTGATGCTTTTAGAGGCCATCAATAGCTGGCTAGATAGGAAGCTAATTGAGAGCTTAAAATCAAGCCCATACTTTTCTGTGTTAGCTGATGAGTGTGTAGATATTAGTACTACAGAAGAGCTGTCCATCTGTTGTCGGTGGATTGTAAATGGAAAACCAGAGGAGCACTTCCTTACAGTGCTCCACATATGTGCCCATGATGCTGCTACCATTTCAGATCCAATCAGCTCCTTCCTTGAGTCAAAGAACCTGGACTATCGTAAACTAATAGGCCAAGGTTATGATGGAGCAGCCACCTTTTCCGGAGAATGCAATGGAGTTCAAAAAAGGATGCGAACTCTAGCTGCACATTCCTTTTACATCCACTGTGCCTGCCACAGGCTTCAACTAGCAAGCATGCAAGCTGCTAACAGTGTTCCAGAGATCAAGGAGATGTTTGGAACTATGGGAAATATATGGAAGCTCTTCTTCTACTCACCCAAGAAAGCAGAATCTCTCAAAGCAGTCCAGTCTGTCTTCAAGCTACCTGAGCTTAAGATTGTGAAGCCTAGTGATACCTGATGGCTCTCACACGAACGCTGTGTATGGGCTATTTACCGAGAGCTTCCTGCCCTTATCATCACCCTACAACAGCTGTATGAGACATCAGGTGATGTGAAGCATACGGTATTGGTGCTCTCCTTGCTACTTACACTGGAGTTGCTAGTATCGTGTTCCAGTCAGAAGTTCTGGATATCCTGGCAAGGATGAATGTTTCGATGGGCAAAGAAAGCTACTCGATTTGAGCAGGTTACCGGTACTTCTGAAAATCACGACGGATCAACTCGAGCATCTAAAGGACGAAAGAAGTGAGTGGTTGGGTTCAGTCGAGTCTGAAATATCTCTGTTGAAGGAAAAACACTCGGCACACATGGATCTGCACGAAGCCGTTGGTCTTCTATCACAACCACAGCCGAGTATCGAACTTTAGTTGCAATTCCATATGTCGATTCCCTTCTTCTAAATATTAACAGTCGATTTACTGATAAAGCCATGAAGATTGTTACTGCCATGTCCATATTCAGTCCCTCCCTACTACCCGCTGAAGCATCCTTACCATCATACGGCAGTGAGCAAATCAAGATTCTTGCCGAGTTCTATGCAAAAGAAGCAGGGGTTGAGTATGCGGGGACGACTTACACCTCACCTGCATTGCTTGATGGCGATGAGCTTCTTTCAGAGTGGAAGATATTTAGACAGGCTTTGCTAGTGGAGAAAAAGGCAATAATGGAACGTAAAGAAGAGTCGGTATCTCCTACGTAGCATGTAAGAAATCCTGGACGAGATGAACAAGTCATGCAAGAAATCCTGGACGAGATGAACAAGTCACATACGTACGGGGAATTTTCCCTGAGACGTGGAAGCTATTGAACATTACAATGTCACTTCCTGTTGGCACAGCAACAGTAGAGCGTTCCTTTAGTCAAATGAAGTTGATTAAAACTCGCCTACGCAGTCGTCTATCTGACTCGAACCTAGAACATTTAGTATAGAGGGACCTCCATTGACCGATGTGGACTTTAATGCAATTCTCGACATTTTTTAACAGAAAAATAGACGCATTTTACGTTAATTTAGTACTACTGAACTCACTTTATTGTAATTTTCACCATACATTATTGTATATCTTCGCTTATATATTAATTTTGTTAATAAATTGTTCATGCATAACTATTATAATTTTATTACTTTTGATCATCTTTGAATTTGCTATTGCTTCTACGTTCCCTTCTCTGTACTGCTCTTTTCCCCCGTTACTGCAATGTATTACATAAGAAATTTCATTAATATTGTGAAAATTCTTGGTGGGGGGGAGAAATCATTTTTCCCAGAGCTTCCCCCTCCCCCCCCCTGGTGTGTGTGTGTGTGTCTCTCTCTCTCTCTCTCTCGGGACTATCTCCCCCAGGATATTTGTGCAGCAAGAGTCAAGTAGTGCATAGCATATTCAATTCATTATAGCAAAATTTGTCATCCTTCATTAAGGAATAATACAATGAACCAAGTTATACAGCAAGCCTTTCCGCTAATGAGCCAGATATTGGACTATCCGGTATCTTCCCCCACACACGCACACCTACATGATGTGTGCGTGATAAGGAAGCTACTTGATTTCGCGGAAGTATTAAGATTCCAGGAAGCCGGGGAAGTGTATAGTGGAGGCAGCAACTGACTGCACAGCATCCTTGGAATGCTTACCTAGAAATGTGGTGGGCGTTACCCTTGAGTCAATCTCTCAGCTCGGTGCCCTTGAATAGCTTGCACACAGTTGACCACCTGGAGGGAAACTCTATGTTATTAGACCTAGGTCGCACGTGCCCACTTGACTGTGGATTTTTTCGTCTCTAATTGATGCAAACAAAAATGGCCGACGTTAAACGCCTAATGCCCTGTGGCACAACTCTACGAGGACTCGCGGCTCTGAAGATCTCTGCGTCTGTTGCCAGACGTGGTGGTGACAGTGATCACCAGTGTGATTGTCACAGGGTGATGGTGACAGTGATCACCAGCGAGATGACTGGACCCCCACAATGAAGAGTGATGGAGAGGCCGACGACCTCTGCGCGAGCGATGAGGGCTGTGCCGGAAGAAGATGAGGCCTCTAGTACGGGTAGATGTCGAGACAGACGATAGCCCGGCCCAGATTGGCTGACCTCTATTGCACGTATGCCTGCGAATGTTGCTGGCTACGTAGAATAACGGAATTCTCCCTCGGTATTTGTCCATCAGCACTGTCTGGGACAGGAGGCCTGACCATTGGCATTAGTGCACAGTAGGCCTCTGGCGAAGGATAAGGTGATGGTGCCGGCTCGTCGTGGACCTGGAAAACGAAGCTTTATGATTGGCCGAAGAACGATGATCATTCACACATCACGATGCTCTGGAACTGCAATGTTTTACAAGTCCTTGCTCGATATATTGGTGTCGCGAATGATAAAAGGAGGCGATAGTTTGTTTAGGTGAGCGGTGACACTTGATGTTTTGTAGAAGAGTCCCCTGCCAGACCGACACTTGACATTTCGTGGGAGAAGTCCCTGCCAGACTGATACTTGGCATTTCGTAGGAGAGGACCCTGCCAGACTGATACTTGGCATTTCGTAGGAGAGGCCCCTGCCAGACTGACACTTGGCGTTTCGTAGGAGAAGCCCCTGCCAGACCGACACTTGGCGTTTCATAGGAGAAGCCCCTTGCCAGACTGACACAAAGGCGATGGTGAACTTTTCCATAGTAGCAGTGGTTCTTTAGATGGATTATGGGACTTTAGAACATGCTGTATTTTGACCTGTCTCACTTGGCCAACCCTTGGCCTTTTTTGTGAGGAGGAAATAAGGTCATGGAATATACTGGTGGAGTGGAGTTGTTTTGCCATGTACTACGGTGACGGTGATTTAGTATGCTGGTGTTCCCTGCCCTGCCATTGAAAAGGAAAAGTTGGCAGTGCCAAGTTCTTTATTTGGACACTGCAGTGGGAAAGGCAGTCTCTGTCCCCATAATATTGTCTGGTGTAGGAGGAATCATCCCGTGCTACTAGTTTATCCGTGCTACTAGTTTATCCCGTGCTACTAGTTTGTCCCGTGCTACTAGTTTGTCCCATGCTACTAGTTTGTCCCGTGCTACTAGTTTGTCCCATGCTACTAGTTTGTCCTGTGCTACTAATGCTACTAGTTTATCCCATGTTACTAGTGTATCCCGTGCTACTAGTGTATCCCGTGCTACTAGTTTATCCCGTGCTACTAGTTTGTCCCGTGCTACTAATTTGTCCCGTGCTACTAGTTTATCCCGTGCTACTAATTTGTCCCGTGCTACTAGTTTATCCCGTGCTACTAATTTGTCCCGTGCTACTAGTGTATCCCGTGCTACTAGTGTATCTCGTGCTACTAGTGTATCCCGTGCTACTAGTGTATCCCATGTTACTAGTTTATCTTGTGTTACTAGTGTATCCCGTGCTACTAGTTTATCTTGTGTTACTAGTTTATCCCGTGCTACTAGTCTATCCCGTGCTACTAGTGTATCCCGTGCTACTAGTGTATCCCGTGCTACTAGTTTGTCCTGTGCTACTAATGCTACTAGTTTATCCCGTGCCACTAGTTTATCCCGTGCCACTAGTGTATCCCGTGCTACTAGTTTATCCCCTGCTACATGTAAGTGGCCCAGTGTAAGGACCAGAAGGGGTGCCTATTTGGGTGCCAACGAGTGAAACATTATACACTGTTGCATTACAAACTAGGAAAGGGAGGGAGTAGGATGAGAGGGGACCATTATCATAATGTCTGCAAGGTAATGTCTGCAAGGTGGGTGTGAGGGTGGGTAGGTGTGGTTAATAACTTGTTAACATTCAGAGATGGGTGTGTACTTATGGGTAGCCATGATAATTGCTTAGCAACACTCACTTAATTATGGTATCTTGTGACTTTGTGCTGTATCTTTTGTCATGTGCCTCTTTAGTAGACCACTCCCACCTCCCAATAGTGGCCTATAGCAGCAGCTAGGAATAGTAGCCTGTCTCCAATACAAGCATATAGCAGAGTGCTGTATGGTAGGAATAGTAGCCTGTCTCCAATACAAGCATATAGCAGAGTGCTGTATGGTAGGAATAGTAGCCTGTCTCCAATACAAGCATATAGCAGAGTGCTGTATGGTAGGATTAGTAGCCTGTCTCCAATACAAGCATATAGCAGAGTGCTGTATGGTAGGAATAGTAGCCTGTCTCCAATACAAGCATATAGCAGAGTGCTGTATGGTAGGAATAGTAGCCTGTCTCCAATACAAGCATATAGCAGAGTGCTGTATGGTAGGAATAGTAGCCTGTCTCCAATACAAGCATATAGCAGAGTGCTGTATGGTAGGATTAGTAGCCTGTCTCCAATACAAGCATATAGCAGAGTGCTGTATGGTAGGATTAGTAGCCTGTCTCCAATACAAGCATATAGCAGAGTGCTGTATGGTAGGAATAGTGCCTGCCTCCAATACAAGCATATAGCAGAGTGCTGTATGGTAGGATTAGTAGCCTGTCTCCAATACAAGCATATAGCAGAGTGCTGTATGGTAGGATTAGTAGCCTGTCTCCAATACAAGCATATAGCAGAGTGCTGTATGGTAGGATTAGTAGCCTGTCTCCAATACAAGCATATAGCAGAGTGCTGTATGGTAGGATTAGTAGCCTGTCTCCAATACAAGCACATAGCAGAGTGCTGTATGGTAGGAATAGTAGCCTGTCTCCAATACAAGCATATAGCAGAGTGCTGTATGGTAGGATTAGTAGCCTGTCTCCAATACAAGCATATAGCAGAGTGCTGTATGGTAGGATTAGTAGCCTGTCTCCAATACAAGCATATAGCAGAGTGCTGTATGGTAGGAATAGTGCCTGCCTCCAATACAAGCATATAGCAGAGTGCTGTATGGTAGGATTAGTAGCCTGTCTCCAATACAAGCATATAGCAGAGTGCTGTATGGTAGGATTAGTAGCCTGTCTCCAATACAAGCATATAGCAGAGTGCTGTATGGTAGGATTAGTAGCCTGTCTCCAATACAAGCATATAGCAGAGTGCTGTATGGTAGGATTAGTAGCCTGTCTCCAATACAAGCACATAGCAGAGTGCTGTATGGTAGGATTAGTAGCCTGTCTCCAATACAAGCATATAGCAGAGTGCTGTATGGTAGGAATAGTAGCCTGTCTCCAATACAAGCATATAGCAGAGTGCTGTATGGTAGGAATAGTAGCCTGTCTCCAATACAAGCATATAGCAGAGTGCTGTATGGTAGGATTAGTAGCCTGTCTCCAATACAAGCATATAGCAGAGTGCTGTATGGTAGGAATAGTAGCCTGTCTCCAATACAAGCATATAGCAGAGTGCTGTATGGTAGGATTAGTAGCCTGTCTCCAATACAAGCATATAGAGTGCTGTATGGTAGGATTAGTAGCCTGTCTCCAATACAAGCATATAGCAGAGTGCTGTATGGTAGGAATAGTAGCCTGTCTCCAATACAAGCATATAGCAGAGTGCTGTATGGTAGGAATAGTAGCCTGTCTCCAATACAAGCATATAGCAGAGTGCTGTATGGTAGGATTAGTAGCCTGTCTCCAATACAAGCATATAGCAGAGTGCTGTATGGTAGGATTAGTAGCCTGTCTCCAATACAAGCATATAGCAGAGTGCTGTATGGTAGGATTAGTAGCCTGTCTCCAATACAAGCATATAGCAGAGTGCTGTATGGTAGGAATAGTAGCCTGTCTCCAATACAAGCATATAGCAGAGTGCTGTATGGTAGGAATAGTAGCCTGTCTCCAATACAAGCATATAGCAGAGTGCTGTATGGTAGGATTAGTAGCCTGTCTCCAATACAAGCATATAGCAGAGTGCTGTATGGTAGGATTAGTAGCCTGTCTCCAATACAAGCATATAGCAGAGTGATGTATGGTAGGATTAGTAGCCTGTCTCCAATACAAGCATATAGAGTAATGTATGGTAGGAATAGTAGCCTGTCTCCAATACAAGCATATAGCAGAGTGCTGTATGGTAGGATTAGTAGCCTGTCTCCAATACAAGCATATAGCAGAGTGCTGTATGGTAGGATTAGTAGCCTGTCTCCAATACAAGCATATAGCAGAGTGCTGTATGGTAGGAATAGTAGCCTGTCTCCAATACAAGTATATAGGGTGATGTATGGTAGGAATAGTGCCTGCCTCCAATACAAGCATATAGGGTGATGTATGGTAGCCTGCCTCCAATACAAGCTATTGATGTTGAAGACCTTGGTCGGTCTGGAGCAATATAGTAGCCATTCTCGAGTGCTGGCTGCCTTCTTCTAGGAGCGCGGGTTTCCATTCGGTGTACCAATGTATGGAATCTCTATAACATCCTCAAAGTCGACCTTTTCCCGTGTTTTCATGGAGTTGACATCTAAGTGCTGAAGTTGACTGAAGATTGATGACATCAATCACAGCGATGGAATTGAAGCTCTACCTGTGAGGCATCAAGAAGGGCTGGCTGATTGGGTTTCTGCTCTCTATGGAAATTGGTGGCTGTGATGTAGGTGTAGGACTTCTCCTGCCATAGGGAGAGAGAGTCTAATTGGTGTTTGTTACTTTGTTCTTGGAGTATGAAATTGCTCGGCCATGGAAGGAAACTGGTCCAACTCGATCTCTCTTGCTCGCTGGTTTTACCTTCCAAACTCCTATCCTCATTGTTCTTTCCTCTACCACCACCTCCTCCACCACCGTCACCATTATTTCCTTGCCTCCCTTATGCTCTCCTATGATCTCTAGATGGAGAAGAAAGCAGCTCTAGCATGCAACATTGTTAACCACTGCCATCATTATTATTCATGCAATGGCCTCCTCCACAATCACTGTTGTCTCCTGTTAGTCATCCAGCATTTTATCATTATTATTCATGCAATGACCTCCTCAACAATCACTGTTGTCTTACTGTTAGTCATCCAGCATTTTATCATTATTATTCATGCAATGGCCTCCTCAACAATCACTGTTGTCTTACTGTTAGTCATCCAGCATTTTATCATTATTATTCATGCAATGGCCTCCTCAACAATCACTGTTGTCTTGCTGTTAGTCATCCAGCATTTTATCATTATTATTCATGCAATGACCTCCACAATTACTGTTGTCTCCTGTTAGTCATCCAGCATTTTATCATTATTATTCATGCAATGGCCTCCTCCACAATCACTGTTGTCTTACTGTTAGTCATCCAGCATTTTATTATTATTATTCATGCAATGACCTCAACAATTACTGTTGTCTTGCTGTTAGTCATCCAGCATTTTATCATTATTATTCATGCAATGACCTCCACAATTACTGTTGTCTCCTGTTAGTCATCCAGCATTTTATCATTATTATTCATGCAATGGCCTCCTCCACAATCACTGTTGTCTTACTGTTAGTCATCCAGCATTCTATCATTATTATTCATGCAATGACCTCAACAATCACTGTTGTCTCCTGTTAGTCATCCAGCATTTTATCATTATTATTCATGCAATGACCTCCACAATTACTGTTGTCTCCTGTTAGTCATCCAGCATTTTATCATTATTATTCATGCAATGGCCTCCTCCACAATCACTGTTGTCTTACTGTTAGTCATCCAGCATTCTATCATTATTATTCATGCAATGGCCTCCTCCACAATCACTGTTGTCTTACTGTTAGTCATCCAGCATTCTATCATTATTATTCATGCAATGGCCTCCTCCACAATCACTGTTAGTCATCCAGCATTCTATCATTATTATTCATGCAATGGCCTCCTCCACAATCACTGTTGTCTTACTGTTAGTCATCCAGCATTTTATCATTATTATTCATGCAATGACCTCAACAATTACTGTTGTCTCACTGAGTCATCCAGCATTTTATCATTATTATTCATGCAATGGCCTCCTCCACAATCACTGTTGTCTTACTGTTAGTCATCCAGCATTTTATCCACCTCCAGAGCCCTCACTCTTCTAAGTCACACTGTTGATTGTCTTATGTCTTCTCTCCACTCATATACCCCCTCTCCTCCCTATTCCTCCCCCCCCCTCTCCCTCCTCTTCTCCCTCCCTCTTGTCATACAGCTGTTAATGATGCTGTGAAAGTGGATGAGTTGCTGGCAGCTCTTGAGACAGACAAGGTATGCCCACAGTGGGTGTCTGTTCAGTGTATTAAGGACTACATGCATGCATGCGTCATAGTGGTTTTAAAGTAATGAGGGTATATGGATGTACATGTAGTGTTTCGTGTGTGATGTGTGTGGGTGTGATGTGTGTATTGGGTGTAGGCAGAGTGTGGGAAATCACAACCCAAATCTGTTTGTCTGAGTACAATCAATTTTGTTCTGCCATGCTCAGACTTTGATATGCCATCAAATTTTATTACGACTTCACTCAAATCCTCAAGTCCTGAGTGCAAACACAATAAAGAAACAATGCAAGTTACAGTCACAGATTGAGGCACTTGTACTGTGTCCAGTCCTCCCAGGCATCAAGTAACAGCTTCTCCTCTTCCTCCTCCTCATTGCTGTCTTGTGTCTCAGAGGCTGGGCCATCTGAGACTTCCATACGATGATTGTGCACATGCACGTATTCTCATTGGTTAGTGTTGCTCGGACATTTTCACACAGAGCAAAATCAATTTCTGTTTAGAGAAATACGTGAGATGTTCGGAAAATGTCTTAGGTCCGACTGCCACCTCCTGCATTGTAGGTGTGGACATGGCTGTGGCTATCCTGGGCGTGTGTATGGGGCAACACCGTGCTCCTAGTCCCTATGCCATGTGTCGGCTCCATTTCCAAAGCTTCTGTGTTAGTCCAGCAGCACTCCCATCAGTGCTGGCCTCTCTCTCTCTCTTACCTGTACTCACATCCTCCACTGCCCACATGCACAAAAGACGCATCTTACGACAGATGCTTTCACATATATGGCTGTTGTCGTGGACAACTCTTCAGCACACTTCACATGATATCTAATAACAGAACTTAATTATAGACCGAGGGATATGTGTGTGCGTGTGATTGATGTGTGTGTGAGGGAGTGAGTGATGTGAGGCTTGTGTGGAGACTGTGTTAGTTAAGTGTGCTGGATAGCTTTCCTATACACAGGGCAAGGCTTTATTGTGAGTATCTCCAGTGCTTAGCAGCACTGTTGCCGGGATGCAATGTTGTTTCGTTGCTAGGAAAGCCGGCAACCATATCAGGGAACTGCAGAGAGATTCAAGTGCTTATATGTGAAGTGCTTATATGTGAATGTTTATACGACGCACTCCTTTGATGGGGGGAGAGATGATGTGGTAACAGAGTTTGCTGCTGTACGTTTGGGAAAATAGTCGGGAGATATTGTTGAAGTTTCCTGGCATGTGGGATTAATTTGCTTGTGTGGCTTGCTTACAATACCACACAAAGAGTGTGCGTGTTTAGCTCATGAAAATTTAGCTCATGAAAATTAGTGATGTAATGCCTTATCTTTCCAAACCCCCCCCCCCCCCCCCCCCCAATACTGGGTGGAGGGATGAGTGTTTTGATCGCTGATGCAGCGTAAAATAACGGATAACTGTCTCCATGGGCACCAGGTGGATTTCTGTGGGAGGGGACTAAAGCCTACGTGTGGCACCCATCCAGTCTACCAGCTTAGCTCGCTTGGGGCCACGTGCTAGGAGATGGAGATTCGAGGTTTTATATGGGGTGAGGGGAGGGTACAAGTTGGGGGGAGGGGGGCAGCAACCCACATCCAAAAATTATGGTGTCATAATTGGTATATTGTATGATTGTTGTTTTGTTCTAGCAGCTGTTGGTTAGTTCACAACAGCAGGTAATGAACAGTGATAGAGTGGAGATATGAACCTGGTGATTAAGTAGAGCACGCGTTGTAATATGATGATTTTTCTCTTTGAATGTCCAAATTTGCACTAAAATCCACTGTTCAGACCCTTCGATCGTGATTCACATGCGATTCGCATGAGCCTAATGAGGTTGACGTCATTAGTCTACTAAAGGCATGTCTTCACGATCTTCATCTGACTAGAAGTCAAGCTAACACTATCCAGCTAGTACTGTACAATAAGATGCTAAAACTGGGCATGGGAAGATTCCAAGCTCAACACTTCTCTTCCTTCCCCACCCCACGCCAACCCAATAGCCTGTATTAAACCCTGGGATTGCTGGCACAACCTGTAAGTCGGGATGGTCCAGGGAGAATCCCGGGTGACCTGTGGCTGTCCAAGTTCACACACGCACAATGTGTCCCACCTGATTCCAGCCTTGGGCCTGGCCCTAGCCTGTCTTGGGCATTAGCTCTGAACTCCAGGTATGCACATATATGGCCCTGCGGCTGTACACAATGTCGCTGTGGTTAGCCGGCCGCGGGCAGAATATGGAATGAGGAATGTGGTGCAGAGAGAGAGAGGAGGGTTAGGAGGTGTGAACGACTGACTGATGAGGCGACAGGAGGAACTACACGTACGTAGAGATAGTTATGAGTGGGCGAGGATGCAGGCCATTGTATACAAATTATCATACTTGGCTCCCTGTGTAGACCTATATACACAACACCACACAGCAGCACTAGTAGACCTGCTTAGCAGAGAGAAACGCCCTGCATTTATGCGGCCAATGCACCCCCCTCCCTCCCCCCTCCCTCCCCTTGCTCTTCCCGTCCTACCAACCAAGAGCTCCTACCAACCAAGAGCTCCTACCAACCAAGAGCTCCTACCAACCAAGAGCTCCTACCAACCAAGAGCTCCTACCAACCAAGAGTGACTTGTCATGGCTTTTGGGGTCCACACTTGCCCCTGCACTTCCCCTCCTACCAACCATGCTAAGAGTAACTTGTCATGGCTTTTGGGGTCCACACTTGCCCCTGCACTTCCCCTCCTACCAACCATGCTAAGAGTAACTTGTCATGGCTTTTGGGGTCCACACTTGCCCCTGCTCTTCCCCTCCTACCAGCCATGCTAAGAGTAACTTGTCATGGCTTTTGGGGTCCACACTTGCCCCCTCCTACCAACCATGCTAAGAGTAACTTGTCATGGCTTTTGGGGTCCACACTTGCCCCTGCACTTCCCCTCCTACCAACCATGCTAAGAGTGACTTGTCATGGCTTTTGGGGTCCACACTTGCCCCTGCACTTCCCCTCCTACCAACCATGCTAAGAGTGACTTGTCATGGCTTTTGGGGTCCACACTTGCCCCTGCTCTTCCCCTCCTACCAGCCATGCTAAGAGTAACTTGTCATGGCTTTTGGGGTCCACACTTGCCCCCTCCTACCAACCATGCTAAGAGTAACTTGTCATGGCTTTTGGGGTCCACACTTGCCCCTGCACTTCCCCTCCTACCAACCATGCTAAGAGTGACTTGTCATGGCTTTTGGGGTCCACACTTGCCCCTGCACTTCCCCTCCTACCAACCATGCTAAGAGTGACTTGTCATGGCTTTTGGGGTCCACACTTGCCCCTGCACTTCCCCTCCTACCAACCATGCTAAGAGTGACTTGTCATGGCTTTTGGGGTCCACACTTTCCCCTGCTCTTCCCCTCCTACCAACCATGCTAAGAGTGCTTGTCATGGCTTTTGGGGTCCACACTTGCCCCTGCACTTCCCCTCCTACCAGCCATGCTAAGAGTGACTTGTCATGGCTTTTGGGGTCCACACTTGCCCCTGCTCTTCCCCTCCTACCAGCTATGCTAAGAGTAACTTGTCATGGCTTTTGGGGTCCACACTTGCCCCTGCACTTCCCCTCCTACCAGCCATGCTAAGAGTGACTTGTCATGGCTTTTGGGGTCCACACTTGCCCCTGCTCTTCCCCTCCTACCAGCCATGCTAAGAGTGACTTGTCATGGCTTTTGGGGTCCACACTTGCCCCTGCACTTCCCCTCCTACCAGCCATGCTAAGAGTAACTTGTCATGGATTTTGGGGTCCACACTTGCCCCTGCTCTTCCCCTCCTACCAGCCATGCTAAAAGTAACTTGTCATGACTTTTGGGGTCCACACTTGCCCCTGCTCTTCCCCTCCTACCAGCCATGCTAAGAGTAACTTGTCATGGCTTTTGGGGTCCACACTTGCCCCTGCTCTTCCCCTCTTACCAGCCATGCTAAGAGTAACTTGTCGTGGCTTTTGGGGTCCACACTTGCCCCTGCACTTCCCCTCCTACCAGCCATGCTAAGAGTAACTTGTCATGGCTTTTGGGGTCCACACTTGCCCCTGCTCTTCTCCTCTTACCAGCCATGCTAAGAGTGCTTGTCATGGCTTTTGGGGTCCACACTTGCTGCATTCCATTTCCCCTCAATTAGTAATTAGGCACTCTTCTTGGCTCTTTGTCTTGGCACCAAAGTGGTGAGGCATGTGTTTGGACTATGTAGCCGTCTAACTATGCATTTTGTATCATCAGAGTGCAAGGGTTGGGACATGAGGTTAATTTATTCGTTAACTGGTAAATAAATAAGTTAATTTGAATAGTTAACTCTTGAAAATTCAGCATAACTTTTAACTTAGCTAATATATCTTATCTGAGACCCTCGTCTTTTTCAAGGCTATTCTTGTCCTGCCCCTTGAGGCTCCTTTTTCACACCCCTCCCCTCCCATCTCTTCCACCCCCACCCCCTCACCCCCCACCCCCTCACCTCTCTTGTATCCCTTTCCAAACTTTATTCAACCACCCCTCCCTCCCTCCTCTCTCCTTTCTCTCGTGCATTCTAAGACGGAAATCATGGTGCACTCTCCGGTGGATGGCGTGATAGAGAAGTTCTTCGTCGAGGATGGGGACGTGGTTGGACCAGGAGACAAGCTCTGCAGGATAAGGATTTCTGACCCTTCCGCAGAGGCTCCTTCCACAGAGGCTTCCGCCAGCGATGACAGATCTACAGTGATAGCCCCTACAGAGGAAGGGACATCAATTCCACCATCACCACCAGCAGCACCAAAGACTGCCACTCCCACATCCTCACCTATTCCTGTTACTCCACCACCACCTCCGCCTCTGCCAGGTGGGCAGCTGCAGATAAGCTATGGAGGGGGCGTGTTAAATGCATTTGGTAAAGGGTTTCCAGTGGAAAGTGTACCTTTGATAAATGTGATAGAAAGTACACTGATAGGATCTATGTGCCTGGTATAATATGCCTGGTATAATAGCAATGCAGTGTGTGCAGGGTTTCATACGGGGGGGGGGGGGGGGGGGGGGGGTTGCCCCCACCTCCCCCTTGAAAATAAATTTAGGATGATTAATCATAGACAATCATTAATTTGACTGACAAATCTCTTGGACATGAAACAAATATCAACAATAATGAGATATCAACAGGCTCTAATAAGTTTATGTCAACTAACAGTGTCCTATAATGCTACTAGAACTGAATTCCACATTTTTTCTCTTTGATTTGAACACTTCAAGAACTTCATCAAAGTTGATTGGATAGATCCTCATGAGATGAGAGAGGTTAGCATCATTCAGTCTATTGCTTAGTCTTGTTTTGAAAGGGGAGACAGTTACATTTTTGGGGGTAATGACCCACATGGGTTTTTTTTGTGTGTGTGGTTACCACTTTATACTATAGATTCGGTAAACTTCATGTTATGGACTTGATATATAGCTCAAAAGATAGATCTCTCTTTGTGCTCTCTGTTGATACTAAAATATTTTTCATAGGTATAATGAATGACCCACATGGTTTTTTTTGGTGTGTGTGTGGTTACCACTTTATACTATAGATTCGGTAAACTTCATGTTATGGACTTGATATAGCTCAAAAGATAGATATCTCTTTGTGCTCTCTGTTGATACTAAAATATTTTTCATAGGTATAAATAACTATAGCCAAGTTACGGGAGCTACAAGTGAATGCCTGAAACCTCCGCATAAATATCTCCAGATTGCCCAGTGCTAAAGATAGAAATTAGTACCAGTGGCTAGAGGAAACCCTCCTCTATTCAATGAGTGTTTTCATTAGGCGTTAAAATGTAAGTATGTGGTCAAGCGTGCGGGTGGAAAATGAATTTCGTTAATAATCCATTAAACTCCTTTTCCACCCAAGCGCTTGACCATGTACTTGCGTTTTAGCGCCTAATGAAAACACTCATTGCATAGAGTAGAGCTTCCTCTAGCCACTGGTGCTAATTTCAAATCTTAGCACTTTGCAATCTGATATTTATGCGGAGGTTTATGCCTAGTAACTTGCCTATAGTTATACCTATGAAAAATATTTTAGTATCAAAAGAGAGCACACAGAGATACCTATCTTTTGAGCTATATATCAAGTCCATACCATGAAGTTTGCAGAATCCACGGAGCTCTAAAGTGGCTCTAAAGTGGTAAACATAAGTTTTAAAAAAAATTAACTGTCCCCCCCTTAATTTGATTCATGTGGCTGAATGACCTCTGGACTGCAGTTGTTCCTACAGTAAGAAGGAGAAGGATGTTGAGAAACTTGAACATCTCGGGGAAGATTCCAGTGTAAGCTCCGGATGCTTCCATGTGGACTGTTACTTCTCGCAAGGTTGGCGCCAATGGTAGTCTTCATCTCTTCCATTACCAACTTTGTTTCTTGCATAAAGACTCGCCTGAACAAGCACCTCTCAACAAGAATCTCGTCTTCATCGTTAAGAGGTGGTGAGGGGAAAGTGACACACCTCCAACATCAACTGTTGCCTTGGGTGCCGTAGAATTCAGCCCAAGCTGCTATTTCCTTTCTACCATTAATCTGGTGAAACTGTTTCTTCTGTAGGAAATGATGCTGGATTGAAAACAGCCCTAGGAGGATACAAGGAGATCTACAGCTTCACCTGAGAGTCGGTCATGTGTGTTTGTGTATAGCAAAGAGTTGATGTAAGGAAGAGCAACAATGGCATGGTAACCAGTTAGAGTTTGCACACTAGCACCTCCCACGCAGCTACGAGGCTGCTCGTGACCGTGACCTGTGATCATTCTCCAGTTTGTCAACCAGAGGTATCACTTCAGAGCACCACTCAGCTTTGTCTTCCCTTAGTTGCTCAAGCTCTTTGAGGATGCTTTCAAGAACCACAGGTCACCTGCTGAAGTCAGCAGTCTCCCTTTGCATGCAGCAACTAAGCCTAGCAAGGAGGCCAGGCACGAGGCAACTAAGCCTAGCAAGGAGGCCAGGCATGAGGCAACTAAGCCTAGCAAGGAGGCCAGGCATGAGGCAGCTAAGCCTAGCAAGAGGTCAGGCATGAGGCAGCTAAGCCTAGCAAGGAGGCCAGGCATGAGACAACTAAGCCTAGCAAGGAGGTCAGGCATGAGGCAGCTAAGCCTAGCAAGGAGGCCAGGCATGAGGCAACTAAGCCTAGCAAGGAGGCCAGGCATGAGGCAACTAAGCCTAGCAAGGAGGCCAGGCATGCAGCAACTAAGCCTAGCAAGGAGGCCAGGCATGAGGCAACTAAGCCTAGCAAGGAGGCCAGGCATGAGGCAACTAAGCCTAGCAAGGAGGCCAGGCATGAGGCAACTAAGCCTAGCAAGGAGGCCAGGCATGCAGCAACTAAGCCTAGCAAGGAAGCCAGGCATGAGGCAACTAAGCCTAGCAAGGAGGTCAGGCATGCAGCAACTAAGCCTAGCAAGGAGGCCAGGCATGAGACAACTAAGCCTAACTAAGCCTAGCAAGGAGGCCAGGCATGCAGCAACTAAGCCTAGCAAGGAGGCCAGGCATGCAGCAACTAAGCCTAGCAAGGAGGTCAAGCACTTGCGATAAAAGAATAATGCTGGCTACTCCAGAAGAATAACTCAAGACAAGTGAAATTCCATACGCTTCAGTATCTCCTGAAGTCTGGTAGAGCTGCTGTAGAGTAATGATAATATCAGGGAGATCTTGACAGATTACACACGGACACCGCTCATGAGGCAACCACAATATGCTGCTAGGCTTTACCACTTGCAGCTCAGGTAAACTGAGGACTGCCTGGACATCCTTGAGGGTGTGTGCTTTTTGGGGGCGAGTAGTAAAGTAGTAGCCACAGGTTGGGCCTTGTGCCAAACATTTGATTGATAACTTAACAGACTGACTGCTGCTTGAATTGATACCTGCAATCTGTGGCAAGAACAGTGTGTGTACACTGCATGAGCTGAGTGTGCCCTGGTCCTTCTTTGATCTCCATTCGTACAACTAGCTGCCCCATCATAGCCTTGCCCAACTAGCTGTCTATAGTCGGTATTTTTCTGCTCTATGAATGAGGCAAGTGCTTTTGTGATTGAGTCAACATCCACAGACATGGGGTATATCTAAGAAATGCTCTTGTGCACAGCCACCCACAATCCACCTGCAACAGATGGAAAGCTCTTCCTGTGTGCTATGTCTTGACACTCGTCAGCTAATGTAGAGAAATGTGTAGAGAAATGTGGGATGGACTGTAGACTCTGTCATTGCTTTCTTTCAAGCCATTTGTTGAAGCATCACTGCATTATACTTGGAGGTATTCTGAGCATTGGAGGCACATTGTGTGGTGTGCTTTCCCAGCAATCCATCTTCGTTGGCAACTTGCAAGGCAATACGATTTGGATAAACAGTCGGTGGTGTGGGGAATTTTATTCTTTGCCAGAAAGTAGACCAACCTCATCATCTTAAGCATGATGATTCTCTCTACTCTACTTGTACCTTGCTTTGCAGCAGCTGAACATTGCAACTCAAGGGCAGATGTTCCACATGTCTGCTGAGACTTACTAGCAGTGACTGCAGCATCTCAGTGACGCTGTGGCTCTCTGTGCACTTGTAATGATTCAGTAGCATGGCTCCAGTCAGTGATTCCCTTCCCTTCCCTTGATCCCGCAGGTGGATGGCCCCACTCCTACTTCATGCAGACACAGAATATCCCTTACCTAGCATCTTGGCAAGCAACAGGGATGCTCCCCCCCCCCCCCCCACTCTCTCTTGTAAGAAAGCTTGGCTTTGTCTTGCCTTCTCTTCTCACTGGATGACAGCTGCTGCTTCTTGGAATGGGGAGGTTCTCCTGAAGTTTGAGAGGAGGATGGCGAACTAACTTCACTACTTTGTTGTGCTGGATCTTCAGATGAGTGTTCTGTTCCTGTATGTTTGTCTAGCCACCTCTAGCGTAGCATCATGTGGACGGTTGCTGCGTGACATGAATCTCCTGGTGTCCATGTTAAAATCAATAGCTAATACTAGACTTGTCCTTAGCATGACATGTGCTTAGCACAGAACGTTTTTGGTGCTTATGTAGATCACAGTTCTGGATCAGTCATTCATAACACCTAGTACTGTTAATTAAAGCTAATGAGCTTGTGGTGTAATCATGTTTTCAATTTTTCCCCCAGATTGCATCAAGTAATCCGAGTGTATGTAAAATTCAAAAATTTTCCTGTGGGAGCATGCCCCCAGACCCCCCCAAGCTCCCACTTGCACATGCTTCAGCACTATTCCCCCCGCCTCCCCCAGAAAAAAAAATCCTCTCAAGAAACCTTGGTGTACTATGTGTGTCTGTGTCAAAAGTGCATTGATGCCATCCAGTATTAGGATGTGTCTGGGGAGAGGGAAAACCCTCTATAATTGTCTGAGATGCACATGCATAGACAAGACTTATTTAAAACAAGTATTGGTCATAACAAAATGTAACAAGAATTTACCAGTGTAGACCGCATGACCTTTCCCTGTTAATGTGATGAGCATCAAATATAATACAGATTTTCTTAAAAAGCAGTGTAGTATTAGTCTTCATTATAATAGGTAAAGGGTCTTTTAAATGTTGGTGGTTAGTCTAAATAAAACATTTTTGTTGTGTTTCCATTTATACACGTGTAAAGCAGTGCCACCTAGATGTATACACACAGTCAAGCCGCCACTTATATATATATATATATATATATTCAAGTAGCCACCTATATATATATATATACACACACATAGTCAAGCAACCACTTATATATATATACACAGTCAAGCAGCCAGTTATATATATACACAGTCAAGCAGCCAGTTATATATATATACACAGTCAAGCAGCCAGTTATATATATATACACAGTCAAGCAGCCAGTTATATATATATATATATATTCAAGTAGCCACCTATATATATATATACACACACATAGTCAAGCAACCACTTATATATATATACACAGTCAAGCAGCCAGTTATATATATACACAGTCAAGCAACCACTTATATATATATACATAGTCAAGCAGCCCACTTATATATATATATATATATATATTCAAGTAGCCACCTATATATATATATATACACACACATAGTCAAGCAACCACTTATATATATATACACAGTCAAGCAGCCAGTTATATATATACACAGTCAAGCAGCCAGTTATATATATATACACAGTCAAGCAGCCAGTTATATATATATATATATATATATTCAAGTAGCCACCTATATATATATATACACACACATAGTCAAGCAACCACTTATATATATATACACAGTCAAGCAGCCAGTTATATATATACACAGTCAAGCAACCAGTTATATATATATACACAGTCAAGCAGCCAGTTATATATATACACAGTCAAGCAGCCAGTTATATATATATACACAGTCAAGCAGCCAGTTATATATATATATATATATATATTCAAGTAGCCACCTATATATATATATACACACACATAGTCAAGCAACCACTTATATATATATACACAGTCAAGCAGCCAGTTATATATATACACAGTCAAGCAACCACTTATATATATATACATAGTCAAGCAGCCCACTTATATATATATATATATATATATTCAAGTAGCCACCTATATATATATATATACACACACATAGTCAAGCAACCACTTATATATATATACACAGTCAAGCAGCCAGTTATATATATACACAGTCAAGCAACCACTTATATATATATACACAGTCAAGCAACCACTTATATATATATATATATATATATATATATATATATATATATATTCAAGTAGCCACCTATATATATATATATACACACACATAGTCAAGCAACCACTTATATATATATACACAGTCAAGCAGCCAGTTATATATATACACAGTCAAGCAGCCCACTTATATATATATATATATATTCAAGTAGCCACCTATATATATATATATACACACACATAGTCAAGCAACCACTTATATATATATACACAGTCAAGCAGCCAGTTATATATATACACAGTCAAGCAACCACTTATATATATATACACAGTCAAGCAACCACTTATATATATATTCAAGTAGCCACCTATATATATATATATATACACACACATAGTCAAGCAACCACTTATATATATATACACAGTCAAGCAACCAGTTATAATATATATACACAGTCAAGCAGCCCACTTATATATATATATATATATATACACAGTCAAGCGCAGCCCACTTATATATATATATATATATATATACACACAGTCAAGCAGCCCCTTATATATATATATATATACACACAGTCAAGCAACTACTTATATATATATACACAGTCAAGCAGCCAGTTATATATATACACAGTCAAGCAACCACTTATATATATATACACGGTCAAGCAACCAGTTATATATATACACAGTCAAGCAGCCACTTATATATATATACACAGTCAAGCAACCACTTATATATATATATATATACACAGTCAAGCAGCCCACTTATATATATATATATATATATACACAGTCAAGCAGCCACTTATATATATATACATAGTCAAGCAGCCACTTATATATAATATATATATATATATACACAGTCAAGCAGTCACTTATATAACACTAGAACTAACAATCATAGATGTTATTTTTCACTAAGGTAACATGTGTATAGACACATGCATGATAAGTGGTTATATACCTGGTTTTGTTGGTAAGTGCTGTTAATTACAAGTGTAAACTTCTGAGGAAACTTCTGAGGAAACCAATTCAAGCCTGCTGACTCAGCTCAGTTCTGTGATGTTTACATCATTACAAGAGTAAGCTTCTGAGGGAAGCAATGGATACACATGCATTATAAACAATTATTTAAAGTCTGTGCTGTGAGACTAAACTTCTGAGGAAAGCAAAGGATCACTTCTTGTGAAAATGTGTAGCTACTCGCCCAGCTCAGCTGGACTCGATATTGCACCAAACATGTTTATAATATTGATGATCCTTTACTTTTTTTTTTTTTTTTTTTTTTTTTTTTTTGCTGAATAGAGAAACAGTTTTGTCATTGCAATCCACTGGACGATTGGTTGTAGCAATTATTGGACAGTTAGTTGTTGCAATCCATTGGATGATTAGTTGTTGCAATCCATTGGATGATTAGTTGTTGCCATCCATTGGACGATTAGTTGTTGCAATCCATTGGACGATTAGTTGTTGCCATCCATTGGACGATTAGTTGTTGCCATGCATTGGACGATTAGTTGTTGCAATCCATTGGACGATTAGTTGTTGCCATGCATTGGATGATTATGTTGCAATCCATTGGACGATTAGTTGTTGCCATCCATTGGATGATTAGTTGTTGCAATCCATTGGACGATTAGTTGTTGCAATCCATTGGACGATTAGTTGTTGCAATCCATTGGATGATTAGTTGTTGCAATCCATTGGACGATTAGTTGTTGCCATCCATTGGACGATTAGTTGTTGCCATCCATTGGATGATTAGTTGTTGCAATCCATTGGATGATTAGTTGTTGCAATCCATTGGACGATTAGTTGTTGCCATCCATTGGACGATTAGTTGTTGCCATCCATTGGATGATTAGTTGTTGCAATCCATTGGATGATTAGTGGTTGCAATCCATTGGATGATTAGTTGTTGCCATCCATTGGATGATAGTTGTTGCCATCCATTGGACGATTAGTTGTTGCCATCCATTGGATGATTAGTTGTTGCAATCCATTGGACGATTAGTTGTTGCAATCCATTGGATGATTAGTTGTTGCCATCCATTGGATGATTATGTTGCCATCCATTGGACGATTAGTTGTTGCAATCCATTGGACGATTAGTTGTTGCAATCCATTGGACGATTAGTTGTTGCCATCCATTGGACGATTAGTTGTTGCCATCCATTGGATGATTAGTTGTTGCCATCCATTGGATGATTAGTTGTTGCCATCCATTGGATGATTAGTTGTTGCCATCCATTGGACGATTAGTTGTTGCCATCCATTGGATGATTAGTTGTTGCCATCCATTGGATGATTAGTTGTTGCCATCCATTGGGTGATTAGTTGTTGCCATCCATTGGACGATTAGTTGTTGCCATCCATTGGATGATTAGTTGTTGCAATCCATTGGACGATAGTTGTTGCCATCCATTGGACGATTATGTTGCAATCCATTGGACGATAGTTGTTGCCATCCATTGGACGATTATGTTGCAATCCATTGGATGATTAGTTGTTGCCATCCATTGGACGATTAGTTGTTGCGATCCATTGGATGATTATGTTGCAATCCATTGGACGATTAGTTGTTGCGATCCATTGGACGATTAGTTGTTGCGATCCATTGGATGATAGTTGTTGCCATCCATTGGACGATTAGTTGTTGCCATCCATTGGACGATTAGTTGTTGCGATCCATTGGATGATTATGTTGCAATCCATTGGACGATTAGTTGTTGCGATCCATTGGATGATAGTTGTTGCCATCCATTGGACGATTAGTTGTTGCCATCCATTGGACGATTAGTTGTTGCCATCCATTGGACGATTAGTTGTTGCAATCCATTGGACGATTAGTTGTTGCGATCCATTGGACGATTAGTTGTTGCCATCCATTGGACGATTAGTTGTTGCCATCCATTGGACGATTAGTTGTTGCCATCCATTGGATGATTAGTTGTTGCCATCCATTGGACGATTAGTTGTTGCCATCCATTGGACGATTAGTTGTTGCCATCCATTGGACGATTAGTTGTTGCGATCCATTGGATGATTATGTTGCAATCCATTGGACGATTAGTTGTTGCAATCCATTGGACGATTAGTTGTTGCGATCCATTGGATGATTAGTTGTTGCCATCCATTGGACGATTAGTTGTTGCCATCCATTGGATGATTAGTTGTTGCAATCCATTGGACGATTAGTTGTTGCCATCCATTGGATGATTAGTTGTTGCAATCCATTGGATGATTAGTTGTTGCCATCCATTGGATGATTAGTTGTTGCAATCCATTGGATGATTAGTTGTTGCCATCCATTGGATGATTAGTTGTTGCCATCCATTGGATGATTAGTTGTTGCCATCCATTGGATGATTAGTTGTTGCAATCCATTGGATGATTAGTTGTTGCCATCCATTGGATGATTATGTTGCCATCCATTGGATGATTAGTTGTTGCAATCCATTGGATGATTAGTTGTTGCCATCCATTGGACGATTAGTTGTTGCCATCCATTCGACGATTAGTTGTTGCCATCCATTGGATGATTATGTTGCAATCCATTGGATGATTAGTTGTTGCAATCCATTGGATGATTAGTTGTTGCAATCCATTGGACGATTATGTTGCAATCCATTGGACGATTAGTTGTTGCAATCCATTGGACGATTATGTTGCAATCCATTGGACGATTATGTTGCAATCCATTGGATGATTAGTTGTTGCAATCCATTGGACGATTAGTTGTTGCCATCCATTGGATGATTAGTTGTTGCAATCCATTTGACGATTAGTTGTTGCCATCCATTGGATGATTAGTTGTTGCAATCCATTGGACGATTAGTTGTTGCCATCCATTGGATGATTAGTTGTTGCAATCCATTGGACGATTAGTTGTTGCCATCCATTGGATGATTAGTTGTTGCAATCCATTGGCCGATTATGTTGCAATCCATTGGACGATTAGTTGTTGCAATCCATTGGACGATTAGTTGTTGCAATCCATTGGATGATTAGTTGTTGCAATCCATTGGACGATTAGTTGTTGCAATCCATTGGATGATTAGTTGTTGCAATCCATTGGATGATTAGTTGTTGCAATCCATTGGACGATTAGTTGTTGCAATCCATTGGACGATTATGTTGCAATCCATTGGATGATTAGTTGTTGCAATCCATTGGATGATTAGTTGTTGCAATCCATTGGATAATTAGTTGTTGCCATCCATTGGATGATTAGTTGTTGCCATCCATTGGACGATTAGTTGTTGCCATCCATTGGATGATTAGTTGTTGCCATCCATTGGATAATTAGTTGTTGCAATATTGTTTGGTGATGTCAGACATGATGAATGGACATATTGAGCGCAAGTTATGCATGGGGAGAAGTAGAGTGTATAAATGCATGGATAGATACATGATAGAGATAGCTACAAGATCTTGAAAATGAATTTCATGCTTAGGGAGGTTTTGGTTTAAACCTTCCGAAAGATTCAAGGCAAATGCTCTAAATGTTTTGGGGTTAAAATCGGCTGAAGTCGTCGTAAGGATGAGAAGCTGCCAAAGTCAGTTTTAGCTACAAGAGATTTACTTCTTTTTTTAGAAAGATACACAATATATGTAGGAAGTGCTTGCACACTCCAGAATAGGTAGATGAGCTGGCCCTAGCCTGGCCTTGGAATTCCAAGGAGATAATTTTGGATTTTTACAGGTTAGAATTCAATTGAATATTAATGGAATCCAAGCAGAACCATAAAAAGAAGCTGGAGACACTTTTGGAGAGAAGAAGATAGAGAGAAGTGAAGTTTCACCCCCAAGACTTGAACAGATGGTTGGTGAATCTGACAGAGAAGAATGTTTCTCCAACTTGGGAAGAAGTGGTCTTTACTTTGTCCCTGCTCCAAAGAGTCTCTATCTCTGATGGACACCATAGCTGCAGTGGAAGAGATGGCCAGGAAGCTGGAGAATAGCAAGACACATGAGCTTCGAGAGGTGGAATTTTGAGAAGAACAAGGAAACCGAAGGACAACCTGACAAAGGAACAGAGAAAGGCCCTGGGAGAATTGAGGAAGATGGAAGAGCTCATGATCTTGCCAGCAGACAAGGGGAAGACAAATGTTATGATGAAAGATAACTACACCGATACAGGCAATGAGGGGTCTAAAAAGAAGGATCCTATGGTAGTGATTCCTTATGAGCAGGGATGAGGGAAGACATCAGGAGGGTCCGCAGGAAGTTCAACATCAAAGTCATTTTCAGATCGGGAAGAACTCTTGAGGACACAGCTGAGGAGAGTGAAGGATGTTTTTACCAGCTAATAAGCACTCATGTGTTGTGTACCGCATCCCTTGTAGCTGTGGGAAATACTACATAGGGGAGACATCAGAAGACTGGAGACCAAGTGAAGGAACATCAAGAGACGCTTGTAGAAAGTGCGCTAAAGAGAAGTCTGCAATTGCTGAACATGCATGAGATAATGCACATCCTATTTTGTGGGAGGAAGCCACCATCCAGGCCAGAAGACAGAAGGAACTGCTAGTTAAGGAGGCATTGCACATCAGCCTAGCACAAAAGTATAAACGGTCTAATCGAGACTGTGGAATGGGCTTGTCTGGTTGCTGGGGAGCCACTCTCAAGAGCCTGAACTTGAAGCCACCATTCTTATTTTATCTTATTTATTATATATGTATATATATATATTTATCATGTAGCTATGTACTCCACTCATAGAGAATAGTACAAATAGAACTACTGTGATATTTTACCATATCGCGTACTTGTTATTACATACCCCGATATGCGCATGCTCAGTAAAGGTTTGCGCATCCTCAGTCCCATGATAAATACATTATTGAATTGATACGGTGAAATATCACTCGTCTGATTGGCCGGTATTTTCACTCGTGCCTGCGGCACTCGTGGAAATACTAGCCACATACTCGTGATATTTCCCCGTATCAATGTAATAATGTATATTTATTATTATTATTTATCATTATTTATCATTGTATATTATTATTATTATTTTATTTATCATTATTATTTTATTTTTTTATTTTTTTATTATTTTATTATTATTATTATTATTATTATTATTATTATTATTATTATTATTATTATTATTATTATTATTATTATTATTATTATTATCATCATTATTATTATCATCATTATTATTACTACTACTATTATTATTTTTTTTTATTTATTTTTTTATGCACAATTATTTATTATACACATTTTATTTATTTGTTGTTTATTTTATTTTTTATTTGTTATTATTACATTCATTATTATTTTTTTATTTTTTTAGTTGGTTAATTAATTTATTTATTTATTACATATATACAAATTTTATTTATTTATTATTGTATTTATTTTGTATTTATTTATTGTATTTATTTATTATTATTTGTTTATTTATTATTTTTTCACATCTGGTTCACATGCTGGACACGTGTGGTTTTGTAGCATGTTGTGAATAGCTAGCTACCGGTATATTTCAGGCTATCGCGAGTCTATTCCTGATGAAGGCTAGAGCATCTAGTCGAAACGTCGAGAGAATACAGATTATTGAGAAGGTTGTCATGTTATTATGTCAACTGAGACTTAATTGAGAATGGTGATGGGTGTAATTGAAGAGGTGTATTTTCCAATTACCTCCCCCCCCATGCAAAGAATTTTGCTAGTCCCCATCTGTGAAGACCCCCACGGTACAGTCTTGTTCGACATGCACGCAGTGTGGTGGCCATGTTAGAGTGTGTGTGTGCATTAATATATAACATATGCTATGCTGTAGGTCAACCCTTTGCACAGACTCCACCCCCTCCAACCAAGCCACTCCCTTTTCTCCCTCCACCACCCTCACCTGTTTGGACCAGGTCTGAGAAACGAGTGAGTGGTGAACTTTCACCTTGCAAATCTCACCTTGCACATCTCACCTTGCGCATCTCACCTTGCACATCTCACCTTGCACATCACACCCTCACGCATATTATAAGTTACACTCATCGGACACTATGTCATGGACCAGGTCCTCGTGTTAGCGACTTAGGAGTGTGTGCAGATACATAGCAACTATAAACACACTGTAGAGTAGCACGTGCTCCTAGGCTGAACAACGTGCATGCACATACTCACACACAAAACCAACACTGGCCCGTGCATGTCACATGCAAGCACATAATGATACGATTGTAGTAGCCAGGCTGTCTACTATATTGACGATCCTTTACCTCACCAGGTGAAGATGAGCCGCATGAGACTGAGGATAGCCGAGAGGCTGAAGGAAGCTCAGAATGTCAATGCCATGCTTACGACGTTCAACGAAATTGATATGAGGTATGTATGTGTGTATACTAGCTGCCGCAAAGGGCCGCAGGCGTTACCGTTATTCCCTGGCCCCTCCCTCCCTGGCTCCTCTGGAGAACGCCCATTGAGGACAAAGAAGCAAAGGCAGACAGAAGGGGCCGCGGAAATATACGGACCTTGAATTTGCCCTAGTTTGGCCATTATAGTTTTGTTAGACATGGCCAGGGAGTAAGGGCCCAAAACCTTGGTCGAGATAACCTTTCCCCCTGGTCCCATCCTCCCTGGGTCTTCTGCGTGGTGTTCATTGAGGACCAAGAATCATGGACAGTTATTCGGTTTTGTGAAGTTTGCTATATGTAATGCCTGCTGTATAGAGCTAAAGGTGTTCAGCTGAGAACCTGTTTGAAACACCTTGTCATGTTGTTACCATAGCAACATCATTGCTCTGCGTGGCAAGTACAAGGAAGAATTTCAGAAGAAGCATGGAGTTAAGCTCGGGTTCATGTCCCCCTTCGTACGAGCCACAGTACACGCCCTCCAACACCAACCCATAGTCAATGCAGGTAAGTGGGTGTGGCTGGAAGGGCCACATCTAACGGTCATCATGTGCCATATTTGTTGTTGGGAAGAAGAGATTTAGACATTGAGAGATCCCAAAACTGACCAACTTGTTAATTGATCCTGATTCTTTGCTTCATTCCGACTCTGGGAGCAGATCTCCTAGTAGGGGATGTCGGCTCAATGGAGAAATCTATAAAGCTAGTTTGAGGTTGCTAGATCTCTCCAGTGGGGATTAGCTTTGCTTACCAATTAGCATATAGGGGCGGGGGAATCCTGGTGTCCCCCTGCCCCCTTCATGTTAGTGAGATTAGCATATAGGGGCGGGGGAATCCTGGTGTCCCCCTGCCCCCTTCATGTTAGTGAGATTAGCATATAGGGGCGGGGGGATCCTGGTGTCCCCCTGCCCCCTTCATGTTAGTGAGATTAGCATATAGGGGCGGGGGAATCCTGGTGTCCCCCTGCCCCCTTCATGTTAGTGAGATTAGCATATAGGGGCGGGGGAATCCTGGTGTCCCCCTGCCCCCTTCATGTTAGTGAGATTAGCATATAGGGGCGGGGGAATCCTGGTGTCCCCCTGCCCCCTTCATGTTAGTGAGATTAGCATATAGGGGCGGGGGAATCCTGGTGTCCCCCTGCCCCCTTCATGTTAATGAGATTAGCGTATAGGGGCGGGGGAATCCTGGTGTCCCCCAGGGCTGCCCCCTTCATGTTAATGAGATTAGCGTATAGGGGCGGGGGGATCCTGGTGTTCCCCCTGCCCCCTTCATGTTAGTGAGATTAGCATATAGGGGCGGGGGAAATCCTGGTGTTCCCCTGCCCCCTTCATGTTAGTGAGATTAGCGTATATGGGCGGGGGAATCCTGGTGTCCCCCTGCCCCCTTCATGTTAATGAGATTAGCGTATAGGGGCGGGAGAATCCTGGTGTTCCCCCCTGCCCCCTTCATGTTAATGAGATTAGCATATAGGGGCAGGGGAAATCCTGGTGTTCCCCTGCCCCCTTCATGTTAATGAGATTAGCATATAGGGGCGGGGGGAATCCTGGTGTCCCCCCGCCCCCTTCATGTTAGTGAGATTAGCATATAGGGGCGGGGGAATCCTGGTGTCCCCCTGCCCCCTTCATGTTAATGAGATTAGCATATAGGGGCGGGGGGAATCCTGGTGTCCCCCCGCCCCCTTCATGTTAGTGAGATTAGCATATAGGGGCGGGGGAATCCTGGTGTCCCCCTGCCCCCTTCATGTTAGTGAGATTAGCGTATAGGGGTGGGGGGAATCCCGGTGTCCCCCCGCCCCCTTCATGTTAGTGAGATTAGCATATAGGGGCAGGGGAATCCTGGTGTCCCCCTGCCCCCTTCATGTTAGTGAGATTAGCGTATAGGGGCGGGGGGATCCTGGTGTCCCCCTGCCCCCTTCATGTTAGTGAGATAGGGAATTGCAATTGATGAGCTCCAGTGCTCTGCACCTGTTAGGGCTAGGCTGCAGACCTGAAGATATACAACATGTTGTGCGTGTGTGTGGATTATGCATGTGTGTGTGCTGTGTGTGTGGATTATGCATGTGTGTGTGTGTGTGGATTATGCATGTGTGTGTGTGTGGATTATGCATGTGTGTGTGCTGTGTATGGATTATGCATGTGTGTGTGTGTGTATGGATTATGCATGTGTGTGTGCTGTGTGTGTGGATTATGCATGTGTGTGTGTGTGTGTGTGTGTGGATTATGCATGTGTGCTGTGTGTGTGTGGATTATGCATGTGTGTGTGTGTGGATTATGCATGTGTGTGTGTGTGGATTATGCATGTGTGTGTGTGAGTGTGTGTGTGTGGATTATGCATGTGTGTGTGGATTATGTATGTGTGTGTGTGTGTGTGGATTATGCATGTGTGTGTGTGTGTGGATTATGCATGTGTGTGTGTGTGGATTATGCATGTGTGTGTGTGTGGATTATGCATGTGTGTGTGTGTGTGTGTGTGGATTATGTATGTGTGTGTGTGTGTGTGTGGATTATGCATGTGTGTGTGTGTGTGGATTATGCATGTGCGTGTGCTGTGTGTGTGTGCTGTATATATAGCAGTAGCGTAGGAGAGCTTAGCTGTCTGAGTTTGTGGGGTAATATAAACACTGATCCCACCCATATTAATAGAGCAGCATTAGCTCTTTGGCAGATCATCCAGCAGTTTCTTTGGTTTCTCTCTGTTGTTGTTGCTTGCAGTGATCGAGGGGAAAGATATTGTGTACAGAGACTATGTGGACATCAGTGTCGCTGTGGCCACACCCAAGGTAAGAGTAGTGCCAAATACAGTAACTGAGGAGATACATGGTAACCCTGGGCCATGTAACTCTGGGTGATGTATCCCTGGGTTACATAACTCTGTGTGACATAACTTTGGGTAAAGTGACATAACTCTGGGTGACTAACCTTAACCCTGGGTGACATAACTCTTGGTGAAGTGAAGTAACCTTGGGTAAAGTAACCCTGGGTGACATAACTCACATAACTCTGGGTGACTTAATTAACCCTGGGTGACATAACTCTGGGTGACTTAACCCTAGGTGACATAACTCTGGGTGACTTAACCCTGGGTGACATAACTCTGGGTAAAGTAACCCTGGGTGACATAACTCTGGGTGACTTAACCCTGGGTGACATAGCTCTGGGTGACTAAACCCTGGGTGACATAACTCTGGGTGACTTAACCCTGGGTGACATAGCTCTGGGTGACTTAACCCTGGGTGACTTAACCCTGGGTGACATAACTCACATAACTCTGGGTGACTTAATTAACCCTGGGTGACATAACTCTGGGTGACTTAACCCTAGGTGACATAACTCTGGGTGACTTAACCCTGGGTGACATAACTCTGGGTAAAGTAACCCTGGGTGACATAACTCTGGGTGACTTAACCCTGGGTGACATAGCTCTGGGTGACTAAACCCTGGGTGACATAACTCTGGGTGACTTAACCCTGGGTGACATAGCTCTGGGTGACTTAACCCTGGGTGACATAACTCTGGGTGACTAAACCCTGGGTGACAAAACTCTGGGTGACTTAACCCTGGGTGACATAGCTCTGGGTGACTTAACCCTAGGTGACATAACTCTGGGTGACTTAACCCTGGGTGACATAACTCACATAACTCTGGGTGACTTAATTAACCCTGGGTGACATAACTCTGGGTGACTTAACCCTAGGTGACATAACTCTGGGTGACTTAACCCTGGGTGACATAACTCTGGGTAAAGTAACCCTGGGTGACATAACTCTGGGTGACTTAACCCTGGGTGACATAGCTCTGGGTGACTAAACCCTGGGTGACATAACTCTGGGTGACTTAACCCTGGGTGACATAGCTCTGGGTGACTTAACCCTGGGTGACATAACTCTGGGTGACTAAACCCTGGGTGACATAGCTCTGGGCGAAGTAACTCTGGGTGAAGTAACTCTGAGTGACTTAACCCTGGGTGACAAAACTCTGGGTGACTTAACCCTGGGTGACATAGCTCTGGGTGACTTAACCCTGGGTGACTCGGAGGAAAGCTTCCCTGCACCATACACGCTTACAAGTGTGCAGGAACTCCTTCACTTTTGTGATGCATTTCTGTTGCTTGCTGTATACAATGCTAATACTGGTGGTGTTCATCTGATGCATGCACGCAGGGGCTGGTGGTACCAGTGCTCCGAAACGTAGAGAACATGAACTTGGCAGACATTGAAGTTGGGATCCACGAACTGGGGGTCAAGGTTAGTGGTTTGTGTACAAAGTTAGGGGGGGGGAGGGGGGGATCTCACCAGACAGTGCATGGAGAGAGTTTGCACTACTCAGTTTGGAGGACAGCATGTCCCCCGGTCATGTCCAGTTTCTCGAGGGAGTTTGCATGATAGCATCTTGATATTGCACTAATTCCGGGGCTAGTGCAGCTACGCACAGCTTGGCTGAGCAGTTGATCCTACCTACACACAAATCAGAATGTCTTGCTTGAAGATATTATAACCGTACTTCTTCACGAAGCTGTTTCTCGTAAGCCTCCCCGCTGTCTCTCTTAGATCCACGTGGAGCAGTCATTGTAACAATCTAAGCCTAACCTTCTCTGTCCCGGCTTACATTTGATATCACCGAGTGGTTGTGCTACTGCATGCCGTGAGAAAGTGCGATTGCCGGAGACCAGCCTCAGACTCACTAATCTGTTACCAAAAACTGGCAGCAGCTTTGCACGCATTGCAAGCCGGAGTGATCTTTAAGTACCATAAATATTAGTTGTTAAGGCGGGACTAATCCATTTCTGGGCCTTTTTTTAATTCGTTCATAACTTTTTTTGTTCTATATACTATGATATTGAAATTAGTACCAAAATGCTGCTCATTCAGAGAGCTTTCTAATGGTATATTTAGTTTCGCCATCCTGGTCAGAGTTGTGGACAGTTGTGGACACCAAGGTGATTTCACTTTATTTCACTTTACTCAACACCTGTGTCACATAACCACTTACAATTTTGACAGCACTTAGAGAACCCACAGACATGCATTTTGAATAGATGAAAACATCATAACTTGTAAAATGGATTTTTAAGAAAGGTCAGTGTTTTGCTCATGATTAGCAACATTCCAGGGCTAATATCTCTCCCATAGATTTTTTTTAGTGGATTCTTTCTATTCAAATGAAAGAGTATGAAAAGAGCTTTCAAATGATATATTAAAAGTTGATATAGGACAAAGCATGGCCCAGTTTTGTGCACACAAACTTGAAATAACTCGTTTTGAGATAACGGCTCTTGAAAAAAGTACATTATTATGTTCTCTATATTCCTTTCAGGTTCGTAACTTCGAATTTATGTAGTCAATAGCATGGACAAAAGTGTGTATAACTTTGCAGTGAAGCATTCAAATGCTCTGAAACTTGAAATAGAAATACTACATGAACTATACTATAGAATGAATAAATAACTTTAAAAAATGTTTTTTCCCCGAACGAATGGATTAGTCCCGCCTTAAGCAGGTTATCTATAATCAAGATCCTACTCTTTGTTACACTCCCATTAATGTTGGTACTCTTTGTTAAGCATCAATCGTAACTATGTCTCCTCCTGTGCCAACGTCAGTGTTTCTTCATTGCTGGTGAGTAGAGAGATATGTGGGTGTGATGTTCACTACTCCAGGTTCTGCTCTGCAACAGTTCACCTTCCCTAGTAGCTAGCCAAGCACATTCATACAGTCATCCAGACCATTAAGAAATCGGTGATATCTGCACGTGACAGTTGATTATTTGTGTGATATCGAGCGGCCATTTTCTTTCTGACTGATGCTATAAGAGTCCTGCTTAATGACAGGCTGTTATGGATGATGAGTATGGTACTCTCTTTCTCCTCTCTCCTCTGCTCTTTCTGCCCCTTCTTCTCCTCCTTCCCCTCCCCTATCCAAACCCATTCCTTCTCCCCCTCCTCCCTGTACTTCCAGGCTCGTGATGGCGCTCTGGCAGTGGAGGATATGGACGGAGGCACCTTCACTATCAGTAATGGTGGTGTCTTTGGGTCATTGTTTGGCACTCCCATCATCAACCCTCCTCAATCTGCCATCTTGGGCATGCATGCCACCAACGACAGACCAGTGGCTATCAATGGAAAGGTTTGGATGTTCCATAACTATAAAAATCATAGCAAAGGTAGAAAAGTTAGGTGACTGAGATTCTTGGGTGCACAAGCAATCATCACATTCTTATTGGCCAGATCTGTTGTCTTCCCCAAAAAAACAGCAAGAACAAAAACTAATCAATCATTGTAGTGCAGCTATGCAAGTGTACCCTCATTTAAATGGCATAGAAGGAATGATTATCATTCAGTAAATGAGTACACGGAGCTAGCCTTGACCATGGTAGCTATTGTATGAGGTGAGAGAGGAGTCTGTAGCTAAGCTATTGACCATGGTAGCTATTGTATGAGGTGAGAGAGGAGTCTGTAGCTAAGCTATTGACCATGGTAGCTATTGTATGAGGTGAGAGAGGAGTCTGTAGCTAAGCTATTGACCATGGTAGCTATTGTATGAGGTGAGAGAGGAGTCTGTAGCTAAGCTATTGACCATGGTAGTTATTGTATGAGGTGAGAGAGGAGTCTGTAGCTAAGCTATTGACCATGGTAGCTATTGTATGAGGTGAGAGAGGAGTCTGTAGCTAAGCTATTGACCATGGTAGTTATTGTATGAGGTGAGAGAGGAGTCTGTAGCTAAGCTATTGACCATGGTAGCTATTGTATAAGGTGAGAGAAGAGTCTGTAGCCAAGCTATTGACCATGGTAGTTATTGTATGAGGTGAGAGAGGAGTCTGTAGCTAAGCTATTGACCATGGTAGTTATTGTATAAGGTGAGAGAGGAGTCTGTAGCTAAGCTATTGACCATGGTAGTTATTGTATGAGGTGAGAGAGGAGTCTGTAGCTAAGCTATTGACCATGGTAGTTATTGTATAAGGTGAGAGAGGAGTCTGTAGCTAAGCTATTGACCATGGTAGCTATTGTATGAGGTGAGAGAGGAGTCTGTAGCTAAGCTATTGACCATGGTAGCTATTGTATAACTAATAAGGTGAGAGAGGAGTCTGTAGCTAAGCTATTGACCATGGTAGCTATTGTATGAGGTGAGAGAGGAGTCTGTAACTAAGCTATTGATCATGGTAGTTATTGTATGAAGTGAGAGAGGAGTCTGTAGCTAAGCTATTGACCATGGTAGTTATTGTATAAGGTGAGAGAGGAGTCTGTAGCTACTAGTTTTTTTAAGCAGTCGTGTGAGCTTGATAAATGAACGAGCAATTCTGTCCCTCACACAGTAAATAATTATTTGTTGAGGCCTTTTGTTGAGGCCTTCAAGTCAAATTCAGTAGTCAGAATGAAAATGGACACCCATCATGATTGGTCCATCATGATTGTGCGTAATTAGAACTCGACAGACACACACGTACTCAATTAATTTATGGGCATTCATTAATGGTGTCTAGTGATAAAATTAAAAAAATCTTCACAAGTTGGACCATATCCCCCCCCCTCCCAGCTTCTAAGTATTTGTTTCCTTTCAAAGCATTCTGAAAGTTAGAATACAGGTGTTTTCTAAACTGAGATAATGTCGTGAGCAACCACTAAACCAATTGTTAACTTATTATTTTCAAGTTCACACAAAGGAAATTTCCGTTATCAAGAATATAGGTACGTTGAGATTTTGTGAAGTACAGTGCATTCTCAGTTTCCTCCTCTTTGGTGCATTTTCAGTTTCCTCCCCTTTGGTGCATTTTCAGTTTCCTCCCCATTGGTGCATTTTCAGTTTCCTCCCCTTTGGTGCATTCTCAGTTTCCTCCCCTTTGGTGCATTCTCAGTTTCCTCCCCTTTAGTGCATTTTCAGTTTCCTCTCCTTTGGTGCATTCTCAGTTCTGGTCCATCTCAGTTCTGGTCCATCTCCATTGTCCTGGTGTGTACTGCTTCTGAAGCAACATGGTCACCAATGTCATCTTGTGACATTAGCTGTAAGCCAGGAACAGCTCTCACCTTCATCCATGCTTCCTAACTCCTGAGCATCATGGATGAATTCTGCTACATCACCATTTACAACGGCAGCACCTTGTTCTTTACTGGCACCTTCTGTGCTCTGATCTGATGGCTGGACAGCAAAGATCTTCCTCCAAGATGTTTGTATTGTGGATGCCTCAGTTTCATCCCAAGACTCTGCAACAAGATAACCACAACTTTCATATCCACTGATTTTAGAAATCCACAACAGCCTTGCCATTCTCTTCTTCTATCAGGAGTCTTCTCAACAATTTTTATATTAACGCTCGAGTACTCGAGTATATATGCCTTGATCCAATTGGTTGGATCAAAGGCGGTGGCAAGTTGTGGACAGTAATCTTTCCATCGCTATAAGATTTTCAAAACACCTTTCCTTCACCAAAACATCTTTCTTTTCCAAGCCCAGTGAAGAGAGCTCTTGACATACCATAGGGACAAATGAATCATGGAACCTTTGAGAATCCGAGAGGACATCCATGCATTCTTCAGGCCATGACACTACACAAGTAACAAGTCCATTGGCAAACTTACTTGAGAGTCCGGATAATTGAAGTTCAGATAGCAAGGATGTACTATAGTGTGAGAATTAATTAATTATTGGACCTCTTATTGGATCTCTAATGCAACCTTTGCAGTGTTTTTGTCTCTGCTCAAATCATATTTGCAATGCAACTTAGAATGCCCTCTGTGTGTGTCTCACTGAAAAGAACCCCCCCAAAAAATAATGTCACTGTCCCAAGTGAAAGGGGGGAAATAATAAAGATAAAAGCAAACTGTTAATTAAGGTATGCACTCCATGTTTTAGCTGGAATGCACACACCAATCTAGGTGTTAAATGGTATAAAGCATCATCTAATTGACAAAGGTAGACTTGATTGCATGCTTTCACATGGTCCTGGGGTGGGTTTAACATGTAAGCATCAAGTGCTTGCACTATCTTGCTTCAAGATGGTATAATGCAGTCCTTAGGAAGGGTCTCGGCAGCAAGCATGTCCATTACATACAGTGTGAGTGTGTATTATGTATATTGTGATGTTGCTTGTTCCACAGGTCGAGATTCGTCCCATGATGTATGTAGCCCTCACGTACGACCATCGGCTGATTGACGGGAGAGAAGCAGTCTTGTTCCTGAAGAAGATCAAGTCTGCCGTTGAGGACCTTCAAATTGTTCTCTTAGACATTTAGCAGAATATAAGAGTGTGTAGTTGAATGCTGTAGTGTCTGTGCATCTGCCAACCCCTTGCCTAGTGTGTGCGACAAAATGTGTGACTTTGTTGTGTGAAGCGTGCGTGGGCAATGAACTCAACTTCTACATAAGCACTAGTACTAATCAGAGAGGCTTGCTCTACTTATATTGGGAAGTGGGCGGAGTCACATTAAAAAAAATGATGGAGCTCAAACTGGAAAACTAACAAACTCGTATATATATATATATATATGTGGAAACTCTATGGGATCCATATGGGATCCAACCCAGTTTGGATAAGTGAAATTCTGGATACATAATATGTGAAGCACTTGTTACATATTGTGATTCAGGAAAGGAGTCTAGAGGCAACTGTTTTAACTGGGCTGTCTCTAAGCAACAGCTCAAGTGGCAGATGCACACAGAAGAAAAGGTTAGGCAAGGTTTTGATCTTGACTTGCAGCTGTACTGACAGATAACTGCAGTATTGTTTTGGTGCTCAAGGTATATAGAGTATTAGCCATTGCTGCAAGGTTGGGTACTTGGTACAGTACAATGCACAAATTCTGCAATAGTGGGCTTGAATTAATGAGGCTAGCTTACATGGGAGGACTTGTGTATGAGCTATATGTATGTATATATATATATAATATGTATGTATGCTTCTTAGCAGCTTAAAAACTGAACCTTCAGCCATTAAACCTTCAGCCATTAAAAAGTGAAACTTTGCTCATCATTTGACCATGTGCATGAACAGGTTTATGGGAGGGATGTTCTGCCTCTTGGCATGGTGGCTGTGCTTGTTGAACTCTTGAGGGCTCGTTCCATCTTCATCCTTGTAGGGTTGAGTAAATTACGTAGATGCAAGCACACAGTCCAAATATGGCCACAGAGACCAACATGGTTCGTCTGTTCTCCTTTCTAAGATGAGCCAATTCCTTCTCTGTGAAATATATATATGTGCATACCAACAACAACAAAAAGCACCAAATCATGTTTTATTGTATGAATGAATGTGCATCTACAGCCACAGAAAGCACTAAGCAATGTCTTGCTATCATAACTGCAGTGGCAGGTTGTATATAGCCACAGAAAGCACTAAGCAATGTCTTGCTATTATTACTACAGTGGCAGGTTGTATATATGCATCTACAGCACTATTATTACTACAGTGGCAGGTTGTATATAATTATGCATCTACAGCCACAGAAAGCACTAAGCAATGTCTTGCTATTATTACTACAGTGGCAGGTTGTATATATGCATCTACAGTCACAGAAAGCACTAAGCAATGTCTTGCTATTATTACTACAGTGGCAGGTTGTATATATGCATCTACAACCACAGAAAGCACTAAATATCACTAATCACTATGGCCACAGAAAGCACTAAACAATGTCTTGCTAACATAACTGCAGTGGCTGGTGCAAATGCACTAAACAATGTCTTGCTATCATAACTACAGTGGCTGGTGCATATATGCATATACAACAGAATGCACTAAACAATGTCTTGCTATCATAACTACAGTGGCTGGTGCATATATGCATATACAACAGAAAGCACTAAACAATGTCTTGGCTAACATTACTGCAGTGGCTGGTGCATATACAACAGAAAGCACTAAACAATGTCTTGGCTAACATTACTACAGTGGCTAGTGTGTATGGCATAGAGAACCACAGAAAACACGATAACTATATATAGGTCACAGAAAGTACTACATAATCCCTTACTATCATTATTGGCCACAGAACTGTAAATAATGCCTTCCTATCATTAATTAACCTTTCAGGAATAGTCATGTCAAATTATTATATCAGTTGCAGTTTGGTATATATAAGATGGTATATATAAGAATCGGCTGCTTTGAGGTAGGCCAAGAAAAGAGGTTTTGCAAAGTCTCGCTATATAAGTCAATACCAATGAGAAGCACCTCTTCCTCCATGGAAAGGAGATTTGGAGTGGTCTCAGAAGGCATGGTGCTTGTGCTTCAGCGGAAGAGCTTTCAGAAACATCAGTGTTAGCATGGAGGTGTCAATCGAAGACAGCAGTGTCGCAATCGTCGAGCTTTCTTCAGCCAAACTGGAAGTCAATTTTCCCATCATGAATTATGCTTCATGTCTACTGGGCATACTGGGCATGTGCATTTAGCACATATATGCTTTTATCATTGTGCATGTGTGTGCATGCATGTGTGCATGCGCACATGTATGCGTGTGCATGCATGTGTCTGAACAATGTCCAGAGTTTGCGGATATACGCACTTTGTGGTCCATCAGTTAGAAACTCAGTACTCAATTAGTGTACGTACAAAGTTTGTAGACTACCTACTACTACTGAGACGCAGCACCACGGGAGGAAGCTGGTGAGAGTTGAGTGCACCTTGCTGGCTGGCTGGCGTAGAGATGAAATCAAGCAGCAAGCCTGCAACAACCAATCAACGCTGCTGCCAGTTAGGGGAGGAGCCAAGCAGCAAGCATGCAACAACCAATCAACTTTGCTGCCAGTTAGGGGAGGAGTCAAGCAGCAAGCATGCAACAACCAATCAACTTTGCTGCCAGTTAGGGGAGGAGCCAAGCAGCAAGCATGCAACAACCAATCAACGTTGCTGCCAGTTAGGGGAGGAGCCAAGCAGCAAGCCTGCAACCACCAAAATAAGGTTGTATAATTGGCAAGGTCAGACAGAGGTCACTTAATTTTTAGCAACTTCTGTTATTTATATTTAAGATGAGCAAAATAGCCTACTATATTTAGATGATGTGCACTATATATACCAGGCCACAAAAGAAAAGACAGAGGTCTCTAACGGGGCTACAGCAAGGACGACGGCTATAATTATAGGTATCTGGTCCCAGCCCAAGATAGTTCGGAATTAGATTCGCTAGCCAACTCATCTTGCCAGCCTTTCCAATCTGCCTCTGCAGTCTGTGCAGTGATTGGATGGCGAGGAGAGCCAGTGCAACAATATCTAGGTACAGTATATATAGCTTTCTATAAACTTGGGGATACATTTTGGACAGTCACTAAACTCTTTTTTTTTTAATAAGCCAAACCTTTACCATATTATATATACATATATAAGAGGGTTAAACATACAGAGATTTACAATAACCTTCTCAATAATCAACTTGAAATTAATTCTCTCTGACTAGATGCTCTATCCTTCATCAGAGATTCTATGACTTGCGTGAGCCTGCTATATACCGGTAACTAGCTATTCACCACGTGCTACCGGCACGCGCAACCAGCATGTGAACTGGCACACAGCGTCCAACACGTAAACCGGATGTAAATATATATATAAAATAAAACAATAAATAAATAAATCTTAAAATATATATTTTTTTATAAAATAAATAAAATTAAAAAATTAAAATTAAAATAATAATAAATTATAAACAAACAAATAAATTATAAACAAACAAATAAATTAATTAAATAAACAATTTAATATTTAATAAGTAAATAAATATTAAATAAACAAAATAAATATAATAATAACAAATAAATAAATAAAAATAAATTTGGGGACGAGCCATTTCCCTAGTCATCACTTGAACATTTGAACTTGAGGGGAGGAGGTTCTATATATAAACTATATGAATAAGTGCAGATTTAATATAATCGTTATTAACAAATCAATAAATACAATAATAATAAATACAATAAATATATATTATATTGTATTTATTATTGTTTAAGACAAGCATCTGTCACCTGACCAGAATACATCTCTGCCCCCTCCTCCAGTCTTTGATGAAAGTGTCTGTGTTAAAAATTGATCGTAAAGGCTATTCGATCATTTCCTTGTGGGGGCTGCGATGGCCTACGTCCGCAGCATCTAAAGGACTTGATCATAAATGCATCTCAAAGTGTTGCCTGAACCTGATTAAAGCCTTGACATCATTTGCAAATCAGGTTCTTGCAGATAGAACTCCCTTTCCTGTGCGACAGTTGTTTTTTTGTGCCTCCTTGTTTGCCCTCAATAAGAAGGATGGGGGTGTGAGGCCCATAGCTGTAGGTTGCACGCTGAGACGCTTAATTGCCAAGGTTTCCAGTGTTATGTTGAAAGAGGCGATGAGTGGATTTCTTGCACTTTCTCAGCTCGGTTATGGGACTATGCTCGGTGAGAAGCTACGGCCAGAGTTTATCAGTCCCTTCAACCGGGCAATGTCCTGCTTAAACTTGATTTTCGTAACGCAATCCATCGTGATAAAATGCTGGCAGCTACTGAGGAATTTGAACCTGAACTATGTGCACTCTGCTTACAGCTCACCCTCCTCTCTTTTCTTTGGAAGTGACATTATTGATTCTGCAGTAGGAGTTCAACAGGGAGATCCAATGGTCTTTTCTGTCTAACTGTGCACAGTTTCTTGAGGCATTTAAAGTCAGAGTTCAATGTGTTTTACCTGGATGACGGAACTCTGGGTGGTTTGGTGTCAGATGTCGTTGATGATTTTCGTAGCATAGAACATGAGGCTGGGAGAGTGGGTTCACAGTGTGAGATCATCAGTCACGACCCGGTTGCTATAGGAGAATTCTTATGTGCTGTCCCAGGTATTCAAGTGGTGAACCCTGAAGTAGCCACTCTACTAGGCTCTCCCATTGGTGGTCTGGAAGGCAGTGAGCGATGTATTGAGTCCAGGACTAAACTCTTGGAGCTCTTGGGCAGTAGGCTAAGCCATCTTTATTTACACGATGCTTTGTGTCTCCTCCGTCATGCCTTCTTCATGCCAAAGCAATCTCCGCACTTCTCCGCACTTCTCCCTCTCCATTAAAGCTCAAAGAATTTGACTCTGCTCAGTGTGCCATCCTCAGCAGTATCACTAATGTTAGCATCCCATTGCACAGTAGGCTGCTACAGGCCTCCCTGCCAGTCAATTTTGGTGGTCTTGGGATCAGAAGTGCTGTCATGTTGGCTTCATCGGCTTTCCTGGCATCCGCTTTGGGTTGTTCACCAAATCTTGCCCAGTAGATTTGAGGGCTGTACATAGTTATCCTGCTTTTGAGTTAGATATGGATGTTTAGTGCAAAGACGTAAATGTTCCAGCTCCCTCAGATGAGTCCTCCTTTCCCCAAAAGTGTTGGGACACTCCGCACGTGAAGGCCTGCCTAGACAAGCTTGTGGAAGGAGCACAGGATGATACTGTGCGTGCTCGTGTTAGAGCAGCTACCAAGAGTGAAGCAGGTGCCTGGCTCCATGCCCTCCCTATGTCTGCAGTCGGTTTGAGGATGGATGACGATGTGATTCGTGTTGCCCAGGTCTTCGTGTTGCCCAGGTGTTCGTCTTGGTGTACCTCTTTGTAGTCCTCACCTGAGTCTTCAGTGGAGCTCCAGTTGACCAGCAGGGTACTCAGGGCTCAATTGCAGAAAGAGTCAGTGCCGCCACTCTCGACACGCTGCTATCAATCAAGTCATCCAAAAATCTCTATGTTCCGCCAAAATCCCCTCTCACCTGGAACCAGTAGGCTTGGATCGTGATGATGGCAAATGTCCTGACGGTGCAACAGTTGTGCCTTGGAAGAATGGGAAGATTCTGGTTTGGGATGCCACATGTTCAGACATGTTTGCTCCCTCTTATGCGGAGTTGAGGTTTGGAGATCCCGGAACAGTTGCCAACAGAGCTGAATTCCTGAAGAAACCAAAGTACCGTTCAATCATAGATATTAACTATTTCGTTCCTCTGGGCTTCGAGACCACGGGTGTATTTGGTGATGAGGCCATGTCCTTTATTAAGGAGTTGGGCAGAAAAATTAAGGAGAAGACTAGGGAGGCTAAGGCCCATTTCTACTTGCTCCAACAGTTGTCGGTAGCGAAGAAACGCTGCTGCTGTGCTGGAAACATCTTGCATGCAGGACACCTCAGACTGCTTTTAACTTTTATTATTAGTAGTAGTATTATTGTTGTTGTTGTTGTTGTTGTTTTTGTTGTTGTTGTTGTTGTTGTTATTATTATTATTATTATTATTATTATTATTATTATTAATTATTATTATTATTATTATTATTATTATTATTATTATTATTATTATTATTATTATTATTATTATTATTATTATTATTATTATTATTATTATTATTATTATTATTATTATTATTGGACTCTGATCGACTCAGCTCCAACTCCTCACATGACCTTTTGCCATCACAACATCTTAATTCCCTTTCGCCAGCACCTCAGCAACGCAGTCTTCTTTTGTTCTCTTATTGCCTTTTTAGTTAATTAGTTATTATTAGTAAAATAAATAAATAAATAAATAAATAAATAAATAAATAAATAAATAAATAAATAAATAAACAAATAAATAAATAAACAAATAAATAAACAAACAAACAAATAATAAATAAAAAATTAATAAATTGATAAATTAAATATGGTGGTCGTGGCTTCAAGTTCAGGCTCTTGAGAGGCTTCAAGTTCAGGCTCTTGAGAGTGGCTCCCCAGCAGCCAGGCAAGTCCATTCCACAGTCTCGATGGAGCTATATAGGCTGATGTGCAATGCCTCCTTCACTAGCAGTTCCTTCTGCCTTCGGGCCTGTCCAAGATGGTGGCTTCGTCCCACGTAATAGGATGCCCATTATTATCCCATGGGTCTTAACTTTGTCCCTGCTCCAAAGAGTCTACCTTTGATGGATACCATAGCTGCAGTGGAAGATATAGCCAGTAGGCTGGAGGATAACAATACACGTGAGCTTCGAGGAAAAATATGTGCAATTTTGAGAAGAGCAAGGAAACCAAAGGACAACCTGACGAAGGAACAGGGGAAGAATTGAAGCTCTTCACCACTCCTCTTCTGACATGGGTAGGATGATGTGACCTATAATCAAGGTACCGGTTGGAATGCATGGGTTTTCTATAAATTAGCCTTCCGTCTTCCTTCCTGTGAAGGTGACAATCCAGAAAGGGCAACGATCCGTCCACTTCAAGCTCCATGGTAAACTTTATGGATGGCCTGATGTTGTTCAGATGGTCCAACAACTCCTGCTCACTTCCCTTCTTCACAATGCAGAAGGTATCATCCATGTATCTCTTCCAAACCCTTGGCTTCAGTGGGGCAGTTATGAGTGCCAATTCTTTTGAGGAATTCCATAAAAAAGTTTGCAGATACTGGAGAGCCCATTGCTGCATCCTCTTTCTGCTCGTAGTATTTTTCTTGATACCTAAAGTAGGTGGATTTCAGGCACAACTCCAACAGTTCAGAAATCCTGTCAGCACCTTGTGTAGTCCTCTCGCGCAAGCTCTTATCTTTCGTCAACATTCCAAAAATTACTTCCACGAGCTCATCAATGGGAACATTGGTAAAAAGAGAGGAAACATCAAAACTGACAAGACACTCATCCTGTGCCAAACATTCACCTTTGATAAATTGCCCAGAATCCTTGACATATGTACTTGTATTTTCAGCTAGAGTTTCAGCTAGAGGTGATATCTAATATGCGAAAGATTATACGTCTGTGTATGTATATAAGACACAATAGGCCTAAGGGGAACCTCAGGTTTATGTATCTTAGGGAGCCCATAAATCAGTGGTGGTCTACTTCCAGGGGACCTAATTCTATTGTACAATGCAGTTGTTATTTCTCCCGTCTTCTCCATATTCGATTCACCTTGCTTTCCTGTGCCTTGGTAGGATCCTTCTTCAGTATTCCATATGTTTTGGTTTCCATCATTCCTGTCTGCTTTGAAATGTACCTGTCCTTTGTCATCAGAACTGTTGTCTTCACCTTGTCTGCTGGTAAGATTACGAGCTCTTCCATCTTCAATTCTTCCCCTGTTCCTTCGACAGGTTGTCCTTTGGTTTCCTTGCTCTTCTCAAAATTGCACATATTTTTCCTCGAAGCTCACGTGTCTTGTTATCCTCCAGCCTACTGGCTATATCTTCCACTGCAGCTATGGTATCCATCAAAGGTAGACTCTTTGGAGCAGGGACAAAGTTAAGACCCATGGGATAATAATGGGCATCCTATTACGTGGACGAAGCCACCATCTTGGACCAGGCCAGAAGGCAGAAGGAACTGCTAGTGAAGGAGGCATTGCACATCAACCTAGCTCCAAAGTGTGAGCGGTTCAATCGAGACTGTGGAATGGACTTGCCTGGCTGCTGGGGAGCCACTCTCAAGAGCCTGAACTTGAAGCCACGCCCACCATAATTATACCTTATTATTATTATTATTGTTTTTTTAATATTTTTTAAATTATTATCTGTTTATTATCTTAATATCTCTCTCTTTATATCTCTCTCTTTAATATCTCTTTAATATCTCTTTAATATCTTTTTAATATCTTTTAATTTAATAATTGATTGGTATATATTTATTATTATTATATTTTTGTTTGTTTGTTTATTTATATTTATTTGTTATTATTTTAATTATTATTATTTATCTATTTATTTATTTATTTATTATTGCTGTTGTTGTTGTTACTATATTTATTTTAATTTTATAAATATATAAATATTTACATCCGGTTCACGTGCTAGACGTGTGCCAGTGTGCCAGTTCACAGTTCACATACTGGTCGCGTGTGCCGGTAGCACGTGGTGGATAGCTAGCTACTGGCATAATTATAACAGGCTCACATTAGCATCTCATTATTCCTGATGGAAGCAACGATGCCATTTCAAGTTTGATTATTGAGAAGGTTATTGTAATGTTATTATGTCAACTGAGAGTTCATTGAGAGTATACAAAGATTTGATGAATTTTAACTTAAATATATTTTTTAATGTCTGTACAAGCTATTTCTACACTATTTTATAGCTAGCACAGCTAACTGGGTATAGCTCAGCAGACTTGCTCCCTGAGTTGCTAGGGTGACTACTTGCAACTTACATCTTCAACAACACTTCATTCATGGCAATGGCGGCTTTGATTCCAAGCTTTGCTCTTGATGGAGAGGGTCCTTGATCTTGTCTGTCAGAGGAGAAGCTTGTAACAATCACAGTCACTACATTCTAGTCGGTCTCTTCCTAACTCATATCGCACAGAACTTCTTTAACCGGCACTAACATACTTAAACAAAACCCCAAGAGGCACACCAAATTCACTTTTACTCGACTCCCATTGCATTGTGTGATGGAACACAAACAAACCGAGCAACTCAAATTTAATGTTTTTTAAAAAACTGCATATTTCGTCGGTTGCTTGGCCTAGGATCAAACACAAGGACCGCAGTATTGCGTTCATCTGGTTACATTTGTGACACGGCTAACCCCCCCCCCCCCCCCCCCCCCCGTAAATTATTAGGTAAAGGGTCAGTATACCGGATTCTTCCATTACATTCCGGATTGCCTTGATTTCTTCTGAGATGCTCTTCCTGCCGTACATCAAAAGGCACAGCAGTAGCAAACACATACCACAATTGCAATGCAGAATGCCAACACACCTTTCTTCCAGAGAGTGATCCCTCACATCCTTCAAGACTTTGATTTGCTGATGACAATCTGCCAGGTTCTTCACTATTCTGTCAATCTGAAACCAGTTCAAGTCAACTTATCAAACTGATATCAAACCTATCCATCGCCACTATCAAGCACTCTCTCTATGATACTTTCTGGGACCACTTCATGTCTAATTTTGATGAAACTATTCCTTGCACCTTTCATTTCTCATGTCCATGTTCTAAATGTATGTCCACACCACTTCCATCCAATTACAATGGATCACTTTCACCATACATAATCTGACCAGGCTGCCAGTATTTATTATTGGTATACCTTCAGTACATGAACATATGTCATCCCCTACTTGGTCACCTCTCCATAACATATCTGTACTGTAAAATCATTATCAAATCAAATTTAAAAACAACAAAAAAAACATTGATGAAGCCATTGATAAAACCAGGCATGTCCACCCCCCACACACAGACACAAACACATGCAAGCACAGTACTAAGCTGGTCATGATTGGCACAGGCTGCAAGGGTGCTGCTGCACTTCCTTACTTTGGCTATCTTAACTTGCCTCTGAAGTTACGGTGGGCATGTTTTAGAACGTCCTCGTATCTCACCTGTACGAAACTGCATGCAGTAGTCACGCGTAGGCAGCCGCAGCATCAGCGAGTACCACAGTGAAAATGGCTTCTGCGGACACGCTAACCAATGACATGCGCCATGAGGCCAACACAGCTCTTTTGGACGTTGACAAAGGTACAGGTGCAGCTGAGAATGGGTATTCTTCAATCACTAACTTGTATTCCTTTTCCTTCTTCACCATAAAATATCATCCAATGGTTACCGAAATGAGGTGTATTATTGCTCACACTTTGCCCAGAGGTGATGGTTGACTTATAAACACAGAATTAAATGCCAAAATTACACCCTCAGCAGTCATATATATCTCCTGTAGTGTCTGCTTGGAAATTAACAAAATATATACTTGTGGGGAGGGTGGGTCTAGTAGAAGTGGTCAATAGTGCAGACTAATAAAGTTTGGGTTTTGATATCAAGTCTAAGAACACAAAATTCTGCAGAGGGAGGAATGTCAGCTCATATCCCAAGCTAAGAATGTGCAACCTTCCTTAATGCAGAAGCTAAGCAGCCTTAAAGTAGTATGACTTGAAGTCTATCTTAGCACCATTTGATTATTCTGTACATTTCCCCGCTTCCCTCTCAGATCCTGCTATGTGCATTATCTAATTTAGCACAGCTTGCAACCAGCTATTGCTGCTGGCATGGCTAGCTAATAACTCTTGCTTGCTTGCAGGTCTTTGTTCTACCAGAGTCGGAGAGCAGTGCGAAGCTATTGCCAAGTTCCCACTGCTCGTAGATCGATTTCCATTCCCGATTGTAATTAATGCTGCATTCCTCAAGATCGCCGAAGTCTTCAGAACAGGGTATGCCAAATTTTATTTCTAATGGTATAATTTTGGTATATAATTAGAAGTTTCAAGTCAATTTTAAGTAAGATTTAAAAAAACGGTTAGCTAAAAATATTGCAGTGTTGTCTGCTAAGATTCCTTTTAACATTTATTTCAAAGAACTCTCAGTTGACATAGCGAAGTTACAATGATCTCAATAATCAGCTTCAAATTTATTTTCTCGACGTTTTGATCAGATGCTCTAGCCTTCATCAGCATCTAGTCGAAACGTCGAGAGAGTAAATTTCAAGTTGACTTGCTCATTATTTTCTATTTCATTATCTTGATGCGCACAACGTGATTTCGATACCCAAGTTCTGAACACTCACGTACATACATCCTGGAACTTGGAACTTGTGATTTCGATATCCGAGTTCTGAACACTCACGTACATACATCCTGGAACTTGGAACTCGGATTTTTTCCCCTTCCTATCTCTATCTCTGAATTGTAGGGCAATTGTCGGTCCCAGGGTTTCATTTAGAAAATTGTCCAAGGGGGGGCAACTGGAGGAATCTGGATTTTAAGGGGTGGCATGATGGTTAAAGATATGACAAAGTTTCTAATGAATTTTAATAATACAATTTCCAAGGGGGGGAGGCAAAAAGGTTCCAACCCTGCCCCCCCCCCCCCCCCCCCCCAAATGAAACCCTGCGTACAGGAAGGTATGTGTTTTAAATGCCTAGTTTAAAAATTATGCTCGTATATATATAGTAGTGAGTCAATAAACTGTATAATGTTGAAATAACAATGTTCCACTTTGACGTGCAGAAATAATTTGCTTCGGCTAAATGTCTTGAAAGTGTTCCAGCTGTCAGAGAAGCACTTGCAGAAGATTACCAGTGTGGATGAGTTTATTCGCAGGCTGTTCTCTGTCATGCACAGCAACGATTCCCTGGCCCGAGCTGTTACTCTAAGGTAAAGGGTCATCATCATTACAAACGCAAGCATAACATATATATATAATAATTGTATATATATATATTGTTTTTTTGTGTAGAGTGTTTGGGAGCATTGCTTGCATTGTAACAGAGAGAAAGAACATTCATCACAGGTATAAGCTACAGTATTCATATTTTGGCCTCTCTCTTTTGTATGCCTTTCCCCTGTATTTCTTCCATCCTCCTGGGCCCTCTTGTATTCTCCTTTGGCCTTCAGCCTTCTTCCCCCTTTTTGACCCTCTTTAGTTCTCCTCAGCCCTCTTTAGTCCTCCTTGGCCCTCTTTAGTCCTCCTCCCTCTTTAGTCCTCCTCGGCCCTCTTTAGTCCTCCTCGGCACTCTTTAGTCCTCCTCGGCACTCTTTAGTCCTCCTTGGCCCTCTTTAGTCCTCCTCGGCCCTCTTTGTCCTCCTCGGCACTCTTTAGTCCTCCTTGGCCCTCTTTAGTCCTCCTCGGCCCTCTTTAGTCCTCCTTGGCCCTCTTTAGTCCTCCTCGGCCCTCTTTAGTCCTCCTTAGCCCTCTTTAGTCCTCCTTGGCCCTCTTTAGTCCTCCTTGGCCCTCTTTAGTCCTCCTCGGCCCTCTTTAGTCCTCCTTGGCCCTCTTTAGTCCTCGGCCCTCTTTAGTTCTCCTCGGCCCTCTTTAGTCCACCTCAGCACTCTTTAGTCCTCCTCAGCCCTCTTTAGTCCTCCTCGGCCCTCTTCAATCCTCCTAGGCCCTCTTTCTCATCTCTTGCCTCTGTCCTCTTTTCTTCGCCTTACTCTCTCCCTCGTCCTCTCCTCCCATTCTCCCATTTATCCCTCCCCTCTTGCCCTCCCTCTCTCTAATCCCCCCTCCCCCCCGTCCTCTCCTCTTCTTTCTCCCATCTTCCTCTCCATCCTTGTCCATTTCCCCCCTCTTGTGCACTGATCTTAAGCATCCACCAGGGCTTGGAATCCACCGACAAGGTGGAAGTGGACGCTGCCATCAACGCCACCAGCTGCCTCTGCAAACACTCGCGCACTTTTGCTGGGGGTGTGTGTGAGAGAGTAACAGCCATGGTCGAAGGTGTGTAAAATAGGTGTGGCTTATCACCCTGCACCACACACACATTGATCAGTGAAGCAATGTAAAGTAATCGTATGATGTCTGCATATATCGAGGGGTGTGTCCAAGCACTCTGGTTTGACCCCAAGCTGGGGCTAGGAGCCTAGGGATAGCTATTTCAAAATGGAAAAAATACAAAAAATAGAACTCAGCTTATACCTCAGGCAAAACCCACTTATACTTAGCATCGACCAATTTTAGCTCAAAGAGTAAACACTTCTAGGTTGCCTTGAGTCCCTCGCTAAGGTAATAGATAAGCCTGCAGCCTGAAGAACAACATGAAGAGCCACATGGATTCATCTTCATGTATTTGTCTTTCTCCTTTCCCCCTCCACACGTAACTAGCATACTATAGGCCCTTTCATTACTGCCAGAAGACTCCCAAGTGTGTAACAGTGACTGATCTGTTTCTCGATCACATTAACAAGCTGGTAAAGGTCGTCGACACAATAAATGCGCTTGTGCAGCATCTCTGCGTAATATTGATCCCAACTGAGCTGGTTTTGTTGATTGCATTTTTTTTCATCGAGAAGTGATCAGTTGGTTAGATGCTTACTCTAGTGACAATGTTGATGCACAGACCTTCAACAAAACCAGGTGAGTATATACTCGTGAACCCTGATCTATGTGTGGATATGTACTGTAGTAATGACCATGGTAAAGATAGTTTCTGGAATTATCCTGAGCAACTTCTTGAAAGAAATCTGCTCTCTTTCTAATAATAATAAGAAGAATAAGAATAAGAATAATAATAATAATAATAATAATAATAGTTATTATTATCGTTGTTGTTGTTATTGTTGTTGTTGTTATTATTGTTATTATTATAACAGTAGCTATTATAACAGCAGCACCAAATAACAATACAACAACAACAATAATAATCGTAATAATAAAATAATAATAACAATTAATAATAATAATAAAATAATAATTATTATTATATTATTATTACTACTACTACTGCAATAAGCAACAATGATAATAATAACAAATAATTGTTTTGCTTATGTATATAGAGCGCAAACATTTTGACGACCCTTTACCATGTATAATAATGAATAATTTGCCCTGATGAAGCTGAAGTATTTCAGTTGAAATGTTGGCTTCAAAACCAAGATTTAAAGATGAATCTCAAAGCATAGTACGATATCAGCTGAGAGATGATACAAGTTTGAAATGATACAAGTTTGAACACCCATTATTATTGTAAAGGGTCTCTAAATGTTTGTGAACTACATTGACTGTTTCATTTATTTTTGACAAGTCAATCCAATGACATATATAATATATATAAAGATATAAACATTATATATACATATAATTATAATATATATAAAGATATAAACATTATATAGATATAAACATTATACATTATATATAGATATAAACGTTATAATATAGATATAAACATTATATATAGATATAAACTAGATAAAAACGTTATAATATAGATAAAACATTATATATAGATATAAACATTATATATAGGTATAAACAATAGATATGTATAGGATAGCCTATACAAAAGAGTCGGTTATGCGCCTATGTAACCTCCGAGTTTGTGGTTACCCCGAGGCGAAGCCGAGGAATGTAACAGCAAACGAGTAGGTTACACTGGCGCATAACCGACTCTTTTGTGTAGGCTATCTTACTTATACTATATTGCGCACACGCTAAACTACATGCGGTTAAAAGTGAAGGTTACGCGCCTATGTAACCTATAGTTATTAACCAATCAGATTAGCCACAGATGACGTGATATAGTATAAGTATAGGATAGCCTATACAAAAGAGTTGGTTATGCGCCTATGTAACCTCCGAGTTTGCGGTTACCCCGAGGCGAAGCCGAGGAATGTAACAGCAAATGAGTAGGTTACACTGGCGCATAACCGACTATTTTGTGTAGGCTATCTTACTTATACTACATTGCGCATGCGCTAAACTACATGCGGTTAAAAGTGTAGGTTACGCGCCTATGTAACCTATAGTTATTAACCAATCAGATTAGCCACAGGTTATGTGATGTAGTATAAATATAGGTATATTTATATATAGATATAAACATTATATATAGGTATAAACATTATATATAGATATAAACATTTTATATGGATATAAACATATATAGATATAAACGTTATAATATATATATAGATATAAACATTATATAGATACATATAGATATATATAGATATATAGATATAAACAGGTATAAACATTATATATATATATATAAACATTATATATAGTTATAAACATTATATATAGATATAAACATTATATATAGGTATAAACATTATATATAGATATAAACATTATATATAGATATAAAACATATATAGATATATATATAGATATAAACATATATAGATATAAACATTATATAGATATAAACATTACATATAGATATAAGTATATAGATATAAGTATAAACATTATATATATATATAAACATTATATATATACATTATATATGTTTATATCTATATGATATAAACATATTGAGATATAGACATATATACTGTTTCAAATAGCTCATTCCTGTCAAAATGGGCACAATAAGCACAATAAGTTCCTTTTTAACATGAAACTTACAGAAACATGCTTTCGGAGAAAATTCTTTTTTAACCGAAAGAGGAGGCTCAATTTGGGACATTTTTGGGTGTTTGGGTGTTTTGAGGAAAAACTATATATCTCAAAAAGCTCATTCTTGTCAAAATGGATATAATTTATGGGCACAATAAGTTCCTTTTTAACACTCTTTCGACAGAAAAATGCTTTTGGATAAAAATTTCTCCATATATTTTTGGCTCAATTTGGGACATTTTTGCGTGTTTTGAGGATTAACTATCTCAAAAAGCTCATTCTTGTCTAGATATGAACATATATATATTATATATATATATATATAAACATTATATATATATATATAAACATTATATATAATTACTGTATATAGATGTAAATATATATAGATATAAACAAACATTATTTAGATATAAACATATAGACAACATATGATATAAACATTGTTTATATATATAGATATAAATATTATATAGATAGATATAAAATTATATATATATATAGATATAAACATTATATAGATAGATATAAAATTATATATATAGATATAAACATTATATAGATAGATATAAAATTATATATATATAAATATAAACATATAGATAGATATAAAATTATATATAGATATAAACATTATATAGATATAAACATATAGACATAAACATGATATAAACATTATATACACATTATATATAGATATAAAATTATATATATATAGATATAAACATTATATATAGATATAAACATTATATAAATATTATATATAGATATAAACATTATAATTATAGATATAGAGATAAACAGATATAAACATTATATAGATATAGATATAAACATTATATATAGATATAAACATTATATAGATATATAGAGATAAACATTATATATAGATATAAACATTATATATATAGATATAAACATTATATATGGATATAACGATATATAGAGATATATAGTAAACAGATATAAACATTATATATATAGAGAGAGATAAACATTATATATAGATATAAACATTATATATATAGATATAAACATTATATAATTAGATATACATGTATACACATTATATATAGATATAAAATTATGTATATAGATATAAACATTATATAGATATAAACATTATATAGATATATAGATATAAACATTATATAGATACTCAATGAACTCTCAGTTGATATAATAACATTAAAATCATCTCAATAATCAATTCCAAATTTTATTCACTCGATGTTTCGACTACAGAAAACCCACGCACACCAACTGGTACCTTGATTATAGATCACATCATCCTATCCATGTAGAAGAGGAGTGGTGAAGAGCTTGTATGATAGAGCCAGGAGAGTAGTGACTGAGAAGGAGGACCTTTAGAAGGAAGAACATCATTTGAATAAGGTCTTCAAGAGAACGGTTATCCGCAAGCCTTCATCAACCTTTCATCTGCAGAAACATCTAAACGCAGAAAGGAAGATGAATACACCGATACAGGCAATGAGGGGTCTAAAAAGAAGGATCCTATGATAGTGATTCCTTATGCAGCAGGGATGAGTGAAGACATCAGGAAAGTCTGCAGGAAGTTCAACATCAAAGTCATCTTCAGATCAAGAACTCTGAGGACACAACTGAGCAGAGTGGAGGATGTTTTACCAGCTAATATGCACTCATGTGTTGTGTACCGCATCCCTTGTAGCTGTGGGAAATATTACATAGGGGAGACCATCAGAAGACTGGAGACTAATAAGTGAAAGAACATCAAGATGCCTGTAGAAAGTGTAATAAAGAGAAGACTGCAATTGCCGAGCATGCATGGGATAATGCATATCCTATTTTGTTATTATTATTATTATTAATTATTATTATTATTATTATTATTAATTATTATTATTATTATTATTATTATTATTATTATTATTATTATTATTATTATCACATCATTATTATTATTATTATGGTCCAGTCTACAAAAGTCGAGTGCGGTCCACGGCCTCGCGGCCGATGGACGGGCACACAACTTGCTCAGAGCAGCTGCCCTGCGGCGGGAACGCACGCAACCTCCTCTCGAAATCGCCGTACGGACGACGGCGGCGGCTCAACGGGCAGGCCTCGACCGGCTTGCAGTTAGCAAACACCAGCAATGTCACCATCAGTAACCATCACAACTACATAGCAACAGCAGCAGCAACCTGACATGCATTACCCATAGTGGATGAACCATTCTCCAGAATAGCATGCGATTTAGCCTCAGACAAAACAGCTCCTCTCAGTTATCGTTGAGTGAGAGCTAACTATGCTCTAGCACATTATTATTATTATTATTATTATTATTATTATTATTATTATTATTATTGTTGTTGTTGTTTGATTTATTTGTTATGTACATTTTTATTTGTTGTTCATTTTATATTATATATTATTATTTTATTTATTTATTATTTATTTTATTTATTATTCATTTTACATCCGGTTCACGTGCTAGGCGCGTGTACTGGCACGTGGTGGTGCTAGCTACGGGTATATAACGGGCTCACATGAGCCTTAGCAGCATCTCATTATTCCTGATGAAGGACTATATAGAGCATCTAGTCGAAACGTCGAGTGACTAAAATTTGGAGTTGATTATTGAGAAGGTGATTTTAATTATAAAACATTGAAACATATTATCTAGTTGTAAACATATATAAACATATAAACATTATATAGCATATATGGATATAAACATATAAACATTTAGCAATTACTCGAACACAGCCAGTCAGTATTTTAATGCGTTTATAATGATATTCATGCTTTTTCATATCTATTTTTTCTTTTTCTTTCCTTATTAGTTGTTCTTGCTCCACCTGTCATGATGAATGTTGTGTTGTGTAGGACTGATCACTCCAGTGTCCATGAAGTTAAGACTGTTCCCCATTCTCAGCCTCATGAAGTACGACATCAAGACTGCTACCCTGGTAACTACTGCAGGTCTAGCTGCAGTCCTCGTGTAGTTCTAGCTACAGCATTGTTTCATTACCTTGGTAACTAGTATGGAATATACAGCACTGTTTCATTACCCTGGTAACTAGTATGGGTCTATCTACACTCGACAGCACTGTTTCATTACCTTGGTAATTAATATGGGTCTATCTACAGCATTGTTTCATTACCCTGGTAACTAGTATGGGTCTAGTTAATTAAGCACTGTTTCATTACCAAATTAGTATGGGTCTATCTCCGCAGGGTTCGCAGGTTTTACCTAGGGCTTGGGTGTAACCTGGGTTTAACCCGGGTTTAACCCAGGTTGGGTTAAATACCTTTTACCCAGGTTTTACTCAAACATGGATACAACCCAGGATAAAATAATAGACACAGATTTATTATAAACTGTAAAGATATTATAAGAAATTAACTCTGTAATCAGGAAGTAAGACATTCAATAAATGGCAACTGTAAGAACTAGACAAAAACAGGAGCTGTGCTTCACTCAGCATTTATTTACCAAGTGACAAGGTTGTCTACTAGAGTATATATTTTTTATTTAATGATTTATTTAAATATTTAAACGAGGTTCATTGGATTAAAGTCCAATTGATATGCAAGTTAAACAGATTTAATAGTCAATCTCCTGAGGTCCTCGCAGGAGCCTGTGGCAGAAGACGAGTTTCTGGGCTTTCTCATTTTTGTAATTGCAGTACACTTACTAAACTGTAAGCAGTGAATGATGACCTGTGGTATTTGCTTGCCTTTTAAATAGCCCTGGTGTCCCACCACCACCCAGACACTTGTGGCTCTGGGACAGGGGAAGTGTTTTATATCACTGGGTAATACCCAGGTAAAATAGGGGCGAAATACCTTTTACCAACTGGATTGGGTTAAATAGGTTTTACCCGGGTAAAATGCAAACACTGCACTGTTTCATTACCCTGGTAATCAATATGGGTCTATCTACAGCATTGTATCATTACTTTAGTAACAGGATGGCCTCAGTGCATGTGTGACATTCATTCTACATCCTGTAGCACACAGCCCTCCTGATTATCCATGTCCTAGAATCCACGCATGCACCGAGGCCGTCCTGTAGTCCACAGCCCTCCTGATTATCCATGTCCTAGAATGAATGTCATGCATGCACTGAGGCCGTCCTGTAGTGCACAGCCCTCCTGATTATCCATGTCCTACAATGAATGCCATGCATGCACTGAGGCCGTCCTGTAGTGCACAGCCCTCCTGATTATCCATGTCCTAGAATCCACGCATGCACCGAGGCCGTCCTGTAGTCCACAGCCCTCCTGATTATCCATGTCCTAGAATGAATGTCATGCATGCACTGAGGCCGTCCTGTAGTGCACAGCCCTCCTGATTATCCATGTCCTACAATGAATGCCATGCATGCACTGAGGCCGTCCTGTAGTGCACAGCCCTCCTGATTATCCATGTCCTAGAATCCACGCATGCACCGAGGCCGTCCTGTAGTCCACAGCCCTCCTGATTATCCATGTCCTAGAATGAATGTCATGCATGCACTGAGGCCGTCCTGTAGTGCACAGCCCTCCTGATTATCCATGTCCTACAATGAATGCCATGCATGCACTGAGGCCGTCCTGTAGTGCACAGCCCTCCTGATTATCCATGTCCTACAATGAATGTCATGCATGCACTGAGGCCGTCCTGTAGTGCACAGCCCTCCTGATTATCCATGTCCTACAATGAATGTCATGCATGCACTGAGGCCGTCCTGTAGTGCACAGCCCTCCTGATTATCCATGTCCTAGAATGAATGCCATGCATGCACCGAGGCCGTCCTGTAGCACACAGCCCTCCTGATTATCCATGTCCTAGAATGAATGCCATGCATGCACCGAGGCCGTCCTGTAGCACACAGCCCTCCTGATTATCCATGTCCTACAATGAATGCCACACATGCACTGAGGCCGTCCTGTAGTGCACAGCCCTCCTGATTATCCATGTCCTAGAATGAATGTCATGCATGCACCGAGGCCGTCCTGTAGTGCACAGCCCTCCTGATTATTCATGTCCTAGAATAAATGCCACGCATGCACCGAGGCCGTCCTGTAGTACACAGCCCTCATGATTATCCATGTCCTAGAATAAATGCCACGCATGCACCGAGGCCGTCCTGTAGTGCACAGCCCTCCTGATTATCCATGTCCTAGAATAAATGCCACGCATGCACCGAGGCCGTCCTGTAGTACACAGCCCTCGTGATTATCCATGTCCTAGAATAAATGCCACGCATGCACCGAGGCCGTCCTGTAGTGCACAGCCCTCCTGATTATCCATGTCCTAGAATGAATTCCACGCATGCACCGAGGCCATCCTGTAGTACACAGCCCTCCTGATTATCCATGTCCTAGTGAATGCCACGCATGCACCGAGGCCGTCCTGTAGCACACAGCCCTCCTGATTATCCATGTCCTAGAATGAATGCCATGCATGCACCGAGGCCGTCCTGTAGTGCACAGCCCTCCTGATTATCCATGTCCTAGAATAAATGCCACGCATGCACCGAGGCCGTCCTGTAGTACACAGCCCTCGTGATTATCCATGTCCTAGAATAAATGCCACGCATGCACCGAGGCCGTCCTGTAGTGCACAGCCCTCCTGATTATCCATGTCCTAGAATGAATTCCACGCATGCACCGAGGCCGTCCTGTAGTACACAGCCCTCCTGATTATCCATGTCCTAGTGAATGCCACGCATGCACCGAGGCCGTCCTGTAGCACACAGCCCTCCTGATTATCCATGTCCTAGTGAATGCCACGCATGCACCGAGGCCGTCCTGTAGCACACAGCCCTCCTGATTATCCATGTCCTAGTGAATGCCACGCATGCACCGAGGCCGTCCTGTAGCACACAGCCCTCCTGATTATCCATGTCCTAGTGAATGCCACGCATGCACCGAGGCCGTCCTGTAGCACACAGCCCTCCTGATTATCCATGTCCTAGTGAATGCCACGCATGCACCGAGGACGTCCTGTAGCACACAGCCCTCCTGATTATCCATGTCCTAGTGAATGCCACGCATGCACCTAGGCCGTCCTGTAGCACACAGCCCTCCTGATTATCCATGTCCTAGAATGAAGGCTACGCATGCACCGAGGCCGTCCTGTAGCACACAGCCCTCCTGATTATTCATGTCCTAGAATGAAGGCTACGCATGCACCGAGGCCGTCCTGTAGTGCACAGCCCTCCTGATTATCCATGTCCTAGTGAATGCCACGCATGCACCGAGGCTGTCCTGTAGCACACAGCCCTCCTGATTATCCATGTCCTAGAATGAAGGCTACGCATGCACCGAGGCCGTCCTGTAGCACACAGCCCTCCTGATTATCCATGTCCTAGAATGAAGGCTACGTATGCACCGAGGTCGTCCTGTAGTGCACAGCTCTTCTCTGTGAAGTCAAATATATTTTTTGTTTGTTTCACTTTTCTCCTTCAGGTGAGGGAGCTGTGCATCAAACTTCTTCCTGCTTATCCTTCTCTCTCCTTCATCGCGGCCATCCTCCACACATTGACAGAGCTAGCCGTGGGCATTCTAATCCATCTGCAAGACCAGGTAAAAGGTTGCAGCTAGGCAGCTGCAGTCCAGCTGGGTGCATGCACACACACTCACCAGCTGGGTGCACTCACTGCTCCACATCGACCTGTTGAAGTTTGTCAGATTTATAAACTTCTTTTTTTGTGGGACGGACTCACATTATGTGTATCCAGTACTGCCACAATCTTTCCTCGGACATCTCAGAATGTCCTGGCATATTTGAAACCGTCCCAGGATGTAGTGGGGGTGGTTGACCCTACATAACTAGGGCTAAGGGTAGGGCTAAGTACACTACTAACCAAGTAAACCAGAACACTAAGTATTCTCCTGATGTACAATCAGCTACTACTCGCTAGGGACATCCCAAGATAATCCCAAGAATCCTGGGACATCCCGAGATGTCCTAGGAAAGATTGTGACAGCACTGGACATCTTAAGCTCAACTCAAAATATTGTGAGGACCACTATATGTGTAGCAACTGCCAAGCATTCTTGTTCATCTTCATAAGCAGATCATGTAGGGCTCAAGCCCCCCCCCCTTGCCTTTCACTGCATGTTAACTAACTGCTGTTTGTGTGGCTGATGTGTATATAGGTCAAGCTGCTGCTGTACTATGCTGGTGGCGATGCCCGGCTCTCTGTGCGGCTGATAGCCTTGAGGGAGCTCATGAGGCTAGCATGTCTGGTACCGCATGCCTGGACACAGGGGATGATTGAAGTGAGGAGGAAGGAAGGAGAGAGAGGGAGGAAGAGAGAGAGTAACAGATGTTGAACCATATCTGCTAATAAACTGACCCTTAATAGTAGTACATATGTTATCACTATATATCACAGCCTGGACCTTTATCCCTTCATCATAATCTGTGTGGTGTCTTCTTGGGGCACATTGTACAACATGTGCAGGGCCACACACAGCTGCTGGCTTCCTGCACTGTGCAGGGCCACACACAGCTGCTGGCTTCCTGCACTGTGCAGGGCCACACACAGCTGCTGGCTTCCTGCACTGTGCAGGGCCACACACAGCTGCAGGCTTCCTTCACTGTGCAGGGCCACACACAGCATTCCTGCACTGTGGAGGGCCACACACAGCTGCTGGCTTCCTGCACTGTGCAGGGCCACACACAGCTGCTGGCTTCCTGCACTGTGGAGGGCCACACACAGGCTGCAGGCTTCCACTATTTGTAAAATGTCGTGTTGGTATACAAAAATCTTTCCAGGAAGGAGGGGTGGGAGATAGGAAGAGAAGAGAAACAGGGACATGGAATGGAGGGGCATTTTTCTTTTCCTTCTTTATTCTTCCCCTTTCTTTCTTTCTTTGCTAGGATTTTTTTTCTGTGATGGACCAAGTGTCTAGTGAGAGGGAGAAGGCATTCTGTGCTCGAGTTCTGTGCAAACTTGCAGGCTCACTGGCTGTGCAGAACATGGCCTTCCTCAAAGGTATAGTTCTATCAAGTGTATCATGTGACAATCATGTGATACTTGTACATGTACATACATGTAGCATGAGTATATATAATTATATGCTTGATATTACTCAGTATAGTATTCTCCTCTAGGCAGGGCGTTAGATATTCTCCTCTAGGCAGGGCATTAGATATTCTCCTCTAGGCAGGGCATTAGATATTCTCCTCTAGGCAGGGCATTAGATATTCTCCTCTAGGCAGGGCATTAGATATTCTCCTCTAGGCAGGGCATTAGATATTCTCCTCTAGGCAGGGCATTAGATATTCTCCTCTAGGCAGGGCATTAGATATTCTCCTCTAGGCAGGGCATTAGATATTCTCCTCTAGGCAGGGCGTTAGATATTCTCCTCTAGGCAGGGTGTTAGATATTCTCCTCTAGGCAGGGCATTAGATATTCTCCTCTAGGCAGGGTGTTAGATATTCTCCTCTAGGCAGGGTATTAAATATTCTCCTCTAGGCAGGGTGTTAGATATTCTCCTCTAGGCAGGGTGTTAGATATTCTCCTCTAGGCAGGGTGTTAGATATTCTCCCCTACTCCACTAGTTCCAAGAGTTATGGTAACATTTGACAGCAGAAGCATATTTTGGGTGACGAAGCAGTTAAGCAATTTATGGACAGCAATAAAGCTTTAGAAACGGTCAAGACAACTAGAAGTGACTTGAATGTGTCATATAGATGGTGTCAGTCCAGCCTGAGTGACAGACTGACATGCCGACTAGACCATGTGATATGAAGTCTAGTAATTCCTATGAGTGTATGAAGTATAGAGTAAACAATTTATCACACTCATCGTGGAATATGGCAAGTTATCTCACTCACCTGCTGTATTTTTACTCACCTTAGGCTTGTGTAAATGTGGGCCCATATGCTCGTAAAGTACTGCTTGTATAAATGTGGACACATGCTCGTAAAGTACTGCTTGTATAAATGTGGGCACATGCTCGTAAAGTAGTGCTTGTATAAATGTGGGCCCATATGCTCGTAAAGTACTGCTTGTATAAATGTGGGCCCATGCTCGTAAAGTACTGCTTGTATAAATGTGGGCCCATGCTCGTAAAGTACTGCTTGTGTAAATGTGGGCCCATGCTCGTAAAGTACTGCTTGTATAAATGTGGGCACATGCTCGTAAAGTAGTGCTTGTATAAATGTGGGCCCATATGCTCGTAAAGTACTGCTTGTATAAATGTGGGCCCATGCTCGTAAAGTACTGCTTGTATAAATGTGGGCCCATGCTCGTAAAGTACTGCTTGTGTAAATGTGGGCCCATGCTCGTAAAGTACTGCTTGTATAAATGTGGGCCCATGCTCGTAAAGTACTGCTTGTATAAATGTGGGCCCATATGCTCGTAAAGTACTGCTTGTAAATGTGGGCCCATGCTCGTAAAGTACTGCTTGTATAAATGTGGGCCCATATGCTCGTAAAGTACTGCTTGTAAATGTGGGCCCATGCTCGTAAAGTACTGCTTGTATAAATGTGGGCACATGCTCGTAAAGTACTGCTTGTATAAATGTGGGCACATGCTCGTAAAGTACTGCTCGTGTAAATGTGGGCCCATGCTCGTAAAGTACTGCTTGTATAAATGTGGGCCCATGCTCGTAAAGTACTGCTTGTATAAATGTGGGCCCATGCTCGTAAAGTAGTGCTTGTGTAAATGTGGGCCCATGCTCGTAAAGTACTGCTTGTATAAATGTGGGCACATGCTCGTAAAGTACTGCTTGTATAAATGTGGGCACATGCTCGTAAAGTACTGCTTGTATAAATGTGGGCCCATGCTCGTAAAGTACTGCTTGTATAAATGTGGGCCCATGCTCGTAAAGTACTGCTTGTATAAATGTGGGCCCATGCTCGTAAAGTACTGCTCGTGTAAATGTGGGCCCATGCTCGTAAAGTACTGCTTGTATAAATGTGGGCCCATGCTCGTAAAGTAGTGCTTGTGTAAATGTGGGCCCATGCTCGTAAAGTACTGCTTGTATAAATGTGGGCACATGCTCGTAAAGTACTGCTTGTATAAATGTGGGCACATGCTCGTAAAGTACTGCTTGTATAAATGTGGGCCCATGCTCGTAAAGTACTGCTTGTATAAATGTGGGCCCATGCTCGTAAAGTACTGCTTGTATAAATGTGGGCCCATGCTCGTAAAGTACTGCTTGTATAAATGTGGGCCCATGCTCGTAAAGTACTACTTGTATAAATGTGGGCCCATGCTCGTAAAGTACTGCTTGTATAAATGTGGGCCCATGCTCGTAAAGTACTGCTTGTATAAATGTGGGCACATGCTCGTAAAGTACTGCTTGTGTATATGTGGGCCTGTGCTCGTAAAGTACTGCTTGTGTAAATGTGGGCCCATGCTCGTAAAGTACTTGCCATATTCCACTCCAACTCTTCGAGTAGTAATATTATTGTGCACAAGTGGGCTATTATATAGTCCAAACAGAGTTCACATATGCACGTATATTATATATTAATACATTAATACATGCACATATGCATGTATACTATATATTAATACATGCACATATGCATGTATAACATGTGCACATATGCACGTACATTATATATTAATGCATGCACCTATGCATGTATACTTTATATTAACATGTGCACATATGCACGTATATTATATATTAATGCATGCACATATGCATGTATATTATATATTAATGCGTATAATACATGCACATGCATGTATACTATATATTAATGCATGCACATATGCATGTATATTATATATTAATACATACACATATGCATGTATATTATATATTAATACATGCACATGCATGTATATTATATATTAATGCATGCACATATGCATGTATATTATATATTAATACATGCACATATCAATACATGTATAATGCATGCACATATGCATGTATACTATATATTAATGCATGCACATATGCATGTATATTATATATTAATACATGTATATTATATTAATACATGTGCATGTATATTGTATATTAATACATGCACGTGCATGCATATTATATATTAATACATGCACGTGCATGCATATTATATATTAATACATGCACATATGCATGTATACTATATATTAATACGTGCACATATGCATGTATATTATATATTAATATTATATATTAATACATGCACATATGCATGTATATTATATATTAATACATGCACATGCACATATATTATATATTAATACATGCACATGCACGCATATTATATATTAATTAATACATGCATGTATATTATGTATACATGCATGTATATTATGTTAATACATGCACATGCATTTTTACTATATATTGATATGTGCACATATGCACGTATAATACATGCACGTATATTACATGCACATGCACGTATATTATATATTAATACATGTACATATGCATGTATAATACATGCACATATGCACGTATATTGTATATTAATGCATTCACATATTGCATATGTGCTCGTAAATGAGCACGTATATTATATATTAATACATGCACATACATGCACGTATATTATATATTAATATATGCATGTATGTAATACATGCACATACATGCATGTATACTATATATTAATACATGCACATGCATGTATACTATATATTAATACATGCACATGCACGTATACTATATATTAATACATGCACATGCATGTATATTATATATTAATACATGCCCAATGACATGCATGTATTATTATATATTAATATGTGCTTAATACATGCACATGCATGTATATTATATATTAATACATGCACATATATGTGACAGGATCTGAGAAAAGGGACCTTTCGTAGAAATTTTGAAAATTGAGTTATTGATGTTAGGACAAATAACACACAATTGCCTATTGAATGGAACAAAAATTAGCTCTTAATTCCATTCTAGACCAAAGATATGAACCTCAGAATGTAAGAGGATTACAGCATTCATTTCGAGAAAATGCGGTTTGAAAGGGTTTGCTTACTAATCTCCGTGCACCTCCGCGCACGCTTAGTTCGATTTCTGAGGTAATAAGAAATGCTTTTTTTGTCTTGTCTACGGAGCAAGGACTACGCTGTGTATGACGTGTACAGGTAACTTTTAAGACCATTGTTAGTGTGCGAGTAACAAAAAAAATAATAATAAAGAGTGAGAAAACACACACGATGTTTATCTAGGTAATGCTCAGCTAGTAGCTAGCTAATGCCCAACCGGTACTTAGCGAATGCTCCACCAGAAGCTAGCGACTGCTCGGCCTGTAGCTAGCGAATGCTCGGCCTGTAGTAGCTTCCTGTGCACTTGGAGACGCCATTATTCACAAACAGTTCTTTTTAACGCGCATTAACGAGGGACTTTCCCCTTTCTAACGAGGGTTTTTTCCCCATTCTTCCGTATACGCAAGCAGTATTCTCTCAATTGCCCTCGCGTTACATACAAACGTAGGTCCGTCCACGTTTGACCAGCCATCTTCTAACAGCACGCTTGCATACAAGGAAGCAAGCAGAAGGTTCAAAACTTCACACAGAGGTAGAGGAAGGATAGTAGATACCTGTAATACCAAAAAAAATATTTTGTCAAAGTATGACTGCTAGACTATTTTTGGTTATAGCACAAAACTGTTTTTTCTACGAAAGGTCCCTTTTCTCAGATCCTATCACATATGCACGTGCATGTATATTATATATTATAAACAAGGAAAAAAAGAAACAAAAATTGGATTGGCTTGCCAAAGAAGAGGAAAAGCAAGCATGTAGAGCCGCCGGATCCAAACCTTTTTCTGGGGGCGATCCCATTCCAGAACCCAGCATCAGAGTGCGACCCGTCAAAGAACAAATTCACACGTGTTACGAAAAATCATAAGAATTATTCACATTTATTGCTCACTTAAAATAATGTGATCAATGATCATGTGATGGTTGAGCCTGTTTTTCAGCCACCAGTTTTCCAATGCGAGGCTCGGTGCCACTCAACACGACAATCATGTCCTTTTCTATTTCAAGCCGATTCCTGTACTTTGTTTTCATTGCAACCATTGTGGGAAACGACTGTTTGCAAAAGTATGACGAAGGATACGGCATTAGGAGCCGTATTGCCTTCTTGGATAGACGTGGATAGGATTGAAGCATATTGCACCAGTAACTGGGCAAAGACACGGATTTGAATAATGATTTTGCTCCGAAATCCTACTGCAGTCTCATGAGCTCCTCTTCGGTGATATCATCATCGGTGATGGCAGCTAATGGTGCGCTGAATGGGTCTCGGGCCACGGTCAATGACTGGACGTTGTAGTGTTCGAACTGATCGATCAGTGACTGAAGATGTTCAGTGATTTTATCAGACATCATGCTCGACTTCGATCTCTTCGGATTCTTCCAGGTGGGTAGAGAGGCACGGGAATAATACGAAACGGTACCAACTCACTTTATCCTTCAACAAAGCCAGTGTGGCAAGAAACCCTTTTATTTCGTCACGGAAGAGCATCAGCACATTGATACGTTCAAAAATATCGCTCAAATAGCACAATTTAGCAAGCCAGTTACTGGACTCCAGCATTGCCACCCATTCATGCTTGTTTTGTTAATGTGAGAACTCTTCCCACTCACCAGCAATGAAAAAGTGCTGTAGATCAGTGTTTGCATTTTACCCGGGTAAAACCTATTTAACCCAACCCAGTTGGTAAAACCTGTGTTTTAGGTATTTCGCCCAGGTTTTACCCCTATTTTACCCGGGTTTTTTACCCAGGTTTTACCCAGGTATTACCCAGTGATATAAAAACACTTATTTGTAGCCCTGTCACAGCCCTGTCCCAGAGCCACAAGTGTCTGGGTGGTGGTGGACACCAGGGCTATTTAAAAGGCAAGCAAATACCACAGGTCATCATTCACTGCTTACAGTTTAGTAAGTGTACTGCAATTACAAAAATGAGAAAGCCCAGAAACTCGTCTTCTGCCACAGGCTCCTGCGAGGACCTCAGGAGATTGACTATTAACTTGCATATCAATTGGACTTTAATCCCATGAACCTTGTTTAAATATTTAAATAAATCATTAAATAAAAAATATATACTCTAGTAGACAACCTTGTCACTTGGTAAATAAATGCTGAGTGAAACACAGCTCCTGTTTTTGTCTAGTTCTTACAGTTGCCATTTATTGAATGTCTTACTTCCTGATTACTACTTCCTGATTACAGAGTTAATTTCTTATAAAGCTCGACGTGCAGCTAAAGATATTGGCATTGTTTCGCACTGTGCGTTCCCTTCCCCATGCAGCAATGTGGTGCAGGCGAACAATAGCCAGTCTTTCAACACATTGTTCTTCATCTTCAGCTGTAGGTCGAGCTTGCTCCTGACGCGATGCTCTTCATCTTCAGCTGTAGATCAAGCTTGCTGCTGGTTAAGAATGGTGGCATTTGTAGCCTCATGCTCCACCTGGTGAACGGCCTGTGTCAGGCGGTCATCAAGCTGTCTCCTTGTGTGACAGAACTCGGCCACACGAGTAATAGCTTGTTGGCAGCTTCACTGGAGCGCCAACATGACTGCTCCCTTTACTCTTCCTGGGCTATGCCAGTACTCATTTACGATAATGGAGCACTGCACAATTTTTTCTCAGTTTTGGTTGTGTTAGTGATTCACAGATAATAGGAAAATTGTTCATAATTTTGACTGTTTTCGGTAGATTTGTGACTGACAATTTTTCATTTTGGTTTACATCATCTGGTGATTTCCCCCAAAAAATATCCACTCAATCTTTTGTTGTGTAGTTTGTTGGTAATGCCACCATGTTGTCTTGTGTAGTTTGCTGGTAATGCCACCATGTTGTCTTGGGGTAGTTTGCTGGTAATGCCACCATGTTGTCTTAGGTAGTTTGTAGATAATGCCACCATGTTGTCTTGTGTAGTTTGCTGGTAATGCCACCATGTTGTCTTGGGGTAGTTTGCTGGTAATGCCACCATGTTGTCTTGTGTAGTTTGTAGATAATGCCACCATGTTGTCTTGTGTAGTTTGTTGGTAACGCCACCATGTTGTCTTGTGTAGTTTGCTGGTAATGCCACCATGTTGTCTTGTGTAATTTGTTGGTAATGCCACCATGTTGTGTTATGTAGTTTGTTGGTAATGCCACCATGTTGTCTTGTGTAGTTTGTTGGTAATGCCACCATGTTGTGTTGTGTAGTTTGTAGATAATGCCAACATGTTGTCTTGTGTAGTTTGCTGGTAATGCCACCATGTTGTCTTGGGGTAGTTTGCTGGTAATGCCACCATGTTGTCTTAGGTAGTTTGTAGATAATGCCACCATGTTGTCTTGTGTAGTTTGCTGGTAATGCCACCATGTTGTCTTGGGGTAGTTTGCTGGTAATGCCACCATGTTGTCTTGTGTAGTTTGTAGATAATGCCACCATGTTGTCTTGTGTAGTTTGTTGGTAACGCCACCATGTTGTCTTGTGTAGTTTGCTGGTAATGCCACCATGTTGTCTTGTGTAATTTGTTGGTAATGCCACCATGTTGTGTTATGTAGTTTGTTGGTAATGCCACCATGTTGTCTTGTGTAGTTTGTTGGTAATGCCACCATGTTGTGTTGTGTAGTTTGTAGATAATGCCAACATGTTGTCTTGTGTAGTTTGCTGGTAATGCCACCATGTTGTCTTGTGTAGTTTGTTGGTAATGCCACCATGTTGTCTTGTGTAGTTTGCTGTAATGCCACCATGTTGTCTTGGGTAGTTTGTTGGTAATGCCACTATGTTGTGTTGTGTAGTTTGTTGGTAATGCCACCATGTTGTCTTGGGTAGTTTACTGGTAATGCCACCATGTTGTGTTGTGTAGTTTGCTGGTAATGCCACCATGTTGTATTGTGTAGTTTGCTGGTAATGCCACCATGTTGTCTTGTGTAGTTTGTTGGTAATGCCACCATGTTGTCTTGTTGGTAATGCCACCATGTTGTGTTGTATCGTTTGTTGGTAATGCCACCATGTTGTCTTGTTGGTAATGCCACCATGTTGTCTTGTTGGTAATGCCACCATGTTGTGTTGTATCGTTTGTTGGTAATGCCACCATGTTGTCTTGTTGGTAATGCCACCATGTTGTGTTGTATCGTTTGTTGGTAATGCCACCATGTTGTGTTGTTTGTGTCATTGAGAATGTGTGTGCACGCTTTTTTCCCTAAACAAAATGGCCACCGACAATGCAATATCATAAAAAGAGCCATTGCAAAAGATCAATTTTGGCTGAAAACCTTCTTTGGGTAGTTTCGAAAGGTCACGCAAAGTTTGACCTGGATAGGCTCGCAGGTTCCTGAGAAATAAGCGGCCATACCATATAGAAAGAAACAGAGGATACTACTCTATATTAAGGTGTATTATATTCAGTATGTGTGTGTGTGTGTGTAGACGACGGATCATTCCTGGCCCTGTGTTACTCTCCTCACTGGACTGTATCGGCGTACACAATGGATGTGGTTACTCGTGTTGTCCTGACAACCACCGAAGAGGCAGAGGAGGAGAAGCAGAAAGAAGAGATCGAAGAGATTGGCTCCATGATCATAGAGTCCCTTCTTATCAGAGAACACTTGGACCGGCCTGAGGACGAGTTACCATTGAAGGTGAGAGCGACCATCTAATTGGTGAGGTTTTGAATGAGGTTCTAGCGAAAATAGGATGGTAACTGTTACAATCTCGACCGTTGGTTTGCTTTTATCAGCAAGCCATGAATATTTATCATGGGTTTGGAAAATACACTCAATCTGTAAAGTGGTATTAAACACATGTTGTTTGTTGCTTGTTGCTTGTTGTTGTTGTTGCAGGTGTTGTTGTCTAGCCTGACGTTGCTTGCCTCCCGCTCTAGTCTGAGTGAGTCGGCTCTAGATGCACTCCTCGGTATTCTTCCAGGCCTTAGTGGTGAGTTGCGAGTTGGAGATAATAGGGGAGGGGGTGATGGGGAATAGACGGGATGTGGTCACATACTGTAATATTGTAAGAGGAAATGGGCAGAGAGAGAGAGGTGCGCAATGATACCGAGGGGGAGGGGGAGGGGACACAGCACACTGAGGGGGAGGGGACACAGCACACTGAGGGGGGGGGAGAGAGAACACGGCACACTGAGGGAGGAGGGGGGGGGGGAGAAGAAGGAAACTTGCAAGGTTAAAGGTCACAGCATGCTATAGCTTCTGGCTGCCCTCCTCATCTTCCTTGTCTCCCCCGACAGGTCCTCAGGCAGTGATCGTCTGTCAAGCTCTGGCCTCCATAGCTGCACATGCCCCAGGCACATGGAGTCATGTGACACCCACACTGCTCGACTACCTGGCGGCCGAGGTGGACCAACACCACAGAATCATAGTGAGGGCAGACTCCAGGATTAGTAGCAACAACAGCAACAACAAGTCAACATGGTCTCTGACTCTTTTTGTTTGTGTATTCTCAAGTTGCCATGAACTCGACGTGTACTTATTTGCCCAGAATGTAGGCTGCTGCAAGTTTCCTTTCAGTTAAGAGATGCGTCTTATAACCACAGATCACATTAGGTCCAACAGTGGACATTTCTGAAGCTGCACTATTGAGTTGGGTGTGTGTCTATAGCTACAACCAGCAAGAAGCATTTGAGATTTGAGCTCCACCACTAGCTTCAAGCTGCTGTTGGTGGTTGTTGCTGTTGTTGTTGCTGTTGTTGTTGTTACCACACAACTATTAATCCAACTATTATTATTATTACTATTATTCTTATTACTATTACTATTATGATGTGCTGAAATCCAAATGCAGAGAATCTCATTCTACCCACATCTTCTTCAAGACCAGTGATCTAGCTATGGGCTCTGTACGGTAGCTATGGCTTAGCCTCCCTCTTCTGTATGGTAGCTATGGCTTAGCCAGTCTCTATATGATAGCTACATGGCTTAGCCTGCCTCTATATGATAGCTATGGCTTCACCTGCCTCTATATGATAGCTATGGCTTCACCTGCCTCTATATGGTAGCTATGGCTTAGCCTGCCTCTATATGATAGCTATGGCTTAGCCTGCCTCTATATGGTAGCTATGGCTTAGCCTGCTTCTATATGGTAGCTATGGCTTAGCCTGCCTCTATATGGTAGCTATGGCTTAGCCTGCCTCTATATGATAGCTATGGCTTAGCCTGCCTCTATATGATAACTATGGCTTAGCCAGCCTCTATATGGTAGCTATGGCTTAGCCTGCCTCTATATGGTAGCTATGGCTTAGCCTGCCTCTATATGATAACTATGGCTTAGCCAGCCTCTATATGGTAGCTATGGCTTAGACTGCCGCTATATGGTAGCTATGGCTTAGCCTGCCTCTATATGATAGCTATGGCTTAGCCTGCCTCTATATGATAGCTACATGGCTTAGCCTGCCTCTATATGGTAGCTATGGCTTAGCCTGCCTCTATATGATAGCTACATGGTTTAGCCTGCCTCTATATGATAGCTACATGGCTTAGCCTGCCTCTATATGATAGCTACATGGCTTAGCCTGCCTCTATATGATAGCTATGGCTTAGCCTGCCTCTGTACGATGTTAATAAGGGGTTGGCTTATATACAGGAAAAACAACAATGCACTGCAGAGCTTATCAGATCTGGGGCTGCCATGACCTATACCCTGGTGTTGTGTGACCTATACCCTGGTGTGGTGTGACCTATACTCTGGTGTGGTGTGACCTATACCCTGGTGTGGTGCGACCTATGCCCTGGTGTGGTGTGACCTATACCCTGACCTATACCCTGGTGTGGTGTGACCTATACCCTGGTGTTGTGTGACCTATACTCTGGTGTTGTGTGACCTACACCCTGGTGTGGTGTGACCTATACCCTGACCTACACCCTGGTGTGGTGTGACCTATGCCCTGGTGTGGTGTGACCTATACCCTGGTGTTGTGTGACCTATACCCTGGTGTGGTATGACCTATACCCTGGTGTGGTGTGACCTATACTCTGGTGTTGTGTGACCTACACCCTGGTGTGGTATGACCTATACCCTGGTGTGGTGCGACCTATACCCTGGTGTGGTGTGACCTATGCCCTGGTGTGGTGCCACCTATACCCTGGTGTGGTGCGACCTATGCCCTGGTGTGGTGCGACCTATACCCTGGTGTGGTGCGACCTATACCCTGGTGTGGTGCGACCTATACCCTGGTGTTGTGTGACCTATGCCCTGGTGTGGTGTGACCTATACCCTGACCTATACCCTGGTGTTGTGTGACCTATACCCTGGTGTTGTGTGACCTATACTCTGGTGTGGTGCGACCTATACTCTGGTGTTTTGTGACCTATACTCTGGTGTTGTGTGACCTACACCCTGGTGTTGTGTGACCTATACCCTGGTGTGGTGTGACCCACACCCTGGTGTGGTGCGACCTATACCCTGGTGTGGTGTGACCTACACCCTGGTGTGGTGTGACCTATACCCTGGTGTGGTGTGACCTATACCCTGGTGTTGTGTGACCTATACCCTGGTGTGGTGCGACCTATACCCTGGTGTGGTGTGACCTATACCCTGGTGTGGTGTGACCTACACCCTGGTGTGGTGTGACCTATACCCTGGTGTGGTGTGACCTACACCCTGGTGTTGTGTGACCTATACCCTGGTGTGGTGCGACCTATACCCTCGTGTAGCGCGCGACCTAAGCCCTAGTGTGACCTATACCCTCATGTGATGCGATCTTACTACACCCAGGTGCGACCTATATGCCTTCACTGCCATTGTGACGGCTGAGAGATCTCCCCCTATGGGTGCAGGTACCTTGAGCAGTGACCTTCTGTGTACAGGAGACAGTGATGCATGCGTAGATGGAGAAAGTGTGTGTGTAGACTTCCATAACAAGCACAAACATACCTAACATTGCACACACACGGCATAGCAGCAACATGTTCGTGGAGCACATGTACCTCGTGCCACGTGGGGTTAACGTACAGGTTGCTTTTTCTGGCGGCCCATGGCTCAGTGACTCTTGAAAAGTCTTGAGACAGAGAAGTATCTAAATGTCCGTCGACTGGATCTGTTTGGTTGGTGCAGAACCTAATAAGAACCTGAGGTATGCTTGGCTGAGATTGCCATAATTAGAGAAAACTATTTTTACTGCTCCATCCTGCTGCATTGAGAGGACTAGGAGCCTTCGCTGAATAGATGTAATAAATTATTGGATTTGTCTTCAAGGTCTTGTATATCCACTATATATATATATATATATATCTCCTTTCTCCCACCCCTCGTAACTTGAGTACCTTAAGTCAATTTATTTATATATAACAATTTTACTATATACCAGAATACTCCAAGGAATTGCATCCGCTTCTAAATATAATAGAACATGAAATGGTAAAGATCATCAATGCAATAACCACACTTGTGTGAGCAATATTAAGCCTAGCTGACAGATTAAAAGTAATGCTGCTGCAAAGAATTGTTTTTTCTTGACATGCTTACTTTCACTAAACCAGCTAAACATACAAGTATTTGTGTGTGGGGGTGTTGTTGCTGCTGTGTTGTGTGTGTGTGTTGTTGCTGGTGTGTTGTGTGTGATGTTGCTGCTGTGTTGTGTGTGTGTTGTTGCTGTGTGTGTGTAGTTTGTGAACAATAATGTCTTCCGTGGCAGGTTAGATCTGGAGTTATCTTGAGAAACTATTACAAGGTTCTTGAAGGAGGAAACAAAGCATTGGCCTATCAATAGAGAAAGGAAACAAGTTTACCTCTGTGGACCACAAATATGTAAAAGACCCTTTACCTTTTATAATAATGTACACCAATATTATACTGCATTTTGTTTTAAAAGGTAAAGGGTCCTCTAATGATTGTGGTCACATTGATAAATGGTCGCATTGATAAATTATTCTTTCTTTGCATTTTTGACGAGGCGAATCAGTGACAGTATGCTTCATGTTTGTCTTGTGTGTGTGTATGTGTGTGTGTGTGCAGCTGCCAGTGAGCACGGTGTTGATGCAGCTGCACCAGGGGGAGGCGGACAGTGCTGAGAGGCTCTCCTTTGGCGAGAATGTGTCTCCTTCTCTCCTTTCTCATGTGTGGGGACTCAACCATCCCTCCAGACTCTGGGTCAGCTACAAGGTAGCCAGGAGAGCTTCCATGATGGTAAGGGGTTGGGCATCTAGGGGGTGAGAGCAGGGAGAAGGGTGTGGCATCTAGGGGGTGAGAGGAGGAGGAGAGTGGGGCATCTAGGGGGTGAGAGGAGGAGGAGAGTGGGGCATCTAGGGGGTGAGAGGAGGAGAAGGGTGTGGCGTGAGAGGAGGGTGTGACATCTAGGGGTGAGAGGAGGGAGAAGGGTGTGGCATCTAGGGGTGAGAGGAGGGTGTGGCATCTAGGGGGTGAGAGGAGGGTGTGGCATCTAGGGGTTGAGAGGAGGGTGTGGCATCTAGGGGTGAGAGGAGGGTGTGGCATCTAGGGGTGAGAGGAGGGTGTGGCATCTAGGGGTTGAGAGGGGGTGTGACATCTAGGGGGTGAGAGGAGGGTGTGGCATCTAGGGGTTGAGAGGAGGGTGTGGCATCTAGGGGGTGAGAGGAGGGTGGGGCATCTAGGGGGTGAGAGGAGGGTGTGGCATCTAGGGGGTGAGAGGAGGGTGTGGCATCTAGGGGGTGAGAGGAGGAGAAGGGTGGGACATATAGAGAGTGAGAGGATAGAGAGGTGGGTCATACATGTATGTGGTTTGGGGTGGATGAGTTATGAGTGGGTTTTGTGGAGGTGATTCTGGTGGGGAAAGTGATGGAATGATATGGAGTGAGTGTGGGGAGGGGGGAAGGTGTGGTGGTGAGTATGTAGGTGTGACTCGAGTAGAGAGGTCAGAGTGAGGAGTGCTTGGAGGTGGTGAGTAGAGGTGATGGTATGGTTGGGGTGGCAGTAAGGCCACTTTATGCACACTACATGTACATGTAATGAAGGTATACATGCATATACATGGTATCTAATCCCACCATTAAAAAAAAAAGGTGAGTCAGTTCAATGCATACATGTACATCTATATATACACACATACACTGTGTATACATAACATTTACATACACACAAACATGTGTATGTATAATACATGCATGCATCTACATGTACTTACACACATGTGGGTATGCGTACATGCATGCATCTATATATACAACTATGCACACATACATGTTATGCATGCATACATGCATCTACATTATGTACATACACACATACATGTGTATGCACATGATGATGTACATTATGTCTACACATGTGTGTGCCATTTAGGGTTGTCATGAGCTGGCTGAGTCCATCTACTTCAAGCTGTCTAGAGTGGTGGGTTCTGTACATACAAGTAGACTCCATAGAGAGGCATATATTCAAGGTTACGGTTTTCATAATTAGAATGCAATCCACAAACAGGTAGGGATGTAGGGTACAGAACAAGGGGTGTGGCTTCCACTACATACTATGAAATTCCACAAATTATTCTGTTAGTCACCATCACCATCTGCAAATATTTAATGCCTCGAAAATATCCTTGCATGTGGTATAGTGAACACGGTAGCACCCATTTAAAGATGGGGTTCATTATCAGATTTTACCAAAGTAAGGGAGCAACAGCAAAGAACTATCAAATTTCAAAGGGGGGGGGGGCAGCTGGCTTCTAAAAGACTATGCAGTCCATAGTTTGTTGGACTTGTTTTTATTCTCTTCCTATTTTTCCCCTCCGGTTTATTTGCATGTGCAGGTCACTAGGGTCAAGTTTCGTAACTGGCTGAATGCCCTCTATCAGTTCTCTCTGGCGCAAGGTCTCATAGCATCCTCCTTCCCTTCACCCTCTTCCTCCACTGTTTCCATGGCTGACCTGATCCCTTCCCTGTCCAAAGCGTCGGCCATCATCTACAACACTATCATGCTAGTGAAGGTGAGCACCATTTAAAATGACCAATGTAGAGCGAACGACTTACCCACGGTCCTCTCCCCCATTTTATATCTTGCTTGTTCTCTTTTCTCTCTAGGCATCTGATTTCTCCTCTTTCCCAGGAAGTTTCCTCCGTGTCTTCTCCAGCTGGCTCAATGCCCACTGCCAGCTGCTTGCTACCTGCATTAGCTTCTATACGCTACCACCACCCACCAGTAGCCATAGTAACTTCTTTGAAAATAAGGTACACTGTCTTTATACATGTATACCTGCAACTTGGCATCTTAGCAGCCCTGCCTCTGCCAAAGTCAGAGAGGATATCAGCGCCAAACAAATGCTATTCTAAATGATGGACATCCTATTATGCTTGCATAAGTGGCCTTTTCAGTGAGCAGAACTTCACACCGTGTGGGATGTGTTCCTAGCAAAGAGTCTTTATAACGACAGTGAAATGGTTGCTTAATCCTCGAGGAGTAGGAGTGCTAGACGACCAGACTATATAGCTGTGTGTGTGTGCGCGCGTGATCAGAAGTGTTTCAATTTCAACTGAACATGGTTGTCAAACATGAAAGGAAATGAGACCCATGACCAGCTCGATGACCCTTTACCATATTTAATTATGTACACCAATCAAGCAAGTCTATGAAGCATGCACAGTGCAGGGTACAGATATGTCTCCTGTGGGCTCTAGTTTATTGTTTGTTTGTTGTGCAGCTTCGTATGTGCGTGGTCCAGTTTCAGAACGTGTCGGAGCAGTTTTCTGATCTCTATTCTTCGTTGTTTGATGCCGACCCTTCTACTCTCAACTACATCTCCCTGTATCCATTGTCATAGTGATGCTGTAAATGATAATCACTCCAGGCATTTCTGCAAGAGAAGAGGCCTGTGCATGCAGTATCTCAGGTCTGTAGACAGATGTCCACATGTCCTTGTGGAGAGCTTTAGTTGATTCAACGTTTGAGTGTGTCTTTACTTTAGAGCTCCATAGCCTCCTCGTGCTTCATGGCTAGCAATATTTTTAAACCGCTCTGTCCGTGTACTTTCTTTGAGCACTAAATTTGATGGTATACATATGTACATCCAGCAGGCAGTACCTACCAGTTGCAGGCACCACAATGAGGACCTCGTGTTGGCTCCATTTTATGTGAACATAATCTTGGGCTTGAGGAGACAATGGCTACCGATCTAGTGATGACAAAAAGAGAGAGGAATTTTAGAATGAATAAATATGAATGTGTGGCTTGATGCACGAAGCAAGCATGCTGAGTCACATGCCCTTTTTAGTTTTTTTATGCACATTTCAAAAGATGCTATATGCGATGTAGGGTATACTGGTTACTGGTTAGGGGGGTTAGGGGGGAAATAACAATGATAATGATATTAATTTAATGATGATGATGATGATGATGGTGGTGGTGGTGGTGGTGGTGGTGGCGGCGGCGACGGCGGCGGCGACGACCACGACCACGACGATAATGATGATGATGATGGTAATGAGTTGTAGCATTAAGGGGCATGAGGCTATTTGAAAATCCATATATCTATGGTGCATGTATATATGCATGTGTATTATACTCTATCCCACCTCTGATTTAAGATAATTCTGGCAACTGACGGTACACACTGACTGAGTTCAGTGCATTTTTTTCTTAATTATTTTATAATCAATGATTACAGAATCAACAACAATAAATACATGTTTGGTGTATTTAAATATGTTGCTTTGGCACTGTATGCCAATACTGGTATGTTTCCTTGACTGAAGATGGAAATTGTTCAGATTGCAGCAATCGTGTTTGCTCATGGCCAGCGTAATATCATCCATTAGTCTCTCGCGGAGGCCACTGGTAAGTCCTGGCAAGGTGAGCACGCCCATTACGGATGCTCCAGTTGGACAGGCGGAGATCGCGGATAGCTTCAACACCAGCTATCTCCTTGGGAAGGCGTGCAGGGCTGTCTTCCAGAACTCACAGGTGGTAATTATAAGTGCTTCATCCTGTGAATGTATCTACTAGAATATGTGCCTTTATATCTGCATGAAGTATAGGTTTATGAAGTACCGGGTTTATATCTGCATGAAGTATAGGTTTATGAAGTACCAGGTTTATATCTGCATGAAATACCGGTTTATGAAGTACCAGGTTTATATCTGCATGAACAGGTTTATATCTGCATGAACGGGCTTATATCTGCATGAACAGGTTTATATCTGCATGAACAGGTTTATATCTGCATGAACAGGTTTATATCTGCATGAACAGGTTTATATCTGCATGAACAGGTTTATATCTGCATGAACAGGTTTATATCTGCATGAACAGGTTTATATCTGCATGAACAGGTTTATATCGGCATGAACAGGCTTATATCTGCATGAACAGGTTTATATCTGCATGAACAGGTTTATATCTGCATGAACAGGTTTATATCTGCATGAACAGGCTTATATCTGCATGAACAGGTTTATATCTGCATGAACAGGTTTATATCTGCATGAACAGGTTTATATCTGCATGAACAGGTTTATATCTGCATGAACAGGTTTATATCTGCATGAAAGGCTTATATCTGCATGAACAGGCTTATATCTGCATGAACAGGTTTATATCTGCATGAACAGGTTTATATCTGCATGAACAGGTTTATATCTGCATGAACAGGTTTATATCTTCATGAACAGGTTTATATCTGCATGAACAGGCTTATATCTGCATGAACAGGTTTATATCTGCATGAACAGGTTTATATCTGCATGAACAGGTTTATATCTGCATGAACAGGCTTATATCTGCATGACAGGCTTATATCTGCATGAACAGGTTTATATCTGCATGAACAGGTTTATATCTGCATGAACAGGTTTATATCTGCATGAACAGGTTTATATCTGCATGAAAGGCTTATATCTGCATGAACAGGCTTATATCTGCATGAACAGGCTTATATCTGCATGAACAGGTTTATATCAGCATAAACAGGTTTATATCTGCATGAACAGGTTTATATCTGCATGAACAGGCTTATATCTGCATGAACAGGTTTATATCTGCATGAACAGGTTTATATCTGCATGAACAGGTTTATATCTGCATGAACAGGTTTATATCTGCATGAACAGGTTTATATCTGCATGAACAGGTTTATATCTGCATGAACAGGTTTATATCTGCATGAACAGGCTTATATCTGCATGAACAGGTTTATATCTGCATGAACAGGTTTATGTTTGTAGCAAGTATGTGATAATGTTGTGCATGTCCTCTTGATCTGATCGTGTTAGTGTCCCTCACCTCCCCATCAGCCCCTCACCTCCCCATCATCCGCAAGTCTGTGGGTTGTCCCCACTTATTGTGCTACACAGCAGGCACTGTACCCCCCCCCCCCCCCCCCCCCACAGAGTCTCTTTCATCATTTCATCATGCATTTCTTCAGTCCAGCCACTCCTATATAGCTCAACTTCCTCATGCTTTTATCTCAACAAGGAAGTGCTTTAGTTGGCAGCATTTCCTCTGCGTTGTAGTCCCTTTCCTCCTGAGAAGTAAATTTTGGGGTTGATATACAAACTTATTTTTCATTTTGGCCCCTGACTGGTCACAGATTGTCATTCTGGTTCTATTGTTGTTCAGGTTGTGTCCACTTCCATCCAGTCTCTGCCTTTTGGAGACAAGGTAAGGCTTCTCTATGAATGCCCCTCATTATTATGGGATCCACCCAGCAGAGGGACAAGCGCTTCTTAATCCTGCTTCCTTTTCCAGTAGCAACAATAGTACTAACAAAGATGACAAGCGCTTCTTAATCCTGCTTCCTTTTCCAGTAGCAACAATAGTACTAACAAAGATTACTATAAGATTACTAATAGGTTACAGGGACCTCAAGCCACTAAATTGCTGCATTTATTATTATTTTTATTATTATTATTATTATTATTATTATTATTATTATTATTATTATTATTATTATTATTATTATTATTATTTTCATTTTCATTATTATTATTATTACAGTATTATTATTATTATTATTATTATTATTATTATTATTATTATTATTATTATTATTATTATTATTATTATTACTATTATTATTTATTATTATATTTATTTTTTATTTTTTATTGTTTGTTGTTATTATTGTTATTAATTATATTTTTTATTGGCAATAATTTATTAGCAATAACAACAACAATAATAATAGTAATTTTTTTTTTTTATTGTTGCTATTAGATATTGTTACAAGTATTGTTAATAGTAATATTATATTTATCATTATTATTATCATTATTATTATTAGTAGTAGTAGTAGTGCTATTGTTGTTGTTGTTATTATTATTGCTATTAGATTATTGCTATTAGATTATTATTACAAATAGTATTATAATTATTACCATTTATCATTATTTAGTAGTAGTAGTCCATTGTTGTTGTTGCTATTATTGTTGTTATTATTATTATTATTATTATTATTATTATTATTATTATTATTATTATTATTATTATTATTATTATTATTATTATTATTATTATTATTATTATTATTATATTGATAGGGTTTCGGGGTTTCGTTCGTTTAGGGGGGGCAGCCCCCCCTCCCCCCTTCCTTAAAATCGAGAGTCCTCCAGTTGCCCCCCCCCCCCCCCCCCTTGGATAAATGAAACCCTGATTGCTATTATTAAATAGCGTTACTGCAATTGTTATTAATTTGTATCCGGCAGATTCATTGTTGAAGAATTCTGTTTGTCTGTCCGTCCCATACCCTGGACGTTTGCTCTGTACACGATTGTTTATGTAGCACGCCACCACACTCATCGAGTGCTCAAGAATGATCCTTCGTGTGCCGATACAGCTGCCCAAGTACTTCTTCACCTCCTCGCAAGTCACAAGTATCAAGGTGAACTACTCTCCCTCCTCTTCATTACTCTTTGCCGAGTGTTACAAGCATCAAATTAGTCCAGCATGTATACATTTTTGTGGGTTTTTAGGTGTCTACTCTCAATAAACGTGAGGATTTTCTAATAATAATTAAATAATAAAAGCCTCTAATTAGTGGTGAACTAAATGGTGAACTAAATTTAAAATAAACTTTGTTATTTTCATGTGCAGCTGGCCTTGTCTCCGCCCCCTCCAGCTGCCGGTGGCCAGCACGTTGTCTCTCTCAGCCTCAATGCTCACCTCGCGCTCATGGTGGAGGGCGTGGTGGAACACTCCGGATGTGGTGTGTTGGGATAATATACTACATTATGCAGACAATTTTTCTGTTTATATGTGTGTGTGTGTGTGTGTGTGTGTGTGCTTCTTGGTTGCTATGGTTGCTTGCCAAGCAGGCTAGTTGATTAATTGGCATATTAGAAGTATGTAAAATGACAATGAGAAAAATCACCCATTTTGAGGCTCATGTGTGCATGCAGTATTGCTTTGGCTGGATTTAAAAAGTGATCGCTCAGAGAGGATGGCTCAGAGAGGATAGTGTTGGGAAAAGGAAGGGAAGGAGAAAGGGAGATGGCAGGAAGGGGAGGGATAGGAGGAGTCAGAACGAGGAGGGAGAGAGGCCAAGGGAAATGATGGGGCAAGCAATGAGAACAATTAGTTTGGCTTTAAGGCAGGTTATAATGGTGGGGCAAGCAGTGAGGACAATTAGTTTGGCTTTAAGGCAGGTTATAATGGCAGTGAGGACAATTAGTTTGGCTTTAAGGCAGGTTATAATGGTGGGTCAAGCAGTGAGGACAATTAGTTTGGCTTTAAGGCAGGTTATAATGGCAGTGAGGACAATTAGTTTGGCTTTAAGGCAGGTTATAATGGCAGTGAGGACAATTAGTTTGGCTTTAAGGCAGGTTATAATGTGGGTCAAGCAGTGAGGACAATTAGTTTGGCTTTAAGGAAGGTTATAATGGTGGGGCAAGCAGTGAGAACAATTAGTTTGGCTTTAAGGCAGGTTATAATGGTGGGGCAAGCAGTGAGGACAATTAGTTTGGCTTTAAGGCAGGTTATAATGGTGGAGCAAGTAGTGAGAACAATTAGTTTGGCTTTAAGGCAGGTTATAATGGTGGGTCAAGCAGTGAGGACAATTAGTTTGGCTTTAAGGCAGGTTATAATGGTGGGGCAAGCAGTGAGAACAATTAGTTTGGCTTTGAGGCAGGTTATAATGGTGTGTCAAGCAGTGAGGACAATTAGTTTGGCTTTAAGCAGGTTATAATGGTGGGTCAAGCAATTAGTTTGGCTTTAAGGCAGGTTATAATGGTGGGGCAAGCAGTGAGAACAATTAGTTTGGCTTTGAGGCAGGTTATAATGGTGTGTCAAGCAGTGAGGACAATTAGTTTGGCTTTAAGGCAGGTTATAATGGTGGGTCAAGCAGTGAGAACAATTAGTTTGGCTTTAAGGCAGGTTATAATGGCAGTTAGAACAATTAGTTTGGCTTTGAGGCAGGTTATAATGGTGGGTCAAGCAGTGAGGACAATTAGTTTGGCTTTAAGGCAGGTTATAATGGTGGGGCAAGCAGTGAGGACAATTAGTTTGGCTTTAAGGCATGTTATAATGGTGGGTCAAGCAGTGAGGACAATTAGTTTGGCTTTAAGGCAGGTTATAATGGTGGGTCAAGCAGTGAGGACAATTAGTTTGGCTTTAAGGCAGGTTATAATGGTGGGGCAAGCAGTGAGAACAATTAGTTTGGCTTTGAGGCAGGTTATAATGGTGTGTCAAGCAGTGAGGACAATTAGTTTGGCTTTAAGGCAGGTTATAATGGTGGGGCAAGCAGTGAGAACAATTAGTTTGGCTTTGAGGCAGGTTATAATGGTGGGTCAAGCAGTGAGGACAATTAGTTTGGCTTTAAGGCAGGTTATAATGGTGGGTCAAGCAGTGAGGACAATTAGTTTGGCTTTAAGGCAGGTTATAATGGTGGGGCAAGTAGTGAGAACAATTAGTTTGGCTTTAAGGCAGGTTATAATGGTGGGTCAAGCAGTGAGGACAATTAGTTTGGCTTTAAGGCAGGTTATAATGGTGGGGCAAGTAGTGAGAACAATTAGTTTGGCTTTAAGGCAGGTTATAAAGGTGGGTCAAGCAGTGAGGACAATTAGTTTGGCTTTAAGGCAGGTTATAATAGTGGGTCAAGCAGTGAGGACAATTAGTTGGGCTTTAAGGCAGGTTATAATGGTGGGGCAAGTAGTGAGAACAATTAGTTTGGCTTTAAGGCAGGTTATAATGGTGGGGCAAGCAATGAGAACAATTAGTTTGGCTTTAAGGCAGGTTATAATGGCAGTGAGGACAATTAGTTTGGCTTTAAGGCAGGTTATAATGGCAGTGAGGACAATTAGTTTGGCTTTAAGGCAGGTTATAATGTCACTTCACACCACTTGAGTAGAATTAGATTCTATTCAAGTGATGCAATGTGATGCGTTCAATATCATGATAAGAAGTTGCCTATTGTGAACCAGCTTTAAGACACCGAAGTAAGTGGAGATGAAGTGTTGATGTACATGTGTTCAGAGCAACTGCTTAGACTTCTGAGATAGAGGAGAAGCTCTCCACACATCTGCCTCTTAGCTCCATTGCAGAGTAATGGAATATGATGTAGTTAAATTTGCTGGTTGTAACCTTCACTCTCATTTAGACACAACTCGAATTAATTGCTCTCTCTAATTGTATGCTCTATAGAGCTGTTCAGGTCTCCAGCTGCAGTCTATGTCCAAGTCATCCCCAAGCTGGAAAAACTCCACCACAGCACTATGAAGGTATGCTATATCCGTGAATCATCCACCATGTAGGCGTCCGTGGGAATTCAACATCCACCCTCAACATCACCCGAAATGGGTGTGTCAGCACTGGACCCATGCCGGGTCTTTGCTAAGTTACAACCGCGTTTTAATCCACACTATAATATAGGTGGCACACTACGTGCGTGTGCCCTCTACTCTGCTGGTTTGTGGCAGCAAACGGCTTTAGCTTCTACTCTTCTAAAGCTGGTTGTTCAGGTTCACTGAATATTCAACCAAGTCTGTGACTTTGTCGCCACCCAGGCCTTTAGTGCATCGTCCTCATCGCTAAACATCATTGCTGTGTTGTCAAGGCCACCCAGGCCTTTAGGCTTTTAGTGTATCGACCTCATCGCTAATGACATCATTGCTGTGTTGTCAAGGCCACCCAGACCTTTAGTGCATTGTCCTTGTCGCTAATGTCATCATTGCTGTTGATGTTAAGGTCACCCCTTATGTAGTCTCCATTTATTTGGGCCCTTGATCTGGATAACCTGTACCCATCCATTGCTGAAATCACAGCTGCTTACTTGGTGCTGGCCTCGTATGGGGACTGCAGTCCATATTACATAACTGTGAAGTAATACCATTAGAGCATGTCGTTAATTTTGAAGGCGTGGCCAGCCTGAAAACCTGTAAACTCTGGTCATTGAAGGCTCTTGATGTGTAGCGCACAAATAAATATTCCCGCACTGTTGTTACAAGCCATCTTTGTCATGGTACCTCGCTGTGGTGGGTCTCAAGATCGCTGGGAAAAACATTGGGTGTGCACATGCTCTCTCCTGGCATCACTGTATATGGCTATGCACATGCTCTCTCCTGGCATCACTGTATATGGCTGTACACATGCTCTCTCCTGGCATCACTGTATATGGCTGTGCACATGCTCTCTCCTGGCATCACTGTATATGGCTGTGCACATGCTCTCTCCTGGCATCACTGTATATGGCTATGCACATGCTCTCTCCTGGCATCACTGTATATGGCTATGCACATGCTCTCTCCTGGCATCACTGTATATGGCTATGCACATGCTCTCTCCTGGCATCACTGTATATGGCTATGCACATGCTCTCTCCTGGCATCACTGTATATGGCTATGCACATGCTCTCTCCTGGCATCACTGTATATGGCTGTGCACATGCTCTCTCCTGGCATCACTGTGTGTGGCTATGCACATGCTCTCTCCTGGCATCACTGTATATGGCTATGCACATGCTGGCATCACTGTATATGGCTGTGCACATGCTCTCTCCTGGCATCACTGTATATGGCTATGCACATGCTCTCTCCTGGCATCACTGTATATGGCTATGCACATGCTCTCTCCTGGCATCACTGTATATGACTATGCACATGCTCTCTCCTGGCATCACTGTATATGGCTATGCACATGCTCTCTCCTGGCATCACTGTATATGGCTGTGCACATGCTCTCTCCTGGCATCACTGTATATGGCTGTGCACATGCTCTCTCCTGGCATCACTGTATATGGCTGTGCACATGCTCTCTCCTGGCATCACTGTATATGGCTGTGCACATGCTCTCTCCTGGCATCACTGTATATGGCTATGCACATGCTCTCTCCTGGCATCACTGTATATGGATATGCACATGCTCTCTCCTGGCATCACTGTATATGGGTGTGCACATGCTCTCTCCTGGTATATGACTATGCACATGCTCTCTCCTGGCATCACTGTATATGGCTGTGCACATGCTCTCTCCTGGCATCACTGTATATGGCTATGCACATGCTGGCATCACTGTATATGGCTATGCACATGCTCTCTCCTGGCATCACTGTATATGGCTATGCACATGCTCTCTCCTGGCATCACTGTATATAGCTATGCACATGCTCTCTCCTGGCATCACTGTATATGGATGTGCACATGCTCTCTCCTGGCATCACTGTATATGGCTATGCACATGCTCTCTCCTGGCACCACTGTATATGGCTATGCACATGCTCTCTCCTGGCATCACTGTATATGGCTATGCACATGCTCTCTCCTGGCATTACTGTATATGGCTATGCACATGCTCTCTCCTGGCATCACTGTATATGGCTATGCACATGCTCTCTCCTGGCATCACTGTATATGGATGTGCACATGCTCTCTCCTGGCATCACTGTATATGGCTGTGCACATGCTCTCTCCTGCATCACTGTATATGGCTATGCACATGCTCTCTACTGGCACCACTGTATATGGCTGTGCACATGCTCTCTCCTGGCATCACTGTATATGGCTATGCACAAGCTCTCTCCTGGCATCACTGTATATGGCTATGCACATGCTCTCTCCTGGCATCACTGTATATGGCTATGCACATGCTCTCTCCTGGCATCACTGTATATGGCTATGCACATGCTCTCTTCTGGCATCACTGTATTTGGCTATGCACATGCTCTCTCCTGGCATCACTGTATATGGCTATGCACATGCTCTCTCCTGGCATCACTGTATATGGCTATGCACATGCTCTCTCCTGGCATCACTGTATATGGCTATGCACATGCTCTCTCCTGGCATCACTGTATATGAATGTGCACATGCTCTCTCCTGGCATCACTGTATATGGCTATGCACATGCTCTCTCCTGGCATCACTGTATATGGATATGCACATGCTCTCTCCTGGCATCACTGTATATGGCTATGCACATGCTCTCTCCTGGCATCACTGTATATGGCTATGCACATGCTCTCTCCTGGCATCACTGTATATGGCTGTGCACATGCTCTCTCCTGGCATCACTGTGTGTGGCTATGCACATGCTCTCTCCTGGCATCACTGTATATGGCTATGCACATGCTGGCATCACTGTATATGGCTGTGCACATGCTCTCTCCTGGCATCACTGTATATGGCTATGCACATGCTCTCTCCTGGCATCACTGTATATGGCTATGCACATGCTCTCTCCTGGCATCACTGTATATGACTATGCACATGCTCTCTCCTGGCATCACTGTATATGGCTATGCACATGCTCTCTCCTGGCATCACTGTATATGGCTGTGCACATGCTCTCTCCTGGCATCACTGTATATGGCTGTGCACATGCTCTCTCCTGGCATCACTATATGGCTATGCACATGCTCTCTCCTGGCATCACTGTATATGGCTATGCACATGCTCTCTCCTGGCATCACTGTATATGGCTATGCACATGCTCTCTCCTGGCATCACTGTATATGACTATGCACATGCTCTCTCCTGGCATCACTGTATATGGGTGTGCACATGCTCTCTCCTGGCATCACTGTATATGGCTATGCACATGCTCTCTCCTGGCATCACTGTATATGGCTATGCACATGCTGGCATCACTGTATATGGCTATGCACATGCTCTCTCCTGGCATCACTGTATATGGCTATGCACATGCTCTCTCCTGGCATCACTGTATATGGCTATGCACATGCTCTCTCCTGGCATCACTGTATATGGATGTGCACATGCTCTCTCCTGGCATCACTGTATATGGCTATGCACATGCTCTCTCCTGGCACCACTGTATATGGCTATGCACATGCTCTCTCCTGGCATCACTGTATATGGCTATGCACATGCTCTCTCCTGGCATCACTGTATATGGCTATGCACATGCTCTCTCCTGGCATCACTGTATATGGCTATGCACATGCTCTCTCCTGGCATCACTGTATATGGATGTGCACATGCTCTCTCCTGGCATCACTGTATATTGCTATGCACATGCTCTCTACTGGCACCACTGTATATGGCTGTGCACATGCTCTCTCCTGGCATCACTGTATATGGCTATGCACAAGCTCTCTCCTGGCATCACTGTATATGGCTATGCACATGCTCTCTCCTGGCATCACTGTATATGGCTATGCACATGCTCTCTCCTGGAATCACTGCATATGGCTGTGCACATGCTCTCTCCTGGCATCACTGTATATGGCTATGCACATGCTCTCTCCTGGCATCACTGTATATGGCTATGCACATGCTCTCTCCTGGCATCACTGTATATGGCTATGCACATGCTCTCTCCTGGCATCACTGTATATGGCTATGCACATGCTCTCTCCTGGCATCACTGTATATGAATGTGCACATGCTCTCTCCTGGCATCACTGTATATGGCTATGCACATGCTCTCTCCTGGCATCACTGTATATGGCTATGCACATGCTCTCTCCTGACATCACTGTATATTGCTATGCACATGCTCTCTCCTGGCATCACTGTATATGGCTATGCACATGCTCTCTCCTGGCATCACTGTACATAGCTATACACCGGTTCTAGATTGGAGTGACTGGTTGGAAATAAGCTCAACCAATTAGATGACCCTTTTCCATTTCAAATTATGTGCACTTTATAAATGGTAAACGGTCATCTAAATGTTTAAATGTTTATGGTTGATATGGGTACGGCCTTGTTGACTTTCTTTTTAACAGGTCAATCCAATGTAGTTATTTGTCTTTAATTTTTTTTAAGTTCTTGTTTATTCAAGTTGTTGTCGCTTTTATGTTGTTTTACAGAATCCCACAACTTTGTAGCAATTAATACCCGCAGGGATAAACCACTCCCATTGAACACTTCATTAGATAAACCACTCCCATTGAACACTTCACTAGATAAACCACTCCCATTGAACACTTCATTAGATAAAGATAAACCACTCCCATTGAACACTTCATTAGATAAACCACTCCCATTAAACACTTCATTAGATAAACCACTCCCATTGAACACTTTACTAGATAAACCACTCCCATAAACCACTCGCACTGAACACTTCATTAGATAAACCACTCCCATTGAACACTTCATTAGATAAACCACTCCCATTGAACACTTTACTAGATAAACCACTCCCATAAACCACTCCCATTGAACACTTCATTAGATAAACCACTCCCATTGAACACTTCATTAGATAAACCACTCCCATTGAACACTTCGTTAGATAAACCACTCCCATTAAACACTTACATTTGTTTAGCTGTTTGGTGCAGGGAGCTACGAGACTGTGCTCCTCCACCTGGGAGCTCGAATATATAGCAGCATAGTTCATTGAAGGGTCTCGGTATATATAATGAAAAAGCAAAATGTGCGCATGCATGACAACCAACCTTGGCCGACGACAACGATGTACATACATACTACATACATCGTACAAATATGTCCTAAACATTGTCCTGGCACTTTTGTGCTGAGACATAAGTTCCACATTCTTTGATGTCATTATGTAACATAGTTTTAATTGGGCGTACCCCATAATCATATACTTGACAAGTGCTTTCATAAGGTATGATTACATTTCAGCCTCCTGTGCTAAATTCGCTCGAAAGGACAGAACCAGTGGAGAAGGACTATTTTGAGGCACAGTTTCTGCTGGAGCTGCCGGTGGCCGGATGTTACTCTGTCCTTGTTAAGGCCAGCCTTCTTGACAAAGAAGGGAGAGTTTGGTACATGGGACACAGGGCTAAGATGACAGTGGTGGTGGAAGGGGGAGGAGAGGAAAGTCAAAGGAGCCAGCAGAAGCAACGAGAACCTAGTGGGGGCCCTGGGACTTCTGCTGGAGGGACATCTGGAGGAGGAGGAGGGAAAATTGGGACCTCACTATCTAGAAATTTATGAGTAATCTTTTCATGATAATATGCTTGACCTGTCGTGTCTTTCTGACGTGTTTATTTACAGAGTAGTGTTTTGTCTTGAATGAATAAGGAGGAGGGGAAGAGAAGTAAAAGTTAATGAAATTGTGGATTAGCTGAAAATTCTGTTAATAATAATAATTGGCTATTTGGTTGATCCCTGGTAGGAAGAGATGGTGGATTTGGGCAGTAGGATAAGGCATGCTTCTGCAGGAGGAACTCGTTCCCTTCCATGTGTACAGCAATTGGGAGTGGCAATCCAAAATGTAACCCTGCATCCAGACACATTGGAGAGGGACAGGTGACTTTTTCCCTCTGGAAATGACCTATGTATAGCAATTGAATAAATTCAGTTAGCCTGACCCACTGATCCCTCCCACAACATAAATTGAACAACAAATGATAATGGGAATTGTAGAAAATACATGGCCCCCAATTCTTTCTGCTAGCCCCTTCCCCCTCTCCCCCCACCCATAACCATAGATAAGGGCAGTCGGAAAAGAGAAGGACATGATCGCAACCTTAAAAAAGCTTGTCTATCATTCGTTATGCTGAAAGCCACACCTTCGTCTGCACTTGATGACGTCAAAACCTTGAATGATGCTCAAATTTATCCTCTTCGTTAACAAGCAAGGTCAGACAAGGCTGAGCCAGTACTATGACTATTTGTCTGTGGAAGAGAGAGTTTCCATGGAGGCAGATATTGTGAGAAAATGCCTTTCTAGAAACGAAGAGTCAGTAAGTTGACAACTTGAAGGGTAGCTAGTCCCAGGGCTAGGACGAACTATATAATGATGAACACGTATGTCAAAGTTTGTATAGTGTGTCATTTGTTTTCATAGTGTTCTTTCATGACTTACAAGAACTTCAAGGTTGTATATCGCAGGTATGCTTCTCTCTACTTCATCGTTGGAATAGATAGCCAAGAGGTAACTAAGGGATGGCAATGTGGGACTGCAAGTAATTAGAGTTATATACATACACGGGGAGAGATTTAGTCTGCACAGCCGACCCTTTATCTTCCTTATTTTTGGGGCAGGGGAAGAAAGAAAAGGTCTTTAGCATATATGATTTTTGCACGCACTCTAGTTGCGTGTGAAGCAGATTGCAGCATTCCTGTTCCTTATATTCCAAGCACACAGAAGAGTGAATGCTGAGTTGAATTCTCCACAAGCAAGGCAAACTGGCCTTGTTGCTAGAGAGTAACACACAGAAGTATCCATCAGCCATATAGCTATGGCCTGTCCAAGTTACATCACTATGCTTGCAAATATTACATGTGTAAAAGATGGTCTACCATTTTTTATATGTAGATGGTGAAGTGTTAAATTCCTGTCGTACAAGTACTATGTGCTAGAGACACCAGATACACCCTTAAATTATCTTTCCCTGCCCCAAGATAAGGAAGGTCAAAGGGGGGTTACCCCTAGCCGTAACTGATGTTCCATCACCCCCACCCCTGGAAATATTATTGAGTATGCTGGTCTTCTATTCTTTACATCTACAACAGATTCTAAACCCTCCCTCATCACAAGTTTTCTGTGGTGATTTTATTGCAATTTTTGTTAACTGAGAATTGCTAATGTGTTTCCACAACCATATTTTGATCATCTTCATCTGTGGGGGGGGGGAAGGTTGGATTAAACGGATGAAATGCCAGCAGTCCAGCTAGGAAACGTTCTTTTTTTAAACATCTTATTGGTCACCAGTTCATGCAGTTATGATCTCGTAGCTTCCTTGGCATATTAGGTTTAATGTTAGATCAGCTGATCCAAGAGCAGTTTTATCACCCTTGAGCTTCCACCTTTTTTGGTAAAGGGTCCTCTAAACATTTATTGTTCACTTCTTGCTTCCTTTGTTCGGGTACTAGTCGGTTCATGTTGGTCTGTTATGGCAGCACCTCCCACAGCAGCACCTCCCGCGGCAGCACCTCCCATGCTTTTGTTTGTTTGTGTAAGAATGATAATATATATTGTTTGCAACTGCTGTTGTTATAGAATGAGTTGAGCATCATCGAGTTCATTCATAACATAGTGGAGACTCTGGATCGGTACTTTGAGAATGTGGTAAGTGATTGAGGGTATCTACATACATATATAATACATACAGAGAGACATGAGGAAATGTTCACAGATGGTGGCTAATGAAATCACCTGAGGGAGGGGGATATTGGGGATATTTGTGGATTGTCTACCATAAAGTACTACTTAACTCACAAGCCTCTCGGTCAGGAAGGTTGTCGGCCCTCTGTTGGTTTTGAACAACTTGAGCGGACACATGTAAGATACTTAAACTCACAAAGGAGCATGTAAGATTTGCTGCACAACTCCCACAATTGCTGCACAGATATGGACTAGGGTTCATAACCACACCCTTTTTGGATTTGCGCGTTTTATATTAACCACCTTGGAAAGTCTCTCTATTCGGTATTAGACATTTATCATACCATCAAGTCGTTTCTCGTTATTTGATCTGAGTAGATATATCCCGCCACCTATCCCCTGATCCCCATCTGGTCAGTAAGGAACTACGCATGTGCGAGTAGTCTGGTTGTCTTGTAGACATTATGGCATAGCTTTGCCAGGCCTCGTTGCCACGGCCTGGCCTGAGTGATTGTATTGCATGTGGTTGATTCTTTTACTTGATGGTATAATAAATTCGGCTCGGTTTAGAGAGAGCTATGGATATCGCTAGTCTCGGAGCTTGTGTGTGGCTTGGTGCGTGTACCCTGCCATGTATGAGCCCGTCGACTAAAGGTAATCAGTATACCACCCAACCTTGCCTAATAAACAATGTATATGCATGTATACACATTATACATTCATACACCCTGCCATTGTTAATATACTATGTATATATACACATTATACATACACACACCCTGCCATTGTTAATGTACAGTGCATATAAACATGCATACACACACTGTGATATACAGTGCACATAGCACATATACACACACTGCTATTATTAATATAATGTATATACACATTATATACACACCCTGGCCTGCCATTGTTAATATAGTATATATAGCATACACACACCCTGCCATTGTTAATATAGTGTATATATGTAGTGTACATTCATACACCCTGCCATTGTGTCCTTTCTTTCTGCAGTGTGAACTTGATGTATCCTAAAATGCTATGGTTATTTTGCAATGCTTTTTATGCATGCTATGTAGTAATTACCAACATTCACACCGGATATTGGGTCCTTACCTGATATTACACTAATGTATATCAGATATAGGTGTGCTCAGTGGTGTCAATCTTGTGTCATTATCTGAACCTTGACTCAGCCATCCCTAGATTATGTTCAACCTTGACAAAGCTCACATGATTCTGGACGAGATGATCATGAATGGACACATCACAGAAACAAACAAAAACAGAATCTTAGCACCTGTAGCTGTGCTGGAAAGTTCCGTCAAATAAGATGAGCATTGTTTTATATTTCGTGCACATTATATAAGAACACATGCCTTCCAGATTTATTTTTAATGCAAAAGATATATATATTTTATGATTATTTGTGCCACAATTGTATGTCCCATGGAGAATGATAATCGAGACATTTTGATCAAACGTGCAGAACCTGCTGGACCAAGCGAGTGACATCTGTGAGCACGCATCATTGTAGATGACTGGTTTAAAAACATATCACATAGATCTAGGCCTTACAAGACCAGTTCATCATTATCCCGAGGAGGCATCTTCCACCAGGGTGTGCTCAAGGACTTCAGTTCTTCTCTGTGAGCAGTCCTTGCCATTCTGGCCACGCTGGATGAACGGGACAAGAGGATGTCCACTAGATCAGGATGAGGCTTAGTAACAGACTCTTCAAGGGAAGGAGCATCCAGCAGAAACTCAGAGTTCCTTTTCAGTTGAGACATGAGGAGTTGAGCCTTCTCGTCACTCCTCCTCTGGGTCACTCTCGAGAGGTAAAAGTCTTCATACATCTGCTGCACTTGATCATGAAGACTGTGGACTTCTTCCTCCGATTTGTAGCCAATCGGTGGGTGCAGCTCTCTGTAATGAGCCACCTCCTGCTGGAGTTTCTCTCTCGCTGGTCCAGTTATTTTTGGCAACTCGGTACCATCAGGACTATGTTTGGCTTCTTTCTTTTGCTGAAGGTTCCTGCATAGGGCTCTCTGGATGACTGCAGCACTCTTGTCTAATGCTGCCTTCGACTTGCGTTCCCTGTATTTGGAGCGAACTGCCCAAGCACGCCAAGTGGACTGTATCTTAATGGCAGCCTTGATCTCCTGCTTTCTTAAAAACTCCTGGAGCTCTGAGGCCGGCAATTGCTCATACAATGACAGCTGCTTCTCATGAAAAGCCAGCTGACTCCTCACCGTGCTCCTTTGCTTTATAGCAGCCTCCATCCTGGCTCTCTCTTCAAGCTTCTTCCGTTTTTCCCCCTCCTCTTTTCTCTTCCGATACAGCTGCTGGAATTTTCCGATTCCCCTGTTCATATTTATCACCTTTTTCCGGCTGGAGTAGCCCCTCCAACATGCCTGGATGACGACTGCTGCTCTGAACGTGTCCATGCCTCTTCTCCCTTCCTGTTGTAATGCCTCGTGAGACTCCAGCCGCGCTATCAAGTGCTTCTCTGCAGGATCAATTGTTCGGTCAGATCTGATCCACTTTTTCACTAACTCCAAGAGACCGGAATAACTCCAAGTCAAGGCAGTGATCAGTTCTGGAGAAAGCACTACCAGCTGAGCCAGCAACCTCAGGGATAGAACAGCCCCTACCTCCTCCTTCCCAGACATCTTGTAGACCAGCTCATCTAGAATACAACTCAGCACATTTTGTGGTATGCAAGTGATGGATGATTTGTCAGAGAGTATCAGTGTCTCAAGAGTGCCCAGTGCCACATGGCTGTAGAAAACGTTATCCGTGATGAGGATGTGCAAAAAGTAAGGTGACTGGACGGTGCGTGTGATGCATTGCTGGTGGCTAGCACAGACCCAGAGGAGTGAGTCTAATGTCTTCTTGAAGCACTCTTGTAAACTTGCAGGGTTCTCTTGTGTGGAGCTGATTTGGCTCGTTATTTCATCAGCAGCTTCCAAGATGCTGTTAGCAAGAATCAGGATGGAGTCAATGGCTGTGGGGAGGATTATTTCGTAGTACTCTTTGATCCGCTCAAGCTCTGGGTCAACACTAATTGATGTTGGCTTGTCATGATACCTCTTAGGAGTCAAGCCTGCCAGCACCGAAGCCAAAGTGATGGCGAGGTTGGTAAGGATCCTCCAGTGTTCTTCCAAGCTGGAATAATCGTTACGTAGCACTTCAATCATAAGGTGGATCAAGTCATCATTCCATATCTTGTTCTCAATCAGGGAAAAGTCTTTGGCACTCAGGGCTCCTGCTTCTAGACAAGGGAGAAGTCTTAGGAGAACGGTAGGAACAGAAGAGTCATCGCAATTATTTGAAACATCCTTCGAAATATTTTTCACTATACTAAGACATTCCTGCAAGTTCAGTTTGGTTGTTTCAACGCAGCTACTGCTGGTAGCCATGTTTCATTGGATCCAGGGTCAACCATGGATACACCAACGATTGGCGGTTTCCCCCAAAGAAGATAAGGGGTCGCAGACGTGAGTAAACGCAAGATAGCTAAGTGACGATCCCTTACTCGGTGCGTTGGATGATTCTTCGTAGGCTGAAGGAATGCTGTGTTCATCTGCACAGCAACGTGCAGAAGTGGAAGGAGCAAAGCAGCAAAGGGTTTGATCTGGCTAACCAGATAGCCAATTTAGGTGTAGAAAAAAAGTAAGTTTATTCCAGGTGTAAATCTGTATATCAGGCATCCCCCACCACCATCACATTTACTGGCATCACAAGAGGACATTTACAATAAATATTCAGAGATGTCGATGCTCTTTGTGGTCCCTATTACCCTAGATACAATACTTGTCATTGTGAATTGTTTCAGACATGTAGAAGGAGCTTCCCATTATGGCACTCTGAGTCCTGGTCTACCACTACTCTCTGATATGCTATGCTCCAAGGTGGTTGCACAAAGAGAAGACCTATTCACACAACTCAAAGAAGTTGAGAGTAACTTGGTATGGACTAAGTAACAAGTTTTTTGTTTTGTTTGTTGCTCTGCACTGTTGCATTCACAGAGTAGAGAGTGAACTCATCCTCTGATGTCTGCCAGTTGGCATTATCTTACATGCTGGTCCCAATTCCTGGGGTCATGGCTCATTCCATTTGGTGCACACAATCATAAGATTCAGCACACTATCAGCACACTATCATAAGATTCAGCACACTATCATAAGATTCAGCATACTATCATAAGATTCAGCACACTATCATAAAATTCAGCACACAATCATAAGATTCAGCACACTATCATAAGATTCAGCACACTATCATAAGATTCAGCACACTATCATAAGATTCAGCACACTATCATAAGATTCAGCACACTATCATAAGATTCAGCACACTATCATAAGATTCAGCACACTATCATAAGATTCAGCACACTATCATAAGATTCAGCACACTATCATAAGATTCAGCACACTCATAAGATTCAGCACACTATCATAATATTCAGCACACTATCATAAGATTCAGCACACTATCATAAGATTCAGCACACTATCATAAGATTCAGCACACTCATAAGATTCAGCACACTATCATAAGATTCAGCACACTATCATAAAATTCAGCACACAATCATAAGATTCGGCACACAATCATAAGATTCAGCACACTATCATAATATTCAGCACACTATCATAATATTGAAGATTCAGCACACAATCATAAGATTCAGCACACAATCATAAGATTCAGCACACTATCATAAGATTCAGCACACTCATAAGATTCAGCACACTATCATAAGATTCAGCACACAATCATAAGATTCAGCACACTATCATAAGATTCAGCACACTCATAAGATTCAGCACACTATCATAAGATTCAGCACACTATCATAAGATTCAGCACACTATCATAAGATTCAGCACACTGTCACTATCATAAGATTCAGCACACTATCATAAGATTCAGCACACTATCATAAGATTCAGCACACTATCATAAGATTCAGCACACTATCATAAGATTCAGCACACTATCATAAGATTCAGCACACTATCATAATATTCAAGATTCAGCACACAATCATAAGATTCAGCACACTATCATAAGATTCAGCACACTATCATAAGATTCAGCACACTATCATAAGATTCAGCACACTATCATAAGATTCAGCACACTATCATAAGATTCAGCACACTATCATAAGATTCAGCACACTATCATAAGATTCAGCACACTATCATAAGATTCAGCACACTCATAAGATTCAGCACACTATCATAATATTCAGCACACTATCATAAGATTCAGCACACTATCATAAGATTCAGCACACTATCATAAGATTCAGCACACTCATAAGATTCAGCACACTATCATAAGATTCAGCACACTATCATAAAATTCAGCACACAATCATAAGATTCGGCACACAATCATAAGATTCAGCACACTATCATAATATTCAGCACACTATCATAATATTGAAGATTCAGCACACAATCATAAGATTCAGCACACAATCATAAGATTCAGCACACTATCATAAGATTCAGCACACTCATAAGATTCAGCACACTATCATAAGATTCAGCACACAATCATAAGATTCAGCACACTATCATAAGATTCAGCACACTCATAAGATTCAGCACACTATCATAAGATTCAGCACACTATCATAAGATTCAGCACACTATCATAAGATTCAGCACACTGTCACTATCATAAGATTCAGCACACTATCATAAGATTCAGCACACTATCATAAGATTCAGCACACTATCATAATATTCAGCACACTATCATAAGATTCAGCACACTATCATAATATTCAAGATTCAGCACACAATCATAAGATTCAGCACACTATCATAAGATTCAGCACACTATCATAAGATTCAGCACACTATCATAAGATTCAGCACACTCATAATATTCAAGATTCAGCACACAATCATAAGATTCAGCACACAATCATAAGATTCAGCACACTCATAAGATTCAGCACACTATCATAAGATTCAGCACACTATCATAAGATTCAGCACACAATCATAAGATTCAGCACACTATCATAAGATTCAGCACACTATCATAAGATTCAGCACACTATCATAAGATTCAGCACACTATCATAAGATTCAGCACACTATCATAATATTCAAGATTCAGCACACAATCATAAGATTCAGCACACTATCATAAGATTCAGCACACTATCATAAGATTGAGCACACTATCATAATATTCAAGATTCAGCACACAATCATAAGATTCAGCACACAATCATAATATTCAGCACACTATCATAAGATTCAGCACACTATCATAAGATTCAGCACACTATCATAATATTCAGCACACTATCATAATATTCAAGATTCAGCACACAATCATAAGATTCAGCACACAATCATAAGATTCAGCACACTATCATAAGATTCAGCACACTCATAAGATTCAGCACACTATCATAAGATTCAGCACACAATCATAAGATTCAGCACACTATCATAAGATTCAGCACACTCATAAGATTGAGCATACTATCATAAGATTCAGCATACTATCATAAGATTCAGCACACTATCATAAGATTCAGCACACTCATAAGATTGAGCATACTATCATAAGATTGAGCATACTATCATAAGATTGAGCATACTATCATAAGATTCAGCACACTATCATAAGATTCAGCACACTCATAAGATTGAGCATACTATCATAAGATTGAGCATACTATCATAAGATTGAGCATACTATCATAAGATTCAGCACACCATCATAAGATTCAGCACACCATCATAAGATTCAGCACACTATCATAAGATTCAGCACACTATCATAAGATTCAGCACACTATCATAAGATTCAGCACACTATCATAAGATTCAGCACACTATCATAATATTCAGCACACTATCATAAGATTCAGCACACAATCATAAGATTCAGCACACTATCATAATATTCAAGATTCAGCACACAATCATAAGATTCAGCACACTATCATAAGATTCAGCACACTATCATAAGATTCAGCACACTATCATAAGATTCAGCACACTATCATAAGATTCAGCACACTCATAAGATTGAGCACACTATCATAAGATTGAGCATACTATCATAAGATTCAGCACACTATCATAAGATTCAGCACACTCATAAGATTGAGCATACTATCATAAGATTGAGCATACTATCATAAGATTGAGCATACTATCATAAGATTCAGCACACTATCATAATATTCAAGATTCAGCACACAATCACAAGATTCAGCACACAATCATAATATTCAAGATTCAGCACACAATCACAAGATTCAGCACACTATCATAAGATTCAGCACACTATCATAAGATTCAGCACACTATCATAAGATTCAGCACACAATCATAATATTCAAGATTCAGCACACTATCATAAGATTCAGCACACAATCATAAGATTCAGCACACTATCATAATATTCAAGATTCAGCACACAATCACAAGATTCAGCACACAATCATAATATTCAAGATTCAGCACACAATCACAAGATTCAGCACACTATCATAAGATTCAGCACACTATCATAAGATTCAGCACACTATCATAAGATTCAGCACACTATCATAAGATTGAGCATATTAATCATAAGTTTGAGCATACTATCTTAAGATTGAGCCTGCTATCATATGATTGAGCATACTATCATTTCTACTCTTTAAATGACAGAAAAAGGCTGAAATCTCCCCTTTTTAACCGAAAGAATATGATTGAGCATACTATCATAAGATTCAGCATACTATCATAAGATTCGGCATACTATCATAAGATTCAGCACACTATCATAAGATTGAACATACTATCTAGATTGAGCATACTGTCATAATTGAGCATGCTCAAACTTGGAATTGGGACAATCCTAGAATCAAACAGATGAAAGTTACTCAATTGTAGGATTTTCTTCACGACGCCGAGATGTTGATTGTAATTTACTTAATCCTGGATCTTTCAACATACATATTCCTAGGATCTCATTACTGAAATTTGTAAGTGTTCAGTCCATTGGAAATATCAGTTGCTCAATCAGAGAATTAGTTACTCGCACCATAGAAATTAACTTCAAATACTATTTAAGATACAGTAACTGAGTATATAGCAATGCTCTTTGTATTGCACTCGGTGTTGGTACAGGTACTATGTACTGGGAAAAGGGTTGTTACATCGAGGTCCTCATTCAAACCCAAATTTGTGGTAACAATTGCCCTAACGGTTCAATTACGATAATCTGACCAAAATACTATAGCACTTCAACAATTGCCACATGTTCATGATTTGTCATTCGATTGAAAGACTTCATGTGGTATCGCCACATGTTGCCGCACACTCGACTCAAAATAATGGAGAGCTCTTCAAACACTCGCCAAAAATGACCCAGGACCCAGGAGGGAGGGATCTTCTTGTCCCATAAAAAGGAGAGAAAAAAGGGGGGGGAATGAGTTTTTAATTATTAGAGGAAATGAGTAAGATTATAAAGACTTCAAATTAAATTTATTTCTCATTTCGTTTCTTGACATTTCAGCTGGGTACTTTAGCCTTTGTTTGGTGAAGATGCTTTAACCTATGAAGATGTAGCCTTCGTTCCTGATGAAGATGCTTTAGCCTTCGTTCCTGATAGATGCTTTAGCCTTCATTCCTGATGAAGATACTTTAGCCTTCGTTCCTGATGAAGATGCTTTAGCCTTCGTTCCTGATGAAGATGCTTTAACCTATGAAGATGTAGCCTTCGTTCCTGATGAAGATGCTTTGGCCTTCATTCCTGATGAAGATGCTTTAGCCTTTGTTCCTGATGAAGACGCTTTAGCCTTCATTCCTGACGAAGATGCTTTAGCCTTCGTTCCTTATGAAGATATAGCCTTCGTTCCTGATGAAGATGCTTTAGCCTTCGTTCCTGGTGAAGATCTTTAGCCTTCGTTCCTGATGAAGATGCTGTTCCTGATGAAGACAGAGTATCTAGATGAAATGTCAACAAAAAGAATAAGCCATCAATGCACTCTGTGTTGACATAATAACATTACAATAGCCTTCTCAATAATCGACTTGAAATTGTACTCTCTCAACGTTTCGACTAGATGCTCTAGCCTTCATCAAGAATTGGTGAATCCAAGTTTGTTTATTAAGAAAGTCATTACATTCGATTGAGAGTTTGCTGAGTTTGCTGAAAAATAGACTTACTTGTCATTATATTAACGATGCTGATTAGTCTACTTCTATTACTACCAATGCACTACTATATTACTGCATTGTGCTATCTCCTTCCTCTTCATTTTGCTTCAGTGTGAAGAAGTACTGGTGCTCACCAGTCCCCATAATGTCCTTACAGGATGGTGGAAGATACACTCACTGCCTTAAAGTGGCAAAAAGTTTCCCAAAGAAAATAAACTCCAAAAACAGATGACAGAAATAATGCTCACCTCTGTGACCATAGCTAACTGATTAAGATGAGTTGGTGACTGCACTGAGAGAACCGGTAGATATATAATATAATACTCCAGTTGAAAATGAGAGCTGACTAAACATTTGTCTGAATACAAAACGGTCTATTATAGTGTTAAGTGTTACTTTGCTCTGACGTTCCTGATGAAGGCTAGAGCATCTAGTGGAAATGTCGAGAGAGTAAAATTAACGTTGATTATTGAGAAGGTCATTGTAATTTTTTTATATGTCAACTGAGAGTTCATTGAGAGTCTAAAAAACTTGTATATAGGTTGATCGCCCTCCATCTGATACTTCATAATTGCTTCTCCCTCTTTCTCTTGCATTAATCTTGCTTCCGCGGTTCTTTCAGGAGTGAAGAATAGGCACTTTTGAAGGTGTTCTTTCCGTCTTCATTTCCTCTCCTTCCTCGACTTTCTCCCTGTCCACATGGAGCAAGCAATGCGACTATTTGGGCATATATGCCAAAGGAAGATAGCTTGCAAGATTAGTTCAATCATGGGATTGGGCACACCAGCCTAGAACCCTAGGAATGAGCGGTGTGGTCCTCGGACTGAGCAAACTCCTCGTTTGTGGGTAACACGTATTATTATAAAGTAAATGAAATAAATGAAGAAAAAATCAACAGCAAAAAATAGCAGAAAACTTATTTGGGCCTCTCCATGCAGCAGGAAAGATAAGTCACTTTAATTACCACCCACCTCCTTCACATTGAGATCTACATGTACGTACTGCGATCAGAAATCCGTGAACACGAGTAATACTTTACGTGCTTTGCAGATGAAAATTGTGGACAAGCTTGGTTCACTGGTGAACAATATGAAAAGCTCAATGGAGCTACTCCTTACCAAGTCTCTAGACCCAGCCATGCCCCCCTTTGCTACTCTACCACCTGCCATGTTTGGTAAGGGGATTGGCCAACCATGCATTGTTATGTGTTATGTAATAATCTCAGTGATCATTGAATGTAGTTGCCCTGCACTCCACTCCAGTTGATCTTGTAATAGAGTAAATGCGTTTGTGCATGTTTGTTGTGTTGCTGGTCAACCTTTTTCGTCTCGCTTTTCCCCCCTTTTTTCTTCTTTTCCTCTCCCCCCCCCCCCCCCTCCCCTCTTCTACCATTACTATTCACTAGCATGCTTTTAGTACCATGGTGTTATTTAGAATACGCTGGTGGTCATTATGTGCATGTAATTGCCATCGAACGTTGAGAACATTATTACATTCTACACACGTTAAATAGTCTTGCATAGCTGACCCTTTACCTCCCATGTTGGGGGGGTGTGGGGAGGGAAATGATCTGGAAACTGGTCTAGCAAGGCTGTTCTGCTACCACTATTAGTAAACCATGTATACTTCAGGTATGTGCTGCGCATGCAACCACTTACTTGCATCATTACTTGCACCATTACTTGCATCATTACTTGCATCATTACTTGCATCATTACTTGCACCATTACTTGCACCATTACTTGCATCATTACTTGCACCATTACTTGCATCATTACTTGCATCATTACTTGCATCATTACTTGCACCATTACTTGCATCATTACTTGCATCATTACTTGCATCATTACTTGCATCATTACTTGCACCATTACTTGCATCATTACTTGCATCATTACTTGCACCATTACTTGCACCATTACTTGCATCATTACTTGCACCATTACTTGCACCATTACTTGCACCATTACTTGCACCATTACTTGCACCATTACTTGCACCATTACTTGTACCATTACTTGCACCATTACTTGCACCATTACTTGCATCATTACTTGCATCATTACTTGCATCATTACTTGCACCATTACTTGCATCATTACTTGCATCATTACTTGCATCATTACTTGCACCATTACTTGCATCATTACTTGCATCATTACTTGCACCATTACTTGCACCATTACTTGCACCATTACTTGCACCATTACTTGCATCATTACTTGCATCATTACTTGCACCATTACTTGCACCATTACTTGCATCATTACTTGCACCATTACTTGCACCATTACTTGCTTCATTACTTGCATCATTACTTGCATCATTACTTGCACCATTACTTGCACCATTACTTGCATCATTACTTGCACCATTACTTGCACCATTACTTGCACCATTACTTGCACCATTACTTGCACCATTACTTGCACCATTACTTGTACCATTACTTGCACCATTACTTGCACCATTACTTGCATCATTACTTGCATCATTACTTGCATCATTACTTGCACCATTACTTGCATCATTACTTGCATCATTACTTGCATCATTACTTGCACCATTACTTGCATCATTACTTGCATCATTACTTGCACCATTACTTGCACCATTACTTGCACCATTACTTGCACCATTACTTGCACCATTACTTGCATCATTACTTGCATCATTACTTGCACCATTACTTGCATCATTACTTGCATCATTACTTGCACCATTACTTGCACCATTACTTGCTTCATTACTTGCATCATTACTTGCATCATTACTTGCATCATTACTTGCATCATTACTTGCATCATTACTTGCATCATTACTTGCACCATTACTTGCACCATTACTTGCATCATTACTTGCACCATTACTTGCATCATTACTTGCATCATTACTTGCATCATTACTTGCATCATTACTTGCATCATTACTTGCACCATTACTTGCACCATTACTTGCACCATTACTTGCATCATTACTTGCATCATTACTTGCACCATTACTTGCATCATTACTTGCACCATTACTTGTATCATTACTTGCATCATTACTTGTACCATTACTTGTATCATTATTTGTATCATTACTTGCATCATTACTTGTATCATTACTTGCATCATTACTTGTACCATTACTTGTATCATTATTTGTATCATTACTTGCATCATTACTTGCATCATTACTTGCATCATTACTTGCATCATTACTTGCATCATTACTTGCATCATTACTTGCACCATTACTTGCTTCATTACTTGCACCATTTACTTGCATCATTACTTGCATCATTACTTGCACCATTACTTGCATCATTACTTGCACCATTACTTGCATCATTACTTGCACCATTACTTGCATCATTACTTGCACCATTACTTGCATCATTACTTGCATCATTACTTGCATCATTACTTGCATCATTACTTGCACCATTACTTGCATCATTACTTGCACCATTACTTGCATCATTACTTGCACCATTACTTGCACCATTACTTGCATCATTACTTGCATCATTACTTGCACCATTACTTGCACCATTACTTGCACCATTACTTGCACCATTACTTGCATCATTACTTGCACCATTACTTGCATCATTACTTGCACCATTACTTGCATCATTACTTGCATCATTACTTGCATCATTACTTGCATCATTACTTGCACCATTACTTGCATCATTACTTGCATCATTACTTGCATCATTACTTGCACCATTACTTGCACCATTACTTGCACCATTACTTGCACCATTACTTGCATCATTACTTGCATCATTACTTGCATCATTACTTGCACCATTACTTGCATCATTACTTGCACCATTACTTGCACCATTACTTGCACCATTACTTGCATCATTACTTGCACCATTACTTGCACCATTACTTGCATCATTACTTGCACCATTACTTGCACCATTACTTGCACCATTACTTGCATCATTACTTGCATCATTACTTGCATCATTACTTGCATCATTACTTGCACCATTACTTGCATCATTACTTGCATCATTACTTGCACCATTACTTGCACCATTACTTGCACCATTACTTGCACCATTACTTGCACCATTACTTGCACCATTACTTGCACCATTACTTGCACCATTACTTGCACCATTACTTGCATCATTACTTGCATCATTACTTGCATCATTACTTGCATCATTACTTGCACCATTACTTGCACCATTACTTGCACCATTACTTGCACCATTACTTACACCATTACTTGCACCATTATTTGCACCCTTACTTGCACCATTACTTGCATCATTACTTGCATCATTACTTGCACCATTACTTGCACCATTACTTGCACCATTACTTGCACCATTACTTGCACCATTACTTGCACCATTACTTGCACCATTACTTGCACCATTACTTGCATCATTACTTGCATCATTACTTGCACCATTACTTGCATCATTACTTGCATCATTACTTACACCATTACTTGCACCATTATTTGCACCCTTACTTGCACCATTACTTGCACCATTACTTGCACCATTACTTGCACCATTACTTGCACCATTACTTGCACCATTACTTGCATCATTACTTGCACCATTACTTGCATCATTACTTGCATCATTACTCGCATCATTACTTGCATTATTCTAAGTTGGCCAGCTGTTTTTTTGTATTTCCATTGATGCTGCCAGTTCCACCAATCTGTCACACCTGTTGACATCCGCTACACCAACTATGCCATTTCAGGCGACCAGTAATTACATTCCAGCTAGACAATGCTAATGCTCCCGCGGGGAAGGGTCAGCAACACCCAACTGATATGGCAGAATTAAATACTTACAGTTAATTATATTCATATTACAGGGGTTTACTCCGAGGAGATATATTGTGCCTACTGCCAGGAGATGTCAGTGAAGCAACACATTGTGGAGGATATCCTCCACCAGCGAGACAGAGACACTGTGACTGTCTACTTGTCCTGCTGGCTGCACGAACCATACCTGACTAGTCATGTCAGTGAATGCCTGGAGGCAATGCTCCTAGACTGTGGCCTCCACTCTTAATGTATGTACAGCATATCTATATAAATATATATATATATATCATCTTATTATTGAACCTTGTATTATTTATTATTAACACTAGTTGAGGAATCCATGCAAGTAATTTGGACTATGAGATCATTTGGGCTTTGACCCATAACACTTTAAGCACATATACATTCCCCAAAATGTATCTTTTCCAAGGTTCATGAAGTTCAAAGGTTAACATACCAAATTATGTTACACAACACAAGGTAGACAAGTTCTCAGACAAAGAGCATGCTCAGTAACTTCAAGTATTAAACTGCAAGCATCATGTATCCACAAGTGATTCTTGTTTGTCTTGGCAGTATGAGACTATCCTAGCAAAAAGTTATATCGACTTCAGTTGTGCTGTAAGTGCATAATGTATATATAGCTCTGTATCCTCACGTGGCATGCAATATAGAGCTCTTGTTCTCCTGTGATGAATGACAAGAAAAGTTCACCAACTTCAAACTGCATATGCTTACAGGTATGGTGTTATATAGCAATCTATATGAGCTGCTTGATGTGGTCCTCTCCTTAAACACTTCTGTGGGTGGGCAGGGTTACTATGAGCCCACAAGCTGGTTCAATAATGGCCTCAAATTCATTCACAACATGAAAGAAAGACTACTGCTTCCCTGTGGTATTGTCTCACTTCTAGTCAAAATGACTCGCAGTTGGCTGGATGCAAACAAGTCATCAAATCTGTGAACTAATCTTTCGTCTTCTCCCTCTCGGGTCTAAAGTTAGTTTGTCTCTCTAGTCGGACTCTTATACGTGTGCGAACGCCTGGAAAGAGAGAGCCGAGTCCAAACTTGCATCATGGCCTGTTCCATAAATTGTGGCATGTGAAATTCCTGCTGTTACTAAGTGTAGCGTGAACATCATCACAAAGATGGACCGTTTTTGTTGTAATTTTTGGTTGTTAATTACTTCACAGTACAAGCAGATGAAGAACAAGTAGACAATGAGAATGGCCACAGGAATTGAGTACTGTGGGTCTTCTAGCAGCCCTCGCATGCAATTCACAAACAAAAAACAAAACAAAAAAGGAGAAGAAGAAGAATTGATGGGACAAAGCACAGAGGCAACATGGAGAAATGAACAAGGCATTATCAACATTAAAGTTATCCACAGAGTGTCTGCAAAAGAAAGCTCTCAGCTGCCTCGCAAAGAAGCTTCCAAATCAACGAACAGGTGGCAGAGCACTTCGCAGCCGTGGTAGCCTAAACTTATGGTAAGTACTGATCTTCGTCCAAGTGTGCTTCATTTTCCGACAATGACCAGATCTGGCTACACCATCATGGACTGGTTACTGTCAAAGTGGATCATAGGAGACGAAGGCAGCCGATACAAACAAACCAATATCACACAGCTTGAGGTCACCTGAACTCTTATTAGACGTGCCTTGTAATCTGAGGAATAATCACATAAAATGTACTTCAATACTCGTCGTTGAACATCTCTCCAGCTTGTCGCCACACAGGTGAACAGCGAGTGTGCAAATGATGCATCGTTTTCTTTTCCTTGGTATAATTCCATGACTTTGAAATGTCTGGCGGAAGTCTAGGCTCTTGATGTCAGGTCATAGTGTATATTGTATTGAGAGTCAAATCAGAAGAAACCATGATTCCAAGATCTTGATGAGCATCCTGTGATGCAATCTCTTTCCTTCCACTAGAAAGCGTGCTTTATAACAGGCCCATCATTAAAGCAAAGCACATTTTATGACTTTAAAACTCAATTTCCATTCCCCCCGACTCCAAAACAATTAGAGAGTCCAAATCCTCTTGCAGGAGCGCACAATCATGAGCTCTTCACCTCATCAGGTACTTTGCATTCTAAGTAAATAAGAGAAGGTGTGCATATAGCAGGGTCATTGCAAGATCGTTGATGTAGAAATCAAATGAAACTAAGATATTTCCCTGCAGTAGGTATATACACCTGACACACCACTGACAGTTTGGAAATTTTGAACACTCATTGTGAGGAGAGGTTTCCAACCATTATGGTTTGATAAGTGGACTACATGGTTGCACTACGTGGAGGGAGACTATTTTTCCCCTGTGTATGTGAGCAGCCAAAGAGAAGTTACAATGTCGGTCAAACTGGGGAAAAAGCCATGGCAAGTTTATCAAGTGTGCATGTTGGGAGGAGTAATTAATTTGAATTCAAATTGTATTGAAGTGAAGATTTTCAAGTGTCTTCATATATACATGGAAACATTTGATTTATTCTTAGTGTCCTGCTAGAAGAACACCTCCTCCGCCACTCAGACAACCTTAGCATAACACTTCAGGGAAGACCAGACCATTTTTTGGGGGGCTTTTAAAAAAGAAAATTTCATTATTCTAAACCTTCACTATTATACTGTTTCAAGTTTTCAGTTCAATATTGTCAACCATTTTAGAGTTATGCGCTGCTATTTCACTATACCAGCTCTGTTTCATTGTATACCAACTCTGTTTCATTGTGTACCAGCTCCCTCTCATTGTGTACCAGCTCCCTCTCATTGTGTACCAGCTCCCTCTCATTGTGTACCAGCTCCATCTCATTGTTGATCGGTTGTGAAATGAACAAGCAGCCAAATAGACATGATTTCCCATAAAAGGTACTGACGACACATCCAATTTTTGGTCCTTAGTATATAGCTACATACATCTGAAAGAAAGCTCTTTCCTCTCTGTCTTTAGAATGATTTCCCCCCCTTCAATTCTGCCCTTTTCTGGATAGAGTCCAGTCTGTGTGCCCACCTCACTTGCAATAATGAAATAAATTGTGATATTATATATATATATTATATTATTCATAAGTTGTACCTGTGGATATTCTGTAAATAACCCGTGCTGTTGATTACACCAGCACTATATATGTAATGGAAAATGAAAAATACACACAGAATGGACAATCCAAAATCATTGAAGACAAAAATTCTCTAGTCCTCCATAAGTCGACAAAAATGAAGCACATGGGATTACGGTCATGACCTTTAAAGCACTAGAATCCCAGAGGACTGAAGAGAACTTCAAATATTTTTTGATCACAGCAAGCCAAGCAGCTGATGGCTCGAGTGCAAGTGGGCCCAGTTTAGGAAGAGAAAGGTACAAGTGTGAATTCCACAAAACACCAGTGCAACATCAACGACATCTATGGGAGAAAGATTTGATTTCCCTGGACATCGAGTTGACTCAAAGCTCAGTTACTCTGTTAAATGTGTGAATGGAACTAACAATTAAGAAGAGCTAAAGTCTACACTTTGTTCATTAAAGATGCACTAAGAGGCGTTGAAAACCAATTTCACCAAAGACTCGGGGAGGGGAAGTTAACTCTACGTACTTAGTCTTTGACCCACACAAAGAACATTAATGCTAGAGGTGTGCAAAGTTGCTGGAACTCATTGCACTAATGCCAGCTGCAATGCTGTAAGTGAATGCTCGTATATAAAAATGAGAATGGTGTGAAGGGGTAGTTGGTGTTTTAAAGAAGGTGTCCAAGGTTCGGATTACCTTCTCCCTTCAGTTGATAGGTGCTGCCACCAGTCTATCTCTAAGTATCGCCTTAGTTAATACCTACCCGGAGGTGTCTAGGTATAACTTATGAATGACGAAAACTATGGTGAAGACAAGACTAATCACAAATGTCTGACAGGACCTTTTATAAGTCCTGCCAGACAAGATACAGGAAGTAACCACAATTACATGCACAGAGAGTCCATCTGACATTACATCATTACACTCACAATTAACACTAAGTAATACATGCACTCAACACTTTAAGTAATGCATGCACTCAACACTAAGTAATGCATGCACTCAACACTTAAGTAATGCATGCACTCAACACTTTAAGTAATGCATGCACTCAAATGACTGTTAGGTTCATCATCATTGATGGAGCGAAGATAATGGCCTGGCTGGCCATGTCGAGCAGCCCTCGACAAATGGCACAGACTGGCTTACACAGCATCATGACACAGAACATTCACAAAGACATGCTTTGCTTAATCAATATGACAAATTTGTCAAATAATGCTAATTGCTATAATATATATATATTACTTTTTCACACACTAAATATTGCTTGAGTGTTGTTTTAAATAATAGCTGATATACAGGGCTAGGTTATAATGTAAACCTGGTGGATAATTTCTTTTTTAGTGTTCTCTTTTCTATGGCACCTGCCTTTCACTTTACAGGTAGGTCCATGCTGCATGTTTTAACCCTATTATGCACTCCCAAGATTTATGGGTAAATTATCTATGCTTGGCCAATAGACAGGGCTGTTAATTTTTCTCTTCTCAGCAGGCATTCCAGTACCCTAAGGCCACTTTATGGAGACAGGATTTGGTGCAGGAGGCTGCTTCAATGACATCAACTCTGTGGATATTCTCTATGGATGTGATCTCCTTGCCAGCCAGCCAGAGAACCATGAAAATGTTGTGTAATACTAGAATTAATTTTTGTCTAGACACAAATACTGGAACTATCAAGTAATGACAAGAACAACAACAAAAATCTGATCTGGCATCAACTCCACTCTCCTTCCTTACAGAAGCCTTCATGTGCTCAGTGTGGGACCATTTTTTAAATGCCTGCAAAAGAGATATATAGGAAGCGAAAAGACAAGAAAAGCATGCAAGACAAACATTAGGGAAAGCAGACCATTGGATATATATGCGCTACATTTAATTAATCAAACAGCAGCAAAAACCTGTGCCATGTGCAAATAGGAGCAATCTTGTTATTGATAATAATAATAAAAATAATAATGTACTTCTAAAATTTGCTAAAACCGTTCACAGTTCCCACAGTTTTTGACACTTGGCAGAACACAGAAAGGTCTCCACTGGAACACTTGTGGTTCCTTTTTTGTCTGTGGCTGTGACAGTGGCCGATACTTTGTGAAGGTTGAGAGTGGCCACGTAATGAAGGTAAGCGTCCATGCACGGCTTGCCACACAGACACTTCTTGGCTGCATCTAAGTAATGGCAGAGTATGACCGGCAGAGTGTAAGGGTCATACGGAACCCTGAGTACCCGGAGAGGAGAGGATGGGAAAGGAAAATAAAATAAACAAATAATAATACGCACACCATATACGCTGCATGATAGAACAGGAGTCCATTATCACACACTAGACAAGTGCTTCCTCCGGGAGTATCACACAGGTGTTCAGAGTACTGTGGATGTGAGCTCACACACTCCATACCCAATGAAAACAAGAGTAATAATGTGCAAAGTTTGTAGTTTGCCTATTCCTTTCAGAACGGCCACCACAGAGCCATGCTGGTGAGAGTGGAGTGCAGCTTTCGGTCAGTGCCGAGATGAAAACTTACGGTAATCAAACAGCAGCTGCAGGTAACCAATTTTGCTGGTAGTCTAGGGAGGGGACGTGCAGGAAACCATGAAAGCAGTGGTACAAGGCAAAGTCAGACAGAGGACACTTGATTATAATTATTAGCATCAACTTCTTCCAAAATTCGACTGACAAAGTCTACAGTGTCAGTGGTCACAGATTCTAACATATCTTGAATGCCTAGTGGTTGCTTAGTAGTTAATTAATATCATGCTACAGCTATAAACATTTTTTTACACTCAAATAATTTTATAACTTTACACTATACTTTAGTTTCTCTACTCATATTAGTTACTCCGAGCTACATATTAGTTTCTATGTGTTCAGTATTGTTAACTTCATGATGTGTGCAGGAGTCCATTATCCCATACAGTTCTCACGACTGCAGTGGGCACCTCGCAGGGTAACCCTTTCTTAGCATGTATAACCCTTTCTTAGCATGTGTAACCCTTTCTTAGCATGTGTAACCTTTCTTAGCATGTGTAACCCTTTCTTAGCAGTGCAACCTTTTCTTAGCCCTTTCTTAGCATGTATAACCCTTTCTTAGTAGGTGTAACCCTTTCTTAGCATGTGTAAGGGCTCTAGAGCTAGGTATGGGACTCAGCTTAGACAACCCTCCATATCCCAGTAATTCCGGAATACCACTAGAATGTCATATTAAAACTGACTTGTTAATTTTGATGACTCGCCCAGAAAGTTCTTTCAAACTTGGCAGACTCAAGTTCTTGCATGTTCTCACCAGTCCTTTGGCGGAGAACGGGTTTCCAAACAAATCCAGTGAATCCAGCTTCAACTTGGGGAAGCTGGACGGGAGGACTACAAGCTTGTTGTTACTGGCAGAGAAATACTTGAGGGATAACATCTTCCCAAAAGTTCTTGGCAGTGTCTGTAGCTCATTGCAGTCTAGTCTGAGCTGAACCAGCGACTTGAAGCTCGAGAACCGGTGAGGCAGATATGTCAGCTGGTTCCGTGCCAAATCCAACAGTCGAAGTGACTTTGTGATCTCCCCACAGCAAATCACCTCTGGAATCTCAGATATTTTGTTTCCAGAGAGTTTCAGTTCCACAAGCATGACATCCTTAATGCAGTCCGGAAAGCCCCCGATGGAGTTGTTGGAGAGGTCTATACTTTTGATATTTTTCAGTTGCAGAATCCTCCTGTCTATTCTATTGAGAGATATCCCAACTGCCTGCACTGATTCCAAGCTGTCTGGGAAACCTCTGATGGGGTAATCACCGCGGGACTTGACAACCAGCTTGGTCTTACGCTTCTCAACATGTTCCTTCTTGGACGGCTGGAGAAGACAAGAAGCTTCACATTGTTCGCGAGGACCCAGTCTGAGCACGCCAAGAAGCTCTTTCAACTTGACTGGATCAGCCTGCAGGAATACATTACAATTACAACATAAAAAATAATCAAGCCTCTCATCTTTTCCCTTCGAGCACAACTAACAGGGGCAATATAATCTCATAAACTTTAAACATCTCTGAACAATACAAGTAAAACCAGAGAAATCCATCTGAAAACCAGGAATATGCCGAACCAATAGAATAATGGCCTAACTTTACTTGACCATCTGGTCATTGATTTCCTGAAAAAGTTCCATTATGGTACGGTGGGGTTTCACAACGGAGCTTACCTGGCATTACGTTTTGTGAAGCCAGCAGAACATAGAAGCTCTAGTCCATGCAAGATATTGACGGGTAAAACATTCCCACGCATAAGCTAGAGCTATTTCTTCTCATCTCACTGGGACACACTTGACTGGTACGATACCTTGCTAATGGCAACATCATGTGCAGGGTCAGTGGGACACACTTGACTGGTACGATACCTTGCTAATGGCAATATCATGTGCAGGGTTAGTGGGACACATTTGACTGGTACGATACCTTGCTAATGGCAATATCATGTGCAGGGTCACTGGGACACACTTGACTGGTAAGATATCTTGCTAATGGCAATATCATGTGCAGAGTCAGTGGGACACATTTGACTGGTATGATATCTTGCTAATGGCAATATCATGTGCAGGGTCAGTGGGACACATTTGACTGGTACGATACCTTGCTAATGGCAATATCATGTGCAGGGTCAGTGGGACACACTTGACTGGTACGATACCTTGCTAATGGCAATATCATGTGCAGGGTCCTTGAACTTAATAGTAGCCTTCCCTTCCTGCACAAACTTAGTGAAGACCTTCGTTATGTTATTCTTCACCTGCACACATAAATAATAACAGACAAAAAAAGCATCAAAATTCAAATGTTACATACTACAAAATGAGTTTGATCACAGAACCAGCTCCTCCCATGGGGCAGAGCAACTGTTGTGGTTGCAGTCCACTCTCTCCCAAAGCACAGTGTCAGGAGGCACTTATCAACTCCCCTACCTAACACTACTGAGCCTCCCACGAGCTCTATAAGAAAGTATAAAAAGTTGCAAAATTGTACTTAATTACCCTTTAATGTGGAAAAGCCACTATAGTGGAGTGGAACATACTACTGTGTGTGTATGTGTGTGTGTGTGTGCATGTGTGTGTGTGTGTGTGCTCGGCTACTGAATGTGGATGAACATTTTAATTTTCGCTGCGCTTTTTCTAATGCACATACCTTAATCCATGCCATAAGACTTCATCAATGACCAAGTATCATAAATTTTCAAACATTTTAACATCAGATACACATAAACGAAATTGTTAAAATGTAACATATAACGGCATACAATATGTAGATTGGTAATCTACTTGTGATTCAACTTGTGATTGTTGTCAAGTTATGCTAACTTGTAACTTGGAGTAGGAAGAACCTAGAGCTACAAAACAAAGTCCACTGAATGCACCATGAGGTGTTCTACAAAATGGTAGCCAAAACTTTCAAAAAATGCTGAGTGTGCAATAGTTACTGAGCATGCTTAATTAAAGCCACTATAGTGGTTTTTCCACATTTAGGGGGTATACATTTTCGGGTACTCTCCACATTGAAGGGTTAATGTTTTGAGAATAGTTAAATATAGCCAGTCCTGGTCAACTGTACAGATCATGCCATGCTTTGGCACATTCCACCCACGCTTGACCTATGCATGGCCACATCCTGTCCTCGCTTGGTCCCACCCTTGCATGGTCACATCTCCCCCACGCTTGAGTACCTCTCCCCCATGCTTGGACACATCCCACCCATGTTTTGGGCACATAGCATCCACACGTGGCCACATCTCACCCATACTTATCACATCCCACCCACGCTTAGGGAAAATCAACCCACATTTGGGTACATCCCACCCACCCATGCAGGGGTACATCCCATCCGATGCATGGGTATTGGGTGACCTCTTATTCAATTGGGTAAGTATCCTTTACAGGTCTAGTGGGTACCCTGCAGTCAATGCCTACCTTCATACCCAGCCCTAAAGTAGTGAGGTCGGGCCAGTAATTTCCCAGATGAATTCTGGACTTGCTACTTCAGACCCCCCCCCCCCCCCCCCCAAGTCTAGGGTTCCAATCTGTCTGAGCACAGGGGTTTTGCTCTGACCTCGCATGGTGGAACCTTTGTCTCCGACTGGAATATGTGTCATTTCTCGCACCTTCTTCCCATCTCCCCAGGACGGAGATGACCACAGATCCTTCTTGGTCTTGCACTGACTGGCACAATAGCCCATAGTTTCAAGTCCACTGGGACTCAAGGTCTCAGCGACTAGCTATAGCTGAAAAAGAACTAGCCCCCATCATTCTGATTCACGCAAGATGGTGCAGTACTTGGCACGGTCGTCGGGTCCTTTGCTACTGTGATGACCAAGTCACTGTGGTTGTCTGCATTCAGGGAAGTGCAAAACTAAAGGGATCATGCACCTCCTCCGATGCCTGGTCCTCATTGAGGTCCATTAACTGATGTTATCTGTAACCAGTATAATAACCAGAGCCACTTCATCTTGAGCTGCTCTACAAGGTGTCAGAAGCCAGTCCAGTCCCAGTATACCCATGTCGCTCCCTCCCTAGGCCTGTTGGGTCCTCAAGCTGATTGGGCATCGCCACGCTGGCACACCTAAAGCTGACTAGACATCGCCACGCTGGCACACCTCAAGCTGACTAGACATCGCCACACTGGCACAAGCTGACTAGACATCGCCACGCTGGCACGCCTCAAGCTGACTGGACATCACCATGCTGGCACACCTCAAGCTGACTACACTGGCACGCCTCAAGCTGACTGGACATCACCACGCTGGCACACCTCAAGCTGACTAGACATCGCCACACTGGCACAAGCTGACTAGACATCGCCACGCTGGCACACCTCAAGCTGACTGGACATCACCATGCTGGCACACCTCAAGCTGACTACACTGGCACGCCTCAAGCTGACTGGACATCACCATGCTGGCACACCTCAAGCTGACTACACTGGCACACCTCAAGCTGACTAGACATCACCATGCTGGCACACCTCAAGCTGACCACACTGGCACACCTCAAGCTGACTGGACATCGCCACACTGGCACACCTCAAGCTGACTAGACTCACCACACTGGCACACCTCAAGCTGACTGGACATCACCACACTGGCACACCTCAAGCTGACTAGACATCACCACACTGGCACAGTCTGTTCAAAAGGTTTCATTGCATGCAAGCGCAGGTCATACTAAGCATCGATGAAGCATTTCATCACTTTCTTTTTGGTACCAAATTATAATATCTTTAAATGTTTTCCAACGTTTTCCTCCATTCAAACAATTTCTGTGCTGCTTTGCCGCATCAGTTTTGCCGGCAAAGTCCCGGCCGACCCACAAGGAAGGTCATACACTTGCACATCATGTAGCCAGGCAGATCGCCAGACATCACTGCAGTTATCAGAAAATAGGAATGAAGTCTCTTCTAGAAAGCTTGTTATATCCAGACAGTCTTGGTAGCCATCCCCAACTTCATCCCTTGTGCTATGCAACACTTACTCAATACCTACTAACATGTACAGATCCACACACACTCAAACAAAACAAAAACAGCAACCTCTCTCTTGCTCTTGCAAGTGTCTTCTTACCCCCCATGGGTCCCAGTGTACCTGCTAGGTGCAGTGCAGAAGAGGGAAGCTATCTTGTGCTCCAACATTAGTCTTCTCTCTGAAGATTACAGTGCTGCTTGCATTTCTTGAAGGCATACCATATGTAATCACTATCATCCTACAATTTTGGGCTGGTCGAGTGACTATCAATGGGAAGCCACTCCCCTTGGTGCTCCCCTGACTTTTCCCAGACGCTGGTATTATATTCAGCACAGGAAAGATCCTAGGGGAGCATGCATCGTGTTTAGGCTCGCACGAACATGAGATACGAGCACTGGCGTGTAGCCATCAATTTATCACATCCATAGAGACATCTGGGAAGCCTAAATTGATAAAGTACTACCTTGTCAGATGGAAAATAGCAACCAATATCTGTGCGAATGCTCTATCAAGACAGATGATACCTTACCAAATCACTATTTTCTCCAGAGTAATGATTTAGTACAGGGTCCAGCCTGCAAGGGTAGTTGTGTGCAAACTACAAGGTTTTAAAACTGTTTTTGGAAACGAAATTTCCACAAAAAAATTTCTCCACTATTTGTTAAAATGTTGCACATATTCAGGCCTGTGAGCTTGTAGTATCTCGCAGCAGAGCTGCTGAATTACATCTCAATTATCTAAGCACCTTGTACTGCATTCCCTCCAAATTCTTGGCAGTGGAGACACTGAAATAGATTTCCTCTTTCTTTCTCTTGGGTGTGGTAGAAGAGTCCAGATGAATCTTCTTTCCAAGACTCACAGAGGCTCTACAGCGACTAGATTTACACGGAGCTCCTCCACCGGCCATAGCCAAACTGTAGATTATCTCCACTTCACACGGCACCCTCATAGCTAGGAAGAGTGACAGGCAAGCACTGCAACTACAGGAACCCGCACTTTTTAGAAATACTTTCCCGCCAAGTAGCAGAAGATTTGTACTTCGACCCGGCGGTCAGCTGCAATTGTGTAGGCGTCAGTGAAATGGCTTCTACTACAGATTTAGATGGGTACGTCAGTTTGAGAGTGTCAAGTTCTCTGGTGAAATCAGGATTTGGGAACAGATATCAATCATCCCTATCTATCAGGCAACTGAAGGTGCAGTTGAATTATTAAAGCATTTCTGACACCAGCACTTTCCAAAAAGGGGTGTTGCTTATAGAATTAGACCAAATATATTTGTTTTGGGAGTCACTTGTTCAGGCTTCAAGTCGCTGTGATGGGCAGGTGGTCTTTTGGTCTTTTGCTAAGCTGTGTACTATTTATATATAACTGAGAATGTCAATGCACATAGTGCTAATGAAATTTGGTATGCTACTATAAAAGGTCAATTTATTGATGTGTCAAAAAGAACAAATTTCTTTCTCACCTCTGTCATTTCTTTTCCCTTGTCAGCACATGACTATATAGTTAGCCTTTCTGTTCTTTTTCCATCAATTCTTGGAGGCCACCATGTACATCGGAATATATGGACGCCACGATTACGGGGAGTAGCCTGAACTGGTTCAGAATGCCACAATCCTCATGGCAGACATAGTGCTGTGTTATTGCAGCTAGATAAATTTGGACACCACACCGAAGCCGTTCTTTAGGCTCATCCAGACATCTGAACAAGTGAAAGAACATGTTCTAAATATGTGCCACTTTCTATTGTTGTATCACGATTTAGTAAATCTATTTATAGGTCACAAACAAAAGAAAATTATTTTCCTCTTTGACATGCACTATAAACTGGTGCACAAAATTGAGCAGTGCTGACAGTCATGTCTGTTGTTTACTTAGCTGACTAATAAGCCACGAAGCAATCAACACCCTGTACAAATGACACTGCAGAAAAGTACCAGACCCTTTATATACCAGTGTAGCAATTTGTTATGGGCCAGATCGCCAGCTTAACATAAATGCAATGAACTTTTTTTCCTTTTCTCTCTTTTCCCCCAGGGGAAGTTGGAGTTGGTGACTGGGGCCACAGCCAGCTTTGCTGAACTGCAGCTCTTCAACACCGAGGAAATACTGGTCTGTAGTCTAGACAACGATGATGCCACACTCGGGTCTTATCCTGTGGAAGATGGTTTCAGAATTCATGTGAGCTAAGGTGGATTCATTTGATTTCAGAAGGGTTTTGTTTGCACTCGGGCCAGGCAAGACTCTTCCTCCTGAGCAATAGGCTTGCTATATATATATATATAGGACTCCCTCAATGCTGTTTTGTTAGATGTGCCTGAGCACGATGCAATTGTTCTTTGGTAGCCACTATGAGCCAAGTCTGACATGGCCCATTCTTTACCTTTCTTAACTTTTGGAATGGAGGAAGAAAAGGGTGTGGTGTCCCTCAAGCTATAGTTGCATGCTAATTAGATTGCCGTATTCTGGTTGATTACATTCCAGATGGTACAAGCAAAGAAGTGGCCATTGGCTAGCTGCTAGTCATTATTATCACCATGCTTGTATTAAATGGTCTGCCATTTTTTTTGGCAGTGAAGTGTTAAATTCACAGACAGCATGATAAATAGCAGCATAATTGATGGGCAGTATGATGAATAGGCAGCATAATTGATGGGCAGTATGATGTATATGATGAATAGGCAGTAATTGGGTAGGCCAAGTGCTACCATATAGGGAAATAACTCCACAGGGAAAAATTGCTGCGAAATTTCACGAGTGGCTATCCAAATGTGGTTATCCAAATGTGAATATTTTTCATGTGCACACAATATTTATAATGATTATGTCATTGTATTTATAACAATTACATCATCAACAATTACATGCATGGCTATGACTCGGCAAAATCTGCAGCTGGAGTAAGAAGTCACTGTCTATCCTTCAGTACTTTAGAAAGTGAAATGGTATTCTTCTTCAACCTGAAGCTGTTCCTGGGGCTGCAGCTTCAACTGTACATGCAGCTAATCGCATTGCTTAAGAATCGCCACAAAGAAGAAGGTGCTCTCACTAGCTAGAACCGCTGTTGCTACCAAACTAAATTGGGCATTGGCAGGTATGCTTTCGTGTATGGAAATTCAGCAGCCATGAACATTCCCCCACATTTTAATAGAATTCCAGTACTTTTGCCAAATTTTATCCCTGTCAAATTATTTCCCTATATGGTATTATGCTGATATTGGTATATAAAGTATATACAGTGCTGTTGTGTTTGAGGCAGGGTGACATCATCATGTTGTAGTTGATAGTATTCATATATGATATGCATTATATCATTCTGTACTAAACTGCAACCTGGTGAAATATGTCAGTAGGTGGTCAACCATGATGCTAGCAAAGTTGCTGGGGAGTTTGATGACATCTCCAAGGTGGAGAAGTTTGAGATCTCCGAGGAAGCTTACTCTAAACGAACAGGTTACTACTACAGCTTCTGTCGTGTACATCTGCAATTATTAAAAAAAAATTAATATTATTATTACTAGTGGAGGAGCTTCGCGTTGCCTGGGGAAGGATAAATATCTATCAGAGAAGCACAAAATGAGAATGGGAGCGTTGTCCTCCCCCCAAGTATCATGTTGCTCTCCCAAACCCTTTTTGTAGCGAGGGAGCTACTAATAGTTTAACTGTTCTGTGGGGCCATCACTAAGTACTTACAAATAAATAAATAAGTGACAATGACTGTTGAAGAAAATGACTGATTATTACTGATGAAGGCTAGAGACGAAATGCTGAGTTTGCAAATTTAAGTTGATTTGTTGACAATATCGTTAACTTTAATGAATATTATGACAAATAATATATTATAGGGGCAAAGACAGTACTACCTACTTTAATTCTCAGAACCAGTCGAAGATGACTATGCCCTCTGTAAATATCGCCATTTCAGCGACTAGAAGGTTAAAAACAGCCTCGCTAGCAAACTGTTGGTATTAGGCAAGGTCTAAAATGTAGCCAGCTTAGTTTATGTTGCTGTGTAGCTTCATTCGTGTGCTATCGTCGTGAACGTTAAAAAAGGCATACGTAGGTATTTCCTAAAATTAATGGCTGACACTCGCAGCTGTTTTTGGCGATGATGGGTTCTAGTTAGTCCAGACTTTTAATGTTTCCTAACGCAACATAGCCCATGTCCATCCCAATGTAAAAGTGCACCTTCCTACTAAAACTGCTTCCTAGCTTCAAAACTGTAGCCGTGCATAAAGGCAAGACAGATAGACTTTCAATAATTATCCTTTTATGTCGTGTGTGAGCATGTGTAATGGGGTAATAATCTCTCTCACTTTTAATTAGCCTACCTAGTTTTATTTATGGTCTTGCAAACAAACGAGCAAAAAAGAAGCCATTTCAGTCCATCATGGCACCATTGGCATGGAATATAGCGGGCTCGAAACAGGGGCTAGATATCTGATCTGGTGTTTTTAAACTTAATTTTTTTTTTAATAGACTCAGTCCTGGCCTTCAAGAAGAGGATGAAGCTCGCACAGTTTGCAGAGAAGGACCCCGAGAACTCCGAGGCCAAGAGAGAAGCAGAAGCTGCAAGGGAGGAGGAGAAGGTGATGGCGGAAGCCATAGCATTAGATTCTCGCTGTGAAGTGGCCTTGCCTGGTGCCATGCCCAAGAGGGGAACTGTGGTCTTCACTGGTAATCACAATAAAAAATACGATGTTCTGCTTCAGTGCAGTCAACACTGTTTACTCTCTGTATATTTAAATAGATTGCCATGTTATCATGGACAGTTGCAAGCTAATGGTTTGCACTGCTTTACTTTAATCTGCCACTCCATAAGGTGAAAGGATGGAACATATTTTTATTTTATGCAGGACAAACCAAGTTTAAAAGTGGCTACTTTGTGGGTGTCAGATACGATGAGCCCTTGGGAAAGAATGATGGCAGGTGGGTTGGCAAGTTGTTGGTAAGGGTGTGCATGATGGGCTTACAGTATAGCCGGCAAGTGCATGATGCTGATGGTTGAAATATTTGACAAGTTGGCCTTGATGGAGCGATTAAATGGTCAAGTGTAGGTTGGACCCGAGATACTTGTGGTAAATTCAAATAGGGACGGTTTTTGGAAGGCCACCATTGTGCTCTCTTATAGTATAGTATAAGGATATCAGAAGTGATGTCTGCTTTATATCTACTGGAACAAAAAACTTAGTATTTCCCAAAGGAAAGTGGGTGTGTACTACTTTAGTTGGGTAATTTTACATCCTATATACATGTATAATTGTATATGAAATAATTATGATTACTTGAAGAAATTCTGTTAAGGGATATCTCCCCATTACTTTACACTGATGCCATATGTATGCAAGGAGTGTTTATTAATATGCTCTTGTCGACCTTCTAGCGTGGAAGGAGTTAGATATTTTGAGTGCCCGCCCAATTATGGAACATTCGTGAGGCCAAAGTACGTCCAAGTGGGAGACTTCCCAGAGGAAACGTTTAGTGATGACGAGATCTGACAACAACTGAAACACCTTGCTTATATATATATATAGCACCGCCACAATACATTGCCATCAAATGTGGAGCTAATTACATAAGAATAGTGGATATATTGTGTACAGATGTCAGATTTATTTATTACATGTAATATAAGAGTGCCCAACAGGAAAGATGGCTGCCTAAGAATATTGTTCCTATATAAGTGAGTAATAGAGGCAAAGAAAGAGTTGTTTGCTCAGTCCATGGTGAATATTCTGGAGCAGATGTCCTCCGTGAGCCAGTTGATGCCCTCCAGCAGCTTCAACCCTGTGACTGCACTGCACGGCGTGATCTGCCAGTGGTGCGTCTTGATGGAGTCCAGCTCCAGAACCTGGCAAGGGAAGGCACAACAATTGTCACCACACACATCTGTTCACTGTGTATAGACAACCTCTGAGATAAGGGGTCTCCAAGACAACAACAACCCTGTTCCTTACTTCAGAGGTCCCACTGTTTGTATAATTGGGCAAGTTTGACTGCATTAATGAAAGTGTTGGGGTAATGAAAGTGTTGGGGCTTTGAAGAGGGAGTTACTACTGTCCTTGCCACCTATAGAGGTATGGTTGATTATTAGACTTAGGGCCAATCTCACAATATTCTGTGAATCCAGCGAGCACCTGTTCAGAGCTAGAAATAACGGTCATCTGTCATTTTCTGATCATTTTCTGAGCAATTCACCAATTTGTCCGACCAAATCACTACTTGCTCTGTCAGATGTCCTAACAGCAAATAACAAGCTAAGTGGTTACTACTAGTCTGCTGCTTAGTGTTGCAGCTGCAGTGGTTACCAGGAAGTAAAATTCACTTAGTGTTGTGAAAAAGAAAAAGGTGGGGTGGAAAACATAGTGTGGTTAGCTAATAGCATGCAGTGCGGGTGCCCTTGGCTAATTGTATCCCCTAGGCTAATTGCACTAGGCTGAGGTCTGGTGATTGTAGGAAACAGCTGAGCTAGGTACAAATGATTTCAATGCTGATCATAGCATTGAGTTATGGTGGGAAAGTACAACTAGACCAAACCAGTGGCCAAGGAGGAAGTACAGGAAGAAAGCCTGCTACTGCTACACCAAGCACCTCAGCATTGGTAGTGAATGAAGATGAAGAGAATGAGTCAGACAGAAGTAGTGAGTCTGGTGACAATCTTCCTTTAGAAGACTGGGATAACTGGATGGAGAACATGCAGTGACATTTTTGTCCTACTTAACTTTTCATGCTGTATTGTCATTTGTTTTTGTTTTTATGAATCTTTTATTATTGCAAGTATACCAACATTTAGTAGAAGTATATTGACTGACCAATATTAGAAAATGACCTAGCAAATCTTATTATGCTAGGACATCATGTCCTACCAACATTAAACCTTATTTCTAGCTCTGCTGTTGCCCTTGATAATCGTTAAAAATCGTTAAAAATCAAACAACAACTTGAGTCTATTCTGCTGCAGTTTGCTGCAATGCAACATCTGTAATGGACTTAGTCCGTCCCCTGTCCTGTGGCGGATGATTTCTTGGGGTCAAAATCAGCAATTAAAGAAAAGAAAGTGTGTCCGTACTTGAGAGCTACACGACTTCCATGTGGTTCATAGTTATAATTATAACTCCTCCCCCCCCCTTCCAACTAAATTTAGGTACTAGAGGAGTTAACAAAATTATTCCTAATGAAGGCTAGAGCATCTAGCCGAAACGTCGAGAGTAAATTTCAAGTTGATTATTGAGAAAGTCATATTGTATATCAAACCCAAAGGCGAAAGTCAGGGACTTATATCTCGAGCATATTCCCTTACTCCCCCACCCCCTCCTCCACCTCTGAAAATGTTTACTTCCCCTAGCCAGCAACCACATCAATAATACCATCAAGCATGCAACAGGTGTCGGCATTGAACGTTGCGTACCTCTTTGATCTCATCAGCGGTCATGGCCCCAGGGAGATCCTGTTTGTTGGCAAACACTAACAAAGTGGCTCCAGCCAGCCTCTACACAACAACAAGCAGCACCACATGTATACACAGGTCTTGAGAGGTTTAATAATCACAGTTTTCATGGTTTAATAATCACAGTTTTCATGGTTTAGTACGATGAAGAATCGTAGAGCAGGGTGTGGCTTCCCCTACGAATATTTCCTCCCACAAATCCTGTCACAAATCCTGTCACCATCCGCAAATATATAAGTCCTTGACAATATTCTGCTACTTGTAAATATACATGCCATATATTGGTATATACACTAGCCCTAGCCCTATGTACATATGCACAGGTATAGCTATATACACATGTACAGGTAAAATGCTATATATATATATATATACATATGTACATATATATAAGGAGTGTTGTGTGCTATAAAGATATTGCACATGGATCAGCCACCCAAGTTCATGCAAGTCTTGTAGTCTTGCGTAGCCAGACCCTTTACCACACAACACGATAGCAAATGGACAACTTCACCACCAAGATTTTGTTCTCAGCTGCACCAAAAACAGGGCATTTGTATATAGTATACAGTTTAGCAGTCTACTTGGGCAGTGTTCAATACTTGAAATGCACCCTGTTTTGGGGTGCAGCAGGGAACAAAACCATGGCGGTGAAGTTGTCCAGATCCTCTCCTGGTGTGGTGTGTGGTAAAGGTCAAGTGCTGGTCATCAATTTCAGATTAGCACAGCACCTCCTAGCACACGCCCTCCTCTCTCCTCCTCCTCTTAGCACTCCTCCACCTCCTCAGCTTCCTAGCGCACTCTATCCTCCCAGCACACATTCCTCCTCCATCTCCTAGCATTGCTCCCTTGTCCTCCTCCATCTCCTAGCATTGATCCCTTGTCCTCCTCCATCTCTTAGCATTGTTCCCTTGTCCTCCTCCATCTCCTAGCATTGCTCACTCGTCTTCCTCCATCTCCTAGCATTGCTCCCTCGTCTTCCTCCATCTCCTAGCATTGCTCCCCCCTCCTCCATCTCCTAGCATTGATCCCTTGTCCTCCTCCATCTCTTAGCATTGTTCCCTTGTCCTCCTCCATCTCCTAGCATTGCTCACTCGTCTTCCTCCATCTCCTAGCATTGCTCCCTCGTCTTCCTCCATCTCCTAGCATTGCTCCCCCCTCCTCCATCTCCTAGCATTGATCCCTTGTCCTCCTCCATCTCTTAGCATTGTTCCCTTGTCCTCCTCCATCTCCTAGCATTGCTCACTCGTCTTCCTCCATCTCCTAGCATTGCTCCCTCGTCTTCCTCCATCTCCTAGCATTGCTCCCCCCTCCTCCATCTCCTAGCATTGCTCCCCCCTCCTCCTCCTCCATCTCCTAGCCTCGCTCCCTCCTCCTCCTCCTCCATCTCCTAGCATTGCTCCCTCATTCTCCTCCTCCATCTCCTAGCATTGCTCCCTTGACCTCCTCCATCTCCTAGCATTGCTCCCCCTCCTCCTCCATCTCCTAGCATTGCTCCCCCCCTCCTCCTCCATCTCCTAGCATTGCTCCCTCATTCTCCTCCTCCATCTCCTAGCATTGCTCCCTCCTCCTCCTCCATCTCCTAGCATTGCTCCCTCATTCTCCTCCTCCATCTCCTAGCATTGCTCCCTTGACCTCCTCCATCTCCTAGCATTGCTCCCCCCTCCTCCTCCTCCATCTCCTAGCATTGCTCCCTCATTCTCCTCCTCCATCTCCTAGCATTGCTCTCCCCTCCTCCTCCATCTCCTAGCATTGCTCCCTTGACCTCCTCCATCTCCTAGCATTGCTCCCCCCTGCCCCTCCTCCATCTCCTAGCATTGCTCCCTCGTCCTCCTCCTAGCACAACTCCTCCCCTCCACGTTGGTCTCCATAAAAACCTGCTATTTAAGCACACCTACTTTTGTTGCTTCAGCGTTGTTCTAGTGCATGCCTTGACTATAGAGAGTGGGTGCTTGTTCAACTGCAGAGAACCAGAGAGACTATCATTCTCTAAGCTCTGTTCTGCAACAGGTCTATCATACACCTGTCCTACCCACATACATAGCTAGCTCCGTGCATCGACTCACTGTTCTGCAACCAGCAACCAACTAGAAAATTGACAAGCACCATGTAATGGTATCTCTTTCACTAGTGATGAAATATGAAGCTCATCACCCCACCCCCTTTCCTCTCTATCTCTCACCCCTTAAAACTTACTAGTTCTACATACCTCCTGCACAAGCAGAGATTGTAGCTCGTCTCTGCAGTCCCCTAGTCTCCTTCGATCAGCGCTGTCCACCACCCACACCAAACCGTCAGTACTCTCAAAGTAGTTCCTCCAGTAAGACCGCAGTGACTTCTGACCTCCCACATCCCAGAAGTTCAACTTCAAGCTGCAGAACAAGAACACTTGCAAAACTAAATTGCAGTCACTCGCTGAATGCAGTCCAAGTGAGAACCACGGTCTAGATGTACTTAGCAACGCCTGAATAGGTGTAGTAGTTATTGGCCCGTCTACTAGACAAATATGACCGACACAGATCATCCAAAAGTGGATGGGCTCGAACCAATTCTACTAAATTGAGAGGAAGAAGGTCCTACAGCTAACATTGCTATATCTCTATCTATCTGAATGAAGAACTCTGAATGAAGAACAATACAAAAAAACATTGGATTGACTTGCTAAAGAATAACCAATGTAGAATTGATGACCCTTTACCCAATAAATACAAACTATGCATCTGATGACCCTTTACCTACTAAATACAAACTACAACACATAAAGGGTCCCATCGATGTGACTGTATTGGCAAATTGTTTCCTTTGGTTTTGACAATTCGATCCAATATTATATATATTTTTTTATTTTCTCTCTTTCAATGAGTAACTGTAAAATAACAACAACAATAATAATAATAATTTCTTCTATTAACCCTTTCACTGGCAGATTAACGGAGGACTTTTTACAAAAATTGACACAATTTCACATTATTTTTTTATAGAGGACCTTATGAAGACAAGTACCCAACAATTATATATCATGTGATAGCTGATGCATGAAGGGACGTTATGTTAAATTTTAGTTGCTTAGCAACAAACCACAGAAATGTGAATATTGTTATAAGAGACAGGAAGTAAAATAAAATGGTTTATATCGGGTTTATATCATCTCAATTTCATATTACACAGCAATGTTAGCTGGTCAACTTTTGGTCAACAACAACAACTGTTTGTAAAATAATAACCTCTCCTCCAACCCTGTCTTCTCCTCTGCTGCTTCCTCATCCTCCTCCTCCAGCTCCATGAGTGAAACTACCTTCCCAGGAGAAATAGTTCTTATTATTATGCTAGTTACTAGGCTTTACTATACAACTCTTATCTATTCTTAGCTTGGTGGAAGTCTTCATGACCATCGCTATCGTCTGAAGCTTCGCTTGGCAGAGTAGGGCGATCTATACTTTGAAAACTTGCTTCATGGTCGGTGCCAACAGCTTCTGTTATAGCTACCATAGCATCACCGTCAACTACGCCACTTCCCAGGTAAGCACAGGCACTTTCTTCCTCTCCTTCACTAACGTCAATCTCGGACAGGCCGAAGTCGTCCTCAAATAGGAAGTCTAACGCTTCGTCTCTACTCTAAAGCAAGTCGCCATTTCTTCTTCGAGACCGGGAATTAACCGGAAGTGATGTTTGCTGGCACGTTTACTTCCCTTTCCTCATTCCGTATTTTCCTGATATTCAGGGGTATATTAGAGGCATGCTTTGGGCATATTCGTACAATTTTTTAAGTTAATACCGCGAACGGTTAATTTTTTATGAATTGTTTCGTCGCGGTTAATCCGTTTTCGCGACTTAAGTCGCTTATGCCAGTGAGAGGGTTAAGGCATGTTATTGGGTGATTGACAGGGAAAATAGTTCATTCAAATTGACTCCCCGCAAATTTCCTCCAAGATGCTAACTCTAAACTTTGTTTTGTGGGTATATACCTCAAGTGCCTGAAGTGGCACCTAAGTGCCTGAAGTGGCACCTAAGTGGTGTTAATGAATATCAATTTTCTACATGTGCCGACTATGACTCGAGGTCACCCTTTTCAAAGTCATGATCCCTATAGTCAAAAGTTTAAAGTTTTGCTATGAATATCAATTTTCTACATGTGCTGACTATGACTCGAGGTCACCCTTTTCAAAGTCATGATCCCTATGTGTGCTATAGTCAAAAAAAGTTTTTCTGTATGGAGCAGAAAAAGGCTATAAAATAGTGACTGTGTTTGAATATACATGTATTATGTTATAAATAACTACTAATTTAACTTTAGATGGCAGCAACATACAGGGATGTTCCATGACTTTGAAAAGAGTGCTCTTCAAAGAGTGATTAGTCGGCATATTGACATAACAACTCTGAGAGCCTCACAGAGAGACAATTTGAACAATCCCAGCTATTTTGCCTGTCATTCGCCCAATAATAAACCCACCCCTTCATATTACATATCATTTAAAAGCTCATAAAAAGCTCATCTTTTGCTAACAAAATTATATCCATAGGGTGTATGAAAAGGAAGGGGGAAAATACAGGTTTAGAAACATGTTTGACTTGAATTCTCCACTGTGAACCGTGTGGTGTAGCTGTAATGTAATGCAGACATGAACAGGTCACAGACACTGTGGTGGCCCCTACTACAACAGCTACATGCATGTACTGACATTCAAAGCTAATTAGATTCATAGGATACTAAGGATAGGTATAAACATGGCACAGACACTGTGGTGACCCCTACTACAACAGCTACATGTACTGTCATTGAATACTTGCCATTATAACCAGGTTCATAGGCCAATAGGAGAGTGCAGACATGAACGAGTCATAGAAACTGTGGATATATCTCAATACTTTGGATTCATAGGATTGTAGTGAACCAAACTATAATTATTTCATCATTATCATCGCATCATTATTCATTACATCTCTAGATTACATCATCATTATTGTTAACCACAGAACTCTGGATCACGTGTTCAGTTGTCATGTTTACGTAGTCAAGATAGTTTTTGTGTAATACTCGAGCCTCTCACTTGCAACTCTCACTTGTAACTCTCGCTATTTAACTATCGCTATATTGGTGACCCTGACGCGAGCCGAACACTTGACAACATTCTTCCGTCCTTTATGGCTCACGAACTTGACTCACCCGCTGCCCTCGTACTACCCCCTACTGTTGCTGCTGCCAGTGTCAAACTACCACCCTCCTGGCCCGCCGACCCTGAAGTTTGGTTTGCCCAGGTTGAGGCCCAGTTCACCATCAGAGGTATCACCGCTCAGAAAACACGATTTGAATATGTCATTAGCTCCCTCAGTCCTAGTTTTGCAATGGAAGTCAGGGACCTTCTACTCAAGCCTCCCGCTGACAACCCCTACGACACTCTCAAGGCAGAACTGGTCAAGCGTACTGCCACCTCGGAGCAACGCAAGCTCCAGCAACAGATTAGTGGGGAAGAACTTGGCGACCGAAAACCCACCCAGCTTTTCCGACGCATGCAGCAACTCTTCGGAGACAAGCTTGGCATGTCCGCTGACGCCAACTCATTCCTCCGTGAACTTTTCCTCCAGACTACCTCCCAACGTCAGGATGGTTCTAGCCTCTGCTGACGCCTCCATGAACCTCCAAAAACTCGCAGACATGGCAGACAAGGTACTGGAAGTTGCCACACCCACCATTGCAGCAATTTCTGACACTCACACTGATACTGCTGAGGTCAAGCAACTCCGTGAACGCCTGGCTGACCTCGTAGCCGCTTTGACTACTCGTTCTCGCCATTGCAGTATGTCCAGACCATTGTCCAGACCACAACGCCCTCAGAGTCCAGCCCCACAGAATCCTCCATCCGACGGCGGTGCCCTCTGCTGGTACCATACCAAGTATGGTGAAGCCGCCCAGAGTAAACGTCTACATTGACGATGTCCTCATTGCCAGTGCCACTCCAGAACAACACCTTCAGGACTTACATACTGTTTTTGACAGACTAGCTACACATGGCTTTGTCATAAACCCTAACAAGTGCAAATTTGGTGTCAAAGAACTGGATTTTCTCGGTCATCATATCGACGACTATGGTATCACTCCTCTACCAGAGAAAGTCCAAGCTGTTCGTGACTTTCCTCAGCCCCAGTCTCAGAGACAGTTGCGTCAATTCATTGGACTTGTGAACTTTTACCATCGATTTCTCCCTCACTGTGCTGTTCTGATGCAACCCTTACATGCTCTTCTCACTTCCTCTAAGCCTAAGTCTCAGATGCTCACATGGAATGGAGATATCCTGGCTGCCTTCAATGCCACGAAGGAAGCCTTAGCAAAAGCCTCCCTCCTCTCATACCCCAAACCTGATGCCCCCACATGTCTCATGACCGATGCATCTGATACTGCTGTGTGAGCAGTCGTGCAGCAGTATATCAATGGTACCTGGCACCCCCTCTCCTTTTTCTCCAGAAAGATGACACCTGCGGAGACATGCTATAGTACCTTTGACAGGGAATTACTGGCTGTGTATTTGGCGATCAAACGCTTCCATTATTTCCTAGAAGGCCGACATTTCCATGTACTCACAGATCACAAACCCCTGACATTCGCACTGAACACTTGCTCTGATCGACACTCTCCTCGTCAGGCCTGTCAGCTCGACTACATCTCACAATTCACCTCCACCATCCGTCACGTACATGGATCTGACAACGTAGTAGCTGATGCCCTTTCACAGATTGAAACTAATGCCCTGCTATCTGGTCAAACACCTGCTGTGGACTTTGCGGCTATGGCCATCCACAGACAACTGACCCACAGATCTGTGCACTTCAATCCTCCCCATTTTCCACACTGGTTGTAGAAGCTGTCCCATTGGCCAACTCCAGTGAACCACTTTACTGCGATACGTCTACAGGCACACAACGTCCTCTTGTCCCACTGGCATGGCGACGCATTGTGTTTGATTCCCTTCATGGCCTCTCCCATCCAGGAATACGAGCAACCCAGAAACTCATCACGGCCCGGTTCGTATGGCCTGGTATTAACACCGATGTTCGCCAATGGACTCACACCTGTGTACAGTGCCAACGTGCTAAGATCCAGAGACACATCACCGCCCCACTTTCACTCTTTCCAACCCCTGACACTCGTTTTGACGTTATCCACATAGATCTAGTTGGACCACTTCCACCGTCACGAGGATTTATCTACCTGCTGACCTGTGTTGACCGTTTCACGAGGTGGCCAGAAGCCATTCCCCTCACTAACATCACTGCCGAAGCTGTTGCTCAAGCTTTCCTTAGTGGCTGGATCGCTCGCTTTGGTGTACCGTCCACCATTGTCACTGATCGTGGTCGTCAGTTTGAGTCTCAGTTGTGGGACACTCTCATGACTCTCCTTGGATTCAAACGCGCTCGAACTACCTCTTACCACCCACAAACCAACGGCATGGTCGAGCAGTTTCATCGACAACTGAAGGCTGCCTTGAAAGCACAACCCCACCCTGACTCATGGATGGATGCCCTTCCACTCGTGCTCCTTGGTATTCAAACTGCTCTCAAGGAAGACATATCCTCGACTGCCGCAGAGATGTTGTATGGTATTACTCTCCATCTCCCCGGACAATTTTTCACTCCCTCTCCAACAACCGCTCTTCCGGACCCTTCAGACTACATATCCAAACTCAAAACCCACATGTCAATGGTTGAAAAGACACTGTCTCGGTTGATCGCCTTAAACCAGCTCACATCGATGATGACAACCTACATCCCGAACCACAAACTTCATCCTTCAACAATCAACACTACACCAAATCAAACAACCCGGTCGGGACGTCGTGTCCACTTTCCCCAATACCTCACATCATACGTGTCGTAAGACACTTGGGGGGGAGCAATGTAGCGAACTAAACTTAATCATTTCATCATTATCATCGCATCATTATTCATTACATCATTAGATTACATCATCATTATTGTTAACCACAGAACTCTGGATCACGTGTTCAGTTGTCATGTTTACGTAGTTTTTGACTCGAGCCTCTCACTTGCAACTCTCACTTGTAACTCCCGCTATTTAACTATTGCTATAGGATCATAGGCTATCACTATATGCATGTCATGTGGTGTGGTTCTGGGTATATGCCTTATCCATATTTTGTTTTCCCCCCATAGCTGGATAACTCACTTATCTAAACTAATTTCGATTGATGGGGAAGGACATATACCCCTTAATCTTCTGGGTATAAATGTAAAAATCTCCCCTGAAGGGATGGGGGCAAGGAACCACTGCATATCGCTATAGTAATACCACCATTGAATAGCAAGTTCTTGGCAGAGTATAAACATCATGTGCTCACCCTTTGTGTTCCACTGTCTTGATGTTGAAGCCAAATGTGGGGGATATTTGGGTGATGTCATCTCCGATAAACTTCTTAAGAATAGTCGTCTTTCCTGCATTATCCAGACCACTGAATTGGAGAGGAGATAAGGAGTGACATACAGAGGGAAGAGGGGGAAAAGCGGATAAAGGAAGGGGGAGAGGACCAGGGGAGAAGGAAACAGTTGCAGAAAGGCGATATCCCTCCAAAACCTATGGGAGTTCTAGGTAGTCCCACCGTCCTTATGTAGAACCGTAACACTACCCATACTTACAGTATTAGAAGTCTAACGTCCTTTTCTTTTTGCTTCATCTTCTTCAGTATGGACCTCAAACCCATTTTTCTGGCTAAACCATATGGGTTCAAAGTTCGGTGTAGATAAATCCTTTTTATGGCGCATCATTCTGTAGAGTAATGGCTGGGCTTATTCCTAGAGGTGGTGGGACGTCGTCGGGAAAGGATAAGGGACAGTCGTACGATGTCATCGGTGTCGTGGTGAGAGACTCGTTCGATATAGTTGGAACTCTCAAGGCCGAAGCTGGGTTCACAACGTACACAACTAGATTTAAGGTGACTTATTAATCTATGAAACCTGTCCGGAGTAGCTGGTATGTGCTAGGCATAACCATGCCACAGTTAGCTACAGCAAAAATTGCAGGTCCTGACTTTGACAGTGGTCGTCCATATTATTTTGATTGTAGTAGTAGTAGAGTTAGAGTTGAACAGTGGATGATGTTGGAGAAAGCCGACTTGATTCATGGAGTTGATTTCACACAAAGTAATGCAGCTACACAACAGTGCAGAATATGTTTAGAAAAAGCACTCCATCTGTCCTTAGTGAGTAGTGTTCCCACTCTAAGAGTGTGAGCTGACTCCTGCTATTTATAAAAGGTTCAAATCAACACACTTTCTTTAAGGACAATTCAGAGGGTGGATAGTCCATGGTTGCTTATGTGAATATGAAGTAGTGTGTAGTGATAATTTTCTCACATAGCAGATGAACTATTAAAAATGATCACCAGTGTCCTCCCTCTTACCTTGTAGATCACTGTCAGAAACCCTGAAGGTTATCATGTGACTCAAGAGGTAACTTGGCAGCATGTACATGTGTGTGTGTTTATGCATGTTCATGTGTATGTATTCAATGAGCTTGTAGCTTGCTCTTCTTGTATTTATTTGTTTATTTATTTATTATTTGACATTATTTGACATTAATTTTTTTTAAATTCCAATTGTAGTTTGGTAAGTAATAATAACAGTAACTGGACGATACCCCCAGAGAGTCTGTGGTTTATTAATGCTAGAAGCCACTAATAATAATTGACCATATATGGTACGTACCACCTAAAATAATGTTCCAAATGTGTAATATACTCATGTTAGATAAGAAGGGGAAGGCACTTGTATGTTTTGTTGCAATTGTTTGCTTTGCTGATGGTTTCCACAAATAGTTCTTGCAGTTTTGTGGATACTCAGAAAGTGGTCGTAAACCAATCTTGCCAACATGGCAACAGCTCAGAGTCTCCAAATTAAACCTTAAGAAAGCTGGGTAGAAGTTTGCATTATAGAACTTTCACTTGTACTCTCTGTCTTCCTCTGTTCAGCTTTCTCCAGATGTTTCTTTCCTCATCTGGTAATGCTGCTCTTGCTAGTCTCTGCCTTTCTCTCTTCAACTCTCTCCAGACTTTTCTTCTAATGCTGCTCTCACTAGTCTCTGCAGTTATCTGTTCTGCTCTCTCAGGACATTTCTTCCCTCGTGTAGTAATACTGTTCCTCTCTCTCTTCCTGTTCCCTATTGATATCGGCTCTTACATAAATCAGCCCTTCTCCGCCTCTGTGTCTCTGCTGCAATACGTGTTGCACTGTGCATGCTCAGTAGCATGACACACACACACACACACACACACACACACACAGTGTATGACAAGCGTATTATAATAATAAGCAACATCAACAGTCTCAGTTTTCTTCCCAGAGCATTAAGGGTACTGGTCTGATATACCTTCGAAATTGAAGGTGATACACCTTACTATATTACAGTTCCAAAATTCATTTTTGTCAAATTGATGATGCACTAGAATTTCATTTATATTTTTTGGTGGGTGTGGTTAGTGAATTTGCAACAGTTCTGGCTCCACAGTAGCTCCCGTCTCACGAGTGAGACTTACATACCGAAGCTTAGAAGTCCAGACGAGGGTGGTCCTAGCAGAGCTCAAACAAGCACAGGAAGGCTGGCATTGAAAGTTGAACTTTCCCTGGATGTTAGAGTTGGAGGATGGGCAGGGTGGCGTGTTTGTTCTGCTGATAACATAATCGTAGGCCTAGGAAGGTCGCCATCAACCAAGCGACATGGATCAACTAGCCTCACAGGACTCTAACAAGGCACAGCGTAGTGAAGCATGTGAAGAGTGAATGCTCACCACAGTAAGCTGACTTGGATTTGGGGCGAGGGTGCAGTGCCTAGGAGAGATTGTAGCTTAGCCCTCACTTTTCACCCAAAGAGTCTCCTTTTTTTCCTCTCTACTTGTTTATGAAACCATTTCTTCCAGAATCATCATTGTGAACAGTACATGACAGTTACTTCACCCATGAAATTTTACTATGAAGATATGAGCATTCCGGCAGTATAATTTGTAGAATATATATGTCAATCGTATTATGTACTGCGCTTGTTGCTGCATGATGTACTGATTCATAGCTCTTTTACATGTAACAATATTATGTCTAGTCCAGTGCACCTCCTGCAACCCGTAAACACAATAATGAATACAAGACCAAAAAACACAGACATCATGGTTTATTAGTCTGCCACTCCACCGATGACATGCCAGTATCCCTTACAAAAATCCTGGGGGAACACTTACAGTTATAGAATTATAGAAAGAGAAATGGCAATAATACTCACACTGTTGTCTTGATCATGCCCACATCCTTGCTCATCTGTTCACCATACCACTTGCTTGCCATACCCATCTCTTGACCACACCCATCACTTTACTGTTTGCCACACTTGTGTGTTTATACTTCTACCTGTTTGCCACACCCACCTACTTATCACCATCTGTTTGCCACACCCACCTGTTGCCATGCTCATCCATTCACCACTTCCTTCTCCACCATATCCTACTGCCACACCCATCTCTTCACCATGCTCGTCTGTTCCTCTCCATGTCCACCTGCTCTTCACCACGACTGCTCTGAGTAGTACCCGTGCTGCATCTCTTGTGTGCAGTGTAGGATGTTGTGTGTGTAGTGTACAATGTTGAGTGTAGTGTAGGATGTTGTGTGTAGTGTAGGATGTTGTGTGTAGTGTAGGATGTTGTGTGTGTAGTGTACAATGTTGAGTGTAGTGTAGGATGTTGTGTGTGTAGTGTACAATGTTGAGTGTAGTGTAGGATGTTGTGCGTAGTGTACAGTGTTGTGTGTAGTGTACGGTGTTGTGCCCCCAGAGTATTTAAGCGTATCAGCCCCATATCCCTTCGAATTGAAGGTATATCGGCAGATACACCTTACCGTTGTACAGTTCAATTTTGCAAATTTCATTTATTCGTATTGTTAGTGTGATTGGCGAAAAATTGCAGCAGCTCGCGTCTCGTGAGTGTGACTTAGCAAAGCACAGAAGTCCAGATGAGGGTGTACCTGGCAGAGCTCAAACAGCACAGGAAGGCTGGCATTGATTTAAAAAAATGGAAGTTGAACTTTCCCTGGTGTTGGAGTTTGATGGGCAAGGTTCAGTGTTATAATAATCATTCGCCTTCAGCCGAGCAACATGATCAACTTGCCTCGCACGACTCTAACAAGGCAGAGCTTAGTGAAGCTCACAAAGAGCGAGTGCTACATTACAGTAGGCAGACTTGGATTTGGGGCGATGGTGCAATGCCTAGGAGAGATTTTAGCTTAGCCCTCACTTTCCACCTAAATACTGTCTTTTTTTCCCTTCCTCTCTTGATATCTGTGAAACCATTTCTTCAAGTATCTTCATTGTAAACACAACAGTTACTTCACCCATGAAATATTTCAAGAAAATTATTTTCACAATTATAATATGAGCATTCAGGCTTCAGTATAATTTATAGAATATGTATGTCAATCGTATTATGTACTGCTTGTTGCATGATACTGTACTGATTCATAGCGTAACAATATTATGTCTAGTTCAGTGCACCTCCTGCAACTTGTAAACACAATAATGAATACAAGACCATAATAACCATGGTTGATTGACCGCTACTCCACCGATGGCATGTCAATATCTCTTACAAGAATTGTAGTGTAGGATGATGTGTGTAGTGTAGGAATGTTGTGTGTAGTGTACAGTGTTGTGTGTAGTGTAGGATGTTGTGTGCAGTGTACAGTGTTGTGTGTAGTGTAGGATGTTGTGTGCAGTGTACAGTGTTGTGTGTAGTGTAGGATGTTGTGTGCAGTGTACAGTGTTGTGTGCAGTGTAGGATGTTGTGTGTAGTGTACAGTGTTGTGTGCAGTGTACAGTGTTGTGTGCAGTGTAGGATGTTGTGTGCAGTGTACAGTGTTGTGTATAGTGTTGTGTGCAGTGTACAGTGTTGTGTGCAGTGTACAGTGTTGTGTGTAGTGTACAGTCTTGTGTGCAGTGTAGGAATGTCGTGTACAGTGTTGTGTGTAGTGTACAGTGTTGTGTGTAGTGTACAGTGTTGTGTGTAGTGTATGATGTTGTGTGTAGTGTATGGTGTTGTGTGCAGTGTACAGTGTTGTGTGTAGTGTACAGTGTTGTGTGTAGTGTACACTTGTGTGCAGTGTAGGAATGTCGTGTGCAGTGTAGGAATGTCGTGTGTAGTGTACAGTGTTGTGTGTGTGTAAGGTGTTGTATGTAGTGTAGGATGTTGGGTGTAGTGTATGGTGTTGTATGTGTGTTGTGTGTAGTGTTGTGTGTAGTGTATGGTGTAGGATGTTGTGTAGTGTACAGTGTTGTGAGTGTAATGTACAGTGTTGTGTGTAGTGGACTGTGTTGTGCATAAACTGCTGACAGCATCTCTAAGTTGTGTGTGGTGTGAAAGTGATGCTCTATTAATTGTCCATCTATGGCGGGTGGCTTAATTACCTCAGCGCCATGCATGACATCACAAGACAGAGGCTGAGGCACTTCTTTCATGCATGTTAGCATAGCATGGAATGTATCCTTGCTCTAGGTACGGGGATTTTCCCAGCGTTGGTCAGGGTGATCCAGATGGTACATGTCCGCAAATCCCATGTCAGCCATGCTGCATGAAACAGGAATATAATTGTGTTAACCCTCCCCCCTCACACATGCACATGCCTAAATGTGGGATTGATTTTGTGCACAATCACGTACTGAATAATTTTATATTTTCTCTCTCTCTCTCTCTCTTCTTGTGCTACCTAGCACGAGACTCTGAAGAGGTTCAGCGACATCCAGGCATTGTCCAAGCAGCTGGAGGCTATCCACACTCAGTCCAATTCAAAGATGAAGTTTCCAGCCCTCGTCAAAGCTAAATACTTCGGTACGTCTTTGTCCTGCAATGATTTCTTTTCTCCTACTCTTTCAGGCCCAGAAATGGCCAAATGCACAGCAAAGTTTGCATTGTCATATCATCAGCAATTGCTACATTCTGGGACTATTTACACCAAGTGTGGATCAACATTACACTAGTTGGGTGGCAGCATGGGGACCTCCACTGGGCTGAAAGAGAAAAGCACAACTCTCTTGCCTTGCCGGATGCCTCGATGTTCGAGTATTCTGTGCTGTGTAAGTTACCACCCATCCTTGATGTCTGCTTCTGCTGCTCTACTTCCAGGAAGCCAGCTGCCACGGTTATCCCGCACTGCGGATGCGCAAAGCAGATTAAAGTGACTGTGTTGTCCAAGGCTGTGTGTGTTGTGAAGTGCAGTAGCACTCTGTTTAATAGTTTGACTCCTATTATAGAATGGTGGACAAGAAAACAACAAGGTTTATATCTCAGCTAAACTCACTTTGGCGGCTTCTTAGTATCATAAATATTACCTTCCGCCGATTTTGACCCCCAAAACTAGTTGAGTGTACCTTGAATGCTTGAGGAAGGTAGTAAACTGCCAGCCCAAACAACTGTTAAAAATGTGAAATTCATCTTCAAGATCTTGTATCTATCTCTCTGTGTATGTATCTAACTTCTTCACCTCCCCCCACACACATAACTTGTGCACAGTACGTACGTTCAACATGATTTTACTACCAGAAGTGTCCAATGTATTGCAATGATTAATCCGTTTCTCGATTCAGCACTAATCTGTTCAGCAAAGCACCTGAAAATCTTTTATTTTTAATTATTTTAATTTTTATATACAACATTTTTATTTGGAGATATGTCCAGGAGGGAAAATCATAAGAAGTCGTGCTGTAAAACAGAACAAGAAAACAACAAACAACAAGAAAACGACAAACAACAAACAAACAACAAGAAAATCCAACAACAAGAAAATGACAAACAAACAACAAGAAAACAACAAACAAACAACAAGAAAACGACAAACAAACAATGAGAAAATGACAAACAAACAACAAGAAAAGGCTTATAAGTCGTAGATAAACTCTCGATGAACTCTCAAACTTTCTCAATTAAAATTGGTCTCTCTAGATGCTCTAGCGAAGAATCATTTCTGGTGAAGGCTGGAGCATCGAGCCGAAACGTCGCGAGGCAAATTTTAAGTTGGTCATCGAGAAAGTTATTTTATTTTACTTCAAGTCCCTATGGCATATTAGCTGATAAGTTATTTTTATCACTCCTAATCCAGCAGGCCAGATCAATTAGCTCTAATTATAGGATCCACCCACATTAGGCATTTTATGGATCGTGGCCATACTAAGCAAACCTATCTACAAGGGTAAAGGTCTAGCTACGAGGGCTCAAGCAAACGGTGTTGGCCACTCCTTTGTCCAGACAAACTCTTATATGCTAGTCTGCATATACCTCACAGAGCCCACGGGCACCCAGGCGGCAGTGAGTTGATCTCCCACGGCGCAGGTGAGTGTGTTCTACATTCCTGTTCAGGAGTTTCTTTATCAGGGAGTACACATGCATTGGTTAGATCAATCTTTTAAAATGGCAGCAAAAACAACAACAACAACAACAACCGAAAACAAAACTAGTATCTTAATCTCACATCGGCAGCTTCTTAATGTTGTAGTAGTTTCAGCCGCTAGTAACTCCCACAAGACTCCAACTGTGCCTGGAACTCTTCTCTAAGATAGTGAGACCAGAACAGAAACCTTTAAAAATAAAATGTGGAAGAAAAACCTCCCATTGAAATCCATCTTCAAGGATCTTATAGTGTACCGATCTCTTTTCTTTCCCCCACACAACTTGCGTGCAATAAATCATTCTTAACAATTTTAATACCAGGCTCCAATTTATGTTCCAAAGCCCTTGCAACACGTAATCTTGTACTCAATTAAAAAACGTCCTATGATGCAATCAAGTAAGCTAACACGCTGTTTTTATAATCACAATTTGGTAAAGATTCTCCTTCTCGAAAACATGCCACAATCCAGCTATGCTGGTCACACGCAGCCTGACCTTTTACCACTTGCTACTAAAGCTGTGCGGCTGAATTTGAACTGAGCGGTCAGTTGATGTACTGATAATCTTCAAACAGCGAATAAGTGAAAAACTACACAGCAATATAGCTGCACTTTAGCAATATATATATATATGCATAGAATAGCGTCTGCTATGCTTGGTTAGTTCTGTAGTTCTCCTGTGCTAACTCTTGGCAAGTCCCCCCCATGAAGGAGGCTGTAGCTGGGTCCCTGGCAACAAAACCACAAGGTTATTGGCATGTGCTGACTTGTGTAGTTAAGAAATGAAGGAGCAGTTCATCTCTGCTGTTTGACCCCTGCCGTAATGGTGAAGGATTCTGGGTTCTGTAAACCAACAACAAAACAACAACGAATAAATAAATGAAAAACAAATATGTAAGCAAAAACAACAAACAAAAACAAAGAAGTATACCAAAAAATACAAATATGTAATCAATAAACAAATATGTAAACAAAAAAGTAAACAAAAATAAGTAAACAAAACAAATGATAAACAAAACAAATAAGTAAACAAAAAACGTTAAAAAAAAAGTAACAGGAACAAATAATAGGTATTAATATATATATATATATATGCATTGGTCAAAAACAACAACCGAGGACGACATGAGAGGGATGTGCCCATGTAGACTACAACCAGTCTTTGCCACTTAAAATCATGCACCCAGTGGTGTACTACGAGGTTGTGGTCTGTGAGGTTGTGGTCTACTTGAGTACGCTCTTGTTTCCTTTCTGTTTGACCAATAACATAGTTGATGTATTTTTGAGGGAGTCAATGCGTGCTACAGTCATACATATAGTGAGTCAACCAGTGGTCGGTGTGCTAGAGGGGTGCCTCTGCTTGCTGGTTAGAATTGGCAAAAACAAGAATGATCTCTTGTTTTATGCAACACCCACTTCAATGACCCTTTACCTTTAGAACAAGCTTAACCTCTTTGCTCATTGTGAGGCTGTACAACACACAGAGCAGCTGCTTTATTTAGACTTCTGTGAGTCTATTACAACACAGAGCAGCTGCTTCATTTAGAAGACTAGAGGCTGTTCAACACAGAGCAGCTGCTTCATTTAGAAGTCTAGACTTCTGTGAGGCTGTACAACACAGAGCAGCTGCTTCATTTAGAAGACTAGACTTCTGTGAGGCTAGTACAACACAGAGCAGCTGCTTCATTTAGAAGACTAGACTTCTGTGAGGCTAGTACAACACACAGAGCAGCTGGAAGACTAGACTTCTGTGAGGCTGTACAACACAGAGAGCAGCTGCTTCATTTAGAAGTCTAGACTTCTGTGAGGCTGTACAACACAGAGCAGCTGCTTCATTTAGAAGACTAGACTTCTGTGAGGCTAGTACAACACACAGAGCAGCTGGAAGACTAGACTTCTGTGAGGCTGTACAACACACAGAGCAGCTGCTTCATTTAGAAGACTAGACTTCTGTGAGGCTAGTACAACACAGAGCAGCTGCTTCATTTAGAAGATTAGACTTCTGTGAGGCTGTACAACACACAGAGCAGCTGCTTCATTTAGAAGATTAGACCTCTGTGAGGCTGTACAACACACAGAGCAACTGCTTCATTTAGAAGATTAGACTTCTGTGAGGCTAGTACAACACACAGAGCAGCTGCTTCATTTAGAAGATTAGACTTCTGTGAGGCTAGTACAACACAGAGCAGCTGCTTCATTTAGAAGACTAGACTTCTGTGAGGCTGTACAACACAGAGCAACTGCTTCATTTAGAAGATTAGACTTCTGTGAGGCTGTACAACACACAGAGCAGCTGCTTCATTTAGAAGATTAGACTTCTGTGAGGCTAGTACAACACAGAGCAGCTGCTTCATTTAGAAGACTAGACTTCTGTGAGGCTGTACAACACAGAGCAACTGCTTCATTTAGAAGATTAGACTTCTGTGAGGCTGTACAACACACAGAGCAGCTGCTTCATTTAGAAGATTAGACTTCTGTGAGGCTAGTACAACACAGAGCAGCTGCTTCATTTAGAAGATTAGACTTCTGTGAGGCTGTACAACACACAGAGCAACTGCTTCATTTAGAAGATTAGACTTCTGTGAGGCTAGTACAACACAGAGCAGCTGCTTCATTTAGAATACTAGACTTCTGTGAGGCTGTACAACACACAGAGCAGCTGCTTCATTTAGAAGTCTAGACTTCTGTGAGGCTGTACAACACAGAGAGCAGCTGCTTCATTTAGAAGATTAGACTTCTGTGAGGCTGTACAACACAGAGCAGCTGCTTCATTTAGAAGACTAGACTTCTGTGAGGCTAGTACAACACACAGAGCAGCTGCTTCATTTAGAAGTCTAGACTTCTGTGAGGCTGTACAACACAGAGCAGCTGCTTCATTTAGAAGACTAGACTTCTGTGAGGCTGTACAATACACAGAGCAGCTGCTTCATTTAGAAGATTAGACTTCTGTGAGGCTGTACAACACAGAGCAGCTGCTTCATTTAGAAGATTAGACTTCTGTGAGGCTAGTACAACACACAGAGCAGCTGCTTCATTTAGAAGATTAGACTTCTGTGAGGCTGTACAACACACAGAGCAGCTGCTTCATTTAGAAGATTAGACTTCTGTGAGGCTGTACAACACAGAGCAGCTGCTTCATTTAGAAGACTAGACTTCTGTGAGGCTGTACAATACACAGAGCAGCTGCTTCATTTAGAAGATTAGACTTCTGTGAGGCTGTACAACACAGAGCAGCTGCTTCATTTAGAAGATTAGACTTCTGTGAGGCTAGTACAACACACAGAGCAGCTGCTTCATTTAGAAGACTAGACTTCTCAATAAACCTACTCACAATTCAGTTCTTTGCTGCGAAAAAATGCTGAATCAGGAGAAGGAAGTCGGCAATCTTTGCCCATTTTTATAATCTTCTCTCCCTTGGAATTGTGAATCAAGATTAGTAGAGGTGGATAAGGGATTCTGAAAAGGGGTCGCAAAAAAGACGAAACGCCAGCCATGCCATTTACCAAGTTACTTCCCTAAGGCCACTGCAGGAAGGGGAAAAACTGGCGCAGGGTGCACAAAAATGAGGCCAGAAGTTGTGGGTTGCAATCAAGCCATTTTATTCTGAAGGCAAAGAAAAGTGTTGAAAACAATATAATGATATGGCAATGCTAGACCTTGGATAATCCACGTAGAATGTCAGAAGGGGGGGGGGACCTGGATCCAGCACTGAAGAAAGGAGATAAGCACTGTGAATAACTCTCAAACAAACTCTCACCTGACATAGTAGCTTGATGGTCAACTGACATTTACTCACTTGACATTTCGGCTAGATGCTCTAGCTTCATCAGCCAAAACAATGAGTGAGTAAATGTAAGTCGATTATCGAGGAAGTTGTTATAGCAACTTTATAGTTTCGACATTTTCTTTTGCATGCAAATAGGTCTGCTGCTTTACAAGTAACCACCTCAGCAGAGGATTCAAGGTATTCTGGAAGTGTCTTTGAAGCTAAAAATGGCTGAATACACGATTTAATTTAGGGTCTTAAAAAGTTGCTTGAGTGAGGCTTAATAGAGATATTTATAAGCTTCTTTTTATTTTCTCTTTTTTTTTGCCTTGGCCATTTTTTAAGTGCAGATTGACCTAATATAGAGAGCTACATACTCTACTCTCCTATACTCTGTATACATGTAAGTAAGAGAGTATATGTTTTAGCCTATAAACCAGAATTTCCCAGTGCAGGCTTATGTACATGTAAGAGAGCATGAATTTATAGCTTATGCAGCTGAGCGTATGCCAGTACAGTCCCACTGTTACGTAGTGTTGATGTTGCCCGACATGCAGAAAGATTCAAGGATGTAGTGATCGAAGAAAGAATCAAGTCCGCTCAGGAGCTGCTCCATTTTATCACTCGCTACCCTCACCTTTCACACTCTGCACCATTCCAGCACTTCATAGCCGTACGTGAACTCTAGTTCTAGGCTGGGGTTGGGACGGGGGGGGGGGTGGGATTATGTTGGATGTTGCTAGTGATTATGCAGTATGGATGATGGAATCTTTAGGCCTAGCAGTCTTCCGTGGTTAAGGGTATTCTAGGGCTAGGGCTAGACCTAGGGTTAGGGGTATTCTTGGGCTAGGGCTAGGGATATTTTGGGGCTAGGGTTAGGGATATTTAGGGTTAGGGATATTCTAGGGCTAGGGGTGGCTAATTGTATGCTATGGGCTAAGGGTAAGGGTATTCTAGGGCTAGGGGTGGCTAAGTGTTCTCTATGGCTAAGGGTAGGGCTAGGGGTGGCTAAGTGTACTCTAGGGCTAAGGGTAGGGGTATTCTAGGACCAGGGGAGACTAAGTGTTCTTGTAGATCCTGTGTGTGATGGAGTATACAGTAAGTACTGTAGATCCTGTGTGCTGGTAGAGCACAGTAAGTACTGTAGATCCTGTGTGTTGGTAGAGTACAGTAAGTACTGTAGATCCTGTGTGTGATGGAGTACAGTAAGTATACTGGAGATCCTGACTTCTCAAAGTAGTTTGTTGCACATTCCTCTACCAAGGTCAATGCCCGTCCTCTGGTAACCATGATGTGTACGTCAGTGTTGAGTGTGTGAGGTTGTGTGTGTGTGTGTGGAGCTTCATGGACTGTACAAAGGTCACCATCTCATGAATAATTCATTGCTTGTTTCTGTTTTGTTTCTTCTTAGGGAAGTAGGATTTTGAACGTAACCCCCTCCCTGGGACCTGGAGACAACCGGGTCCCAATCACACCAGGCACCACAAAACTCACTCCCTCTCCATCGTTAGAGTTCCGTGAGGACATAATGCTCGCACCCGACCTTCCTCTGCCTCCGACCAATGAAGAGGAAGGTCTTTCTGTAGGATCATTTCAGTCTTCGAAACCTTCACTTGGTGTGGTTCAGTCGGATCAGGGTCTCAAAAAATCAGTTCTGGACTCGGATGTCACTGGAGTAGGAAAGGATAATTTGGTTCCGATTTTGGACACTAGTATCCTATCTGGAGGAAGCAGTAATGCTGGTTCGAACGTTAGTCTGGAAATTTTGGAGATGGAGGAAACGATCACAGGAGCCCAGGGTGCCAGGAAGAAGGAGGATAGCAGCTCTAGTTCTAGTGGAGAAGAAGTGGATATCACTGATCTCAAAGGAAGTCATCAAAACAATGTGGTACAGCAGGACGTGGTTACTGGAGGAGGGAGAAGGGGAGGAGGAGGGGGGATGTCGGAGATGAGCTGGTGGGCTGATGCTGTTGCTGAGACCGATGACATGGTAGGCAATGATCTGGATGCTCTGGTCGACAGAATAGACAAGACAGGAGTCTACTCTGGAAGCAGGCGCTCCTCTGTGCACCAACAGGCAACAAAAGGTTGGGGGGGGGGGGGGGGGGGGGGGATTTTCAAATCAAATCACTGGGTATAAATTGCACCTGATTAAAATTGATAGCGTAATTCTGTTTTATACGAAAATATGAATGCTACATCATGCACAAGCTAAGCCGCTGGTTGTCTTGAAGAACCTATGGTGAGCTCGGCAGAAAAATGAGCTTTTCAGTGAGAGAAACTCAATAGTGCAGCTTCGGAATATTTCCACAGGTCTATTGGCGCCCACTGTTGGACCTGATATCATTTGTAGTGTAAGCCTCATCTCCATGACTGAGTAGCTGCTACTGTAGCTTACAAGGGCAAGTGTGGGGTTCGGTGTCCAGGACTTGTGCAGAAGGTTGCAGTATTCCCTGCAAGTGCTGCTGTTGTTGACTGTGTGCACATCAAGACTTATGACATTACTTGGCAGTGGTATAACCTGCTGGCTGCCCTCCCCCCATGGGGAGTACATAGATGTCCTAGAAGTGCGTTAGCATCCACACCAGAGCATTGCTGCTCCCCTTCAACATTCAAGTTTACATGTTCATCCATCCTTGCAGGCTCTCTGCCCGGGTCTCGCCACAGCTCTAGGCAGAACTCCCGTCAAAGTTCTCATCAGGGTTCCCCCGTGCAGCACCGGAGAGTCAGCCCCTTGGCTAAGCGAGATTCTGCGTACGTGATGCAAGCCGGACGGCTGATAACTCAGGCGCTCATGTACGAGAGGCAGGAGGAGTTTGAAGAAGCGTTTGATCTCATGAAGGCAGGGGTGGATGTGCTGTTGAATGGAGTCCAAAGTGAGTGATGGGATGTGACTTGTGGTGTGTGTGGTGTGTGTGGGGGAGGGGATAGGGGTGTGATGTGGAAGGAGGAGGAAGAAAAACAAAGCGGGAATAAGGAGTGGGTAATGGAGTTTTGTTGTGAGTGACAGGGCGTCTGTTGTGCATGCTGTTTGTAGCCGACCAGAACAAGGACAGGAGAGAGGTGGTGCGGAGGAAGACGTCCGAATACTTGCTCCATGCAGAGAGCCTCCAGAAGAAGCTGAGCAGCAGTCAGAGCGCATCGAGAGCTACTGTCGCTGCCTCCGCCCAGGTGCGTAGTGAGAACTAGGGTGGGTCATGTGCAGTGTGCTACAGTCATGTGATGATCATGTGTTTATCCTGCATGTGGTGAAAAGTCATGTGTGATACGTGAATGTTAATGGCACGTGCTATATGTGAATGTTAGTGGCACATGCTAAACCTGTATGTGAGTAGCACGTGCAGATTTTCATTTAGGGGTGGGCGGGGTGTGGAGGCGGCTGCCCCCCTTGGAACCTTTTTGCCCCCCCCCCCCCTTGGAAATTGTATTATTAAAATTCTTATTGATGTTGATAAGTGCTTGACATCATGCCCCCCCCCCCCCCCCTCCTTAATATCCAGATTCCTCCAGTTGCCCCCCCTTGGACAATTTTCTAAATGGAACCCTGACGTGCTATATGTGCATGTGAGTGGCATGTGCTATACATGTACTTATAGTTTACGCTGGTGGTGCATACTATATATACATGCGGTATAAGAGCGGCACATATATCTGTCTGTATGTGAGTGGTGTGTGCACTACCATTGGTTATCTGGACTTGTCAGTCACACCCATTATATGCTAGGGAAGTGCCTCATCATCTTTCGTCATTCATCTCTTCCTTAGCTGGAACAATTTCTTGCTGAAGCACAAATAGAGCACACCAGCACGTGCTGACCGACGCATCGCAACTGTAGCTAGAACAAAAATCAAGTCTATTCGAGCGAAGCCACACAAATGCGATGCAACACAAATGTCTAAGCTTTCCATAAATTTAGCTGTTTTAGGGAGAGATTTAGCGAACTATTTTTTTTGTTCTTGGACCATTTTCAGTGACATATAAACTACTTACCTTTCAAATTTGAAAGCATCTGGACCAGCCATTTTGAGATGTTTTCTGTCCATGAATGTTCAAGGAGGAACTGTAGATAGCTATGAAATGCCACACCACCTAGGTCAACTTTATAGATTTCTCCAACTAGAAATAGGTTTATTATTTCCCTGAAAAACACCATGGAACATCACAGAGTACATTTCTATAGAGCTTATTTTATGCTCTACACTTTCGTGCGTTTTTTACTCTGAAGTTATATTTTCGTTTCGTATCTTTTGGAAAGAGAGAAGGGCGGACGCCCAAAACATTGCGACAACTTCTAACGGTGGACCCCTCGGCTCGTGCATCGATGAAGAACGCAGCAAGCTGCGATACCTAGTGTGAATCAGTGAATCATTGAGTCTTTGAACGCAAATGTTAACCACTTAAGTACATGTGACTCTCTCGGTGGTTCTTATGTGGTTTCAGCCACTTAAATCTTTGATGAAAAAGCAAACCTCACCACATGTAGTAGCATGTCCTTTTATGGCAAGCTGTCAGGGGATTGTGTTTTGTCAGCAAGGTTGGGGGCTTATGGTTAGGGAGGGGTTATGGGATGTTGTGTGAACATTCAAAGTTGTATATACCATTGGAAAGCTTATGAGCTACATAGTTATCTTTTTTTTCCCTTCTTTTCTTTTTTTAAGTTATGGTCACTAAGTGCACATCATGAATAATTAATGAGTATTGGCAACTACCCCCTAAAGGCGCATAACTTCACGTTGTTAGTGCAAGTGGCATATTGTGAAGCAGCCTCGCGACACCCAGATGGATGGGGTCGGTTTTTGGAGCTTTTAAAAGGGGGGACAAACCATAAAGTAGTAGTAAGTGCTAAAAATAACTTGTGGTTACCACTTTATAGATTCTGCCAACTTCATGGTATGGACTGATGTATCGAGGTCTCTCTGTGTGCTCTCTTTTGATACTAAAACATTTTTCATGGTACCCAAGTTACTGGAGCTAAAGTGTGGTACCCTCAAAAACCTGAGTGCCTGATTTCTATGCATAAATATCTCCAGATTGCCAAGTTCTAGAGAGCTGAAATTAGCACCAGTGGCTAGAGGAAGCCTGCTCTATACGACAACTTGTTTCATTAGGCACTAACATGTGGTTAAGCGCCCAGTTGAAAAATGAATTGATTCATTTTATAGAAGCTGACACTTTGACCAACTTGCTTCAACCTTTTAATTTTCCGTTCAAAAGTAAAGTCAGGGTTGAAGTTCATGTACAGTATACATGTACATACTGCATATCTGATCTCCCTTCTCCTGCTACTTCCTCCCCCCTCCCTCCCCCATCTCTCCCGTCAGTCTGTATGTATGTAAGAAGGTGCTATCTAGTTTGATACCGTTCATGCCTAAATTTGTTGTGGGGGTCAAACTCATTAGTAGTTGGGCTGCCACCTCCCCCAACCTGAGGAATACATACATCCCATCATCTTCTTCATCACTTCTCTCATTGTCTGAGAGGGTGAAGTCAGTTGTCAAATAGCAGCTCTAAAGTCCTTCCTCAGTTGAACCATAATGCCATTTTTCAGATCCGCGAGTTCAACTTTGACCTCATGGTTACCTTAGTTACCTATGAATATTTGATTGAAACTTTGTATACTGATAGAACAACCCTTTCCATTTTTGGGGGCAAGATGATTAAGTAAGCAATCGACTTGTCATCATCCATTTTGTGTATGTAGGTGCTAATGGCAGTGAGGGGGTTAATGTATTGAAAAAATGATGAGACTGAATATTTATCAACAGACGTAGAATTCCATTTTTGTATACATGTCAATGTATGTATGTTTGTTGATAGGTGTGTCACATGACTTAGTTTCACCCCCCCCCCCCCCTCCTTCCGCCCCATAAACAAGATTGCTGCAGTTTGGTAAAGGGTTGCAATGCACAAATAACTGATATAGCACCCCCTGCCCCCCCCCCCCCCCCCCCCCCCGATGAAGGGTGTGGCTATGTCCTACAGTATGTTTGGCACTGACCATTTGAATTTCCTTTAGCATTCCATGTGTTGGTTTGTTGTTGTTGTTGTTGTTGCCTTGTTGTTGTTGTTGCCTTGTGTATGTATGCACAGGCCCAGACCTCCGAGGAGCCTCCCGTTGTTCCAGCCAAGCCACACCACCTCCAGGACTTCAGCGTCAAGGACATACTTGGCAAAGTAATTAGCCCTAGCCCTAGCCCTCCAAGACTTAAAGCGTCAAGGAGACACGTGGTAAAGTAATTATGTATTCTCCTTAACAACTGGTCCTGCCCTTCACGGATGATCACATTCATAGTTTTTAATTTTTAAGCCATGTTTCATACAAGATTTTTTGTTGCGGTTCAAAGTCCTCCCCAGGAAATTAATAATGAAACTTATTCCTTTATTTATTGTTTGTTATTTTTGTTTCGTTTTTGGGGGTGGGGGAGTTTTTGGGGGTGGGGGAGTTTTTGGGGGTGGGGGGGGGGGGGAAATTTTGGAGTGAAAACATTGAAATTCAATTAAATTTACCATCATGATTCAAAAATCTTGGGAGGAGAAATATATGAAACACTGATAATTTTGGTGGATTTCCCATGTCAAGAAATAATCTGTAGTGCAGATCCAACTCTCTGCCTCTCTTGCTGCTTGCTGCTAGACTGGAACCTCACTCATGCTTTCCTAGGTCTAATACGATCATTGCAGCTAAACCTATGCTTGTGCACATGCTATGAATTGTACTAACTCTTTCTCCTGGAAACTCTCTCTTTCCTGGTGTGTGTGTGTGTGTGTGTGTGGGTGGGTGTGTGTGTATGTTTGTAGGTGATGCTGGTGGAGAGTAGACACACTGGGCAGATGTACGTCTTCAAAGTCCTCTATAAGTCCCTCAAGGCAATAGCCGCTGTTCCTAGAGGCCAGTCCAAAGCCACGAAGAACAGGGCACCAGTGAGTGGCAGAGCACCCTAGGTAGCCAGAATCATTGCCCTAAACTCTAGCCCTAGTCATTGCCCTAAGCCCTAGTCATTGCCGTAAGCCCTAGTCCTAATCATTTCCTTAATCCCTAGTCCCCTTGTCCTTGCCCTAGCCCTACTATAATCCTTGCCCTCCAGCCTTAGTCCTATTATAATTCTTGCCCTAGCCCTACTATAATCCTTGCTCCAGCCTTAGCCTTATTATAATCCTTGCCCTAGCCCTACTATAATCCTTGTCTCAGCCTTAGCCCTATTATAATCCTTGCCCTAGCCCTGCTATAATTATCGACCCAGCCTTATAATCCTTGCCCTAGCCCTACTATAATCCTTGCCTCAGCCTTAGCCTTATTATAATCCTTGCCCTAGCCAACTACTATAATCCTTGCTCCAGCCTTAGCCCTGTTATAATCCTTGCCCTAGCCCTACTATAATCCTTGCTCCAGCCTTAGCCCTATTATAATCCTTGCCCTAGCCCTACTATAATCCTTGCCTCAGCTTTATCCCTATTATAATTCTTGCCCTAGCCCTACTATAATCCTTGCCTCAGCTTTATCCCTATTATAATTCTTGCCCTAGCCCTACTATAATCCTTGCCTCAGCCATAGCCTTATTATAATCCTTGCCCTAGCCCTACTATAATCCTTGCTCCAGCCTTAGTCCTACTATAATCCTTGCCCTAGCCCTACTATAATCCTTGCCTCAGCTTTATCCCTATTATAATTCTTGCCCTAGCCCTACTATAATCCTTGCCCTAGCCTTAGTCCTACTATAATCCTTGCCCTAGCCCTACTATAATCCTTGCCCTAGCCCTATTATAATCCTTGCTCTAGCCCTACTATAATCTTTGCCCTAGCCTTAGTCCTATTATAATCCTTGCCCTAGCCCTACTATAATCCTTGCCCTAGCCCTACTATAATCCTTGCCTCAGCCTTGGTCCTATTATAATCTTGCCCTAGCCCTACTATAATCCTTGCCCTAGCCTTAGTCCTACTATAATCCTTGCCTTGCCTCAGCTTTATCCCTATTATAATCCTTGCCCTAGCCCTACTATAATCCTTGCCCTAGCCTTAGTCCTACTATAATCCTTGCCTCAGCCTTAGCCCTATTATAATCCTTGCCCTAGCCCTACTATAATCCTTGCTCCAGCCTTAGCCCTATTATAATCCTTGCCCTAGCCCTACTATAATCCTTGCCCTAGCCCTACTATAATCCTTGCCCTGGACTAGCCCTACTATAATCCTTGCTCCAGCGTTAGTCCTACTATAATCCTTGCCCTAGCCCTACTATAATCCTTGCCCCGGACTAGCCCTACTATAATCCTTGTCCCGGACTAGCCCTACTATAATCCTTGTCCCATCCCAGTCCTACTGTAATCCTTGCCCTAGCCCTAGCCCTACTACCTTTGCCTCAGCCCTAGGCCTAGTATAATTGTCACTCCTGCCCTAGCTTTGTCCCTGCCCTACATGTAGTGTCCCATTTAGACTTCAATTACAATAATTAATAAAATAACTAGCATGACTTTTAGAGTTTAACTTTCTGATGTCCATATAAAGTAGTATATAGTGTTGCACACATTTTTTAGGCTGTATGGTAAAGTGTTCCCCCTTGAACTCTGGACTCTGTGTTTATGGTGGTGATAATCTCTCGCCTATGCAGCTGCATTCTCCATATATGGTCAAGCTGCTCCACTTCTACGAGACCCCCAACCAACGCATCTTCCTTCTTCTAGAACATGTGAATGGAAGAAAACTGTTGGCTTATGTAGTGACCAAGAGACAGCAGTGGATGAAGCTGAGAGAGGCGGCCTCCAATCCTCCCCCCTCCAGCTCCCTCCTCTCAAACAGAGAACGAGATGGGAAGTCTAAGAAGGAGGAAGGGAAGAAGGAAGAGAGGACAGGAGCAGCCGAGATGGAGGGAAGTTGCGACGATGACGAGATGGAGAAGATGTTGAAACAGTTGTCTTCGATGGTTCTTCCCAGCTCTCTCCCTCGAAAAAGCAGTCTGACAAGTGACGAAGAAACATCCGGAAGTGACCTGCAAGAAGAGGATGATGGAAACAGACCTTTGGATTCACTCGCAATCATGAGGAAGCGTCTGGAGGAGTCTGTCCTGGATGAGGATGACTCGGGACCCAGTAAGTTGGTATTCGGTAAGGAGCTAACTAAAGAAGGACACGAGGAAAAAGAGCCCTCTGTTGCTGATGACAAAGAAGATGCTGATGCCACCATTCTCATCCTCCCTCCTACTCCTACTTCCCACAAGGAGGGCCTGGGAAATGGAGGCATAGGAGTGATAGGGGAAGACCTGCATGCAGGAGCGACAAATTGTCCCAAACCTATGGACTCCCTCATTGTGAGAGGTTTTCCATTCAGCATGGAAAGTAACTCACTGTCGAGATCTCCTGGGCTCAGTGCAGGAGCCGTGGAGATGGATGGCAAGAGCACTGACCAAGGTCCTATCTTTTCACCATCTTCTGCACATGGTTCTCCAGATCACAAGAGAGTAAGGAGGGAGGGGGAGGTAATGGGATAAGAGAGAGAGACAGTGTTCATCTGTAGTTCCACACATCTGTGTATGTACATTTGTAGGACTAAGCTGATGAGGTTGTGTGGGTAAAGCCCACTGTCAGGGTTGCCTGGGATCTCTCGGGGTATTCTGACATTCAAGGATGATCCTGGAATCAGGTGTCTGGAACCCACTGTCAGCGTATCCTGGGATATCCGGAATACTCAACATCCCGATATGATCTGTAGCTATGTGCATCCCACTGTCAAAATGTTCCAAAATGCTGAAGAAGCTCTGGCACAGTTGAGCAAGCTAAGCTTGCCAGTTGACTTGAAGAAGCTATGGCACAGTTGAGCAAGCTAAGCTTGCCAGTTGACTTGAAGAAGCTATGGCACAGTTGAGCAAGCTAAGCTGCCAGTTGACTTGAAGAAGTTGAGCAAGCTAAGCTTGCCAGTTGACTTGAAGAAGCTATGACACAGTTGAGCAAGCTAAGCTTGCCAATTGACTTGAAGAAGCTATGGCGCAGTTAAGCAAGCTAAGCTACCAGTTGACTTGAAGAAGCTATGGCACAGTTGAGCAAGCTAAGCTTACCAGTTGACTTGAAGAAGCTATGGCACAGTTGAGCAAGCTAAGCTTGCCAGTTGACTTGAAGAAGCTATGGCACAGTTGAGCAAGCTGCCAGTTGACTTGAAGAAGCTATGGCACAGTTGAGCAAGCTAAGCTTACCAGTTGACTTGAAGAAGCTATGGCACAGTTGAGCAAGCTAAGCTGCCATGACTTGAAGAAGCTATGGCACAGTTGAGCAGCAAAACAATTCTTTGTAGCTTTTCAGTGAGAGATAACCAGCAGCTTGAAGCTAGTGGTGTAGCTCAAATGCTTCTTGCTGGTTGTAGCTGTAGACACACCGAACTCAATAGTGCAGCTTCAGAATATTTCCACGGGTCTGTTGAAGCCACGCCCACTGTTGGATCTAATGTAATTTGCGGTAAAAGTCACATCTCTTTAACTGAAGCCACACCCACTGTTGGAACATGTGGTAAAAGTCAATCTCCTTAACTTGGGGGGGGGGGGGGGGGGGGATTAGTGATTAGTAACTGCAATTTATATCCTGTTATTACCATAATTAAATGGTCACTTTCTCGTATCGTAATCCTAGCATCATAATCCTAGCATTACATCGTTATGATGTCATAATCAGGGTTAGGACACAGTCAGTAGCTAGGGTTAGGGCCAGGGCAGTAGCTAGGGCTAGATAGTAGCTAGGGTTAGGACCAGGGCAGTGGCTAGGGTTAGGGCCAGGGTAGTAGCTAGGGCTAGATAGTAGCTAGGGTTAGGACCAGGGCAGTGGCTAGGGTTAGGGCCAGGGTAGTAGCTAGGGTTAGGACCAGGGCAGTGGCTAGGGTTAGGGCCAGGGTAGTGGCTAGGGTTAGGGCCAGGGCAGTGGCTAGGGTTAGGGCCAGGGTAGTGGCTAGGGTTAGGGCCAGGGTAGTAGCTAGGGTTAGGGCCAGGGCAGTAGCTAGGGTTAGGGCCAGGGTAGTAGCTAGGGTTAGGGCCAGGGTAGTAGCTAGGGTTAGGGCCAGGGTAGTAGCTAGGGCCCTAGGGTTAGAGCCAGGTAGAAGTAGAGCGCAGGGCAGTAGCTAGGGCCATAGCTAGGGGTAGGACCAGGCCAGTAGCTAGGGTTAGGGCCAGGCCAGGCACGGGGCAGTTATGGGTGGGCACAGGCCAGTAGCTAGGGTTAGGGCCGGGGCAGTGGTTAGGGCTGGGCCTATGGCAATGTGAGAGCAATGCTCATGATGTCATCATGGTGATGTAATGTTAGTATTTCTCACCTTCTTGTGACATGTGTATATCAAAGGTGGACGATTGGGGTCAGAGGTTAGAGCAGAACGTGCGGCGGTGGGCAGCGCAGATTGTGTTGGCTCTGGAGCACCTTCACTTTCAAGATGTCATATGTGGGTAAGTGCTCCCTCTCTCTCTATATACATACATAGGTATGCAGTGGTTATTTATAGAGCAGCTGATAACTTATAGAGACACTCAGAGCTTCTCTATAGTGCACACAACATGCCAATTATTGTCCAGATCCCATCATGGTTTGATGTAGAAGGCGGCGTCACTATAATTATATATGAAGCAAAGACCTTCCACGTCTGTAACTTGGACAAGTGGAACCTGAAGGGAAATGGTCATCAATTTCACTTGTCCATGGTGGGATACAGCATAAAAACATGATAATACAGAGATTAGTGATGTGGTCTTCATTGGAGGATTGTTGAATATTTAACCCACACATGTATAATGTGGTGGTAAAAAATGACATATTAAAACTTGCACTAATATACGAGTAATTGCTCAAGAGACAAAATCAGTTCCATTTAGTCTTTAGTCCTCCTCCACAGTGCCATGTGGTGCAACTCAGATCCAAAACGATCATTAAGAAATCAACGTTTTTGAATTATTTTTGCAAAACGAAATTATATCTGAGCAGCTACATCCTTCCTCGAGCTGCGTGCAAGATTTCACGTTAATGTCTCCATGGCAACGATGAGAAATGAAGTGTGGCGAAAAGTCAAGGGCTCAGTTCATTAAGTGATGACCGACTGATTCTATCTGGACGAGGTGCTGCAAGATGACTGGGATGTCTGAGGATGGTTTTCTGAGGAAGAGAAGGGTGAAGCTTGCTGCGGATAGCTGGGTGTGGGCCGTGGGTAGCTGGAACTGTGAGCAAGTAGTGTTCATGAGCCAAGTAGGTTGGCCTGTTATATTCCTCTATAGCAGTTAGGCTTTGCAATCACCGTCAGGTTGTGAGTGAAGTGGTGACTGTCAGAGGTGTGAAGACAGAGATTCTGACAGCTCCTCTGGTATGTGATGAAGCTTTAGGACTAGTAGGCTTGTCTGTCACGAATGTGGTGAAGCTTGTCTCTCTAGCTAGAATGTGGTGAAGCTTTAGCTACATAGCTATAGTCTAGTAGGCTTGTCTGTCTAGAATATGGTGAAGCTTTAGCTACATAGCAGTTCTACTTAGGCTTGTCTGTCTAAAAGTAGTGTTCTGCATACTCCCAGCTATTTCATGGGAGACACTTGAGCTGCAAGTTAAAGCGTCTCCTTTGTAGTTAGAAAATCAGAATTGTGGCAAGAACTCCACAACTAGTGCAAGTGGAAGTAGCCGAGTAATGGACCTTGGAGTTTGTAATTTAGTCTGCACCATTATAATGATATTCATATCTGAGTGGTTGGTTGCATAGTAACCATACTTAACCGCAAGATTGTCCCGTGCAAATGCTGGCATGTGGTATTTGATGGTCAGGGAGTTTTGTGAGCATATTTGTGCTTGAGCATTTTCTCCTCACTGGGAGACATAATTGCAATATTTGCTGGAGTGCAGGTCACAGTAGCAGCTTCAAATCTTGCTCTCCATTTCAAGAGTGTGACACCGTTTTGCTGGAATATATACGTCGCAGTGGCAAAAACTGAAGCACAGACAAGGTCACAAGTAGAGCATGTGTGACCTCATATCACAGGACGAGGTCACAAGTAGAGCATGTGACCTCATATCACAGGGCGTGGTCACGAGTAGAGCATGTGACCTCATACTGCAGGCTAGATACGATACTCTCAACTTTTACGTGTGTGTGAAATGTTTGGAACTAAGCGTATGACTATACTGCAGCCTTTAAAGCTCTAAATAGAAGAGCTGAGAGGAAAATATAGAGTATGAGAGAGTATATATATAGAGAGAGAGTAAAAGGGAGTATATAGAGAGTAAGAGAAAAGCAAGTGTGCAACTGAATAAGAGTTCATGATGCCACTAAGACCAGCCAGATGGTCGGAGTTTACTCTAGCTCCTGCATGCTGGTGGAGGCTCTCGCAGTTATAAAATGTTTGTAATGATGACTAACTTTGGGAGAGTGACTCGCAATCTTTGGCCACCCATACCCCAGCAAATATAGTAATCTTTGGCCACCCATACCCCAGCAAACATAGTAATCTTTGGCCACCCATACCCCAGCAAATATAGTAATCTTTGGCCACCCATACTCCAGCAAATATAGTAATCTTTGGCCACCCATACCTCAGCAAATATAGTAATCTTTGGCCACCCATACCCCAGAAAATATAGTAATCTTTGGCCACCCATACCCCAGCAAATATAGTAATCTTTGGCCACCCATACCCCAGCAAATATAGTAATCTTTGGCCACCCATACCCCAGCAAATATAGTAATCTTTGGCCACCCATACCCTAGCAAATATAGTAACTCACACCTTCTAATCATTTCCCTCTTATTTTATAGAGACCTTCATCCCGACAACATCCTGCTCACAAATGGAGGTAAGCTCTCTGGTTGTTTGTATTGCTCACTAAACAAATGTTTTGCCCAGCTGCTAAAACAGGACCACTCTTGTTGCCGATGAGTCTCTCCCGAAGGAGATGCAGTCTCCGCAGGAGTTAGACCTTTGATTTGCACCCACTCTGGTTTCAACACCCCATGCAGTGCAGCTCACCCTCACCAGCGCAGCAGTTGTTGCTTGTGGCTGCTCGTGGTGTGGGTTTGCTTGTTATCTGCTTCTACCATATCTAGCGTCGGAAACACCTACGTAGTGGAACCTCCCTTATTCTCGAACCTTGGGTCTGGGGTGGGTGAGGTTGCTATAACTCGGAAATCTTCCAACTTAGAAATGGACGGCTGCTGTACTCTGTGCTGCAGCTTAAAACATTGCAGCCCCCCTGTAAATATAATTATGGACTACAAGATGCTGTTCTAGGAAGCTTCACCTTTCCAGGCAACTTGCGAGTCTGGATAAGGACAGTCCCCACTCAGTGTGTGTGTATATTTATACACTTGTATACATGTGTAGTCCATAAACACAGAATTATGCATTGCCATCATGCTATAGTGAGCACATAACACCAAGTTCTTGATGGACTATCATGGCACAGGCAAATCCTTGATGCAGCAGTGTCTAGTCAATGTAGAGCCCCTTAGTTGAAATTGTTGAGGTCTAGTTTGATTTATTTTATTTTTTTAAGATTGTAAGTGTTACAAACTGTTGGGAATTTCTAAACATGACTGTTGTTGTTGTTATTGTCTCTTGCTGGTGCTATTCCTACGAAGGAGATGCCATTCTGACATACTTTGGAAAGTGGGATTTCGTGCAGGATTATCAAGATGTTGATCTAGCTAAGAAATTCTACATGGCCCCAGGTACCTGTATGTCTTCTGTTTGGAGCTTGTGCATGTGTGTGTGCGTATGTGTCCATGCATGTGCATGCATGCGTGCAAGAGAGAGAGAGTGTGTGTGTGTGGGGTGTACATCTGTCTTTAATGGCTCCTTTGTGTCTGCAGAGCTTCTTACATTATCCAAGCCTTCAGTGGCTGTGGACTGGTGGTGTCTCGGAGTGTTCCTGTTTGAGCTGCTGACTGGACAGGTACCTCATGCTAATGGGAGGTGCCTACGCAGCTTTGCATCTTCAATATAGAAGAATGATTGTATACTCTTAATTGACGAACTTGCACACAAACACATGACTATTAAAATTAAAATTAATTATAAGAATCCTTTATAGAAGCTGACACTTTGACCAACTTACTTCAACCTTTTAATTTTCCGTTAAAAAGCAAGACATTCATGTACAGTATACATGTACATACTGCATATCTGATCTCCCTTCTTCACCCAGTGCCTGCCACTTCCTTCCCCCTTCCTCTAGCATATTTCATCATGTCTGCCTGGAGGCATACACTCTCACTTGCCACTCCCCTTCCCTGTCCCTCTCTCCTCCGAAGCACAATCTCTCCTTGCCCAGGTGAGGCACTGAAATACACGTATGTCATCACCGGCACGTGCATAAGAGCCCTCCGTTACCTTGAATGATTTGACCTCTGTGTAATTTGACCTTGTGTCATAGTGCATTGATCGTCTTGTTGTTGTTCTAAATGTTGCAGCTGCTTCAGGTTTCTCCGACGGAGAGGTTAGGTGAGTGTGTGTCCACCCGAACTCATTATTGATACTCAAACTGTACCACATATATATATATATATATAGGGAGTTATTTGTGTTGGCTAATTTTAGTATCCACCCTAAATGCCGGCTCGCACAATGATGCTCCCTGAGCATGTCGTACGAGCAAGTTGTATGCACGGTTCCCACCATAATGTTATAACATTCGGAAGTGATCTTGAACTTCAACCTTCACTCCACCATCAGTGGACGGCAGCGACAACACATCCAGCTGGAGTACACGTTGTGGTGTTTGTGGACGAGGAGTTATTCTCCTGCGGCCATGTAGCACCACTACTTTAGAAGTAGCTTCTCCGGCCATCAAACCATTGCCACTAAACAAGTTACACCACTAACTAGCTAGCTACAGCACTGCAAGTTAGCACAAAACTTGTCAACTACTAGCTGCCAAAGTGGGTATGGAGTAGCATAACCACTAGCTGGCTATATTAGGCAGGCAGCCCACCAGGTATCTATATGACACCTTCCAGGCATTGTTCTTTGCCCTGTATGCTTCTGCAGACATCTGCCACAAGCAGGAAGCGGTTGTCATGGCTCCAATGAGATTGTTCTCATCCACAAATGCCATCATGTTTACTTCAAGCTAAACAGCTGTTAGTCACATGCTAAATTCTAGCATTTTGATTGGTCGACGCTCGATGCTTGATGCTGGGGATGGAAATGGATCCTATTCCATCATATCGTAACATTGTATCGTCGTATTGAATTCTAGCATTGCTGTTCACGATACTAATATCACGATAAGATACGTGCGGTGACGGACTGGAGTATTGTGAACCAGACTTTAACCTTAATATGAACGAACAGGAAAGCTTATTTATAAATGTAAACAGCTAAGGTGATGTCATTAGCTAGTCTACTCTTCTGTACATTGTGGAGAGGTAATAGATCATGTCTATATTAGTGTGGTCCACTGTTAAAAATGGCTGACGGCAACACCCCAAAAATATATCAGCTAAATCTCTCATCGGCAGCTACCTAAATGATGGTACCGGCCGCTCTTAGCTCCTAACAAAACTCATAGTGTGCCTCGAATCCTTCGCTAAGGTAGTAAGCTGGCCGACCAAATATTATAGAAAGTGTGAGGAGGACTTGAAATTCATCTTCCAGGATCCATGTTTTCATAAACTGAATCACTGTTTTCCTACTCCCATGACTTGCATGGAATAGATTCATTCATTAAATTAAAAAACAGAACTGGAGTACCAGAAGACTCCGAATGTTCCAATGCGTGTCCATGACTGCTCTGTGTCTCGGCTGCGGAATGAAGTGGTTGGTAAGGATTATCGGGTGAGTAATTTCATCGATGATGCAATCAAGCTAGCTGCTGTATCATGAGCAGAACGAATGAACTGCCCCCAATTCTGCTCTTTGGTTCCTGGGAAACTGATACAAGTCCAACAGAGGCTATAGCTGATGCTCTACCAAAACGTTTGCTGTTCGGTTGGTGGAGTTCTCCTGCACAACTGTGACCAAGTCCTTCAAGAAGGTTGTAGTTGATGGTGCATGCGTGCAGTCAACAATAGCAACAAGACTTGGCATGTGCTGATATGCGTGGTGTGCAACAAGAAGAAACAAGTTAGAAAAGGTGTTTAAAATCCCTGAAGACCCTGAAGCTCTGAGTTGGACTTTGTAGAGCTCTGACTTGGTGCAGTCCTCCATTCAACTACCAACCATACTGCCAGAACAACTTCAACCAGGAACAGAAATCAACTATGTTGGGTGGGGGGGGATTAAAATCAGTTGTAGCCATCCAGACCAAGAGTTGGATGACCCTTTTCTCTATTTAAAGCCATGTACAGGCCACCAATATTATGCAGCCTTTATAACCACTGCTCATGTATGGGATTTTAATCTTAAATGGTAAAGGGTCATCAACTGGTTGTGGTCTACATGGGTGCCCTCTTATTTCTTTCCTTTTTAACAGGTCAATCTGATAACAAACTTTTTATCTTGTCTTGCCTACGTATGAGCATGCACATGCACACACACACATATACATACACTCACACACAGTAGCGGCACAAAGAGAGCTAGCTTCAAGTAGTGCGGGATATGCCCTCCTCTTCAGTCCAAAGAAATAGACATTTTCTTATTCTGGATGTGCATGGGAAGACACATTTTTGCTGCTACTACTTAGCATCTCTTGTGTTAATACTGCGCCTACCTTCTCTTCACAATCCAGCAATTCCCCATCTGCCGATTCCCATATACTTGTAAACATGATGACCTCTTAAAATAATAATCAATTTAATATTTTCTCTCAAAGTTTCGTCTAGATGCTCTATCATCATTAGGAATAGCATCATGAAGGCTAGAGCATCTAGCATCACTAGGAATAGCATCATGAAGGCTAGAGCATCTAGCATCATTAGGAATAGCATCATGAAGGCTAGAGCATCTAGCATCATTAGGAATAGCATCATGAAGGCTAGAGCATCTAGCATCATTAGGAATAGCATCATGGGGGCTAGAACATCTAGCATCATTAGGAATAGCATCATGAAGGCTAGAACATCTAGCATCATTAGGAATAGAATCATGAAGGCTAGAGCATCTAGCATCATTAGGAATAGCATCATGAAGGCTAGAGCATCTAGCATCATTAGGAATAGCATCATGAAGGCTAGAGCATCTAGCATCACTAGGAATAGCATCATGAAGGCTAGAGCATCTAGCATCACTAGGAATAGCATCATGAAGGCTAGAGCATCTAGCATCACTAGGAATAGCATCATGAAGGCTAGAGCATCTATCATGAAGGTTAGAGTATCTAGCAACATTAGGAATAGCATCATGAAGGCTAGAGCATCTAGCATCATTAGGAATAGCATCATGAAGACTAGAGCACCTAACATCATTAGGAGTAGCATCATGAAGGCTAGAGCATCTAGCATCATTAGGAATAGCATCATGAAGGCTAGAGCATCTAGCATCATTAGGAATAGCATCATGAAGGCTAGAGCATCTAGCATCATTAGGAATAGCATGAAGGCTAGAGCATCTAGCATCATTAGGAATAGCATCATGAAGGCTAGAGCACCTAACATCATTAGGAGTAGCATCATGAAGGCTAGAGCATCTAGCATCATTAGGAATAGCATCATGAAGGCTAGAGCATCTAGCATCATTAGGAATAGCATCATGAAGGCTAGAGCATCTAGCATCATTAGGAATAGCATGAAGGCTAGAGCATCTAGCATCATTAGGAATAGCATCATGAAGGCTAGAGCACCTAACATCATTAGGAGTAGCATCATGAAGGCTAGAGCATCTAGCATCATTAGGAATAGCATCATGAAGGCTAGAGCATCTAGCATCATTAGGAATAGCATCATGAAGGCTAGAGCATCTAGCATCATTAGGAATAGCATGAAGGCTAGAGCATCTAGCATCATTAGGAATAGCATCATGAAGGCTAGAGCACCTAACATCATTAGGAGTAGCATCATGAAGGCTAGGCATCATTAGGAATAGCATCATGAAGGCTAGAGCATCTAGCATCATTAGGAATAGCATCATGAAGGCTAGAGCATCTAGCATCATTAGGAATAGCATGAAGGCTAGAGCATCTAGCATCATTAGGAATAGCATCATGAAGGCTAGAGCATCTAGCATCATTAGGAATAGCATCATGAAGGCTAGAGCATCTAGCATCATTAGGAATAGCATGAAGGCTAGAGCATCTAGGAATAGCATGAAGGCTAGAGCATCTAGCATCATTAGGAATAGCATCATGAAGGCTAGAGCACCTAACATCATTAGGAATAGCATCATGAAGGCTAGAGCATCTAGCATCATTAGGAATAGCATCATGAAGGCTAGAGCATCTAGCATCATTAGGAATAGCATGAAGGCTAGAGCATCTAGCATCATTAGGAATAGCATCATGAAGGCTAGAGCATCTAGCATCATTAGGAATAGCATCATGAAGGCTAGAGCATCTAGCATCATTAGGAATAGCATGAAGGCTAGAGCATCTAGCATCATTAGGAATAGCATGAAGGCTAGAGCATCTAGCATCATTAGGAATAGCATGAAGGCTAGAGCATCTAACATCATTAGGAATAGCATGAAGGCTAGAGCATCTAGCATCATTAGGAATAGTATGAAGGCTAGAGCATCTAGCATCATTAGGAATAGCATGAAGGCTAGAGCATCTAACATCATTACGAATAGCATCATGAAGGCTAGAGCATCTAGCATCATTAGGAATAGCATCATGAAGGCTAGAGCATCTAGCATCATTAGGAATAGCATGAAGGCTAGAGCATCTAGCATCATTAGGAATAGCATCATGAAGGCTAGAGCATCTAGCATCATTAGGAATAGCATGAAGGCTAGAGCATAGCATCATTAGGAATAGCATAGCATCATGAAGGCTAGAGCATCTAGCATCATTAGGAATAGCATCGTGAAGGCTAGAGCATCTAGCATCATTAGGAATAGCATCATGAAGGCTAGCATCATTAGGAATAGCATGAAGGCTAGAGCATCTAGCATCAATAGGAATAGCATGAAGGCTAGCATCATTAGGAATAGCATCATGGAGGCTAGAGCATCTAGCAGAAACATCAAGAGAAAATAATTATTGAGAAAGTCATTTGTTGTACCATGTTAGCTGAGAGTTCATTGAGAGATGATGGCTGCTCACATAAGAATGTTTGTAGAACTGTTCTACATCAACAATATTTTCACATGGACAATTTTAAACATGCAATACTGCATTTGTATCGAGTAATTGCCTCATACACATGAGCACAATGCTGTCTGATGAACAGAGAATGGTGAGCTCCTGTGTGTGTGGAACACTAGGGCAACAGTGCTCCTGTGTGTGTGGGACACTAGGGCAACAGTGCTCCTGTGTGTGTGGGACACTAGGGCAACAGTGCTCCTGTGTGTGGGGGACACTAGGGCAACAGTGCTCCTGTGTGTGTGGGACACTAGGGCAACAGTGCTCCTGTGTGTGTGGGACACTAGGGCAACAGTGCTCCTGTGTGTGGGGGACACTAGGGCAACAGTGCTCCTGTGTGTGTGGGACACTAGGGCAACAGTGCTCCTGTGTGTGGGGGACACTAGGGCAACAGTGCTCCTGTGTGTGTGGGACACTAGGGCAACAGTGCTCCTGTGTGTGTGGGACACTAGGGCAACAGTGCTCCTGTGTGTGGGGGACACTAGGGCAACAGTGCTCCTGTGTGTGTGGGACACTAGGGCAACAGTGCTCCTGTGTGTGTAGGACACTAGGGCAACAGTGCTCCTGTGTGTGTGGGACACTAGGGCAACAGTGCTCCTGTGTGTGTGGAACACTAGGGCAACAGTGTTCCTGTGTGGGGGACACTAGGGCAACAATGCTCCTGTGTGTGTGGGACACTAGGGCAACAGTGCTCCTGTGTGTGTGGGACACTAGGGCAACAGTGCTCCTGTGTGTGTGGGACACTAGGGCAACAGTGCTCCTGTGTGTGTGGGACACTAGGGCAACAGTGCTCCTGTGTGTGTAGGACACTAGGGCAACAGTGCTCCTGTGTGTGTGGAACACTAGGGCAACAGTGCTCCTGTGTGTGTGGGACACTAGGGCAACAGTGCTCCTGTGTGTGTGGGACACTAGGGCAACAGTGCTCCTGTGTGTGTGGGACACTAGGGCAACAGTGCTCCTGTGTGTGTGGGACACTAGGGCAACAGTGCTCCTGTGTGTGTAGGACACTAAGGCAACAGTGCTCCTGTGTGTGTGGGACACTAGGGCAACAGTGCTCCTGTGTGTGTGGGACACTAGGGCAACAGTGCTCCTGTGTGTGTGGACACTAGGGCAACAGTGCTCCTGTGTGTGTAGGACACTAGGGCAACATTGTTCCTGTGTGTGTGGGACACTAGGGCAACAGTGCTCCTGTGTGTGTGGGACACTAGGGCAACAGTGCTCCTGTGTGTGTGGGACACTAGGGCAACAGTGCTCCTGTGTGTGTAGGACACTATGGCAACAGTGCTCCTGTGTGTGTGGGACACTAGGGCAACAGTGTTCCTGTGTGTGTTGGACACTAGGGCAACAGTGCTCCTGTGTGTGTGGGACACTAGGGCAACAGTGTTCCTGTGTGTGTGGGACACTAGGGCAACAGTGCTCCTGTGTGTGTGGGACACTAGGGCAACAGTGTTCCTGTGTGTGTGGGACACTAGGGCAACAGTGCTCCTGTGTGTGGGGGACACTAGGGCAACAGTGCTCCTGTGTGTGTGGGACACTAGGGCAACAGTGCTCCTGTGTGTGGGGGACACTAGGGCAACAGTGCTCCTGTGTGTGTGGGACACTAGGGCAACAGTGCTCCTGTGTGTGTGGGACACTAGGGCAACAGTGCTCCTGTGTGTGTGGGACACTAGGGCAACAGTGCTCCTGTGTGTGTGGGACACTAGGGCAACAGTGCTCCTGTGTGTGTGGGACACTAGGGCAACAGTGCTCCTGTGTGTGTGGGACACTAGGGCAACAGTGCTCCTGTGTGTGTGGGACACTAGGGCAACAGTGCTCCTGTGTGTGTGGAACACTAGGGCAACAGTGCTCCTGTGTGTGTGGGACACTAGGGCAACAGTGCTCCTGTGTGTGTGGGACACTAGGGCAACAGTGCTCCTGTGTGTGTAGGACACTAGGGCAACAGTGCTCCTGTGTGTGTGGGACAATAGGGCAACAGTGCTCCTGTGTGTGTGGGACACTAGGGCAACAGTGCTCCTGTGTGTGTGGGACACTAGGGCAACAGTGCTCCTGTGTGTCTGGGACACTAGGGCAACAGTGCTCCTGTGTGTGTGGGACACTAGGGCAACAGTGCTCCTGTGTGTGGGACACTAGGGCAACAGTGCTCCTGTGTGTGTGGGACACTAGGGCAACAGTGCTCCTGTGTGTGTGGGACACTAGGGCAACAGTGCTCCTGTGTGTGTGGACACTAGGGCAACAGTGCTCCTGTGTGTGGGACACTAGGGCAACAGTGCTCCTGTGTGTGTGGGACACTAGGGAAACAGTGCTCCTGTGTGTGTGGGACACTAGGGCAACAGTGCTCCTGTGTGTGTGGGACACTAGGGCAACAGTGCTCCTGTGTGTGGGACACTAGGGCAACAGTGCTCCTGTGTGTGTGGGACACTAGGGCAACAGTGCTCCTGTGTGTGTAGGACACTAGGGCAACAGTGCTCCTGTGTGTGTAGGACACTAGGGCAACAGTGCTCCTGTGTGTGTAGGACACTAGGGCAACAGTGCTCCTGTGTGTGTGGGACACTAGGGCAACAGTGCTCCTGTGTGTGTGGACACTAGGGCAACAGTGCTCCTGTGTGTGTGGGACACTAGGGCAACAGTGCTCCTGTGTGTGTGGGACACTAGGGCAACAGTGCTCCTGTGTGTGTAGGACACTAGGGCAACAGTGTTCCTGTGTGTGTGGGACACTAGGGCAACAGTGCTCCTGTGTGTGTGGGACACTAGGGCAACAGTGCTCCTGTGTGTGTGGGACACTAGGGCAACAGTGCTCCTGTGTGTGTGGGACACTAGGGCAACAGTGCTCCTGTGTGTGTGGGACACTAGGGCAACAGTGCTCCTGTGTGTGTAGGACACTAGGGCAACAGTGCTCCTGTGTGTGGGACACTAGGGCAACAGTGCTCCTGTGTGTGGGACACAGGGTAACAATGTCACCTTCATTCTCTCCTAGAATTCAAATGTAGGACTAGAGGACAAAGAACATTCCACAAATATAAAAGGGCGCGGATTCTTCTCTAAACAAAAAGTGCCAATTTTGCCCATTCCTCAGTTATTGTTGCTGGCTACAGAAATGATGGTCTGATCACTGACCGGCACAATTTAACTTTAAAATATTATTATTATTATTATCTTTCCTCGTCTACTATAGGCTCAGGCCCAGCTGGAGCAGAAGAGATTAAAGCACATCCCTTCTTTGCCGGAATCAACTGGAGGAGGCCGTAGTCCATTTTTAGCACCAACAACCTTAGAAGTATATTATCACCGCTATTCAGGATGCTGGGTGGCCCCATTAATTCATGCGTCATTTTTGTTGTTGTTGTTCTTTTCAACAGTTTCTATTTATGCATTTAGAAATGTTTTTGTCAAATTGTCAGACTATAGTTTATGTATGTGATAATGCTAAACAGTATAGCTTATAAATTGTACTGTTGTTGCAGTAATTTTTCATCTATGTATGTGATGTAAGCTACCTCTGTTCTCACTAATTACTTTGGTGTACTATCTGTAGAAATCAATTTAGGTCCTATATAATTCTGCTGGGAAGGTCCCCATTACAGTGATGCTTGTGTATATACATAATGAAAGCTTTCACAGTTTAAGTAGCATTTTAGGAAGGAAAGTGAAAACATCTGTTCTTTACGTTAACACATGTAAATGGATATGCATTTTCCTTGTTCCAATCCTGGGTGCATAATTGATCAACCAGCACCAGTCACCACTATGTGATAATTGGCTATTCATTCGCCATGAGATTAAATGGAGTAATTATGCCTTCCAGCACATAATCTGTGTGAATGAGTATGGATGTGCTTTCATTCTCCATCCCTGGAATTTATAATAATTACTAGATACCTTTTGCCCCACCAGCCATAATTATGTGATAATAGACTATAATATTATAGTGAAAACAAGTTGGTCAAGGTATAATAGGTCTTTGATTACATGAAAAGAGAACAATACAAGTATGTATTTAAAATAAAAAAACTTTATGAAGTTCCGGAATTCTTTTAAACCTCGATATATGCGTTGATAGCTCTATGGATGATGATCAAAACCACGATGACTAGGATCACTGGGAGGACCTATAAATAGAAGGCAAACGAGTTATATTTTCTATTCATGTTGATAACACTGACAATTACAAGTCACTACAGTTGTGGTTACCACTATAGTATCTACACAAATCAGGTTATATATATATATATAAGAAGGCGAAAGGATGCTGCAGGTAATGGTCTAATGTAGCATGAGAATTAACTGTCCTCTGCAATATGTGCCTTGTACCATCGTGGTTTGTGAAATTTTTATATAATCTTGTAAATTGCATGAGTCTTGGAGAGGAAGTTTTGTCTTGCCATGAATAAATCTGCAAATGTGATCACAAGGCACACTTCATTATTGCACCCTGGTATGATGGGGGAAGGAGACTTGATATCTGGATGCTGATTATCTTTACACTTCAAATACTTGAGGAGAGACGATGCTCCTTCACGGCAGAGAAGATAGCATGCATTGACAGCTATATTGGTAGCTGGAACTGAACGAGGCTTAGAAAACAAACTGCCGCGTATCGATGACTTTTGATGGAACTTCAGTTATGAACCCCCAGAGGATATGCTTGCTGAACATTAGAGGCGAGCTTTTGAATCATAATACTGTCACTTTTGAGTGCATCCTTCCACACTAGTAGTGGCTGCAAAAGCATGTGAGGGGAGGCTGACGAGATAATTGCTCATCTGCTCTCAAGTTTTGTTGATTCTGGCCTAAATAGTTCACTTAGCCAAAATGATGGTCACAGAATCCTCGACATCAGGAGTACAGCAAGTTATTTCATTGGGGGTTCAAGTTCTGCAGAAATTATTGAGCAGACAAAAAAAAAGGTTGTATATTCACGGCTACCTATGCACCTACATCCAGTTATTTCAATGAACATTTACAGTTAGTCAATTTGAAATCTCTCTACCCCTCCTCCTTGCACATGTGTCCTGGAGGGCAATGAGGATCACAAATCCACTACGACTAATAATCATTGTTATGACAACCATTGTTACAAATTCTGTGGTTACCTGAAGTGCACCAAAGACTATTCCCACAATGCTCAGTAGCAGCACATTTCTGGCGACAGAGCCAGTCAATCTGGTGTTGCAAGTCTGTACATACGCAGAGAACATCGTATTTTTATAATCACTTACTGTATGGGGAAGGGAGAAGGGACTTAATCAATGGCAATTCAGTAGGAGCTCTGTACCCTATTGTAGATGAACTGTCCAGTGCTTGACTCCGCACACTCGTCGTAGAAGTTGTAGAAGTACGTATCAAGGGAGCACTCGCAGCTCTCAGGGTAGAGACTCACTTCACTGAAGTATTGTGTGACCTCCCAGATAGCGGTATCGTTCCAACCACAACATCCAAACTGTAATAGGACATACATTTGTAAAACATATGGGAGTGCACCTATATATCTCCAGTGCAAACAAACTTCCTACTGTGAATGGAGCAGCTTTTCTCTAAATCCCACTAGATCATAATAGCATATTTTTCTAACTTCTTTTCTCATAGAAGTATCCAGCAAAGTGTCCGAGTATATATCCAGCAAAGTGTCTAAATATATATCCAGCAAAGTGTCTGAGTATATATCCAGCAAAGTGTCTAAATATATATCCAGCAAAGTGTAAGTATATAACCAGCAAAGTGTGTTTCATGTCGGTATTGCTTGGGCCACAAATTGGCAATATCATTACACTATATAACTATGACATGCATGGTTCTGATTGTAAGATTTGATTTGGAGGGGGGAAAGAGGGGGAAAAGCGGTATGTAAGAGCACTTGACATGATCTGTTCAAAGTAAAACCTGTTTCTGGTTTTACACTTGTTTTTGGAAATACCATGTAAGAGCATTTGACATTTTTTTAATAAAAGTGGGATTTGGAGAAGAGTGGTGACAACCTAGAGAGAGAGAGAGAGAGATTAAGTCTTCTAGTGGACCTTTTAAGATTGTACATGGTCAGGATGCTTTATCCTGGATTACTTTAGGTGGGGTAATTAGTGACAGGCTGTGAAGTACTTCTGCACATGAAATATTGCACATAGAGTTCAGTATCTCAAGCTACTCTGCTTCTACTTCCAAGCACAAATGGATAGTTTCACTACACTATGTCAGCCATTCACTCTACACAACCCTCTCGAGAAAGCACTCTGCCTTGCATAATTCACTAGGAACATCTTCACTGGATCACCTGTTTAGGCTGTGACCTGTTCAGACTAGCAATGAGAATGGAAAGATTGAAAACATCGAGGCATTAAACACACGCATACATACACACACACACACACGGCAGCATTTTATGTTGTGCATGCAGCGCACAAAAATACACACCACGTGCACACACCTAGCCTTTTAGAGGGTGTGAAAGATGCATATGATTGCACGTTTGTTCCTACCGTGTGAGTGGCCTAGAAGTAACACATGATGTGTGAGATTGAGCGCTAGACGTGAGATACAACTTGCACTGCTGCTACGCTTGTCTCTGTGTGTGTGTGTGTCTGTGAATGAAGTCCTAAGTCACATAATTTAACACGTTACATTGAAGAGGCAACTCATTGAAGGCAATTATCAAAACAATTTCAGTTTTCAATTCTTCTTGGAATGTACAGGTATAGAAACGGACAAATTTCTATAATAATTTTTTCCCCCACAAGAACCAATTACATGTAGCTATCAAGAAATATTTGCTGTCATTTTTTTATCCTTTAAGCTCCCTCTCTCACGCCTCCTCCCTGTGGCCCCACCCAAGTTGATCCCTCCTCCCTTTAAGAATCTTAGTCTTACATTTCTCCCGATGGTGCAGGAGAACACAACACAACACCAAACAAGGAAAGTGACATTTGGAAAACAATGTGTTCACAGCAACTCGGCTGTTACCTAGATTCCCACGGCTCAGGGGTCATGGGAGCTACGAGAAACCATCTTATATCAGTACTATTTAATTTGAGTAAGGCCATAAACTGATAGTAACACTTGAAGTAGACAGCAGCCTAGTTAGAGCAAACTAACTTTTTATAGATCTGTCCTGCGCGATGGCTGTTCTTCCAAGTGTCATTCTCCCTTCTTTTTATTTATTATTATTATATTTGCAATAATATAACACAACAATAGAGGTTTAAAAAATGGAATATATCCATACTTTTGCCTGGATAAACATGTAATCACAAACCAACATACACCACCTGGAATAATAATGCAAGCCCAACATGCAAGTTCCCCCATACCTTGCTCTGGATGAGGTCAACGGCGGCATTGACCCCTGGGTCATAATTTTCAGAGTAATAGTCACGGTATTTCAGGATGGCCATGACTGCTCTCTTCGATGCTATATTACTCTACAACACACATCATCGCAATATACAGTGTATTAATGTATGTAAATATACATTATATACACACACACACACAACTCAGTTGGCTTAGGCATGTGATACAGGACCAGTTACTAACGACAGCAATCTCTGACTCTCCCCCCCCCCCCCCTTCCTTAGAGAGGTTCACCCGATCCTGGGAAAGTTCATCGAGACATTCTGTGCTCAATGTGCATCAGGATAGACGGAAATTGGTGGACATGCTCCTACTACATACACTCTGGTTACTGCTCAGTATAGAGCTTGAAGTGTCCTGCAAGATCACTGGCAGGAGAAAGCTTGTACACAGACAGGTTGGAAGTGCCATGCAAGTATAAATTTTGTGGCTAGAAGAAATTGGCAGACAAGGTGCAGCGGCTCCGTAAAAGAGGAGGGTATAACAGAGTAAAACTGATCAAGATTGTAGTAGGTTGAAATACCTATGGTATGGTACAGGTGCATAGGTTTTCTGCACTCACTCATAGACCAGGGGGAAAAAGGGGGGGAAATTCACAATAGTTAGTATGTATGTAGTATGCATGCTTGTGATCACATGATCATCACATGCTGATCAGCCATGCCAACATTTCAGCAGTGTCTATGAAAAGTAAAGTCAATGTGACCCAGCACTCTAACTGTGCATGCAAGAGTGGCTAACCAGTCACGTGTGCTACAGAAGCCCGTCTAGTGTGGGCAGCAAATATGATACCATTTCCTACATTAAGAAGTGTTTAAAAAAATAAAATTTATAACGTGACATCATGCTCATTTATTTGGACTTAGTGGGTGACCCCAAGTTCATAATTTATGGCAATAATTAATTCTTATATACATGCACGCTAACCTGGTGACAAATTGCCATTGAGCAAAAGTGCATTACTTCCCTTTGCTACAAAGCTTGCTAAGAGAGTATGTTGGAAAACTTGCCACTTAGTACCACTTAGACACTCATGTGCCAACTTACCACACCATTACGATAGACAAACCCAAGAGTCCCAGCAACAAACTCCAGGATGATGACAATCAGTAAGGTCACCAGGTACTGCAGTTAAGTGGTGTGTGTGTGTGTATGTGTATGCACGTGTGGGTCCGCATACGAAGAGGTGTGTGTGTGTGTATGTGTAGCACATGTGGGTCCACATAGGTAGAGGTGTGCATTTGTGCACATGATTGTGTGAGTGTGAGTTGTGATGTGCATGGGTGAGCAGAGAATTGGGCGAAACAGTGAAAGAACTTTTGATAATGGATCTACATACATTAACATAATAAGACAAGAACTAATTGCACTTACAATACTCGACCCTACACCATGTGCATGTGTAAATAAGTGTGTGTCTGTCAGTAGATCTATGCACTATTTTTAGAATGTTGTGGTACTGCAAAAAAAATACTTTGGGAATCTCTATGACATTTTAATGCTGTTGCAATAACTGAACAATCATTTAGCCCTCTCAATGCAGTAGCCTCTAACTCAGTTTGTTCTAATTATAGGCAACTATGGATATTCCTAATTTAGGTATGTGCTGAGAATACAAAAACTGAACTGTCAAATGTCTGTTCCTTCTTTGTTGAGACAGGTTTTCAAAGGTCTTGTGAACCTCTGATGAACCTCTGAGCCACACGCAACCAGACTGCAGGTGAATTGGTCTCACACAGAGCAGGGTGCATGTGTATGAACGAGTTCCAGATCAAAGGTGTTAGTGACATGCACAACCAGCCACTCCTCCCTCTCTCACTCCTGACTCACCTCACCCTCTCCCACTTCTCCACCACCCCTTTCTCATCTCCCCCCCAACCACACCCTCCCCTTCCCTTACCACAACGAGTAGAATTCTCCGCTGACGAATGACTCCCAATATGCCAACACCAGTGGTAAAGAAGACAGTGATCCCAGAAATGATAATGAGAATAGCTCCAGAGAAGAAGTTACTTCCCGTGAAGAAGCTTAGACTCATCTTGGACTGAATGAGATAGCTGCCTAACCCTACCAAGGCCAAGCCAGTCAACTGTGTGCATGTGTATGTGTATGTGTGTGTGTGTATATATGTGTGTGGGGGTAAGTGTGTGTGTGCATGAGAAGTGTGTGCACATATGTGTATGTATGTGTGTGCATGTGAAAGTGGTCATAACATTAGAAGTTGTTAACGTAATGCCTTCAACATTATCGGTATGCTAAACTCGAAAGTTTTTGTTGTTGCTAGCAGACAATGATGGCAACAGATGGGAGAGATGCATACCAATTAATCAAGGAAACAGAAATATAACATGATGGCTCCATTGGGGATGCAAGGCTTTTGGAGAGTTTCGTTGTTGTTTGCCAAATTTTGTAATATTAACAAAATGAGGGCATCTCTAATTATTATACAAGCACAATAGAAACAAGAAACAATAGACAAGACAACAACAATAGCAGTAACAACAACAAACATTAAATAACCTTCTCAATAATGAACTTAAAATTGTATTCTCTCGATGTTTCGACTAGATGCACTAGCCTCACCCACCTGCGTGACATGGTAGCCCAGCCTGCCAACCCAAACACAAAAAGAGCTCTAGAGTCAAAGGAAACATTTCTAGCTTGCCATCCTCTATAGCTACTTATTGTCAGTAACTCTTCTCCATCATCATCGTCACTGCTTAGTCACTATCCAGACCCTCAATAGTGAGAGTCCTCAATAGTGAGAGTAATCACTCTATGGCTAAATGCTAATCCAACTTCAGGACTATTTTGCTGATGCAACAGAAATAGGTACGTATGTACATATTGCATAGGGAACTATGTGAGATAAACAAAACTAGTGGGAAAAATTCCACTCGCCTAGAAAAATATGTTAGCTAACCCCGTGGGAGAAAGTTATTCAATTTCGAAATAAATAAGTAACAACTAAATTGCTAGTTGCCTTTGGCAGGTATTTAATAGCAGCTTACCATAAGGAAGACGTTGAGAAGAATGAAAATGATTTTGGTCCATTTCCCGAATGAAACCATTTTTAGTTCAGTTTTCCTTCTAAAACTCTGTGATGAGGGATTGTGTTCGTAGTCTCCTTGTGCGAGTATATGCGCATGCGTGTTGGACTACAGGAAGTAAATGTTACGCAACAGGAGGATTTCCAAATGCTGCGCAAAAAATAATAGCTATATATGTGGTGGCCTTAACCGATTATACGCGGTATTAATTAATTCAATTGTACCGCGTGACGCGGAACCTTTTTCATGTGACCTTAGGGTGTGGCGAGTACCAAACAAAACGTGCTAGATCTTTGTCTTGAGGGCTTTTCAGCCTTAGCGGTATATTGCCTGAAGAGAAAGCGTGTCCTTGGCTACCTGATTACAAAAGAAGTTAGTCTTGCCAGCTTTTGTGCCCGCTGTGGATAACAAATTTCGAGGACCAAAGAGTATAATCGAGCGTTCAGCTAAAGATCGGAGTTCTTTGATTCTTCAGAAACTTTCGATGGCGTGTCCAGTTACACTTGCCCGATGCCTTGGAAGCTCCTGGACAGAAGATGACCCCACGCGCTAGCAATTGACAAAGAAAGGTAAGCTATAAATAATTTTAATATTTGGAACGCGTAGCTGCTAGCTTAGCTAAGTTGAACTCTAGGTATGATACTGAATATTGTACGTGCATCCATAGGTTCTTTGCCTGTCAAGTCCCAATACAATGTCCTGCTAACCTACCATCACCCCCATGGGTGGGCATGAAAAGGAGAGAGCAGTGGAGCTGAAGCAAGAAACCCTAACCCCCTGAACTATGAAGCAACTTGAATTTGCCACTTTCTCACAGGTATTACATATCATTTTATATGAATACAATGTAGTGCATTGGTACATAGGAGAGAGAAGGTTATATTCCAATAACATGACTATAATTTGTTTTTGTGCCACAATAGGTAGCAGTCGGTGCTCGCAATTCCAGTGTGGCATAGCCATATGCCACATTCCTGGCAGTACCACTGGCTGTCACATCGCTTTTGTTGCTGGTAGCAGTAAGTGCAACGTCCTCGACTGCGCTTCCCAGATGTTGCAGGGTTCTTTATTGGGAAGTGGAGGAAAGGAAGACTCTTGATAATAGAGCCACACCCAGCTCTGCGTCGGCTACAATAACTTCCTATTATCTCCTTGGCCAGCTGAATCCTGAACTTCTTGATCGTAAGTTCACCTCCGCTTCCTGACCATCCTTTGTGTAAAATGAAGGCGTTTGTTATGGCCACATCGATCAGAAAGTAAAGTATGTATTTGTAGACCTTTCTGCTTTTCACCCTGCACCTATAATATCCTCTGATCTGATCCCCTCTGTCCACGCCTCCCATGTATTTATTGTAGGACTGTATAGCTAAGGGGCAGCTTATTTCCTCTCTGCAGCCATTGTTTGTATGCCGAATGACTGAGGTGACGCTCTTGGGGTCACTGTTGGTGTACATAATCATGACGATTTTTCGGTCCTGCCATGCATTTGCACACACTTTTCCACATTGCGTGGTTAGTGACTGGCCCCTAAAAATGTTTAGAAGTTCATATAATGTGTATCTCATAGTTGTGGTAAATAACATGCATGAACTGATATTCAACCCCAAAATGTTTGTGACATAACACTAACTTGTGTTTATCTAGTGCAATTTTACCTTTTCTTGAATTTGGCTTTCTTCAGCTCCTCGGGGAAACCACGCCTGTCTTTCCTGGCTGTCCCACATCCATAAATCCCTCCTCTCCAAATCAACCAACAGACTATGCGAGGTAAAAATTATATATTTTATATATATTTTTCATTATATTATTCAACATTTGTTCACTAAAATTTCCTTACCTTCCTGCAGGTCTTCAAATTCCTCATCACTTCCATCTGCAAATGGCTCATCCAAGTCCCCATCTCCATCCAATGCCTTGAGGACCTCCTCCAAAGACAAACATTCTCTTTTTGCCATTATAGTTATCCTATTTTTAATATGTATAAGTCATAATTGTTTTCAAGTTTTCTAAAAAAATGTTATAGTAAGTCCTATATAATAAAGGCACTATCATGAACTTACAGTGTTATAGAGCAGTATCGCAGCAATGGATCCTTCGTAAAGAGTAAGACAGCTAGCCGATCGCGCGAATAAAAAGGCTGCTTGGTATGACGCCAATTGGCGTCTACCGCCGTTCAGAGCACGCACGGGCGTGACGCCAATTGGCGTCTATCGCCGTTAATCGGTTAACAGGCTCGCAGAACCACCATAGCTGTGTGCTAACTACATTACAACATCTATTGAGCTATATTATAGAGTGAAGTGTGCAGAATCTATGGAGATTGAAAGTCGGTAATCACAAGCTGCATTTGTAATTATGGTCCTTTGAATTTTGTACCAGAGCAGTATAGAATAAAAAGGCGGGAGGCAAAATGTTTAGCGACGTGCTTCAGCTTGCCCAATGCAAACGAGCTTTTCCCACCTCTGAGTTCAATCGGAATTGATCAAGTTCTTTAGAAAATTAATATATTTTTAAAGAATAAATAAGGCGAATAAGGGGAGAGAAGTGCGGCGTGTGTCTTATGGACAAAAAAAAATGTGAGGAAGGTTCGGAAAGATTGATTGGATGTGAAGGTTCTTGTGGGGAATGTTATCAAAGTTGCGTTGAGATAGCTGAGGAAGAGGTTGGGTGAGGAAAGTTGAGAGTGGAAATTGTTTAGTTTAATAGGGCAAATGACGTGGACAGCTGAAGCCTCGAAAAGAGGCAGGTTGGGATGACTGTTCATTTGAAGGCTAGAAAGAAGGCAGAGACAGAACAATGGAAAGGTTTTTTAAGGGCAAGGTTGTTTTTAAGAAGGACTGTTAACTAACATAAAAGAACAGTATCAGGCAGAAAAGGGATAGCGCAAGATTTATGGACACTAATACAATACAGCTGCTGATGAGGGAGGTGCTAAAGCAACTGGAACACAGGGAGAATGCTGGTGTCTGGATTAACTTTAATATAATGAAAGCCATGTAATGGGAGGTGTACTAATGAATACATTGCTAAGGGTGGGAAGAGTGGGAGAAACAAGTGGAATACAAGCCGAGAAGGACAAAGTTTTGGGGAGGAAGATAAATCAGTTGGAGGTTGTAGAGGAGGTAGAACCAGAGGGTAAGGAAGATAAAACAGAGAAGGTGGTAAAGGACATATATATGAGGATATTACGAAGAGGGAAGAAGAAAATGTTCAGGAGGTCTTGAGCAATCTGGTAGGGAGGCCAATCATCATGAGAAAGATAAGAAGATACATAGGAGGAAAGAGAGTCTTGGGGGAAATGGAGCGTATATGGTGCAGGGGGTGAATCAGCAGCGGCAAATGAAGAGTCTCCAGCAAGTAAAACAGCAGGAGAAGGCACACGGGGAAATAAGTTGGTGTGCAAAAGGGTGGTAGGGAGAGGGGGGAGTGGTGGGAGTGTGGATAGAGGCCAGGAGGAAGGGTCAAATGGAACGTCGTGTTCACCGTGGCTTGGTACATGTGGGCTGCCAGGGGGCGGGGGAGGGAGGGGAGACATTCTGGCAGACAACACAGAGGGGGTTGGAGAGAGGCAAGGACCATCAAGTGGGGGAACACTGGGAGGGGATTCATCCATCAGGAAAGGAGCACCTGTTGGCCAAAAAGAATATGTCCAATATCACAAACCTGAAGGACAAATCTCAGTTGTGAGTGTAAAAGTTTGTTAAGGAGGGTGGGGGTTGGAGAGGGAAGGTGGTGCTGGGAATGAAGAAGTTTGATGTGCTAGGGTTAGCGGAGACATTTTTACAGAAGAAGGAGCATGGCAGGATATGAGTGATACAGCAGGAATAGAGAGGTGGCAGGCAGGCGAGTGGAGGTGTGGGAATTCTGGTGCATGAAAGTTTGGATTCTAGGGTGAAGAAGTCAAATGAAAGGTTTGCTGTGGGTGGAGTTGAGCACAGCAGGGAGAAGCAAAACTATGGCAGGGGTAGTGTATGTGAACCCAGAAGGAGTGAGAGTGAGAGAGATGGAGGGATTGTTTGAGGTATTGCAGGAGGATGGCAGAGGAGTTGGAGAGAGCTAAGCTAGGAGTCAAGGTGTAAGGCTGTTGGTGTGGGGCACTTATGTATGCAGATGATGTTCTTCTGGCGGGCTCAGGGGTGGAACTGGCAAGCTATGTTGTATGTGGTACAGGCATATGTGTTAAGGTGGAAGATGAAGTTTAATAGCAAGAAGAGTGAGGTCATTGTAGTAGGGAAGAAGGAAGCAGGAGTGCATTGGAGGATTGGTGAGGAGATATTGGGAGAGGTCAAAGAATTCAAGTACTTGGGAGTTGTATGGTTTGATAGGAAGCTAAAGGGTAATGTTCAGTTAGAGAAGATGGCAAAGAAGGCAGAAGAGTGGTTGTAAAGGTGACATGGATGAGTAGAGTGAATGGGGAGGTGGAAGTAGACAGAGGAAGAATGGTGTGGGAGCTTCTAGGGAGACCCAGTATGGAGCATGCCGCCAAAGTGACGTAATGCTTGCAAGAAGTTGGAGTCAGCACAGATGAGAGTGGGTAGGAGATTGTTGGGGGCAAGTAATACAGTAAGCAGGAGTGGAAATACGAGAAGATATGGGGTGGGAAGAGATGAAGGTTTTGTTTTGAAGAGATTAGAGGTGTTGGAACAGAGCAGATTGGTATAAAAAAAATAGTTGTAAATAAACTTAGAGAGGATGGAGGAATTGGATGGTGGGAAGAATATGAGATCTTGAGGAGAAAATACGAGCTAAACAACGAGGTTGGGTCAGTACATAAGTGGAAGGGGAAAATGAAGGTGAGAAATGAGAAGGATTGGGAGGAGGAAGTAAACGGCAAGAGTATGCTGAATCGGCAAAGAATGGTGCAGGGGTGGAGGGGTATGTGAGGTCCATGCATGGTCAGGAAGGTGTGCGGCTGCAATTTCGACTGAGGACTGCATCAGCTGGGTTGTTAGAGGATAAGAAGAGATGTGGGATAGTTAGGGATGAGAGGTGTATAATGTGTGATAGTGGAGCAGGGGAGGATGTGGAACATTTCTTGGTGACATGCGGGGAATTTGAGAGGGATCGGCTGGTACTGATGGACGGGGTGCACAGAATTGTAGGGTCAGAACAGTGGCTGGATGAACTTAGAAGAGTGAGTAAGGATGGAAAGGTGACATTGCTTTTGGGGAAACATGTGGAGGGAGTAGGTGATGAAGTGATGGAGGAGGTGGGCGAGTGTGTTATGTATTGGGTAGGGAAGTGGTGGCAGAGGAGAAAGGAACTGTTGTATGGTGAGCTGAGGAATGATCTTTGGTCCCCTCCCCCCTCCCCCCACCTTGAGCAGAGGACACTCATAACTTAGTGTTGTGGATAATTAAGTACTGTTGATTTTGATTGTTTTCGGTGTTAGTTACTGTTACACAGTATGTGCTGTATTATACGTGGTGGCCCTAACAGGCTCAGCAGTAGTATGAAGATTAAATCATGAATGCTAGGCATGAGTGGCAAGCGAAGAAAAAGGCTAGAGCATGTTAATCAACTGAGTAACTATATCCATTTCATTTCCTGTGAGCCATGCAGCTCGCTCTCTCGGCTATGCAGCAAATCATGGTTCGAAGGCTGAGATGATGGTTTGGGAGGGCTTTCTGGGGTCTTGTTTATTGTTTGCCCTACTTCAGACTGGCTTGTTGTGCTATCCAGTAAGGGATTGTTGGCTACGATTGATACTGCTAAGCACATATACTAAAGCTCAGAGATTGTAGCACTAATAACGATCTTTAATATCAACAGTACTTAATAATTTCTGGTCTAGGGCAGACTGGCCGGGTAGTGACTCTTTCTATGCAGCAATACCAACTATTCTGTCCTATGTCCCAGTTGGGGGCGGGGGCTACATTACTTCACTACTTATGGAATTAATATTTGTAGTGGTCTAATTGGTTGTGTGTGAAAATAGCTATCGCAATGAGATAATGCGTTTATGGAAAGTAGGCTTAGAATGGTCTGTATTGACATTAACCGGGACTATTCTTCACCAGGTAAATTATGAATGAATTGTCTCCTATTTTATAATGGCAGAGTGCTCCACCCCTCACCATAGCTCAGATCTCAGCTAAAACTAATATTGACTCCTAATTGGGGGGGGGGGGGGGGGGGGGGGTATCATCTGACATTAGCTCAAGGAAAACTCCCAGCATGCCTTGAATACTTTGCTATGGTAGAAACAAGCAACACAAAAAGCACAAAAAATGTTGAATGAGTAAGAAAAACCTCAAATTCATCTTTAAGGATCATCTCCTCTCTTTCCCTCACAGAACTTATAGACATGAGTAATAATTTTAGTACCAGAAGACTCCAAATGTTCCAGTGCCTTGCTGCAACTAATCTGTTTCTTGATTGCAGGAAATTGGCATAGAAAAAGCTTAGCACATCGATGAAGGAACTCGTATCTCTTAAATCTGTAAATACATCTGCTGAGCTGATAATAATAAAACCTTGCATTAACCACTATTACTTTCATTTGCTGTTCATAGCCCTACTTCCTGCTATTTAGATGTTTTTGATGCAATATCATTCTTCACTCACACACCATCTTACTTGGTGAATTCAACATTACGGATGTTAATTGGTCAACCTTGCATGCATCCACTTTCTCTTCCACTATTTATTTTGCAACTTAGTCCAACTTGTAAATGAACCCACACAAAATGGGCAACATTCTTGATCTAATCTTCACAGATTGTTCAAAATTCAAAATCACTTTAGCTTCCATCGATTAATATAGTCATCACACACCTGCTACATTCTCCTCTAGAACTCGACTGAACTAAGCTAAAGCTTACTTGGTTGGTTTACATGATCACCCCTGCTTATCAATATGGACCATGATGTTCTTCTCTCTGATGCTCAACAAATTTGGTCCTCATTAAAGAGAATACATGTATTCTACAAGTTTGTTCCTATTTCTAAAATTGCTTCTCCTCGATGGTTTAGTGCAGAAATCAAACATGAAAAAGGCTTGTATTCATCAAAAATTTAAATCTGCCAGTCATCAACGGTCCAAGCTTCTTTCTATTGAGTCAACTCTCAGAGGGTCATACAATCAAGAACATGAATTTAGCCCAAGTTTCTGCCTTCCAACTCTAACACAGATAAACTAACTATAAAGATCTTAATTAAATGTCCATCCAAAGTCTTCATTAACTGTTGTCAAGATTTTCAACTCTCATTTTTACCACCAGTGATTTTGTTCTCCCTTTTCTAAGACCTTCTATCCTCCACAGGCCAAATATCTATCAATGAATCTTATCCTGTTAAGGCTTTTGAGACACTTGAAACTAATAAAGCTCCTGGCATTGGCAATGTAAGCCCTCCTATTCTGTAACTATGTGCTCATCGTGTTGACTCCGATCATTCATTTCCTATATTTTGCATTGGTTCATGTATATATATATACCATGAATGAAAGACCCACAAAATTATTCCTATTCATAAAAGTTGTAAGAAACAATTTTTCTTCAATGCCTTTTTTTGGATTTACTCCAAAACTATATTTGCCCCACTTTTCTAAGTAGTCAATACTGTGGGGTTTTTTTTAAGAACCGTTCATGCCAAGTTACTGTTCTCCTTTTTATCATGAAAACAATTAAGAACAAGGAACCATGTGGTTGCTTGGAACCCTGTGGTGCCAGTTCAGAGCTTATCTCATAGATCGTACATACTTTGTGTCGATTGAAGGAGCTTCATCAGACCAGTTATATCGCTCATGCTAGTGTTCTTGGGCTTATGTTATTCCTCGTATTCATAAATGATATTCAAAGTACCATGCCAGTTTGCTCGACTTAAGGCTTATCTCATCATGGATATTTTCAGTCAACTCAACCATCAGCGGGCAACCCATAATGTGTATAGAGACCTGGGGATCACTGTTATCAGAAATCTTACCTATATATAGGTCACTCCAAAGAACAATCTCCTCAAAAAGCAAGCCCTGACACTGTGCCTTTACTTCTCTCTAGTTCGTAGCAGATCATCTTACTTGGGTTATCTTTACTGTTCACAGTTGTGGAGACCACATCTGATGAAGTCTTGAAAAAGTGCAGAGAAAGTTCATTCCTGATGACTTCATCTCAGATTATAAGTCTGCTAAGCTGGTTTGAATTTCAAGATGTCATGTACCACCTCAAAGATGCTCCAAATGATCTTGACATGAACTCACCGACTATTTTTGTCACCTCCACAAGGGCTTCCAGATCAAATAATCTAAAACACGGTCTATCCTATTGCAAAGGCTTCACCAAAGCTGGTGCTTGTCCTTCAAAAGTGGCTATGATGTCATTCTCAAATAATTTTTGTGTTTAAACTCCTTAAATAATAATAATAACCAATATTTATTTTTTGTTCTTATAAAACATATTTTTGTCTTCTCACTGATCTCATGGTATATATTACTAATTAAGGTTCTCTTAGATAACTCTCAACAAACTCTCAGTTGATACAATGACTTTCCTGATAATCAACTTAAATTTTCTCTTTGATATTTTGGCTAAATGCTCTGCCTTCATTCCTGCTGATGGCTAGAGCATCTAGAGTTGATTATCGAGAAGGTTATTGTATTGTCTTGTACATAGTTTTTGTGTATATAGTCAAGCAACCACCTACAACCAGAACTAACTATACATACACACATGCCTATATAGCTAGCCATACATGTACTTGCATATAGGAAGGTGAGAGGAAATTCAGTTGTTGAAGATGATATGAGCCTAATGAATGTGTTGGCAGAGACTGTTGTTTGGGAACTTATGGCTAGGAAAAACCTAAACTATGCAGCTAAGTGGTGAAAAGGCAGTAGAACAGAGCTACCAACACCACAGGCTGGGAAGAAAGTTTCCAGGGCAGAGTGATACCTATAGTAGTATGGTAGTGTAAGTGATCTCTAAAGTGAAGAAAGCTGAAAAAAGGAGCGAGAAGAAACTACTGCATGAGAGGCCACTAGGGGCTACAGGAAGGGAAGATTGGTAAAGCTGGTATATAGCCGAAGAATGGTAGGAGTACCAGATTCCGCATGAGCTGATGCTGAATGAAGGATTGGGTCCATATTTAAGGGAAGGTGAGGAAAAGTATGTTCAGTAGTACAACAACCTTCTAACATCCTGGGATGTGAACTTTTCTGGGATGTCCCTCGTGAGGGTTTGACTACATGGCATGGAGCATGGAATCAAGTATCCTGCGATACTTGGGATTAACCCAGCATGTCCATAATGAGGCGACTGATTACACAGCACAGATTTCTGAATACTGAGTATCCCAGGACACTTGGGGTTAACCTTGGGATGAAAATAGTCACATCACATCATCTCCTTGTACTTCATTACATGATCAAGAAACTTAAACAAGGGGGAGGGTGATCTCCAAAATTGCTGTTTATGTGTGCAAGATATTATATAGCTGTATAAAAATACCCAAGCAAGAATGTATAATTATAGTCATGTAGATGAAAATATTTAATGGAACCTTTATCACTTATCATTTTGGTAGATATCATTGGTAAAGGGGTTCTTGTTTTCATTATAATATTATTATATTGACAAGTCAATTGAATCTTGTTTGTTCTGAAGTCATTTTCCCTTTCCTTATTGTATTGTATTTTTTTACACTTATCTGTTCATCTATTCATTCTGTTTATGTGGTCTCTTGAACAAGTACCCCGTACAATTCAGGTCTCCTATTTTTCAAGTGGTAAGAAGCAGCAGTATTTTCCTGAATAACTGTGGTAAGGATTCCTTCATCTTTCTCACCAAAGCTCACCAAGATCTCACCCCTGTTGTCATAAATCCTGCTACAGCCATTGAAATTGTTACCACTGTAATTCACATAAGCCATGTGTACACAGTTCTCATAGCAATGAGCTGGAAGAAGAAAATCTTGAATGCAGTGGAAGTCAGCCTTGTAATCATTACCAGAAGCTATAGGGGCCAAGATAAGCTTAGCTCCTTTTAAGGCTAGAACACGAACTGCCTCACTGAACTCCACATCAAAACAGATGAGCAGGCCAATCTTGAAACCACAGAATTCAAAAACATTTAGACCACTATCACCTGGTGTAAACACAGCTTCATACTGTTTATTGTCTACCCACAGATGAGTCTTCTGGTAGTTGGCCAGAGAGATACCATCTTTGTCAACAAACTGTGCTGAGTTGTAATAGAGCTCCTTCTCCACCAATTCAGGGTAGCCATACAGTACTGCTATTCCAGTCTCTTTTGCCTGTTGAGACAGCTGCACGAAAGTAGCCCCACTCTTGTCTTCTGCTAGTTGTCTCATCAGGTCATTGCTTAGTGTGTAACCAGTGCTGAATAGCTCAGGGAACACTACAACGTCCGCACCTCTATTTTTGGCTTGTATCATCATTTCCTTCATTTTTTCCACATTTTGGTCCACTTGGCCAAGCTTTGCAGGTGGCCCTTGGAAGATGGCTATTGTGATGGACTTCATTTGTACCCAGCAATAGAAGGTAAAGTATCGTCACCAATTCATCATTACTGTGTTGATTTAGGCGCTAAAACGCGAATAATGCAAGCGTGTTTACTCAGTTTACTGGGAGGCGGAAGGCAGGGAATCAAAGGAAGGAAGAGAGTAGTTACTTTAGGTAAAGGTCGAATTGATTGAAGAACAGATCAGCAATCTCAACCTGATCACATTGACAGGCTTTGAGTTATTTATGAGAACTTCAGGTTGAGAACAAGCTTTTGACAATAATTTCAGTTACTGGATTTTTTGTTTGATTACAACAGCATGACAAAGAGCATGCACCCACATATGGGTGTTTGATCTAGTTAACACAAGTCACTCACCAGCACTGGGTAGGTCTATATAAATATCATATATAATGTCAGGCGGACCTAGGTCTGGTGCTCCCGTTCACGCAAGCATGTGAGCTGCTCGAAGCAGTGGCGCTAGTGCTGTCTCCGCCAATTGAGATGGAGGGGAGACAGTTGCATTTTTTTAAAACTTTTTTTAAATTTTTACAACTTTAGAGCTCCATAGATTCTGCAAACTTCATGGTATGGACTTGATATATAGCTCAAAAGATAGGTCTCTCTATGTGCTCTCTTTTAATACTAAAATATGTTTCATAGGGATAACTATAGGCAAGTTACTAGACCCTAAAGTGGAGGGACTTCAAAAACCTGCATCCCAAAGTCTCCATCCAGAATAACTCCAGATTGCTAAGTGCAAAAAAACTTAAATTGGTGGCTAGAGGAAGCCAACCTTTTTCATTTAAGCATTAAAATTTTAGTACGTGGTCGAGTGCGTGGGCTATATACTCAAAATTTTTTTGAAGAAAAAAAGAAGCATATATACTGTGAACACACACGAGTACATATATATACAATAACTAAATATACGGATCATGAGTCAAGTTTTTAAATGACGCCATCGACATCAGGGGGGTTGATGGGGACTCGGTTAGCCCAAAGTGTTGCGTTGCCTCTCCAAAGGGTGATGGAGAGTTTCTGGAAGAGGTGGCGTGTTGTTTCCGCAGGTGGGATTCCAAGTCTCTGTCCTTGTTGACGGCCAATAGACCTAATGAGGTCAACAGCTTCAGGGCACCAACCACCCAGAGACTCAACCACCAGGGGAACAAAGGTTACCCCAGCCGACTGGCAGGCGGCAGAGTGGGCTGCCATCTTTCTCTCACAGCCAACATTAAGGGCATGACCCTGGGTGGAGGCAGTGCCGGCCAGTGTGAGCTGCTGGAGGGTGGAGATGACGTGGACATCTATTGCTGCTGGTTTTCCACCTTTCCAGTTAGGGAGGAAAACGTCGGCAGGGTGACTGTGGGAGCAAGGAATGAGGGCAGGCACTTCTTTCCGGGGCGCGAGGGCAGCAGATTGGGCAGCAGAGAAAAGAGTGTCCCTGATAGCGTCATGCCGATGAATCCTATCTCCGTTCCCACCACAACCAACTTGATGGTCACCATGAGGATCGGAAGCAGTCTGGCAGATGGGGCAGAATAAACCCTTCGCTACCATCTGCATACCCAGCCAGTTACTGGAGACAGTGTCTGAAATCCTGGTCCAGGAGATGGAGGCCCAGAGTCCGGCAGGGAATGACATTAAGCCAGTCACCAGCATGGGGAATAGCAGTGGACAGGGCAAGGGCCTTAGAACGGGGGCTGGGAGCCGTGGCAATAAGATGGTCGTTGTGTCTCTGCAACATGCAACCCCCCCCCCCCCCCCCCCAAAAAAAATAATAAAGGACAAAAAGAAAGGATATATATATGAGTTTTTAGTCCTGAAATGCCTCCCTTACCAAAATCCTCGAGAGAGAGAGAGAGAGAATGCTGTTATTGTTATTAAAATGATTAAAAGTATAGAAATAGGACATTTTTACCTGACGAAGGATGCAAGATCGATAGAGTGTGAGAGGGAATGCTGTCTGATGGGGACATCCACGTCTTCCAGGGTACACCATGCTGGTTTATCGGCGGCCAGAGCCAGGGAGGGACGAAAGAGGAGAAACATCAGGAGTCCGACCCAGGATGCTGGCAATGAGGTGGTGGGACTGATGTAGAGAGCCCAAAAACGCTGCTGGAGCATTGAGTGAAGCAGATTTGATGGAGAGACCACCTAGAGAGCAATAAGGAGGCTTTTGACCACGCCCAGTCTGAGAGGGGACCCCCTGCGATAGATGATACCACTTCACGCATAGAGGAATCAAAGGCTTCGATAGCACCCTTAGCGTAACTTGGGGGGCAGGTTCTGAGAGAAAAGGCAACCTTTGGTAGAGAGAGACATGAACATAGGGCAGACTCCATCTGAGCGTCCTCAAGGTCCGGGAGCCTGTCCAGGATCTCATCGATTTTTTCCACTCGTTTAAGGATGTGATGGAGTTACAGAAGGAAGGAGAACCTATAGGGGAACCTAGGGCACAATACCCTCACTGGCAATAGGTATCTCGGTAGGGAGAGGATTGTGGGCAGGAGGGACTGCCCCAGGAATGTGAATGATGGACTTGGACCTGTTCAGGTGAAGTCCACGAGCTGGACCATCCTCCTCAATGATGGATAGAGCAGTCTGAAGATCATCAGCCCTGCGACACAGGGTCTCATCATCAAGGTACAAGGCATTGATAAGCAGATCAGGTACTTGGTCCCTGATTCTTTCTATTATTGGATGAAGGGCGAGGGCAAAACCCAAGGGGCCTAAAGGGTCACCCTGCTGTACACCACAACAACTGAGGATGGTGTGATCATGGTCTCAAATAAAATTTTAGACCTCCATGGGTAAGGTAAGTATTTTATTTCATATCATCTTTTTTAAATGTAAAACATTTAAAACATTTATTTACAACTCAGAGGAATAAAATCGGCACAAAATACAAAAACACAATTTTATAGGGGGGGGGGGGTCTGGGCGAAAATAATGGGGGCTGCCCCCCCACCATGGAATCCCTTTGACTGGAGAGGGGTAGGCCATGGAGGTCTGAAATAAAATTTTAGACCTCCATGGGTAAGGTAAGTAGTACATATATATCATCTTATTAAAAAAAACACATTTAAAACGACAAGTTATTTACAACTTTGAGTCAGCACAAAATACAAAAATAAAATTTCATGGGGGGGATCCAGGCGAAAATAATGGGGGCTTCCCCCCCACCATGGAATCCCTTTGACTGGAGAGGGGTAGGTCTGAAATAAAATTTTAGACCTCCATGGGTAAGGTAAGTATTTTATTTCATATATATCATCTTTTAAAATTAAAAACATAAAACATTTAAAACGACACAAGTTATTTACAACTTGAGGGAAAAATCGGCACAAAATACAAAAACACAATTTCAGGCAACTCTGAAACACAACTCGCATTCCTATCTCTTAGCCTTGGATGTTTTGGCTGTCACCTTCGCACATGCGGCATGGTACCATTCTTGGGCATACGTCACATTAATTTTCCGTCATCTGGGCAGTGGCAATTGCAGTAGATCATCGTTTCCTCTCGTGGATAACTTTCGGACGACGGTACTCGACGGTAGATGTAAATGGCGTAATCCTGCCATTGTCGACACATTTTCCAAAATACTTGCGCAAAGACAGATCATACCTAAGTTCTGTTGGTTCCTCTCCAAACAGGATTGACGTCGCAAATGCCATAGCGTACAGGCCACAGTTGTTTGAATTAGGCTGACGGTCCACGTTCATAACCTTGAGGTCAAGTTTTTCTTCTGGGCAATGACGATATCTGGCGATGGTACGGATGGTGTCGGAACTTGGCTTCTGGCGCATGGAATCATAAATATGTACAGTGTTGTAGTCAGTTCGATTGAGGTTCGAGATCGTAACCCAGTGGTTCCCCGCAATGTGAAGGAACTGCACAAATTCCTCAGCAAATTCCTGCTGAGGAATATCAAAGGACATGTTCTGTTGAAGAAGAGTGTCCTGTAATGCGCCGGCGAGGGGGAATGAAGTCTTTAACATTTTACTTGCTGCTGCCATATGATGGTCACTCATCCAATGGGTCCCATTGATTTCCAGGCGGTCTTTCCTCTGAAGTAGCGACTGTGAAGAATGTCCATCTTTCTTTTCCAGGGAACACTTGTTGGTACACGTAGAGATCGGGTGGCAGTGGGTAGAACATTTAATATTATTGGCCTGACAGGTGCACTTCTCAGTCTTGCAACCTCTCTTGCAGTTGCAATGGGTTTTAGTGAACTTATTTTCTGGGTGGAACTTCTAAGCGGCTTCACGAAGAGAAATGACATTGGCATCCGTCACGACAACATCACCAGTATAGTCCTGAAGGTCTCCACCCGTGTTTTGGGGTCAGAGTTCCATATTCCGTACCAAGGGAATATGTCTTCACCTTCATGCCATGGACATGGACATGGGTTACGACACATGGTATCCGAGGTAAGGCCGTCGATCCAATTTCGGAACGGCAAGACTGACCCGCGATCTCCCATCGAAAACTCTTTCGGCTTTATTCGTTTTCTACTGTTGTAAAACTCGGACATCCTAGCAGCTGAAATGTAGGTGTTGTCCAGCGAATGGAAGTGTGGCGAGTTTTGGCTTCAGGTTGCAATGGTGCGGCTGGCAGGTCGAGGTCCGGCAACTGGTCATGATGGGCGTTATCTTGAATCTCGTCTTTGTCCTCTTGTCTTGGTGCGGCTGGCTGGTTGAGGTCCGGCAACTGGTCATGATGGCCGCCGTCTGGTTGTACTTCTGGAGCTTCTTGAATATTTGATGACGTCTTCTTTAAACGCGGTGCCGAAATAGGTTGCACTTTAGTTAGGCGGGATGGGAACGTCGACTTGCAGTGGCTTCATTAGTATCCCCAAGGCACTCTTCGTTGATGCAGTTCTCCTTGGCGCCCGGAAATAGTGCAGCAGGGACACTTCTCCCGAACACAGCGTGATAGGGGGCATCCTTTATGGTCTCCTGGCGGGCACTGTTCATAGAGAACATGATGCGGGGCAGCCATGAAGCCCAAGGAGACCCTGTCTTGTCTTCTTCCAGGTTCTCGTCTTTCTTCATTGAGGCTATTTTTCTCTTGACGGTTCTCTCGACTAAACCCTGCGATTGGGAATGCCGCGGTCGGCCGTTAATAAACGTAACGTCACCTCCCCGCCTCTTGAACATCGCTCTGATCAGTTGATTGACGAATTCTCTGCCGTTATCTGATGGAAGTTCTTTGGGGGTCTGAAGTAGGCCAGCACTCTCTCTTCGAGCAACATCGAAACTTCTTCTGCCGTCTTCCACTGAAAAGCACATGGAACTTTATAAGAGAAGTGGTCCATGAAATGTCCTATATAATTGAAATCCCCTTCTGCCTGGTGAATGCCAGGTGACTTGCATCCTCTCAAGAAAGTCTTCTGAATTATCGGTCTGAGAGGGGGTCTTGTGACTTGGGGCTGACTCAGCTGACACACTGGACAATGCTTACAAAACTCTTGGATAAATCCACGTGTTATGCCGAAGTAATGTCTCCGCAGAGAGTCCATCACTTTCTTGTAGCCGCTGTGTTTCAGTTCCTCAGCATGGACACCATAAACTATATTGCACAGATCCCCGGCGGGGACAACTCTGAGGAATCTGGAGGTACCGTCTAACTGGTTCTTCTCGTGGTCATTTGGTACCAGCACCTGCTGTAGGCCAAGTCCTGGAAGGTCCACAATCTCAAACTTCCTCGTCTTCACCCAGTGTTTGAAGTGTGGGTCAACCTTTTTAGAACTGTCGAAGAGGTGGTCCCATGTGGCATTGTATCTTTCTTGGCTTATGGCTGGACTCTTTGGTGAAGCTGCTTGGTTGTCGGCTATTTCCTTCATACGTTGTCTGAAGTTGTCATCCATGTTGTATCGTCTATCACTCACTGGGAAGTGTATGGCAAAGAGGACCCATTTTATAGGCCAGAGATGTGAAACAAACCAACTCACCTGAACAAAGCCGCCATATTACTCACACTTCAGCCACAGCGCATGCACAAAGCTTTATCTTTATCCGGCGGGGGAAGTGCCATGCCATAATTATTACTCGCACTGCCGCACTTCATCCAATGCGCTTGCGTAAATCTTTATTTCCGGAAGTTCCCCAGGAGTTATGCCACCAGACAACGGCAGTAAGCTACGCAGTATCTGTGGTAGGGTTAATAAGGGCTACACCGAGTTTTTTTTTAAATTAAAAAAAAAAGTTGTGTATTGTGAATACTTTTTTTTTAAAGAAAAACATATTAACCAACAATAAAATAACAACATAAAATCATAATAAGTTGGTACAAAAATACCAAATGTAGAATTTAATTGTTCTGTTGAGCCTTGATATGGGCCATTACTAAGTATATATATACATACAAACAATAAATGATTGACTACTGAAGAAAAAAGCACGAATGGTTAGGCCTACTCCCTCCATCATCTTCATTTCTCCATTCTACCACCCACTCCTCAGACCCTTCAATGCTCTCGACCATATCCAATAGTCTTCCTCAATTACCAGCAAACTCCCTACAGTACAACACGAAGTGCACAATCTTCACAATACCACATCTTCCATAATTATCAGAATAAGGCATGAAATTTTCAGTCGATTATCAGTACAAAATTCCCACAGAACTCAATCTTTATATATAATTAGCAGGAGTTAGCTAAGGAGAAAGAGTGAGAAACACATGACATTTACTGCACTGCCGTACGAATCATCGCTTCTTCAAGAACAGGCAACAGCAAATAAGAAATGGCACGGTCAGCATCTAACACTTGTTTTTTTGGCTCATAACTTTCGTACACTTCACTAAAAAATAATTTATATCACTGGATAGCTCTTCTAATTATCTGTGCAACGCATGAAACAAATTTTTAATTACTATATAAGTGTTGGCAAGTTGTGGTGATTTGAAGTGGTGAGGTTTGGGATTTTCCCTGGTGTTTTCCGTTTGCAAAAGCGGCCACTAAAAAACCCACGATAATCTGTTCGTGCATTACACAGATTAGAGCCTCCTCTATCAGCTGACCAAATCTGTGACTTAATTTGAACTTTTCTGCAAGTTAGGTTATCTTTTTTAGGGATCTTGATGTACCTTCCGAGAAAATATGTCTGCAGAGACATTCAACATATCATTAGAAAGCACAAAGCATAAGGAACACACTGAGGGGAAAATTATCTGCATAGAGTGTACAGGGGAAAAAGTTATGGCGATTTATACTACTTTGATGGTGCTGACGTACAGTCCCCCCTTAAACCTTTGTCAGAACTTAAGGGGGGTTGTTTTTTTTTTGGGGGGGGGGGGGGGGGGGCTTTTTAAGATATTTACTCTTACTCTAGTTAAACACACAAACTCTCACTTTGTACAGTTTCAGAGCATTTTGATGTGTTTCCTTGTGAAGTTATGATCATTTTTATACACACCACTCCAATGATTTATTGTCAAACATTGCTCAAGGAGAAGGGGCCCGATCAGACAATTTCAAGGTCAAATTCAAGCTGGCATTTCACGACTGTCCCCCCCCCCTGGACTTCAAACAATCTTCAAAAGGACATTCTTCTGGCTATGTTTTCCATGTCATTGCTCAGACTTCTTGGCTATATAGTTGCACAGTGCGCACGAGGTATCTGGGTATATATATGCGGGGGCGCCAGCTGCATGACAAAAATTCAAATGTCTCACGAACTAAGTTCGAGCTCAGCTGGCACTCGGAGGAAGTTCTAGGCGTAAGAAACGCACCTATTGGGGATCCCAGAAAGAGTTGCCAAGTACCATAGCAAGCAAACCAGACCAAACGCCCGCTTCTGAAGAAGGGCTCTCAGCTTGGGAGACACCAATTCCTGTGTCGATAGCTAGTGGGAGGAAGCTAGTGCTTTCCATGCCATCAACTTCTGGGACGTCCCCATCAACTTCAGTGCATACTGAGCAGTTCCAGAAGAAGATGAAAGGAAAGATCTCTCTACACTTGTTGCATACTGTTTGCAATAATCCTTGTTTTTCTTCTCTCTTTCATACATACATTACACTAGTTGAAAGAAGACATTGTTGAAAAGAATAGTTCTGTTACATTGTTTGTCTCCTTTCAGGTTGGCAAGATCAAAGACCCAAAGAGAAAAGTTGTAAAACAAACCTCAACTTTAGAGACCTGTATCTTTTTCATTTTTGTGGTTTTTATTTCTCTTGGCACTCGTAACTCTGTCATTTTTTGGGGTATAATGTGAAAGCCCTTTCTTTCTTCTGTGCAATAAAACTCTAACTTTGAAAAATAACAAATAATTATATGTACAAGTTATAATACAATGAATGAGTGTACCTCATGAAATATTCTGACCACTACTCTACAACTTCTCATAAAAATGTAATGCCACTTAGCTGGCCTATTCTCAAAGTTTTATTGCATCCATTGAAGCCTACTGAACAACCACAACCACTTCAGCTGTTGTCCATAGTGGAGTTACATCTGCCACGAGCAGCCCTGCCAAAAAAAAAACAAGTCTACTTGAGCCTACTACTGATTTGTATGCCTTACTTAACCCCAATATTTTAATGTTATTTCAAAGCTCTAAGAGAGAGAGCTATCTTTTGAGCATAAAATCACTGGTACGGTTCAGAAGTTATGAGCCCTTGAAGGCAGACACTTTAAATAAAATAAATAGGTTTAGGTCCCTCCCCAATCACTACTGAGGAAGTTCTTAATTATTGCTAATGAAGTTGACTGTCTGCACAAGTTGAAAGTGAATTTAATTCTCACTTCCACTCAACCACCACTTTGATCTAGCTTCTGTCAGGATTGCAAGAACAACAAAACAACCAACAACATGTTCCAACTCACAGCAAGTCTAAAGTCTTGTTCTCTTCCTCACTGCAGCAGCCACTTCTAAAGCGCTCACAGCATTGGTCCCTGATATGATTGCCTAGATCATAAAAACCCTCGTCGGGCAAATCATTGGGACACTGTAGATTTCCACAGGTTGTGGAAGAACTGGCACTGTCAGTTCCGGGAATGCAGCAGGATTGCGAGTCTCGGCAGCAAGTGATAGCCAAGAGATTGATGGTTAACGAGGTTGTGGGGCAGCAGAAAGTGCCGCAGTCGCCAAATAAGCATGTTGCTATGACAGAAACAATGACAGAGAGATATTACAAGAATAATATTCACTCCCCAAGAAAATCCGCACTGCATTACTCTAGGCAGACTCAGTGTCACAGAAAGACCTGCCCACCAGAGAAGTATGAATCACATTGCTACGTGGAGAGCTGCTGCAAGAGTTTTCCCATTGTTAACTAGTAGTAGTAGCTGGGAAATGGCATGTTGCTAGAATAATCATGATATAGAATCCATTTGCAGACACTCTAACAATATGTTATGAAGTAACACAGCCTTGATGCTAGGTCTATTTTCAGACACTCTAACAATATGTTATGAAGTAACACAGCCTTGATGCTAGGTCTATTTGCTGACACTCTAACAATATGTCATGAAGTAACACAGCCTTGATGCTAGGTCTATTTGCAGACACTCTAACAATATGTTATGAAGTAACACAGCCTTGATGCTAGGTCTATTTTGCTGACACTAACAATGTCATGAAGTAACACAGCCTTGATGCTAGCCATTACACCTCTCAATTTAGCAGGCTAGATGTGTTTTAAAAATTTCTCTCTAATTATAGGCAGTTCTAGACTAATTTAGCTAGCCGGTTCAGGTCATGTTGATTCTGCACAACTGGACAGCAAATTGTATGTGTAGTAGTCATTTCCTGTATGTCATTCATTTCCTGTGCTTTGCCATTACCTAGAGTGTGATCATGCATTCATTCTGTTATTCCTTCACATAATTCGCAATAGTGATGTGTGACCTCTGATATACATATTAGGTATGGTTGTAGCAAACAGGAGAGGAGTCACTTTTTTCAGATGATCCGGCAGACTTTGGTCACAATGTACATAGCGTTAGGTTGCAATTGGTGCATGGGAAAAGTAACCAAACATATGTTGCCTCAACCCTGTTTACAGTCATTAAAGGCTGCACCAGAGCACTTAAAAGCTTAGTTTAACTACATGCAAAAGTATTTCCACAAAAAGTAGCCCAGCAATGCTGGACCAGGTCTAGCAAATGGTCCAGTGATTGCTGGACCTGCCAGACCTATTGAGCCACCTCTGCCAAGTGATTGAGAACACTAAAAATATGTTTGAAACCAAACATTCCCCCTGCACCAGTACTCCCCCTCCCCCTCCCCTGCACTCCCCCTCCCCCTGCACCAAGTACTCCCCCTCCCTCTGCTCCAAGTAGCTTTCAGATTAGCTGCAGAGAATCAAACTGGAGTAGAATGTAAAAATGTAAAATCTCTCCCCTACACGTATGTCATACACCCAGCAATCATACACCATGCTGTTTTGGGAAAGTACTGATAGTGCAAGATGGAATATGGGAGCTGGCCCTAGAGACAGACAACTAGACCTGATCAAGCCTGACCAGCATGGCAAGTTCAATCTTGTGTTTATATATCCCTCAGGATTCAATTCATCTCTTGCTCATCTTACACATGCCAGGAAAAGCTTTACTTCTATTTGAGTCCACACAGCACAATTAGTTGCTGTTTTGTAGCCCCTCCCACCCAATACTCTACTAGCATGTCAGATACAAGAATGGTATATATCAGAACACAGACTTTGATGGGATCCCTCCAGTGAAGATAATCCTACCCATCATCAATTAGCTGCAATGTCAACACATTCTAAGGGGAGGGAGAGGAAGTCAATGGAAGAAAGGCCATTCAACATTTCAACAATTCTCATCGGCTGGTATTTACATACCAGGAATAGGTAAAGAAGAGAGGTGTGGTCTACAGGACCCCTCCCCTTTCCCTTGGCATCCAATCTACGAAGTGGAGTGGCAACAGGGATGGCTAGGGTACTCCTTTAATAAATTTTGGAAGCTGTAAAAAAATTGCCTCGCAACGGAAAGAGCTGTGTTTGCTTTCAACTTTGTGGTTTTACCAGCTACTCTAAAAAAAAGTACCTGGTCTTGCATATTAACGAGGTCATTAATTAAGGATGTTGTATTCAGGATGTGGTGGGCATGATGTGGCTCACTTTCAAGTAACCTAGGCAACAGTAGAACAATAATGAGCAGGCAGTTCGTTCTTACTTTAGTGCCTCTAGGAAAGAGAGTCATATATCTTGGATAAAACATGATATCCACAAGTGGACATGGTTGGGCTATAACTACTGCGCTCATGTGTGCTATTGCTTGCACACAAACATGGAAAAAATCCATCTTTGCTTTCTCTAGATTATCGTTATGATTAGCACAGACAGTTGACACAAAGCTGGCAGGGACTCCAACAATCCTGCACCAAAGCTGACAGGGCTTCCAACAATCCTGCATCAAGCAGGGACTCCAACAATCCTGCACCAAAGCTGGCAGGGCTTCCAACAATCCTGCATCAAGCAGGGACTCCAACAATCCTGCACCAAAGCTGGCAGGGACTCCAACAATCCTGCCAAAGCTGGCAGGGACTCCAACAATCCTGCACCAAAGCTGGCAGGGCTTCCAACAATCCTGCATCAAGCAGGGACTCCAACAATCCTGCACCAAAGCTGGCAGGGACTCCAACAATCCTGCCAAAGCTGGCAGGGACTCCAACAATCCTGCACCAAAGCTGGCAGGGCTTCCAACAATCCTGCATCAAGCAGGGACTCCAACAATCCTGCAAAGCTGGCAGGGCTTCCAACAATCCTGCATCAAGCAGGGACTCCAACAATCCTGCAAAGCTGGCAGGGCTTCCAACAATCCTACATCAAGCAGGGACTCCAACAATCTTGCATCAAAGCTGGCAGGGGCCCTACATTTTAATCTAACTGCATTCGATCCCTAGAACCAGCTAACCTTTCAAATTACTGTATTATTTTAATACAGGATAAAGTTATGCAAAGGCCTGACCAGCTGATGCTAATGATTGGTTTTGGAAACTTGAATGGAGTTCTTTGGCTGGGGAAGTAGCAAGCATTAGCCTCGGAGGGGGACTAGCATGACATTTAAGCTCCCTGACAGATGCAAAACAAAAAAGCCACCACACACTTTGTAAGTGGTGAAAGTATATTTGTAAGCCTTCAAAGGGGAGGACTCGGCACTATTTGCTTCCTGTGTGCTGCAACACAGGAGCATGGTGGTTCTGTGGCAGAAGTAATCTAGACAAGACAGAGCTGGTGTTCAAAAATATTATGCTGCAAGTGCTCATTAGCACAGAGGACCTTATTTGCACTGTTAGCACCAGAGCCAGGATTAATGTCGCTAGCCCTAGCCACTGCATTGATCCTATGCCTGCCCTAGCCACAGCATTGATCCTATGCTAGCCCTAGCCACAGCATTGATCCTATGCTAGCCCTAGCCACAGCATTGATCCTATGCTAGCCCTAGCCACAGCATTGATCCTATGCTAGCCCTAGCCACAGCATTGATCCTATGCTAGCCCTAGCCACAGCATTGATCCTATGCTAACCCTAGTCACAGCATTGATCCTATGCTAACCCTAGCCACAGCATTGATCCTATGCTAGCCCTAGCCACAGCATTGATCCTATGCTAGCCCTAGCCACAGCATTGATCCTATGCTAGCCCTAGCCACAGCATTGATCCTATGCTAGCTCTAGCCACAGCATTGATCCTATGCTAACCCTAGCCACAGCATTGATCCTATGCTAGCCCTAGCCACAGCATTGATCCTATGCTAGCCCTAGCCACAGCATTGATCCTATGCTAGCCCTAGCCACAGCATTGATCCTGTGCTGGTACTAGCCCTAGCCACAGCATTGATCCTATGCTAGCCCTAGCCACAGCATTGATCCTATGCTAGCCCTAGCCACAGCATTGATCCTATGCTAGCCCTAGCCACAGCATTGATCCTATGCTAGCCCTAGCCACAGCATTGATCCTATGCTAGCCCTAGTCACAGCATTGATCCTATGCTAACCCTAGCCACAGCATTGATCCTATGCTAGCCCTAGCCACAGCATTGATCCTATGCTAGCCCTAGCCACAGCATTGATCCTATGCTAGCCCTAGCCACAGCATTGATCCTATGCTAGCTCTAGCCACAGCATTGATCCTATGCTAACCCTAGCCACAGCATTGATCCTATGCTAGCCCTAGCCACAGCATTGATCCTATGCTAGCCCTAGCCACAGCATTGATCCTATGCTAGCCCTAGCCACAGCATTGATCCTGTGCTGGTACTAGCCCTAGCCACAGCATTGATCCTATGCTAGCCCTAGCCACAGCATTGATCCTATGCTAGCCCTAGCCACAGCATTGATCCTATGCTAGCCCTAGCCACAGCATTGATCCTATGCTAGCCCTAGTCACAGCATTGATCCTATGCTAGCCCTAGCCACAGCATTGATCCTATGCTAGCCCTAGCCACAGCATTGATCCTATGCTAGCCCTAGTCACAGCATTGATCCTGTGCTAGCCCCAGCCACAGCATTGATCCTATGCTAGCCCTAGCCACAGCATTGATCCTATGCTAGCCCTAGTCACAGCATTGATCCTATGCTAGCCCTAGCCACAGCATTGATCCTATGCTAGCCCCAGCCACAGCATTGATCCTATGCTAGCCCTAGCCACAGCATTGATCCTATGCTGGCCCTAGCCACAGCATTGATCCTATACTAGCCCTAGTCACAGCATTGATCCTATGCTAGCCCTAGCCACAGCATTGATCCTATGCTAGCCCTAGCCACAGCATTGATCCTATGCTAGCCCTAGCCACAGCATTGATCCTATGCTAGCCCTAGCCACAGCATTGATACGCTAGACACAGGTAGACACAGGTAGAAACATGGCAACATCATCAGCTCAAGCATCATAACAATTCGGTAAAGAGTTTGGCTAGATACATGCCAGTATATGAGCATATCACTGCAGCTCTTGCTAATCTCTTGTCAAGTTCTGCACATACCAAATATCATGCAAGTCTACTGCAGTATAGTGATAGCATACTTGCCAACCTCCCAGAATTTCCTTACGGACTCAAGATACAGAGATTGATAAAGATTTCATTAATAATTCACTGCTGAACCTGTTAAGGCCACCACATATACTCCAGCACAGAAGATTAAGTAACAGTACCTAATATACTAACACTAATAATCAACAATAATAATATCCATAACACCTAAGAGTGTCCGCTGCTCAAGGAGGGGGGAGGGGACCAAAGATCATTCATTAGCTCACCATACAACAGTTCCTTTCTCCTCTGTCACCAATTCCATACCCAATACATAACACACTCGCCCACCTCCTCCATCACTGAATCACTTACTTCCTCTGCACCTTTCTCCAAACGCAATGCCACCTTTCCATTCTTACACACTTCTATATTCATCCAGCCACTGCCCAGCCCCTACAATTCTGTGTAATTCTGTGCACCTCATCCACCAGTACCAGCCGACCCCTCTCGAATTCCTCACATGTCCCACATCTTCCCCTGCTCCACTATCACACATGATACACCTCCCATCCCTAATTATCCCGTCGCTTCTTATCCTCTAACAACCCAGCCGACGCAGCCCTCAAGTCTCAATTGCAACCACACACCTTCCTGACCATGCATGGGCATCACATACCTCTCCACCCCTGCACCATTCTTTGTCAATTTATAAAACTTCTGCATGTCCTTGCTGTTTCCCAATCCTTCTAATTTCTCACCTTGATTTTTCCCTTCCACTTATATACTGACCCAACCTGTTGTTTAGCTCATAATTATTTCCTCCTCAAGATCTCATATTCTTCCTACCATCCATCCTTCTATCCTTCTCTTAGTTTTTGCTAATCTGCCACCTCTAATTGCTTACCAAACAAAAACTTCATCTCTAACCCATCCCCTCTTCCAACTTCCTCAAAACCCATATCTTCCCGTATTGCCATTCTTGCTACTGTATTACTTGCCCCCTTAATTACAATGTCAAAATCAAGAATTGGAGGGAATTCATTCTTGGAGGAGGGTAGGTCAAAACAGTTACATTTTTTTACCGGCTCTAGTAGTGGAAAGTTCTCCCAGAAGGACAAGGACTGTAACAAGCAGATTCAGAACGTACATCTTGAAGACAAGCTTAATCTGCTGCACCGCTACTCCGCAATAACCACGAGAGCTAGCGTGGTTATATATTTATAATAATTATCGTGACCACTACGCGACTGCGAAACCCCCCAATTTGGAGGCAGGAAGACTAGGACTGCAATTAAAGCAGAATGCTATCTCCCAATTTGGGCATTTTACGCCAGGTATCTGCCTGGAAATTTCCCTAGTCCTAGCCCAAGGTACTGCCTTGACCTAAATCCAACCACTGCTTTGCCTGCAGGAACCTGAATACTCTTGATGTCATCTCGCGGTGTGATTCTAGGTATTAAATGATGAGGCAACCAGATCTTCCCTAACCACATCCTGCAGCCTAATATATTTTTAAGTCATGGCACAAATAGCGAGTATATATTAACAGTTCCTCAGCCATGATGAGCAGCTCATCTTCATGTTCACTAAAACCGCCACAGATACTAAAACCGCCACAGACAAATGGGCCACTGGAGTGCTAAAATCAATGAACAAAATTTAAATTTGGAAAACGGTTATTTCACAATAGAGTATATTTCGGCCAGATTCCCTTTGTTTATGATTTAATGTTAATGTTGCTATTGCTGAGCCTGTTAAGGCCATCACATATTATTGATCAAGTTTATCTATTTTTGTAGAATGGATGGAGGGATAGAATGATGGGAAGAATATATACTGTGGAGGAGGAAATATGATCTGAATGCTGAGCTAGGGTCAGTGAGGCAATGGAAGGTGAAGATGAAGAAAAGAAATAAGTGTGATTGGGAGTAGGATGTCGACAGTATGAGCAGTTTGAAGTGGTAGTGGTATAGGTTGGCAAAAGGTGATGGCATACAAAGTCATTACAGGGATATCAAGGAGTAAGGTTGATGTTCAGGTTGAGGACAGGGTCAGCAGGTCTATTGCAGGACAAGAAGCGATGTAGGCTGTGTAGTGATGATAGATGCGTGTTGTGTGACAGGAAGGAAGTGGAAGATGTGGGGCACTTTCTATTGGACTGTGATGAATTTGAAAGGAACGGAAAATGTTAATGAATTAGCTGGATGGAATTGAGGGAGCTGGAATATGGTTGGAGGAGTTTGAGATGATGGACAATGAGGGGAAGGTGGCATTGCTGCTCGGGAAGGAGGTGGAGGGTGTGAGTAATCAGGTGATGGTGGAAGTGTGTGGGTGCATTTTGGAATGCGTAGTGAAATGTTTGAAGATGAGGAAGGGACTGATTTATGGCCTCCCCCCACCCACTCCACCATAACCAAGCAGTACAACTTATTTAGTAACATTAACTTAATGTTTATCAGACCTGTATGTCCTAGTATTTATTACAGGACAAGCTCATTTATTGTCATTATTCTTTATCTATTTTTGTACTGCACTGGGGTATGGTCCCGGCATTTTGAAGATTAAATCATCCTTTGATGTACTGGCTAACATATTCATCAAGGTCCTCTGCTTCAGCGACAAATTCTTGTTACAGGCGCTAAGGCACGGAATTCTCTCAGTGTGCATATGTTGTACTGCTTAGCCTCTGGTTAATCCTCAAGCCATTTAACAGACAAAGTCTCATCACGAAGTTTCATCACAATTAAAGATCTGATTGTGAGTAAGCTGGTGCTCTTCAATAAATTCAGCAAAGGAGGAGATGAAGGCATACCTGCCTCCTATCCCCTTGAAGTAACAAATTACGAATTCCATGTCTCTTGCTGAACCTCCACTGACAGCCCGTGCTTCTACAAAAGTCTGATTGTCCACCATACAACTTCTCATGCAGCTGGACTGCTTTCGCGCACAATATTGGCCCAGAGACAGGCACAGTCTCCATTCTTTCTTTGTTTAAACTACAAGTACACAGCCTTGTCGTCATGCTTTTCATCAGCCCCAGGTTTCATTACTTTCACTTTCTTCTTCTTCTGTCCATATCGGACATCTCCCGCTTGAAGCAAAGATTCTTCTCTTTATTCTCCTTGATATCGGAGTTGTCTTTCCAACGCCTTATCTTTTGGCTATAACCCCATGAAAGACTCCATCAAGCAACTAGATTGTTCTAAGTGTTCAACTCTCCACATCGAGTAACAGCCAAGTCACACATCTCAAACCCATCTGTTTCTGTCACTAATCCCTCTGCTAACTTGAGCACAAGCCCTGCATCATACTCAGAACTTCAGAAGCACACTCTGCTCAACATCTAAGCACAGAAGCCAATGTCCGAAATCATCAGAGCATTTGTCTGAAAGGAAGTTTAATTTAATTGTTTTTGGAGTTAATGAATTATCAAATGGTTCACCAGATATCTCAGACAGAAGACTGACCCTGAAAATGTGGCATCATTTTTTTAAATATTGATCCTTCGATTGAGGCATGTGTGATCAGAGCCATCATCTGGGAAAGTACCACCCAGAGTCGACTCGTCAAAGACCCATCTTGGTAAAGTTGAGTTCGACTCAGAAGTTGCAAATCTACTTTACAGAAGGAAAAGACTAAAGCCCCTCCATTTCATCAAGCCAGACCTCGAGAGGTGTATGGAATCAATTCTACTTAGGGAACACTAGTCATCAGTTCGGGTTTGATACGAATTTTTGAGGTCAGCTGCATGCTCTTATCAAGACTATAATTAGTCCGCTCCAACCCAGCAACTTTAAGCTCAAATCCAACTTCATTAACACCTGTAACCTCGATCTCCACCCAATCTTAACTACAACTCCCAACTTGGAGCTCTTTCTCACCCGCCCTAAATATCTCCCCTCCCTCAACTCCCCCTTCATGACTATCTATACAAATATGCACTTTCAATGCACAAGTCCAGTAAATAAGCTTGCACTCTTTCAATCTTTTGTGTACTCCTCCTCCTTCAAAATCACATGCATCACAGAATCTCCTGGCTCGTTAACTCCATCTATAACTCTGAAATTCTGCCTACTGGTTACTGTATTTTACGTAAAGATCGAGGTTCAAGGGGTGGCGGTGTTTTGGTTGAGCAATTAGTACCTATTCTACCTCTGCTTCTCCTGAAGGATTAGAAGTAGTCATATTTCAAATATGCCACAACCAAGATTCTATTACTTTATGTGCACTCGACATTCCTCCAAACTCTCACCTTCAATCTCGTCTGTTATGCCCTCTCATTTGGTTGGCAGTTCAACACAAGTTATTATTCTAGGCGACTTCAATTACCCTGACATCTGTTGACCGCTTTTAACTGCATCCTTAATTTATTTTGCGGTTTTGTTTTTGAGCAACTTGGTCACTGCTCCTACACACATCAAAGGAAATACGCTTGATCTAATTTTCAGTAATAATAGTGACATCATTAGCAATTGACCCTCAGTTAGCCATTCTGATCACTTTATCATTTTCCGACCATAACATCCAAACAGCCACCGAGATATGTTTTTGACTTCTCCAAGATAAATTATCAGGCTCTCTTCTCTTACCTATTGGACACAGATTTCTTAATTCCTTTGAGATTGAGAGCGCTTGGCATGAATTCAGTGTTATTCTAAGAAGATCAATGGATATATTTATTTCCAAAGTCAGAATAAGGTCCAACCAACGTCCTAAATGGATGACCCCCAATTTAAAACATGAATTGAATTGTCTTAAGGGGGGTAGTGAACCATTTTTCTGAAGATCTGTGTTCCAAATTTGTATCGTTGATAACTTTTTTGTTTTTCATCCTTTACAGATACTTTTTTAGATCAAAAGAAAGACTGGTTCAATAGCTTTAAAATGACTGCTCCTACACACATCAAAGGAAATACGCTTGATCTAATTTTCAGTAATAATAGTGACATCATTAGCAATTGACCCTCAGTTAGCCATTCTGATCACTTTATCATTTTCCGACCATAACATCCAAACAGCCACCGAGATATGTTTTTGACTTCTCCAAGATAAATTATCAGGCTCTCTTCTCTTACCTATTGGACACAGATTTCTTAATTCCTTTGAGATTGAGAGCGCTTGGCATGAATTCAGTGTTATTCTAAGAAGATCAATGGATATATTTATTTCCAAAGTCAGAATAAGGTCCAACCAACATCCTAAATGGATGACCCCCAATTTAAAACATGAATTGAATTGTCTTAAGGGGGGTAGTAAACCATTTTTCTGAAGATCTGTGTTCCAAATTTGTATCGTTGATAACTTTTTTGTTTTTCATCCTTTACAGATACTTTTTTAGATCAAAAGAAAGACTGGTTCAATAGCTTTAAAATGACATATTACATGAAGGCTACTAATAAGTTTTCATGTTTGTACATTTGCCACAGATAGACGCCCTTAGAACCTTACCCTTGTCACTCGACAAAAATCTTAAAAATCACAGATTGTCAGTGACCACTTCCCATTCACAGTTTGTGTAACATAGCCACATACGTAAAGTATCATAGAGACAGTTTTGCCACAATGTATATACTTGGAAGTGATTTGGGAGGTCAATGAAAATTTGTAATGGAAAAACATGAAATCTGTGTCGAACATCAATGCATAACTCAAGACCAGTACATAAAAAAAGAAAAAGGATTCTATCAAACTTTAGAGCATAGAAAGAGCTATAAAATGGTATATTATGGAATTGTTCTAGATAAATATTCACCGAGAGAGATTTTTGGAAAGTCCAAAAACACACCTTTTTCATAATACATGTACTCATAATACAGGGAGACAGTTGCATTTTTTGGGGGGGAATGACCCACATGCTTTTTTTAATGTGGTTACCACTTTATAACTCCATAGATTCTGTAAACTTCATGGTACTTGATATATTGCTCAAAAGATAGGTCTCTCTATGTGCTCTCTGTTGATACTAAAATATTTTTCACAAGTATAACTATAGCAAGTGGAGGGACCCTAAAAACGTGAATGCCTGCAACCTCCACATAAATAACTCCAGATTGCGAAGTGCTAAAAATTTAAAATTAGCACACGTGGCTAGAGGAAGCCCTACTCTATTCAATGAGTGTTTTCATACGCGTTAAAATGTTTACGTGGTCAAGCGCGCGGGTGGAAAATGAATTTCGTTTAAAAATCATTTTCCACCCGCGCGCTTGACCACATTTTTTTAAAATTTTAACGCCTAATGAAAACACTCTTGCATAGCCACGCGTGCTATAATTAAATTTTTAGCCCTTCGCAATCTGGAGTTATTTATGTGGAGGTTGCAGGCATTCAGGTCCCTCCACTTTAGGTCTAGTAACTTGCCTATAGTTATATACCTATGAAAAATATTTTAGTATCAAAAGAGAGCACACAGAGAGACCTACCTTTTGAGCTATATATCAAGTCCATACCATGAAGTTTGCAGAATCTACGGAGCTCTAAAGTGGTAACCATAAGTTTGGGGGGGGGGGAAATGCAACTGTCCCCCCCCTGAAGTTGGCATCATGGACTATGTTATTAGAACATCAGAACACCTCCCTTGCTATAAAAAAAAATTTCTCCATGCTTAGATGTCATCTCCAACTCTTTTTAGTGCATGTCCAAAAGAAAGAGTGATGCAACTCCTCCTGCTCCCTTGTCCCTTGACCTCAGGACGTCCCGTAATGTACTATAACACAGACATCATTTACACACTCCATGCAGTACAGGTGTGTACAAAATGCACAAAATGCATGCATGAAATCCTCCATAACTTTTCCCCTGAACCAGAACAGCCTTCCAAGTTTTGAACACAGCTCATGCAGTAGGATGAAATTTTTTAAAGAAAATTTTCAGAAAAATGGTTAACTACCCCCTTTAATCCACTCAGAAGGAAATACAAATCTCCAACTTCTACAAACACACCACCTCCTAACTTTCAATTCTGTCTAATGCCAAATCTACCTACAAAAATAATCTTTTAAATGGGCTGACTTATAATAACAGTTCCAAGAATTATAAGTACATTCGTAGGCTAATAAAAACCAATTTAATTCCCCGCACACTGTTTCTAGACAATCTCAGAGTATCCTCCAACAAATTCTCTCTTCACACCTTCAAATTTGCTAAATAACATCGAGATGTTGGGTCATGAGGTGCATTCAATCATATTATCGTCACTTGACACAGCTAGGTCTGCACGACCCGATGGTTTCAACCTCAAGTTCTGTGCCCTTGCTATCTATATAACTATTGCTCATCTATTTTCTCTAAGCCTTTCCCAATACCTTCTCCCGAATGACTGGAGAGTTCATTCTATTATTCCAATATATGAATCAGGTGACAAGTCACCTATATACAGGCCCATCTTGCTCAACTCCCTACCTTTGCAAGACAAATATATAACAAAATGGTTGTCTCTGTAGACAAATCCATCTCCTTGCTGCAATTTGAATTTTTTAAAGGTCGCTCTACCACTCGGCAACTACTTAAATATACTCGTCTAATCTTTTAATGAAAATCTCAAGTTGATGTTATTTGAGGGAGAGCTGAGATTTGAAGTGGACTTTGGAATCTGCGCACCTCTCCATGTCTATCCAAAAAAATACAATTCTTTGCATGCAAAATTTGTTCTAAAGACTGGTCCTCTGACTATTCCCTCTTACGTTCTAATCTAAAACTCCCTACACTCTCCTCTCGTCATCTCAACTCTCAACTCATACTTCTCTTTAAGCTTTTGCATAATTACACTGACTTTCCAACCTCACTGCCTGCACATCTGCCTCCTCCACCTTACAACATTAGATCATACAACCCCCTCAACCTTACTTTCATTTTCCCTCATACTCAGTCTTTTAATGTATCTTTTTTCTCTTCTGTCATTCGTAAGTGGAATGCTCTTCCGAACATTATTAAGGAATCCCATTCTCTTAGCTTATTTAAACATTACATACATAATTTCATAACATTCATAATGTATTTCATGTGTTGTGTGTATTGTGTGCCAGTGGATGTTTTTTTTGGGGGGGGGGGGGGGGAAGGGAAAAAAGGGGAAAAATGATCAGAGGAAGGTAGTGACCATAAATGTATTCAATTGTTTTGTGCCGTAAGGGTTAATGTAGTGATTCAAGGTATGCCATATATACTCAGTACATATATAAATAAATATATTAGCATTTTTAATACAGGTAGATCAGTGACCTGGTCATTTTAAAAGTAGCTCGCAAGCCGAAAAAGTGTGGGCACCCCTGCTATAGGGCTTCCTCTAGCCACTCGTCAGGAGCAGACAACAGAGAGGGGGTTGGAGAGAGGCAAGGACCATCAAGTGGGGGAACACCGGGAGGCAATTCATCCATCAGGAAAGGAGCACCTGTTGACCTGTTGGCCCAAAAGAATATGTCCAAGATCACGAACCTGAAGGACAAATCTCAGTTGTGAGTGCAAAAGTGTGAAGGAGGGTGGGGGTTGGAGAGGGAAGGTGGTGTTGAAGAAGTTTGATGTGCTAGGGTTAGCGGAGACATTTTTACAGAAGAAGGACGAGGTGAGCATGGCAGGATATGAGTGATACAGCAGGAATAGAGAAGTGACAGGCGGGCGAGTGGAGGTGTGGGAGTTCTGGTGCATGAAAGTTTGGATTCTAGGGTGAAGAATTCAAATGAAAGGTTTGCTGTGGGTGGAGTTGAGCGGAGCGGGGAGAAGGAAAACTATGGTAGGGGTAGTGTATGTGAACCCAGAAGGAGTGAAAGTGAGAGAGATGGAGGGATTGTTTGAGGTATTGCAGGAGGATGGCAGAGGAGTTGGAGAGAGCTGAGCTAGGAGTCAAGGTGTAAGGCTTTTGGTGTGGGGCACTTATCTATGCAGATGACGTTGTTCTTCTGGCTGACTCAGGGGTGGAACTGCAAGCTATGTTGGATGTGGTACAGGCGTATGTGTTAAGGTGGAAGATGAAGTTTAATATCAAGAAGAGCAAGGTCATGGTAGTAGGGAACAAGGAAGCAGGAGGGCATTGGAGGATTGGTGAGGAGATATTGGGAGAGGTCAAAGAATTCAAGTACTTGGGAGTATGGTATGATAGGAAGCTAAAGGGTAATGTTCAGTTAGAGAAGGTGGCAAAGAAGGCAGAAGAATGGGTTGGAAAGGTGACATGGATGAGTAGAGTGAATGAGCAGGTGGAAGTAGACAGAGGAAGAATGGCGTGGGAGCTTCTAGTGAGACCTAGTGAGCATGCAGCCAAAGTGACGTAATTCTTGCAAGAAGTTGGAGTCGGCACAGATGAGAGTGGGTAGGAGATTGTTGGGGGCAAGTAATACAGTAAGCAGGAGTGGAAATACGGGAAGATATGGGGTGGGAAGAGATGAAGGTTTTGTTTTGAAGAGATTAGAGGTGTTGGAACAGAGCAGATTGGTAAAAATAGTTGTAAATAAACTTAGAGAGGATGGAGGAATTGGATGGTGGGAAGAATATGATCTTGAGGAGAAATATGAACTAGACAATGAGGTTGGGTCAGTACATAAGTGGAAGGGGAAGGTGAAGGTGAGAAATGAGAAGGATTGGGAGGAGGAAGTAAACGGCAAGAGTACGCTGAAGTTTTATAAATCGGCAAAGAATGGTGCAGGGGTGGAGGGGTATGCGAGGAGGTCCATGCATGGTCAGGAAGGTGTGCGGCTGTAATTTCGACTGAGGACTGCATCAGCTGAGTTCTTAGAGGATAAGAAGAGATGTGGGATAGTTAGGGATGAGAGGTGTATCATGTGTGATAGTAGAGCAGGGGAGGATGTGGAACATTTCTTGGTGATGTGTAGGGAATTTGAGAGGGATCGACTGGTACTGATGGATGAGGTGCTCAGAATTGTAGGGGCAGGACAGTGGCTGGATGAATTTCGAAGAGTAGGTAAGGATGGAAATGTGGCATTGCTTTTGGGGAAAGGTGTGGAGGGAGTAGGTGATGCAGTGATGGAGGAGGTGGGCGAGTGTGTTATGTATTGGGTAGGGAAGTGGTGGCAGAGCAGAAAGGAACTGTTGTATGGTGAGCTGAGGAATGATGATCTTTGGTCCCCTCTCCTCCCCCGCCTCCTTGAGCAGCAGACACTCATAACTTAGTGTTGTGGATAATTAAGTATCAGCAGTATGAAGATTAAATCATGAATGCTAGGCATGAGTGGCAGGCGAAGAAAAAGGGGGGGAAAAGCTAGAGCATGTTAATCAACTGAGTAACTATATCCATTTCATTTCCTGTGAGCCATGCAGCTCGCTCTCTCGGCTGTGCAGCAAATCATATTTGGTACGAAGGCTGGGATGATGGTTTGGAAGGACTTTCTGGGGTCTTGTTTATTGTTTGCCCTACATCAGACTGGCTTGTTCTGCTATCCAGTAAGGGATCGTTGGCTATGATTGATACTGCTAAGCCTGTTAAGGCCACCACATATACTAAAGCTCAATGTGAGATTGTAACACTAATAACGATTTTTAATATCAACAGTACTTAATAATTTCTGGTCTAGGGCAGACAGGCCGGGTAGTGATGCAGCAATACCAACTATTCTGTCCTATGTCCCAGTTGGGGCCGGGGTTACATTGCTCGCCAATTAATAGTTATAGCTTCACTACTTATGGTATTAATATTTGTAGTGGTCTAATTGGTTGTGTGTGAAAATAGTGGTGTCTCCTATTTTATAATGGCAGAGTGCTCCACCCCTCACCATATCAACTTCCTAATGGGAGGGGGTATCATCTGACATTAGCTCAAGGAAAACTCCCGGCATGCCTTGAATACTTTGCTATGGTAGAAACAAGCAACACAAAAAATGTCAAATTCATCTTTAATTAAGGATCATCTCCTCTCTTTCTCTCACAGAACTTGCAGACATGAGTAATAATTTTAGTACCAGAAGACTCCAAATGTTCCAGTGCCTTGCTGCAACTAATCTGTTTCTTGATTGTGGAAAATTAGCATAGAAAAAGCTTAGCACATCGATGAAGGAACTCGTATCTCTTAAATCTGTAAATATATACATCTGCTGAGCTGATAATAATTAACCTTGCACTAACCACTATTACTTTCATTTGCGCAATATCACCCTACCAATTCTTCACACATCATCTTACTTGGTGAATTCAACATTACAGATGTTAATTGGTCAACCTTGCATGCATCCATTTTCTCTTCCACTCAATTTAGTCCAACTTGTAAATGAACCTACACACAAAATGGGCAACATTCTTGATAATAATCTTCACAGATTGTTCAAAATTCAAAATCACTTTAGCTTCCATCGATTAATATAGTAATCACACTCCTGCTACATTCTCCTCCCCCTCTAGAACTCGACTGAACTAAGCTAAAGCTTACTTAGTTGGTTTACATGATCACCCCTGCTTATCAATATGGACCATTATGTTCATCTCTCTGATGCTCAACAAATTTGATTCATTAAAGAGAATACATTAAGTGTATTCTACAAGTTTGTTCCTATTGCTAAAATTGCTTCTCCTCCTCGATGGTTTAGTGCAGAAATCAAACATGAAAAAGGCTTGTATTCATCAACAAAAATTTAAATCCGCCAGTCATCAAGAGTCCAACTATTGAGTCAACTCTCAGAGGGTCATACAATCAAGAACATGAATTTAGCCCACAGATAAACTAACTATAACTTAATTAAATGTCCATCCAAAGTCTTCATTGTTCATGGATCTACTGTTGTCAAGCATCCACTCAAGGAAAAAAAGATTTTCAACTCTCATTTTTACCACCAGTGATTTTGTTCTCCCTTTTCTGGAAAACCTTCTATCCTCCACAGGCCAAATATCTGTTAAGGCTTTTGAGACACTTGAAACTAATAAAGCTCCTGGTATTGGCAATGTAAGCCCTCCTATTCTGAAACTATGTGCTCATCGTTGTTGACTCCGATCATTCATTTCCTATATTTTACATTTATATATATACCATGAATGAAAGACCCACAAAATTATTCCTATCCATAAAAGTGGTAAGAAACAATTTTTCTCCAATACCTTTTTTTTGGATTTACTCCAAAATTATATTTGCCCCACTTTTCTAAGTAGTCAATACTGTTTTTTTTGAAGAACTGTTCATGTCTATATATCCCTAGTTACTGTCCTCCTTTTTATCATGAAAGCAATTAAGAACAAGGAACCATGTGGTTGCTTGGAACCCTGTGGTGCCGGTTCAGAGCTCTCATAGATCGTACATACTTTGTGTCGGTTGAAGGAGCTTCATCAGACCATTTATATCGCTCATGCTAGTGTTCTTGGGCTTATGTTATTCCTCGTATTCATAAATGATATTCAAAGTACCATGCCATTTTGCTCTACTTAAGGCTTATCTTTGTAGTGCTCTTCATGGATATTTTCAGTCAACTCAACCATCAGCGGGCAACCCATCATGTGTATAGAAGAGCATAGAGACCTGGCGATCACTGTTGTCAGAAATCTTACCTGATTTAGCCACACCAACAGAATATGTGTATCTGCCTATATATATAGGTCACTCCAAAGAACAATCTCCACAAAAAGCAAGCTTCTGACACTGTGCCTTTACTTCTCTCTAGTTTGTAACAGATTATCTTACTTGGGTTATCTTACTGTTCACAGTTGTGGAGACCACATCTGATGAAGGATCTTGTGTCTTGAAAAAGTGCAGAGAAGTTCATCCCTGATGACTTCACCTCAGATTATAAGTCTGCTAAGCCACTTATTGGTTTGAATTTCAAGATGTCATGTACTTGATAAAGCACCTCAAAGATGCTCCAAATGATCTTGACATGAACTCACCGACTATTTTTGTCACCTCCACAAGGGCTTCCAGATAATACACAACTTCAGTTGGTCTATCCTATTGCACAGGCTTCACCAAAGTTGGTGTTTGTCCTTCAAAAGTTGCTATGATGTCATTCTCAAATAATTTTTGTGTTTAAACTCGTGTTGTAAATAATAATAATAACCAATCATTTTGTCTTCTCACTGATCTCATGGTATTACTAATTAGGGTTCTCTTAGATAACTCTCAACAAACTCTCAGTTGATACAATGACTTTCCTGATAATCAACTTAAATTTTCTCCTTGATATTTTGGCTAAATGCTCTGCCTTCATTCCTGCTGATGGCTAGAGCATCTAGAGTTGATTATCGAGAAGGTTATTGTATTGTCTTGTACATAGTTTTTGTGTATATAGTCAAGCAACCACCTACAACCAGAACTAACTATACATACACACATGCTATGTATTCATATATAGCTAGCCATACATGTACTTGCATATAGGAAGGTGAGAGGAAATTCTGTTGTTGAAGATGATATGAGCCTAATGAATGTGTTGGCAGAGACTGTTGTTTGGGAACTTATGGTCTAAACTATGCAGCTAAGTGGTGAAAAGGCAGTAGAACAGAGCTACCAACACCACAGGCTGGGAAGAAAGTTTCCAGGGCAGAGTGATACCTATAGTAGTATGGTAGTGTAAGTGATCTCTAGAGTGAAGAAAGCTGAAAAAAAGGAGAGAGAAGAAACTACTGCATGAGAGGCCACTAGGGGCTACAGGAAGGGAAGATTGGTCAAGCTGGTAGCAGATGAGCCGAAGAATGGTAGGAGGAGTACCAGATCCCTTTGAATAGGCATGAGCTGATGCTGAATGAAGGATTCGGTCCATATTTAAGGGAAGGCGAGGAAAAGTATGTTCAGTAGTACAACAACCTTCCTAATATCCTGGGATGTGTGAACTTTTCTGGGATGTCGGTTTGACTACGTGGCATGGAGCATGGATTCCATATCAAGTGTCCTGCGATACTTGGGATTAACCCAGCATGTCCATAATAAGGCGACTAATTACATAGCACAGATCTCTGAATACCGAGTATCCCAGGACACTTGGGGTTAACCTTGGGATGAGAATAGTCACATCACATCATCTCCTTGAACTTCATTACACGATCAAGAAACTTAAACAAAGGGGAGGGTGATCTCCAAAATTGCTGTTTATGTGTGCAAGAGATATTATATAGCTGTAGAAAAATACCAAAGCAAGAATGTATATAGTCATGTAGATGAAAATATTTAATGGAACCTTTATCACTTATCATTTTGGTATATTATATCATTTTTGTAAAGGGGTTCTTGTTTTCATTATATATTGACAAGTCAATTGAATCTTGTTTGTTCTGAAGTCATTTTCCCTTTCCTTCTGGACAAGTTAATCCAATCGTGTGTAAAAAGACATCGTTTTTCTTTTTACACTTATCTATTCATTCTGTTTATGTGGTCTCTTGAGCAAGTACCCCGTACAATTCAAGTCTCCTATTTTTCAAGTGGTAAGAAGCAGCAGTATTTTCCTGAATAACTGTGGTAAGGATTCCTTCATCTTTCTCACCAAAGCTCACCAAGATCTCACCCCGTTGTCATAAATCCTGCTACAGCCATTGAAATTGTTACCACTGTAATTCACATAAGCCATGTGTACACAGTTCTCAAAGCAATGAGCTGGAAGAAGAAAATCTTGAATGCAGTGGAAGTCAGCCTTGTAATCATTACCAGAAGCTATAGGGGCCAAGATAAGCTTAGCTCCTTTTAAGGCTAGAACACGAACTGCCTTGAGCATTGAACTCCACATCAAAACAGATGAGCAGGCCAATCTTGAAACCACAGAACTCAAAAACATTTTTGTAAACACAGCTTCATACTGTTTATTGTCTACCCACAGATGAGTCTTCTGGTAGTTGGCCAGAGAGATACCATCTTTGTCAACAAACTGTGCTGAGTTGTAATAGAGCTCCTTCTCCACCAATTCAGGGTAGCCATACAGTACTGCTATTCCAGTCTCTTTTGCCTGTTGAGACAGCTGCACGAAAGTAGCCCCACTCTTGTCTTCTGCTAGTTGTCTCATCAGGTCATTGCTTAGTGTGTAACCAGTGCTGAATAGCTCAGGGAACACTACAACGTCCGCACCTCTATTTTTGGCTTGTATCATCATTTCCTTCATTTTTTTCACATTTTGGTCCACTTGGCCAAGCTTTGCAGGTGGCCCTTGGAAGATGGCTATTGTGATGGACTTCATTTGTATCCAGCAATAGAAGGTAAAGTATCGTCACCAATTCATCACTTGCCGCGGTGCGCAAAATTTAAATTTGCGTTAAAGGGGGGTGGAGATAAAACTCAGGACTTTGGAGCTCCATAGATTCTCCACACTTCACTGTCATGCAGCCAAAACCTGAATGCCTGAACTGGTTGAGTTTGTAGTCCTGATGGAAAGTGCTAGCAAGTTGAAATTGTTACTGTGTTGATTTAGGCGCTAAAACGCGAATAATGCAAGCGTGAGTGCAGGAAGAAGACCCCCCCTCTCCACCACACGCGCTCCTAATTATGCATTCCAACTTGCAGTTCCAAAAGAATAACATGTATGGCAAAACAAAAATTACCACCGGAAAGCATACTGCATTGGCTACATTTTGGTATAATTTATAATCAGGACCATAAGTATGAATGTGTGCAAAGATGGTAAACCACCAGTTCTTATCCCTTTCCCCTGGACAAAAACACATAAGCAATAGCGGTACATATCCCCCTGTATTTGAGAAAAGAACAAGTTCATGTACTGTACAAGGTATTTGGCATTGATTTAATTGATTTGAAATAAAAATTTCAGGGCAAGGCAGTCACCCTGTTGATGATGCAGTACAGAAATGTTCTTGACACAAAGAGACAACAATAAATGTGTACCAGTGGTTAGGCAATTATATTAATAATAGTGAGACTGCATGGCATGAAAGATATGATGACAGTTATTAGAGTTTTTTGTAATGGAGTAATCTGAGAGCTTAACACCAAGAGCTGGTGCTGCATTTATATTAAGGTGAAATACAGTGGAGGGAACACGAAAGATCAATATCATAATTGGCAATGAAACTATTCCAAAGATGCATTTGACATTTGATAGTGGGTATTGATAGTGGGTAATGATAACCCAAGGTCAATTTGAGGCAAGGAGTTCCATAACTTGAAAATTCGAAAAAGTGACGGTTAGCAGACATCCTATTGTAGTTGTGACATAATTTGTTCATAACTTGCTGAACGAGTTGACGATGAAACGATGAATCGACAATGTTTTCATGAGTTTGATGTCATCAGAAAACATAAACAATGATGAACCCTGAATAGCTACTGGTAGATCACAACAGTTGGCTCAATACACTACCTTGCGGCACCCCCAAAGTACAGATTGACATTGAGAATTATATCCATTGATATAGACACAAAATGTGAACGATTCTTTAGATAATTTTTGAACCAGTGCCATAAGTGACCAGAATTTATCAAGAAGTTCCTCGTGTGGCACAAGTCAGACGCCTTCTTAAAATCAAAATACACAACATCAGTAACTTTCTTATCGTCCACTGACTTGAAGATTCCCGCAAATGACAGCGATTAACAAGATCGATTACGCAGAAAGCCAAATTTGATGATGAATTGAAAGAAGAGGACAAATGGAATCTATCACCACAAAAGGGAGATAGGTCTATAATTCTAAATGTCAAGTTTATTCCTCTTTTTATGAATAGGGCAAATTTTATGATCTTCTACTCTTCAGGAATAGAACCAGACTTCACACTTTCAAGGTGATAGGTTCACCAAACGTAGCTTACAAAACTTCAGATCTTCATGCTTTCATTGACTCTAGTTGGGACAAAGCTTCATAAACATCTGAAGTGACGACTATTTCAATTTTACTCAGTTTACTGGGAGGCGAAGGCAGGGAATCAAAGGAAGGAAGAGAGTATATAGTTAGTTTTGGTAAAGGTCGAATTGATTGAAGAACAGATCAATCTCAACCTGATCACATTGACGGGCTTTGAGTTATTTATGAGAACTTCAGGTTGAGAAGAAGCTTTTGACAATGATTTCAGTTAACTGTATAACTGGGTTTTTTGTTTGATTATATACAACAGCATGACAAAGAGCGTGCACCCACATATGGGTGTTTGATCTAGTTAACACAAGTCACTCACCAGCACTGGGTAGGTCTATATAATATAATGTCAGCGGACCTAGGTCTGGTGCTCCAGTTCACGCAAGCATGTGAGCTGCTCGAGGCAGTGGCGCTAGTGCTGTCTCCGATTGAAGTGTAAATGACGATTTATCCAACTCTCAAGTCTCTGGATGAACCGACTCCCCATGAGCCTGTCGATGGGATTATCTGACTTTGGGTCATCTAACTTTATTCATCTCTATGTATTCATGTATGTGGCAATGGCACCAACTCTCAAGTAAAGTATCCTAGTTCACACATACATATGAGCTTCTAGCGAGCGCAAAGCAATGAGAGTGGAGTCAGTGGAGGACCAAGCTAGTGCGGATACTGTTTCTCTGCCACGATTGAGTGTAAATGAAGACGACGATAAAAACAGCATCATCAAGCAACTAGGAAGCAGGTCAAGTTATTATTATTGTTGTTGTTCCATCGGTCCATCACCGATCGCGCTGCGCTATCAATGGATTTCAGGCATTGATCGATCGCGCTGCGCTATCGATGGATAAAAGATTTAAAAAGTAAATATTATTTCTACCTCATACATGTCATACATAATGTGCGGCATTTCGCTGACTAGATGTTTTCAAATTATGATAATCCCTTTGACTGGAGAGGGGTAGGCCACGGAGGTCTAAAATTTTATTTTAGACCTCATGGGTAAGGCAAGTATTTTATTTCATATCTTTTAAAATGTGAAATAAAATTTTAGAGTATAAGGTATATAAGTACTTTTATTTTCATATCATCTTTTAAAATTAAAAACATAAAACATTTCAAACGACACAAGTTATTTACAACTTAGAGGAATAAAATCGGCACAAAATACAAAAACACAATTTCAGGCAACTCCGAAATGCAACTCGCATTCCCATCTCTTAGCCTTGGACGTTTTGGCTGTCACCTTCGCACATGCGGCATGGTACCACTCGTGGCATACGTCACATTAATTTTCCGTCATCTGGGCAGCGGCAGTTGCAGTAGATCATCGTTTCCTCTTCGTGGAGAACTTTCGGACAACGGTACTCGACAGTAGATGGAAACGGCGTAATCCTGCCATTGTCGACACATTTTCCGAAATGCTTGTGCAAAGACAGATCACACCTAAGTTCTGTTGGTACCTCTCCAAACAGGATTGACGTCGCAAATGCCATAGCGTACAGGCCACAGTCGTTTGAATTAGGCTGACGGTCCACGTTCATAACCTTGAGGATAAGTTTTTCTTCTGGGCAGTGACGATATCTGGCGATGGTACGGATGGTATCGGAACTTGGCTTCTGGCGCATGGAATCATAAATACGTACAGTGTTGTCGTCATTCGATTGAGGTTCGAGATCGTAACCCAGTGGTTCCCCGCAATGTGAAGGACCTGCACGAATTCCTAAGCGGGAATATCAAAGGACATGTTCTGTTGAAGAAGAGTGTCCTGTAATGCGCCGGTGAGGGGGAATGAAGTCTTTAACATTTTACTTGCTGCTGCCATATGACGGTCACTCATCCAATGGGTCCCATTGATTTCCCGGCGGCCTTTCCTCTGAAGTAGCGACTGTGAAGAATGTCCATCTTTCTTTTCCAAGGAACACTTGTTGGTACACGTAGAGATCGGGTGGCAGTGGGTAGAACATTTTATTTTATTGGCCTGACAGGTAAACTTCTCAGTCTTGCAACCTCTCTTGCAGTTGCAATGGGTTTCAGTGAACTTATTTTCTGGGTGGAACTTCTGAGCGGCTTCACAAAGAGAAATGACATTGGCATCCATCACGACAACATCACCAGTATAGTCCTGAAGGTCTCCACCCATGTTTTGGGGTCAAAGTTCCATATTCCGTACCAAGGGAATATGTCTTCACCTTCTTGCCATGGACATGGACATGGGTTACGACACATGGTATCCGAGGTAAGTCCGTTGATCCAATTTCGGAACGGCAACACTGACCCGATCTCCCATCGAAAACTCTTTCGGCTTTATTCGTTTTCTCCTGTTGTAAAACTCGGACATCCTAGCAGCTGAAACGTAGGACAACATGGCCCATTTGCGAATGGAAGTGTGGCGAGTTTTGGCTTCAGGTTGCAATGGTGCGGCTGGCGGGTCGAGGTCCGGCAACTGGTCATGCTGGCCGCCGTCTGGTTGTACTTCGGGAGCCTCTTGAATATTTGATGACGTCTTCTTTAAACGCGGTGCTGAAATAGGTTGCACTTTAGTTAGGCGGGATGGGAACGGGTTTCGTTCGACTTGCAGTGGCTTCATTAGTATCCCCAAGGCACTCTTCGTTGATGCAGTTCTCCTTGGCTCCCGGAAATAGTGCAGCAGGGACACTCCTCCCGAACACAACGTGATAGGCGGCATCCTTTATGGTCTCCTGGCGGGCACTGTTCATAGAGAACATGATGCGGGGCAGCCATGAAGCCCAAGGATATACCCTGTCTTGTCTTCTTCCAGGTTCTCGTCTTTCTTCATTGAGGCTATTTTTCTCTTGACGGTTCGATTTCCTCTCTCGACTAAACCCTGCGATTGGGAATAACGTAATGTCACCTCCCCACCTCTTGAACATCGCTCTGATCAGTTGATTGACAAATTTTCTGCCGTTATCTGAGTGGAAGATCTTTGGGGGTCTGAAGTAGGCCAGCACTTTCTCTTCGAGCAGCATCGAAACTCCTTCTGCCGTCATTCTTTTCCCACTGAAAAGCACATGGAACTTTATAGAGAAGTGGTCCATGCTATATAATTGAAATCCCCTTCTGGTGAATGCCAGGTCGACTTGCACCCTCTCAAGAAAGTCTTCTGAATTATCGTGTCTGAGAGGGGGTCTTGTGACTTGCAGCTGACACACTGGACAATGCTTACAAAACTCTTGGATAAATCCACGTGTTATGAAGTAATGTCTCTGCAGATAGTCCATCACTTTCTTGTAGCCGTTGTGTTTCAGTTTCCTCAGCATAGACACCATAAACTATATCGCACAGATCCCCGGCGTGGACAACTCTGAGGAATCTGGAGGTACCGTCTAACTGGTTCTTCTCGTGGTCATTTGGTACCAGCACCTGCTGTAGGCCAAGTCCTGGAAGGTCCACAATCTCAAACTTCCTAGTCTTCACCCAGTGTTTGAAGTGTGGGTCAACCTTTTTAGAACTGTCGAGGTGATCCCGAATGGCATTGTATCTTTCTTGGCTTATGGTTGGACTCTTTGGTGAAGCTGCTTGGTTGTCGGCTATTTCCTTCATACGTTGTCTGAAGTTGTCATCCATGTTGTAACGTCTATTACTCACTGGGAAGTGTATGGCAAGCAGGAGAAAGAGGACCCATTTTATAGGCCAGAGATGTGAAACAAACCTTCTAATCACGCCATATTACTCGCACTTCACCCACTGCGCATACGCAAATCTTTATCCCGCCATGCCATATTACCGCACTTCATCCTATGCGCGTGCGCAAATCTTTATTTCCGGAAGTGGCCAAATTCTTCTCCCCAGGAGTTCTGCCACCAGACGACGGCAGTAAGCTACGCAGTGTGGTAGGGTTATTAATAAGGGCTACACTGAACTTATTCGATAACTATGTTGTTTTTTTTAATTAAAATATTTTTTTGTATATAAATTATAGCTATATTGTAGCTAAATACTTTTTTTTAAAGAAAAACATATTAACTATTATATATGGCATGCTATATATCACACCCATCACATTACTCCCACTTCGTCAAGTGTTGTGGTATATAGGAAAACACATTCTATGAATTATTAATTATTCTCATTTCTCATTGACAATTGACCATGAATTTCATATCTTGCCAAATAATTCGCAATATATTTCACAATTCAAGAGATGCACTACATCATATATTTGTTGACAAGCTGATTGATTACTCTTAATATTTACAGGCTTCTGTCTTTGCATTGCTGGCAATTCCATTCTGTTTGCAATGACTGATGAAGGAATGTTAGCACAAGATTGATGGAACCCTTCCTTACATGAATATCACTGTGCAACCGTAAGGGCAGGGTCATGGGGCTGCCTACATATGCAGATAAGTGTTATTCTTTCATCCAACCTCTTGTACGTCACAGTCCGTCTGGGACACATCTCCTACATGGTTTCATGACCTGGTATACTACGGGTCAAGTAAGGCTTTAGGTGTCCTGAATTGACCTTGCTTTTCATGGCATTGCCATTACCATCCTGCAACGTGCAGAGGCCCATAGAAGTGATGTCAGTTATTTCGTAAGGCCCCAACCAGTCTTGTGATAACCTATCACCTTTCCTTGATGCTTTTCGTACATTCCTCTTCAAGACATGGTCACCTATAGCAAACAACAATGAACATTTTTAAACATGTGCATACCCTCAAGCCTAAACTTATGTCTGCAATTTATTAAGAACATAAAATGGATTGGAAATATAAAGTTCTATGCAAGATGTCTTTTATTGAAACTGATTTCTACTCAACAATTAACTGCCCTTCCTCTCTGTATCTCACACAAGAGCAGTATATAGCACCATAAATATCTTAATTTTGGTCACATCAATCATCACCCTATGCATACCTATTGCAAATTGGAAGCGTTTTAAGCCTTTCTTTTGCTTTGCATCAAAATACAACTTGTGCTTGGCCTTGGCTTCTTCAATTTTTTCTCGTACCTGTTCATCCAGGGCCTGTACCTAAGTGAATACAGAAGTATAATAAAAAGAGTTGATGCCCAGAGTCTCCCATCTTTAATATAAAACATTAATATAAACCAAACACACACAGTTATTATACTCAAACTCCTCTTATCTGGATAGGCACTGTCACATCTGGGAACACCCCCACATTTCCCCCGATTTGTTGAATTTTGTACTTGCACTGCACATGTGCAATGACCGAAAACAACATGAACACAGTTATTTAAAAAAGAAATGATGGTATTAGCCTCAGTGATTCCTGTCTCATCCGAGCTGCAGTGTCATGCCATTTTTTTTTTGAGGACCACGCGATACACATGACTTGATTGCAATGTGCAGGTGCCTAGTAGACAGATGTTCCCAGATGTGGGGTGTGCGGATGAAGGAAGTTTAAGCATTATTATATGTTCATGTGATTTGCATGGGACATGCAGTATAAAATTAGTGACCTGTTGGAAACTTTGGTAGGATGTAGCTCTGTCACAATGGTCTTAATCTTCTCCAATTTTTGGCACTGTTGACAAGTTGATATATAAAGACACAATAAAATGACTGTAGTTTCATGAGGCAACATTTTGATATATTACATGTTATGAGCAAACCAGGATTTGAACAATTCACAGATAGCCCACACTAATACTTGTCCACACATTGAGCAAGCAACTCATAGATTGTCCACACGAACTATACTTTAACCCTTTAACGGATGTAAGCGCCATATGGCGGAGGAGCTCACTATAAATCACTCGTTGATCGTAGAGCAATAATTTATATTTCTAAAAAACTCTACGTTAATACTCCACATACACAAGAAATTTCAAATCCGTTAACGTCCAGGAAGTAAGAGAAAAGGGTGCGGTTAGTTGGGTTAGTCGGTTTAGCCACGCCCTGGAAAATGTCCGAAGATTTATTACTCTCAAGGAAGTGCTTGCTGAGGTTACAGACTACGATATTGCCTTTCCGAGGATGAATCTGAGGAAGAAGAGGGTGAAGGCATCTATGCTTACCTGGAAAACGCGAGCTCCAACAGGACCGCCACGGAAAGCTTGGCCATGGAGGCAGGCTGTGTCTGATAGCGATTTCCTGCTCTCTGATGAGGAAGACATGGGCCAGGAAGACCACGAAGGCTTCCCAGGTTTGGGAAAGTATATATGTAGCTGCAGTAATGTATTAGCATGTTGTTCACCATTAGAAAGATTTTTTTGTTCAAATTCAAGTGTAAACTTTGTGGTAAATACCTATTCCAAGTGGTTCTTACTCTAACTCTATCATCTTCATCTCAGATTCTCTGAACTTTCTCTAGCACTGTAATAGTTATCTGTAGAGTGTGTGTGTCATGTAAAACAAAGAAAAAAGATGTTCTTGTATTGATAAACAAGTATAAACACTATAATTCTATATAACGATATTCATGTTTGTGGTTTGTGTTTGTGGTTATGGTTTGTTAATTTACCACAATGTTTGTAAACATTGGTGCTATCACAGACCTCGATTACAAGGGGCACATATGCATTCCTGATTTTATATAGATTTTTAACTGAAATTGTTATTTTCTTTCTGGAATCCATCCATGAAAGGGTTAAAGGAGAAACTTATCAACGTCTGCTCAAAACACGTATGTTGGAAACTATAGATTGTGTCAATACAAAAGATGATCCACACTTCATACTTAGAGCTTCTATACTAGGCCAGTGTCAGTTGAAATAATGTAAGAGAGGCATCAAATAGAATACCAATGCTTGTGAATATATATATATCCGTAGCACATTTTTATAAATGGGTAGTGTTCAGGTTCAGGCATCCATGCCTGTGGAACAGCCTGTCCTAACAGGGCAGGGTTTCCCAAAGAATTGCTAACAAAAGTCACAAACAGCAACCAATGGTCATGGACTTTGGCTCCAATGGCCCCCTACTTGCTGCTGTCTGGGTAGACATGAGGAGTATATACTTCATGTCTACCATTCATGTGCCAGAGCCTGCACTTGGATCCACATGCACCATGGAGAGGCACACACTAGTGCCCAGGAAGACAAGCTTTGCCCTCCCTGCTTACCTGATTTACTAGTGCTACATGAAGGGAGTGTTTTCAGAAAAGAAAAAAAAAATTCCACCTGCGCGCTTGACCGAGTACTTATGTTTTAGCGCCTAATGAAAATACTCATAGAGCTTCCTCTAGCCACAGGTGCTAATTTGAACTCGAACACTTTGCAATCTGGAGATATTTATGCAGAGCCACAGGCATTCAGGTTTTGAGGTACCCCCACTTTAGTCCAGTAACTTGCCTATCGTTATGCCCATGAAAAATATTTTAGTATCAAAAGAGAGCACACAGAGAGACCTATCTTTTGAGCTATATATCAAGTCCATACCCAATGAAGTTTACAGAATCTATGGAGCTATAAAGTGGTAACCACAAGTTGTTGTTTTTTAAAATTGAAAAATGGTCCTGTCCCTCCCGTATGGGATGCAACGCGATGCAATGCGTCGCATTGCGATGCAACCTCATGTTCACAATCAACGCGTCGTGTTGCAATCGTCGCCACGCAAGCGATGCATCTATGGTGAATCAGCCTTTAGATTATTGAGTATTGTATAGCACACTTTGGAATGATGCACTCAGTACAGTGATTTTAATCAACAGATTACCTCTTGATTTACACCTTGTTTACAAGTACATGCTATGCTTTTCATTAGATTTTTAGAGGGCCTGTCATAATGATCAAAATGCAGTAGCAGTAAAACCTCTCTGGAGCCATATATTCTCTTGGATATTGATAATAGTGATGAAGATCCATGGATGTGGCATTTGCTGGCAGTGCATACTACAGATGTGTACCATACACCAGAGTTTTAGAGTTGACCTGTTTTGTTCTAAAACATGTACTGTATTACCACATCCCAGAGCACCTATAGTAACTTCAGAGAACATAAATTCATTAAGGAATGCTGCCCCCTAAGTTCATTACAACATTGCTTTTTATTCCACCACCCGACACCCTTATTCAAATTTCTGAAAGAAACATCGATATTGACACAATATCGAGCATAAACGATCATTACAAATTCTATAACGTGTTCAACAAAGCTTCTTTTTCAAAGTAAAAATAGTCCAGCTTGTTTCATAGACAAAGGGAAGCTGTCTTCTGGATCACTTGGTCCATCACTACTTAGAGATGGCAGCTGCATTCAGTGATAAGCCATGAACAGCTGCATGTAGTGACAAGCCATGGACAGCTGCATGCAGTGACTGAGATATCCATGGGTCACCACAAAACTACCATTTTGTCAAGCTGGGCCACTTATTGTATCAGTAAACAACAAAATGGGCACTTAAAACTGAGCAACTACATACCAGCGAGGGTACAGAGCATATGCATAATATGAAAACCCTGATTTTTATTTCTTTGTCTACTGTTTCTGCAACTGTGTGCATGAGAGCTAGAGCATTAGCCTCCCAACCTTCAGCAGTTCTGGCAGAGCACACCCAGAACAGTGCTGTTTGAGGTCATCACAAATATGCATGGAGATTTGGTGACCATAATAATTATGATGGAGAAAGATCAAGTGTGGAGAGACAGGAGGGTGGGCTTCGGGTGAGCAGACGGCCAAGCTTAATAAAATATATCTCAACATCAATAGCTAAGTAGACACTTAACAAAAAACAGGTATCTAATAAATATAACATGATCCCAGCTTCAGCCTTTACGATATTACAACATTATGTATTGGTATATCACTGTGGGGGCGTAACCCCCAAGGAAGGAACTTAGAGAACCGAATATTATGTGTGAACTATATTTAGAAGTATTAATAGTATTTTTAGCTAGAACTAGGGACTAGAATTAAGTGTCATAACCAACTCCACGTGTTAACATCACCTTATTACTTTACCCACTTGGAAGTGTGTGTTACCCGACCCTATTGTAAGTCATGACCTATTCTGATTGGTCAATTCACTTTTCCTTTGTGATCCGGGGCCTTGCCTATAAAAGCCCGGCCCTGGACGTCATTCTTTTATGCGAGTTTTATGCGTATGCACTCTGTCATCATTCTGTATCAGTCCTATTAAAACTTTAGCATCAATATCGGGAGGGATTGCATGGTTGGGAAGATTTCAGAGACGGAGACTTACATCTGGTGGCAGGAGGGCATAAACAAACCCCCACAACTGGTGGCAGCGGAAAGAGTCGAACTCCACAGCATCGAGATAAAAAAGTCAAACAGCTACTATGAAGACTCAAGAGAAAGATCACAAAGACATCTCTGTTGGGCCAGAACACTTGTGTATTGTGTATCAGAGTTATTATTACGTGTCTTTGTGTGTGTTTTACTGTTGTCTCTTTTATTTGACTACAGGGCTCCAGCGTTTGTGAGTCTGCAATACCGGAAGCTGGTGTATGGCTAGCAAGGGCGAGCGTACACATCTACAGAAAATCAGATACGAGTCAGATTCCTCCTTTCACGTTGCGAGACACCCTTTGGATACACGAGCAGAACCCTACTCGCTAAGACCAATAGAGCCAGAAATGTCAGACGACGACACCGATAAGGAAACCCACCTTCACGAGAAGGACACCAAGAAGAGACGGACAAGAACAAGAACTAAATCACATGAATCCCATGAACAGATGGCAACCTCTCAACAGCCTACGAACGAGATGCAACAGATGCTGAGGGCCATTATGGAGATGCAAATAAGTACTGATGCAGCCAGAGAAGAGTGACGTGAACAGGCAGAAATTGCCAGAGAGGCGAGAGACGAGGCTCGATTTGAAGTCCGTCTCACAAGGGAAGCTGAACTTGCAGCCAAGAAGGCGCAAGAGGATGCAGTGTACAAATCGAAATCAGATGAAACCAAGAAGAACAAATGGAAACTACGGACGGTTAAAGCCATCACCCCACAAGATGACCTCGAGGTCTACCTGGAGGGACTTGAGAACATTCTTCTTCAGTGTCATGTAGGTGAGGAGGAGTGGCTCTTCTACCTCACTACTAATCTCCAAGGAAAGTATGCAGCGTTGGTGCAAGGCCTCACAACAGGCACAGACGAGAAGTACAGACAAGTCAAGGGAAGATTATTGGAAGCTGCCGGTCTGTCTACAATGGAAGCCGGGCAGCAGATCCTGGACTTGAATACATCCGTACTACAAGGGAAGACAGCACTGGACGTGTTCCAGCTGCTCAAGCGTTTGGTACTCAGACTTTTCAAGGAAGCTGAGTCGATCCAGGATTGCGTCTTAGCCCTGTGCAAGCCGATCCTAAGGAAGATCCTGCCAAAGGATGGTGTAGCGTTCCTAGATCAAAAGGGACCTAATTCCATGGACACCTTGCTCGAGACGTTACAGCAGTGGTGGTCCATCAACAAGAGTACTCAGGCAGAGGAGTCTCCGGGAAGACAGACTACCTTCCACCAACAGAGATCTCCAAAACCTCCAACATGTTTCTACTGTGGTAAAGTAGGACATCGAATTGCAGAGTTTCGTTCCAAGCTTAGCAACACCAGTCCATCTACACTGTACCATGGAAGCAACAACAACACAAACGCAGCAGTATCCTCACAGGTGACCTGCTACGTATGCCACAAGCCAGGACACAAAGCTCCAGCATGCCCTCTGAGGTCATCCAAAGCTAAAGCGACGGGACCACCCTACCAGAAGAGCGTGCAAGTCAAGAGTGATCCAGTGAAACATCTAGTGGTGAGGGCAAGGAAACCCATGTTGGTAAACGTAATGAAAGGTATGGTAGGGGATAAAGAGTTAGACTTTGTGTTGGATTCGGGTGCTAGCATTTCTATGGTTCCTAGGACTTGTGTGAAAGATGAGGAATTGTTAGAAGAGTGTATTATGGTTGAGGATGCTAATGGTGGGTCGGTTAGGCGCCAGTTAGCAAATGTTGAGCTTAAGTTAAAGGGGTTTATTAGCAAGGGTGAAGTTGTTGTAGCCCCAGAGGAGACTTTAAAAGGTCAGGTTCTGTTTGCTATTAACTACAGTAAACCAGAGCATTTAAAATTGGTCACGGAATGTGCTTCAGGGCGACCTGCTCAACCTGTTATGGCAGTGTCGACCCGCACACAGAGTGAAAGTGTGGCTACCACGGAGGCTGAAGAAGCTGCTCTCATAGCAGTGGAACAGCCAAAGTGCACACCAGTAGCGGATCTTGTTGGTGAGACTGAGAGTGTTGAACAACAGTCAGTTCAGACAGCTGAGGTAGCGGAGGTTGAAGAGACAGTGGAAGGGAATGAGAGTGAGCCAGCTTCCCTGTGTCCGGAAGTAGAAGGGAATACCGAGAGTAACCCTAGTGTTAGCCAAGGGGAGGATGATCTGGTCTTACCCCCATTGATAAAAAGTTCAGAGAGAGAGAAGTTGTGTTTGGAATCTAAGGCTGACAAGTCGCTAGCGGTTTGGAGAAGTTTAGCTGAAGAAGGTATTAAGGGATTTAAATGGAATGATGAAGTGATGTTTTTGACAGTGCATGATGCAGCAGGCCAAGCGGTGGAAGCATTGGTACTACCCACTAGCTTTAGGGTGAGAGTTTTGAAGACTGCTCATGATGGCACTGGTCATCTGGGACACAGAAAAGTGCTCCAGATGATTTAGAAAAGTTTTGTGTGGCCGTTGATGTCAAAGGAGGTGGGACATTATTGTCAGTCCTGTAGGGTATGTCAGAGTTGCAGTCGTGCGTCAGTTTGGAAGGCACCCATGGTTGAGCGTCCAGTACTTACTGAACCCTTTGAGCAGATGGCTTTCGACCTTGTTGGTCCTCTCCCGAAAGCCAAGGGCGGGTATAGGTTCGTGCTGACCTCTGTGTGCATGGCTACTAGATGGCCAGAAGCCATACCTTTAAAGTCGATTACTGCCAGAGCTGTAGCAGAAGGGTTGTTGAACATCTTTAGCCGCACTGCCATTCCTTTACAGCTACTGTCAGACCAGGGAACACAGTTCATGAGTTCTTTGGTCAAGCATTTGTGTCAGTTGTTAGGTATACAACAGCTCAAGACCACGGCTTACCATCCCCAGACGAACGGATCTGTGGAACGGATGCACTCCATACTTGAGGGCATTCTTACCAAGACTCATCATCAAGGGATTGACTGGGCAGAGCAGGTTCCAGTCGCTCTCTTTGCACTCAGGCAGATGCCTCACCGTGATTTGTTATTTTCCCCTTTTGAATTGGTCTATGGACATAACGCCTGGAGATCTTATATGGTGAGTGGTCAGGGAAAGATAGCAGGAAGCTAGATGCAACAGTTGGGTGGAGCAGTTTCAGGAAAGACTTGAAATAGTCAGGGAAGCAACTAGGCAAAGAATGTCTAAGGTCTAAGGCAGTGTTAGACAGGAAGATTCATTATGACAAAGGTTCTTGTGTGAGGTCATTCCAGGTGGATAGCATTGTGTGGAGTCGTATCCCTGGTATGAACCATAAGTTGGCAGATGCATGGTCTTGACCATGGGAAGGGGTTGCTAGACTTAATGCTGTAAATTACCGAGTGAAGCGGTTAGATCAGAAAGGAAACACTAAAGTAGTCCACATCAATACTTTGAAGGCATGTGTGGACAGAGAAGAGAATGTTTTAAGATTGACTGTAGTGGCTGAAAGTGAAGAGGAAGAAGGGGCAGGGTCTTTGAGTTTGAGGCAGGTATGTAGTGAGTACAACCAGGAAGATGTTGATGTAGTATTGAGTGAGTATCAGGATGTGTTGAGGAATGAACCAGGAAATACTGAGAGTGCAGTTCTATCAATTGATTTGTTGGATGAAGTACCTTTTCAGCTTGCCCCTTACCGAATCCCTGACAGGCTGAAGCCGGGTGTAAGAAAGGAGTTGGATGGATTGCTGGATGCCAGCATAATCTCACCATCTACTAGTCCCTGGGCATCACCCATCGTCCCAGTCACCAAGCCAGATGGATCAGTACGCATCTGTGTAGATTACAGAAAATTAAATGAGAAAACCAAGGCTGACCCCCTACATTAGACGAATAGAGAGGGTAGGGCAGTGTCAGGTCATTTCTAAGTTGGACCTTAGTAAAGGTTATTACCAGGTGAAGGTAGCAGCTGGGTCGCAGGAAAAAACGGCTTTCATTAGCAAGTACCAGTTTGCCAGGATGCCCTTTGTTGAGAAATGCACCAGCTGTATTTCAGAGGCTAATGGGTGGAGTTTTGCATGTGTGCTTTGATTGTGCAGCACCGTACTTGGATGATGTGATTGTATATTCGATGAGTTGGAAGGAACATATGGTGGATTTGAGGAAAGTATTAAATGTGTTCAGACAGCATGGGCCAAGCCATCAAAGTGTGTGTGGGGCAGGTCGTACGTTGAGTATTTAGGGCATGTTGTAGGATGTGGGCAGGTAGCAGTACCATCAATGCATGCAACGGCAATGGCAGAGTTTAAACAACCAGTGACTAAGAAGAACATGAGATCTTTTCTGGGAAGTATCAACTATTACAGGAAGTTTATCAAGAACTACAGCTCATTCTCATCAGTCCTCACGCCAGCCACTTGCCAGTCTGCACCAGCCAAGGTGGAGTGGACAGAGCGGATGTTGGAGTCCTTCGTCCATTTAAGGTCTGTTTTATGTGATATATGTATTTTGACGGTGCCTGGCCCGCAGGATGTTCTTTCTTTACACACAGATGCCTCAGCAGGAGGTGTTGGAGCAGTTTTGAACGTGATCCGTGAAGGGAAGGAGTTACCCGTAGCCTTCTACTCGAAGCAGCTACAGGGAGCAGAAAAGAGATATTCAGCAACGGAACTGGAAGGTTTGGCAGTGTTCAGGACAATTTCGTTTTTTGCTCATTTCTTGTATGGCAGAAGCTTCACAGTGGTGACAGACCACAAGGCACTTCTACCAATGATGCTAGGGAAATCTCTCAATCACAGGATCCATGGCTGGGCTCTGAAGTTACAAGACTACTCCTTCAAGATGATGTACAGGAAAGGATCAGAGAATGGGAATGCGGACGGATTGTCTCGCCAAGCCAGTGCTGAGCAAGATCAAGAATATGCAATCGAGGGCGGCTGCAAACTCAGTGTGGGGGGATGTGGGGGCGTAACCCCCAAGGAAGGAACTTAGAGAACCCAATATTATGTGTGAACTATATTTAGAAGTATTAATAGCTAGAACTAGGGACTAGAATTAAGTGTCATAACCAACTCCACGTGTTAACATCACCTTATTACTTTACCCACTTGGAAGTGTGTGTTACCCGACCCTATTGTAAGTCATGACCTATTCTGATTGGTCGATTCACTTTTCCTTTGTGATCCGGGGCCTTGCCTATAAAAGCCCGGCCCTGGATGTCATTCTTTTATGCGAGTTTTATGCGTATGCACTCTGTCATCATTCTCTATCAGTCCTATTAAAACTTTAGCGGCCTAACTGTCAATATCGGGAGGGATTGCATGGTTGGGAAGATTTCAGAGACGGAGAGACTTACATCTGGTGGCAGCAAATACCAAGAGGGCATAAACAAACCCCCACAATCACTATGTACAAATACTTACCCAACTATAAAAATCCTTTGCCATAGTCATCCAATAATAGTCCGGTGTAAGACGTGCCAAGGTACGCTTCTGACCTTGATGTGCACCATTGATGTCATGGGCCTCACGCAAAACTTTCTGATGCTCATCAATTGAGAACAGGACCAAGCGCTTAACCTTCTTATTGGGATGTTTTTTTGCTGGTTGCGTGTAGAACATTGTTTCACCTATAGACAAAATAACCATGACAAGTTGTGTCATGTACATTATCGCATAGACCTTTATAACAAGACACCTAAATGATATATTTCATTTTTGGTCACTTGAAAGAAATCTGCCAAATTCTATGAAATCATATGTGCAACACAAACATCAGTAAAGCAATGGTTTATGTTGTGGAGAATATAGAAGGCTTATGAAATCATTGGCATTGATCAATTTATGTCCACATGACAACCACAATCTGAACCAGTAAAGCTGTGGAGAAAACACCACACAAGCAGGTGGTGATTATTTACATACCAATGACAATGAAACTGATGCTGCTCTTCCAAATACCACTGCGTTCTCCAACCACTGTGTCACAGCTATATGCACCATTCTGTAAATAGTACTCAATCTTCTGCAGGAACACTCGTGGGTCTTTCTCTGTTGCACCATGACTGACCTGAAAATTCAAATATCAACTTATATCTGAGGGGTAGTTACGTATGATAGTTTGTTAGATTAACATCATAGGGAAATGGAATTACATGTATTGGTACATACTTATCTGTAGATATCTGTCTCCCAGCTATGGCTTAGCTACGCGAATAATACTATCTGTAGATATCGGGCTCCCCAATGGCGAGTAATATGCCTGATTTGCGTGGGCGGAAGGAAATAAGAATCTGCGGTGGACAAACAATTAAGTATCTCACTTTCCGGTCATTAGAGAACAATGAACAATGTATTTCATCAAATTTGGATACAGTGATCACAAATGGATGCAATCAAGTATCTCACAAGCGAGACACATTGATCAAAGGATGCAATTAAGTATCTCACTTACTTGTCATTAGAGAACAAACGATAATTATGTATCTCGTCAAATTTGGAGTGATCACCGATGCAATTAAGTATCTCACAAGCTGGTCACACAGAACAAAGGAATAGGATGCAATTAAGTATATATCTCACTTTTTGGTCATAACAGAACAAAGGATAATTTATTAGTACCTCACAATCTGGATACAGAAATCAAAGGATGCAATTAAGAAGGCTCCCAACTCACAAACTAGTTACATAGATCAAAAAGATTAAATTAATCCTTTGATGTCTGTATCCAAATTTGATGAAATACATAATTATCGTTTGTTCTCTAATGGCCAGAAAGTGCGATACTTAATTGAACCAGAAATGTGACTACATAATAGTAGGCCTTGGCATAATTTAAAAACATCCAGTCAGCGAAATGCCGCACATTATGACATGTATGAGGTTGTTGTGCTATATAGAAATAATTTAGATTTATCACTTTTTAAATCTTTTTTCATTCGCTTCAACAATAGTGCAGCACAATCGATGATCGATCGATGGCGCATAACACTATTATTACTACTACTCTACTACTACTACTACGATTATTATTATTATTAATAATTGTTCTGCTGAGCCTTGAGCTATATAGGCCATCACTACGTACAAACAATAAATGACAATGACTATATACTAGAAAACAAAAGCATGAATGAACTATTTTAATGCAAAATAATGAATTACAAAGAGTTTGTTTGGGGATGATGATGGGGGGGAGAGGTGCCAAAACATATAGGACCCTAGGTGCCAAACATTAAGTATTTCCTCTTCTCCCACCATTTGAGCACATTTCCCATTACAATTCTGTCTACCTTATTCAACACCTCTTCCTTCACCCCTGCTACTGATCTACCCAACATTAGGCCTACTCTCCCTTCTTCATCTCATTTCTCCATTCTACCTCCCACTCTTCAGGCCCTTCAATGCCATCAATCATATTCAATAATCTTTCTTATTATTTATTATTATTATTATCACTTTACAGTACATATAATTATATATATATATAAAGATTAATATTATAATACCGCATTTATATTTTACTCCTCAAAAAAAAAATTATAATAATAAAATAATCTTTCTTGCAAACTCCCCACAGTACAACAAGAAATGCACAACATCTTCCATACCACCTTCATCACATAGCTAACATCTACCATCCCGGCACATACCACACCTCACCTTGTCACCCAAGAGTCCCACTGATGCCGTCCTTAACCTAAATCTCAGCCTCACTTCCCCTGTGTTACTGAATCCTCTTACATATCTTTCTTGTCCAAACTCTTCTTTAGCTAACTTATACCACTTGAGACTTGATTTCCCTCCTACTTCTTCCCGCCAGAATATCCCTTGCACAATTCCTCCATGTTGCACTTGAGCCTACTATCTCAATGCTCCTTCCCCCCTAAACTTCCTTTTCAGCTCACAAAACTCTGCCCACCAACCTGGACAATCACTTAACAGTGCCACAACTTTTTTCAATAGCCTATCTTCACTCATTCTCTGCAACTTCCATCCAAATAACACTTCCCTTCTCTGCTCCAGCCTCCTCCAGCCCAGGTTATTGCCACCCCTGCAACTGTATTACTCCTCCAACCAGTTTCCTCCCAACGCTCTCTTGTATTATTATTATTGTTGTTTTTGTTGTTGTTTTTGTTGTTGTTGTTATTATGTTGTTGTTATTATTATTATTACTACTACTACTACTACTATTATTATTATTATTGTTGTTGCTGTTGTTACTATTGTTATTTTTATTATTGTTGTTATTATTATTGTTATTATTATTGTTATTATTATTGTTATTATTATTATTATTATTATTATTATTATTATTATTATTATTATTATTATTATTATTATTATTAATTTTTTTTTTAATTATTATTATTTTTATTATTATTTTTTTTTTAATTATATATATTTTTAATTATTATTATTATTATTATTATTACATAATTGAGCAAACAGCAAACACAACATACCATGTTCATTAACACCTAATTAACACATATTATACTTATATAATAATCAATTACAAAAATACCTAAATAATACTGAAATAATAACTAATTAACAATAAATAAATAAATAACTAAAAAGCTAACACGTTCAACTCCCAAAACAGACAAGGCATTATTATTATTATTATTATTATTATTATTATTATTATTATTATTATTATTATTATTATTATTATTATTATTATTATTATTATTATTATTATTATTATTATTATTATTATTATTATTATTATTATTATTATTATTATTATTATTATTATTATTATTATTATTATTATTATTATTATTATTATTATTATTATTATTATTATTATTATATTATTATCACATCATTATTATTATTATTATTATGGTCCAGTCTACAAAAGTCCATCAACCATGGGGGGTCTGGTTAACAACCGACCAACCCACATGGTTGCATTCCCCCTCCAGAGGCAGATGGACAGCCTTTGAAAGAGGTGTGTGATGCAGTCTTCTGGGAGGGTGCCCAATCTCTGGCCTTGCAGTCGGCCAATTGATTTGATGGCTGACACGGCCTCATCACTCCATCCTCCGAGGGACTCCACGACTAGGGGAATGAAGGAGATACCAGCAGCATGACAGGCTTGGCTGTGAGCAGCTCGTTTGCGATCTTCTCCTATGGACAGAGCGTAGCCCTGGACTGCCGCAGCGCCATCGACCGTAAGCTGTTGAAGAGTTGAAATAACTGTGACGTCTAGGGCTGCCGGCTTGCCCTGCTTCCATCGCGGGAGGTAGAGGTCGGCCGGGCGACTCTTCGAGCCAGGAATTAGGGACGGAACTTCTCTCCTTGGGGCGAGGGCTGCAGACTGGGCGGCAATAAAAAGAACATCTCTCAGGGAATCATGCCTCTGAATCATATCGCGATTCCCCCTACAGCCGCCTTGATGGTCTCCTAAGGGATCAGAGATTCTCTGGCAAATCGCGCAGGATGACCCCTCCTCTGTCATCTGAAGCCCAAGCCAGTATTGTAGACAAAGACGAAAATCCCTGTCCTGCAAGTGCAGGCCAAGGGCCTTCGAAGGAATTACATTTAGCCAATCCCCTGCATGGCAGATGGCAGAAGAGCGGGCCAGGGCTCTGGAGCGGGTGTCAGGAGCCTCGGAGACGAGTGTATTAAAGGACGCTAGATTGATAGCCCTGGAGAGATCTCGCTGACGTAAGGGGACATCGACTTCTTCAAGACTAGTCCAATCCGCTCTTCCTGCTGCCACACCCAAATCATTAAGGGCTGGACCAAGATGACAATTGGAGACTGGTGCCTGACCCAAAATCCTAGCCACAAGCTTCCTTGACTGGACGGAGGATGCAATGAAGGCAGCGGGAGCATGTAATGAAGCACGGAGAATGCCTAAACCACCCATTGAAGAGGGGAGGGAGGCTTTCAGCCATGCCCAGTCCGACAGAGGACCGCCAGCCAGATCAGAGACGGCGTCAATCATGGAACGATCAAAGGCGGAGGTAGCCCCACTGATGTAGCTGGGAGGCTGAGAACGTAAGGCAAAGGACATTTTGGGGAAGGCCAAACATGACTTGAGGAGGGCAGTCTCCATCTGAGAATCCTGCAGATCTGGAAGATGGTCCAAAATGCCCTGCAACTTCTGCACTCTTTTGAGAACGGAGGAATTGCAAAAGGAAACAGAGCCTATTGGAGAGCCGAGCAGATCGAAACCCTCTCTGGCTATAGGGATATCTAATGGGAGCGGATTGTGACTGAAATGCGAGTTACTTGGGACAAACAGGAGAGACTTGGCTCTGTTCAGATGGAGCCCCCTGCCAGGACCTTCCTCTTCAATGATCTCAAGGGCAGCACACAAATCACTGGCCGAGCCACACAGAATACCGTCATCCAGGTACCAAGCATTCATGCGGAGACCAGGAACTTCGCTTTGGATCTTCAACAGAAGCGGTTGGAGGGCGAGAGCAAAGCCAAGAGGACCTAGGGGGTCACCCTGCTGGACTCCACAGCAGCTATGAATGGAGTGGTCACCAAGTCGCAGAATGGGTTGGGTCCCGTAGCAGCATTCAAGCCAAGCTGACAGAGAGGGAATCTTAGCCCGAACCTCTTCAAACAATTTCCCACGATCAATGCTGTTGAACGCATTGGAGAAGTCTAGTTGGAGAGACCAATTATTATTATTATTATTATTATTATTATTATTATTATTATTATTATTATTATTATTATTATTATTATTATTATTATTATTATTATTATTATTATTATTATTATTATTATTATTATTATTATTATTATTATTATTATTATTATTATTATTATTATTATTATTATTATTATTATTATTATTATTATTATTATTATTATTATTATTATTATTATTATTATTATTATGATTATTATTATGATTATTATTATGATTATTATTATGATTATGATTATGATTATTATGATTATTATTATTATTATTATGATTATTATGATTATTATTATTATTATTATTATTATTATTATTATTATTATTATTATTATGATTATTATTATGATTATTATGATTATTATTATTATTAATCACTTTACAGTACATACAAATAGAAACATGTGATCGTGATTAGGGAGAAAGAGTACTAATGGTCACAAGTCAAGATCAAGTGGCCAGAGTTAAGTAAAGTGGCAGAAGTTGGGGGGGGGGGGGGGGGGGGGGGGGGCGGATGGTATATTAGTGCATTTGTTACATGGATATAGAAAATGATAAGGGCATGAATTATTTGGATCAAAGTTTGATCAAGAAATAGTTGTATTTATAATGAAAGATTCAAGTCTATACATGTACTAGGGAGTGAATTCCAAAGATGAGGAATGCGAGTGAAAAATGAGTGGAGGTTCTTTGCATTACAAGCATGAACATGTTTGATTTTTAGATGATTAGTAGATCTGGTAGTTATAGTGGACATAGAAATGTAATCAAGAATATTGAAATGTTCAGATGGGTTTTTACAACAAATATAGTTCCCGAGTTATCATTAGGGGAAGAATTTTTAAACTAATAAGGCGATACTTGTAGTCGGATGAAAAATTTCTGAAGATGAACTTCACTGCCCTTCTTTGTATCTTGGGATAAAGTCATTCTTGAGATGAGGGCACCAGATTGGAGAGGCATACTTGAGTAGAGACTTCACGGAGTGGTTTCTTTGCATTCACTGTGTTGCAATGAAGGAAAGTACATCTAAGAAGCCCCAGGGACTTCTAGGATTTATATACCAATTATGTATGATAGCATGGAGACTCCATGATAGAAATCAGAACTCCTCTGTATTGTGTGAAACTTTTTCTGGTCATGATTGTTAGGTAATCAATGTGTACAATGGTGAATTGGTACAAAATCTAATAAGATGGCACTTTTGATTATTGAAGGGGAGGTGCCAATCTCTCGACCACTTGGAGAAAGAAGTTAAATCAACTTGTAAAGATGCTGTATCTGATGGACACTTAGTATCATCAGCGTAGAGAAGCGTAGATGAGGTTGAGACACAGGAAGGAATATCAGATCAAGAACAGAAGGGGACCAAGAATACTTCCTTGGGGGACACCATAGATTACAGGTAGGGGCGGAGAGGATTGGCCATCTAGAAACACTTGTTGACACCTGGAAGAAAGGTAGGCCTTAAACCAGTGCCAGTAATGAAGGACCATAACTTACAGAGAAGCTCATTATGAGGAACCTTATTGAAGGCTTTACAGAAATTGAAATAAATAACATCAACTTGAGATTTTCATTAAGATAAAGAGCGACCTTTAAAAAATTCAAATTGCAACAAGGAGATGCAAAGACACCCATTTTGTGTTATATATTAGTCTCGCAAAGGTAAGGGAGATGGAACTTAGAAGCGAGATGGGCCTGTAGTTAGTGACAGGTCACTTGTCACCTGATTCATATATTGGAATAATAGAATAAACTCTCCAGTCATTCAGGAGAAGGTGTTGGGAAAGGCTTAGAGAAAATAGATGATAGATAGCAAGGGCACAGGACTTGAGAAGTTTAAGGTTGAAACCATCGGGTTGTGCAGACCTAGTTGTGTCAAATGACGATAATATGATTGAATACACCTCTTGACCGAACTTCTCGATGTTATTTAGCAAATTTGAAGGTGTGAAGAGAGAATCTGTTAGAGGATACTCTGAGATTGTCTAGAAACAGTGTGGGGGAAATAAATTGGTTTTTGTTAGCCTACGAATGTACTTATAAATCTTGGAACTGTTATTGTAAGTCAGCCCATTTTAAAAGATTATTTTCGAAGGTAGATTTGGCATTAGAGAGTGATGACTGAATTGAGAGTTAGAGGTAGTGTGTTTGTAGAAGTTAGAGATTTGTATTTCCTTCTGAGTAGATTAAGACAATTCAATTCATGTTTTAAATTGGGGGTCATTGGTTGGACCTTATTCTGACTTTGGAAATAAATATATCCATTGATCTTCTTAGAATAACACTGAATTCATGCCAAGCAGTCTCAATCTCAAAGAAATTAAGGCAATTACTGAAATCTGTGTCCAATAGGTAAGAGAAGAGAGCCTGATAATTTACCTTAGAGAAGTCAAAAACATATCTCGGTGGCTGTTTGGATGTTATGGTCGGTGAGCATATTGATATAGAAAAAGAAATGATAAAGTGATCAGAATGGTGGATAAATTAACTGAGGGTCAATTGAAAGGTCACTAATGATGTCACTATTATTACGAAAATTAGATCAAGTGTATTTCCTTTGATGTGTGTAGGAACAGTGACCAAGTTGCTCAAAAACAAAACCGCAAAATAAATTAAGGATGCAGTTAAAGCAGTCAACAGATGTCAGGGAAATTGAAGTCACCTTGAATAATAACTTGTGTTGAACTACCAACCAAATGAGAGAGGCATAGCAGACGAGATTGAAGGTGAGAATAGTCAGAGTTTGGAGGAATGTCGAGTGCACATAAAGTAATAGAATCTTGGTTGTGGCATATTTGAAATGTGACTACTTCTAATCCTTCAGGAGAAGGCAGAGATAGAATAGGTACTGATTCCTCAAGTGCCACCAAAACACCGCCACCCCATGAACCTCGATCTTTATGTAAAATACAGTAACCAGTAAGCAGAATTTCAGAGTTATAGATGGAGTGAATGAGCCAGGATTCTGTGATGCATGTGATTTTGAAGGAGGAGGAGTACACAAAAGATTGAAAGAGTGCAAGTTTATTTACTGGACGATGTGCATTGAAAGTGCATATTTGTATAGATAGTCATGAAGGGGGAGTTGAGGGAGGGGAGATATTTTGGAACGGGTGAGAAAGAGCTCCAAGTTGGGATGGAGTTGTAGTTAATTAAGATTGGATGAGATCGAGGTTACAGGTGTTAATAAAGTTGGATTTGAGCTTAAAGGTGCTGATGAATTTGGGTTGGAGCGGACTAATTATAGTCTTGATAAGAGCATGAAGCTGACCTAAAAAATTCGTACCAAACCTGAACTGATGACTAGTGTTCCCTAAGTAGAATTGATTCCATACACCTCTCAGTGGAGTGAGGTCTGGCTTGATATGGAGTGGCTTTAGTCCTGTAAAGTAGATTTGCAACTTCTGAGTCGTACTCAAGATGGGTCTTTGACGAGTCGACTCTGGGTGGTACTTTCCCAGATGATGGCTCTGATCACACTAGCCTCGATCGAAGGATCAATATTAGAGAAAATGGATGCCACATTCACTTTCTGTCTGAGAAATCTGGTGAACCATTTGATAATTTATTAACTCCAAAAACAATTAAATTAATAAACTTCCTTTCAGACAAATGCTCTGATGATTTCGGACATTGGCTTCTGTGCTTAGATGTTGAGCAGAGTATGCTTCTGAGTATGATGCAGGGCTTGTGCTTGGTTGAGACAAGTTAGGTGGGTCAGCAGAGGGACTAGTGACAGAAACAGATGGGTTTAAGATATGTGTGACTTGGCTGTTACTCGATGTGGAGAGTTGAACACTTAGAACGATCTAGTTGCTTGATGGAGTCTTTCATGGGGTTATAGCCAAAAGATACGGCGTTGGTAAGACAACTCCGATATCAAGGAGAATAAAAAGAAGAATCTTTGCTTCAAGCAGGAGATGTCCGATATGGACAGAAGAAGAAGAAAGTGAAAGTAATGAAACTTGGGGCTGATGAAAAGCACGACGACAAGGCTGTATACTTGTGGTTTAAACAAAGAAAGAATGGAGGCTGTGCCTGTCTCTGGGCCGATATTGTGCATGAAAGCAGTCCAGCTGCATGAGAAGTTGTATGGTGGACAATCAGACTTTTGTAGAAGTACAGGCTGTCAGTGGAGGTTCAGCAAGAGACATGGAATTCGTAATTTGTTACTTCAAGGGGAGAAATTATCTGCAAACAAGGAGGCAGGTATGCCTTCATCTCCTCCTTTGCTGAATTTATTGAAGAGCACCAGCTTACTCACAATCAGATCTTTAATTGTGATGAAACTTCGTGATGAGACTTTGTCTGTTAAATGGCTTGAGGATTAAACCAGAAGCTAAGCAGTACAACATATGCACACTGAGAGAATTCCGTGCCTTAGCACCTGTAACAAGAACTTGTCACTGAAGCAGAGGACCTTGATTAGCCAGTACATCAAAGGATGATTTAATCTTCAAAATGCTGGGACCATACCCCAGTGCAGTACAAAAATAGATAAAGAATAATGACAATAAATGAGCTTGTCCTGTAATAAATACTAGGACATACAGGTCTGATAAACATTAAGTTAATGTTACTAAATAAGTTGTACTGCTTGGTTATGGTGGCGTAGGTGGGTGGAGGCCATAAATCAGTCCCTTCCTCCTCTTCCAACATTTCAATACGCATTCCAAAATGCACCCACACACTTCCACCATCACCTGATTACTCACACACTCCACCTCCTTCCCAAGCAACAATGCCACCTTCACCTCATTGCCCATCATCTCAAACTCCTCCAACCATATTCCAGCTCCCTCAATTCCATCCAGCTCATTCATTAACATTTTCCGTTCTTTCCAAATTCATCATAGTCCAATAGAAAGTGCCCCACATCTTCCACTTCCTTCCTGTCACACAACACACATCTATCATCACTACACAGCCTACATCGCTTCTTGTCCGCAATAGACCTGCTGAACCTGTCCTCAATCTAAACATCAACCTCACTCCCTCATATCCCTGTAATGACTTTGTATGCCTTTCTGCTCCATCACCTTTTGCCAACCTATACCACTTCAAACTGCTCATACTGTCGACATCCTCCTCCCAATCACACTTATTTCTCTTCATCTTCACCTTCCATTGCCCTAGCTCAGTATTCAGATCATATTTCCTCCTCCACAGTATATATTCTTCCCACCATTCTATCCCTCCATCCATTCTTAATAAACAAAGGGAATCTGGCCGAAGGAAGTTAGGATGTACTCTATTGTGAAATAGGCGTTTTCCAAATTTAAATTTTGCTCATTGATTTTAGCACTCCAGTGGCCCATTTATCTGTGGTGGTTTTAGTGAACATGAAGATGAGCTGCTCATGCTGAGGAACTGTTAACAATCAACTTTGTCGCTACTCGCTATTTGTGCCATGACTTAAAAATATATTAGGTTATGGTTCTGCAGGAGTGGTTAGCGTTATAGCAAGGGATATCTGGTTGCCTCATCATTTAATAACCTAGAATCACACCGCGAGATGGCATCAAGAGTATTCAGGTTTCTGCAGGCAAAGCAGTGGTTGGAGGCCAAGGCAGTACATGTACCTTGGGCTAGGACTGGGGAAATTGCCAGGCTTTCTGTGCAGATACCTGGCGTAAAATGCCCTAATTGGGAGATAGCATTCTGCTTTAATTGCAGTCCTAGTTAGTATTGTCCTTCAGTGCTTCCTGCTGGTGTACTAGGCGTAAAATTACCAAATTGGGGGATTGCGCAGTCTGCTTTGCGCGTAGTGGTCACGATATAATTATATAACCACGCTATATAGCTCTCGTGGTTATTGCGGAGCTGAAGTTGTAGCGGTGCGGCAAATTAAGCTGTCTTCAAGATGTACGTTCTGAATCTGCTTGTTACAGTCCTTGTCCTTCTGGGAGAACTTTCCACTTCTAGAGCCGGTAAAAATGTAACTTATGTAAAGGGTTTTGACCTACCCTGTTCTTGCACCTCCAAGAAATGAATTCCCTCCAATTCTTGATTTTGACATTGTAATTAAGGGGGCAAGTAATACATTAGCAATACGGGTTGGAGGAAGCTGGAAGAGGGGGGTAAGAGATGAAGTTTTTGTTTGGTAAGCGATTAGAGGTGGCAGATTAGTAAAAACTAAGAGAAGGATAGAGGGATCGGATGGTGGCAAGAATATGAGATCTTGAGGAGGAACTATGAGCTAAACAGCAGGTTGGGTCAGTATATAAGTGGAAGGGAAAAATCAAGGTGAGAAATTAGAAGGATTGGGAAACAGCAAGGACATGCAGAAGTTTTATAAATTGATAAAGAATGGTGCAGGGGTGGAGAGGTATGTGATGCCCATGCATGGTCAGGAAGGTGTGTGGTTGCAATTGAGACTTGAGGGCTGCGTCGGCTGGGTTGTTAGAGGATAAGAAGTGACGGGATAATTAGGATGGGAGGTGTATCATGTGTGATAGTGGAGCAGGGGAAGATGTGGGACATGTGAGGAATTCGGGAGGGGTCGGCTGGCACTGGTGGATGAGGTGCACAGAATTACACAGAATTGTAGGGGCTGGGCAGTGGCTGGATGAATATTGGAAAGGTGGCATTGCTTTTGGGGAAAGTTGCAGAGGAAGTAATTGATTCAGTGATGGAGGAGGGGGGCCAGTGTGTTAAGTATTGGGTATGGAAGTTGTTGTATGGTGAGCTAATGAATGATCTTTGGTCCCCTCCCCCCTCCTTGAGCAGCGGACACTCTTAAGCCGGGTTCACAATATGACGCTCGCCCATCGTAATGTATCGTCCTATCGTATCGTATCGTATTGTTTCTGGTTCACAATATAGCGTTCGATTGGCGAGTTTTGACAAGGTGCTCACGTGATTATTATTATTATTATTATTATTATTATTATTATTATTATTATTATGATAGTAGTTGTTGACCGATCGCGAAGACGCGTTTCTTCCTCGAGTTCATCTAGTAGTTCTAGCTGCGATAGTTCCTCGAGTTCATCTAGTAGCTCTAGCTGTGACAGTTCTTCTTCTTCTTCTAGTAGCGAAGACAATTTGACCACGGTAGCTAAATTGCATCATCCTAAGGTAACTATCTGATCTTGCTTCCATAACCACTTGAATCCAAGCATTTTCCTTCGGCCTCAACTGCTTTATATCGCAGAAGAGACCTGCCACAAGCAGGGATATTTGCGCACAGCCTCAATCAACTTCTCCTCGTTCATAGTTAAATTCTAGTAAAGGTCAAAGTCTTTCACGTGACTTTCCGCTTGCCAGCATTCTGATCGGTCGGATGCTTGACGCTCGACGCTCGAATAGAACCAGATCCTATTCCATCGTATCGTCCTATCGTATCGTATCGTCGTGACGTTGCTGGTTCACAATACGACGATACGTTACGATAGGACGATACGATACGTAACGATGGCTGAGCGTCAAACTGTGAACCAGCCTTAAGGTGTTATGGATATTATTATTAATTAAGTACTGTTGATTATTAGTGTTAGGTACTGTTATAATCTTCTGTGCTGGAGTATATGTGGTGGCCTTAACCGGTTCAGCAGTGAATTATTAATGAAATCTTTAACAATCCCTGTATCTTGAGTCCGTAAGGAAATTCTGGGAGGTTGGCAAGTATGCTATTTTGCCACACTGTACTGCAGTAGACTTGCATGATATTTGGTATGTGCAGAACTTGACAAGAGATTGGCAAGAGCTGCAGTGATATGCTCATGTATCTAGCCCAACTCTTTACCGAATTGTTATGATGCTTGAGCTGATGATGTTGCCATGTTTCTGTGGACCTGTGTGATAGAGAAATGAAGATGAAGATGATGTTGTAATGTGATATGATAACATGAGAAAATAGCTTCGTATGAATCTGACTTGTCTGCATTGCATAAGATTGACCTGTGGCTAGCATATCAATGCTGTGGCTAGGGCTAGCAGCATTAATCCTGGCTTTGGTGCTAACAGTGTCCTCTGTGCTAGTGAGCACTTGCAGCATAATATTTTGCCAGCTCTGTCTTGTCTAGATTGCTTCTGCCACAGAACCACCATGGACATAGTGCTCCTGTGTTATATACTGCACACAGGAAGCCGAGTCCTCCACTACACCCCTTGGGAAGGCTTACAAATATACTTTCACCACTTACAAAGTGTTTTTTTTGTTGTTGTTTTTGCTTCTGCCTAACCTCAGAGGAGCTTAATTAAATGTCATGCTAGTTCCCCTCCATGAGGCTAATGCTTGCTACTTCCCCAGCCAAAGTATCCTCCATTCAAGTTTCCAAAACCAATCATTAGCATCAGCTGGTCAGGCCTTTGCATAACTTTATCCTGTTATCAGTAATTTGAAAGGTTAGGGTTCTAGGGATCGAGTGCAGTTAGATTAAAATGTAGGGTCCCTGCCAGCTGTGATGCAAGATTGTTGGAGTCCTTGCTTGATGCAGGATTGTTGGAAGCCCTGCCAGCTTTGGTGCAGAGTCCCTGCTTGATGCAGGATTGTTGGAGTCCCTGCTTGATGCAGGATTGTTGGAAGCCCTGCCAGCTTTGGTGCAGGATTGTTGGAGTCCCTGGGATTGTTGGAGTCCCTGCTTGATGCAGGATTGTTGGAAGCCCTGCCAGCTTTGGCAGGATTGTTGGAGTCCCTGCCAGCTTTGGTACAGGATTGTTGGAGTCCCTGCCAGCTTTGGTGTCAACTGTCTGTGCTAATCATAACAATAATCTAGAGAAAGCAAAGATGGATTTTTTTCATGTTTGTGTGCCTCAAAAGGGAAGCAATAGCACACATGAGCGCAGTACTTTTAGCCCAACCATGTCCACTTGTTGATATCATCTGTTTTATCAAAGATATATGACTCTCTTTCCTAGAGGCACTAAAGTAAGGACGAACTGCCTGCTCATTATTGTTCCACTGTTGCCTAGGTTGCTTGAAAGTGAGCCACATCGCACCCACCACATCCTGAATATAACACCCTTAATTATGACAATACGCAAGACAGGGTACTTTTTGTTGAGAGTAGACAGGTAAAACCACAAATCTGAAAGCAAACACAGCTCTTTCCGTTGCGAGGTGCGAGGCCATATGAGCGCAGTACTTTTAGCCCAACCATGTCCACTTGTTGATATCATCTGTTTTATCACGAACTTCCTGCTCATTATTGTTCCACTGTTGCCTAGGTTGCTTGAAAGTGAGCCACATCGCACCCACCACATCCTGAATATAACACCCTTAATTATGACAATACGCAAGACAGCGGTACTTTTTGTTGAGGGTAGCTGGTAAAACCACAAAGCTGAGAGCAAACACAGCTCTTTCCGTTGCGAGGTGCGAGGCCATTTTTTTTACAGCTTCCAAAATTTATTAAAGGAGTACCCTAGCCCATCCCTGTTGCCACTCCACTTCGTAGATTGGATGCCATGGGAAAGGGGAGGGGTCCTGTAGACCACACCTCTCTTCTTTACCTATTCCTGGTATGTAAATACCAGCCGATGAGAATTGTTGAAATGTTGTTGTGTTTTGGCCTTTCTTCCATTGACTTCCTCTCCCTCCCCTTAGAATGTGATAATGGGTAGGATTATCTTCACTGGAGGGATCCCATCAAAGTCTGTGTTCTGATATATACCATTCTTGTATCTGACATGCTAGTAGAGTATTGGGGTTGGGAGGGGGTACAAAACAGCAACTAATTGTGCTGTGTGGACTCAAATAGAAGTAAAGCTTTTCCTGGCATGTGTTAAGATGAGCAAGAGATGAATTGAATCCTGAAGGATATATAAACACAAGATGGAACTTCCCATGCTGGTCAGGCTTGATCAGGTCTAGTCGTCTGTCTCTAGGGCCAGCTCATCTTGTTGTTTATCACAGCACTATCAGTACTTTCCCAAAGCAGCATGTTCTTGCTGGGTGTGGTGTATGACACACGTGTAGGGGAGAGATTTTACATTTTTACATTCTACTCCAGTTTGATTCTCTGCAGCTAATCTGATAGCTACTTGGAGCAGGGGGGGGGGGGGGGGGGGGGAGGGGGAGTACTTGGTGCAGGGGGAGGGGGAGTACTTGGTGCAGGGGGAGGGGGAGTACTTGGTGCAGGGGGAGGGGGAGTAATTGGTGCAGGGGGAGGGGGAGTACTCGGTGCAGGGGGAGGGGGAGTAATTGGTGCAGGGGGAGGGGGAGTACTGGTGCAGGGGGAGGGGGAGTACTGGTGCAGGGGGAGGGGGAGTACTGGTGCAGGGGGAGGGGGAGTACTGGTGCAGGGGGAATGTTTGGTTTCAAACATATTTTTAGTGTTCTCAATCACTTGGCAGAGGTGGCTCAATAGGTCTGGCAGGTCCAGCAATCACTGGACCACTTGCTAGACCTGGTCCAGCATTGCTGGGCTACTTTTTGTGGAATTACTTTTGCATGTAGTTAAACTAAGCTTTTTAAGTGCTCTGGTGCAGCCTATAATGACTGTAAACAGGGTTGAGGCAACATATTTTTGGCTACTTTTCCCACGCACCAATTGCAACCTTACGCTATGTACATTGTGACCAAAGTCTGCCGGACCATCTGAAAAAAGTGACTCCTATCCTGTTTGCTACAACCATACCTAATATGTATATCAGAGGTCACACATCACTATTGTGAATTTTGTGAAGGAATAACAGAATGAATGCATGATCACGCTCTAGGTAATGGCAAAGCACAGGAAATGAATGACATACAGGAAATGAATACTACACATACAGTTTAGATTGTAGCTGTCCAGTTGTGCATGACCTAAATTAGGCTAGAACTGCCTATAATTAGAGAGAAATGTTTTGGAACTCATCTTGCCTGCTAAATTGAGAGGGGTAATGGCTAGCATCAAGGCTGTGTTACTTCATGACATATTGTTAGAGTGTCTGCTAAATAGACCTAGCATCAAGGCTGTGTTACTTCATGACATATTTTAGAGTGTCTGCAAATAGACCTAGCATCAAGGCTGGTCACTTCATGACATATTGTTAGAGTGTCTGCAAATAGACCTAGCATCAAGGCTGGTCACTTCATGACATATTGTTAGAGTGTCTGCAAATGGATTCTATCTCATGATTATTCTAGCAACATGCCATTTCCCAGCTACTACTACTAGTTAACAATGGGAAAACTCTTGCAGCAGCTCTCTACATAGCAATGTGATTCATACTTCTCTGGTGGGCAGGTCTTTCTGTGACACTGAGCCTGCCTAGAGTAATGCAGTGCGGATTTTCTTGGGGAGTGAATATTATTCTTGTAATATCTCTCTGTCGTTGTTTCTGTCATAGCAACATGCTTAATAAGCAACTGCGGCACTTTCTGCTGCCCCACAACCTCGTTACTCGATATCTTGGCTATCACTTGCTGCCGAGACTCGCAATCCTGCTGCATTCCCGGAACTGACAGTGCCAGTTCTTCCACAACCTGTGGAAATCTACAGTGTCCCAATGATTTGCCCGACGAGGGTGTTTATGATCTCGGCAATCATATCAGGGACCAATGCTGTGAGCACTTTAGAAGTGGCTGCTGCAGTGAGGAAGAGAACAAGACTTTAGACGTGCTGTGAGTTGGAACATGTTGTTGGTCGTTTTATTGTGTCTTGCAATCCTGACAGAAGCTAAATCAAAGTGGTGGTTGAGTGGAAGTAAGAATTAAATTCACTCTCAACTTGTGCAGACAGTCAACTTCATTAGCAATAATTAAGAACTTCCTCAGTAGTGGGAGGGACCTAAACCTATTTATTTAATTTAAAGTGTCTCATAACTTCTGAACCGTACCACTTATGCCAGTGATTTTATGCTCAAAAGATAGCTCTCTCTTAGAGCTTTAAAATAACATAAAAATATTGGGATTAGGTTACAGTCAGTAGTAGGCTCAAGTAGACCTGTGCTTTTTTTGGCAGGGCTGCTCGTGGCAGATGTAACTCCACTATGGATAACATTAACAGCTAAAGTGGTTGTGGTTGTTCAGTAGGCTTCAATGGGTGCAGTAAAACTTTGAGAACAGGCCAGCTAATTGGCATTACATTTTTATGAGAGGTTGTAGAGTAGTGGTCAGAATATTTCATGAGGTACACTCATTCATTGTATTATAACTTGTCCATATATTTGTTATTTTTCAAAGTTAGAGTTTTATTGCACAGAAGAAAGAAAGGGCTTTCACATGATATGGGGGGAAATGACACGATGGTACGAGCGCCAAGAGAAATAAAAACCACAAAAATGAAAAAAGATACAGGACTCTAAAGTTGAGGTTTGTTTTGTAACTTTTCTCTTTAGGTCCTTGATCTTGCCAACCTGAAAGGAGACGAACAATGTAACAGAACTATTCTTTTTCAGCAGTGTCTACTTTCAACTAGTGTAATGTATGTATGAAAGAGAGAAGAAAAACAAGGATTATTGCAGACAGTATGTAACAAGTATAGAGAGAACTTTCCTTTCATCTTCTTCTGGAACTGCTCAGTATGCACTGAAGTTGATGGATGTCCCAGAAGTTGATGGCATGGAAAGCGCTAACTTCCTCCCCACTAGCTATCGACACAGGAATTGGTGTCTCCCAAGCCGAGAGCCCTTCTTCAGAAGCGGGCGTTTGGTCTGGTTTGCTTACTATGGTACTTGGCAACTCTTTCTGGGATCCCCAATAGGTGCGTTTCTTATGCCTAGAACTTCCTCCGAGTGCCAGCTGAGCTCGAACTTAGTTTGTGAGACATTTGAATTTTTGTCATGAATTGAAAAGCAGCTGGCGCCTCCGCATATATATACCCAGATATATATACCCAGATACCTCGTGCGTACTGTGCAACTATATAGCCAGGAAGTCTGAGCAATGACATGGAAAACATAGCCAGAAGAATGTGCTCTCTTTTGAAGATTGTTTGAAGTCCAGGGGGGGTACGGTCGTGAATCTATGCCAGCTTGAATTTGACCTTGAAATTGTATCGGGCCTTTCTCCTTGAGCAATGTTTGACAATAAATCATTGGAGTGGTGTGTATAAAAATGATCATAACTTCACAAGGAAACATCCAAATGCTCTGAAACTGTACAAAGTGAGAGTTTGTGTGTTTAACTAGAGTAAGAGTGAATATCACTCCCCCCCCCCGAGGTTTAGGTCCCCCTTAAAAGTTCTGTTCTGACAAAGGTTTAAGGGGGGACTGTACGTCAGCACCACCAAAGTAGTATAAATCGCCATAACTTTTTTCCTATGCACTCTATGCAGATAATTTTCCCCTCAGTGTGTTCCTTATACTTTGTGCTTTCTAATGATATGTTGAATGTCTCTGCAGACATATTTTCTCAGAAGATACATCAAGATCCCTAAAAAAGATGACCTAACTTGCAGAAAAGTTCATAACTGCCCTAATTAAGGGGGGACATCTGCACTTTTTAATTTTAATTTTTTTAACCTGTGGTTACAACTTTAGAGCTCAGTAGATTCTGCAAACTTCATGGTATGGACTTGATATATAGCTCAAAAGATAGGTCTCTCTGTGTGCTCTCTTTTGATACTAAAATATGTTTCATAGGTATAACTATAGGCAAGTTACTACACCCTAAAGCGGAGGGACTTCAAAAACCTGCACCCCAAAACCGCCGTTGGAAACCATTCTGAGATGCGAAGTGCAAAAAAATTAAAAATGGTACGAGTGGCTAGAGGAAGCTCTAGAGCATACAATGACTATATTGAGTAGGCGTGAAAAATTGATTACCTGGTCAAGCGCGCGGTTGGAAAATTGAAGGCGTTGACAAGGCGTCGCCAAATCAACGCCTTCAATTTTCCAACCGCGCGCTTGACCAGGTAATCAATTTTTCACGCCTACTCAATATAGTCATTGTATGCTCTAGAGCTTCCTCTAGCCACTCGTACCATTTTTAATTTTTTTGCACTTCGCATCTCAGAATGGTTTCCAACGGCGGTTTTGGGGTGCAGGTTTTTGAAGTCCCTCCGCTTTAGGGTCTAGTAACTTGCCTATAGTTATACCTATGAAACATATTTTAGTATCAAAAGAGAGCACACAGAGAGACCTATCTTTTGAGCTATATATCAAGTCCATACCATGAAGTTTGCAGAATCTACTGAGCTCTAAAGTTGTAACCACAGGTAAAAAAAAAATTAAAAAAAAGTGCAGATGTCCCCCCTTAAGTCCCAGATTTGGTCAGCTGATAGAGGAGGCTCTAATCTGTGCAATGCATGAACAGATTATCAATAAATGTCGTGGTTTTTTTGTGGCAGGCCACCGCTTTTGCAAACGGAAAACACCAGGGAAAATCCCAAACCTCACCACTTCAAATCACAACAACTTGCCAACACTTATAATAATTAAAAATTTGTTTCATGCGTTGCACAGATAATTAGAAGAGCTATCCAGCTATTTTTTAGTGATGTGTAGGAAAGTTATGAGCTTTACGGCAAAAAAACAACAACTTTTTTTTTTTTTGAGAATAATATAGTCCAAGTTAGGGCAATGAAATGTTTAGGCTTACTGTACAATGAAATATGCAAGTTGTGTTCTTTTGGTAGTTTCTTGATCTGTTACATGGACAAAAACCAGCATAACTTCGAAATGGAGCATCCAATGCCTCTCAAACTATGAAAATGGCTAGAGGATAGACAGGAACAGTTTGAAAGAAGAGGGCGGAAAAGAAGGGGGGGGGGGGAGAAGTCTAGTTTTTGACGTACAGTCCCCCCTTAAATGGTTAAAGTGAAGAGTGCGTTGAATATTCGCCTAATAAAGAAGAACATGGCACAGGCCCTAAACAACCAAAGCCATTTGCTGTTGAATCAGCATAGTATAACGCTACACATACTCGGTGTGAACACAGTTTGATCTTAACACAAGATACCGTTTCTTTTTTCTAGTAGTTGCTCTTTCCTGACATCCCTGTTTGTCTCATCACTGTCTGGATATTGCTGTTCAGCTCTCCTGGCATGTCCACTTTACTTCTTCTTGCCTCAATGTTGTCGATGACACTTTGCAAGTCCACTTTGTCTTATCCTTCACAGCTCAGTACACATTCATCTCTCACCTAGTTGGTGCTAGTTCCTTGCACCATCTACGAAGTGCTGTTGTTTTTCCATTGGCTTTGCTCCCACTGGTCTGCGCCCCTTCGCTATCCCCTCAATCTGCTTCTCGCACAGCATATGGGTACGTGTGGAGTGAATCCTTATGCTCTATTATGGGAGGGTGATTATGAATTTTCTCCCTTATTTGCACATGAGCACTCGTAGGAGAAGGCATAGAAAGACACATAAGATGCTTCCAATAAGATAAAAAGCAGAGTTGTAAATACCGACACAGCTCCATGACTACCATGCTATGCTACACTTCAACTGCATGCCAAGATCTTCTAGCCTCAGTAACGGTTATGTATACTAAAAAATACAGCGACTACACCAAAATACATGTCTGTACAGCTATTGCCACTGGTTGTTTGGCACATAATACCTTTGTTAGGTGCATGGTTGGTTGTTGCTAGAGCGCCTTATGCACTAATCAACAGGGCAATCTTGTTCCCCTTCTGTTCAGTATCTGGTTAGCATTGGACCCTTGAATATAGTAACAGGTGTTGTCAACCACAACACACCAACCTCAACACATGGCATGAGAAGTACAATAAAAAAATTATTTTGGTTCGTTTCCTCTCACTTTCTCTGCAGGTACAAGCTTGCTCTTGGTCTTGGTATTGGTCTAGGAGCATTGGTGCTGACTGTGCCATTTCTTATTTGCTGTTGCCTGTTCTTGAAGAAGCGATGATGATTCGTACGGCAGTGCAGTAAATGTCATGTTGTGCTTTTGGTGTTGCATGATTATTACAATGTTTTCAACTGAAAATTGTGTGTAAGCAAAATTATTTGGTAATTATAATTATATTTGTAACTAAGTTTTTCATGATGTCGAACATTGAACCTCAAAAATTGTGTGCAAAATTACTATACTCCATTGACTCGATACATTATCCAAAACCAAATTGTTTTATCAACTTTATTTGATTAAGAAGCCAAATGAATATCACTAATTATAAGGCAGATTAAGTATGGTACAACCTATTGCTATATAGTTAAGTATGGTACAACCCATTGCTATATAGCCATGGTTGACAACAAAAAAATCCAGTTGATCAGATCCCTAGACCAACACCAAGGAGCTTGTTGGGTCTATGGTGTGCTGCAACTGGCAACCTAAAGAAAGTGGGTTCTATGTCAGTTGCCATAGCGATGTGAATGCAGGAGCCTGAGGATGGCAGGGGAAGCAAAGCTGTGGAGCACTGAGGGCCACTTTGCAGGGAGTGCGTTGCTCGAGGTCTGGTACCTACAGTAGCTGCGATTGCTTAGAAGTCAGTCAGTTCGAGTTGTGCTAACTTATTTTGTCGTGTTGTGGCTGTGTTTTGTTCAAGCCCTGCTACCATCTTCTCCCACACCTTGGCTATGCAGGCTTCTTTTGTTCCTCTGCCATCACACTTTGGAACTCACTCCCACCCTCATTAGATCCTCCTCCCTCTCATTTGGATGATTAATTATAGCTTTGGATTACTATGGCTATGGGTATGCCATGCTAGCTTATAAAAATGGAGAGCAATGTGATCTACAATACTGGGATCTCCTTTTTAACCCTCTCCATTGTATTTTTTAACCCTCTCCATTGTATTTTTAACCCTCTCCATTGTATTTTTTAACCCTCTCCATTGTATTTTTTAACCCTCTCCATTGTATTTTTTAACCCTCTCCATTGCTCTCCATTGCACCTTTAACCCTCTCCATTGTATTTTTTAACCCTCTCCATTGCTCTCCATTGCACCTTTAACCCTCTCCATTCCACCTTCAGCCATCACTTTAATGCCAAGCATTCATTACTAGTAGGTAAATGTAAATGTTTGTATATATGTTCCATCCAATTTATGAATCTGCCCAATCTATAGATTGTGCAGCACAATCTATGAATTCATAGATTGGATGTATAGATTCTATTGATTGTGCTGCACAATCCTGCCAATCAATACACTTCAAAGCATGGTAGCATATTAACACCCTTTGCAACAGCTTCATAGATTGGATGGAACATATCGACCAGTACTTATTATCGACGAGTTATACTGAGTGAGTGTGCAAGCCAAATATCCAAACCCACCCACACAATATGGGATAGTCGACTGGAATTTACAAAGCCCGCGCTACTCCCACGAAAAGAGAAGAAGGGAGAAGAGCTGTTTGTGAGGCAAGTTTCTCTACATTTGGGGACTATAGCAGTTGTGCGAGTGTTTGTGGGTATTACAAACTGTGCATTATATCTTTTTTGACAGAGCAATATTCTTCAAATATCTTTTTTTGCTCTAGCTACACTTGCCATCTTAGGCCAAGTCCATGTGGAACTTTTTCTCAGTATCACTTTTTTCTACAACATTACACGCTTAGTTGCAATCATCACTTTCTCTTTCTCTGTTTCTCTGTTGCAAAGGGTGTTAATATGCTACCATGTTTTGAAATGTATTGACTGGCAGGCAATAAATTGGCATTCTGTCAGCACAATCTATAGATTGGATGCATTCATAGATTGTGCTGCACAATCTATAGATTGGATGGAACATATACATTGGCAAATTCTGTTTCATTTCTAGTCAATATATTCCTGATGAAGGCTAGAGCATCTTGTTGAAATGTCGAGAGAGAATACAATAAATTATTTCAAGTTGATTATTGAGAAGGTTATTGTTTGTTTTTATAGTCGAGCAGTCACCTTCAAGAAGTTACTCAGTGTAACACCAGAACTAAGTTATTATTTTTTATTACTAAAGTTGATACGAGCTTACAGGGGGAGAAATAGTCTGCCTATAATATACAACCAGACAAACAATTCTCTTGGTAAATGCTGCACCAGAGTTCTCTACAACTACCCAGCTAGACTGTAAGGTGGTCAGGCGCCTTAAGTTAACTGAAATAAAGGTAGTGAAGTCAATCTGGTAGGAAGTAGAGTAAATGGAGAACTGACAGGCTGAGACTGCAGAGGGTTTAAATACCCTTACAGGCCAGCCCTCTCTTGAAAGGTGTTTGCAGACAAAACAATGTAGCTATATCCCATAGGGATGATATAAGTGTTGATTATTGTAGTTAGCAGGTCTTCGAGAATGTCTTTGATATAAGTTCCTGGTTAGTTCAAAGTATGTTATATTGTCTGATGTTCTCTGCAGAGCTGTGCCAGCTGGTTGGGGTTGAGGCCGGACAGTGGGGAGGGGGTTTAGTATTGGTGCTGGTGGTATTACAGGTGGTGGCAACTTAATATAGGGGCCAAACTCATCATCATTCCAATAGTGGAGCCTCTATCCTTTGAATCCTCAGGGAGGGATTATTAAATGCTGAGAATAGAAGGTAACAGAAGCCTTGATATACTATAGTTACCTGTGTTCCGATAGACTTGATAGAGAGATCAATAAATTCTTAAATAATTAATTGGATATATATATCCTGAAGCTGGTCTATGGTATTGTCGGGGTTCTATCTGGCCAGCTGCTATATATTTCGAAGGGATCACTCTCTTAGACTCTATACATTTAATCTTTTACATGCAAGCAGGCTGTCCTTATGTTGACTGTTGCTCTAGTGAGGGACCTCTAAGTCTTGCCTGTTCCGTGCTACAATGACAAAGGGGCAGGGCCACTTACCCAACCTACTTACTTAGTCGAGAAAGAAGCGGGTATCCTATGATTTTGACAACAAAACCACTTGGAGCAGCATTTGAATCCTTCACAAAGGCAGAAAACCGGAAGCCTCATCCCTAAACCATTAAAAACCATCTTCAAGACGTATCCATCTTCTTGTGACCCATACAAAATTTGTGTACAATGTGCCCATTTGTCATAATGTTTATTACCAGAATACAGCAAATTATTCACCCGAGAGTTGGTAAAGGTAGAAATATCATAACCATAACCACGCTCATGCATGTCTGCGTGCGATAACAAATTTTGAAGCTGAACTGGTTAGCTTCAGGATTAGCCACAATCCTATCTAGCTTACTCACTTTGTGATGCTAATAGCAGCTGCAGCTACATTTTTCTACTAGCAAAGAAGTGAGTGGTCAGTAGCTATACAAAGAATCTTGTTCTTCTTAACAGCCTGGCCTAAGAATACCCCTCTGTTCTTACTTGTAGCAGCTGAACAGCCGGCCTCTCATACAGATATACATCTGATCTAGAGGGGAAGGGTTAACATGTGAGCTTACTCTCGGGACAGCTGCTACAGTAATCCAGAGGTTAAAAACAAACCAGCATGCACCTTGACACAAAGACAGACACAATCACACACATGCACAATCTTATACATGCAAGCAATAATCATGCACACCCTCATGTGATACATTCACCTGTGCATATGTACATCCACATGCACCCTGTGCATGTGCACACCCACATGTGATACATTCACCACCTACAAGAGGCACACAGTTCTTTTATATAATTATGTAGATGCACACACACAACTAATACATGCCAAAAATTAATTAAATTGCATTAGGATGTAGCTGGATTTTTTAAATTTATATCTCACTCTAATTTCTCGCTAAAATCACTATTCCGTTGGGACTTCTCTCAACTCACTATCTTTGCATAGCAGCAATCCACCACATACCTTCATTATAACCACACTAATATATATATATATATATATATATATATAAAAGACTAAAGTAAACACCAGGTCTCCAATATACAACCTAATGATAATTTATAAAGCAGATGATCTTTGTACATTTGGCTTGCAGATGCTAGGGCTAGGACTAGGGCTAGGACTAGGGCTAGGACTAGGGCTAGGACTAGGGGTGTCACAGTCACCAAACATATATTGGATAGTCAACTGGCTGTGAAGCTAGATCAACACTGTTGGGGATACCCAGTCTGAAAACCATTTTACCATTTAAAGTGCCATACCACATTCATATGGTCCTTATTTATATAACAAAATGTAGCCAATGCAGTATACCTTCTGTTGCCATATATATATTTATCTTTTGGATCTGCAGGTTGGAATGTGAAGTGAAATCAACCCCTCAAACTCCCTTTGAGCAACTACTTTCAGTCATCAAGTCTGGAATAGCTAAAACAACCGTGACTGATATAGCTGTACAGATTGGAACCAAGAGATTTTCTATATATATTTTTTAAGTGGTTTTCGTGTGAAGGGGGTCTAAATTATAAAATAGAACCACTAACAAAACCTTGTGGTCACGACTTTGGAGCTCCATAGATTCTGCACACTTCACTGTGTGAACCAGATATATGATAGATCTCTGTGTGCTCTTTTGATATTAAAAAAAAAGTTGCAAAGATATCTAAGCTAAAGTTGCATGCAGCCAAAGTGGAGATACCTCGTGCCTGAATTAGCCAGTTTAAATTGTTGTCTGTGGCTAGAGGAAGCCCCACTCTGCAAAACAAGTGTATTCATTAGGCGCTAAATATGTGGGCACTGAAAATCAATTTTCTTGTGACTGTGATTTTCAGCACCATGTTTTAGTGCCTAATAAATAATATGCTCTTTTTAAGCAAGAATGTGCCTCTGTACAACACAACCAGTTAGATGACCCTCATGCATGTATGTATGAGGTAAGGTTTGTCTGACTGGTTGTGGTCTACATGGGTATATGCAACCATGGTATGTTCCTTGATTTTACTGTACCATCTGTAATGGTATGTAATATCACTGCAGCAGCAGCAAAATATGCAAAGTTGATTCCCTGTTTTACCCTTTTAAATAGCTGCATAAAAAATAGAGGGTAGAGCATATGCTATTGCAGAAATCGAACAGCCAGAGACTGACATAGTTGAAGATTGTGTAGTCACTCTTGTTCACCATGAGATCATGGTCATTCCAACTGCCCACCAATCTGCCGGATGGAAACACATGCCTCCATCTTTTGTTGATGTACCATTTTGATAAATTGCTTTCTCAGTCTTCAACGAGAAAGTAACTAATTCTACACTGTCAGCTGAGAGATCATTGAGATGCTACATGTTGAATACATCCCTTAGGAAGGTGGTATATACTTGAAACATGTCTGCTCATTCTCCTTCAGCATCGCTTCAACTGTTTATTTCCTATCTCAGATTCCTGCCATGTCCATATCCTACTCCACTTAGTTTTCCTCCCTCCTCACATCCTGTCTACCCTCCTCACTTCCTGTCTATCACTCTATGCAGTGAGTGGACAAGACATTTCTACTCACACCATGTTCCCATGTTATAATAATAATGCATTTATTTGACGAGTATTGACGAGTATTACGGTACAAAACATTTGGAAAGGTCCCAAATAATTATGCTACTTGATCAGGTCACAGAAAGTTGGATGGAGTTCGAAGTTCACTTGGATAGTCTGGTTTCCTGAGAAGTGGTGAGGAAGATCTGCACACGTTTTCCATTAGAAGCCACCCTGTCTTCGTCCACTTCTTGAGGATGCTGCAACAATAAATTTATTAATCGTATCATTATTTTCTGTTTCACACCTTCTAATTTTGTTGTTGTCAATTTGAGGCTCTTATAAGGATATAAGGTTAATCATCGGCTTTTTGTTAAAAGTGCCTAGTTGACTATCTTCTAGGTGGGTAGGTAAGTGCTCTCGCCAATCTCCCACACTGGGAAGGTGAGGGCCGTCTCCTACACACTGGAGAGGTAAGGGTTCTCTCCTGTCTTCTACATGGGGAAGGTGAGGTAAATCATTACAAATAATTTTGAAGGGACAAGTGAGCCTAAGAGAAAAAAGACTGACGATCATAACCGCCGTCATGGACCACCTCATCCAGGCAGGGGAGGTCTTTCTTTTCTTCTATACTGGGGAGGTGAGGGATCTCCTACAATGGGGAAATAAGAGCTCTGGCCTACCTTCTACTGAGATTATGTGTGGCTATAAGCCAAGGCAATGATTTTGCTCTGCGATTGGTGGAATGTATACTATAATAGCCTTTTTTTATTTTTAATATTTGTACCTAGCCACCTCGAGCAACAGGCAAGAGTCTAAGCCACCTGGAGCATCAGGCAAGAGTCTAAGCCACCTGGAGCATCAGGCAAGAGTCTAAGCCACCTGGAGCATCAGGTAAGAGTCTAAGTCACCTGGAGCATCAGGCAAGAGTCTAAGTCACCTGGAGCATCAGGCAAGAGTCTAAGTCACCTGGAGCATCAGGTAAGAGTCTAAGCCACCTGGAGCATCAGGTAAGAGTCTAAGTCACCTGGAGCATCAGGCAAGAGTCTAAGTCACCTGGAGCATCAGGCAAGAGTCTAAGCCACCTGGAGCATCAGGCAAGAGTCTAAGCCACCTGGAGCATCAGGCAAGAGTCTAAGCCACCTGGAGCATCAGGTAAGAGTCTAAACCTGGAGCATCAGGTAAGAGTCTAAGCCACCTGGAGCATCAGGCAAGAGTCTAAGCCACCTGGAGCATCAGGTAAGAGTCTAAGTCACCTGGAGCATCAGGCAAGAGTCTAAGTCACCTGGAGCATCAGGCAAGAGTCTAAGCCACCTGGAGCATCAGGCAAGAGTCTAAGTCACCTGGAGCATCAGGCAAGAGTCTAAGCCACCTGGAGCATCAGGCAAGAGTCTAAAGGCATGTCCGCACTGGGACCACTATTGACCTAGATCTGATCTTGATAAGTGGGATCTAGATCTGATCTGGATAAATCCTGTCCGCACTGCAAAAATGAACAACCACAATTAAAAGCATTTAAAAGCATTTTACACCTCCAAGCAGCTGCGTGTCACATGACATGACAGCTGGTATCGCTCACATTACTGCTGCTAGTGTACTTGTACTTGAAGATGGATATGTCCTGGCTCTGTGTGTTCTTTCTATATATCACCACTGTGCTTCCCTCACTATTTGCAGGTACATGATGCACGTGTTTTTGCTAATTCGGCATTTTATAGAAATGCATGCAATGGGTCTTTGTTTCCCAACTGGACAAAACTCTTCAATGACGCTGAAGTGCCACTTGTTGTTCTGGGTGATCCAGCATATCCACTTCTACCATGGCTGATGAAACCCTACTTGGAGACATCCAGTACACCAGAAGAACTGAACTTTAATTATAGGCAAAGCAGGGCAAGGATGGTGGTGGAGAATGCTTTTGGTCGGTTAAAGGGCCGATGGCGATGTCTACTGAAGAGAATAGACTCGAACTTGGCCAATGTACCAAGCATTGTTAGTTTATGCATAGTATTGCACAACGTGTGTGAGATCTATGGTGATCATTGTCAAGATAACTGGCTCAATCGGGAAGGTAGTGCAAGTGGAAGTGTATCAATCACAGCAGCAAGCAGTGGCACAGCTACAGCCATCAGAGACAAACTGTACTAACAATTAGCAGATCAGAATGGTTTATCATAGTATATAAATAAAATTGAATAACACAATAATAAGCTATGGTGAAGGTGAATAGTGGTGAGGGAAGTTAAGAGATGAAAAATAAGTTGGTGGTGGTGGTTGAGATGGGAAAGGTGCAAGGGGAAAGGGTGGGCGGGGGGAAGAGAAGTGTGGAAACTATTAGGAGGGTACGTGGATGGTGGAGGATAATACTGCTGAACATGGCCATCATGCGTTCCTCGTGCTTCTCTTCCCTTTCCCTCCTCTTCGCCTCTAGTGCTAGCTCCTTCGCTTGCAGTTCTGCTTCCCTCTCTGCAGCACGCTCCTCCCTCTCAGCTGCACGCTCCTCTGCCGGTTGGAAGATTGCAGCAAGCTCCCTCAGCCCACTGTCTTCATGCTGGCATTTTTGTCCTACCGGTTTAAAAGGAATAGTTAACACTGTATTGTACAAACCTCTAAATACAAACCTTTCTTTCGAGCCGTCACTGCCTCTCTTCTGTGCTGAGAACTCAAGGTACCTAATAAATTAAATTCATCATTAAATATTGTAAAACGGCGAGCAAAACCCAAAAGCTTATAGCTAAACCCAAAAGCTTATAGCTAAACCAGCCAGCCAGCAAAACCCAAAGGCTTAAAATGCTTATAGATATACGGTTAAAACCAAAAAGCTTACCTTCCTATACCTCTGGGTGAGGTTCTTTACTTTCGTTTTACATTGTTGCCACGTCCGCTCGTGTCCCAGGTCTTTCATGGCTTGGGCAATACGCTGGTACACCGACCTGTTCCTGGCCACGCCATCTAACTGAGCCTGAACATCCTCATCCCCCCAGATTCCTACCAAAGCCTTCGTCTCCTCCAAGTCCTTCGTCTCCTCCAAGCTGCCATAACTCTTTCGTATCGCTAGCCGCGTTTTTGTCACGTGAGAATGCCACACCCTCCATATATTTCACTCGGATAGGACCTTATAGCGATCGGATCTACCTACCCCGGGTGGACCAGTCGGATCGCGATCGGATCGTACCCGGGAAAATGTGAGTGCAGTGCGGACAGGATTTATATCGATCGGATGTAGATCGTTGGTATAGTGCGGACAGGCCTTAAGTCACCTGGAGCATCAGGTAAGAGTCTAAGCCACCTGGAGCATCAGGTAAGAGTCTAAACCTGGAGCATCAGGTAAGAGTCTAAGCCACCTGGAGCATCAGGCAAGAGTCTAAGTCACCTGGAGCATCAGGTAAGAGTCTAAGCCACCTGGAGCATCAGGTAAGAGTCTAAACCTGGAGCATCAGGTAAGAGTCTAAGCCACCTGGAGCATCAGGCAAGAGTCTAAGTCACCTGGAGCATCAGGCAAGAGTCTAAGTCACCTGGAGCATCAGGTAAGAGTCTAAGCCACCTGGAGCATCAGGCAAGAGTCTAAGTCACCTGGAGCATCAGGCAAGAGTCTAAGTCACCTGGAGCATCAGGTAAGAGTCTAAGTCACCTGGAGCATCAGGCAAGAGTCTAAGTCACCTGGAGCATCAGGCAAGAGTAGGCATCTTGCAGCATTGAGCAAGCCAACAAACAGCACAGTGTATTATACAACACTGGACATTTGCAAGGCTGTACCTGCAGAGTAGACACTTGATCTTCGAGTGCTTGAATCTTTCTGTGTAGGGTTGCTATTTTTTGCTCATCCACAGTCATGGCCAATGACCCAGTAGCGGCGTCATCATGGGTCTCGTGAGTGAAGAGCATGCTCCCCGTAGGGTCCTTATACAGGCGTACCATCTGTGCGGGAGCAAAGGGAAAGGAGGAATAAGGAAGAGGAAGGAAAGGGGACGCAAAAGGAAGCAGGAGATCAGGGATGGGATCAACGAGAGGTAGGAAAGAGTCATAGTCGTAGGAAGTGGGACAAAAGGAGATAGGGAAAATGAGAGAATAAGAGAAGGCGCTGGATGGGTTGGGTCTGAGAAAAGTGATAAATATAGACAATATAATACTTTGGAAATGAAGACCACCCCCAAGACTACGATGGTGGACAGCAGTATCCCAAAGGCATATCCTGCAGTGTAAATGTTGAGATACTCATTGAAGAACAGCGTGATGATAATCACTACCAGCAGAATGAGGCTGGTTAGGTAAAGGGTGGCCACCACTTCCTTGGAGTCATTCAAAACCTTGATCTGCATATGTGCACAACAAAGACAGGGGAGAGGAAAATGCAAGAAAATGATAATTTTTTGTGTAAGGAGTGTGTGTGTGTGTGTGTGAGTGTGTGTGTGTGTGTGTGAGTGTGTGTGTGTGTGTGTGTGTATGTGTGCATATCATTATGCGTGTGGAGTCAATTGGGTTGTTGCTTGAGCTCACTATGTGTGTCAGGAGTAGTGTGGCTATTCAGTATATTGGGGCCTAAGAAATAGTCGGAACACTGCCAATGATAATAATTATGATACCTTGACTTTCCTGATCTTGAAAGCCAAAAAGACTCCGATGGCTTGTATGATGAACTTGTAGCCGAAGAGGACACCCAGCCAGAGACTCTTCCAGCGTGACTCACATAGTGTGGACACATAGTGCACTGTGATGCCTTCATCCTGGAGCCAGATAAATCAAGCGGTGTGTGTGTGTGTGCGTGTGTGTGTGTGACAGTGTGAAGAACTAAAAAAATGGATTGGTGTGATAATAATACAAAAAGCCGTACCCATGTTGGACTACAACTGTTGGGTGACCCTTTGCCATAATATTGGTAAATGTTTTCAACGGTAAAGGGTTCTCAACTGGTTGTGGTTTCTGTCTATTTTCAAAAAGGTGTTGTTTTTTATTTGTTTTTTGTTGTAGTCCCCCCCCCTTGTCGCATCTGCCCCAGTTTGGCTGCTATGACTGTTTTACTTGGAGGCACGACATAGCCAGGGAGTATAACCGTTGCCATGTCCTTCCCCTGGTTGAATATTCACCCTGGTCCGACCTTCCTGGCCCGACCTTCCTGGTCCGACCTTCCTGGTCTGTCCTTCCTGGTCCGACCTTCCTGGTCCGACCTTCCTGGTCTGACCTTCCTGGTCCGACCTTCCTGGTCCGACCTTCCTGGCCTGACCTTCCTGGTCCGACCTTCCTGGCCTGACCTTCCTGGTCCGACATAGATAAAGCTTGGGGCCCAATTGAATGGTGTTAACATGAGATAGCTGGTTGGTTGTGAAATTTGGTATAAATACCACTCGTAATATAGTGGGGGTGGCTTCGCAAAGTGCAATATTTGGCCACCCCCACTAAATTACTTGTGATATTTATACCAACTGGACCAGTTGAGATTCCCAGCCTGAGGCAGAACCTGTCACAGAGGGATATCATATTTTGTTGCAGAATCTAGGATAATATTATTTAGCTAGTTCATGATAGGTATAATGTTCCAGCTATCAATCTATGAAATTCTAGCTTCTATATCCACTTACCTTGAAACTAATCTACAGTCTACTGAATTATTATCGTCTATATACTTCATCAGAAACAATAACTTTTCTGAGATCTGCCATGTCCTCAGGGAGCACAGTCTCCAAGATACACTGCCACAGTATTTTCTTCAGCACTTGTTCTTGCTGTCTGGGAGGATGAAGTTGTCACTAAAAAGCAGCTGCTGGTGGAACAGTAATGCCATGTTTTCCAAACCTGTGACTTCAACGTTGATCTTGCAATTACCTTAGATCCCTACCAGTTATTCAATTAAAACTTTGTTTATTGATAGAATAACCCTTACCATGTTTTAAGCGAAATATCAGACAAATTGTCATTAATTTTTTTATTGTTCATTTTGCAGTGAGAGTTAAATAATGATAGGTCAGGGGTCGAATTTCATTGGAAGGGTCTGCATTCTACAATAGTAGTTTACATTTTTAATTATGCATACGTACGTCCAGACCAAAGGGTTCTGCCTTGTCCTCGCCTGTCATTGCCTCTAGTCTAACATTCTTCAGCGCCGTGGAGAAGAGCAAGATGGTTACGTCCACAGCAAGGAAGACCAGCAGACACAACACCAGGTAGATGTCCTTCAGGGGCTGCGAAGACCATGTCACATCACAGAGTTATCATAACACATTCACAATGTGTGTGGCCATGACATGACATATCCCAATAGGCTTGGCGTTATTACATTCCTGAGAAAATCAATCAACACTTCACTGGGTGGAGGTAGGTTGAAGTTGGTTGACAATAGTCGATGGGGATACTCAGTGTACCAAAATCACAACACTGGGTTGAGGCAGGTTGGAGTAGGTTGACAATAGCTCAATGGGGACACAAACTGGACCAACATAACACCGGGTTTAGGCAGGCTGGAGTAGGTTGAGTGTATATAGCTCTATGAAGATACACTGGGTCAACATCACACTGGAGGCAGGCTGAAATTCATTAAGTATTGTTCTTTTAAGACATCAAGATCATGCTGGGTCAACCACCATAAGTGCCATATGGCACAAACTCGGACATCCTCAGGGAAAAAATTATATTACATCATTGTATTACGTGCCCATTCTCCGTGCACATGCCCAATATACTGCTCTGCCCATTCTCTTTGTGCACATGCCCAATGGACTGCTCTGCCCATTCTCCTTGTGCACATGCCCAATGGACTGCGATTTTAAATAGTTAGAAAATTTTACTTCTGGTTGGATGCGACAATCGATAAAAATTAAATTAATGGCTGACGATCGCAACTGCCTTCATGAGCTGTCTCTGCTTGCCTTTTGCTATTGTTTCTGGAAGTTCTTTAGAGGACATTTAGAATAATGACATTGAATATACTTGATGACCCTTACCACATGCACCAGTTAGCCTCAACATTAATGTTATATGTGTATCGATTGTTAACTGAGTTTCGCATATGAGTAAATAGGGGTTGCCCTTATCTTCTATGTTGAGGCTAACTCTGAACAAGAGAAACTAGCCTGCAAGAATCGTCATTAGCAAAGACAGTAGCCATCAAGCAGCGAGAAGAAGCATTCCATTTAAGGAACACCACCGTGTGCTAAGAGATGCCTATCGTAGGGTGCCCGATAGCTGACTGCCTATATGAAACACCAGATGTGGACCCTATAGTCGCAGCAGCCCGAATCACGACCCATGCTACCGCTCACAATCCAGCCAGCTCAAGCGCAACTACCGCCAGGGTAGAGAAAGTCAAGCGCCCAAGCATCTCGCCGGCTGGGACGTCCGAGGACTGGCAATATTTTAGATCTCGATGGGGTGACTATGTCAAAGCAACGAAACTGACTGGCGCTGACAAAGTGATCCAGCTGCTGGAATGTTGCGATGAGCAGTTACGCAAAGACCTCACACGCAATGCTGGCGGTACACTTACGGGAAAAACCGAGGACGAAGTCCTCGCTGCAATTAAGAACTTGGCAATGAGAGAAGAAAACACTATGGTCGCTCGAGTAACTCTTCACAGCATGCGACAGGATCGAGATGAACCAGTCCGTGCATATGGGGCTCGACTCCGTGGCCAGGCGGGAGTGTGCAAATTTACAGTTCAATGCAAGAACTGTGAGGCAGGGGTGAGCTATATGAAGCCATTTTAAGGGATGTACTATGTCGTGGATTGGATGACTCTGAGATACAAATGGATCTATTAGGTGACGTAAACCAGAACATGACATTGGAACAAATGCTTCGATTTGTGGAGGTCAAAGAAGCTGGCAAGCGCTCGGCTGCTCAACTCCTGATCCCCCATAGTGCAGATGCGCTGGCAGGAAGTGCGTACAAGCAACAAGGGAAGGACACATTGAAAGGACGTCGTCAGAGTCAATCGACACATTTAACCCACTCGCTGGTGTAAGCGTTTATAGACGTCAAAGGCACAAATTTCTATATATAACATCGTAGAAAAGTTTTCATTGTACTATAATATTATCATTAAATAGCTCTATTCTTCCTCTACGCGCTTACCAAATTAAACGTCGTAAGACTTCCGGTAACTAAGGTAAAGTAATGTTTGAAAGCTGACCGTTCAAATGTTTTCCTGGCTAAGTTTAGACGAAGTATTTTCTCGACTTTTTGACGACGATTTCGGCTTACCTGAGGATGAAACAAGCGATGAAGGCATACATTCTTACCTTGGGAAGAGCAGGACCGATCCTGAAGCCGTTCATTCAATTGGTAGAGAGGTGGCGCCTGACTTATTTTCTGGCGAACGCGCTTCCACTGAACTGGAAGTTATGAATGCATTAGCAGAGCCGGAGCAAGCTATTTTGGGGTGGTACGGCTGATACTGCAGAGGGAAGTGTACCTCCTTCCACCAAAGTGGGAATGCAAACAATTCAGGACCATTAAATCATTTAACCTCCTCTGTGTCATTGTGGTTCTGAGGTAGGTCTTTATTCTTCGCAACCCTGAGAAAGAATGCTCTGAAGAGGGATTAGTAGCTGGCATTACTAATAATATCTTCATTAGAACCCAAACATTACTGAATGCAAGTCGTTGAGCAGAAGATAGCTGTGACAGTGACTTAACGATGTCATTAATTGAAAGCTCTGACTGGTTCTTCTCTTCAGCAAACAAAGCTTGCAAGAGAGGCAGTTGTGCCTGCAATAGCATTTTGGAGAGGGCACCCACGGCATGCATTGAGAAGTCTTCAACATTGCGATAAACCTTATACCCTGGTTGATCGAATCTGCTGTTAATGGATTCAACAAGTGCCTCATAGTAAATCTGCCTGTAGTTATCCTCGGGTGTAGAATGAAAGTTACCATCAGTTAATCCAATCTGGAGCCGCCGAGGAGCACGTCTTTTGTGAGAAAGAGTTGGTGCATCAATATCAAATTCACTTTGGTGTAGCAAAACACGATCGTAGAAGCTCTTAAACTTGTCTTCTTTACGAATGGATTTGAGGACATCAACAGTTAGCTTTGCCAACTGTTGTCCTTCTGCTGCTGTAATAGTATCATGCTGCAAGCTTTTGCTAAAGTTATCACTGTGCTGCAAAATGAGGGTTCCTAAGGAAATGCCAAAAAGGAAGTTGAAAGTGAGCATTTGGGTCTCAATACCAATAATTCTGGCCTTCATTTCACTGTCAATTCGTGAATCCTTGGATTCCTCCCAAACACCGAGGAGAACTTCATAATTGTCTAGCACACTCTGTAGTGATGCTGTAGTGATGCTGCACGGACTGTCCACCTAGTAGGGCAGAGAACATGAACGCTTGGTGTATCAGTTGCAAGGTCATGTTTAAGCTTTTGAAATATTGCATCTCGTTTAGGAGATTTCTTGATTAACTTTGTGATTTCAAACACAGCATCAAGGCAAGATCTCATAAGTTTACATTTTTAGACAGTATCTCCCACTGCAAGGTTTAGAGCATGACCATAGCAGTGGGTGAAAATTGCTCGAGGTTCTTCATCAGTAAGATGCTTGGCCACTCCATTCCTTCCCCCGGTCATATTTCATCATAACATTGTCCCCGACAATATTTCAGCTTCAGATTCTTCCGAAGTAAGACATCTTTGATAATACTAACAAGTGAAGAAGATTCAATAGATTTATATAACCAATGAAATCTTCAGTAATAGTGAGATTGTCATTGACAGAACGAATAACGAATACCACTTCCTCGATATTAGCAAGATCCGTAGCTTCGTCAATCATCACGGTGAAGTATGGTGCAGATTGTATTTGACTAGCAATTTCACGAATAACTTGTAGAGACATGATTGATTCTGAATCTCGTATTTCATCTGTTTTTTTACATTAATGCCTTGAAAGTCCTCTGCTCTCAAAAGCAATAACTGATAGAAGTTGGAATCCAAATCATTACGAGGCCCATCACCTCTCAAAGGAAGACCTTGACATCCCAAGAAACGTATTGAAGAGATGACTTTCAGCAAATATTCAAGGTTGTTTTTCTTTTCTGCGGCTACTGCTTTTGACAACATGTCAGCTACATCATTGGTTGCCTTCAGTGCTTCAGTTGCTGCTTTGTGGAAGTTACTGCTTTCATGTTTGACCAAAACTCGAGTAGCAAGCCTTGACAAAGGAATGAGGAGGAAAGGAAGGTTGGAAAGGTTTATCAGGCAAATCCTTGATCTCTTCATGGCTGAAGGACATCTTGCAGAGTACTATATTTAGGACCATGTGCTCATGAATCACATGACTCAGGCATGTGTGGATTAAAACTTTAAGTTCAAACTACATTAAAACAAGTGGTCTACATAAGTCTCTGAACAAGCTAATTAAGCATATTGAATATCTTGTGTAACCTTTGCAATGCATGGACAATTTTCTTCTAAAATACCTGTGATTTTCTTCCGAAGCGAGTCAGTTTTGGAACAAATCCTCGTGAACTTACACGTGGATTTGTTCCAAAAAGTGACACGGCTATAAAGTGGCATGGCTATAGCCGTACCTGACGTACCAGTTGCTCCACCTATGATTAGAGTGTTCTAGTGACGAGGAAGGCTTTGACAGTGAGTCTAGCCATAGTTTGTTGTGCAGTTTGTATGTAGAGGATGATCTGCAAATGCAGTTGTAGCTTGTTTTTCTTGGATAGTTCCTTGGAAATATAATACATGTATAAATTAGAGGGCGGGTATATAGGGGTAAAGTATGGCTTAGTGTTTTATAGCTGGTGTGCTTGTGTTTAGATGAAGAAGCATATTTGGAGTATGATAGACGTACAGCAGCTTCTTCCTCTCTCATTGTGAGTTCGACAACTGTACCTGTACTGTTTCCAGCAATTTCTGCGACTTCAGATATTGCTTCCCCATTGACCCCACTCTCAACCAACCCTCCAATACTAACACAACCTCAATTACAATGTCTAGTGCCATAACTCCTTTGCGACCAGTTACTCGCCGTAGTCGTGAAGGTCGTCTATGTAGGCCTGTGACTAGAAGGACTTCTACTGGTACTTTTGCTGGTACTTCTGCTGGAACCTCTGGTACTTCTGCTGGTGGTGCTTCCACTCCTGGTACTTCTGCTGCTCTTGTTTCTTGTGTTTCTTCTGCTGTTCCTCGATTCAGTCCACATAGCTCCATTACATGTCCTGCACCTACTTCTTTGGCGCACCCATCTCAGACCTGCCAACCCCAGAGTCATGAAAATCTGGAGATCCCCCAAAAAATCCTCGAAAAATCTGGAGATTTGGTATAAAATCTGGTTAACATTTGCATCAAGTCATAACATAGCATGTAGCATACTAAATTAATTTCCCCCCTAAATAACACACTGCTATCAGTTTAATGATTGTGATTATAGCAAGAAGTTGCATGGTCCCAAATTTTCTCATCAGGCACCCGGCGTTTAACAGGGAACTTCAGATTCAGGGAATCCTAACAAAGTGCCATCGAGCTTCATTGTCAGCGCCTTTCCGACAATTCTTTCCGAAAATGCTCGAGAGTCATTCCTCTTCAGCATTACTGTGAGGGAGGACAACAACTACCTCAGCGACACGAAATAGGTATTTGAAACGCTGACGAAGTAGTTCGGATAAGCAAAAAGTTCGGATATGCACCAAAAAAACACATTAATTATGAATTCATGAATGTAATTAAAATGCTGGGAATTATTTTTAATATCGTTTTAATCTGCAGGTCCTTTGGATAATAAGAAGCTCACTTCCTGGTACTAGAAGGATTTAGGTCCTCAGTAACTGGCATGCTGTTTTACATACATATTTTTTCATATTACAGTATTTATATTCATATGTTCTATTTTCTCTGAGAAAATAGTCCACCGACTGCAGTGCCTTGGGGCTTGCTCCCTTTTCTTAACGAACCAAACAGCATTTTCTAGTTGTTCGTCTTTAGCAAGGCGCATGACTTTGCGAGCTGAACTTATCCCCCGACAGTCAAGGTTGTCTGCGAACTCTCGAAGTTTGGCTTCGTTCTTTTTTATCTCCGTTATTGTCAACTTCCCTACGCCTTACTCTTCCACTAGTCCGGCTCGACTGGCTCCATTTGACATCTTGCCTAGAATGGCTATCTTTGACTCGATCGACAAAACTAGTCTATTCTTTTTGCTGGACTATATACGTACAACGTAAACGATTTGGCAGATCGACGACCGTTACCAGGTTTATTATTTAATCGGGAGTTAGAAGGTGCGAGGGTATACTGTATTATATATTTTTTAAACCCGAACCCTGATCTTTAAAAAAAATCAATTCCTCAGAAAGTCGGGTGAATTGAATATTCAATCGGGAGATCTGGAGATTAGTGTTGAAATCGGGTGACACCCGGCAGCATCGGGTGAGTTGGCAGGTCTGCATCTGGAAGATACCACTTGGACTCAGTGGTTGGTAGTTGGTCAAAAGAGGAGTCATGTGCAACACATTACACAAAGGTACCAGGTCCTACATCTCCAACTGTTATATGTGTTATATTTGTTGTCTTATTCTTTGTCTACACATTGTGTGTCGCACATTGAAAGTGCATCATGTTGCAGCAACATGCTTGTCTGCACACAATGTGTAGTGTGATTTTTTAATTTTGTTGTTGTTATGATGTGATTTATGTGTTTTATTTGTGTGTTGTGTGTCGGGCAATATAGCCATACCTCCTCGTGGTGCTCGATGGTAACAAGAGACGCTAGTTCCTTGGCTAAATGGCTATAAGTTATTGAATTATGTTGATTTTATATTAATTTTTAACTGTAGCTATGTCAATTTCCAACAATTCTCCTCTCTTAAGTAACTTATAATTGGATTCACCACATTGTGGTTTGTAACTATGGCAACAGTTGGTAACCACAATGTTGGTTATAACAAGGGCTATTGGATACACTATGGTTGCTATGGACTTTAGTCAACCCTTGTTGAGATAAAAGGGCATATGTTCATGCATGTCATTTTTTTCTCTTTCTTCAAAATAAAGTCACCGGGGAGAGGGTTAAGAGACCACTCGTACTGTGGGAGAAAAGGGCATGGGAAAAGTGCTCCGGCTCGAGTACGCAAGAAGGAATGTCCAGCTTATGACATGATCTGCAATCACTGTGGTCTTGACCACCACTTTGAGAGTGTGTGCAGAAGCAGAAACAACTCTAGACAGAACAGATCGCAGAAATCAGAAGGACATGGAGACGCAGTATCCGATGCCCTATGTGGGATTACTACCCTTTCAGGGAAAAAACACATCACCTTGGACCACCATCTGTACAGTGGTCCATCCAGAAGATGGATAAGACGCTCATCCAAGCCTCAACCATTCGTGAGGGTATCAGCAACGGTGTCGCTGGAAGACTACAAACACTTTGGATTCACGCTACATACTGCTCAGAAGGTTACCTTCGTCAGTGCCATGGCTGATACAGGTTGCCAAAGCTGCCTGGCAGGCATCGGAGTCATCAAAAAGTTGGGACTGACCAAAGATGACCTCATTCCAGTGGAGATGAGAATGCATGCCGCCGACAATCACGACATTAAAGTGCTAGGTGCCACAATATTGCGACTTTCTGGCAAAGATGCATCAGGCAACCAGAGGGAAACCCGCCAGATCATTTATGTCACGGACTGTACGAACAAACTCTTCTTGAGCAGGGAGGCATGCATTGATCTAGGGGTGGTATCACCCGAATTCCCGACTATCGGCGAGACAGCACCTGCGTCCAAATGCAACACCCTGGTACATAGCGACAGCAGCCTTACATCAGACTGCCATTGTCCAAAGCGTACACTACCACCACCATTACCAAAAGAACTACCATGTCAAGCCACCGAAGCAAATCGTATTCAACTGGAGCAATACCTGCTTGATCACTACAAGTCCAGTACGTTCAACACTTGTGAACACCAACCACTACCAATGATGGAGGGTCCTCCGATGAGGCTCATGATTGACCCCAATGCGACCCCTGTGGCCCACCACTCCCCCATACCAGTCCCCCTTCATTGGCAGGAAGACGTGAAAGCAGGGCTGGACAGAGACGTGAGGCTAGGTGTAATCGAGCCAGTACCTGTTGGTGAACCTGTGACCTGGTGCCATAGAATGGTGATGTGTGCAAAAAAGACCGGCAAACCTCGCAGAACGATTGATTTCCAGGCACTCAATGCTCATGCGGCAAGAGAGACGCATCACACACAGTCACCATTTCATCAGGCCAGATCAGTACCCCACAACAAAAAGAACACTGTGTTCGATGCATGGAACGGCTACCATAGTGTGCCATTACATCAACAGGACCGTCATTTCGCCACATTTATAACACCTTGGGGAAGATATCGTTACTGTACAGCCCCACAAGGTTACATCGCCTCCGGTGATGGCTATTCCAGAAGATATGACGAGATCGTAGCGCACATTCCCAACAAAACCAAGTGCATCGACGACACCCTACTCTGGGCAGATAACCTTGAAGAATGTTTTCATCAGGCTGCAGCATGGCTTGATATCTGCGGGAGAAACAGCATCACATTAAATCCCAGCAAGTTCAAATTCTGTCTGGATGAGGTAGAATTTGCTGGCTTTGAGATTACAGCAAATACCGTACGACCATGCCAAAAATACATGCGCGCCATCTCTGACTTTCCCACTCCAAATAACATCACCAACGTCAGATCCTGGTTTGGCCTTGTCAATCAAGTGACCTACACATTCAGCATGACAGAGAAAATGCTACCTTTCCGCCAACTCCTCAAACCAAGCACCCACCCCCTTCCAATGGAATGAAAATCTCAATACACTTTTCAAGGAATCGAAGTCGATGATCATTAAGGAAATATCCCATGGTGTGCAAATTTATGACAAAACTAAACCCACATGCCTGGCCACTGATTGGTCCAAGAATGGCATTGGTTTTTGGTTATTCCAGAAACATTGCTCATGCCCAGACAACAACCTCTTCTGCTGCAAATCAGGCTGGAAGATTACCCTTGTAGGCAGTCGCTTCACGCACACGGCAGAGTCAAGGTATGCTCCAGTTGAAGGTGAAGCCCTAGCTGTAGCAGATGCCCTAGACAAGGCCAGACATTTCGTCCTTGGCTGTACAAATCTCATCATAGCTGTGGACCACAAACCACTCCTCAAACTATTTGGGAATCGCTCATTGGAACACATCAGCAACTCACGCTTCCGCAATCTAAAAGAAAAGACACTACGATACCAATTCAAAATGGTACACATCCCAGGTGCGAAGAATAGGGCATCCGACACCATTTCTCGCCATCCCACTGGCAACCAGCTTCCCACAAAAATGTCTCAACATACCTAACCATCTCATAGCAGGAGTACAAATCACAGAGGACACCCAGACTAGTCTCGAAAATAATCTACGAGACCACGCAATTGGCTCCCTCCACCCTCTGCAATCCATAACCTGGGATCGAGTCCGCACAGCCACAAGCACTGACGAAAACATGATGCTACTAATGTCCACCATAGAAGATGGCATGCCTGATCACCGCCACGAACTTCCAACACCGACAAAAGAGTACCACCAGTTCCGTGATAACCTTTACACTGTCGATGGGGTAGTCATGTACAAAGACAGAATTGTCATCCCATCATCACTAAGACAAGATTGCCTCAGGGCCCTTCATGAAGCCCATCAGGGCACATCATCTATGATCGCGAGAGCTGAGACATCCATTTTCTGGCCAGGCATCACCCCAGATATCTACTCCACCAGGAACAACTGCAACCACTGCAACAGAATGGCACCATCACAACCCAACATGCCACCTACACCACCGATTCCTTCGGTATACCCTTTCCAGTGCATATGTGCTGACTATTTTCATCACCAAGGAATCAGCTATGTTGTCATCATTGACAGGTACTCTGGATGGCCAATAGTAGAGAGATCAATGGAGGGCGCGAAAGGATTGATCAACACCCTAAGACGGACATTTGCTACCTATGGAATTCCAGACGAGCTGTCGTCTGATGGAGGACCAGAATTCACGGCCAGCTCGACCAGATCCTTCCTGCTGAACTGGGGTGTACAACATCGCCTCAGTTCTGTTGCATTCCCACACAGTAACTGCCGTGCTGAAATAGGGGTCAAGACAATCAAACGCCTCATCCAGAACAACACTGGTCCAAAAGGCGAACTTGACCTAGATAATTTCCAACTAGCAATCCTTCAATATCGCAACACCCCAGACAGAGACACAAAAATGTCCCCTGCCATGTGTGTCTTCAATCGACCTGTCAAGGACTTCATCCCAATCTTACCAGGCAAATATAAACCTCATGACACCTGGCGCAGTTCACTATCAGCGCACTCAGAAATCGTCATATGTTAAACCATGAACGATGGAGTGAGCACACTAAATCCCTACCACCTCTCGTCATTGGAGATCATGTTCGCTTACAAAATCAAACAGGAAATCACCCAAGAAAATGGGACAAGACAGGTGTCGTCGTGGAGGTCAAACAGTTCCATCAATATGTCATCAAGGTTGATGGATCTGGGAGAATCACACTACGAAACAGGAAATTCCTCAGGAAATACACCCCAGTATACCCACACCCACCAACCAGAACTATCCGAGAGGACCTGAAATATCTTAAACCCCTCGCCGATGAACCAAAGCCCAACATATCCATGACCCCACCCCACCCATCAACCGTCCCACTAACAGTGGATGACCTAGAGTCTCTAATTGAACCACCTGCGGCCATCCCCATCTCGCCCTCTCCTTCACATCCTATTCCTCCATCCACCATCTCTACTCCACCCCCACCATCCCTTACAACGCCAAGACGCTCATCCCGTACTAGAAAGGCACCAAGTTGGCAAACCACAGGGGATTACGACATGACTTGATATATCAGTCTTTACAATGCTTCCAAGGGACCTCATAAAGACTTGGGGGGAGATAGAGGACATTTAGAATAATGACATTGAATATACTTGATGACCCTTACCACATGCACCAGTTAGCCTCAACATTAATGTTATATGTGTATCGATTGTTAACTGAGTTTCGCATATGAGTAAATAGGGGTTGACCTTATCTTCTATTCTTCTTTGGTGGGAAGCAGCACAGGTACCCATGCACTATTCTGCTTACCAGGAACCACTCTGAATTCCTTCACTTTTGAGGAAAGCGGTGCTCCTGGATGGATTTCTTTGGTAAAAGTTTTGTTGCAGACATGTAGTGATGTAGAGGTGCATAGTTCTGGTTTGCTTACTTCAACAGAGCTGATTCTTATACCAAACAGCTTATTGTAAATAATCCTTGAAATTGTATTCTCTCTCTATTATGCCTACTAAGAGTTCATTGAGAGCTTATTGTATTTCCATTCTGAAGAATTTGAGAAGTTGATTGATAATTATAACAATTCACAAATAAAGCACTCATTAGGGACACGCTAGTGAGCCGCTCCCCTCCCACCAACTGTGAAGGTGCACAAGAGCGGGAGAAACATTTAAAACTGGGGGGAGGGAGACAATTTGAATCCCATTTCAAAGGAATAGAGGAGAGTTCTGGAGGACATCAACCACAAACTTATACTAATATATGTTTAATTTTGTTTGACAATGAAATTAAAATGGCCTCAATAATTACTCTCTAGATGTTTGGACCAGATGCTCTTTGATTCCTGATGAAGGCTGGGACATCTGGTCGGAACAACAAGAGAGTAAATGATTATTGAGAAGGTCAATGATACTTTATTTAACTGTTACCTTAATATGTTCTCTCTGAGATAGATCGGATACAATTATGGCTGAGCCAAAGGCCTCCATAGTGGCCGCTACATAGCTATGATATAATACATAAGCTGTACACTACACAGTACAGGATCATGCGTGTGCCGCTTCATTGGTCCCTGTCATGTAGAGGGACTAGGTGCTTGCTGTGTGGCAGTGCCCATGTCAGGCACTACACACACTGCCAGCAAAATCCCTTAGGGAAAAGACTATCTACTTATTTGATCAATTAGCATTGAGCCCCTCCCCTTTCTCCTCCCTCCCTTCCCCCTCTTCTGAAGAAGTCACCTTCTTCCTTGTGTTGGGCTTGGGGTTGTTAAAGATGTAGTAGACTCTCCACATCTTTGTGTTGATGGTGCCAAAGCACAGGGAGAAGCCAATGGCCGCCGGCCATGACCGCAGCTATACATAGAAAATGGGGAAAAACAATAACAAGAAGAAGAAGAAGAACAACAACAACAACATAATAATAAACATAATAATAAACATAATAATCATAATCATAATAATAATCATAATCATCATCATCATCATCATCATCATCATCATCATCATCATCATCATCATCATAATAATAATAATAATTATGATGATGATGATGATAGTAATAACAACAACAATAATAATAATAATAATAGTAGTAGTAGTAGTAGTAGTAGTAGTAGTAGTAATAATAATAATAATAATAATAATAATAATAAAAAAATTTTTGCATGTATTCTAATTGCATGTATTTTTGCATGTATTTTAATTATAATAATAATTATAGAAGAAGGGAAAAAAGAAAAAATTAAGAAGAAAAAAAAGAAGAAAAAATAAATAATAAATAAAATAATAATAATAATAATAATAATAATAATAATAATAATAATAATAATAATAATAATAATAATAATAATAATAATAATAATAATAATAATAATAATAATAATAATAATAATAATAATAATAATAATAATAATAATAATAATAATAATAATAATAATAATAATAATAATAATAATAATAATAATAATAATAATAATAATAATAATAATAATAATAATGGCTATTATAGTGACAATAATATTAACACACCCACGTGCACCCAAACACAATCACATGATGGCTTAGCACCCTCAAAATTTGCATACACACACACACACACACACACACTGATAGTTGCAGCAGAATAATATTACTATAGGCTGGAATGAGGGGAGGGGGTGTTTGATCAGTGCTCCATGAAGAACTGACCTACTTCAACCTGCCTCAACCCAGTGTGGTGTTGGTCCAGTGTAGGCCCCACAGAGCTATTGTGAACCTCCTTCAACCTGCCTCAACCCAGTGTGGTGTTGGTCCAGTGTAGGCCCCACAGAGCTATTGTGAACCTCCTTCAACCTGCCTCAACCCATGTGATGTTGGTCCAGTGTGTGTTCCCACAGAGCTATTGTCAACCTCCTTCAACCTGCCTGAACCCAGAGTGATGTTGGTCCAGTGTGTGTTCCCACAGAGCTATTGTGAACCTCCTTCAACCTGCCTGAACCCAGTGTGATGTTGGTCCAGTGTGTGTTCCCACAGAGCTATTGTGAACCTCCTTCAACCTGCCTGAACCCAGTGTGATGTTGGTCCAGTGTGCGTTCCCACAGGGCCCATTTCAACCCGCCTGCATGCTTAATGGCCATTGGCTACTTACTCCACAGTAAACATTAAGAACGGCATGGCTAAGAGCAGGGTAGGAAAAGAAGAAGGTGGAACAGCTCATCACAATGCACCCCACTCCAATGATGTAGTTCAGGTTCGGACTACTGAGTCGTATCAACCTGAAGTAGAAAAGGGGTTAACAAAAGGAAAATAATGACCTCAGGGTTATAATATATCTTCTAAGACCCGCTAAGCTCTCTGCCACTTAAGTGTTAACACGTAATCATTTTTAACGTGTTCATAGAAACCGTTAGTTTCATGATCAAGCCTGAACCGGTATTTCCTTCAATTTAGAGCGACTGCTTCATCTAACCTGCTGGATTGAGAGGGTTAAATGACTCAAGCTGTTGTGCAAGCTACTACATTCCATAAAGACAGTGGCCAGATGTTCTTGCGGGGACATCAAGGACACAAGGAAAGAAAAATGATTGGACAAATGCATGCTCTGCTTCACACCTGTTTACTCAACATACACGTGTTTACTCTTCTTCACACCTGCTTAGTCTATTTGACACACATTTACTGTGCTTGATGCCTGTTTAGTCAGATGCTTGTCAATAACTCCTTTTAATTAAGCAAGTGTCATGTTTTACTAAGCACCTACTTTTTGTTAAACACCTACTTGACTGTTGGTTCTAGCCTCCACTTGTACCATGGGCATGGCTGTGTCTCCTCCTGCTAGGGAGTCAGAGTTTCTTCAACCAATGGAGACCAGACAAGTTAGTGGATGTGATGTCCAGAGCCTACACTGTCCTGGATGTGCTCTGCAAAGTTCAACCTTTCGCTAGCCCTTCTGTCTATCCCGTACATACACTAATTGATCTAATTATGTTTGCACATGGGCACTGCTTGTTAAGCAGCTGCTCTGTATTAAGCGGCCATTTTCTGGATGACTGAATTATGCTTAACAACAGCATTTAAGTAACTACAGTATATAACACATGTACTGCATGCATGTAACATGTACTGTATATATATGTTCCATCCAATCTATGAATCTGCCCAATCTATAGATTGTGCAGCACATTCTATGAATTCATAGATTGGATGCCAATCTATAGATTGGGGCATCCAATCTATAGATTGTGCTGCACAATCTATGAATGCCCATCTATTGCCTGCCAATCAATACACTTCAAACATGGTAGCATATTAACAAGAGAAAGTGATGATTGCAACTGAGAGTGTAATGATGTAGAAAAAAGTGATACTGAGTCCACATGGACTTGGCAGATAAAGAACTTGACATGGCAAGTGTAGCTAGAGCAAAAAAAAAAAAAAAGACACTATATTTTGATGAATATTGCTCTGTCAAAAAAGATATAATGCACAGTTTGTAATACCCACGAACACTCGCACAACTGCTATAGTCCCCAAATGTAGAGAAACTTGCCTCACACTTCTCCTTTCGTGGGAGTAGCGCAGGGTTTGTAAATTCCCGTCGACTATCCCATATTGTGTGGGTGGGTTTGGATATTTGGCTTGCATACTCGCTCAGTATAACTAGTCGATAATAAGTACTGGTCGATATGTTCCATCCAATCTATGAACCTGTTGCAAAGGGTGTTAATATATGTTTGAAGTGTATTGATTGGCAGGCAATAGATGGGCATTCATAGATTGTGCAGATTCATAGATAGGATGGAACATATATATATATAACACATGTACTGCATGCATGTAACACATGTACTGCATGCATATAACACATGTACTGCATGCATATAACACATGTACTGCATGCATATAACACATGTACTGCATGCATATAACACATGTACTGCATGTATATAACACATGTGTTATATACATATGGAAGTCTGCCTCTGTGTAAACATGGCCACACTGGGGCCTACATTGGACTCCACGCCATCACCGCTACAACAAGACGGCACTTGGCATTTGTGGGATGTTTTGTTTTGTCCAGGGATATACCCGCTCGTATGTCTCTCACATTACAGACAAACAACGCAGGTTCTGGGATGGCTATGCCTACTTTGAGGTTAGGATTGTTTACCCACACCCCTCCATCAAACAGATAACGATGTCCTTCTTCCTTTCACTTACAAAAACAGCCGATTCAGGAAGTGGAACGCAACCTCCTTTACGCCAGCTTCCATGTGCCCCCCCCCCCCCCCAATTCCAGCTAGCAGCTGATGAGGTTTGTGTTGTAGTGACCGAGTGCAGGGAGGGTGCCACCGCAGGACCTACCAGGCAGAGTTGAAGGTCTGTGCTGGTAACACTCTTTGTTACTTTTTCACAGAAGAGTATAAGCTCTTGCTAAACCTACTGACATTCACTTCTTTGCAGAGAAAAATATGCTGAATCAGCTGCTGCTAACATGCTCGAACTGCTATGCCACACCCACTAAGCAAGATTGAGTCAGAACCAAGAAGCAGACAGAAAGTCGTTGGGAAATTTGGAGACCCTTGGTACTCAAGTTGTTACGAGTGGACCTGCCGTACGAAAGTTACGTATGGGAACGAACAAAGATGAAATAAGAACAACTGCGAAGAGAAAATAGACTTCTTTTTTTAATGTTTATTTTAGGCCCGGCTCTATACCTTAGCAAAGATCATGTGATCAAAAGCCAAAAATTAAAGATGACCCTCCAAGGAGTCAAGAAGCCGACAAAGTGAGTTTTAACTGAGAAGCCATCGCAATAAAGAAAGTGGTAGTGGCATTTTCTAATGTGTATCTTCATCTATGATCAGAGATACACTCCATTGCTTCACCTGCCCCACACTAGCATGGGCCTGGCAGGAGTAATGCAAAAACAACCAACCAAACCCTGTATGATATTCGATAGAACTGAACACTGCAAGTAGATACCATTTCAAAAGAGCAACTAGATAACGGTCTTCTCTAGCAGTACTGACTTCCTGTTCCTGAAGATAAAGTTGAAGATGAGGCAGACGACAGCAGTGAGGATATTCGCACATGCAAATATGTAGGTGACAATGACCAGCCAGGTGGCGGGATACACCTCCACTTGATAAGGTGAGCCGTCAGATGGAACGTCATTTCCAGGCCAGAGAGGCTCTATCTCATCCAGTTGTGTGCTGCCATTGTCAAAGTGGACGACAGCCACTAGCTTTCGATTCATGGAGCCTAACAAGGCGAGTGGTGGAGAGGAGAAGGGGTGGGGGGGAGGAGATGAGGGAGGAGGGGGGAGAGAGAATGGAGACTATGAATGGTCACCATATTAGATACTGTATGAGGAGGAGTTGCTGACAGATAGGGGCAAGAGAAACAGCTGCATATGACTACGCCAGTCATTAGGAGGGAGGAGCCAAAGAATGAGGGACATACCAAATACAGAAACAGGTTAGTTCAACAAAAACAGGACCCATGGTGCACTGTGTGCGTGCATGCGCATATGTTGTGAATGTGTGTGTGCATGCATGTGCATGTGTTGTGCATGTGTGCGTGCATGCTTGATCCATCCAGGGTCATATCGATTTCAGCTGTTCTTAAAAAAAAAAAATCGTAAAAAAAACAATTTTTTAACAACAAACAAACAGCAACAAACAAAAACAAACAGCAACAACAACAAACAACAACAAACAGCAACAAACAAACAACAACAACAAACAAACCAACAAACAAACAACAAACACCAACAAACAACAACAACAAACAAACAAACAAACAAACAAACAAGGTCACACTAAAATATGTGCTTCGGAAAACTAGTATTGGACTCCATGAGGTTGAAATCAAAGAATCCCAAGGACTTACACGGCTCATGTTGTCCTCACAAATCCACCACATAACAACAGTTTATATGTGTGTGTGTGTATGTATGTATGTATGCGAGTATGTATGTATGTGTGGTGTATGCACCTTGTTGGTTCTGGAAGATGCCCACTTTATCAGTCACTCTGGAACCATTTACAAACTTCACAGCTCCCTAATGAATTAGAGGAGTATTAAATCATTAATAAAGTGCATACATGTAATAATATTATAATCATATATATATAGTAATAACAACAAATAACTAATGACATTTCCCTGTCATTGGGTTCTTTTTGTTTAGTTTTGTTTGTGTTATTATTGTCAAATTATTATTTTATTATCATAAAGGATAATGCTTGTGTTGCTTTGTACATTGGTTCACAACTGATTTAGTGGATATGAATATTCATGAGGAAATGTAATTCCCTCATTTTATTACAGGTTCAAGGTGCAGAGACACAGTTTGGGGTCATTGAAGAACAACATAAGGACTCTCTAACTGTCCAGGCCCAAGCCCTAGCCCTAGCCCAAGCCCTAGCCCAAGCCCAAGCCCTAGCCCAAGCCCAAGTCCTAGCCCTAACTGATCTTTTGTTATTGTTGTTTTAGGTAAAACTAGATTGAAGAGGCCCTCGGGGCTCTCTTTTTGGTCCTGGTCAATTGATAATATTTAAAAAATGAGCGGGGAATGGGCGGGAAATAATAAAATTTAAACAACTGTGTCAGGTCACTACAATGGCAACCGCTGAGACCAAATCCGAGGCCATCATTGCCTCTGGAGGTCGAGTTCCCCCTGGTCCCCAAGTCTCAGGCCTTGATGATGTTGCAGCGGAGTTGCCCCTGGTCCCCAAGTCTCAGGCCTTGATGATGTTGCAGCGGAACCAGAGAAAAAAAGAGACAGAAGGCATTTCTTTTATTATTACAAGATGTTTGGCATTGTTGGGTGGAGAGATGAAGTCGGGTTCTTTGTGTCAGGTCTGGGCCACATCATATAACACTTGCTGAACCTCCTGTGGTTCCTATCTATTGGCTCAAGTGCAGCGTACTATTATAACCACGAAAGTACAATCTGGATTATATTTAAGGGTTCCATTTAAGTGCTTCTGTCAGGGAACCCCCTGACAATGCTGAATACCTCATCTAGGCTGAACTCTGAGTGCAAGACTAAACTGGCATCACCTCAGGAATGTAATTGTAATGTGTTATGATTGTGACTATATTTAGCGAGGACTTATATCATGGCTGCTGGCACCTCGCACGTGATCCATGCTCGGTTCGGTCATGCTGTACAAGTCTTGAATGTAAGCTATAATAGAACTTTATATAACGCTTCTCATAGCTCTAGACGGCGAGTGTTGTGGACCTGTACCCTGCCCTAGCTCGAACCAGAGTTAGGTCCATAACAGTTGGTGGCAGCGGTCTCAGATGAACTCAACCTGAGAAGGCGAACAGCCAGTCGCTCAAACAGTACTAACGGAAATGTCTTACGCAGCAGGAAGACGGACAAAGACATCAGCGAAGTCGGCAGAATTCGACAGACGGAAGGTCGAGTTCGAAGACACAATAACTGACGGTGTGCCTTACTCCCAAGAAAACGCGGAGGAGGTGGAAAATATGGAAGAGAAAGAATACCACAGATCACAGGAACATCAGGATATGAACGAGGAAAAAGACTCAATACTGGTTGGAGGACCAGAACAAGATCAGAAGCAACCAGTGTCAGAGATAACTCAGCTCCTAGCATATATGCTAAAACAGAATGAGATAGAAAGCAGAAGAAGGGAGCATGCAGAAGAGGAAAGAAGGAAAGAAGACCAGCGGAGATGGGCAGAGATGTTGAGCAGCATGACTAGAGCATCAACAGAACCTAGACTGTCACCAAGTCTCATGAGAGTTCTACACTGAGAGTCCCTCAACTCCCACCCATGAAGGAGGATGACCAGGATATTGCATCATTCCTGGCCAAGTTCCAACGCCACATGGAAACATTTGAGGTACCTCGGGGACTGTGGACTGGACATCTCTCTATGTCCCTCAACAGAGATGCGCTGGAGGCCGTGGATCTGATGACACCAGCATTGAGGAAGGATTATGCCCAGATGAAGGAGGAACTATTGGCACACTTCCTTGTCACTCCAGTCACTTAGAGGAGGCATTTAAGAAGTCAAGAACCGACTCTTGGGTGATGCACCTCTGAAGAACACAGAGGCTAGTAGTATCCCAGTGGACGGCAGATTGCGAGACTCTACAGCAGCTCAGAGACAAGTTCATAGGAGAGAGACTGCTGCAGGAGATGCCTCATTGGCTATCAACGTGGGTGAGAGACAGAAACTCCAAGACGGCACAAGAGATTGGGCAGCTCACAGACACCCACTTGTACAATCAGAGAAGCCATGCTGGACCACAGAAGGACACTTGGATACTCAGACAAAGGCCAGGGGAAGACCCAAGGAAGGTGGCAGGGGAAACGAGAAGGGCTGAACCCCAGCAGTCCACGCCAGGAGGAAATTCAGGCTCAGCCGCATCAATTAGCAGACAAGACCAAAGGAGAGAATAAGCCTCATTGGACTGACCGCAGGGACAGACCTAAGTATGACCCAGTAAGAGGACCCAGGTGTTTCTCTTGTGATGAGTTTGGGCACATTGCCTCTGTTTGTCCCAAGAGAGCACAAGCAAACATGGCACAGACCGGCCCCCTTGCAGCCGTTCTCCCAGGAATGATCGAAGGACAGCAGGTGCAGAGGATGCTTGTGGATACAGGGGCGTCCAGGACCATTGTCAGGAGATGTTGGGTACCCCCAGAGCTGATCAGAGCTGATAAGTTATGTGTTTTTTCCTATTCCAGGCAAGAAGAGGCACTACCACTGGCAGACCTCAGGATCTCCGTCGGAGGCAGAGACATGGTCTTGGAGGTCCTGGTGAAGGCAGGTCTACCATATGATGCTCTACTAGGCCAAGACATACCCTTCTTATGGAACTTGAGCCACCATCTGGAACAGAAGGACTTCGTAGGAGCAGTCCAGACACGAGAGCAGAAGCGTCAAGAACAAAGACGGAGAGAGGAGGAAGGTGCAGCTGACAAACACAGTCAAGCAGATGTGACCTCTATGCAGTTGAGCCAACCAGCCGAGATGGAGTGGCTGCAGGAGACTCTACAAGGCTATGGAGAGGAGGATTTCCAGAAGGTTACTCCACGTCCTAGGCTTACCAGGGAGCAGAAAAGACGCCAAAGTAAGCCGTTTTCAACCTTAACCTATGTCAATCATCCCCTAGACGGTGGCAAGGAAAAGCTGAAGAAGGCACAGCAAGGTGACCAGACCCTAGCTGAAGTGCGGCCTCAGGCAGACCAGGAGAATCGGAAGTTCTACTCCAAGCAAGGATTGCTGTACAGGAGAGTGGAGGGAAAGGTTGACATGGATGGAGAAGACCAACTCATTCTGCCAAAGGAATACAGGGAGCTAGCCCTCAAGACTGCACACGTTATACCAATGGCAGGCCATCTAGGCCGCAAGAAGACCACTCAAAGAATACTGAAGAGATTCTTTTGGCCCGGAGTCCACCAGGATGTGGCTGATCTGTGTAGAGGATGTCCAACATGCCAAAAGACAGCCAACCACAAGAAGAGCAGAGCCCCACTTGTACCGATGCCTGTCATCGATCAACCCTTCCATCGTGTGGCGATCGACCTGGTGGGCCCTCTCCCTAGGACCAAGGCCAGACACCAGTACATTTTAACTGTAATGGATTATAGTACCAGATATCCAGAGGCGATGCCTCTGATGAAGACAGACAGTCGCACGATAGCGGAGGCGCTACTCACCGTGTTTTCCCACTATGGACTGCCCCGAGAGCTACTATCAGACTGTGGGGCCAACCTAAACAGCGCCATAATGAAGGAACTCTACAACCTCCTGGGAATTCAACCTCCAAACACCAGCCCATACCATCCCCAGACCGATGGGATGCTGGAACGTTTTCATAGCACCCTGAAGCCAATGTTAAAGAAGATCATGCACAAGTTCGATGCTCAGTGGGATCGTGCCCTACCATACATTTTGTTTGCATATCGGGAGGTACCAAGTGAGTCCACTGGGTTTGCACCCTTTGAGTTACTGTTTGGGCGGTGTGTCAGGGGACCCCTTGATGTATTAAGAGAGAGTTGGGAGGGAATGCATACTTCCAGCGAGAGTGTACTAACTAACCTACATCCACAAGATACAGGAACGACTGCAGTAGGTGCACGAGATGGCTGGAGAGCAGGAGAGACTGTCCAAAGCAGAAATGAAGCGCTGGTATGACCGGACAGCCAGAACTAGGACTTTCTGCCAAGGAGACCAGGTGTTGGTACTCATGCCAGCTGAGACCCAGAAGTTGCTAGCGGAATGGCAGCCTCCATTAAAATAATTTTTTCATTTATTATTTTTACCCATTATCCTATAACATTTCATTTCTTAAGGACTGCATAACCCAATATCAAAAATCATTAATTGGTAACCTTGGGCTATGAATAATGATTCTCACATTATTTTTTACTCATGTTCGCATTATCACTTCAGACAGGGACCATATTCAGTTGAGGAGAAGATCTCCGACGTCACCTACCGTGTCAGGATGCCCGACAGAAGGAAGCAGAGTCGAGTCTTCCATGTGAATGCCATAGCAGAGTGGAGTGGCAGCATGCCTGATGATTGAAGCAGAAGGCCCTGCAGATGCTCCCTCTGAGTTGACAGTTGATAGTTGGGAGAGAGAGACCGAGTTGAAGAGACCGAAGATTGATGACAGCTTGACAGAGTCACAACGAGAAGACCTCCTGAAGTGGGAGCACAAGTTTAGGGAAACCTTCCGACCGCAGGCGGGAAGAACAACCCTTACCCACATATCCATCCACACAGGAGATTCCCCACCGGTCTACTCTCCTCCGTACAGGCTCAGTAGGCATAGACACTCAGAAGTTCAGAGTCAGATCCATGATCCAGGGATCATTAGACCATCGACCAGCCCATGGGCTTCGCCTATCGTATTGGTTCCGAAAAAGGACGGTACGACCCGTATACCATGCCTAGGGTGGACGATCTGCTAGATGGTCTTGGACGGGCACAGTATATTTCGGCCCTTGATCTACGGAAAGGTTACGGGCAGATCCCAGTCGAGGAGGGATCTCAAGAGAAGACAGCCTTCGTGACCCCGCTAGGGAAATATGAATTTACAGTGATGCCCTTCGGTCTTGTGGGCGCACCGGCTGTGTTCCAACGTCTCATGAATACGTTGCTGGCAGATGTCATGGAATATGCTGCAGCATAGATGGACGATGTTACCATTTTCAGCCTCACCTGGGAGGACCATGTCGAACACCTGCATCAGGTGATGACCCGGTTGCAGAGAGCTGGACTGACAGTCAACCTTGGCAAGTGTCAGTTAGGAACAAGAGAGTGTGAGTTCCTTGGTCACAGGGTCGGCAGAGGAAGAGTGTGACCAATCCCGAGCAAGGTGAGAGCTGTTAGGGAGTTCTCCAAACCAGTAAAGAAGAAGGATATTCGTTCATTCTTAGGTCTTGCGAACTATTATCGGAGGTTTGTACAGGGATTTTCAGAATTTGCAGCCCCACTGCATGAGATGACGAAAAATGAATCACCCAACTGAGTAGTCTGGACGCCAGATCGAGAGACGGCATTCAGAGATCTGAAGGCAGCATTGTCATCTGATGCCGTACTCATTAGCCTAGATTATGACAAAATCTTCATGCTCCAGACAGACGCTTCTGGCACAGGCCTCGGTGTGGTGCTTAGCCAGAAGAATGAGGAAGGTGAGGACCAACCTATTGCCTTCCACTCAAGGAAACTACTACCGAGAGAGAGACATTACTCGGCAGTACAGTAGAGCTCGAATGCCTTGCAGTCGTTGAAGGTGTGAAACACTTCAGGGTGTATCTTAGTGGAGCGCCATTTGAAATATACACGGATCACAAGGCTCTCGCCTATCTCCAAAAGTTTCGAGATGTGAACAGCAGGCTAACACGCTGGTCTCTCGCACTTCAACCATACAGTTTCGAGATTATTCATAGGCCAGGGATAAACAATGCCAATGCTGATGGCCTCAGCAGACAGAGCTGGCCGCCTGACAAGGAGCCCACTCCAGAAGAAGTAGGGGGGAGTGTCAGGGAACCCCCTGACAATGCTGAATACCTCATCTAGGCTGAACTCTGAGTGCAAGACTAAACTGGCATCACCTCAGGAATGTAATTGTAATGTGTTATGATTGTGACTATATTTAGCGAGGACTTATATTACACATGGCTGCTGGCACCTCGCACGTGATTCATGCTGGGTTCGGTCATGCTTTATGCTCTGTACAAGTCTTGAATGTAAGAACTTTATATAACGCTTCTCACCATAGTTCTAGACGGCGAGTGTTGTGGTCCTGTACCCTGTCCTAGCTCCAACCTGAGTTAGGTCCATAACAGCTTCATTACAGAATTTCATAAAAACTCCCTTTAAAAGTTCCACTTAAGTGCTACATTATGGGTTCCATCTAAGGGTTCCATCTAAGGGTTCCATTAAAGTTCCATAATTAAGGCTTCCATTCAATGCCTTCATTGAAGGCCATGGATACGCGACAAAAAAAATTGAAAGGTCATCACATAGCTCTGGAATGCTGGGCGGAGGGGGGGAGGGAACATGATCCAATTCTTCATTTTACAAAATGTGTGTGCCTGCGGCTAGAGGAAGCCTCTACAAAACGAGTGTATATTCATTAGGCGCTAAACCACGACTAATTAGGCAAGTGTGGGTGCCGAAGGTAAAAAAATCAACAGAATTCCCCCCTCCCTCCCCTGCACTGAACGCTTGCCTAATTCCTTACGTTTTAGCGCCTAAACAAACACAAAGTGTTGTAGAGGAGGGAGGGGCTTCCTCGAGTCACAGATAACAGGCTAGCACTTTCAATTCAGGAAGCACAACTACCAACTGTTCAGGCACTCAGATTTTGAGGACTCCCACTTTGGCTGCACGTAACTTTAGCATATTTATAACTATGCAGCTTTTTTTTAATATCAAAATAGAGCACACAGAGAGATCTATCATTTGAGCTATATATCAAGCTCATACAGTGAAGTGTGCAGAATCTATGGAGCTCCAATGTCCTAACCACAAGCATGTTTTCCAGACTTTACCTGCCTTGATCTCCCTTTTAATGGACCCGTTTATTTGTCTTTATTGTTGGTATATGCTTTGGTGAAGGCACCGTCCTATTATTTTAGGCATCAGCCCACCAGACAATGGCCAGTATGCGCTATAGTCCGTGCTTCTGGTTATAGAGATGGAGATTCCCCTGCACAATCTCTGAGCATTATAAAAGAAGACTATAGACATGCTCTGCATAAAGCAAGTCTACATGCTGGAAATGTTTATGAATAGTTAGAGGAGACGTTTGACTGACTGCAAAATCCATCATGGAAGTTCATGGCTAATTTAGAGATGTTGATGTCCTCTACCTGATGGGGCTGGTAGGTTGGTGAAGTGTAGTTCAGTGGTAATGATAAATACTCATGGCCAAACATTAAGATAACTTAACATTAGTGGGGGGGGGGTGGGGGTGGGGGAGAGAACATGAGATTCGTCAGTCGTATGTAAATCAAGCAGTAAGAAATACAACAGCAATAATTAATAAATGGCAAAAAAGGGAAAAACCCACACACTTCCTTACCTTACACACACTCACACACTTCCTTACCTTACCCCCACACACTTTACCCTACACCCACACACTTCCTTACCCTACACCCACACACTTTACCCTACACCCACACACTTCCTTACCCTACACCCACACACTTTACCCTACACCCACACACTTCCTTACCTTACACCCACACACTTCCTTACCCTACACCCACACACTTCCTTACCCCACACCCACACACTTCCTTATCCCACACCCCTACCTTACACCCACACACTTCCTTACCCACACCCACACAATTCCTTACCTTACACCCACACACTTCCTTACCCTACACCCACCCACTTCCTTACCCTACACCCACACACTTCCTTACCCTACACCCACACACTTCCTTACCTTACACCCACACACTTCCTTACCCCCCCACACACTTCCTTACCCTACACCAACACACTTTACCCTACACCCACACACTTCCTTACCCCACACCCACACACTTCCTTATCCCACACCCCTACCTTACACCCACACACTTCCTTACCCACACCCACACAATTCCTTACCTTACACCCACACACTTCCTTACCCTACACCCACACACTTCCTTACCCTACACCCACACACTTCCTTACCCTACACCCACACACTTCCTTACCCTACACCCACACACTTCCTTACCATACACCCACACACTTCCTTACCCCACACCCACACACTTCCTTACACTACACCCACACACTTCCTTACCCCACACCCACACACTTCCTTATCCCACACCCATACCTTACACCCACACACTTCCTTACCCACACCCACACAATTCCTTACCTTACACCCACACACTTCCTTACTTTACATCCACACACTTCCTTACCCCACACACTTCCTGACCCTACACCCACACAATTTACCCTACACCCACACACTTTATCCCACACCCACACACTTCCTTACCCCACACACTTCCTGACCCTACACCCACACAATTTACCCTACACCCACACACTTTATCCCACACCCACACACTTCCTTACCCTACACCCACACACTTCCATAACCCACACCCACACACTTCCTTACCCCACACCCACTGACTTCCTTGCCTCACACCCACTCACTTCCTTCCATACCCACACACCTCATTGCCCCACACCCACACACCTCATTGACCTGCCCTCACACACTTCTTAGACCCACACCCACACGATTCCTCGTCCACAAATGTTGCAGATATAATAATTTCAAGGTAGTTCTGCAGAGCCATGGACAAACCAGAACCATGGTTCAAAGCTGTTGCTCACCAAATCCTCCAGCCAATACCCCTGGCCAGCATTAGGTGGGCAACAAGTTTGAACTGTGGACTCCACAATGAACTCCAAGGATGTGCACACGACTGTACTTAAAACGCTGACTTACCGATATTCCCATGAAGGTTAAATTGTCCAGAGCATCCCGTATCATCGTTCCGAGCTCCCTGTTCTCCTGGCTGGTGTTGAGAGGGTTAAACTGGTAGACAGAAGGCCCCAGGCCATTGAGTGCCAGAACTAGTGCCCAGAGAGCATCATAGGCAAAGAAGGCAGGCCCAGCATCGTTCCTGTCCTGGAGTTGATGCGGGTAATTGGACTCGTTCCATTCCTGGAGTCGATGCAGGTAGTCAGACTCGAAAGAACGTGTTGTCTGTACGTGTGACAATATTAGCAGTCCACCTAATTTAATTAAGAGTTGGTCCCACCCATTTCATTATAGTGACTTTCTTATAATGACCTTACCAAAACACTGATGCTCATGCCTATAGATATCTAGATATTAGGAACAGGTTGAATGAAACTGTTTGTAATTCTTACAGCCTAAACCCCCCCCCCCCTCCCCCTCCTCTACCCTACGTCTCCCCCTCCTCTACCCTACCCACCCCTTCGTCTCCCCCTACCCGCCCCCTTCCTCTTCCCCTTCCTCTCCTCTACCCACCATTAGTGTTTACTTACTACTCCATAAGTGGTGGGCATGCCTCTTCCTTTTCCAGATGGGATGGGATAATGACTGATCCCAAGGACTCTCTGCTGATTCAAGAACTCCAGCAGATCATCATCAGAACAGCTGGTGTTCCCTCCAACCCCATCTGTGCCAGCCTTCCACCATCTGTCCTGGTACCAACCCTGAGTGAGCCACACATACCTGCGCTGCCTCCAGTCCAGTCTCTGCAATGCCTGCAAGTATCATTACACTAAATACTGGAAGTTATGTGCAACAATGAGATAGCTGGCTGATCCAGCCATGGCTGCAGTTATACGCAACAAGGAGACAGAGCATACAGGCCAGCTGATCCATGGAGGCCTTCCAGATGTTGAGCCATCCTAAATAAAGCTTGAAGGAGGCCTTCCAGATGCTTTGAGCAGAGGACTCTGACATAACCAAATCAACTAGCAGTCTAGTCATGTGCTGGAACTTGTAATATATCAATTTGAATTGCTACATCAAAACTGATATATTTTAGCTAAAACATTCAGCAGCAGTGAGAAGTAACAACAAGCTACTGAGAGCTGCTCTACTGCAGCATAAAGTTTATATAAGCTGTAGTGCACCCTCTAGTAAGATAACTTGCCAGGCCCACTTCCTAGGCAATAATGATATGATACTACATGAAGTATGAGGCAACCATGAGAGCTTCAAATCTGCTGCCATTTTCTCGATCTTTCTCTTCACCATGCCGACCTAATATCTCTACATGAAGTATGAGGCAACCATGAGAGCTTCAAATCTGCTGCCATTTTCTCGATCTTTCTCTTCACCATGCCGACCATACCCAGTTTATAAAAGCCTGCTTTATTTAAAGCAGGTAGGTCAATTTTTTTTTTTAACCATGAATGTGTATGGTGACCCCATGTAGCTGTAGCAATAGTAGGTTCTCCATCAATGCCCCACTGGTGGCTTCACTCCCTGCTCTTACCTCGCAGAGGACAGCCCTAGTGGTGCCAGGGTCCATGTTGAGGACGATGATGCGCACATCTGGTGGCTACAGCGACATCACAGGAGAGGGGAAAACAAAGAACAAAACAACATCACACGAAACACACAGAGAATGGATACCATGGCAACAGCTTTTATAAAATCCAAAAAGGTAAAAGGATAAATGAGTAAAAATAGGTATTGCATACTGACTCTCAAATTTACACTTAGTTAATTAACTCATTAAAAGGGATGGAAAGCTATCTGCACTAATCATGAAGCATCAGGTCACATCCACTATGCATTGTGTTCATGTTACGTACAAAGAGTTTGGCTGTCGATGCTCCGGAGAGGTTCTTCGGCACCAAGTTGTTCTGTATGATTGTCACTCGCTTCTTTTCCAACTGCCTCGTCAAATGTCCCCGGAACTACAAACATTAACATTGGCAGGGTAAGAAGAGGGGCAAATCCTTGAACATAAATGTTGGTCGTTAAGCAGGGGCTCCTAGAGCCTCACTCAGCGAGATAATGGGCACTTAGTTAATACCCAGCAACTGCTTAACAAGCAATGCCCATACAGGCGCAACCAATCAATTTCGTACAGATATGGATCACTGTGTGTATGCACTGGGATAGATTGAAGGGATAGTGTACATTTGAACTGTTGCATAGCAGAGTCTGGAAAGTTTAGTATGTGGACATCCCATCAACAAATTGGTCTGGTCGCCAATAATGAAAGAAACACCGACTCTCAAGCAGGAGGAGACACAGTCAAAGCTTAACAAATAGAGGCTAGAGCCAACAGTTAAGTAGGTGCCTAACAAATAGAGGCTAGAGCCAACAGTTAAGTAGGTGCTTAACAAATAGAGGCTAGAGCCAACAGTGAAGTAGGTGCTTAGCAAATAGAGGCTAGAACCAACAGTGAAGTAGGTGCTTAACAAATAGAGGCTAGAGCCAACAGTGAAGTAGGTGCTTAACAAATAGAGGCTAGAGCCAACAGTGAAGTAGGTGCTTAACAAATAGAGGCTAGAGCCAACAGTGAAGTAGGTGCTTAACAAATAGAGGCTAGAGCCAACAGTGAAGTAGGTGCTTAACAAATAGAGGCTAGAGCCAACAGTGAAGTATGTGCTTAACAAATAGAGGCTAGAGCCAACAGTGAAGTAGGACTAAGGTGCTTAACAAATAGAGGCTAGAACCAACAGTAAAGTGGGTGCTTAACAAATAGAGGCTAGAACCAACAGTGAAGTAGGTGCTTAACAAATAGAGGCTAAAACCAACAGTATAGTAGGTGCTTAACAAATAGAGGCTGGAACCAACAGTGAAGTAGATGCTTAACAAATAGAGGCTAGAACCAACAGTAAAGTAGGTGCTTAACAAATAGAGGCTGGAACCAACAGTGAAGTAGATGCTTAACAAATAGAGGCTAGAACCAACAGTAAAGTAGGTGCTTAACAAATAGAGGCTGGAACCAACAGTGAAGTAGATGCTTAACTAATAGAGGCTAGAGGCAACAGTAAAGTGGCTGGTTAACAACCAATTGCCAATTGGTGTCAATAGCCATTTTAGTGAAGATTGATCCACTAAAAATAGCTAGTTGGTTTTAAACGTGTTTATATGACAGTATTGCACTTCTAGAAAAGAGGATGCTGCTTATAAGACATTACTAGCATGTCAAGTCCTACAACTCTATCTAAGCAAGCTAGCTACACATTTGAAAAGTATTTGCATACAAAATTATAGTTTTCATTATCTGGTAGCCAAGACACTGCTTTGCCTCAGGGTGGTGATAGTCGAAACTCTTCAAACTCAAGTCCAAGTTTCAGGCATTTTTTCTCTCTGTTGTACTGAATGAGGCAGTCACTTGAAAATAACTCCGCTCCTCACATTATAGTAGCATTTTTTTAATGACATTGTTAATCGGTTAAGACATTAAGTGCTCACATTGCACAATGGTAGTACCAGAGTTGACCAGTGTGAGCTTATACGAGAGCATGTGCTTATAGCTTATGAACCAGTTATGAACCAGAAAAAGGGGAAATTTGGTGGGTTTGTCTACTTGTCTATTTGTCTACTGGTCCACCTGGCTATTTGTCTACTTGTCTACTTGTCTACTTGTCTATTTGTCTACTTGTCTATTTGTCTACTTGTCTACTTGTCTATTTGTCTACTTGTCTATTTGTCTACTTGTCTACTTGTCTACTTGTCTACTTGTCTACTTGTCTACCGTCTACTTGTCTACTTGTCTACTTGTCTACCGTCTACTTGTCTACTTGTCTATTTGTCTACTTGTCTATTTGTCTACTTGTCTATTTGTCTACTTGTCTACCGTCTACTTGTCTACTTGTCCACTTGTCTACTGGACTACTTGTCTACTTGTCCACTTGTCTACTTGTCTACCGTCTACTTGTCTATTTGTCTATTTGTCTACTTGTCTACTTGTCTATTTGTCTACTTGTCTATTTGTCTACTTGTCTATTTGTCTACTTGTCTATTTGTCTATTTGTCTACTTGTCTACTTGTCTACTTGTCTATTTGTCTATTTGTCTACTTGTCTACTTGTCTACTTGTCTATCTGTCTACTTGTCTATTTGTCTACTTGTCTATTTGTCTACTTGTCTATTTGTCTACTTGTCTACTTGTCTACTTGTCTATTTGTCTACTTGTCTATTTGTCTACTTGTCTACTTGTCTACTTGTCTACTTGTCCACTTGTCTACTTGTCTACTTGTCTACTTGTCTATTTGTCTACTTGTCTATTTGTCTACTTGTCTATTTGTCTACTTGTCTACTTGTCTATTTGTCTATTTGTCTACTTGTCTACTTGTCTACCGTCTACTTGTCTACTTGTCTACTTGTCTACTTGTCTACTTGTCTATTTGTCTACTTGTCTATTTGTCTACTTGTCTATTTGTCTACTTGTCTACCGTCTACTTGTCTACTTGTCCACTTGTCTACTGGACTACTTGTCTACTTGTCCACTTGTCTACTTGTCTACCGTCTACTTGTCTATTTGTCTATTTGTCTACTTGTCTACTTGTCTATTTGTCTACTTGTCTATTTGTCTACTTGTCTATTTGTCTACTTGTCTATTTGTCTATTTGTCTACTTGTCTACTTGTCTACTTGTCTATTTGTCTACTTGTCTACTTGTCTACTTGTCTATCTGTCTACTTGTCTATTTGTCTACTTGTCTATTTGTCTACTTGTCTATTTGTCTACTTGTCTACTTGTCTACTTGTCTATTTGTCTACTTGTCTATTTGTCTACTTGTCTACTTGTCTACTTGTCTACTTGTCCACTTGTCTACTTGTCTACTTGTCTACTTGTCTATTTGTCTACTTGTCTATTTGTCTACTTGTCTATTTGTCTACTTGTCTACTTGTCTATTTGTCTATTTGTCTACTTGTCTACTTGTCTACCGTCTACTTGTCTACTTGTCTACTTGTCTACTTGTCTACTTGTCTATTTGTCTACTTGTCTACTTGTCTATTTGTCTACTGGTCTATTTGTCAACTTGTCTACTTGTCTACTTGTCTACTTGTCTACTTGTCTACTTGTCTATTTGTCTACTTGTCTACTTGTCTACTTGTCCACTTGTCTACTGGACTATTTGTCTACTTGTCTATTTGTCTACTTGTCTACTTGTCTATTTGTCTATTTGTCTACTTGTCTACTTGTCTACCGTCTACTTGTCTACTTGTCTACTTGTCTATTTGTCTACTTGTCTACTTGTCTACTTGTCTACTTGTCTACCGTCTACTTGTCTACTTGTCTATTTGTCTATTTGTCTACTTGTCTACTTGTCTACCGTCTACTTGTCTATTTGTCTACTTGTCTATTTGTCTACTTGTCTACTTGTCTATTTGTCTATTTGTCTACTTGTCTATCTGTCTACTTGTCTACTTGTCTACTTGTCTACTTGTCTACTTGTCTATTTGTCTATTTGTCTACTTGTCTATTTGTCTACTTGTCTACTTGTCCACTTGTCTACTGGACTATTTGTCTACTGGACTATTTGTCTACTTGTCTATTTGTCTACTGGTCTATTTGTCTACTTGTCTACTTGTCTATTTGTCTACTTGTCTACTTGTCTACTTGTCTATTTGTCTACTTGTCTATTTGTCTATTTGTCTACTTGTCTACTTGTCTACTTGTCTACCGTCTACTTGTCTACTTGTCTACTTGTCTACTTGTCTACTTGTCTATTTGTCTACTTGTCTACTAGTCTACTTGTTAACTTTTTTAATTATTAATTATGAACAAGAGCTTCACAATCTTCTGTTACACTTCCCTCCCTCTGTTCGCCAGTTGCAGGCATTCAGGTTTTGAGGTCCCTCCACTTTAGGTCTAGTTACTTGCCTTATAGTTCAAAAGAGAGCACGCAGAGAGACCTAATATCAAGTCCATACCATGAAGTTTGCAGAATCTACTGAGCTCTAAAGTGGTAACCATAAGTTTTGGTGGGGAAATTAAAAAATGCAACTGCACCGGGTGGGTGATCATCCTGATCCCAATTGGTCATTATCAACTGATATGTCTGGCACTACTGCATTAGCTCCATAGCCAGGGAGATGAGAGAGCGATGGAGTCCAAGAAAACCAAGAAGCAAGGCCCACATAAGAAGTAGGTGGTTACGAAATTAAATTAACACAAAAAGATAAAAAAGGCAAAATTTGTTTGCATAATATGACCCACTTACCAAGTGATAAACAGCACCATGTGAGATAGCCTCCGTGGGCTTGCATTGTAGCCTCAGGCTCAGTTAAGAAGCCAAACCACTGCACTCAGGACAGCTGGACAGGGGGAGTGGCCACCGTTGCCAGTTGCTTAACCAAGCAACCTTCAGCTGCTCACCTTGCAAGGACGGCATAGCTTGGTGAGGACATGAGGTGTGAGTGTGTGTGTGTGAGTGTGACTCTCCTGGCTCTATATCCATCGTAACCACATTCCTTGTAGCCGTGGGAAGGGTCACATCGGCGAGACAAGGATGAGGTTGGGTAAAAGAACACAAGCTCTCATGCAAGAAAGGAGAGCTGAGGAAGTCTGCCATCACAGTGTGTGCATGGAGTCACCGTCATCACCCCATCTTGTGGAGGAGACCTCAGACCTAGCAGATGGAGGGAACTGCTTGCAAAGTGTTGTACCCAAGAACCAGAGCTTTAACTGTGATGCAGGGGTGCAGGTACCCGACTGCTGGGTTCCAACTCTAAGACTACGCAAGCAAACCACACCCATGAATGCAAACAATCATAGTACACACGTGAATTCTGTGGCATTCCTATTGCTCTTGAGACGGGCCACAGCAGAGCTTGCTGTGTGAGTGGAGGGCAACAGCTTTCTGTCGGTGCAGAGATGGAAGCTTTCGAAAACCCAGCGTGCTGGGTGGTACAATTGCCAAAGTCGGACAGAGGGAGGTCACTTTATCTATTTTTGAAGATGCGACTAAGCATACAAATGGTGTGTACGGTAGGTCCTATAAGGGGACTGCTGGATGTGAGTAAATGTTAATTTTATTACAGATTCAAGACACAGAGATACACTTTGGAGACATTGAAAGACAACGTCAAGACTCTCTGATCCATCAACATGTTTGTTTTGGGGCTATGTGGTGTGGGAAATCCCATGGATGCAACGAGGTTGCTGTGTAGATAGCTAATAGCCGGTACTTTGGTGCTTACAAGACAAACTCTGTCTATAAGAAGACTACGGGAGTGTGGCGAGAAAGATTTCTGCTTAGAAGGCATTGGCCAGTTGTAGAGATTAGCAGGAGCCTGTCGTGCCAGACTGCCATCGCTGGCAAGCACTGTGGCCTTATTCGCTGGTAGTTTCCTGTGCTGTAGCTATGGCTGATAAGAACCTGCAATCGTTACATAATAGGTCCAGTGCGGCCCAAGATCTGACGCAGAAAACCAGGATTCATCTATTCACCCAACCACGTCCATGTCCTGTTTCTATGGGCTAGCTTTCATTCGGAGGTCAGTACTGCCAATACCTTTCCCCCAAGACAATCCAGGAGACACTGGATACCAGAATTAGGACCAGGGGTAGGGCCAGGGGTAGGGCCAGGGGGTAGGGCCAGGGCTAGGGCCAGGGCTAGGGCTAGGGGTAGGGCCAGGGCTAGGGCCAGGGCTGGGGCCAGGGGTAGTCTAGGTCAAGGCTAGGTCCACTAGGGGCATGTTTGGAATATAGGCACATCTCGAGATAGACCTGATTACAGTGCTCCATGATCAACGATATATGTGCAGTAGGGGCACCCTCACTAGGACATCTTGTGATAGTTCCAGTGCGAGTCCTAGGAAAGGTTTTAGTGGCAATGCACATACCACTGGGCCAGTTAAGAGCTCTTGGAGTTCCAATCCATTGAATAATGGTGGGCATGACATGCTCTTTATGAAGCTGCCATAGTAGGCATGCTCCATCCACTGCTGCAGTGCTGCCACAGTAGGCATGCTCCATCCACCGCTGCAGTGCTGCCACAGTAGGCATGCTCCATCCACCGCTGCAGTGCTGCCACAGTAGGCATGCTCCATCCACTGCTGCAGTGCTGCCACAGTAGGCATGCTCCTTAGTGTTCTAGAAACTGTTAGGGAAAGTCTCCCACTCAATTCCAAGTGGGAATAGAGTGGAAGGTCCTGAACAGGGAAGTAAGTTTAAAAAAGTCCCAAGAACTAACAAGTTTACGACAAGAGATAAGACATGTTTATTTCTGTAATATCTTTACTGTTGACAACTGAGCTGACCTTCATGGACATCTTATGCTACGTCCATTTTTTTTATTGACTCGGGGCGTGATAATTCTGCTCTGAAAGAGTGCAAAGAGATGGCAGAGAGGGTGACAGCTTGCACAAGCCTCAGAGAGGGTGACAGCTTGCACAAGCCTCAGAGAGGGTGTGACAGCTTGCACAAGCCTCAGAGAGGGTGACAGCTTGCACAAGCCTCAGAGAGGGTGTGACAGCTTGCACAAGCCTCAGAGAGGGTGTGACAGCTTGCACAAGCCTCAGAGAGGGTGTGACAGCTTGCACAAGCCTCAGAGAGGGTGTGACAGCTTGCACAAGCCTCAGAGAGGGTGTGACAGCTTGCACAAGCCTCAGAGAGGGTGTGACAGCTTGCACAAGCCTCAGAGAGGGTGACAGCTTGCACAAGCCTCAGAGAGGGTGTGACAGCTTGCACAAGCCTCAGAGAGGGTGTGACAGCTTGCACAAGCCTCAGAGAGGGTGTGACAGCTTGCACAAGCCTCAGAGAGGGTGTGACAGCTTGCACAAGCCTCAGAGAGGGTGACAGCTTGCACAAGCCTCAGAGAGGGTGTGACAGCTTGCACAAGCCTCAGAGAGGGTGTGACAGCTTGCACAAGCCTCAGAGAGGGTGTGACAGCTTGCACAAGCCTCAGAGAGGGTGACAGCTTGCACAACCCTGTGGCTTGGGATCACTTTCGTCAAAGTCCTTTAGAAACAACTTCCTCTGGCAATGTCCTCTCCTCTTCAGACTACAGCTCCTCCGGCGAATGCAGAATTCTCAAGGTCTTATAGCAGATTGGCCAGCATGGCCTGTCCCTTGCAGGTCTACTCAACACAGACTATTTGACACTTGCGAAATATTCTCCTCACATTGCATCAGAAGGCCTATTACAAATGTAGTAGCTAGTGCAACCACGACTCGAAGCTTAGATTGGTCGCATGGACACCATGGAGAATTCATCTGTTGCCTTCTACTCAATATGAATGTGTACTGTATGCTAGCGAGCACTGGGTGAGGAGCTCCTGCTGGTTTGGTGAAGTACTCACATCCGGTATCCTTGGGCAACAAACTAAACCACAATGGTTGTATGCTCAACAAAGATTTCTACTTGTGCCCAATCTCAAATCCCTCAACTCTTCTACCATCAGATCGGAGCGTACCGTGTCTAGTAACGCTAAGCTTATTAGGTGAGGAGGTGACTTACTTTCAGACAGATCACGCCAAAAGTTCGACAAATATCTTATCTTGACTGCATGGTGGCAATTGCAGTTAGTGCTGTGACGCAGAACACTCCAGGGAAGCAGGCTTTGTACCTCACCTACCACTCCAGGGAGCAGGCTTCGTGCCTCACCTACCACTCCAGGGAAGAAGGCTTCATGCCTCACCTACCACTCCAGGGAAGAAGGCTTCGAACCTCACCTACCACTCCAGGGAAGAAGGCTTCATGCCTCACCTACCACTCCAGGGAAGAAGGCTTCATGCCTCATCTCCACTCCAGGGAAGAAGGCTTCATGCCTCACCTACCACTCCAGGGAAGAAGGCTTCATGCCTCATCTCCACTCCAGGGAAGAAGGCTTCATGCCTCATCTCCACTCCAGGGAAGAAGGCTTCATGCCTCACCTACCACTCCAGGGAGCAGGCTTCGTGCCTCACCTACCACTCCAGGGAGCAGGCTTCATGCCTCACCTACCACTCCAGGGAAGAAGGCTTCATGCCTCATCTCCACTCCAGGGAAGAAGGCTTCATGCCTCATCTCCACTCCAGGAAGCAGGCTTCGTGTCTCATCTACCACTCCAGGGAAGCAGGCTTCATGCCTCACCTACCACTCCAGGGAAGAAGGCTTCATGCCTCACCTACCACTCCAGGGAAGCAGGCTTCATGCCTCACCTACCACTCCAGGGAAGAAGGCTTTGAACCTCACCTACCACTCCAGGGAGCAGGCTTCATGCCTCACCTACCACTCCAGGGAAGCAGGCTTCGAACCTCACCTACCACTCCAGGGGATCAGGCTTCGTGCCTCACCTACCACTCCAGGGAAGCAGGCTTCGAACCTCACCTACCACTACAAATTCTCTCCAACTTTTTGGCCATTACAATAAAGATATAAAGACATGGTCTTCCTGCTTTTCAAACCGATGATAAAATAAGTTTCGATTGCTTTGCAGTGTATTTCATATACACTGAGATTATTAACCAATGCATTGTTTGGTTTTATATTTGACTAGCAGAGACATCCGCGCTCTGTTGCGGGCGTGTTTTGAAGCCAAATACATACATGCACACAGAGAGATGCAGCTATCTATTCAACTTTCCCTCGAACATGTTGAAGACGATGTAAATTTCGCCATTTCAGCAACTGTATTTTATTCTAATAGGGTAGGGCTAGAGGCAGTCTCACTAGCAAACAGCTTGTGTTATGTGAGCTCTAACGTAGCTAGCGTAGTTGGTTGGTAATGCTGCCATGTTCTGTTGAGTAGTTTGTGAGCTATCATCGGGAACACGAAAAATACACATGTAGGTATATTCCTAAACAAAATGGCCGACGATCGCAAGTGCCACGCTGTTGGGGCGATGGTGGCTTCCAGTGAGCTTGGGGTCCAATGTCACCTAACGCAACATAGCCACATGCATGCGCACATATGCATACTCGGGCATGACAATCCTTCCCTTACTTACATAGATAGATGGATAGGGATATTGTTTTGTAAATGTAGTATTTGGATGAGTGGAGGGGGGGGGGGGGGGACAATATTCACTAAGGGGGGAATACTATTCTCTAGTGAAGTGTCCTAGCTGCTGCCACCTGGCATAACCATTTTTGTTGCCATCAGCTCAGGAGGTTTGTTAGGAGTGGAACGAACACTGCCAGCTGTAGTGGTGTGTAAAACATTTGCTGGAATGCTTCAGTCTGCCCTTCTCTGTGCTGGCTCCCTGGGTCAGAGTCCAGCAGGGAGGCTCAACTCGTGATGAGATAAGTGATAGGTTGGCTAGAGAGAATCCAGCAACCTCAGGTCACCTTCCATGATAGGCTTATCCTCCTCTTGGCCGCTGTTGCCATCAGAGAGTTGTCTCTCCTCTTGCTGTGTTCTACGCATAGCAACTACAATATATAGGAATGACTTTCTCAATGTTCTTCTTGACATTGCAGCTTGATGCTGGAGCCTTCATCGTGAACATTGACTAAATCAAGTTGTCGATTTTCTAAAGCCCCTTAATAGCTTGGGATTGAACTCATGAATATGCTAATTTTCACCTGCCACCTGCCACCAATGTTTTTTTAATTATAAAATCTTAATTAACTAACAAGCTGGTCACTCCTTAGCTCTCCCTTTACCAAACCACTTCATTGCCAATGGACAAATTTCAACCATGCATTACATCTCACGATAAAACAGTACCGATAGAAATTCAGAAGTGTCCTGAGAGACCACTGCGACTCTGCTCCAATTATAGGCAGAGATAATGGCAGTCACGGCAGACGAGAGGTAGGTATCTGAAGGGATCATCCTGAAGAAATATTGAAATTTGTCCCTGTTGTCCAGCGAGATGGAAGAAGAGATGAACGACATCTATCAAATAAAAGCATAAAAATGAATTCATGCTCAGCCAGTTGAAATTTCCACAATCACGAGTTACAAGTTTTGTTAGTTAGCAATGCATTCCAGCACAGAATAATTGAATCTGGTGTACAATTATTTCTTGTGCCTGCTTGTTATAGCCACACTCTTCTGGTTTGTATAGCAACCACATGCAAGGTGCTAAAGTAAATCTAGTTATTGTAGCCTAGCAACAACAGAGTAAACAATGCACTTGGAATACCTTTTTTGTTCCTCTCCTTTTGCTAGCATTGACCAAAGACTGTGGCATTCATTTTAGTTTTTAGCTGGCTAGTGCCGGCATTCTCTAACCTGCAGCAAAGCAGACAAGGAATTGGACTACGAGTCCTTCCATGTCATGCCTCCAGATCTAATATGTGTATGTGTGTGTGTGTGTGTGTGTGTATGTGTGTGTGTGTGTGTGTATAGGTGTATGTGTGTGTGTGTGTATGTGTGTGTGTGTGTGTGTATAGCTACCTTGTGTGTGTGTGTGTGTATATATATAGCTACCTTGTGTATGTGTGTGTGTATAGCTACCTTGTGTGTGTGTGTGTGTGTGTGTGTGTTGAAGATGATGATAGTGGCACTTGCCTCTATAAACCTTGCCTTTAACAACTGTGTCCCCCCCCCCCCCCCAGATGCAGCCTAGCTAGCAAACAGCTTGAGTTATGCAGATTTCACCATGCAAGTTCTAGCGTAGCTTTGGTTTGGTAACGGCTTTCTCAATGTATTCCTTATGTGGATATATCAGCTACTGTCAGGAACTTGAAACAAGTAAATCCATTAAACAAGTCAACCCATGATCAGCATAAACAGTTAAACAAGTCAACCCATGATCAGCATAAAGAGTTAAACAAGTCAACCCATGATCAGCATAAAGAGTTAAACAAGTCAACCCATGATCAGTATAAAGAGTTAACAAGTCAACCCATGATCAGCATAAAGAGTTAAACAAGTCAACCCATGATCAGCATAAAGAGTTAAACAAGTCAACCCATGATCAGCATAAAGAGTTAAACAAGTCAACCCATGATCAGCATAAAGAGTTAAACAAGTCAACCCATGATCAGCATAAAGAGTTAAACAAGTCAACCCATGATCAGCATAAAGAGTTAAACAAGTCAACTCATGATCAGTATAAAGAGTTAAACAAGTCAACCCATGATCAGCATAAAGAGTTAAACCAGTCAACCCATGATCAGCATAAAGAGTTAAACAAGTCAACCCATGATCAGCATAAAGAGTTAAACAAGTCAACCCATGATCAGCATAAAGAGTTAAACAAGTCAACCCATGATCAGCATAAAGAGTTAAACCAGTCAACCCATGATCAGCATAAAGAGTTAAACAAGTCAACCCATGATCAGCATAAAGAGTTAAACAAGTCAACCCATGATCAGCATAAAGAGTTAAACAAGTCAACCCATGATCAGCATAAAGAGTTAAACAAGTCAACCCATGATCAGCATAAAGAGTTAAACAAGTCAACCCATGATCAGTATAAAGAGTTAAACAAGTCAACCCATGATCAGCATAAAGAGTTAAACAAGTCAACCCATGATCAGCATAAAGAGTTAAACAAGTCAACCCATGATCAGCATAAAGAGTTAAACAAGTCAACCCATGATCAGCATAAAGAGTTAAACAAGTCAACCCATGATCAGCATAAAGAGTTAAACAAGTCAACTCATGATCAGCATAAAGAGTTAAACAAGTCAACCCATGATCAGCATAAAGAGTTAAACAAGTCAACCCATGATCAGCATAAAGAGTTAAACAAGTCAACCCATGATCAGCATAAAGAGTTAAACAAGTCAACCCATGATCAGCATAAAGAGTTAAACAAGTCAACTCATGATCAGCATAAAGAGTTAAACAAGTCAACCCATGATCAGCATAAAGAGTTAAACAAGTCAACCCATGATCAGCATAAAGAGTTAAACAAGTCAACCCATGATCAGCATAAAGAGTTAAACAAGTCAACCCATGATCAGCATAAAGAGTTAAACAAGTCAACCCATGATCAGCATAAAGAGTTAAACAAGTCAACCCATGATCAGCATAAAGAGTTAAACAAGTCAACCCATGATCAGCCGAGTTCAACACTTGCATGAAGCAGCTATATACATACCTAAACCCTCACCCCCAAAGGATAGTGATGCATAGTTAGATATTACACACACACAAGTACATGTATTAGTGAGTCATCTGCTGGTTACACACACACATGTACATGTAGCCATCTGCTGGTTACACAGAGAGCAGGAAGGGGAGCATTAGAACATAACCAAACAGAGCTAATCACCGGATCAGAAATTCGCTAGGGGAAGTTGATCACTGAAAATTGTCAAAAGACTGTACACAAGTGAAATCTGATATGCAGGCCATCTGTCTCTGCTTTTGTCTGTAAATATACCAATTGTTTAGTGCAGTTTTGAGTGAGCAATATCTGGGATGGCTTCACTTCACTATAAAGTAGTCTTAACTTAAACCGTGGCTACCTACGGGCCAAGTGAATGGATATGTTTAAGGACCCATAACTTATTCACCGTACTTACATGCAGGTAGTTTTAGAGCCAAAAGATAAATCCCTCGATGTGCTTTAAAAAAAACCCTCTAAAATATAGGATGTTAGGTGCGTATGGGGTCAGCAGCATGCAAAAAGCCACCAGCACCACTTAGTTATTGCAACATTAGTAGGCATGGTACATCCATAACAAACACACATGAGTCAAACTGTCCAAAGGTTAGACCAACCCCATTCACGTCGTTTTAAAGCACACAGGGAGATCTATCTTTTGGTAGTAGAACCACCTGCATGGGAGGTTCAGGGAAGAAGTGATCGGTCCTTGAACACAGGCCATTTGCTTGACCTAGAGGTCCCTTTGTAGGAGGGGGGGATTAGGCAGAGAGATGAAGTCTTATCAATACGTAAATGATTGTGTTGAAATTAGAATTTTAAGGGTAGACAGTTGAATTTTTTGGGGGGGGGGGGGGGGAATGACCCACATGCTTTTTTTTTGTGTGTGTGTGGTTACCACTTTATAACCATAGATTCCGTAAACTTCATGTTATGGACTTAATATTAGCTCAAAAGATAGGTCTCTCTTTGTGCTCTCTGTTGATACTAAAATATTTTAGTATCAAAAGAGAGCACACAGAGAGAGATATCTTTTGAGCTATATATCAAGTCCATACCATGAAGTTTGCAGAATCTACGGAGCTCTAAAGTGGTAACCATAAGTTGTTTTTTTAAATTAAAAAATGCAACTGTCCCCCCTTTTAACAGTCTGAGAAAAGTCAGCTGAAGTGGTTTAATGCAGCTGTTGTTGATAAACACTGTGGTACAACTCTTATGGCTGAAAGCTCCTTCTGCCTACATGAGGCTCTCTTTTACAGCGAGTGCCATAATTGATAACCTCGGGAACGTAGTTTGAAATTACTGCCTCTCAATCACGGGCAGCACCTGAAAACAGTTGATCAGGAATGCACTCAAGTCCATGAGAAAGCATATATTATTATGGGATAGTATTGTAGTTGACTGAAGCACAACTATTTTGATCACAGACTCCACATGCATGAATATGATTATTATGGGCGAGATCCGACCCTACGAAACTGAATGATGCTTGGTTTCAAACATCCTGCAAACATTCCAGGTATTTGAAACATATGTCTTGAAAAAAATATGACACATTTCTACCAAATATATCATCTTACAGGCATTCAGTCAACACAACAAGTATTCCTCGTCACCATCTAGACGGAGAACTGGACAATGCCACACAGTACGAATGCTAGCGATGAACCAACATACTCGTTACTATTGGCAATGCTGCCAGCAACTTTTGTCGTGCCTGTTGTTGATCCTACTGCTGATGACTGTTGCTGGTGGATTGTTGCTGCTGATGGATTTCGTGTAGACCAACTGCGAGCTAATTCCTTTCCCCTTTACCCGCTAAAACAGTTCAGCTCTCTCAGGTATACTTAAGCTCATATTGCAGCAAGCTCCATTCCCATACTGCAGCGAGCTCCATTCCCAAGCTGTCCTGTTCCTCACACAGAGGTGGAGAGCAGACCTTCACCATCCTTAGCACTAAGTGGGAAAGTTCTCTTACCAAAAATGACACACCACACCACCAAGACTCTAAGTCTCTCCAGAGTAGGTATTGGCCTCTTCTCCAGGTTCACTTGAAATACTCTGCCTGCTTCTTGAGGAAGCTGTGTATCAGGTGAGTAAAGCAGCCAATCGATTTTCAGGATCATCAAAACCGGCGAATGGTCGGTTGATGCAACATTATTTTCCACAGTTTCTGGGCAAACACGGCACCCAAACATGTGACCATTTGAGGCGTGAATTATGCTAGATAGCAAATTTCTTATTCATTGATGATCGCTCATGCTCTGACTCTTGAGGATAAAAGAGACACTCGCACTGAGTCTGCATTGCACCTCCATGCATGTATCTAGGTGTGCACACTACACCTCCATGCATGTATCTAGGTGTGCACTGTACACCTCCATGCATGTATCTAGGTGTGCACACTACACTTCCATGCATGTATCTAGGTGTGCACTATACACCTCCATGCATGTATCTAGGTGTGCACACTACACCTCCATGCATGTATCTAGGTGTGCACTATACACCTCCATGCATGTATCTAGGTGTGCACACTACACCTCCATGCATGTATCTAGGTGTGCACTATACACCTCCATGCATGTATCTAGGTGTGCACACTACACCTCCATGCATGTATCTAGGTGTGCACTATACACCTCCATGCATGTATCTAGGTGTGCACACTACACCTCCATGCATGTATCTAGGTGTGCACTGTACACCTCCATGCATGTATCTAGGTGTGCACACTACACCTCCATGCATGTATCTAGGTGTGCACTATACACCTCCATGCATGTATCTAGGTGTGCATACTACACCTCCATGCATGTATCTAGGTGTGCACACTACACCTCCATGCATGTATCTAGGTGTGCACTATACACCTCCATGCATGTATCTAGGTGTGCACTATACACCTCCATGCATGTATCTAGGTGTGCACACTACACCCCATGCATGTATCTAGGTGTGCACACTACACCTCCATGCATGTATCTAGGTGTGCACTATACACCTTCATGCATGTATCTAGGTGTGCACACTACACCTTCATGCATGTATCTAGGTGTGCACTATACACCTCCATGCATGTATCTAGGTGTGCACACTACACCTCCATGCATGTATCTAGGTGTGGACACAACACCTCCATGCATGTATCTAGGTGTGCACTATACACCTCCATGCATGTATCTGTGTGCACTATACACCTCCATGCATGTATCTAGGCATGCACTATACACCTCCATGCATGTATCTAGGTGTGCACTACACACCTCCATGCATGTATCTAGGCATGCACTATACACCTCCATGCATGTATCTAGGTGTGCATTATACACCTTCATGCATGTATCTAGGTGTGCACACTACACCTCCATGCATGTATCTAGGTGTGCACTATACACCCCCATGCATGTATCTAGGCATGCACTATACACCTCCATGCATGTATCTAGGTGTGCACTATACACCTCCATGCATGTATCTAGGTGTGCATTATACACCTCCATGCATGTATCTAGGTGTGCACTATACACCTCCATGCATGTATCTAGGTGTGCACTATACACCTCCATGCATGTATCTAGGTGTTCACACTACACGTCCATGCATGTATCTAGGTGTACACTATACACCTCCATGCATGTATCTAGGTGTTCACACTACACCTCCATGCATGTATCTAGGTGTGCACACTACACCTCCATGCATGTATCTAGGTGTGCACTATACACCTCCATGCATGTATCTAGGCATGCACTACACACCTCCATGCATGTATCTAGGTGTGCACACTACACCTCCATGCATGTATCTAGGTGTGCACCATACACCTCCATGCATGTATCTAGGTGTACACTATACACCTCCATGCATGTATCTAGGTGTACACTATACACCTCCATGCATGTATCTAGGTGTGCACACTACACCTCCATGCATGTATCTAGGTGTGCACTATACACCTCCATGCATGTATCTAGGCATGCACTACACACCTCCATGCATGTATCTAGGTGTGCACACTACACCTCCATGCATGTATCTAGGTGTGCACCATACACCTCCATGCATGTATCTAGGTGTGCACTATACACCTCCATGCATGTATCTATGTGTGCACTATACACCTCCATGCATGTGTCTAGGTGTGCACACTACACCTCCATGCATGTGTCTAGGTGTGCACTATACACCTCCATGCATGTGTCTAGGTGTGCACACTACACCTCCATGCATGTATCTAGGTGTGCACTACACACCTCCATGCATGTATCTAGGTGTGCACTACACACCTCCATGCATGTATCTAGGTGTGCACACTACACCTCCATGCATGTATCTAGGTGTGCACTACACACCTCCATGCATGTATCTAGGTGTTCACACTACACCTCCATGCATGTATCTAGGTGTGCATTATTGTGTGTTGTTCGGGGTTTTGGGGGTGGGATTGCTAGGGAGATGAATACGCTAATTTGCACCTGGTGCGATTGCAACCAAACAATAAGCCATATTCTTTAGCTCTGGTGGCCTCACTAACACACTACCAAAGGCCACCCACCCAACTTCCCTTCAGTCACAAATCACACTCCTGTGAGATAGGAAAACCTTTTAATGATCTCCAGAGTTTGCTAGGCCACAAGACCAGCCACACTGCTGGCAGCTGAAGCTACAAAGCAACTTCCTCCATGGCTTCCTGAGAGCCCAGAGAATGTGTCTTCCAGAGCTCTTTCTCCCAAGCCTTCACTCCGACCGACTGACCAGACATATCTTATATGTTTGGTTTCACCACTTAGCACCTGGCATATTTAATTGGTACGGAAGGAGCTTGGTGAATATCCTATATATACTGCACAGGAGAGACAAATTAGATGATAATCCCACAAGCTCCTGACCCTGTAGAAGACATGCAAAGTTGTTTTTTTGTCGAGTGCTTTTCGTACAGGTCACCACACTACGGAGCATGCTGGTGAGAGTGGAGTAGTGCAGCTTTCTGCTGGCACAGAGGTGGAAGCTCATGGTGACCAAGCAGCAGCTGCAAGTACTCTATCCAATTGCAATTCTAGGGATGAGCCAAGCTTGTGTGGCCCCATGGAGAGTGTGCAATAGCAATGGTCTAACTAACTCCTCACCTCCTACTAGGGAATCCGCAAGCATCCCATAAGCACAAATGGAGATAACAAGGAAGCTGCCAAAGTGCGTTTGAGCTGAGGTAAGCGCGCCTGTCAGTGTTTGGGGGTTACACCATTTTATAATATGGGTCAATCCAGAGTATGCTACTTGGGTTGTGTTCCAGGAAATGTTTGGCTGGAGCAGTGGACATCCCCAAGCTGAAACAATCCGAGCAGCCTTTGATATTCCAGTGCTTGTAAGCCCTCACCTTTTGGGGTTGTTGCATGTGCGCCGTCAACTGCTGGAGCCTTTGCAAGCTGTCCATGTACTCAGTTGAAACTTGGAAAATGGATAACCTATGTTAGAGTCTTGCTTGTGGCAATGGGTGGTTCACCTGGGAGAGTCACATGGTCGACACGGCTTCAGGGCTAGGGACAGTGTTGACAGGATGAAAGGCACCCATCACTACAAACAGGTATCTGCCTCCAAGATCGGAATGAAATCCAGTATCAGGTTTCACTCTACGTTGAAAAATTGTTGCCAAAAAAAAAAATCGAAAAATCAAGTGACCTTCGTCTGACCTGGCCGATTGCACCACTCTTGTTTGTGTTTGCACGGTTTCCTGCTGGGCCCTTCCCTAGACTTGCAGCTGCTGCTTGATCGCCATGAGCTCCCATCTCTACACCAACAGGAAGCTGCAATCCACTCTCACCGGCATGCTCCGAGATGGCTTCAAAGAACAAGAGGAAAACTACAAAGCTTTTGCCGTATTATTAATTGGGTCTAGAGTTTGTGGGATCATTAATTCATGAATCTCATTACAGCACTTCCTCCAGCGTATTCGACAGCTGCACCACAGTTCCTTTACTATTGTCTACAGCGGTAGGAGATTGGGATTGCCACACCTCCATGCCTGTGAGCCTCCGAGCAAAGTAGCACGTAGCATACAGTTTTTTATTCATATTTTCTTAACTTCAGGGGTGCTGAACAGAAGGGCATCATAAAGGTAATAGAATGGTCTTCTCTGGACTTCCTCCAAACTGAATTAGAGCAGGAAAGCAGACTTCTCAAGTTTTGTGGATGTCCAGTTAGATTAGAGTCACTTATATCTCAGCATTTTTTTCCGGGGAATAATAATATTTTTTAACCAAACAACAACAACAACAACAACAACAGCAACAGCAACAATATTGCACATGATTTTGATACTGGCGAGGTCATGCAGGGGGGACAAGAAAGACTATAGATTCAGCACACCCATTAAAAAATATTATTTGTTGCATTTGTAAATATCTAATAACATATCGGGTTCCCCCCATCCTTCCTCCCGTGTGCCTTCTAGCTCATGCCCCCCCCCCCTCCCCCCCCCCCCCCCCAAAAAAAAAAACAACCCCCAGTGCAAAGCCCTAACCCCATAAAAAAATACTTTCACACTCAAATCTAAATTGAATTCCCCAATCCTGCAAAATCAGTAGGAGAATATAGTTAACGCCAGCCAGATAATTTCACAAAAGTACCGTTATATAGCAGTATGGACTACTTGAGCATGCTTACCAGTGATAAGTGGTAGTACTGCGAGACTTCAGCCATGGCTTCAGAGGCACTGGAGCAGCCGGCGCCAACCACGGCGATCATTGGTGGCGATGTCACATTGAATAGGTTGGAGTGGAAGACGTCCAGTGCTTGCTTGCGATCACACTGCAGGCCATGCAAATTAAAACACTGATCACTCAGCATGCCTACTTGTAGACCACTACCAATGCTATTACATGGAACCTTGTAGAAATGTTTTCATATTGCTTTAGATCTCTGCAGGTTATTGTAGTGACTTCAAGCTTTCCTAGGACATCTCGGGGACGTCCCAGGATTCTTGGGACTATCCTGGGATGTCCCTAACCCTTAGAGCCATATCCCTAGCCCCAAAGCCATGGCCCTAGCCCCAAAGCCATGGCCCTAGCCCCAAAGCCATGGCCCTAGCCCCAAAGCCATGGCCCTAGCCCCAAAGCCATGGCCCTAGACCTAGAAATATCCATAGCCATATCCATGGAATACCCAAACCTTACAGTACCCTTAGCCCTAGCCAAGACCAGACTAGGCAATACGGCACCCCGGCTAATGCCTGGTGGGCTGGTGCCTAAAATTACCGGTGCCTTCACCATTGCAAAAAAAAATACGGTTACACTGGCCCAAGAGCTGCTTCAACTTGTTTGATGCCTACCCACTTATGACATCGATCAATACTTTGGCATGAACTGCAAAAATCTGAAAAAGCCCACCTCCAAACAAGTCCACCATGAACAAATCTCCCTTTGCAACAAAGAGTATCTGAAGTTAACCCCATACTCGAAAAAAATCCCAAATTAAGTTCTCGAAATCTTGAGTCAATGGGCTTGGTTTCGTCATTTACAGTATCACTTGCTAGGCTGTTCCTGCATGTGCGTCAATGGATAGGATGGATCTGAAATCTCCATAAAAATATTGTGAAAAGAATGAAAAGAATGAAAGGAGAGCAAAGGAGTATAAAGGAGGCGGGGAAGACTGAAAAGGGACAGGATGCAATGAAATGCTGCCATTTGCAAGGACACTGAACAGGCCTCATTCCACTGGCAGGTTATACGACCTACACTGACATATGTGGCTTGTGGGCTAGTGCTTTTTATTCCCCCAGTCCAGTCCTGGCCCTAGCCCGGACTCTAGAATACCCGTAACCTTTGACCCTGGAATACAGCCCAAGCACTGACTCCGGGACCTTGTCGTGCATATGCAGCCCCCCCTCCCTCCCTCCCTCCCACCAGGACAGTCTCAATATAGACTGTGCCAGTGCTGGGTATGTGTGGAAGAATGACTCTCAGACCTCTGAAACAACACCTGCCAATTCACAGAGAACTGACGACTGTGCATGCATCGCGGTTCTGTTTACAAGGACGTGGCCAGGACTTACCCACGCTTGTTTCTCTTTAAGGGAAGTGGCGACAGTAAGTGACTGCTAGGTATCCCGTGCTCTAGGTCCTGTGACTGCTTCCATCTCTAGTGCTAGGTCCTGTGACTGCTTCCATCTCTAGTGCTAGGTCCTGTGACTGCTTCCATCTCTAGTGCTAGGTCCTGTGATTGCTTCCATCTCTAGTGCTAGGTCCTGTGACTGCTTCCATCTCTAGTGCTAGGTCCTGTGACTGCTTCCATCTCTAGTGCTAGGTCCTGTGATTGCTTCCATCTCTAGTGCTAGGTCCTGTGACTGCTTCCATCTCTAGTGCTAGGTCCTGTGACTGCTTCCATCTCTAGTGCTAGGTCCTGTGACTGCTTCCATCTCTAGTGCTAGGTCCTGTGACTGCTTCCATCTCTAGTGCGCGGTCCTGTGACTGCTTCCATCTCTAGTACTAGGTCCTGTGACTGCTTCCATCTCTAGTGCTAGGTCCTGTGACTGCTTCCATCTCTAGTGCTAGGTCCTGTGATTGCTTCCATCTCTAGTGCTAGGTCCTGTGACTGCTTCCATCTCTAGTGCTAGGTCCTGTGACTGCTTCCATCTCTAGTGCTAGGTCCTGTGATTGCTTCCATCTCTAGTGCTAGGTCCTGTGACTGCTTCCATCTCTAGTGCTAGGTCTCCTGTGACTGCTTCCATCTCTAGTGCTATGTCCTGTAACTGCTTCCATCTCTAGTGCTATGTCCTGTGACTGCTTCCATCTCTAGTGCTATGTCCTGTGACTGCTTCCATCTCTAGTGCTATGTCCTGTGACTGCTTCCATCTCTAGTACTAGCTCCTGTGACTGCTTCCATCTCTAGTGCTAGGTCCTGTGACTGCTTCCATCTCTAGTGCTAGGTCCTGTGACTGCTTCCATCTCTAGTGCTAGGTCCTGTGACTGCTTCCATCTCTAGTGCTAGGTCCTGTGACTGCTTCCATCTCTAGTGCTAGGTCCTGTGACTGCTTCCATCCATCTCTAGTTCTAGGTCCTGTGACTGCTTCCATCTCTAGTGCTAGGTCCTGTGACTGCTTCCATCTCTAGTGCTAGGTCCTGTGACTGCTTCCATCTCTAGTGCTAGGTCCTGTGACTGCTTCCATCTCTAGTGCTATGTCCTGTGACTGCTTCCATCTCTAGTGCTAGCTCCTGTGACTGCTTCCATCTCTAGTGCTAGTTCCAGTGACTGCTTCTACGCTAGCTCTAGTGCAAGCTCATGTGAGACTGCCTCCATGCTAGCTCCCATGACTGCGCTGATCAGATGCTTGCAATTCAGTAGGCTACAATACATTAGTTTGCATATTTGAGTGTTGCTATATCGTCAAGCAAATAATATTACAATGTACTGACTGAACATACATGTATATCAGCACATAATATTACCATGTACTGACTGAACATACATGTATATCAGCATATAATATTACCATGTACTGACTGAACATACATGTATATCAGCATATAATATTACCATGTACTGACTGAACATACATGTATATCAGCATATAATATTACCATGCACTGACTGAACATACATGTATATCAGCATATAATATTACCATGTACTGACTGAACATACATGTATATCAGCATATAATATTACCATGTACTGACTGAACATACATGTATATCAGCATATAATATTACCATGTACTGACTGAACATGCATGTATGAGTATATAATATTACCATGTACTGACTGAACATACATGTATATCAGCATATAATATTACCATGTACTGACTGAACATGCATGTATATCAGTATATAATATTACCATGTACTGACTGAACATACATGTATATCAGCATATAATATTACCATGTACTGACTGAACATAAGCATATAATATTACCATGCAATGACTGAACATACATGTATATTAGCATATAATATTACCATGTACTAACTGAACATGCATGTATATCATCATATAATATTACCATGTACTGACTGAACATACATGTATATCAGCATATAATATTACCATGTACTGACTGAACATACATGTATATCAGCATATAATATTACCATGTACTGACTGAACATAAGCATATAATATTACCATGCAATGACTGAACATACATGTATATTAGCATATAATATTACCATGTACTGACTGAACATACATGTATGTCAGCATATAATATTACCATGTAGTGACTGAACATGCATGTATATCAGCATATAATATTACCATGTACTGACTGAACATACATGTATATCAGCATATAATATTACCATTTACTAACTGAACATGCATGTATATCAGCATATAATATTACCATGTACTGACTGAACATACATGTATATCAGCATATAATATTACCATGTATACTGACTGAACGTACATGTATATCAGCATATAATATTACCATGTACTGACTGAACATACATGTATATCAGCATATAATATTACCATGTACTGACTGAACATACATGTATATCAGCATATAATATTACCATGTACTGACTGAACATACATGTATATCAGCATATAATATTACCATGTACTGACTGAACATACATGTATATCAGCATATAATATTACCATGCACTGACTGAACATACATGTATATCAGCATATAATATTACCATGTACTGACTGAACATACATGTATATCAGCATATAATATTACCATGTACTGACTGAACATGCATGTATATCAGCATATAATATTACCATGCACTGACTGAACATACATGTATATCAGCATATAATATTACCATGTACTGACTGAACATACATGTATATCAGCATATAATATTACCATGTACTGACTGAACATGCTTGTATATCAGCATATAATATTACCATGTACTGACTGAACATACATGTATATCAGCATATAATATTACCATGTACTAACTGAACATGCATGTATATCATCATATAATATTACCATGTACTGACTGAACATACATGTATATCAGCATATAATATTACCATGTACTGACTGAACATACATGTATATCAGCATATAATATTACCATGTACTGACTGAACATAAGCATATAATATTACCATGCACTGACTGAACATACATGTATATCAGCATATAATATTACCATGTACTGACTGAACATACATGTATGTCAGCATATAATATTACCATGTACTGACTGAACATGCATGTATATCAGCATATAATATTACCATGTACTGACTGAACATACATGTATATCAACATATAATATTACCATTTACTAACTGAACATGCATGTATATCAGCATATAATATTACCATGTACTGACTGAACATACATGTATATCAGCATATAATATTACCATGTACTGACTGAACGTACATGTATATCAGCATATAATATTACCATGTACTGACTGAACATAAGCATATAATATTACCATGTACTGACTGAACATGCATGTATATCAGCATATAATATTACCATGCACTGACTGAACATGCATGTATATCAGCATATAATATTACCATGCACTGACTGAACATGCATGTATATCAGCATATAATATTACCATGTACTGACTGAACATGCATGTATATCAGCATATAATATTACCATGCACTGACTGAACATGCATGTATATCAGCATATAATATTACCACGCACTGACTGAACATACATGTCTATCAGCATATAATATTACCATGTACTGACTGAACATACATGTATATCAGCATATAATATTACTATGCACTGAGTGAACATGCATGTATATCAGCATATAATATTACCATGTACTGACTGAACATACATGTATATCAGCATATAATATTACCATGTACTGACTGAACATGCATGTGTATCAGCATATAATATTACCATGTACTGACTGAACATACATGTATATCAGCATATATTACCATGTACTGACTGAACATGCATGTATATCAGCATATAATATTACCATGTACTCACTGAACATACATGTATATCAGCATATAATATTACCATATACTGACTGAACATGCATGTATATCAGTATATAATATTACCATGTACTGACTGAACATACATGTATATGAGCATATAATATTACCATGTACTGACTGAACATGCATGTATATCAGTATATAATATTACCATGTACTGACTGAACATACATGTATGTCAGCATATAATATTACCATGTACTGACTGAACATACATGTATATCAGTATTGCCTTAGCCTACATTCAATTTCTACATCAGCTATTCCACTGCCTGGCCTCCATAGTGTCTGTTGGTACCCTCACAGCTCCTGGATCCTCTTGCTATTCTACACGGCAGCTAGCCAAAATCAAATCAAGTAAAATATTTTGAACACATGCCTTCAGTCAATCGACATAAAATTGTGCAGCCTGCAGAGAATGACTGCTGCCACCAAAGTTCCCCAGTCAGCATTCTCTTACTCTTCGGCCTTCCCTTCAAGAGGTATTCCGATCAGTTGTAGCCAAGTTGTGACCAAGGCTTTTATGCACAATGTTGTTCAATCTAGTTCTACCCCTGTGTACAATAGAATCTAAATAAACATGACATTATTATTAATTAATGATTACTACCGGATTTACAATAGGAAGTATTCAGGTAACTTCTTGTCTCTCTTATTTGCAAATAGCAAGCTTCCAGTGGAGACGACGATATGAAACCATACACCTGTGGGACCAGTTTTCAAATTTATCTACAAGCATACGGATTTCTAATTTTATCTACAGGTGGATTAATTCTTATGGTTAGAGCATCAGTGCATGTGGTCGGTGAGCTAGCTAGGGGTGGCTGGATGACTATGGTCCTGTAACCATGGCAAATATTGGTTTGGGAACAGTTTCATGAGGTCAATGTAGAAGTATGTGAATGGGCCGATCTTCAAGGCTGAGGGAGAGAGAAGGCTGAGGGAGGGAGAAGGCTGGGGGAGGGAGAAGGCTGGGGGAGGGAGAAGGCTGGGGGAGAGAGAAGGCTGGGGGAGGGAGAAGGCTGGGGGAGGGAGAAGGCTGGGGGAGGGAGAAGGCTGGGGGAGGGAGAAGGCTGGGGGAGGGAGAAGGCTGGGGGAGGGAGAAGGCTGGGGGAGGGAGAAGGCTGGGGGAGGGAGAAGGAGAGAAGGCTGAGGGAGGGAGAAGGCTGGGGGAGGGAGAATGCTGAGGGAGGGAGAAAGCTGGGGGAGGGAGAATGCTGAGGGAGGGAGAAGGCTGGGGGAGGGAGAAGGCTGGGGGAGGGAGAAGGCTGAGGGAGGGAGAAGGCTGGGGGAGGGAGAAGGCGAGGGAGGAGGTCTTTGGGCACACATGTAAGTATCTAGCTAGCACAAATGCATGTTGATTTTCCTTCAGTTATCAGTCCAGCCGCTATAGGTCTGGGTTAGGACCCTCTATCTAATGCCACTGATGAAGGTTAGCTATAACATCACTATTGACTCAACTGTGTCTAGTCCAGTCCACTGGTTAAACATGCTCTGTAGAGTTCACCTCCAAAAAGAGGGCTAAAGGGTTTACACTGTTCATGTGGCCACTTGGATTGCCATGGCAAAACAAATATGTATCCGACCTCCTCGAGTGAACAAAGTGAAAAGAAGTGCTCATGGTCAGTTTACAACTGGTGAGAGAGAGCCAGGCAGTTCACAAATGACTTGTATTCATCAGATGGACCTGCAACAGTGTAGACTTGATGATATGATAAAAGTGAACTAACTGCTTTCGAAACCCCTACGGGGGGTGAGGGGGGGGGGGGGGGGGGTGAGGAGGCAGTGCAGCTAGCAGCCAGCAAATCATGCCCACCTCATGACATCTAAATCAAGAGTTCATCCTTGATTACATCAAGTTGTGTATCTTTGCAGACATTCTGCTGGAGATGACTGAGAAGATGAGACCATTTTTTAAGGAAATATTGTGCCCTGGCTGAGCTTTGCCTCTAAATAGACTGACTGCATTTCATTTCTGCTCCAAAGGCCTTTTAAGAGCCACTTGACTGCTCTCAAAGAGATTTCTGGGAGACCAAACTAGTAAGCTTCATGGCAGATGAGACTGCTGGTTCCGGATCACAGCATTCTGAATGTCACTGCAACCATTGGAGGGATCGACTTTACCGAGCATAGACAGGATGGACGCTTGCAATCACTCAACATTCAGTCAAACCAACATCCAGTCTGTCACCGATGGAGGTATTCCACATGATTAGGTACTATAGACAGGGAGGTCTGCCTGCTGGGGTGTCTTTGAAAACTCATTGCTCATTTTGTGCCTAGTGCATTCATAAATCCGGCTGAACAAGTTTTCCACCATTATTGTGAGTTCAAGCACACCTCAAATATGACAGGCTATGATCAAGCCATCCCGGTTCAAGAAGTCAGGTTGTAGGAGTCCATACTTGAAGTATTTGAGCGACTTCATTGCCAGCTCAGAGGTAAAGCTCCTGCCAGTATACCGCATTCCTGTCATTATAGACAACAGCTTGTGATAGCCATGCACACACCGCTAGGGTCCATCTCCATGAAGGATTTTACAGGAGAGAGAGAGGAGTGAGAGTGGCCGTAGAACATACAAGCCACAGAATGATATTCTACGCCGAAAGCATTCTTCAGCTGTACTTCGCCAAAGAAAACTATCCTTGGCTGATAACTTGTCGGAAGAAATTCCAAAGACATTCAATTATCTGGGGGTTCTAGGGGTTCCAGGGATTCTAGGGGTTCTAGGGGTTCTGGGGTTGTATCTGAGAGTTTGTTGTGAAACAACTTCTTTTGGAACTGAAACTGACCGTCTGTTGTTGAAATTGTTTGGGAAAGAAACAAATGAAGTTCTTCCAAAAAATCTTCAATGTTATCTAAGAAACTTGATGGTCACCTGGATAACCATCTATCCTGTGCCCACTACGAGGCATTTCCCTGTTACAAATTGGCTTTTGTGGGCACGATATTGATGACTTTAGTGTGGTTCCAGGACTTGAGGATAATCCTTCAGAGGTACATGATGAATGAGGCTGGTGCTCCCTCCTTTGAAATTGCCAGCATTTTGGAAGAGCATGAGCAATCCTTTCCCTCTATCAGCAGTTGCCACATATGCTATTTGGAGGTCTGCAGCATCCATTAGATTTATACAAGTACAAACACCTCCTGCACAGCAGGAGAGAGAGTCTCACTGAAGAGAACGCAAATAAACCTCATTATGCTGCATCACAAACAGTGACTAGGTTTCCTTTGCAACTATAAAAGATACAGACATGTATCATATATTCATTGCATTTCTATTTTGCTTTGCTAAAATGGAACCCAACGAGTCATGATGAAAAACCTGAACAGGACAATGAGAATTTTGAACAATGGAAATCCAGGGGGTCTACTATATTACCTTGGTGGATTCCCCCCCCCCCCTTTTTCTTTCAAAATTCTGTATCTGTCCCTGAAGTTCTCTTCCCCGTCAGACGTGATTTTGTACCAAGAGATACATCTTTCCAAATGCTTTAATTAAACAACTATTGGGGGTTAGGTGGGCAGAGGATCAGTGGCATACAAAAGAGCTGGATTTTTTTGGGGGGTGAGGTGAGGGGAGAAATTGGGAACAATGATCTTGCATGAGGTGTACCTGCAGTTAATGCTATGACATGAACTCTCCTGGGAAGCAAAAATTAGTGTCCCGAAAACCCCTTCAAAAATTCAATTCTTTTGCTTGCAGTGACTTCCAATATTTTAATGTCTTTTTAAAGCACACAGAGAGATCTATCACCTGCATGGCAGGTATGGTGAAGAAGTTAAAGGCCCTTAAATATTTCCCATTCACTTGACCTAACTTGACTCTATGTGAGATTCTCACCAACATTTCACACACATGTGTGTCAGAGATCATATTGGCCTTCAGGTCGTTATATCAGAATTCATGCAGCAACATTGCCTGATACTTGAGATGTAGCAACATTGCCTGATACTTGAGATGTAGCAACATTGCCTGATACTTGAGGTGCAGCAACGTTGCCTGATACTTGAGATGTAGCAACATTGCCTGATACTTGAGGTGCTGCAATGTTGCCTGATAGAAGACTGGGCAAAGAACTGGAAGTGCTCTGCAATTACATCTTCATGAGCACGAGAAGCTTATCAGGAAACTAATTTTAGCCAACAGTAAGGGTGGTCATAATATTCTTGCTGCAATGTTTTGTGAAATATGTTTCCTTGCCTTGGTGGTACTCATGACATGCACAGGACAATGCTGATGTATTTGTCTGCTTTTAAATGACAGAGAGACCAGCGCTTCACAGCAAAGATATGTACCACATGGATGCCTAACAAAATACTTTTCATGGTACCGAAGAGAAGTGCATAACTGGTACACGTGATCTAAATATCACGATGCTGAATATCAGCCAGTCCAGCAGAGCATGCTGCAAACCACAATTGTTTGCATGTTAATTATATTCATGGGACTCGAGCCGAGATCAAGACTTGAGCCGAAGAAGCGAAAGAGGAAATTAGCTAACTATCATTAGAGGGAGCGTGCAAAAGCTTTTATGAAAAGACAATGGAAGTTGATGTGTCACTCTTGGGCTGAGCCTTTGTCTGCTACAGACATGTTTTTTGCAACAATTTATTGGTAGAGAGACTTTCTGGCATACAACTTCTGCAAAATTCCATTTGTCCAGAGAAGATGTCTTGCACACACTTCAGCTCTTGCAACTTCAGAGATGTAACTCCTTTTGTGAACTGCTGTAAGATTTTTTAGGGTGCCAGATTTTGAGTGGTTCAGCCATTGTTGTAATGAATATGATAAATTAACATTAATTACCTACATACATGTACATATCAGCAGAAAATATGTTGCTCTAATTACATGACCTTCTCAACCTTTACCTCTCATGTTCATATTAACTTACAAAATAATTAGCCGCTTCAGCTGATTGTAATTTTATAGTTGCCTTATGTGTATATAGAAATATATAAATATATACATTATATATAAATATATATATATATATACATTATACATAAATATATATATATATATATATATACAAATATATATATAATGTCGTGATTCTATTTAATTTGTCTTTCTTCATGGTTGAACATAGGTATGTCTGCATTCTCCTCAATGTGCATTGCTGGTAGTATAGGTTGCAGCATTGTCGGACTGGCCATTGTGCTATGGCACATCCCCCCCCCCTCCTGCCACTGGGGCCCCCACCTCACTCCTCAGAGCCACTGGGGGCCCCCCTTTCTCAGAGCCACTTAACAAGCAAAAACTTGGATGGGTTCCAAAAAAATTCAGCCGAATATTCCGATGCTGCGTAGCATAGAATGTTTGTTTCATTTCATAGTCAAGCTTATTCTTCAGGGAATTGGGCCGCCGCCTGAGGTCAGTGACCTACGAAGAGAACTCCCATCAACATCTTCATCAACGAATTTCTGTGGCTGTGCAGTGTGGGAATGCAGCCTCAGCTTTGCCATCAGGGTTGGGGATCAGCCATTTCCCTAATGTCATCACTTGAACATTTGAACTTGAGGGGAAGGGGTTTCTATAAACTATATGAATAATCTCACAAATTGTAAGGCAGATGTCACTATTGTCATAATTATTAAAGAAAATGAATTATCAGAATCTGATTAGCAACTTCTCTGTGGGAATCCAACTGCACTATTGTTTGTAAAGTTATAAAACAGCATTCGACAAAGCCACATTCTGGTTTTTCATTCATGCTAGCTGTAACAAAGTTCAAACTGGAGTTTTGTGAAATGACCCTTTTCCTTTGTTAACAGCGATCATTGAAATGAAGCAAGAGAAGAAGGGAAAGAGTGGCTCAGAAAAAAGGAAGGCAAAAGAAAGAAGGGATCTACTCAATGTGGCAAAACAGGCTGGACAAAAAAAGATATGTTTTCCAAGAAAACATTCTGGACATTCATCACAAGATTCCACAGATGACCAGTTAATCCATCAAGATATACTAAACTCAACATCTGGGACGATTAATGCAACTGAATCTGTGGTAGTCATACCAATACAGGAGTCACAACATGATCAACCAGAACCAATGGAGACACAATCAATGGTACAGTGCCCAGTGCACAACTGAAATAGCAAGCACATCTTCAGGCATGTCTTCGGGAACTGTTGCTGCAATAGAATGCCCCAAAGAATCTTAAGGCTAAACTTGATTTTCTTTCAAGGCAGCCCGAGCAGCCAACACAAAATATTCCTTTCTCCGTGGAAATTTTCATGCTGAAAGAAACAGATGGTAGCGAAAATGGTTGACATTTATTGAGAAAAAGCTTTACTGCAGGATATGTGGTTGCTTTTGTGAGTATCTCAGAGATGATTTTGTGCTTGGTATTGGTGAGGGCCATTTCCGCAGAGCTATATAGTCAGTTAGTTAAATGACATGAAATTTCCCTGAATCGCAGAGAAGCTTCAGTTTTCCACAATCTCTTGGATGTGACTTTGCTTCATTGATTCCTATGTGGAGGTGTACTTCAAAAACTGCTGCTCATCATAAAGTGGATCAGAATTGACTGGTACTTGCTCGAATAATAGATGTCATCAAGCTAGTCGCTGGCCAGGGATTACCTTATCGAGGTGATTCTGAAAGTGCATGTGATCTGTTAGATTTAAAAAAAGTACCATGGTGTTTTCTTGAACTGTGTTGCTTCTTAGTAAGTATGACTCTGTACTAAGCAATCATGTAGCAGTGTTCTAAGACAGGGCAGCAACAAGGAAAAGGTCGCGGCAACACTATTACTTTTCTCAGTAAAACAAATATTATCAAAGCTCTAGCTAAAAGCATTCAATAGAAAATTGTAAGGGCTATAAATGAGGATTGTAGAGGAAAGTATGGCATCATGATGGATGGCACTGTGGATATCTCTGGAACAGATCAACTGAATATTGTTGCAAGATATGCTGGCAAAGTTCAAGAAAGTTTGAGGGTCATAACTTCTAGCAAGGGAGAGGACCTATGGAAATTCTTGTTGGAAAGCTTGGTAGATTAGGACTGGATGTTAAAGCACTTATCGGCTTTTCTCTTGCAGTGCCTCTGCAAAATACATCAGAAAAAGTTGGAGTGGTTAAATACTACAATGATGAAGTTCCAGATGTTACTTCGTATGGGGAATCGCTCATCAGTTGTTTCTCCAATTTTTTCAAATTAAAGGACCAAGAAATCTTATGGGGCTTCAGGAAACATGTAGTTTCTTCAATGAGATTTCTAGGAAAATGGATGTGTGGAAAAAAGGTGGTTAAAGATCACTGTGGTGGATCCAAAAAATTGATGAAAACGGTCAAACTAGGGAAAACACATTGGTGGTCAGCCTACAAGGCTATTTCACGAATCTATGAGCCAAAGCTATTATAATATTCTTTTGCTTACACTGTGGGAACTTAACATATCTGAACAATGTAGTTCTGCAACAAAGCGTCCGAGTGATGGACTACTTACCAACTATCTACGTTTCACCTCACTCCTTACTGCTACGGTAATTTTAAAAAAGTACTTGCTATCTTCAATCCAGTATCAAAATATCTCCAGACACGTGGTATGCACCTAAATCAGGCTGTTCAGGTTGTGGAGTATGAAACGACTGCTAGTCGTGCCAAATTTGACGACGTTTTTGAAGAAGCAAACACCTTTCGTTTGCAAGTGCAGGAGTTGTGGATGCATAAGCCTCACAAAATCATCTATTACAAAGAAGAGACGCTGTTTCTTTGATGAAGCAGCAAGTATATGTGCATCACAATTGCACTTACCCTCCCCTGCACTGTGGGGGCAGTGAACAGGGTTTTTTCAAAACTCAAGTTTGTTAAGAGTCAATTGAGATTTCTGCTTTGACAAGACCTGCTGGAGGCACTCCTGCTGTGCAAGTGGAAGTAAATTGCTTGATAATGAGTGTGTGTATGAAAAGCTCTCCAAAGTATCCACTGAATTCAAAACACTACTCATGTATCCATAACTATTGTGTTATTCTGTGTAGCAATATACCATTTCCATACTCTATTATTGCAGGCTACCTATTGCCAAATAAAATGTTCGGTCACGTTATTGCATTAGATGTCAATAAACCAGTCGCGTTCCAGTTTTAAAAGTAGTATTCTGACTTATTTCTGTAAAACCAGTTTTGTAAAACACATGTTATGTGACAAATGTCAAACATTAACTTTCATTACAATTAGCTATGTAACAATTAGCTATGTAACATAAAAATAATATTAAGCCACCTATGCTAGCAATAGAATTAAATGCCATACCTATCATTATTCCAAATTTGGTGTCCATGGGCTACCATGGGCATTTTTAGCAAACCGGGCTGGTGGACCCCCTCAGTTATTAGATGGGCACGACCCCCATGGCCCTCCCAGTCCGACACTGGGTTGCAGATATCACAAGAATCAACACAGTATACTTTGCAGGTCTCCAGTAATCTTACTCTGTATACTCAAGCCAGTAGCTCATCCAAAAACTCATGACTCAGTTCTTTGGCAAGCCAATCATGACACTATGTTCAATTCATTATAATTCTTCAAAAATGGTATTGCTTTTACCTTGAAATAATCTTCATTCATCAGTTTCAGTAGCTGGTAAAAATTCCCATCACTATGCATCCCTGTCTGGCCAAGGACCTTCAGGCATTAAGTGACATTCAAAAGGCAGAGATGGTTGGTAGCCTTTTGCTGTGCCATAAGTTGTTGGAGGTTGAGCCAGTAGTCCACAGAATGGTTGTGGCACTGGCTCAGTTTGTACTGACTGATATCTCTCCAACCACAGAAGCCTTTGGAGTGTGACAAGAATAACATGGACTCTATGCTAGCATATAAGGCAGCATCAGAGTATCCAGCCTCGCAGACTTTTCTGTCAAGCACTCGACCTTCCACTTCATCATAATGAAGCCTCTGCTACGAAGAGAACCAAGTCGCCTGGAACGAGCCCAAAGCTACCGTCTTTTCCCCGTAAGGCATCTTGGGAAGTAAAAATGAACTCGGTAGATGGGGATCTCTATGGAGAGGTGAGGATCCACACCCAAGAGAGGCTTTAGAAACACGTTGAAAAATATTGCCTGGCATATTTCAAGCAAGAGCACACAATCTCCATTGGCAGCAGCTTACTTTTCATTGCACGTAAGTCAAGATAGTAGATACGGCCATCTCTCCTTAAAAAGTGGTCCGGCCAAAGCTGGACGGACCGCACTGCCTGTGTGCTTTCACATCTTGTGATACATATACAAATAGCTCAATTATCCTGGTGTGCAAAGTATGTCATCAACCAAACTATTGTTGTCTGCCTGGGTATGTTAATCAGGTCACAATAGCTGCCATTATAGCAGTTTTTCTGCACACCAGTTTTGTGTTTACTGAAAGAAAGACATTACCATTGTGCATTTAGCTAACACAAAACCACCAACCTCAACATCAAACAACTAGCTACACACACCACACATTTCTCCTTACTTCTTGAGACTGCAACACATCCACTGATAGTACCCTTCCGTTCAGATAAGAACCGTTCTCGTTGACATGATCTCTCGCCACGAGCACTGCAGGTAGAATGCCTGGATGAAAATATCCAGTTCCAGTAGCTGGAGAGCATTCAGGTTCATGTTCACTGCAAGCTAATGGCGACATGAACGCTATGTTCAACTCTTCAAATACGGACGAATTAGAGTCATTTCTCGTGACGGCTGCGCCTAGCATCACTAACGTCATCAGGCCTTGCGCAACTAGAACAGCGTAGAACAAACTCTCCATTCCTCCCCTCGGCTTAGCATACACTCCCACCGTGACCAACTCAACTCACAATTAACATTTTACGCCGAGTATTTTTAGCTACACCTCCATGTTCAATTTTTTGGGGACGACCCTTTTCCATTCTAGTTATGGATGGGGATTTGGCTAAACGTTTATTTGTAGAAGGAGCCGCTCTGGTCCTGCTGGATGTTCCTGAGAGGACACAATTTGGGATGGACTACAACAGCTGGACTGTGGGACCCAAGTTCAAGGGAGTCAAGATGATTCCACCTGGGTTTCACTTCGTCTTCTACAGGTGACTAATTACAGACTAAACCACTTCATAGAGTCCATATACACTTGACTGAGCTTCTGACTGGTGCTGTAAAGTGTGTGAAGTGGATTAGTAAAGTACAGTAGCCATGGTGGCTTAAAACTGTTGCTCAACATTGATACCAGAGATAAGCATAGAAATACCCTCACGTAGCTAAATTATTGATCCATTTCTTTCCAAAAACATACCATTCAAATATTCAACCACAAAAGCTATTGCATGTATAATGCCAAATTTAAAAAAAGCTACATTTATTTCTAAGGGTGGATGTGAGCATGTATTCCCCTCCCCTCCTGCAGACGACTAACAACTAACTCGAGACTCTTTCGATTTTTATTCTTTGCTAGTAAAATTATTCTGCATGCATCAGACTGCACGGTAAGGTAAAAGTTGTACAAAGGGGATCATCTGAGACTTGAGGGATTGTGAATTAAGGCATGGCATGCGTCAGTGTCATGCTACTGGTTATAACCGTGGTGATTTCCTTCCCATGTGATTGCTGAGCATTATAAAGAAAAGACCTATGAGCAAAGTAAGTTCATCAGTCGGAAGTTTTATGAGTTTTTAGTGTAGAAGGTTTGATGACCGCCGAATCCCTCTTGATATATTGTTTGTTCCTGTCCATAGCTCATTCTAGAGCAGCTACCTGTTGGGGCCAGTAGGATGGCGAAGTGAAGTTTAGGGTCGATGATAGATGTCCATAGCAACCAAAAACTGCAAACACTGTGTATGCCCATGCATAAGCACCCGTAACCTTTCACTTTGAAAATCAGATGTGTGCCGGGGTGCTTACATGCCACTTGTAGTGGGAGCTTGCATCATGAAATGGGTACCATTTATTGTAAGTTGTAAGTCTTGCACACCTGCATCATTTGCATTGATTGTTTATTTGCCATGCAGTTTAGCATCTCTGTGGCTGTGGGCAAGGGTCTGGCTGCGGGCAAGGGTCTGACTGCGGGCAAGGGTCTGGCTGCGGGCAAGGGTCTGGCTGCGGGCAAGGGTATGGCTGCGGGCAAGGGTCTGGCTGCGGGCAAGGGTCTGGCTGCGGGCAAGGGTCTGGCTGCGGGCAAGGGTCTGGCTGCGGGCAAGGGTCTGGCTGCGGGCAAGGGTCTGGCTGCGGGCAAGGGTCTGGCTGCGGGCAAGGGTCTGGCTGCAGGCAAGGGTCTGGCTGCGGGCAAGGGTCTAGCTGCAGGCAAGGGTCTGGCTGCAGGCAAGGGTCTGGCTGTGGGCAAGGGTCTAGCTGCAGGCAAGGGTCTGGCTGCAGGCAAGGTTCTGGCTGCGAGCAAGGGTCTGGCTGCAGGCAAGGATCTGGCTGCAGGCTGCAGGCAAGGGTCTGGCTGCAGGCAAGCGTCTGGCTGCAGGCAAGGGTCTGGCTGCAGGCAAGGGTCTGGCTGCGGGCAAGGGTCTGGCTGCAGGCAAGGGTCTGGTTGCGGGCAAGGGTCTAGCTGCAGGCAAGGGTCTGGCTGCAGGCATGGTTCTGGCTGCGAGCAAGGGTCTGGCTGCAGGCAAGGATCTGGCTGCAGGCAAGGGTCAGGCTGCAGGCAAGGGTCTGGCTGCAGGCAAGGGTCTAGCTGCAGGCAAGGGTCTGGCTGCAGGCAAGGGTCTGGCTGCAGGCAAGGGTCTGGCTGACTGCAAGGGTCTGGCTGCAGGCAAGGGTCTGGCTGCGGGCAAGGGTGGCAAGTGTCTGCAGGCAAGGGTCTGGCTGCGGGCAAGAGTCTTGCTGCGGGCAAGGGTCTGGCTGCAGGCAAGGGTCTGGCTGCAGGCAAGGGTCTGGCTGCGGGCACTGGCTGATTTTCCCATAGCAGAGGAATGCAACAAGAATCCTAGCACAACATGAGCTCTATTATATTGTATTGCTCATCTAGTCTTCTTGTTATTGCCTGACCCTAGCTATTGCCTGGCACTAGCTGAAACCCTGATCCAGTGCTGACCTTTACACTATTGATGTCGTGATTGGTAGTATGCCACAGGAAAAGAACTAATTTTAATGTTCAGCTGCTGCCTCAGCTTTAGCTGTTGTTGTTCTACATCCTCAAGTTCTCTAACTGCTCAACTTCAGCTCCATCCAAGTATGCAAATGGATCATCGCTATCCTTCTCATCGGCTTTGCGTAGGGTTTCGACAAAATCTATATATTTGGCGTATGTACCCCACATAGATGTACCCTGCCTATGTGTACCCAGCCTATAGATGTTCCCTATCTATAGATGTACCCTGCCTATAGATGTACTCAGCCTATAGATGACCCTGCCTATAGATGACCCTGCCTATAGATGTACCCTGCCTATAGATGTTCCCTGTCTATAGATGTACCCTGCCTATAGATGTACCCTGCCTATAGATGTACCCTGCCTGTTCCCTGCCTATAGATGACCCTGCCTATAGATGTACCCTGCCTATAGATTACCCTGCCTATAGATGTACCCTACCTATAGATGACCCTGCCTATAGATGTTCCCTGTCTATAGATGTACCCTGCCTATAGATGTACCTGCCTATAGATGTACCCAGCCTATAGATGTATCCAGCTTATAGATGTACCCAGCCTATAGATGACCCTGCCTATAGATGACCCTGCCTATAGATGTACCCTACCTATAGATGACCCTGCCTATAGATGTTCCCTGTCTATAGATGTACCCTGCCTATAGATGTACCTGCCTATAGATGTACCCAGCCTATAGATGTATCCAGCTTATAGATGTTCCCTGTCTATAGATGTACCCTGCCTATAGATGTACCTTGCCTATAGATGTACCCTGTCTATAGATGACCCTGCCTATAGATGTACCTGCCTATAGATGTACCCTGCCTATAGATGTACCCTGCCTATAGATGTACCCTGCCTGTTCCCTGCCTATAGATGTACCCAGCCTATAGATGTACCCTGCCTATAGATGTACCCTGCCTATAGATGTACCCTGCCTATAGATGACCCTGCCTATAGATGTACCCTACCTATAGATGACCCTGCCTATAGATGTTCCCAGATGTACCCTGCCTATAGATGTACCTGCCTATAGATGTACCCAGCCTATAGATGTATCCAGCTTATAGATGTTCCCTGTCTATAGATGTACCTTGCCTATAGATGTTCCCTGTCTATAGATTACCCTGCCTATAGATGACCCTGCCTATAGATGTACCCAGCCTATAGATGTACCCAGCCTATAGATGTACCCAGCCTATAGATGTACCCAGCCTATAGATGTACCCAGCCTATAGATGTACCCAGCCTATAGATGTACCCAGCCTATAGATGTTCCCTGTCTATAGATGACCCTGCCTATAGATGACCCTGCCTATAGATGTACCCAGCTTATAGATGTTCCCTGTCTATAGATTACCCTGCCTATAGATGACCCTGCCTATAGATGACCCTGCCTATAGATGACCGGCCTATAGATGTACCCAGCTTATAGATGTACCTGCCTATAGATGTACCCTGCCTATAGATGTACCCTGCCTATAGATGTACCCTGCCTGTAGATGTTCCCTGTCTATAGATTACCCTGCCTATAGATGACCCTGCCTATAGATGCACCCTGCCTATAGATGTACCCTGCCTGTACCCTGCCTATAGATGTACCTGCCTATAGATGTACCCTGCCTATAGATGACCCTGCCTATAGATGACCCTGCCTATAGATGCACCTTGCCTATAGATGTACCCTGCCTATAGATGTACCCTGCCTATAGATGTACCCTGCCTGTACCCTGCCTATAGATGTACCCTGCCTATAGATGACCCTGCCTATAGATGTACCCTGCCTGTACCCTGCCTATAGATGTACCCAGCCTATAGATGACCCTGCCTATAGATGACCCTGCCACCCTGCCTATAGATTTTACCCAGCCTATAGATGTACCCTGCCTGTACCCTGCCTATAGATGTACCCTGCCTATAGATGACCCTGCCTATAGATGTACCCTGCCTGTACCCTGCCTATAGATGTACCCAGCCTATAGATGACCCTGCCTACAGATGACCCTGCCTATAGATTTTACCCAGCCTATAGATGTACCCAGCCTATAGATGTACCTGCCTATAGATGTACCCAGCTTATAGATGTACCCTGCCTATAGATGACCCTGCCTATAGATGTACCCTGCATATAGATGACCCTGCCTATAGATGACCCTGCCTATAGATGTACCCTGCCTATATATCTACCCAGCCTATAGATGTTCCCTGCCAGCCTATAAATGTACCCTGCCTATAGATGTACCCTGCCTATAGATTGCTGAAAAAGGGCATAATGGATGCTTGTTAGATGGAGAACACTTATACTTAAACTCTATTCATTGTCTTGACTTGACCAAATAAGTTATGACCGTAAGTGTTTGGTTTGTGCATGGTCATTATTACTCTCATGTAGTCGACCCTTTACCTATTTGGAGGGGGGGGGGGGGGCAAAGGGGTCCATGATCTGTCGCATTGCTGCTGAGTATCTTATATCTTATTCAAGTGCACCCCAATGAGTTTGTGGTCATGTTGCTGTAGAATCACGAGGGGAGAGGGCTGACACAGTTGGTTTCCATGGTTACTGTTAATGTCGCACACACCTGGTTCTTCTTTTCAGCCAGGTCCAGTCCAGTGTGGGTTCAAAGCGCAGGGTGGGGGGGAGGTCATAAATTTGTTCTTGATTGAGGCATTTGTAGCAGCATCGAGCAGTGATGCACACTCACTTATACAGTGGAGAACTGATGGAAACAAGGGATGTGGTCTCTGCAAAGGTGCAGGGTTTGCATCCCCAAGTGGCCATATCAAGCCAGTACTACATATGACGGCTTCTCCAGCTCTTAGCTTCTTAGTGAGCTGCTGGTATCAAGAGCATGTTGGTGTGTGCATAATGATTCTTTATGCCCCAACATCATTGTGGCAGCCAAATGATTTTCAATTTTCCCACCATATTATTTGCACCTGCTCGACGACCAATGGCACACTTACTTATAGACATTTCCAACACTGTGCCAAGACAAAAAACAACAACGACACTCTCTCAGAATAAGGCAATGCTTCAGGGAATAAAACTGTGTCCTATCATGATGAAAATGGAAGCATTTATCTCCAGGTAGACACGTGCTTCCCCACGAGCCTTCCAGTTATTGTTTCCCCCCCCCCCCCCAAACAGTAAGACATCTTATGATGGATTGTGTATGTGTATGCCAATATCCTGCTCGTCCTGAGCGTAGCCGTCCAGGACAAGATGGAGGACCACAGTGGAATACACACTGTACACCTGGCCCAGTCAATCCCCATGCTGAATTCTGTCATAGATAACATGTTTTGGTGTACTATTGGGTGCTTTGAGCAATGGTGGTACTTTTTCTTTCATTTCTGGTAATGAGCCTCATGTGCATATACACATAGCGTTTGTGCAGGTTGGGATAATGTCTCTGTCACCCTTTTTATCCCCACATGTTGTTTAAGGAAATGGTACGGTGATTACATTCCTGGTAGTTTCTGTAAGATGTGGTGTTTGGAAAGTGGAGGGGATTAAGATGGACACACCCCTCCCTGTTTTTTTAAATTGGCTTTTATGGTGAGATGAAGAGGCGACAATACTATTTTTAAAAACACGTTATAAAGACTTGTTGTTCCGACTTTAGAGCTCCATGGACTCTGCACACTTCACCCTATGAGCTTGATATATAGCTCAAAAGACAACTCTCTGCGTGCTCTCTTTTGATATAAAAAAACTGGTGCATAGGTAAGTAATATCATGCCCAAGTTACAGGCAGTCCAAGTTGGGCCTCATACCTCATAACCCAAATTCCAAACAGTTTAGCTCGTAATTGGAAAGAAATAGTACCAGTGGCTTGAGGAAGCCCTACTTTATTGTGAGTGTTTTGATTGTCAACCAACACATGACCACATACTCATCGCTTAATGAAAAGCTTCCTCGAGCCACTTAATTTCAACTGTCTAGCACTTTACAATTACGAGCTAGGAATTTGGGCAAGCAAGTTTTGAGGTACTAACTTTGATTACCTGTAACTTTGCATGGCTGTGCTTAAGGAATGGTTTTAAGAGGGCACACAGAGAGAGCTATCTTTTGAGCTATATATCAAGTTAATAGGGTGCAGTGTGCAGAATCTAGGGAGCTCGAAAGTCGGAACCACAAGTTTTGCTACAGTTTGTAAAAAATGGTATTGTCCCTCCCCTCCCCCCCTGAAGCACCACATTTTAAGTGGGGACATTTTAAGTGGGGATAATTTTTTTAATACAAATTGCAACAAAATCCTGATTGTGAGTGTTTTGATTGTCAACCAACACATGACCACATACTCATCGCTTAATGAAAAGCTTCCTCGAGCCACTTAATTTCAACTGTCTAGCACTTTACAATTACGAGCTAGGAATTTGGGCAAGCAAGTTTTGAGGTACTAACTTTGATTACCTGTAACTTTGCATGGCTGTGCTTAAGGAATGGTTTTAAGAGGGCACACAGAGAGAGCTATCTTTTGAGCTATATATCAAGTTAATAGGGTGCAGTGTGCAGAATCTAGGGAGCTCGAAAGTCGGAACCACAAGTTTTGCTACAGTTTGTAAAAAATGGTATTGTCCCTCCCCTCCCCCCCCTGAAGCACCACATTTTAAGTGGGGACATTTTAAGTGGGGATAATTTTTTTAATACAAATTGCAACAAAATCTTATGGTTGCAACTTAGGAGTTCCATAGATTCGGCACATTCACTGTATGGACTTGAAATTACTTCAAAAGGTAAGTCTCTGTGTGATCTCTTTTCATACTAAAGATATTGCATAGGTACATCTATGCCAAAGTTATCTTCATCTAAAGAGGGGTACCTCAAAATCTTGAAGGCCTGTAAGTGTAGCCCCTGATAAGGTATCAGTGGCTTTACTCTTTGGAATGAGTGTTTTCAAGAGGTGGTAGACTGAGTAGGTGGCTAACCACACTGGTTGAAAATCTATTTCCCTCTGGGATGTTGGGAATTTTTTTTCAATGCCCATGCTTGACCACTTGCTCACATTTTAGCGAATGAAAAAACTCATCCGTAGAACAGAACTTCCTCTTGGCACGAATACCAATTTCAACTGTCTAGCACTCACCACACTTGCAGCAAACTCGGCCTTAAGATTTTGAGGTACCCCACTTTGGCTTTAGTTAACTTCAAATGGCATAGTTATACCTATGTAACATTTATAACATCAAAAGAGAGCACACGGAGAGATCTATCCTTTTGAGCTCTATATCAAGTAAAGTGTGCAGAATCCATGGAACTCCAAGTGCAACCAAAAGATTTTGTCAGAATTTGTAAAATTTGGTTAATTCCCCCCTTGAAATTATGTGTTTTTTCACTAATTTTATTATTATTAATAAAGGAACTAATAAAGGAACTAGATTGAATATTATAGGGAAAAAGAAGGTGGGTCGTGATAAAGCAGGGAGTGGTTAGAGACGATAGAGTTGATCAGTCAGTTGTGAAGCAAGTGATGCACTGATGGTTAGAGATGATAGAGTTGATCAGTCAGTTGTAAAGCAAGCGATGATGGTTAGAGACGATAGAGTTGATCAGTCAGTTGTGAAGCAAGCAATGCGCACTGACCACAAGGTCAGTCAGAAAGGAGTCAAGACTGTCTTCGAGGCCATACCAGAGGGTGAGCATGCATGTAGCTTCCAGGATGGTTGCAAGCGGAGAAAGACAGACAGCAGCTCCTCAACCAACTCAATGTCGAGCTCTAGGGTAGGGCTGGTCTCACTGCAGCAAGGAGGTTGGCAAGATGCTTCTACATGTAGGACGAGGTTGTAGCAGGTCTGAGGCCTCCAGTGGATGACATCACAAATGGAGAGAAAGATGAGTGATGTACTTAAGCAATTCTTTGTTCACGAGCACGCTTCTTTGGGTTCTCATGCTTGTGAGAACACGCTAGGTGTTCAAAAAGGCATGGGGATATCGAAATAAGTGTGCTCAAGATGGCCACCCCACCCCCCCCCCCCCCCCCCCCCCCCCCCATTCGCAGCAATGTTGAGGTCTGCTCCCGCCAGATGTTTGCAGACACTCAAGAAGTGTGTTCACCAGAGATGGGTTGTAATTTTTGGCTAGACAAAGATGCCATTGCATATTTCTGATGGGTTGGCTATGAAATCTCTAATTTCATTGTCTTATCAATAGGAAGCCTCTCTTGGAAAGATGGGGCAGGCTTGAACGAGAACTGGGATCCATAATCCTTGGTATCGGTGTATGGCTGACAGCAGTTGCCTCAGGCACAAAACGTCATGGAAGACACACGTGTGTATGGTGGACCAAACTCTGCTTGGGGAGGGGAGAGGGAGGGGGGGAAGCTTACCAGCTAGATGTTTTTCTTGAGCAAGCACCATGGATTGTTGGTGAGTATAGGTTCTTGCCGAGTCATATTCATGTGAACCTCCCTGTTTTGTGGTTGCTTCCCCATGGCATAATCCTTTACGACATCATGATGGCAGCTGGTACTTGTAGATCCTAGGGTTGGAGGTGGCTAGGGTGAGGGTTAGGTGAGAGGGATGGCTGGGGCTATTTTTGTTGTTGTTGTTGCTGTTTGTGTAACATTACAGTCAAGGTATCGGTCAGCTGTCGCAGTCACTGAAAACCACAGCAGCCTAGTATCAGCCTCAAGGCCAACTTCCTGCAACTCCAGAAGATGAATGTCGTTTCTTTTTTAAGCATGTTTTCTGACTTGCTTGTTCCTGTTGTAGTCAGCCCCTTGGTAGAGGTTCAGCTGCAGCCTCATTCAAGGATGGGGAAACTACTGTACTTGACTCCGGAACCAAGCAAATGTTATTCTATTACTACAGGTGAGATCAAGCAAACCACAGTATTAGTAGACTTCTTTGATCCAACTAGTCTGTCTTGTAATTGCCCTTTAATGGAAAAATAAGGACAGTTCCGTGTAAAGAGAAACAAAAGGGTTATTAAATTTATTATTATTATTTTTATTATACTCTCTACATTTCAGCGTATTCAGTATTATTGGGAAAGTAAAAATGTTCTAGAGGACATGTTATTGTTTTTGTTGTAAGTTTTATGAAATAACAATTATGTCCCATTATGTTCCTCTCCCTCCATCGAACGTTTATCATGTCCCTTTATGTGAAAGGGACACTGTAGTGGGAAAGTGTTGCTTCCCTTCCTCAAAATTGCTGTGTTGGTCTACTTGACACTCCTTACATACACAATGCCATCAGTAGGTTCATAAGTTACTAGTACTGCAGTCGTTAGAAGAAAAGGAAAAAAAACAACTTTCCATGTGTTGTACGTCCATCACAAAATTTATTCCATTTTTTAGTTGACACAGTAAAGCTTTTTTGATCTGGTGTCGTTATTCTAGAGGATAAATCAGCTCTTTGGTGGACACACTTTACATCCAATGTTCCTTTAGCAGTAGCTACAGGAATTATGTGACGGACATGCACTTTCTTCGTGCATGTCTCACTCAAATCTAGCCTTGCAGCTTTTGTTGCATCTCTGAGGGGAAGCATGTAAGTAACGGCAAGCATGCGTGGTATTCTATCTACTTGTGAGACTAGCTCAATCTTGCAGATTAGGGGGTTCAATACTACTTAGAATATCTAGAGATTTCTACACCACTAGAACTTGTAGATCTAGAGTATTCTACACCACTAGAACTTGTAGATCTAGAGTATTCTACACCACTAGAACTTGTAGATCTAGAGTATTCTGCACCACTAGAACTTGTAGATCTAGAGTATTCTACACCACTAGAACTTGTAGATCTAGAGTATTCTACACCACTAGAACTTGTAGATCTAGAGTATTCTACACCACTAGAACTTGTAGATCTAGAGTATTCTGCACCACTAGAACTTGTAGATCTAGAGTATTCTACACCACTAGAACTTGTAGATCTAGAGTATTCTACACCACTAGAACTTGTAGATCTCGAGTATTCTACACCACTAGAACTTGTAGATCTAGAGTATTCTACACCACTAGAACTTGTAGATCTAGAGTATTCTACACCACTAGAACTTGTAGATCTAGAGTATTCTGCACCACTAGAACTTGTAGATCTAGAGTATTCTGCACCACTAGAACTTGTAGATCTAGAGTATTCTACACCACTAGAACTTGTAGATCTAGAGTATTCTGCACCACTAGAACTTGTAGATCTAGAGTATTCTACACCACTAGAACTTGTAGATCTAGAGTATTCTACACCACTAGAACTTGTAGATCTAGAGTATTCTACACCACTAGAACTTGTAGATCTAGAGTATTCTACACCACTAGAACTTGTAGATCTAGAGTATTCTACACCACTAGAACTTGTAGATCTAGAGTATTCTGCACCACTAGAACTTGTAGATCTAGAGTATTCTACACCACTAGAACTTGTAGATCTAGAGTATTCTACACCACTAGAACTTGTAGATCTAGAGTATTCTACACCACTAGAACTTGTAGATCTAGAGTATTCTGCACCACTAGAACTTGTAGATCTAGAGTATTCTACACCACTAGAACTTGTAGATCTAGAGTATTCTACACCACTAGAACTTGTAGATCTAGAGTATTCTGCACCACTAGAACTTGTAGATCTAGAGTATTCTACACCACTAGAACTTGTAGATCTAGAGTATTCTACACCACTAGAACTTGTAGATCTAGAGTATTCTACACCACTAGAACTTGTAGATCTAGAGTATTCTACACCACTAGAACTTGTAGATCTAGAGTATTCTACACCACTAGAACTTGTAGATCTAGAGTATTCTGCACCACTAGAACTTGTAGATCTAGAGTATTCTACACCACTAGAACTTGTAGATCTAGAGTATTCTACACCACTAGAACTTGTAGATCTAGAGTATTCTACACCACTAGAACTTGTAGATCTCGAGTATTCTACACCACTAGAACTTGTAGATCTAGAGTATTCTACACGACTAGAACTTGTAGATCTAGAGTATTCTACACCACTAGAACTTGTAGATCTAGAGTATTCTACACCACTAGAACTTGTAGATCTAGAGTATTCTACACCACTAGAACTTGTAGATCTAGAGTATTCTGCACCACTAGAACTTGTAGATCTAGAGTATTCTACACCACTAGAACTTGTAGATCTAGAGTATTCTGCACCACTAGAACTTGTAGATCTAGAGTATTCTACACCACTAGAACTTGTAGATCTAGAGTATTCTACACCACTAGAACTTGTAGATCTAGAGTATTCTGCACCACTAGAACTTGTAGATCTAGAGTATTCTACACCACTAGAACTTGTAGATCTAGAGTATCTACACCACTAGAACTTGTAGATCTAGAGTATTCTACACCACTAGAACTTGTAGATCTAGAGTATTCTACACCACTAGAACTTGTAGATCTAGAGTATTCTACACCACTAGAACTTGTAGATCTAGAGTATTCTACACCACTAGAACTTGTAGATCTAGAGTATTCTGCACCACTAGAACTTGTAGATCTAGAGTATTCTACACCACTAGAACTTGTAGATCTCGAGTATTCTACACCACTATTGTAGATCTTGAGTATTCTACACCACTAGAACTTGTAGATCTCGAGTATTCTACACCACTAGAACTTGTAGATCTAGAGTATTCTACACCACTAGAACTTGTAGATCTAGAGTATTCTGCACCACTAGAACTTGTAGATCGAGAGTATTCTACACCACTAGAACTTGTAGATCTAGAGTATTCTACACACTAGAACTTGTAGATCTAGAGTATTCTACACCACTAGAACTTGTAGATCTAGAGTATTCTACACCACTAGAACTTGTAGATCTAGAGTATTCTGCACCACTAGAACTTGTAGATCTAGAGTATTCTACACCACTAGAAACTTGTAGATCTAGAGTATTCTACACCACTAGAACTTGTAGATCTAGAGTATTCTGCACCACTAGAACTTGTAGATCTAGAGTATTCTACACCACTAGAACTTGTAGATCTAGAGTATTCTACACCACTAGAACTTGTAGATCTAGAGTATTCTGCACCACTAGAACTTGTAGATCTAGAGTATTCTACACCACTAGAACTTGTAGATCTAGAGTATTCTACACCACTAGAACTTGTAGATCTAGAGTATTCTACACCACTAGAACTTGTAGATCTAGAGTATTCTGCACCACTAGAACTTGTAGATCTAGAGTATTCTACACACTAGAACTTGTAGATCTAGAGTATTCTACACCACTGGAACTTGTAGATCTAGAGTATTCTGCACCACTAGAACTTGTAGATCTAGAGTATTCTGCACCACTAGATGCACCACTAGAACTTGTAGATCTAGAGTATTCTACACCACTAGAACTTGTAGATCTTGAGTATTCTACACCACTAGAACTTGTAGATCTCGAGTATTCTACACCACTAGAACTTGTAGATCTAGAGTATTCTACACCACTAGAACTTGTAGATCTAGAGTATTCTACACCACTAGAACTTGTAGATCTAGAGTATTCTGCACCACTAGAACTTGTAGATCTAGAGTATTCTGCACCACTAGAACTTGTAGATCTAGAGTATTCTACACCACTAGAACTTGTAGATCTAGAGTATTCTACACCACTAGAACTTGTAGATCTAGAGTATTCTACACCACTAGAACTTGTAGATCTAGAGTATTCTACACCACTAGAACTTGTAGATCTAGAGTATTCTACACCACTAGAACTTGTAGATCTAGAGTATTCTCCACCACTAGAACTTGTAGATCTAGAGTATTCTACACCACTAGAACTTGTAGATCTAGAGTATTCTACACCACTAGAACTTGTAGATCTAGAGTATTCTACACCACTAGAACTTGTAGATCTAGAGTATTCTGCACCACTAGAACTTGTAGATCTAGAGTATTCTACACCACTAGAACTTGTAGATCTAGAGTATTCTACACCACTAGAACTTGTAGATCTAGAGTATTCTACACCACTAGAACTTGTAGATCTAGAGTATTCTACACCACTAGAACTTGTAGATCTAGAGTATTCTACACCACTAGAACTTGTAGATCTAGAGTATTCCTACACCACTAGAACTTGTAGATCTAGAGTATTCTACACCACTAGAACTTGTAGATCTAGAGAGTATTCTACACCACTAGAACTTGTAGATCTAGAGTATTCTGCACCACTAGAACTTGTAGATCTAGAGTATTCTGCACCACTAGAACTTGTAGATCTAGAGTATTCTACACCACTAGAACTTGTAGATCTAGAGTATTCTACACCACTAGAACTTGTAGATCTAGAGTATTCTACACCACTAGAACTTGTAGATCTAGAGTATTCTACACCACTAGAACTTGTAGATCTAGAGTATTCTACACCACTAGAACTTGTAGATCTAGAGTATTCTGCACCACTAGAACTTGTAGATCTAGAGTATTCTACACCACTAGAACTTGTAGATCTAGAGTATTCTACACCACTAGAACTTGTAGATCTAGAGTATTCTACACCACTAGAACTTGTAGATCTAGAGTATTCTGCACCACTAGAACTTGTAGATCTAGAGTATTCTGCACCACTAGAACCTTGTAGATCTAGAGTATTCTACACCACTAGAACTTGTAGATCTAGAGTATTCTACACCACTAGAACTTGTAGATCTAGAGTATTCTACACCACTAGAACTTGTAGATCTAGAGTATTCTACACCACTAGAACTTGTAGATCTAGAGTATTCTACACCACTAGAACTTGTAGATCTAGAGTATTCTACACCACTAGAACTTGTAGATCTAGAGTATTCTGCACCACTAGAACTTGTAGATCTAGAGTATTCTACACCACTAGAACTTGTAGATCTAGAGTATTCTACACCACTAGAACTTGTAGATCTAGAGTATTCTGCACCACTAGAACTTGTAGATCTAGAGTATTCTACACCACTAGAACTTGTAGATCTAGAGTATTCTACACCACTAGAACTTGTAGATCTAGAGTATTCTACACACTAGAACTTGTAGATCTAGAGTATTCTACACCACTAGAACTTGTAGATCTAGAGTATTCTGCACCACTAGAACTTGTAGATCTAGAGTATTCTACACCACTAGAACTTGTAGATCTAGAGTATTCTACACCACTAGAACTTGTAGATCTAGAGTATTCTACACCACTAGAACTTGTAGATCTAGAGTATTCTACACCACTAGAACTTGTAGATCTAGAGTATTCTACACCACTAGAACTTGTAGATCTAGAGTATTCTACACCACTAGAACTTGTAGATCTAGAGTATTCTGACACCACTAGAACTTGTAGATCTAGAGTATTCTACACCACTAGAACTTGTAGATCTAGAGTATTCTACACCACTAGAACTTGTAGATCTAGAGTATTCTGCACCACTAGAACTTGTAGATCTAGAGTATTCTACACCACTAGAACTTGTAGATCTAGAGTATTCTACACCACTAGAACTTGTAGATCTAGAGTATTCTACACCACTAGAACTTGTAGATCTAGAGTATTCTACACCACTAGAACTTGTAGATCTAGAGTATTCTACACCACTAGAACTTGTAGATCTAGAGTATTCTGCACCACTAGAACTTGTAGATCTAGAGTATTCTGTACCATAGAACTTGTAGATCTAGAGTATTCTAGCACCACTAGAACTTGTAGATCTAGAGTATTCTGCACCACTAGAACTTGTAGATCTAGAGTATTCTACACCACTAGAACTTGTAGATCTAGAGTATTCTACACCACTAGAACTTGTAGATCTAGAGTATTCTGCACCACTAGAACTTGTAGATCTAGAGTATTCTACACCACTAGAACTTGTAGATCTAGAGTATTCTACACCACTAGAACTTGTAGATCTAGAGTATTCTACACCACTAGAACTTGTAGATCTAGAGTATTCTACACCACTAGAACTTGTAGATCTAGAGTATTCTACACCACTAGAACTTGTAGATCTAGAGTATTCTGCACCACTAGAACTTGTAGATCTAGAGTATTCTACACCACTAGAACTTGTAGATCTAGAGTATTCTACACCACTAGAACTTGTAGATCTAGAGTATTCTGCACCACTAGAACTTGTAGATCTAGAGTATTCTACACCATTAGAACTTGTAGATCTAGAGTATTCTACACCACTAGAACTTGTAGATCTAGAGTATTCTACACCACTAGAACTTGTAGATCTAGAGTATTCTACACCACTAGAACTTGTAGATCTAGAGTATTCTACACCACTAGAACTTGTAGATCTAGAGTATTCTACACCACTAGAACTTGTAGATCTAGAGTATTCTACACCACTAGAACTTGTAGATCTAGAGTATTCTACACCACTAGAACTTGTAGATCTAGAGTATTCTACACCACTAGAACTTGTAGATCTAGAGTATTCTACACCACTAGAACTTGTAGATCTAGAGTATTCTACACCACTAGAACTTGTAGATCTAGAGTATTCTACACCACTAGAACTTGTAGATCTAGAGTATTCTACACCACTAGAACTTGTAGATCTAGAGTATTCTACACCACTAGAACTTGTAGATCTAGAGTATTCTACACCACTAGAACTTGTAGATCTAGAGTATTCTACAACCACTAGAACTTGTAGATCTAGAGTATTCTACACCACTAGAACTTGTAGATCTAGAGTATTCTACACCACTAGAACTTGTAGATCTAGAGTATTCTACACCACTAGAACTTGTAGATCTAGAGTATTCTACACCACTAGACTTGTAGATCTAGAGTATTCTACACCACTAGAACTTGTAGATCTAGAGTATTCTACACCACTATACTTCTATTCCACCACTAGAACTTGTAGATCTAGGAGTATTCATACACCAC